>CAKXYN010000074.1:10827500-12027500 GCA_935064755.1 Tragelaphus eurycerus
TTGTTTCACTTTTTTAAATTCTGAAACTTCATGAATAATGTGATTTTAGCGATCTTAGGGTTCTTCTTGTATTTTTCTCTATTTTACACACACTGTGAATGTCAGCACACTTTGAAACTTTGCTGAAATGTCAAGAGAATGACTGTTCTTGTGCAGAAGGGCCTGTAATACTCCACTTCAATGTCCAGAGAGCTGCAGTCATCTCATTCTCTCCTTCATCTCCTGGGGGTTTCTACTTCTTATCAAATTAGGTAATCATGGCCATAACATTTTTAGTTTTTACTAATAACTGACCCTAGAAGTTACCCATGATCCTGTAAGGAAAACATTTTCTCTGTGTTTTATGTAACATAAACTTTATTCTACATCAAGGATGGCAACCCACTCCAGTATTCTGGAGAATCCCATAGACAGAGGAGCTTGGTGGGCTATAGGCCATAGGGTTGCAAAAAGTCAGACAGGACTGAAGTGACTTAGCATGAACGCACATATAATCAAAGGGTAGAATACAGCTTTGGGATTTGTTGAACACTTTCCGTCAACAGACCCTAAGAGTAGCTGTCCATCACAGACAAAAAAAGAGAGAGAGAACATGTGAGTGTGCAAAGGATGTCTAGTCCACTCCAGATGCTGCAACAAGTACCGCAAACTCGGGGCCTTTTACACAATGGACATTTACTCTCAGAGTTCTGGAGCCTGGAATTCTGACATCAGGTGTACCCCTACCCCGCCGGCTCCAAACCCTGGAACCATCCAGACAGTCCTCCCTTCACCATCCTACATTCAAGCAGCACAAAATCTTAACTGTTCTGCCTCCAACTGATGTATCCTGAAATGCCCATTCCTGTCTGTCTGTCTATCCATCTGTTGGTCCAGGTGTCCTCGGGAGCCCCTACTCAGATTTCACCTCCTCCATCCCTAGAGAGAAGCCAAGCTCTCTTCTGAAACAATGGTAAGATCCCATCACTCCCGGCTTCCCATTCTTCAGTGCTTGCTCCTTCCAGTCCTCACCCACCTTCCTGCCCCCAAGGGCACTGCCCACCCGCCCTCCCCACCTTGACTTTCTCTGAGGCTTCGGCTTTGAACAACCCTCTGCTAGCCCACCCCCTCCCAGTGTTTGGCCCACGTGGTGGGAGCCTAGCATGTAGAAACCATGTAGATGTATCCCAACACATGGGATGGATCCCGATCCATGTAGGTGGATGTAAGTCCACAGGACCCCGCCAACGTTTACGTGACGGGAGTGTGAGCATACGTATATGTGCACACGTGACGTATTCTGGGAAAGAGATGCTATGTGCTGTTATTTTCTGCGTGATGGCTGCCAGCGGGTTTTCTATTTAAAAGAACCCATCCCAGAATGACAGGCTCCTTCTGACCCTAAGGGCCCGGGGCAAAGTTGGGAGCCAGGAGAGAGCATCTCAGACGACCAGGGACCCGTCTCCTGCAGGAACCTTCTCTCACACCCGGAGCCGTGTCCATAGGCCATGGGGCCTCCATCCTCCTGCAGTGATTCAACAGAAAAATAAGTAAGCAAAATTGAATTTTAAAGCTCTTCTATTTTAAGGAGAAAAGGAGGAAATGGGCCGCAGTTTATTTTCTTCCCTGCTGTCCTTATTTTGGACATCCACAAACAAAAGTGAGAAGAAATGTGAATGAAAGATGATTTGGAGTGTGTTCAAATGTTACAATAAATGGGAAACATATTTTTAAAAAAATCAAGATTGTTTTCGGCAAACTCATAGCAGTTGGAATTTACACATTTTTTTTAATGTTTTAATACTCTGATCTGTGTATCTGATTTCACATATGTGCCCCATTCTTTGGGAATGATTAATATGAAATGATTTTTTGGTAAAAGAAGCCAAGTTTTCATAAACAGTTTCTTATTTCTCTCGGGTATTTTTTCCTCTAGCTGCATTACATCTGGTTGTCCTGCTCCACCGTCAAGTGACTTAGAGATAAGGAGGGAAACGAGTCATGAGCCCCGAACCTTCTGCACAGCCGGGCAGGGACCTCACACAGCCAGGGGGCTGTTTACCGGGTCTGGGCTGCCACACGGCACTTCCTTCAAGGTACTTGTGTTTGATCACAGGGCGCCCACCCACCTGGAGGGGGAAGGGGAAGACCACTCACCACTCACACGTGCCCTGGGCTGTCGTCCCTCCAGCAGAGGTGCACAGATGCACCTCCTCATTGTCCACCCCTCAACCCCTGACCCCGCTTCCTCCAGAAGCTCAGATGGTTACATGGGTTAGAGTCATGTTAGGGAGGGATCATCATGTGGAACCTGCTGTACTCATAAACCCACATTCACCCCTCATCCAGGGTCGCTGAAGGTACAGGACATCCTGGACCAGATTCCAGCAGGGGCACCCCGGGGTTCCACATCCCCACTGAGATCACTTCCTAGAGGAGTGCTCATAGTAAAAGGGTCATTTTACCAAGACCATATAAGACTCCCACGCACAAATCTTTATTCATCTTCATTCTTCTGTGCAAACGTGATATGTGAGTATCTACAGTCTCCACCACATTATCTGAGCCTGGTTGAAGCTGCTGCCCACTGCCCCATCTCCAGAAAGGAACTGCACTGGGGCATGAGCATTCAACTTGACTCCTGGCACAGAGGGCGAGTGTAGCCACCCCTAGCAAAACATGGCTTCTGTCCGCAGAAAATGCTCCAAGAAGTGATATACCTAAGACACCAGCTTCACAAACCCTGAAAAATGTTCCAAGAAGTGATCTGCCTAAGACACCAGCTTTACAAACCCTGACCTCTAAGTTCCTAAGCCCTTCTTAGGTACCGACTCAATTTTATCTTCTAAAAATCAAACTTTTGGCCCTGTGAATCCATCTGCGGTTGCTGGGACCGAACTGATTTCACAAGAGAGGCAAAGCGGTGACATCAGCATGTCCCTGCTCAGAGATGAAGGCTCTGGCTCCCAGGGATAATAGGGCAACAAGACCCTCTGCTTTGCTGGGCTGGGCTGAGGAGAGAAGTTAGCGCAAGTGACCCCAAGAGCATCCTCCATATGCAGAAAGTCCTTGATGAATATGGAAGATGAAGACAGCTGCAAATTCATGCATTCCAGTCTTCGTTGTGTAAATAAACATTCTTCTCCATCTCAACTGTTTGCCATTAAAAAGGTGGTCCTTAATTTAGGACAATTTTTTTTCTCTTATTCTAACCCACACAGAATTGTTTTCTCTGCCTCTTTCTTATATTTTGCAACACAAGTGCAAAGAAATTAGGAAGTAAGCAGTAATAAACATTTAAACACATGTACAACAGTCTCTCTTTCCCTCATTCCGGGTCCTTGTCTTCTACTACAGTGTTGGCAAGAGACACTTGCATGTAAAGGAACAGATGATGAAGCAAATTCACGTTAAACCTCGGGTGCACGCCTGTCTCCAATGTAACACAGCTGTGGAACATGGTGAAGGCATGTATGCACCACCCACAAGAACCAAACTCTTTTGAACTCATTAGAAACAGATCTGGCACTGGTAAGTGACTGATTATCAGACGTTTTACTGACCCATGTATAACGACCTTGGAAGCAGGCTCACGGCAGCTGGAAAATTTAAAGCAGCTTAGAATCAAAGACTCTTCAGATGATGGCAGATTGAAAAAGGAATCCTCCTAGGGCTCCACCAGTCTCTCCACTTGTGTTTCCATGAAACTGTGCTGTGGATTCTTCTCCTGGGATGGATTCACCCTCTAAAGCATGTAGTTAGTCCCTTAATCATGTCTAACTTTTGGCAATCCCATGGACTGTAGCCTGCCAGGCTCATTTGTCCATGGGATTCTCTAAGCAAGAAGACTGGCGTGGGTTGCCATGCCCTCCTCCAGGGGATCTTCCCCATCCAGGGGTTGAACTCATGTCTCCTGCGTTGGCAGGCAGGTTCTTTACCACTAACGCCACCTGGGAAGTCCAGTATCTGTGGATATATTTAGCAAAACTTGTGTTTACTCTGCCATCTACACCTCTGACCCAACACCAGCCACTTGGGTCACCCAGCCTCCCTTTCTGTGGCTTCTTTATCATCTCTTTCCATCTTGCACTAAAGACATCTAATTATTTTCTACTTATTTTTCTAATTATTCTCGGTACTAAATTAAATTTAGGAACTAAATCCAATCATGGTTTGTTGTGGACGGAGGGTCCACCTCACTCATTGTGTTCGTAAACCCCTGGCAGAGATGCAGAGAAAGGATCGATCTCACTCACAACAGTTTCACCAGAATTTAGCAGGCACCTTGTATGCAAAACACTTTCAGAAAAGAGCCGTGGCTGTTCTAAAGCACCTCGATTCTGCAGTGTGACCATGAGTCATTGCATCATGTTGCTTGTTGCCGTTTGTGTCCGCCTTGTATGGTCTTCACAGACACAACACTCCCATGTTGCCATGACCCAAAGACAGGTTTCTTCCAGGAATGGAAGTTCTTACCTGGAAGTGGGACTCTCGAGGGCAGGGAGGGAATTGGGATAAAATCAGAGAGCCCAGAGCTGCTTCTCTTCTTGAGGGAAAGTCTCCTGAGAACGCAGGGGCGAGAGTAGTACGGATGAATGAGCACCGCTTGACTGCCATTGCCTTTCACACGAGGGCCCCTGACATAGAGGAAACTCCTTACAAAGCAGCATAGATGCTGCCAGGCCAGAGCGTGGAGGACAGGGCACCACTTGCCTGAGGATAAACTGTCTGTAAACCGAGTGCCAGGGCATCCTCAAAGGCTTGCCTTGCCCTTGGACCATTTTCACCTTCTTTCTCTTTTATTCCACTTCTCATTAGATATCATTTCATCACTTTGTCGCATGCACTTGGAACTTTAAATTCCCTTACAGAGAAGGCAAGCTCCGTGAAAACGTGACCTTTACAAACTTGGAGAGAGGTAACCACGCCACCCTTCAATCCCTCATGTTTTGTTTTTCAAAATCAAAAATGCAAAAGGGAGCAGTTGGAATTAGGAAAATAAGACCAACGGCAGCACCGCCTGTCAGTGAATGACTTCTCCCCCTGCGTCTTCATATCCTAAGGTCCATTTAATTATAAAGCAATCATTTGTGGAATAAACCGAAGGAATTAAATACATCCCAGTATGTTCTAGCTCCACTTGACTTAGATGATTAATGAAATTGCTTACATTCTCAGATGTAGTTAGAAATCTCTACAAGACTATACAGATTCTCTAAAAATCCCAGTCATCGTCACTATACATTGTACAGCAAAAAAATATGGCCTTTCAGTTCTTCTCAGTGGGAATGTGCCATAGAACAAAGTCCCTGTGACAATTTCCTGGCTTCATCCCTATCTTGCCCTCAAAGAGTCACATAGACTCCATCTTTTCCAGGCAGGACCTGCCCAGGCACCATCTGCGGACTCTGCCTCCCAGAAGCCTGGAGTCCTCCCCACAGGGCGCACGCAGGTCCTCCCCTCCACTGGGGGCTGGAGATCAAGCCGACCCTGTCTGAAACTCCACACCGGCAAGCAGAGGATGAGTCTGAGCAAGGGAAGAGGGAGTCTTCTAGGAAGGAGTAGGGGAGAGGGGTACCCTCCAGGCCCCCAGCAGTGTGCTCTCAGGGCAGAGAGGGAAGTGAGACCGGCTCTGGGAAAGGCAGGGCTCCCATCTGCACGGAGCCACTGGGGGGTGTCACACTGGTCAGCAAATGCAGTGTGTCCTACGCGGCCTCAGCGGTGGTGGGACAGACCAGGAGGAGAGTAGGGCCTGGAGCAGCTTCACCAGGGGCTCGGGGGCTGCAAGGGGCCTTCCTTCCTGCCATTTTCTGGAAACTGCTCTTGGAGTTCTGACACACTTGTGATCATCTTGGACACTCAGAGAAGTTTTAGCACATCACCAGAAGACGACACAGACTGTAAACAGTGGAGTGAAAACACCACTCAATTCTGAGGCCAGAGACTGTGCTTCCATCCAATTCCTGAGCTCAGGGTCACACCCAGTGACTCTGACCAGAGTCCCCAGGCCCTGAGGACGTCCTGGGGCCCACACAGAGAGAAGCACAGAGTCAGGACTGGAGCCGTGCGCACGTGTCTGCAGACAAAGCTGCTGTCCTGGGGCAACAGCACCTCTCCTGCCTTCTCCTGATTCCTGCTGCTTCCCACCCTGAGACGTGGCATTTGTCCTAAGACTGGCAGACTATCCCCACCAGCCATGGATGAGCACGTGATCCAGGCAGTGGTCCCAGTCGCTCAGATCCACGGTAATGGTCCCTGGACAGAATCTGTGGCTTGAGACCGAAACTGGACCCATCTTCACAGATGGGACTTAAATACACAGCAATCTCCTCTCTCTTTTCTGGATTTTTGTCTGGGGTGCTTGTGGCAAGGGAGGCCTCTGTCCTGGACAAGGAAGAGACGAAGGAGGAGCATCAGGGTGTCCCCGCATTGCACGTCTGCTCTGAGAGCCCAGCTATCATAACAGAAGACTGCCCCCACCCCCCGCCCCGTCCTTGGTGTCAGTGAGCCGAAATAAGTCTTTCATTGCTCTGCTTTAGTCTCTTGAGCTAATTGGAGCTGGGATAGTCTCACTCGGAAGAGTCCTTTCTGACCTCAGTTTTGCAGAAGCCACACCCGGGACTTCACACACTGAAGTCCAGAAGTCAGCCGGCCTGGAAGACAGGTGTTTCGGGGACCCCACCAGCCCTAAAACGGAGGTGCCTGGTCCTGAGACTCCTCAGCCCCAGACCAGTGGGGATGGTGGTCTCCCTGGCAATAGAGCAAACACGAGGGCATCAAGCTGATAAAGCCTTTCCCCCACACAAGGAATTCTATAGAATTGCTTTCCTGGGGTGGGGTCACTGAGGACTCAGAGGACACAGAGCAGTGTGGTTGCTGGTCTTGGTTGTATAAGGTACTCCTTACAGAGGGCAGTGGATGTTCAGAATTCCTCTTGCATTTCCGTGGCTCTCCCACCAGATGCACAGCGAGTGCAGGCCAGGATGTCCAGGTGCCCGGAGATGGGTGGCCCTCCCACATCGGGGCTTGTGGTTCTCACCGCAGCAGCCCAGGGGGCTGGGCAGGTATGTCAGCGTCTGGGGACCTGGCAGGCCCCACATGCCGAGCACATGTGCGTCCCTGGGCGGTTTCCCCAGCTTTGTGTTTGGGGAGGCAGAGAAGGGACCAAATTCCCTGGACTTTTGATGATATTGAGCTTGTCACTTGAGTAGCTTTTTAAAAAAATATACTTAACATAATGACTGCATTAATACCAGCATGCTGAAAGATAAACTAATAACAAAATACATCCGTTAATTTTTTAAGTGTTTGTAGCACAAACATAATTGTAATTGGGAACGACCTCACTGAAGGGGGAAAAATGATTTTTATGCCCCAAGCAAAACACACACAAACACACACAAAAATAAAAGGCTTCAGCTTTTTTTTTTTTCCCAAAAAACATCTGGTTCACAGTTGCCTAAAAGCAAATGTGGATTAACCTAGAAATTAAGTGTGGATCGTACACAAACCACTGATCAAAACACGTGAAAACCTATAGACCTTAGGAAAACATATACTAGTCTCTGCCAGATACAGATTTTTATAAGAATATAAGGAAACTGGGGTGCGGGGAATGTTTCTTTGAATTCTTTGTCATCAAAAATTAAAATGATCTGATGATTCAAATGTAATTGATCTGACTCCCCTCACCCCTGTCAACCTTCCATTATATCGATCTTGTGCAGAGCAGGATTTGGAGGCCAACCAACAAGCCTTCAGACCAAAGAAGATGATCCCTTCAAGTTCTCTTCTTCAGTTCTAATTCTTTGTGCAAGATCTCAACTGTATTCAGCCTGAGATATTCATTCTGCACCCCACCCAGATCTGGATCCTGAATGTGGGTCTAAACCACAAAACCGAAGATGGAGCTTGGCCCCAGACCTTAAGCCTTGACCTTGTACGTGAGAGGGAGCCCCCCAGACCCCAACCTGCACAGCCCCTGGTGGGGGTGGCCCAGACGGAGTGAGCCTCATATCTAGCATCACCCATAAAGGAGGACCTGAAGGGCGCAGACCTCGGTGTGCACGAGTCCCGCTGGAAGCTGCTTCTCTCCCGCTTGACTTCGTCATCGCGGCAGCAGCTGGGACTCGGTGAGCCGAAGGCCCCATGAGACTAGCCAGAAGGGCAGGAGAAACGAGACTGCACCTCTTTCTAACATTCTAGCTTGATCACATGCACACAAATCCAGCTCAGGACACACAGCCTTGCCCTTCCACGCTGTGGGTCCCTTCCACCAAGAATAAAGACCAAAACCAATATCTGGTAATGCTATCTCCCCACTTGCTCCCTGTAACTTTGCTGTAGAGCACGCTGACTACAATTATAGTGCCCTTTATCTGTGTGTCTTCTTCCCCAGTGGAATTTCAGAGGCTGAAAAGCCCAAATAAGCAAATGATTTAACAGGGACTATGCATCAGAACCCACAGTGCCAGGCCTTAAGTATCCAAAAGGTGTTAGGTCCACAGCACAGCCAGTGTTTTGTCGCTTGGGTTAGACTCTGTCTTCTTCTGACAAGGGCGGTGTACCAGAAAATGGATGGGATATAATTATTTTTTTTAATCCCAGAAAATTTGCTTGATGTTCATAAATAATCTATTCAATCACTTTAGCAAAAGGGAAATGTTAAAATGATGGAAAATACCATTCTCTCAGACTTGTCTGTAGTCTTTAAATCACCCTGTAGTCCATTCCTCTTGCTGACAGTCGGAGATGATTTTAATTAAGGGCCCTTGACAAGGTACCATAGTCATTTAAAATTACTGGCTCAGGAAAATCTTTATAAAGATGGCTTTTAAAGAGTTCAGAAATCCCAATAGTTCTCAGTATCAAGAGGGTGCACCATAAAATTGTAAATGAGGGCATGCACTAGCTGAGGTTATAAAGTGCTGTTGTTTTTCTGGTTTGACATTTCATAGATTCCAAGTGGGCCTAGCTTAGTGGCCTCACATGAATCACAGAACAGATCTGAATATTATAAACCTTGAATGTAGGAGCCTTTTCAGAGGCTAAAAATTTAAGAGTAATCAGCAAGTATTTTAATAGGATGAGTTATTGCTAACATCATAATTACAGTGTGAAATAGTAATTTTTATAGCAGAGGGGCCCCTAAACCTAATTGCTTGAATGATTATAATAGCTATGAATTAATAGATCAATTGAAATCGGGAAGACTGTTTTAACAGTGAGCAAAAGCGTCTTTTGTGTTAAAACAATAGACTAAAGGCATAATCAACACTTCTTTATCTTGATTAAAAAAAAAAAAACAACAAAACACTCCTTTTAACTTTAACCAACATGATCCCAGATTTGGGTTTTTGTTATCCTTTCTTCTGACCAGAAATCAAATCCTTGTGTTCTGTGCTCCTTATACTTCCAGTCTCTACGTATAGCATGTATTTGGGGATAAATGTCTCTCCAGTACCAGCACATAAACCGGTCCAAGGTGAAAGCTTTCTTGTATTAACCGGTAAGTACCCTAAATTTCACCAAATGCTGAAAGCCAACAATTGTGACAAATTGAATTCAATGAATTGAATGATTTAACTTGTGTGTGGACATTGCCTGATGCAGAAAAGGACTAAAAATGACCCGAGACGGCTGCAGCCAGGACTGATTTTCAGACAGGATTCCATTCAAAGGATAAGACAGAAACTAAGAAATTGGAGTTTATAGACTGAAAAGGCATGACTCATTGACTCATTGTCTTTGGCTCTAATTCATCTTTAAAACTTGTTAAATTCAACTTTGTATAATTCACAGATTTAGAAATTAATCATATATGAATTGATTTAAGAACTTCCCAGGTGGCGCTAGTGGTAAAGAATCTGCCTGCCAGTGTAGGAGACCTGGGTTCAATCCTTGGGTCAGGAAGATCCCTGGGAGAGGGCATGTCAAACCACTCGTGTTCCTGCCTGGAGAATCCCAAGGGCAGAGAAGCCTGGTGGGCCACACTCCAGGATCTCAAAGGGTCGGACATGACTGAAGCGACTTAACATGCATGTAGGGGGTTGATTTTAAGTGTTTTCCTGGCAGAATTTTGTCTGAAAAGTGACTGACTCACCCAGACGGCTGTACCACAGCCTTCTCCACACAGAGTCATTCTCAAGTACATTAATCATGCCACATGCTCACTCACTTCGACATTCAAAGGTTGAACATTGAAGCTATCTTACCCATGGGGCGCTTTGAAAAAACACAATTTGTCCTCTTCCAAAATCAACCACCTATTGGTCATTTTTATTGCATTTCTTTTCAAATGATCGTTTGTGATCTTACCAATTCACTATTTTTTGAGGAAAAGTGTCCCACAACTGTTCCTCCAAGGATACATTTGAAAACCCACTTCAGGAAAAAGGCAGTGGTGCGGCTGTAGCTCACGAGCCTCTTTGGTGTGGAAATGGTAAATGGACCTTGAAGGATGCTTTGTGAGCTGCTCCTGGGACCCCGCCCAGGAGGAAGGTCTTTGGCAGGTGCAGCGCCGGCTGGATCCCCACCTCCGGCTCTGCTTGAACATGTGAACAGCTGGGCAGCCGGGAAGGGCCGGGGCATGCTGGGGGCAGAGCGTGTCAGTCTGCCCCTGCTGCACACCCTCGGAGCACTGGCTGACACAAGGTGTACATGTACCCCTGGCCCTCTCTGCTTGAATTGCTTTCCACGGACCAAAAACAATTTGGTTGCAACGGAGAGGGGGGCCTTTGCCAAGTTTCATCTTCAGATCAAAACTGTTTACATCATGCAAGTGTAAACACACAGGCAAACCTCAGTCCCTCTGATGTGCTATGTGAGGGCTTTATTATTACTCTTCTATTAACTTGAGCGCCCTCAGAAACTCAAACCACAGAAGGAGTGTGCGGAAAATGGTGTATTCAGGGAGAAAGAAGAATGGAAAAATCAGGTGCCTTCCTTGGAGCCACCCCAACAGCCATTACCTTAGAAACTGTGATGACGACTGCAAAATCGCCTTCCTGTTCTAGCTTTAATCTTTCCCTGCTCCTTTTTTTTTTTTTAAGCCTCAAGTTTTTTCCATGGCTTTATTAATGTATAATTTTCATAAAAGTGGATTGAACTTATTTAAAGCAAACTTTTAGTCCTTCACTGCTTTCTATCAATTAGATTTCTTTAAAATTACGCAGCACACTGAGTGTTCCCTTGGTTACTGGCATTCTGCCCTGTATTTTTGCATCACTATCCTAAAACAGCAGACATGTCCTGAAGGGCGTTGAAATATGTATCTGATACCAAAACTTACGACTTCCATTCTGTTTTGGAGCCAGCTGCTTTGTTCCACAGGGGGTCGGGGAGCCATTCCATTGCTCAAGAATCATAAAGATTTAGCACTCACAGGAAACCAGGGACATGCCATCCAAACCCCTCATTTCAGAAACCTTGAGCTATGCGGCTTGTCCAGAGCCACCCGGCTGGTTAGGGAACCTAGAGGACCCAGCCAGGGGCGGGGGTCCCTGCCCTTCCTGGGCTGCTGTCCCACAGGGTGCAGAGGGCACCCCACATCCAGGGAGATGCGAACCACACTCGCCACCAGGATACGTGAGCGAGCGCAAGAGGCCTCCCGTCTTCACCTTATTAAAAGGTAGCACACAATGACAGTCTCCAGGACTCAGAAGCACCATTAACGACGCACCAATAGAAGCAAATGCAAAACTATTAGATTCGTCCTGAAAGCCCTGCCTCGGCTCTGATGCGATTCTCTCGCTTGCCTTTGGGCAAACAAGCTGCTAATATCCTCCTAATCTCTAACAGGCATCCTCCATGGTTCTACAGGGAGCAATACCCTGATTTTCCGCTTGGCAATGAATTTGTCCAAATATGGTTTAGTGTCAAAGAATATTCTTACTTTTTTTTTTTTTTTTTTGAGAGAGAGAGAGATGGATAGGGTATGAACTTCTCAGAGACAAAAGAATCTGTGCTCGTGGACCTACGTCTGTACTGTAGCATCTCTGTCACATCATTCTTCCCCAGCTTCTCACTGATATTAGAAATAAACGTGAAACATGATTTAGCAATCTCCGACAAGCAGGAGAAAGGTATATTATGCTTTCATGCATTGTATTCTGTTCAGTATTCCCAGGATGCTTGCATTGTTCTGATCCTGAATTAACAAAGTGCATTGGAATGAGGCATCCATTAGCAATATAAGCACAATTCTGCCCCAAGGTCTCACACTATGTGCAACTTTCAAAAGCCATACTGTTACTAAAATATTTTTAATTAATTTATTTTTTATTGAAGGATAATTGCTTTATAGAATTTTGTTGTTTTCTGTCATATTTCTCAGCAAAATCTCTTTTGTCATGGTTTTGATGTATTTAGAGTAAAAGGAAGAAGTCTTATTTGGACAACCAAAATTGGAAATAATTCATTCATACGGTGGAGGAAAAAAAAAAGCCTGTGAGCCGAAGGTGACAGAAACACCTGCTTACGAGATGCTCAGCTGAATGAAAAATGTTGCTGTGATGATTAAAAGCCATTTAGTGACTGTGTAGTGGTAGAGGGCTTTTTAGGACCTTTTAAACTCCAAAGTATTGTTTTAAATATAAAACCTCATGTTTTTGACCTTGTGTGACATTTTTTCATATATAACTGAGGGCTACCCACTCCAATATTTTTGCCTGGAGAATCCCATGGACAGAAGAGCCTGGCAGGCTGTAATCCCTGGGGATGTGAAGAGTTGGACACGACTGAGCAATTAACACTTTCACTTTCACCTAGAAATGAATTACACATTGTTAATGACATAAATCTTTAAAAAATCATTTCAGATTAATATAGAATATAGGATTAGCTTGGTAAATAGTCCTCATTTTCTTATTCAAAAAAGATGAGACTTTAGAAAAATTGAAATAATTTGTCTGTGATAGTTAATGAAGTTAAATTTGTGTATGTAAAAATACTTCTTGTGATTTCTAAGAAATAAGGTGAGTGTGTTTGGAAAACTGAGGTGGGATACAGGTAGAAAGTGGTGGGCACCGATTGTCTGAGTGAGGTATTAGTTTAGTAGCTGTAAATGTGGAGAAATTTAAAATAAATCCAGAGGCCTTATTCTCCTCTCATCAGAGTGGGTAGAACTCAACATACAACTTCAGTTTCCTTCCTTTCATTGATAAAAGTAAGAAATGAGGAGCTTTGGGCACCATAAAGCATCCCAAGTGCACAGACATCACCTTTCTGATGTGTCTCTCTATCTGGTCCTGACCGACAGGTTGCATCTGTTTCAAACTGTCCCAATTTTATCCCAGAAAGGCAGGGAAAAAAAAGCAAAGTTTTTTCCACTGGTGGTATTTTTTTCTTAGAAAAATCAAAGAGTTTATAGATGATCAGGCAAGAAGGGATGGAATGAACTTTTGAAAAATGTGCAGCAGGATCACAAGACTGTTGAGCAGGAGGCCACGTTCATCCGTCAAATGGCTTGTTGGGCAACAACTGGTCCAAATATTTCAGGTGCTGTAAATACCGTCATAAAATTAGTTAATTCAAGTGTCTGGGACACCGGCTTCTTGACGTCATTTACGAGGTGGCTTTTCTGATGGGGTTTCTCAGCCTGTGATGATGTGCTGCTACCCTGGGATGTTTATGGGCCCAATAAAGAGAAGGTTCTAAAAAGATTATGGCCACTGAAAAAGGAAATATAACCTTTTCTTGGGGAGAATGGAGCAAAACAGACTAACATGTTTGGGATTTCTTGCCTGCCATGAAGAGGTGATGATTCCCCATAGACATTCTTAGTTGTTTTATGTCCTCCACAAAAGTCTTCAAGGGGTGGAATAAAAATTCCAGATAGAAAGCAAACATCTTTTTCCAGCAGGAAGAGGGACCTGATGCATCTTTTCAGACCAATTCTATGACGAGGAGGCCTCCTCCAGGCAGACACGGTATCTGAATCCACACACCTCGATCTGACGTCTCTGCAAAAGCCCCAACAGCCGCCTTTCTTTTAAAGTATTCTCTGGAATCATGAACGTTTTCGTGGGGATGCAACAAAAATGCTATCTATGCTTGGATTGTCCTTGTCATTCAGACTATAGAACCTGATTAGGGATTTGAGGGTATTTCTACCCATGTTGTTTTTGTTTTTCCGACTCTTTGTGACGCCATGGACTGCAGCATGCCAGACTTCCCTGTCTTCCACTATCTCCCAGAGTTGGCTCAAATTCATGTCCACTGAGTTGGTGATGCTATCCAGCTGTCTCATCCTCTGCTGCCCCCGTCTCCTCTTGCCATCAGTCTTTCCTAGCATCAGGGTCTTTTCCAATGACTCAGTTCACCCCATCAGGTGGCCAAAGTATTGAAGCTTGAGCTTCAGCACCGGTCCTTTCAGTGAATATTCAGGGTTGCTCAATAATGTACAACACAAGCCCAGATGGTGCAAAGTGAATAGCCTTTGCTTTGAAAGGGTATTTCAGAAAGGCCCTCTTAGGCTTCACTAGGAAAAAAAAGAAGAAAATGCAAGAAGGTGATCATGTTGACATTTGGCATTGGATAGGCTGGTTTTGTTTTAAGAGTCCCTGTGAACTCTTAAAGAGTTGAACTGTGTCCTGGTTTCCTGTGTCAGATCAGCTCCAGTAGCGGATGGGAAGGATGATCCCTGGGGATGATTTCCCTGCACCTCGCAGAAGGAGCCTCTAGATTTACATGGTGAAAGTCACTCAGTTGAGTCCGACTCTTTGGGACCCGACGGACTGTAGTTCACGGAATTCTCCAGGCCAGAATACTGGAGTGGGTGCCCTATATCTTCTCTATCGGATCTTCCCAACCCATAAATTGAACCAGAGTCTCCTGCATTGCAGGCAGATTCTTTACCAGCTGAGCCACCAGGGAAGCCCAAGAATTCTGGCATGGGTACCCTATTCCTTCTCTAGCAGATGCTCCTGACCCAGGAATCGAACTGGGGTCTCCTGCATTGCAGGCAGATTTTTTAACCAACTGAGCTACCAGGGAAGTATATTTACCAGGGAAGAGTATTTACATAACGCTCGCCCAAACAATGTTCATCTACTCTGCTCCAGCACAGATACTGTTAGCTCCATTTTTTATGTTTTCCAAGGCTCCCAGTTTCAGCAAAGCTTGGTACCTAGTTGATGCTGAGCAAGGGTGTGGTTGGGCGTTGTTTGCCATCTGCCATCAGCACCAGCTCAACTCAACTGCTCCTTTGTCACTCGGTTTTCCATTTTAGGTGGGTAGGCTAAGGCAATAAAAATCTCTCTGTTTAAATAAGACCAAAACAGCTCTTTCAATAAATAAAAGTAAAATAGTACCTTAAAGTAATAAGTCCTGGTGGTACATATTAATCATAATGGTTATCTTCCCTTATTAACAGTGCATAGAATAAAGTTAGCTCTTACAAGTCATACCGAGGAATATTTGAGGAAATATAATGTCTTCTGGATTAAATATTTAATAATGAATATAGATGTGATATGATCCTATAAATTATTCCTCCATCCAGTTTAAAATTTTTCTAACATTTTAACTTTGTTCACATTATGTGTCACAGGATGACATGCCCCAAATTGTTCAGGTTTGTATTAGCTCTCATAAATGTATTCATAAACATTCCTCTTGTGAGATTAGAAAGGAATGGTAGAGGAGGAGTAAGCCTCGGTCAGTAACACTGCCCGTGGGGGAAATACGACGGGAAATGCCTGTGCGACCTTTGTGTCGATGGCCTGTCCGCCCTCTTCAGTGCAGGCTCTTTGCTGCTCTGTGATGGGTTAAGAGGGACCCTTTACCGCGTCCATCTGTGCTTTGCCTAGAGGCCAGCCGGGAGCCTCTGGGGCAGACAAGAACTGTAGAATCCACCCAGGACGAGGAGACTGTGCGTCTGAGCTTGGGGGGCCCAGCCCAGGGATGACAGGAGCGGAGGGCAGCAGGCAGAAGGAACTCAGTTTAAGGAGGAGATAAGTCTTGGTCAGAAGAAGGGAAATGACTGGACAGGCGCTGTCATTCAGTAAGATCTCTGATTCTAACAGTAAAGATGCAAAGGCCCTAACCCACCTCCTGCCTCGGCCCCTTTTCTTACTTCCCTTTTTCTTTTAACTGATTAACAGTTTAAATGGAAATGGAATATCATAACGGTCTACACACTACATGTTTTGTACCAAGGTTAGGTACAACAAGTCTTTCTGTGTCCTTCCTGGGGAAAATTCCCTGAATTCCTGTCTGCCTGCAACTTCCCAGTTTAGGACCTGATGACCTCTGCTCTGTTCTTGCTTTTCAAAATTGTGGGTGCCTTGGCTGGTAACTTTCAGAGAATGAGTGCTGATCTCTGCCTCCTTCTTGTCTTCCTGGGCTTGGGCAGTGAGACAGGGCAGCCCTGGCCCCACACCCTGCAGGGCCCTCCCTGTCTAACCACCCTGACCAGGAGTCCATGGAGCCTTTGGACTCTAGGCCTTCCCTGCCCTTCAGAAGTGAGTGTGTGAGGATCTCAAGCCCCCAGGATGCATGCAAGCCTTGGGCAGGTTGGTGGAAGGTTTTTTTGCACCAGGTAGAAGCCAAAGAAGCAACTCCACATCATTTAACTTGAATTTCCTTAAACTTAAATTAGCACTGAAGGTTCCGTGTTTCCAGGCAAGTCGGACCATAAATCCACCAGCATGTGCGTGAAAGTGCATCCAAGGCTCACCCTGGACCTGGACTCACTACAGGGTTGTGCTGTCCCCGGTGCTCCTCCACTGGGTGTTTACACTAATGGTCTGGCTCCATCATGGGCTTGTGATGGCGGGTGTTTGGCTAATGGTCTGACTTCATCATGGACTTCCCTGGTAGTTCAGCGATAAAGAACCCACCTGTAATGCAGGAGACTCAGGTTCGATCCTTGAGTTGGGTAGATCCCCTGGAGAAGGGAATAAGCCACTCCAGTATCCTTGCCTGGGCAATCTTACGGACAGAGGAGCCTGGAGGGCTACAGTCCATGGAGTTGCAAAGACTTGGACATGACTTAGCAAATAACAACAATAGCGACAACTGGCTCCATCTCCGTGCCTGATCCCCATGTCCTGATCCCAGCCACTCTCTTCCTCTCTGTCTCCCCTCAGACCATCCTTGCAGCTCTGACAAAGCCCCAATCCTGTTTCTGTTAGAAGAAGGCAGAGTTTCTTTCCCTACAACTGTTACATAAAGAGTTTCCTAAACAATTTGGGTGGCGTTGGACAGGTGGTCCCTCGTGGGACTCTTTTATTCCCAGTCCTTCCCCGGAACGGGCTGCGAGCCTGGGAAGCGTCCTGGCCTCATCCCTGCCCGTCCTGGTCTCGGGGGGCCACCCATGCAGTGTCTGGGCCGCACATGACACCACGTGCCTCCTGCTCCCCCCGCCCCCACAGAGCATTTCCACAAGGAACCACCTGTAGACCTTTCCCTATTCAGACCCCTTATCTGCTGTTACAGTTTATAATCTCTAAGAATGCCCTAATTTCTGCCATTCTCTAAGCCTGTCATCATGGCTGAGACAGGCTTATCCCTCTGAACAGATGAGATTAGTCGATCATGGTCAAGTCAAAGGGGGATTATAATGCTTGTAATACACTGAGTCAAATTAAATGCATTTTGTTTGTACATCACCGCACGGTTGCTGAGGCCAGAGCACCTTCCACTGGGTGCAATAAATTGCCAATAAAACATGAGTGTGCGGGGAAAAGCCCTCCAGCAGAGACGAAGAACAAAGCAGAGATGGGATCTTAATTCCGAGGGGGCCTCTCGTTCTCACTATCCGGTGAGGACGGAAGCAGCTGAGAGCTCTGTCCTGAGATGTTAGCCTCAGCGACCCATCTGGTGGTCCTTCTGACTCAAGTCGGTATTGGGTCCACACAGCCCTCAGCTGGATACCCTGGTCCTTAGGAGAAAATAGATGAGTGACCAGAGACTCCTGGACCCACAAAAACAGACTCTGTTCCCCAGACATTTCTCAGTCCTCCTCTGTTTGCTCAGCTTCTCTACTTCTCAGTTCTATTCTCATATGATTTGGATAAGAGAAAATAAGTGCTTTTCTTTGGAAACTCCTGTTAAGAATTCCCCAGGGACTCAGAAAGCCTGAGAGGTGTCAACAGACAGGTGGGGAGGCCCGGGAGTGTCTTCAAGACCCACCACTGGACTGTTAGTCTAGGCACATCACAGCACTGGTGAAAGTAGACAGAACCGTTGAAGGGACAAGGGGCATTGATTAGTAATTCCACATCTGCACTCTTTTCCGTGGGAGTCAGAGGAGTCTGCCTGCACGTACTGCCCATGGTCACCAGGCTCTTCTCCCCCCACCGCAGGCTCACAGGCTTCGAGGCTGTAGGTCCTCCTCCAGCACGACTCCTGTCTGGGCCCCAACTAGCTGCTGCCCCGACAGCGTTCTGATCCTGGGTCCCTGCCATCCTGGGGAGCTAAGACCCCGCTAAGAACATCGTGGCATTTCCAGGATGATACAGTGCAGCTAAAATGTTTGCTCCTCTGGTACAGGGAGGACGGCCTTTCTCCTGTGAAGAGACGTTCTTGGCCCAAAGGTGCTAGAATGTCCCTTTTTTACTTGGAAACTAAAAGTGGCCTGAAAGGAGGTGGTGATCTTGGGGGACGATACAAAATGCAGAGAGCATCACTCCCACCCCTACAAGAGCACAGCTGGAAGATATGTGAATTTGCAACTTTTACTTGGAATCTGGAAGAGCTAATGCCATAAGGCAATCAGTCAACTGGACATCCAGAGAAGGAAAGGCAGACGCTCTCAGCTACAGGCCTGGGCTGACGGAGCTGACATGGGCGAGAAGGATGCAAGGGCATTTCTGTGTTGGCTGGTGGGGGAGTGCAGGGCGCGGGGCCCAGACAGAAAGGCATTCACATCTGTCCACAGACTCTCCTCCACGTGCTCACAGCGGGCCCCGGAGAAGACGGGGCATCCCTGGGACACGTGTCCGGGAGAGGAAGCCTTCATTCCCTTTGGGAAAGGCACACAGGAGGGCCAGGACCCTGTCAGCCCCTCTGCTCCACGGATCAAAGCTTTAACCCTCTGGGGAAGGGCAGCAGGCACCGTCACTCTCTGGGGACTGGAAACGCCCATTGCAGACGGGATAGGGGAAACACAAAACATCTACCCCTGCTTAAGGCACACACAGTAGCAGTAAAGAGCACATATTTGTACCACAGGCAAAAATAAAGTAAATTTTAAAAGCATAAATGATTGATGGCAAGAGTCAAGTGTATGGCGTGGCCGCATCCACACATAACATGCCAGCAGTAACATGTTACTGAAGGTAGATTCTAGTTAACCAGTGATGCTTAATGTAAACAGTAGAGCAAATAATCAAAACAGGTACAGTGAGGTATACACAGGGATAAACTCATCATGAAGATGAAATGGAATGATGACAAATATTGAATTTATCCAAATAAAAACAATCAAAGGTAAAAAAGAAACAGATCAGATGAACCAAATAGAAACACCAGCAAGATGGTGGATTTTATCCCACTGTATCAATAACTACGTTAACTTAAAGCAGTCTAAATATATCAATTAATAGAGAGCACATCACATTGGATATAAAGCAAAACCCAGTTTTATGCTATCTATAAGAAATCTAATATAAAGGCAAAGATAGGTTAAAAATAAAAGGACGGGAAATTATACACCACACAACACTAATATAAAGAAATCTGGAATAGCTATATTAATATCAGGCAAAGTACATTTCAGAACAAGAACATTACAAGGGCTAAAAATGGACTTTATATAATGGTGTTGGGGTCCATTCTCCATGAAGACATACATAAAAATCTTAATGGTTTATTCAAATTAAAATAGAGCTTTAAAATATTTGAAGCAAAACCTGATAGAACTCCAACAAGAAGTAGGTGAATTCATGATTGTAGCTGGGGCTTCAACACTCCTCTCTCTACTGAGCAGAAACTAATCCATCAGCAAAACAAACAGCATTATCAGCCAATGAACTTTAATTGGCATTCGTGGAACATGCCCCCCAAAGCAGGAGAAAGCATATTCTTCTTTTGTGCATGTGTGTGCAGATCATTTTCTGGCCTATCAAACAAATCTTAACAATTTAAATTAATTTTAAAATTAATTCAATTAAATTTAAGTCCGACAAAATATTTTCTTTGACCATATAAAGTTAACTTATATATCAGTGATATAATGATATCTGGAAAATGCTGAAATGTTTGGAAATTAAATAACATACTTCTAAATAACACACAGGTCAAAGAATAAATCAAAAGAAAAAATAGAAAATATTTTGTTCTGAAAATTAAAGCATAGCACATCAAATTTCTGAGATAATGCTAGGGCTTTTCTTTGGAAAAAAACTGATAACCATATAGACTTACATTAGAAAAGAAAAAATATATCAGACCAAAAACCTGAGCTTCCACTTCAAGTAATTAAGAAAAGAGATGAAAACAAAATTTGAAGTCAACAAAATAATATAATTAATAAAGAACAATATGAAAAATAATAAGTTAGAACCAGAAAAACAAAAAGGCAAAGGAACTAAAGCCTCTTTCTTTGTGAAGATCGTTAAAATTGCTAAATCTACACACAGATTAATTGGGAAAAAAAGAGAAAGGCCCAGATAATCAAAACCATAACTCATAGAGGTGACATGGCTATAGTTTCTAGTCATCAAATAGAGGAAATATTATGAATAACCTGACCAATCAATTTGACAACTGAGATAAATGGACAACCTTCTTACAAGACATACACTTCATGCAACGAAAAAAAAATGGAATGAACAATCTGAATAGTTCTATGTCTATTTAAAATTAAATTATAGTTTATAATCTTCTCCCTAGAAAAATTCCAGGCTCAGATTAATTCACCAATAAATTCTACCAAACATTTAAGGAATGAAAAGTGCAAGTGAAAGTGAAGTCGCTCAGTCGTGTCCGACTCTTAGTGACCCCATGGACTGCCGCCTACCAGACTCCTCCATCCATGGGAGTTTCCGAGCAACAGTACTGGAGTGGGGTGCCATTGCCTTCTCCACTAATGAATTCTACCAAACATTTAAGGAATGAAAAGTGAAAGTGAAGTCGCTCAGTCGTGTCCGACTCTTTGCGACCCCATGGACTGTAGCCTACAATGCTCCTCCATCTGTGGGATTTTCCAGGCAAGAGTCCTGGAGTGGGTTGCCATTTCCTTCTCCAGAGGATCTTCCCAACCCAGGGAAGGAGCCTGGGTCTCCCACATTGTACGCAGATGCTTTACCATCTGAGCCACCAGGGAAGATGGCTATTTAAGGAATCAGATCAGATCAGTCGCTCAGTCGTGTCCGACTCTTTGCGACCCCATGAACCGCAGCACGCCAGGCCTCCCTATCCATCACCAGCTCTCGGAGGTCACTCAGACTCACATTCATCGAGTCAGTGATGCCATCCAGCCATCTCATCCTCTGTCGTCCTCTTCTCCTCCTGCCCTCAATCCCTCCCAGCATCAGAGTCTTCTCCAATGAGTCAACTCTTTGCATGAGGTGGCCAAAATACTGGAGTTTCAGCTTTAGCATCATTCCTTCCAAAGAAATCCCAGGGCTGATCTCCTTCAGAATGGACTGGTTGGATCTCCTTGCAGTCCAAGGGACTCTCAAGAGTCTTCTCCAACACCACAGTTCAAAAGCATCAATTCTTCGGCGTTCAGCCTTCTTCACAGTCCAGCTCTCACATCCATACATGACCACAGGAAAGACCATAGCCTTGACCAGGCGAACCTTTGTTGGCAAAGTGATGTCTCTGCTTTTGAATATGCTATCTAGGTTGGTCATAAATTCTGAGAGAGATGGGATCTGCCTCTTGAGAAATCTGTATGCAGGTCAGGAAGCAACAGTTAGAACTGGTCATGGAACAGCAGACTGGTTCCAAATAGGAAAAGGAGTACGTCAAGGCTGTATATTGTCACCATGTTTATTTAACTTATATGCAGAGTACATCATGAGAAATGCTAGACTGAAAGAAACACATGCTGGAATCAAGATTGCTGGGAGAAATATCAATAACCTCAGATATGCAGATGATACCACCCTTATGGCAGAAAGTGAAGAGGAACTCAAAAGCCTCTTGATGAAAGTGAAAGTGGAGAGTGAAAAGGTTGGCTTAAAGCTCAACATTCAGAAAACGAAGATCATGGCATCTGGTCCCATCACTACATGGGAAATAGATGGAGAAACAGTGGAAACAGTGTCAGACTTTATTTTTCTGGGCTCCAAAATCACTGCAGATGGTGACTGCAGCCATGAAATTAAAAGACGCTTACTCCTTGGAAGGAAAGTTATGACCAACCTAGATAGCATATTTAAGGAATAAATAATATCAATTTTAGACAAATTCTTTCAGAAAATTGAAGAGGAAGGAACATATTTGTACTCATTATCTAAAGTCAGCGTTACCCAGAAACCAAAACCAGAGAAAAATATGATGAGGAAATTTCAGATCAGTATTCATCATGAACACAGCTGTAAATCTTTTATTTTTTTCTTCTACATATTGCTACAGTTGTAAAGTTTTAAAACAAAATCTCAAAAACTTAAGTTCAACAATATCAACCAGCAAGGACCACATGGAACTTGCTCACGCAGCCTGGATGGGAGGGCGGTTTGGGGGAGAATGGGTACATGTGTATGTATGGCTGAGTCCCTTTGCTGTCTACCCCATACGATCCAAACATTGTTAATCAGCTATACTCCTCCCCTGTGGCTCAGCTGGTAAAGAATCCACCTGCAATGCAGGAGACCTGAGTTTGATCCCCGGTTTGGGAAGATCCCCTGGGGAAGGGAAGGCTAGCCACTCCAGCTTTCTGGCCTGGAGAATTCCACGAACTGTGTAGACAGACCATGGGATCACAGAGTCAGACATGACTGAGCGACTTTCACTTTCACTTTCCAATAGAAAATAAAAAGTTAAAAAAATAAAGAAAACCAGAAACATTAATTGACAGAAGGCAGTGGCACCCCACTCCAGTACTCTTGCCTGGAAAATCCCACAGACGGAGGAGCCTGGTAGGCTGCAGTCCATGGGGTGGCTAAGAGTCGGACACAACTGAGCGACTTCACTTTCACTTTCCACTTTCATGCATTGGAGAAGGAAATGGCAACCCACTCCAGTTCTTGCCTGGAGAATCCCAGGGATGGGGGAATCTGGTGGGCTTCCGTCTATGGGGTTGCGCAGAGACGGACACGACTGAAGCAGCAGCAGCAGCATTAATTCATGCTGGAAGAACTTCCCTAGCCGACCAAAGCAGTCTATGAACACCCACAAGCTGCCCTCACCCCTGGTGGTAGTGGAAGGCTGTCTTTCTGTGTGCTCTCCAGGAAGACTCATAAAGGAATCCTTCCCGCCGGGCCTTGCCTCATGGTGGCTGTGGCTCTGTGGTATTTTCGGCTGCATCTGCGTTTGTGTGGGCAGGACATAACAACCGACCAGCCTCTGCTGGTAAATGACCAGCACATTAGTACACTAAGCCTAGTACACGAGATCTTCCTAGTTTATTTTTTTAAAACTATATCCATCAGGAGCATTTGCACATCAAAACTCTGTTTAAAGAAGATGCAATTTGCCTTCAGAACAGGAGAGTAAACATAAGCATTATATATCACTGCCAAATTGAATAAAAAACATCTTGATATGCTAAGAATTCCTAATGAGAGGCTATTGGCTAAATAAACAACTTAAAAGACACTTTACAATAATGGGAAGAGTGTGGGCTTTTGTGAGAGACAGACAGTCCTACTTCCTCCCAGACAGCGCCCTCATTTTTAAAGTAAGATTTAAAAAAGAAAAAAACCCATCGGGGTTCATGGGAATGTATGTGGAATTCTCAGCAAATAAGGCCTCATTAATACCCTGGTATTGTTGACATACACTATCTGGTTTGTCCTGTGTCTCCCGTCATCCACTCAAAAACACAGGGCTTCCCTGGTGGCTCAGTCAGTAAAGAATCTGCCTGTAGTGTGGGAGACCCAGGTTCGATCCTTGGGTCGGGAAGATTTCCTGGAGGAAGGAATAGCAACTTACTCTGGTATTCTTTCCTGGAGAACCCCATGGACAGAGGGGCCTGGCTGGCTATATGGAGTCACAGAGTCAGACATGACTGCACAACTAACATTTTTACTTTCAAGGAAATACAAACAGATATGTTTAAATTTTTAAAATAAATCCATGGGGGAAAAAGTGTTTACCTTACAAAATTGATGTTTATGAGCAGTTTCGATTATTGTGCACTAAGTCACAATTTAATTCCAGGAGTACGTAAATCACATCAGAAGGGTTCATGTACTCAGCACTGCTTTGAAAATGGTACGGCTCGTTATCAATTAGCAAATCTGTTTTATAGGCCGAGTCATGTTAAAATTTGCATAGACTGACTTCACGGTCTGAGCCATGGCATCGTTCTTAGTACAAATCCAGCAGAAATCAGCAGAATCTGGTGGAGAGCATCCTTCTCAGAGCATCTGCCCAGGTGAAGCTCTGCCCTTTCTCCTTTGACGTTTTTAGGTATCTGACCTCAAGCAGGTGGTGGGAAGGGCTGAGAGGCATTGCCCTCTGGGATGTGGCTGGTGTTCTGACAACTCCAGGTGGGGTGGAAGGTAATGCTCTCGCTGCGACTCTCCATTCAGACTCTGGTTAGTCCATCCAAAGCACAGTTCAAGTGTGTGTGTTCTCAGTCAAAAGTAACTGTTTCTACTATTTTGTTTTTCGTAAGAGCTTTCTTCTTTAAAAATTTAAAAATATATGAAATGTAAATTATTCCAGACATAACAGTAATCTAGTGTGCGGTGTGAATGAACTCATCAATGTATGTCATAAAACAGACCCTATAGGTGGTCTGTCTCTGGTCTCCGAGGGCCTTTCACTGACCCCTTGGTTTGTGTTGGAGTGGAATATTATTCAGCCATAAAAGACAGAAATCCTGCCTGAGGTGTCCCGGGAGAACCTGGGCTATGCAGCCCGATCTCAGGGCAGGCTAAGGTGTGTGCACGTGTGTGCGTGTGCACCTGTGCAGGTGTGCATGTGTATATGTACAGCTCACGTGTGTGTGTGTGTGTGTGTGTGCACGTGTCTTATGGGGAGGTAACAATAGCGAGGGCAGCTAGAATGATGCTGAGACAAGTCACGTGAGGAGGACTTTGAGCAGCAGATTCAGCAGTTTGGGATTTTTTCATTTATGAATGGAAGATCTTTGAAGGGTTTTGAGCAGCCGGGTGAGAGGATGGAGAAAAACAGGTGCTCTTCCACCCGCCTGCCTGGGGCCATGGCCTGGCTTGAGCATCTCTCCTCTGAGACCTTGGGTGCGTTGCATCCTGAGATATATTTGACGTTAGTTTTCTCAGGTCCGACCCGGGGAGTGGAGGGCACTGGCCTCCTGGAGAAGTTAGGTCTGGGAGGCAAAGGAAGGGAAAACTCACAGATCATGGTGGCCGACAGGATGGAGGGATGCAGAGCAGGAAGCCTTCCTGGACAATTGCAAAGATCGAGCCTGAGGAGTGGGGAGGATGAGTCCCCGTACTCCTGGAGAGTGAGCAAAACAGGCGAGGTTGTCCTGGAAGCTCCTGGAGAGCTGCTTGGTGGAGCCGCAAAGCAAACTCTAGGAGCTGAAGTCTGGAAACCTCACCAGTCAGAGAGTTTTCCACCTGAGTCTCTGCGGTTACTCCGGACACCCTCTCAGGCTTTAGAAGAGAAAGTTCAAGCTCAGGGAGCCTGGACCCTCTGCAGGGCTGGGTCAGCGGAGCAGAAACAGAACTTCTGGGTGAGGACTCTAGAACCACCCTGTAGAATGCTCCCTGTGCTCTCTGCCTTTTTCAGCAACATTTGGAAGATGCTGGTTAGGAAAAGTGCCATTTTGCAGAGAGAGAGAGACAAAAGTCAGAGTTGCTAAACACACTCAGAAATTCACGGACCTGCTGAACAATTTATATCCAAACACAATGGCACCGTCTGCGGGTATCACCGGTGGGTCTCAACAGCCTGTGGGCAATACACATTAGGAAAACCTTCCCCAGTTCCTTTTATGGGGGACGAAGAAGATGCAGAGACAGACATGGCTGAGGAAATGCAGGCAGATCCCACAGCTTCACTGGAGCATCCCTGGAGCTCAGAGAATCACCACCCCCGACTCGATTACAGCAGAGTGATCTGAGACAGGAAGAGATTAGAATTTCTATCAAGGGTCTTCAAGATACAAACAGCCCTTCAGAACACCCGTGCCTAGTCAGGCAGCTTCCTTTCTCCTTGGGCAGAACCTGGCAGGATGGCTCACTGAGGGGCCCTGCCCAGCACGGTCCCTCCTGTGCTCACACACTCGTAAGTAATTGTCCAGTGAGACACACAGGAGTAACGGCACGTGTCAGCAGACCCCCTTGCCTGGAGTCTTGGTCGGTAGCTTAGTGAACTGAGCCAGAACACTCCCCTACATGAGCCTCTGGATTAAGAACTGATGGTGGGTGAAAGCGTTGGGATAAAATAACGCAACACTAGAAAGCATTTTCTAGACGCTGCTTCCTGAAGCTTTCAAAATGAAAGCCAGAATAGAAAACCTTGCTTAGAAATACTGTGCTTGCTCATTTTCTTTAGGCTGTTAATTTTCTTTAGGTTTGAATTTATTCCTGACTTGCAACCAAGGAATTAAATTGTCCTTCAGAAAATAAGACCTCCCCCCGCCCCACCCAATGAACACAGCCGGGTTTCCTTGGGTAGTTCTACAGCCAGAGAAAGCAGAAAGTGATCCTGGCGTTTCTGCTGAAGGCATTAGCTCAGAAGCCTCTAAATCAGTGCAGCTGAGATACGGTCTAGGAACAGCCTAGCCAAGGTCTAAACACACACATCCTGATGGAAGCCTGTCTGCCTTCAAAACAAAAGGGTATCCGAGGCTGCTGCTGGCATTAGGGGATGCGGGCTGGTGTGACCACCTGGCTTTGAATGTATTTGTTGGGGCTTTTCTGGGTCCTTTAATTCTCCCGCTCACGAGACAGTCGAGCATCGACTCTGCACTGACTAGACAGGCACTGGGTGTTCAGATGACCCCAAACTCACCTCCAGAAGCTTGGATTCTGCTTCTCAAACAAACAAACTAGATGGCTAGGCTCCAAACACACATGTTCCGGGTTGCAAGGGCTGTCCTATGTCTAGGAGCTCAGGTGTTTTCAGCACCAGGAGACACTGCAGCCCAGAAAGGCCCATCTGTCCATCCTCCCAGCTCCTCCTCCATCCTCTTGGGTCATTTTGAAAACTCTTTACATCTTTTTGAAGCCCTTCACTTCAAGTTCGGACTCTCAGAAGAAGTGCTCTACAAGAACCAGGGTAAGCTCACAAGGGAGGCTAAGTGCTGATAAGGAATAAGAGATTATCTCGGAGGAACAAGAAAACCAGGGCTGAAACTAGTGAGGGGATGGTCATCGTCTCAACATTCTTCTAAAAACGATTTCCCAGCTAAGGGACATGTCTTAGTACATATGCTTAATTCTACAGAAGAAAAAGCACACAAACAAGAAAGTCAGTGCAGTTGCACAGCTACAACAAAGTTAATTTTTCATGTTACTCCTATGTATTCCATGGGGAATTGTTTGTTTACATATTCTGTATCTTAAAATGTTGAATACATTTTGTAATGAAGGAAATGCCAAGAGCTGCAGAGCAGCATCATTAAAATCCAGTTCAGGTCACCGGAAGCAGATTCTTCATTTCCGCATCTCCAACAGAGGGTCTGTCTCCCCACGGGGCTCTTCGCTCTGTCGTGAGAACAAGACCAGAACCAGGCCTGTCTGGACTCGCCAGGCTGCTGGAGCCACGCTGCTTGTCGGGGCGGCTCTCCTCAGCTCATAAACTGCCTCTCAATCTTCTTCCTTTTCTTTTGTGTTCCTTTGCAGACTGCAGGGACCTCTAATAAAGGCTGTGGAAGTCAACGTGCTTTTATTGTTTGCTAAGTAAACCATCACAAGGATAAGCAAATGGGGGCACAGAGCAGGGTCCATTGGAACCCCCAGTGCCTCTTCTAGTCGATGCAGAGTTCCTGTGTGGTGGGTGGGGAATTAAATTACCATCAAAGGGCCTGGGAGGCTTCCCCAAGGCAGCTGATAGCTCACATTTAAAACACTAACCGACTTTCAGCCATGCTTTCCTCTACGTAGGGGCTAACTGTGGTCTAGCTCTTTGCTGTTGGCCGACAGATCATGTGAAAACATGCATCCGCTCTAAGATAAACCGGAACAGCAGACTGCCTGGTACTCTGAAGCACCAAGGTTTCAGAACACCAGAGGCTGGGGAGGTTTCAACTAATTACTGTACTCACAAATGATCTTTTGAGATTTTTCTGCAAAATGACTACCCCTAAACTGCTTAATTCACACAGACCATCACCAAAGGCATTTGGCTTGGGGATTTATTTGAGTTTACATATAGAAAATTTGTTCTTTAACACATCTTCTCCAGGCCCATAAAGTTGACTCCACCACAGGATGATTTCTGAGAATAAGGCAGTGTCCAAGTCTGATCATTTAAGCACCATTTGGGGGCAATCCAAGGTTGTAATAAGATGCTTTCGTTAATAATCCTTTTCCCTGGCTAGTTGATATGTTCTCTGATGCTTTATTTGGCTGATCTTATTTTTTTTTTTTTTTTTTTTTTTTTACTGGTACTCTAAGGATTGTTAGTGCTTTCTCTCTGAAGGGAGGAAACACGGGTGTTGTCAGTCTAGGCGATGTCAGGCTTGAGATCCCCAGAGCAGGGTGTGCCTGCAGGTGGGTGTGCAGCCCCTTCCAGTGGACTATCGTATTTCTGCTCAGTTCCAAGGTTGCCTTCTTTTCAGATACATTTGTTAAGGTGATTAACCTCAGGAATTCATGCTGCTCAAAGTGAGTGAAATGGTGAATGTTTTGACCATTTTGATGCAGAAATCTAGGAAAACAGTCATCAGAATCAGGGACAGAGGCCTGAAATCCCTGGCAGGCTTTGAGAGGGGCAATAAAGACACGGAAAGCTATAAAAGCAGGTGATTTAGAGGGAGGCAAGTGTTTGAGCACAGCTGGTATTTTAAAATCTGACATTATTTTCAGTATTTATTTTAAATCTCAACGCTTAAATTGATTTAAGAAGGTCAAAGAATGTGCTCTTTTTTTCCCCTTACGCAGGGAGAATTGGGATGACCCGAAATACAAAGGAAGGGAGAACTGTCTTTGGTCGACTTTAAAGAAGTCGGCAGTCACCTGTACCTTCCACAGAGCAACCACTGCCGCCAATTCTGAATGTCAAGAACAAGCAAAAAAATAAAATAAAAGGGGCATGAAAATACAAGCTGTGTGCATGGGTCTCCTTCCCTGGCTGTGCGGCTACCCCAGCCTCCAGAACCATCCCTCACCCCCTGAGCCCTGCTGGCCACGCAGGTGGTATCCCCAGGGCTGCAGAGACCCCCAGGTCTGCAGCCGTACTGTATGTAAGCCAAGGGGTGTGTTCTTAGTGCTTGTCAAAACAATCCTGAAATCCCATTTTCCTTTAATAAAGTATGGTTTTGTCCTCCAGATGCATGCATGAATAAGATGTCATCCCCTGTTTCAGTTCCGGATTGCACCCCGCTGATGTTCCTAGGCAGCAGGAAAATTACCTTATTGAAACATATTGCTGGCAGCGACCACGGGCCACATTCTGCATCAGTATTACACACATGACATATTCAGAGACCTTTGAGTAAGACTATGAATATCAAGTGATTGAAAAGATTATACCGGCTCAGGGCTTTTTCTTGGGGTAGAAAAGGTTGTGGTTCTGGGTGAGTGTCTTTCAGATCAATATCATTATGTCATAAAAACATGTCACAAAATAGTTTACTTCACAGCTTCCCCACTTGCCTGCTTTTCCCAGCCCCAAGGTCTGGGTGGAGTTGCTGCCATGGTTGGCGATAGTAGTGTGGCTAGTCGTGCCCCTGTGTGTCCTGATGACCTGCAGATACATGCATATTCCTGGTCCTTGGCACAGCCAGGTGTCCAAGGAAACCCCACTCAGGTGTGGCAAGAGACTGGGTGAGTTACATTCGCCAGCATCCTGTACCAGTGGCGGTGTGGAGGGGCCCGAGCACACGTGCACACACACAAGAAGATGCAGAAACATACTGGCTGCCCATGAATGACCAGGTTTGCTAAAACTGTAGGCAGAGGCTGAAGTTGGCCATCAGAGGTGCAGAGCATCCCCCATGAGCTTAGCTCTCTGAATATCAGGTTTAGCGGCAGTGACCCCCACCCCCCTCGGCACTACGCAGACCTGGGAGGCCCGGCCTGTGTCCCCACCAAGAGCAGAGCTGTGCCATTTGCCCCGCTGGTCCTGGAGTCCAGAGAGCTGGGGGTGGGGTGAGCCCCCTCCAAGAAGGTGGTACCTTTGGGGAACAGCTCCAGGGAGGCCTTGACCAAGTCTTAGAGCCCCTCGGTCACCCTGGGGCTGGGGTGCTTCTGCTATAGTCTCGCATCAGGATGAGGTCATGTCACATCCAAAGTCAAGTTCTAGTCCATCCCTAATGGCTGCAGCCACATCAGTGAACAGATACACATCAGCGTAGAATGTACAGAGTTAACCAGTGTAAACTCTTGTTCTTTCACCAGGAAGAACAGAGACTGATTCTCCACACCTCAGCACACAGCTTTTTTCTTTTAAAAATATACAAATATGATCCAGCAGAAATTCACCATTGTTTGATCTGAGTAGTGTTGTTCACACCAGTTATTTAAAGGAGAGAAGGAAAGCGATCAGAACAGAAATTGTTCAGTGGAAACAGGAATTGTGTTCTAGAAAGCCTTTCTCATGCAGAACTTGTACTAACGACCCTGCTTGGGAGGGGGCACTTGGACAGAAACCTTCCAGAATGGGAGCGCTCGCCTCCGTGGATGATACTCTCAGGTTTGGCCTCTTTTTGAAGGAGAGTGCCACTTTCTGTCTTTCACGGACTTCACTTCCTGTAGATTTCTTGTGGATTTTCACTTCCTATCTTTCTCAGCCCATTTTGTTTCTGTCTGTCATCTACCTCGAGCGCATCTCTTTCTTTTTTCGTTCATCTTGGCCTCCAGGCCGAGAGCCGTCCACTGCTCCCTCCGTGGCCACTGTAAGGAGCCTTGGGCAGCAGGCCTGGCCGTCATGCTGTGAAGAGGCCGACAGAGACCCAGCTTCAAAACCACAGAGACTTGCAGCTCCTCCTCGGCTCACCATAGGGCTGCTGCTTCAACGATGGGCAGAGAATTTTCCTCTTAGGAAGATGACCAGATTGCAGGTTTCACTGAAACACTGTGTGTTGCTCTGTGCCGTGCTCCTCAATGGCTGGGACAGAAGGCTATTACTCCTGGGAATGCTTCACAAACCCCATCACCACCAAGCCTCCGAGCCTTCGGGAACCGTCCAGACCAGCTCCTACCACTTGGTGTACGTCCTTGACAGCATCATCTCGTGCTCAAACACATCCGCCCCATGCATGCGTGGTCCTCTGGAGCTATGGCGTAAAAATCTGTGCAAGCAGCTGTGACCCGCACGAGGACAGACAGTGCCGAGCTGGGCACACATCAGACCCTAGAAATGCGAACATCTTACGTGTGTCAAGTCCAGCCACCCTGAAGCCTGGGTCCCTTCATCCGGATGAAATTCTAGGATGGAGAAAGCTGACCGGGGACCCAGTGGCTCATTCACTGAGGGATCCACCGAGGTGCCCTGTGACCACAAACACCGAAACCGCCCCGGCCTTAAAAAGTGGCTCCTCTCTGCATTTGCTTTAAGTGTGCCCATCTCTGGGCGCCGTCTGTACACCCTGTGTTTGCTTTTCTCTTCTGCTCACTTTATAGAAAGGAAAGTCCCCTCCCTTACTTCCTCTGACTCTGAGAGATCAATGCACTTCATGGTGATTTCATGACATCAGTGTTTATAAAGGTAAATCACTCTAGCATATCCCCTCCCCCAGAGGATGTATCTGGGGATGTTGGATTGTATTAAGTCCCAGCATAAATAGAGTTGGTATCATCTTGCTCTCTTTTCCTGGAGTAAACGCTGGAGCTGGTCCAAGGCCCACATCAGCTCAGCAGGCTGGGCCCCAGCGAGAGTGCGGGGATCTCTGTGGACTCGGCGCTGTCACCCTCTTCTCCACTTTGTTCTGCTTTTACTGTAAATCCTGAGCTTACCACGGGGGCAGTTCAGCACCAGAGTGGAGGATTATTCTCCCACCCCCAGCACCCCACTCGTGTGAACCGGTCACCAGCACAGTCAGGGCAACAATGTCCACTGTGTCCCCCGTTTACGATGTGGTCCATCCCGCCTGCCCTGACAGTGCACACACGATCGGGTCATAAATCAGTCTGACACCAGGGCTCAGCTCTGCTTCTACCTCCTGTACGGCAGGACTGCAAAGATACTCAAACCCCACGCTGCCCCTGGACGCAGCCTGGAGACCAGCACACGCGCCTCTGGTCCCCCAACATGGTTCAAGCTTCGAGAGACGTTGGCGGAGCTCCCGTCGTGGGTGGGCATCATGCCGCGGGGCAGCCAAGACTACTGTCGGTCCCTGAAGGTGCAGAGAGCCTTGCTGCTCTGGACAAGGCGGGGTCTGATGTGTGTCGCTGGGGGTCGGGGATGAAGAAGGGCCTCCCACAGGGGCTGACAGTGTGAGTGAGAGTCCACGCTGATGACAGCGCGTTACAATTCCAAGGCTGGCGACGCAGAAGCCCTCCAACCTCAGGGAGCAAGCGGCATGTAAGGAGGAGCGGAGGCAGCTGGAGATGAAGAGGGCAGGGCCCGCCCTGAAGACCCCTCCCCGAGACCAGCGGCAGCTCTTCTCCTGGAAACAAGGGAGGTTCAACCACCGGGGACCTCGCAGCAGGAGCCCAGTCACATGGGTGACGCCAAGAAGTCTTACTGCAAAATATCCTTTTTTTTTTTCTTATTTGAAAAGACAAATTATTAGCATTTTTAAACAATTTCAATATGTTTAATGGCTGAAAGTTAAACTCAAACTGTTCCGCTCCCTGAATAAAACGCGAGGTCTGTAAACAGGAATCTTAAGTTACCCCAAGAGTACACTCATTTTAAATTTTACTTGAAAGCGGGATGTACGTTTATTACAATTTCAAACAAAATGCTAATGCCATTAAACAAATGAGGTTTAGGCAAATTAACTGCATTTTAATATTCTGAAAGCCTATGATATAGGACATTGTGTTACGAAACATTGGCCAGAAGTATCGGTTGCAAGTGGGGTTTTCATTGCTGTGAATCTCAGGAGAATATTTGTAATTAGTATCATTTGCCTAATACTTCAGGTTAATTAGAATATTTAATTGAATAGCTGTAATCTTCAGAGATGACTATATTATGATCAAATTAGCCCCATCCCGACGCGTGCTGATCGCAGGACGGCAGCCCGCCTCACTTCTGCTAGCTATTTGGCCCTCTGGAGCGTTCAACAACATAAGAAAAAAATCTGTTTCTTACACTTTTGAATTTTAATGATCCATTTGAACTCTGCCATCAACATTTAATTATTCCAGAAAAAAAAAAGTCCCAGCCATGACTCCCATATGGCATGTTGGCAAATACACTTGCCCGCAGAGGCGCCTGTACCTCTCCTGGCAGTTCTGCGGAGAGATTTAGCACAGACTTTTCCCCCCGAATACGAGGCCCTTTTTTTTTTTTTAATCGTGTTTGCAAATACAGACCAGATGAAGCTTCACAGAAGAGGTTACTAGGATACTATTGAGACACTGTTAGGAGCGGCTGAATTGAGTTTAAGGGTGTGACAACGGGTTTGATCCCGTAATGTCTCTGCCGGACTTTCTGCATTGTGTGCAGAGGGTCTGAGGATCAGGTACCTGCTCGGCCAAACCTTGTTAGCCAAAAATGCCTTTTTGGGGGGAAGACATGGGGGACAGGATGGGGAGGTGTTTATACAAAAATCTTCATCTTGGCTTGAAAGATAGGGTCCCTGACCGACAGAGTTGCCGGATGCAACACACACGTATGTGATGTGTCTACACAAACAGCATCTACACTGCTGATGCTTCAAACATCTCCAGGATTAAATCATCATTATGGAGGGGTTCAGGAGGTGCAGAAACACATTTAGGGAGACTACTATTGTTTGTCAAATCAGGATTCCAGACCCAGTGACACCTTCTGAAGCCCGGGGTCATCCTATGAGCAAATTAGGACTTTACGTGGAAGGAGAGCAACCAGCCAGGCCGTGGTTAACCAGGACCAGCCAGGCCACGGCTGACCCACAGACACACCAGAGCCCCAGAGCGTGGGCAAGAGCAAGACCAAGGGCCAGAGCTCTTAAGGTCAGTTCCACACAATAATCCAAAAAAAGTTGAGAAGGGAAAGTGATGTAAACGTTGGAACAGCTCCTCGTGACACATATCCTCACTAGGTTTCGCTCCTTGCAGACTGCTCGTATCGTCAGCACGAACCCTGTTCATGGAGGAGGCGGTCTGAAGGAAGGGGCTGGAGTACACTGCCATGGAACAGAACAATTAATTAGGGTACACAACCACCCTCAGGATTTCTTGCTAGATAATATTTGTTATCCTTTTCACAAGGATCGAACATCTTCCAAGAATTCCAGAGGAACAGCCCCCAAACACAGGAAAGTGAGCTTTTGAAACAGATACTGTCTTTGCTCTAAAACTAAGAGAGGAGCTGAAAACAGAGAACCAATTTTAGCAGTGCTGGTAAACAACAGTAAGGACGAGAGTTAATTAGGAGCACATGTCATAATACAGGTTTTTGTTTTGATTTGCCCGTAATTCACAGTATTGGCAAAAGCAGGGTGTATTGGCATGTCAGCATATGATGGTTCTGAACTGTGTTCATGTACAAGTGCTCAAAGATGTATTTAGCCAAATTCTTGAAGAGGTACTTGGCTGATAATTGATGCTATGAAAAAAAAAAAAATAAGAGTCATAAAACCTGGATCTTTAATGAAAGAGGAAGAATAGTGCGATGTTGAGTTGGAGGAAATCATCGGAGAGTGTTAACACGAGCCACGGTGGTAAGCGGCCTTGCGGTGGGAGGAGCCGGAGCAGAGACGTGAACAGACTCCGTCCAGGGCTCTCTGAGGGCTGCGGGCCGGGGCTGAGCCTGGCTGCTCTCCACCCGGAGCGAAAGCAGCCACACTTCCACTGACACCCGATTATCACCGATTCTGTTTCCAAATCTCTTTCGAATAATGATTCAAAGTGCATTCTTAGGCAGCCATTTAAAAGCGCCTTGAGAATGCCTCTTCGTGCGGAGGTTGCTGCTCGCGGAAGTTTGCTTGGGTGAAATCTTGGAAAAATGGCCACAGAAGCATAGTATGTGATCAGCAGACCGAGCCTGACGTTACTCATCTCTAAATCTGGGCTTAACATTCTTTTCGGCCAAGCCAGTTCTACCTTCTGCGAGCTGCTGCTATATTTATGTAGATACATCAGAGCCTTCATAGGTATCTTTTAAAAATTTTTCCCCACTCTTTAAATTTGTACGGCATCTGCCGAAGCCCATTAGAGGCAGCCGCCCGTCTCCAGCAGCAGCGCCGTGATGTACTGTCTCCTCGGTGGAGGTGCTCCCCGCACACGCAAAATTCTTCCAGAATTAAAAAATCTGCTGCGCTAATTGTGGAACAAATTTTCACCAACCCTCTTTGAGAATCCAGCTCTAAGTATTCTCCCATCTATTAAACAGATGGCAGATAAGATTGTAAACATATTTGCTTCATATTGAATAGATAGTTTCTGGCATAATACTAATTAACAAATTAAATGACTGACTCTCTGCATCACATTAAAGTTAAAAGCACTTTGTAAGTTTGTCTTGGGTAGTTATTTACTTTGACAATAGCACGCAGTGAAAAACTGTTCCACGTTTCCCCAGCAACATTATGCAGTGAGCCGTTTTCTTTTTTAAAACTCCATATTTTATTATAATTCATTTGACTTTCATTACAGTCACTCATTACAAAATGTATGTGCATTTAATCCATTTCCGAGGGCTGCATATCTCCGCATCCCATCCACCAGCTTCGTGATTATGCCTTTGGTTGGAGCGAGGACGCACAGCCAGGCTTCACCGCTCCTCGTCTCTCAGATTTGAGGGGGGCTTTTTAGGAAAGAGGGCTCAGCAGCGAGCACTGTCTGCTGTGGCAGCCACGCGGCTGGGGACAGTTTCCGTGCGGCTTGCTTAAAGGGACGCGGCTCCTTGCTGTTCTACTTCTTCACAGATGCAAGTGAGATCGGTCCAGAGTGATGTAGGTGCTGCCACACGCCGAGCAGAAGAACCTGACAAGGTTTGGCTCGCTGGCCACTCATCTGGGCCCCCGTGAGCTCTTCGACAAAATGGGAGCAAAGCGACCCCCTCTTCCTGTCCTGGGGGTGTCGAGATTCTTAGATAAGTCACCTGGGCGAGTAACTTCAGGCTAGGTACCACTTGGAGACGTTCATTCCAGAACAAAAGGGGGAAACATTTTGTTTGGGTAGAGAAATGGGTAAATTTTCCAGAATGATCTCTATGGCTCAGAGCTTACATATCTTGTTAGAAAAAAAGACGTTAGCCATTGTAGCCTGAGCTGCCTCGGCATTCATTCAAGTTCTTGACCTTTGTTTACACGCTGGGCGTATAGACTGCTTCAGTTTCTTATTGCTATTCTTTTTCTTGGTGCACCTTACAGTGAAAAAGGAAAGCACTGCCTTACAAAAGGTAATCCGAAAAGTCCACGTCCTAAGATCCTTGCTAGCTAGGCGTAAATACAGGAAAGCAACATTTCGGCGAGATGAACTTAAATAATGGGACCACACAAAAGTTTACCTGAATCTTTTCATTTCTGGTGGATTTAGCAACAATTGGTGAACCAGTTACATTACTAAGTCATTGATCATAGGCAGACTCTCTCAGAAAACGAAATGCACGCATTATTTGGAAACATTAATTTGCTGTATCATAGAGGGAATATTGGAGAAGGAAGTGGCAAGCCAGTCCAGTATTTCTTGCCTGGAGAATTCCACGGACAGAGGAGTCTGGCAGGCTACAGTCCATGGGGTCACAGAGTCAGACACGCCTGAGCACACACACGCACAGAGAATATGGCTACAGATTATCTTAATTTTCAGAGATGCATAGACTTATAACTGAAGCATTTCCAAAGGAGGTAAAAATATCTTTAGTTGGAGGCCAGTGATGTAAATTAAGTCAGTAATCACCAGCCTCCAGTAACCATGCAGGAATTACTCATGAATGGCTAAATGGCTCAAACAGAAAAGTGAACTCCAAATTATCTCAGTGTCCTGAGTGGCTTGAATTTCATAAATTAAGCAAAATGAATCCACCTTCAAGCACCATCTCATATGACTAGAATTCAAGTTTAGCTTGGGTTCATATATTTATTTTTCATCCAAGATACAGTTTTCTGCATGGATCATTTTAGACTTGGGAATATACTCCATGGAGGGTTATTTTCTTTCCACTCAGCATACCCTAACTAGCGATACGCCCGAGCAAGCTGACCAAGGGCTGGCTGCAGAGGGGTCTCCCATGGATCAGGGTGGGTGTGTGAGTGACAGGCTCAGTGCACCCCTGGACTTTGAGACTACACGTATGAAACAACACGAAAACACCTTTCATTGGAAATTATAACTGAATTGTCTGTATACCATTTTTTAAATGCCACATATTTTTAGAAAACTTTCTGTGTGTGTAATAATTAACATAAACAAAAATCTTTGTCACATAGTGGGTGAAGATGACTTCTTCTACTTTGGGGAAGTCTCTGGGAAGCAGGATACACTGTGCCGATCAGACCACAGAGGTGGGAGAGGCAGGTTTGTGCTGCAGGAGCCGGACAGGAGGAAGGCACCTGACTTCACGGCAGGAGCAGAGCCTCTAAAAGCAGGGCCCAGAGTCCAAGACCATCCTGGTATTTACACCTCATGGCTTCTTCCTTTCCACCCCGTGCAGTAACCTACTCCTCCTCCAGAGCCCTGCACTGAGTGCCGGGAAGAAAGGCTTTCAATCTGACACTTGGGCTTGGTTCTCGGCTTTCGTGGGCGAACTGGATGATTCACTCAGTAAACCCGACCCCGATATTTGTAAACAAGACGGTGAAGAAGGTACATACTCCCTGGGTCAGGCACGGTCTTAATACGCTGAAAGATCTTGGTGTTTGTCTGTGTCTGTCAGTTAAGAGTTTTTCTAATAAAATGAAGCCCGAGATTCACTTTTCAAAGGATGCTTGTGGTAAAGCAGATGCATTTGTGCAAGTGCACAAGCCAGGCTCAGATTCCCTTCATTCCCCAGTGGTGACGTTCTCTTGAGATCCCCTCAGAGTTTGTCCGAACGACTTAGGTCAGCTTTCTGCAAGGCGAGCTTAGCTCCTGTTTTCCAGTTGATGGGTATGCTTGCAACCCAAATCGTTCGCTATTATTGTTGATTTTTAATAAAACTGTGACCAGTTGACCTGTAATGGTGTGGTTCTGCCCGGCGGAGGATCAGGCAGGGGCTACATAGTAGAGATGGAACCAGCTTTAGCAAAGCAGATTTTAACTGTCTCTTTGCCCCATGAACTGTGTGATCTCAAGTCAGTGACTACGCCTCCCTGGGAGGCACACTTTATTTGTTAAATGAGGACCTGAGCCCGCTAATGACCAACGTCTGCTTTACACCTTTTCCTCATTTAAGAAACTGGAAAAGAGTCATTTTCTTTGAAAGATACAGCCAAGCATCTCCTGATAGCCCCATGTTTGACTTCTTAAGCAGGTCAAGTTGGTTTGTAAGGAAGATATGACATCCTAGCAGCACGATGCACTTTTTTATTTGAATATGAGATAAGAAAAAAAAATTATTTCCATGAGCGACTGTAGCTTTTCTCACTTCCTGCATTCTCCTCCCTTTGGCATAATCCACAGGAGAGGACTCTCCCTACCCCATGCCACACTCGTAGAAAGTTAATGCTCATCCCAGCAGAAATCATGAACACAGATTGTTTGGGCAGATAAACCACACTGGCTAAGTCAAATATCTATCATCTCTCTATGCGCCCTTCCATACCGCAGGCCAAACAATCACAATGATTGAATTTACATTATGTCCAATAATTATTTCAGTTGTATTTTAAAGGTAGCATGAAACACTACAGAAGGTTGGATAATTTGGGAAATAGAGGAAAAAAAGAAAAGAAAAACACAAAGTTAAAATATCTCTACATGTGGACTCTTAGGAATGCCCAATATGTTTTGTTTGAAGAAGTCCTGAAAGACGCAAGATCATGCTGGAACAGGGTTCCCAGTGCTAGTAATATGTTCATGATCCCCTAACAATTTATAAAGAAAATGATAAAACAAAGATTCACAATTAGTAGAGAATCGAGAACTGTTCTTCAAATAATGTAACTATTGGCAAGGAAACGATTTTCTTATCTTGTTTTGTTTTTAAATAAAACAATTTCCTCCTGATATGGTAGTAGGTAATAGGCTTATAAGCCTATTAAATTTTCAAAAACGATGAAGAGGCAGATAATAATATTACCTTTGGGGAAATAATTGACAGCTAATCAAAACTTCCAGGTAAAATATGTCTATCAACGTCACAAGCTATCTATTTGCAAGACACCTACATTTTCTAAGTGGCATCAGACGTCAGGTTTGAGTGTATTATTAAAGATGATACTTATGAAGACTAGAGTTGTAAAATGATCCGTGATGCCTTGAATTTAAGATTTCATTCCAAGCAATCCAGGAAGATCTCAAATCTAACTAAAATAAGAATGTATGTGAACTACTTAATTTTATTTATAAAAAAGAGTGGGAAGATACACAATAACCCACAAATATGTGTCCTTTTAAAAATGAAATGACTGAATCTGGACAAACTGGAGAACAATGAAACAATCATTTTATTTAATTCCAATGAAAAAATGTCAAATGAGTTCACCTACACTAATAAATGATAAAAAATTAATGCAACTAAATAATAAAGAGATCAATAAAAATGAGATAATTTGGTTATTTGGTTTGGTTTGAAGATGTTTGTTTAGGCTTGAAATAATTCCTACTTTCCTGAGTAGATCTGCTCAGTAACCAGATTGATTCTACTTTACTCAAAATTGACTTAGTTAAGACAGTTTCAACCTGGATTATATTTCCTTTTTCTCTTAATAATCTTGTACAATTCACTGTGATTCCATAATCTTTGTATTAAAGAAAGCATGCATAAATCATAAAAGAATGAAAAGAACTGATTTTCTTGTTTTCTTCTTTTTTTGACTGCACCACACAACCCCTGGCAATGCTGTGTTCAGTCTGCTTACATGAGCAACAGGCAGAGCGGAGTCCTAGCCACTGGACCACCAGGGAATTCAGGAATCTTTAAATAGTGTTCTAAGAAGTATAACTTTTTATTCAGATAAAATGTGAGTTCTAAATGAGATGGTTTAAAGAGAAAAGTTATTATTTTTAATGATGATCAATATTTCTATTTACTTTTCAGAATCTAAATTTAAGTTCACTCTATTGAAAGTGAAATCTGTGGGCTTATTTAAAGTTAGATAAAATAACAGTATATAAAATTATTTGCTTTGGTAATGATACTAAAAATGCAAATTTGAGGGAAATAGCATTATGGTAAGAATAATATTCTTACCTAATTACAAAGCCTTTTAAGCACCAGTGTGTCTAAAATTGGATTTCATGCAGGCATAATTCATAATTTCATTCAGGCAAGGTGTGGTATTCCACCAATGGAAATAAGAGCAGTGCTTGCAAAAATTTAATATTCTATATTACACAGAATATTGAACTGTGAAATTTAGTGAAGAAACTACTGTTGGTTATAAAAGATTATTTTGGCATAAGAGTACACATGCCCATCATCCAGCATACATGACAACTGAGCATTAAAGAGCTCTTTTAGGTATCAACCTAAGTGTCCTGTGATAAAATCAAATATGTTTTAAATAGTGCAGTTCAGTTGTGTCCGACTCTTTGCAGCCCCATGGACTGCAACACGCTAGTCTTCCCTGACCATCACCAACTCCCGGAGCTTGCTCAAGCTGATGTTCATCGAGTTGGTGGTGCCATCCAACTACCTCATCCTCTGTCACTCCCTTCTCCTCCTGATTTCAATCTTTCCCAACATCAGGGTCTTTTCCAATAAGTCAGTTCTTCGCATCAGGTGACCAAAATGGCAAATCACTTCAGTATTCTTGCCTTGAAAACCCAATGAAAAGGCAAAAAGAAGTTCTAAATAATGCCTCCACATTTTATTTCTTTTTGTACATTATTTAGAGATATTTAACAAAACCCTTTAAATCAAACCCTTAACAACAAATCAAAGCATCAAAGCTTTGTCAGAAAACTTCAGTTTTTGAAGCTTTGGTGAACTGCATCACAAATCACTCCTTAAAAAAAAAAAAAAAACTTGCAAAGAAGAAGACAGAAATACGCCCATAAAGTAAGACAGGAACTGAGCAAGGTAAATGCCACCCGTTCAGGGAGATTACAAGATTTAGTTTTAGAATTTATTAATGATATTTGGCATAGCTTAATTTATAGTAACTTGTTTCTGATGGACCTTCTACTATAGTCATTAATATCCTGAATTCAGAAGAACAATATTGAGAGTACATATGATTTTACATCATCTGAATTTGGAAAAATTTACTCAGAATCATTAACAGACCACCTTAATGTCAGAGCTTTTATTGTGTGTTGTTCTATTTATGAGGTTTTTTTGTTTGCTTGTTTTTTGCCCCTAAATAAAGAAGGAAAGCTAGTAACTGAGAAAACCTATAGGGCAAAATATGTATACATCTCAATATAAAAAATAGAATTAAGAATATCTTCCATTTAGGAGCACTTTTTGTCTTACCAATTATCTCTGTATTAAAAACAGAATTTTCTAAAAAAATTAAAAAGTATGGTTAATGGAAGAGTCCATTGAAAATGTCAATAATTTTAATCTTATTAATCATAAAGTCAACTTTTAAAGAATAACTAAGAGAAATTATATAAAAATTCAAAATAATATGAGATAAAAAAAATCTTCAGAACAATCTGAAGACTTTGGTATGGAGACAGATATGCCTTAGAAATTGATCATATCATGGACATGTCCCAAGAATGTGCAATTATACTGCTTATGCTTATTTGAAGCATTAATACACAATGTATTAATAAATTAATAAATTTGTTATGTATAAATAGTTAATATATGTGTTCATATATAATATTCAATGTTAATAAGAATTGTTAAAGGTTTGCTTTACATTATAAAAATATGTTATGTCTATGTTTCAATAAAAGAAATAATTTAATTTTATAATAGTTTTGAATAGAACTATTTTATGGATTAATCAATAAAATTAAAGTAAATTGTCAGTCAATAAATAAACACTCTAGTTACATAATTTTAGTTGCTTTTATCATTCCCTTTTACTCTAAGAAATGTTCCTGCTTGGATGGTAAATTTCATAGTTATGTACTTACACACTGGACCTTGTTCCAATAAGAGAAAACACCTGGACTTCTGTTTTCATTTAGGATCTAGAGAGAAACAAGAGACTATTGCTTCTATTCCAACCATGAGTTAGTTATTTTATTTGGAAAAAGCTAGAAAACCATAGTTTTCACACCTATCAGAGAGCTAAAGATGCATAGAAAGCTACATAGACATAAATCTGGAAGTTAATTTTTCTTTTCTAAGCAAGAAAATAACAAAATGTTCTTTCGCTTCTGGTGGAGCAAGATGAGAAAGAAAACGCCAGTGTACTTGGAGAGTAAGGAGAAGCTGGAGGAAATTTTAAAAGACTTTTATTGACTGTGTGTAGCCTGGCACAAAAGTTTAAAATCTTGATAATCCTGAATTAACTGTTTTCCAAAAACTAGGAGAACGTGTGAGAGAGAGAGATTGCCAAAGGCGCAAAAAGACTTCCCAGCAATTCAGAAACGTGAGGGCTAACCTCATCAGCAGAAAAGACCTCACGTGATTCAGAAAGACGGCGATTTGACTAAGACAAGCAAGAAATCATTAGAGCTTCTCAGTGCTCAGATTTCAAGGCCATCAGAAGGCAAGTTCTTCATCCTTCTTCCAAAGCCTTCTGAAAGCAGTTTGATCAAAATCTAACTAAAGCTCCAACAAAGAAATTTACCAAATTCAACAGCAGTTTAGGTGGACAAGGTGCCCATACTTTGAGCCCAACTGAAAAAGAACATGCCGTTTTCTGGGTTGTTCAGTTGCTGGTTTGTTGTTCAGTTACTCGGGCATGTCCAGCTCTTTGCGACCCCATGGACTGCAGCACGCCAGGCTCCCTGTCCTTCACTATCTCCCAGAGTTTGTTCAAATTCATGTCTATGGAGTCAGTGATGCAAGTATTATCTATTTTAGTCTCAACTGTTATACACAAAGTCTGAAATGTACTAAAAAATTAGAAGACATGAGAAGTGAATATACATGTTACTGAACTGTGTCGTTAAGACGTGGATTTTAAATTGCTGTGAGATAGTGGAAAAACTGAACAACATGTGAAAAGATGACATTTACCAGAGATTTAAAACTATTTTTAAAAATTTGAAGACAGAACAATACAAATTATCCAGACCAAAACCACAAAGAAACATCATAATCAAGATAATTATGGAAAAACAATGATAATAATAAGAGGACGGAGAGTCTGCGGTTTGAGCGGAGATCTTCCTTCACTGAAGAAGTAATTGGAGACCCGGAAGGAGAAGAAAGTGAAGAGGGCAGAACCAGTCTTTGAAGAGATAATGGTGATAATTTTTTAACATTGATGAAGAAAATCAACCCACTGATCCAGAAAATCAATGAAACCTAATGCAAAACCTGGAAACAAAACCAAACCTGCTTTGAGACATATAATATCTGAACTTCTGAAAAAGAAAGAACCTGAAAAACAGTGTAAAAGATAATACAAAAGGAAACTTTTTACCATTGGGGGAAAAAAATAAAAAGCAGAGGCAAGAAGGCAATAGCTCGACAAATTTAACTTCTGAATGACTTAAAAAAACTCTGAAACCAGAATTCAATTTTTAGCAAAAATATCCTTCAAAAATGAGTTATTTTCAGATGAAAAAAAATTAAGTTTGTGACCAGCAGATCTGCCTTAGAAACACCAATGTCAGTTCTTCAGGCCAAAGGGAAATTACAGCAGATCTTTAGGAGGAACAATAGGTAAATAAAAGCCCACTTTTCTTCAATTCTCTCATGTTCTTTAAAAGCTGCATGACTCTTTAAAACAAAACTTTATATTTCATATAAAGTAGTATAATTGTAAATCCAGATGAACAATGAGAAAAGATGCGTATTGTAATCTCTAGAGAAATAGTTACAAAAGCAACATAAAAATACAGTTAAAAAAATAAGAATTAAAATAGACTACTACAAATATTCAATTATGTCAGTGAAGCTAGGAAAAGTGAAAAATACACAAAGAGAGGTGGCGCTACAGAAAACAACTATCCAGACAGTAAACCTGAGTCAAATTGTGCTACATTAACCATGTCTACCTTTGACACTCCAGTTGAAAGACAGAGAACGGTGACCCAGGTGAATGGAACAGATTTTCCACTTGCTGTTGAGATGAACACAGGTATGACCTGGAAAGTGTTAAAGCTCACTGCACAACTAGGAGCTCTCCAAGTTAACCTCTTCTTGGTCACAATGTTTATTTAAAAAAAATAATAATAATGTGCTCACTTGAAGATATATATAAATTCTATTATATATAACATACTTTATTATTATTACTAAAACACAACAATTCTGTATCAATTTTTAAAAAGTGTACCCATAAGCATATTAAAGCCTTTTACAGCAGTCTAAGGTTAGAGCAAACCCGAGAGGAAGGTACAGAAATTTCCTATACACCCCTTCCTCTTGATTATCAACATTCTCCACCAGAATGGTGAATTTGCTACAATGAATTGTGTGTAAAAAGTCATCACAATACCCAAGGTTACCTGGGTTTTCTCCTATGTTGTCTCTAGAAGTTTTATAGTTTTGTATTTTACAGCGGTTTTTTGCAAGAAGTAAATTGTACAGAATTGCAGGCCGTGGTGATAATAAAAAGCAGACAAAGTAAAAGACAGCTTTATTACTAGTTCCAAATTCTCCACAAGTAATGCACACTCTTATAACCTGTGATCATGATGGACTATTCCCTCAGCCCTGCCTTCCTGATTACAACACCTGCAAGCTATACAGGTCCGCAGCCTCCAAATCTCACTTTAGAAGCCCTTTTATGTGGGAAGTTTTTTGTCTTCTTTTAATTCCATGTTTTGAGTTGGTGCCATTTCTAAGTCTATCCAACACTCTTGTCATTCCTCTATCTCAATCATAACAGGTGAGTTTTCACTTGTCTATTTAATGTCCTACCATTTATTGGGTTTCAGTTGGAATCACCAGACATTCACATCTTTAAGGACAGGGCTATGTCTATAGCTCTCTCTCTCTCTCTCTATCATTTGTGTATCTACCTGCTGCTGCTGTTGTGCAGTCGTGTCTGACTCTTTGCAACCCCACAAACTGCAGCACGCCAGGCTTCCCTGACCTTCATCAAGTCCCAGAGTTTGTTCAACCTCATGTCCATTGAGTCAATGATGCCATCCAACCATCTCATCCTCTGTCATCCCCTTCTCCTCCCGCCTTCAATCTTTCCCAGCATCAGGATCTTTTCCAATGAGTCAATTCTTCTCATCAGGTGGCCAAAGTACTGGAGCTTCTGCTTCAGCCATCAGTCCTTCCAGTGAATATTCAGGACTGATTTCCTTTAGGACTGGTTTGATCTCCTTGCAGTCCAAGGGACCCTCAAGAGTCTTCTCCAGTACCACAGTTCAAAAGCATCAATTCTTCGGTGCTCAGTCTTCTTTATGATCCAACTCCCACATCCATACATGACTACTGGAAAAACCATAGCTTTGACTAGACAGACTTCTGTCCGTAAAGTGATGTCTCTGCTTTTAAATATGCTGTCTAGGTTTGCCATAGCTTTTCTTCCAAGGTGCAAGCATCTTTTAATTTCATGGCTGCAGTCACCATCCACAGTGAACTGTGAGACAGTACATTTTGGTTGTTTAAGCTTCCAGGGTACAGTTCTTCATTCTGGCAGCCCCAGTGTTCTGGCAACTCCAATTAAGGCAAAATGGAGCAGCGGGAACTAGTGGGCACTTTGAGTGGGAATGTGGTCATCACAGCCATTGCAAGAACCATCTGCTTACTTTTTCCAAGTTAAACACCCTCACTACATCCCAGCAATTCCACTCTAGGAAAGGTGCTTATACAAGGTGGGTGCACATGTGTGTCCGGAAGGTCGGAGTGTGGGGAGCAGTGAGCCCATGCAAGAGTTTGAGGCAAGGAGTAATGGAGAGGCTGTGCTATTAGCAGTCCCACGGAAGGCCGTGCAGCTGCTGGAAGAGGCATGTGGAGGGTGGGATACAGAAGCGGAGCCCCAGGCAAGGGCCGCCCTGAGCAGAGGGGCACAGGGCAGCAAACTCACACACAGGCTGATACCTCCTGACTAACTGCGTGAGGTCATTTTCTAACCTCTCAAAATAGCCACTGCGAGTACATTCATGCTTGTCAGAAATACAGATTGCCAGAAACACTCGGGCTGGTGAAAGTCATGAGAGAGCAATTTATTTCTCAAAGACACACCTTATGGCATTTGGAAGTGGGCAGGATTTTCCTTCATGTTGTTGGATTCTGCTGTCCTGTACACAACTGTACCTGCACACAACTGTGCCCAAACATGACAGCCTGTACAAGACCGTGCCCATACACGACCGTGCCCGAACACAACTGTAGGCAAACACAACCGTGCTCTTACATGATTGTGCCCAAGCACGACTGTGCCCAAACATGACTGTGCCCGAACATGACTGTGCACAAATACAACTATTCGCAAACACGACTTTGCCCTTACATGACTGTGCCCATACACGACTGTGCCCTAACATGACTGTGCCCAAACACAACTTTGTCCTTACATGACTGTGCCCGTACACGACTGTGCACAAACATGACTGTGCCCAAACACGACTGTGCACAAACACAACTATTTGCAAACACGACTTTGCCCTTACATGACTGTGCCCATACACAACTGTGCCCAAACATGACTGTGCCCAAACACAACTATTCAGAAACATGACTTTGCCCTTACACGACTGTGCCCATACACAACTGTGCCCAAACACGACTGTGCCCAAACACAACTATTAACAAATACGACTTTGCCCTTACACGACTGTGCCCATACACAACTGTGCACAAACATGACTGTGCCTGTACATGACCATGCATGAACAAGACCGTGCTCATACACAGCCGTGCCCAAACTCAACTGCCTTTACACAACTGTGTGCAAACATGACTATGCACAAACATGACTGTGCCCTTACATGACTGTGCCCTTACAAGACTGTGCCCATACGTGACTGTGCACAAACACAACTGTGTCCTTACACAACTGTGCACAAACACAGTAGTGCCCGAATATGACTGTGCCTGAACACGACTGTGTCCGACACGATTGTGCCCATACAGGACCGTGCCTGAACACGACTGTAGGCAAACACAACCATGCCCTTACATGACTGTGCCCAAACACAACTGTGCCCTAACATGACTGTGCCCGAACACGACTGTGCACAAATACAACTATTCGCAAACACAACTTTGCCCTTACATGACTGTGTCCATACACGACTGTGCACAAACATGACTGTGAGCAAACACAACTGTGCCCTTACATGACTGTGCGCAAACACGTCAGTGCCCTTACACTACTGTGCCCGAACACGACTGTGCCCAAACACGACTGTGCCCAAACACGACTCTGCCCAAACATGACTGTGCCCAAACACGACTGTGCCCATTAACAATTGTGTGCAAATACGACTGTGCCCTTACATGACTGTGCCCATACACGACTGTGCCCATACACGACTGTGTGCAAACACAACAGTGCCCGAACACAACTGTGCACAAACACGACTGTGTGCACACACGACTGTGTGCATGCATGACTCTGCTCATACATAACTGTGCACAAACATGGCTGTGCCCATACACACTGTACCCACACACGACTGTGCCCTTACACAACTGTGCCCATACACACTGTGTGCAAACACGACTGCCCTTACACAACTGTGTACACACATGACTGTGCCCCTACACGACTGTCCATACATGACTGTGCCCATACACAACTGTTCCCTTACACTACTGTGCCCATACATGACTGTGCCCATACACTACTGTGGGCCATTACATGACTGTGAGCAAACACGACCATGCCCTTACACGACTGTGTACAAACATGACTGTGCCCCTACACGACTGCCCATACATGACTGTGCCCTTACACGACTATGCCCATACACGACTGTGCCCTTACACTACTGTGGGCCCGTACATGACTGTGCGTAAACACGACTGTGCCCAAACATGACTGTGCCCTTACACTACTGTGGGCCCTTACACGACTGTGCCCATACACGACTGTGCCCTTACACTACTGTGGGCCCATACACGACTGTGCACAAACACGACTGTGCCCAAACACGACTGTGCCCTTACATGACTGTGTACAAACATGACTGTGCCCCTACACGACTGCTCATACATGACTGTGCCCATACACGACTGTGTGCATACACTACTGTGCCCTTACACGACTGTGCCCATACACTACTGTGGGCCCTTACACAACTGTGCGCAAACACGACTATGCCCTTACACGACTGTGTACACACATGACTGTGCCCCTACACGACTGTCCATACATGACTGTGCCCTTACACGAAAGTGCCCATACACAACTGTGCCCATACACTACTGTGGGCCCATACACGACTGTGCCCAAACACGACTGTGCCCAAACATGACTGTGCCCTTACACTACTGTGGGCCCTTACACAACTGTGCGCAAACACGACTATGCCCTTACACGACTGTGTACAAACATGACTGTGCCCCTACACGACTGTCCATACATGACTGTGCCCTTACACGAAAGTGCCCATACACAACTGTGCCCATACACTACTGTGGGCCCTTACACAACTGTGCGCAAACATGACTGTGCCCTTACTCGACTGTGTCCATACACGACTGTGCCCTTACACTACTGTGCCAATACATGACTGTGTCTATACATAACTGTGCCCTTACATAACTGTATGCAAACACAGCTGTGCCAGAACACGACTGTGCCCAAACACAACTGTGCCCATACACGACTGTGCGCTTATACAACTGTGCCCATACACGACTGTTCACAAACACGACTGTGCCCTTACACAACTGTGCCCATACATGACTGTGCCCTTACACAACTGTGCCCTTACACTACTGTGGGCCCTCACACAACTGTGCACAAACACGACTGTGCCCTTACTTGATTGTGCCCTTAGACGACTGTGCCCATACACGACTGTGCCCTTACACTACTGTGCCAAAACATGACTGTGTTTATACACGACTGTGCCCAATCACAACTGTGCCTGTACACAACTGTTCCCATAGACAACTGTACGCGAACACAACTGTGCCCAAACACAACTGTGCCCGAACACAACTGTGCCCAGCACATGCTGATTAGCTCATGCAGTGGTTTTTCTCAGAGCCTCTCCACAGTTTCCAGATGGAAGGAGCACGAGGGAGAGCATTTCCACCACACCACGAGACCCGGCCTCCTAGTCCGGTGCTCTGCTCTGTGACCGTCAACAAATCCTGTCACCTCTCTTGGTTCCTGAAATCGTCAAACAACTGAGATTACCTGAGGGAGCATCACAGCTCTGTTCAATCGAACCTTGAGATGCTCAGAGAATCTTTTGTCTTCAGAAGAAATGATCTCAAACTAAAATGAACAAGAGGTTTGAGCAGATATGGACACTCCACTTTGGCAACAGTCCTAGCAGAGCTTGTTAAAACCTCACCTTCCATGAGAAACTAGGAACACCAATGTGCCTTATAAATTTCCCCCCAACAACCAAATACAGCACATGGCTTCTGTGGAGCACTTGGAGGCCCTGTGACTATGATCCAGTTGCTTCAAAACCTCCAATCTCTGACCTTGTATGAGAAGGAGAAGGAAAAGTGTGACAGATGCTCCATTTCTCTAGGAGCCTCTCAGCCTCCTCTGCCCTATAACCTGGAGGCAGTGCTGCTCACAAACTCCCGGGCCTTGAAGAGCAGAGAGAATCCCCCATCTCCCCCTAACGGGCCCGGGGAGCCCCAGCTTGGAGCAGCTGTCTTGTGAGGCCCCCTATTTGGTCCTGAGGCTTCAGGACCCCCTACCCATGCCTCCCACTGCTCTTGCCGCCATATTGATCATCAGCTGGTTTCCCTGGACACCAGCTGGCCCGGGGCTGCACCAGGCCCCAGACGGTTCTCGGGCAGAGCAGCGGGAGCCCAGGGCCCTGTGGTTGGCGCGCGTGCAGTCTGGGCGTCTCAGGCCCCAGACTGCGGAGGAGATCAATGCCGCAGCAGGGGCCTTCATTGTATCTGTGATGGTTTTGAACATTAGTAACAGTAAGGGCAGACTGAGGAGGAAAAACAGGTTCCAGAGCTGCACAGAGAGACAAGTTGAACTCAGGAAGTGAAGGGCTAAATTATTTTCCTGGGCTCTGGGGTGATCACTCCTCGCATTCCCTACACACCTTCATCTCCTACCATCCCTGACTGCTGTGCCCCTTGTGCTCCTCAAGACAAGGAGAGGACTGTAAAAAAATTTGGCAGCAGATTCATAATTTTTCATATGGACTGCACGGCAGTCCAAGAGCTGCTGGCCAGCTTTGGGCATCCCCAGTGGGCAATGAGCAAATCCGTGGTGCTCTGGCTTCTGCTAAAGCGGCGCAGCGTGCTCCGATTGGAACAGCACTGCCTCGGTGTGAAAGGAACACACACCAGCCGTGGGAGGGGTGTGTGTGTGTCTTTAATCAGTTTCTGCACATCTGTCTTTACACAGTTGGACTCCTTCACAAAAGTCACCCTAACTACCTTAACATATGTAGAGCCAAATTAAAATTACTTTATCAATCTTGCATTTTCAGCTTTACCATCTTTGGGGTTATTTTCCATCCATGTGCTTCATTATTTCAGTAAAGTCGTCTTGTCTCCCTAACTGAGAGAAATCAGCCAGTAGAAGCCAAGTTAAAATGGGGCTGAGGCGGGGACAGAGGAGAGCAAAGGAAAAATTTAATGTACACAAGCATTTCCATCTCTTGTCCACACTCTCATCTAAAGGTTTTTACAAGGTTTTCATAGTCACCATTTTCTTTCTCTTTTACTGAACAATATATTTTCCCTGAATTGAGCCCTTTCAACAAATTTCTTTTTGAGTCAAAGTGGAATTTTGAATATAGTGTAAAAAAGAACATTATCTTTTATATACATAACAGTCATTTTTTCATAGTGGTAACACTGCCCCCACATGATTTCTTAAAGGTTTTTGTGTCCAGGCTCCTTTCCCAACATGTGCTTAAAATGGTCAAGCACACCTTTACCTACAGGCAGCAGTACCTGTGTCAACCATGGCAAGACGGAAGAAACAAAATATAGGGTGAATGTGATTCTTGAAAGTATAAAATACAAATAACACAGATACTTAAAACAAGCATACAACTGGAACAAGGATAAGGTACAAACTTGCCTGGAAAGTTTCTGTATGATTTGTTTTGCTACATCTTAAGCAGCTTATCATTTGTGAAACAGAAATTCACCATGACATTTTCTTATTCTTTCAAATTTTATGGGCAAGGATGAGGTATGTTTTATTCCTGTTGCAACTTCATCATATCAAAACAGTGTCTGGATAGCAATTAGAACACAGGGAAAACGGCTATAAAGGCCCCTCAACACACACACGAGCAGTGTAGTGACCACACCCCATACAGGTGGGTTGTCGTCAGTTGACATCTGAGTTTCTTTACCACTCAGTACATGTGTTAAGATGCTCAAGAAATGTGCTAGCTGGCCGGGAATAATTAACCCCTTCCAGGAACTGGATAATGACTTTAAAACATCAAATTTAAAAACAAATCAATAGAAGAAGAAAAGTGGGAAGGAATAATATTTTTCTTGGAGAAATTTAGTTTAACTTGATTCTAAATGACGGCCGAGATGCACTTGGCAAAGTTGCCCCAACAGTATCTGAGAAAGGTGACCTTGCCCTGTGTTTCTTTCATTGTTAAGATGATCACTCGTCTCAATTCAGCTATGATTGTCAGCAACCAGGGGTGCAGGTTGGACCAGGCACTGGAGACCCGTTGTCACCCCCGGGCTGTGTTCCGTGTGAAAATGTCCCAGTGTCCAAATCTCTGCTCCTGTGGTTGGAGTCCATGAGTCTCCTGACTTGTTACCAGTCAGGCCGTGATACTGCACCTTCCTGCTCTCATCAACTAGACTCCTGGGCTGCTGCTGCTACTGCTGCTAAGTCGCTTCAGTCGTGTCCGACTCTGTGCGACCCCATAGACGGCAGCCCACCAGGCTCCCCCGTCCCTGGGATTCTCCAGGCAAGAACACTGGAGTGGGTTGCCATTGCCTTCTCCAATGCATAAGACTCCTGGGCAGATATCTGTCTAGGATGAACAGCCAGAAAGAAATGGAGCTTCAGGGTCACGGAATCAGCGGGATGATGTCAAAATTGTCTCCAAGGTGATGGTGCCAGCACAGTTCTCACCCCTGGAGCCAGTGTCCTCCAGTCCCAACCTCACCAACAAGTAGCACTGTCAGACTTTTTAACTTTTGCCAATCTGGTGGGTGCAAATGGTATCTCATTATTGTTTTAATTTGCATTTCTCAGATTACTAATGAGGTTAAGCATCTGTTCCTGTGTTTATTCGCCATATTTTTTTTTTTCTCTGCTGTGAACCTATTAGGTTGTTTGCCTTTTTATTACTGATTTGGAGAAGTTTTTTATAAACATATTTTGATGATTAATCCTTTGTTAATTAAATGTGTTGCAAATCTGTACTCCCAATTTATGGCTTGTCTTTTCCCTGCTTTGTTGTGTATTTTTTGACACAGGATTTCTTAATGTAGTTCAATTTCTTGTTTTGTTTTAGCTTTCTTTTCTTTTGAGGTTTACGTCTCCTGGGATTACTTTAATAAATTTTCCACTACTTCAAGGTTGTAAAGTTATTGTACTGAATTTTCTTATGAGAGTTTTAAAGTCTGTGATTCATATTGGTATTCCTAATACACTAGAATTGATTGTGGTTTGTGGATGGGGTGGGCTGGGGTGAAATTTCATTTCCCCTCCCCCATGGAAAGCCAATTTTCCAGTACCAGTTATTAAATAGTCCAGTCTACTCACTGCTTTTGATGCTACCTTTTTCTTTAAAATGCAAAGTGCATTTTGCAAAAAGGGAAAAGCATTTTTCATGGATATACAGTGAGCATTTGTCAAAGATGTAGTCAATCTTTCATGAAGGAACCACCAAGATGTGGAGCTCATTCAAAGGAAGATACAAGAACTGATGCTGTGGTCCTTCAGTTGGGTATAAAGTCAGACCCGTGTCAGAGGGTCATGTTAGATACAAAACCGGCCACCACCTTACAGGGAAGTACAGCCTTCCGCTTCGGAGTCCTCTTCTAGATGGAAATCGCTGCTGCTCTTTCCAGAGAAAACCACCCACATTGTTCAGTCTCTTCTAAGTCTCACAGATGGCATCTGAGTCCTCATTAATGAGAGTCGAGTTAAGTCACAGGAGATTTCCGAGGCAGACTTCTTACATGGCTCTGTGGCTACTGGTTCTCCAACTTGAACTAATATGCTTATTAATTCATTCATGGAGTTTTTAATTCCAAACATTACACAATTTTTCATGTAAATTAAAACTTCTTTCCAATATTTCTGTTGTTTCGGTTATTCTCTTATTTCTTTGTCAGACCCTATGATTTTACCTTCAGTAATTTTTTAAATTAATAGACTTTATCTTGTAAAGCAGTTTTAGGTTTATGGAAACAGAAAGTACAAAGAGCCAGCCTGCACCTTCTTCCTTGCCGCAGACACATACATGGTGTCCCCATTATTCACATCTTGTGGAGATGTGGTTCTGTCACTGATAAGTCAATATTGATACAGTGGTAATAACTAACATCCCTTAGGTTTCCCTCTTGGTGCTATAAGTTCAATGTACAACAAACTAGAAATGGACACATTTATAATGACATGTATCCACTATTATAATATCATGAAAAATATTTTCACCTCCCTAAAACTCCATTGCTTTCCACATATCACTCCCTCTCCCAGCCCCTGGCAGACCTTGATCATTTTACAATCACCCTGGTCTCGCCTTTTCCAGAACAGAACATCATATGGCTGCAATCAGCATTTCAAGTCTTGTTTCTTTACTTGGTAATATACATCTAAGGTTCCTCCCTGGCTTTTCATGACTTGAGAATTCATTTATTTTCAGCTCTAAATAATCTTCCATTCTCTGGATGGACCACATTTTCATTTATCTATTTACCTCCTGAAAGGCATCTTGGCAGCTTCTACATTTTAATAATTAGGAACAGAACTGCCATAAATCCTGTGTGCAGGTTTTCATGTGGACATAAGTGGTGAATTTTCAGGAATATTCTTGTTGTTTTTACATAAAGCTAACACAATTTTTTACGAGTCGGGTATGGAATTGCCACATAAAATACAGAATGCCCTTTTAAATCTGAATTTCAGCTAAACAATGAATACATTTTGACACACATATTTCATAGGACATTCTTATATTAAAAAATAGTTCATTTACCTAAAATTCACATTCTACTGGGTATCCTGCACTTACCACTAAGTCTCGTAGCTCTAGTCAGTATACTTTTTAAAACAGTCCACTCTTTCCTTAGGGTTCTCTCATTTCAGACATGCATGGGCCTTAGCGCTGACCATAGCCCCTCAGACCCTGGCCCCTCTACAGGAAGCCTGCCAGTTTTTCTCTGATATTAAACTGTGGGAATCTAAACCTGGAGGTAATCTTCACAAAAATCGTGGGACCACCCCCGCCCCCGTGCCTGGGACCTCCTGGAGTTTGTAGCTTTCAGACTTGTCCACTCGGAGCCTCCAGCAACTCATCAACTACTGTTCATGGTTTTCCATCCTGGCAATGGGTCCCACAGTGGCTTCTAGTGTGTGTCTGCTCCAGGAAATTGAGATATCGTTCCACAAAAATCTAGAATAATTCTGTTGGTATCTACAAAGCAGGTTGCTAGGATTTTAATATGAATTTTATTCAATCTATAGGTCAAATTGGAAGCAATTGGCATCTTATCAATATTGAGTCTTCCAATCTAAAACAAAAATCTCTCTTTAATCGTATCTTTAATTTCTTTCATCAATTTTGAATGTGTCCACATATAAATACATGTTTTGCTAGATTAATGCCTAATAATTTCATTTCTGATGCTATTTTAAATGATATTTTTATTTGAAATCCCCGTTGTTCATTGCTGGTATTAAGGAAAGCTTATGTATTGTTGCTGTTCAGTTGCTCAGTCCTGTCCAACTCTTTGTGACCCTATGAACTGCAGCACATCAGCCTCCCCTGTCCTCCACTATCTCCTGGAGTTTGCTCAAAGTCAGGTCCACTGAATCAACGATGCCATCCAACCATCTCATCCTCTGTTGTCCGCTTCTCCTCCTGCCGTCAATCTTTCCCAGCATCAGGATCTTTTCCAATGAGTCAGTTCTTCACGTCAGGTGGCCAAAGTATAGGAGTTTCAGCTTCAGCATCAGTCCTTCCAACGAATACTCAGGGTTGATTTCCTTTAGGATTGACTGGTTTGGTCTTCTTGCTATATTAATCTTTATTCTGCGTTTCAAACATTGTTCACTTTCTCACTGAACGGCCATCTCTTCTCACCTTTGGTGGGCCTACATAGTTGTTATCAGATCTATTGCTCTTCTTAAGAACTTTATTTTAAACTGATTTTTATATGCTGTTACCAATTTTCAATATATTTTATTTCTCTTTTATCTGTATTTGTTTTCTTATTTTTCTTATTTTTACTTTTGGGTTTAAATTATTCTTTCTCTATTTTCCTAAGGCTTAGATCATGATTTGAGCTCTTTCTTATTTTCTCATATATACATTAATTGCTATACATTTTCCTGTAAGCACTGCTTTTGCTGCATCTCATAAATGTTGAAGTTTATTTTTATATTAATTTAATTATATTTTAAATTTTTTCTCTTGAGACCTTCTTCACTGACACACGTTATATAGACATGTTTTTCTTTTTCCCAAATGTTTTCACATTTCCAGCTATCTGTCTGGTATCGATTTCTAGTTTCTGAACATATTTTGAACATACTTTGTCTCATTTCTATTCTTTTTAAAATGTGTTTTACGGCCCAGAAGTTGATCTAACTTGGTGAATGTTCCATGTTAACCTGAAAAGAATGTGTATTCTCATGTTGTTAGATGGAGTATTCCATAAATTCCAATTAGATCAAATTGATTGCTAGTGCTACTCAAGAAAACTGTATGTTTATTGATTTTCTGCCAGCTTGAAATATCAATTACTGAACAAGGGGTGCTGAAGAGTCCACCTGTAACAGCAGTTTCTCCAATTCTTCCTGCAGTTTCACAGGGCTTTGCCTCCTGTGTTTTGATGGTCTGCTGTGACATGCCTATGCACATAGGATAGACGTGTCTTTCAGAGGATCCACCCCATTGTCATTCTGTAACGTCCCGCTTTACCCCTGATGGCTTTCCTTACTCCAAACTGTTCAGCTGATGTTTCTATGAGTTCTCTGGCTTTTCTTTGCTGAGGTTTCAGACTCCTCTGGTTCCTTGTCTGTCTGCCTGGCCTACCCTGGGCTTCCCTAAGCACTCCTCCTCAGAGAGTCCGAGCCCTGCTGCCCTGTGAGCCAGAATCCACTGTTATCACACTGGACCCCTTTCAGTGTGAGGTGGCGTGTGATGGAGGAAGACCACTCCGTTATGCTCTGACCCTCGTAAGTGCCCCCTCATCTTACCTCGGCACAGTTAAGTAGGACAGGGTCCAGAGCTGGGGCGCTGGCCTTTCCCAGGTGGGATCGGCACCTGAGGAAGCCATCACACCTGTACAGTACCCACCGGAGCGCTCGCTGGCCTGTTTCATCACGACTCCATGGCACCCCTCCTGCCGGCTCTGGGGCATCTTCCTCAGATGGGTTCCCAGGGGTTAAGCCCACAGCAGTGTGGGGTCCACCCGAGGCTGTGGTCCCAGGAGCCTCCTGCCCTCCTGCTGGTCCACACGCTGTCTCCAGCAGCACACCGTTATATTAAAGTCCCCTGCAGTTTACATCTACAGGGCTTCTGCTCAAGGTGGGCAGATTTCCACTGGGGTCTGGTCACCTCCCTCAAGATTTGGGGTGCATTTCCCCCATGACCTCTGTCCTCTGGTATGTTTATAAAGCTTGGTGATTATCCATGGTTTTTCATCTTTTTTATTATAGGGCAGCAGTGACAAACTCCATGATCTTTAGATCTCACAGCTGAAAGTGGGAAGTACCATATATTTTTGCACAAAAAATGAAAAGGAAGTATTCAGTTTGAAAATTTTAAAAATTATGAAAGAGATAAATGCATCTATCTGAGGTAATGGATCAAGGTCTTAGAAAAGGCTGAAGAGATGGAATCTATGTAATGAGTTGAGGGCTTCATTTTGGAAAACAGGAGCTAATGCATCCTCATCAATAAAGAATAAGACACAGGGACCCCCAGTGTCCATACCAGCACTACTTACAATGGCCAAGACATGGAAGCAACCTAGATGTCCATCAACAAATTAACGGATAAAGAAGATGTGACATATATGCATACACACACACATGATAGAATATTACTCACCCATAAAAAAGATTGGCAGCAGAATGGATGGACCTAGAGATTATCATACTAAGTGAAGCTACTCAGACAGAGAAAGACAAATATCATGTGATATCACTTATATGTGGAATCTTTAAAAAAATAATAAAAAGGTACAGATAAACAGACATAGAAAAGAAACTTATGGTTACCAAAGGGGATAGTTGAGTTGGGGGAGATAAATTAAGAGTTGGGATGCCATTGCCTTCTCCAATATACACACTACTATATATAAAATGGAGAAGGCAATGGCACCCCACTCCAGTATTCTTGCCTGGAAAATCCCACGGATGGAGGAGCCTGGTAGGCTGCATGCAGTCCATGGGGTCGCTAAGAGTCGGACATGACTGAGCGACTTCACTTTCTCTTTTCACTTTCATGCATTGGAGAAGGAAATGGCAACCCACTCCAGTGTTCTTGCCAGGAGAATCCCAGGGACAGGGAAGCCTGGTGGGCTGCCGTCTGTGGGGTCACACAGAGTCGGACACGACTGAAGTGACTTAGCATAGCATAGCATAGCATATATAAAATAGATAAACATCAAGGAAGACACAAGGAACTATACTCAATGTGCTATAATAACATATAATGGATGAAAGTCTGAAAACAAAGAGTCTGAGAAGATAAGAGTCTTGTAATAAATAACCTATAATGGAAAAGAGCTGGGAAAGGACTTTCATGTACATGTTTTCTCACGCTTTCCTAGGATCAGGGTCCTACCCTACGACCTCACTGTGCCTTGATGACCTCATTAATGGCTCCATTTCCAGTAGAGACACATCGCAGGTTAGGTCTTCACCATAGGAATTTTGAGGGAAGACAATTCAGCTCACGGCCCTGGACAAGGCATGAGTTACACGGTCCATGGTGGGAAGACCCCAAGCGGGCAGAGGGCGTCATACGGGAGGAAGGAGCTGCACCATGCAGGCTGGGGCCGTCCACGGCAAGGGGACCGGAAGCCCGGGGCGTCGCTTCTAGAGCGGTCTGTGAACCGGGCAGAAGCCCGGCTTCCCAAGCCGAGAGAACGGTGACCCACGCTTAGTGCCTTGATGACGCGAGGCCCTTCTGCTCAGGGAGCCGCTGGATGTCTTCGCCTGGCTGCCTCCTGGGCCCTGACAGTTCTGCCACAGCAATAAAAAACGTTCCTCCTGGCGCGGCTGCTTCTGCTGAGAAAGTCTCACCTTTTCTAAAAATGAATTTGGACTAGTTCCCAGTTCATGCATCTGGTCCTCTGATTTACGGCTCCGGAGATCAGAACAGTGGGTAAACTTGGGTCCCTCTCTGACTCCTGGGGAGCGGTGCCGGAGACACCGTGGGGCTCAGCCAACTGTCCGCCCCTTTTCCGGCCCTGCGCCGGGTGGAGGCTCTGCAGCGCGTCCCAGAGTCTCTGCTGAGGGAGCCGCCTTGGGGGCGTCCCGTGAGCACAGCCCAGGTTAATGCCTCCCGCTCTAACGTCCCACTCACCAGGCAGGCCATCAGGACTCTACTTCTGCAGTAGTATGCTACCTGTTTCTGAAAACAAATCTCACCTACTGTCGGAAATAAAGATTCCTTGGCCACACTCTCCAAAACGTTAATTTCTCTGGTTCAACTTCTTACGCAAAAGTGGTTGAAATTCTTAAAAACAAATCCTAAATCGAGGGGGGAGATCTTCAAATTCGCCAATGAACCGGGAGTGCTCATCACATTTTCTACGTGATCTAAGAAAAACCAACCAACCAACCTGCGGGTTAGCAGCCGGAAGTCTTGATTATAAGGGATATTCGACCTTTGAGCTTTAAAAACAAGAGTTCTCAGGCCTCACGGCAGAGCAATTGAATTAAAATCGTCGGGAGCGAGGCCCCTGTGTCTGTTTTATCAGAGCGCTCTGGGGACTCTGCGATGCGGCAGGAGCGGAGAACCACTGTGAGAGCAGAGAAACAGCCAGAACGCGCAGCACACGCCGAGGCAGCGCTGATCCTTGGCTTCCTGGATCCCTGGGTCTTTCAGAAATGGCAGTTTTGTGCAATCTAGGAAGAGGACTTTTCTGTGCAGATTACCAGGGTACTGTTGAAACAGAGATTTCACCTATTTAAGAGTACAAACTATTTTTAGTCATTTGGTGATTACACTTCCATGCAAACAATTCATATGCTAATTAAACCTTTGCCTGTTCCTTCCAGCAGGGTTTCTAATAGATAACGACACTTCACCTCATTTTGGGTTACTGTTTGAACTTAAAAACGTGAAAACATTACTTTTAAAAATATTTAGACTCTCTGCTAATGACAATTGAGAAAATGCTGCTTGTACTACTCACCTTGTTTGCATGTATAAATTCTTTATTTGTATTGTCACAAATTCCTTTGCTGAACTGACACTTCAACTTCTGCAACTCTAGTAACTCGTGCACTATGTCACTGCTGCCTCTGCTGTATGCAATCTAGCTCAGTAATTTCTCACCAGTACTTGATACAAAGGTCGCGGCATTTTCAAAGTTACCCCAGGTGACTAAGTTGGGAGAGGTATTTACAGGCCAGCTAGATGAACTCCAAAAAAGGTCTTGGAGGTTAAAGTCTCCCCTTAGGACCCAGACAGCTCATTTCCCCAGAGTCTCCAGACAAAGGGCACTCAATGACCTGCATTTCCACCCTCAAGCTATTATGTGAATGACTGCAGGCAGGGTACTTAGTCTATTGCAATCCTCAGTGAGTGCCCCAGGGAGGAAGGCAATACAGGTAGCTCTCGAGTGCACACAGAAGTGTTCAAGGGTGGAGAATTCGGCCAAGGGGATGAGATGGTTGGATGGCATCACCAACTCAATGGACATGAGTTTGAGCAAACTCCAGGAGATAGTGAAGGACAGGGAAGCCTGGCATGCTGCAGTCCATGGGGTCACAAAGAGTGGGACACGACTGAGCGACTGAACAGCAACAATACCTTGTGATCCTTACGATGGCCACATTTTTGCCTCATGTGAGGAAGTTCCATCTGGGGCCCCTAACTTAGCGTCTCCAGACGCCTTTGTGCTTCATAGACCTCATCTGTTGCTTTGAGTTGGGACTTTTTATGTTTGGGAGGACTTTTCTTGCATTTACAAAGGTTCACAATTCTTCCCTAACATCTATGATGGTGATTTAAAGACCAGCATGCTAAGAAACAGGAGACAGAATAGACAAGGCGTGATTTTTCCCCTGAAGTTCTTTTTAATGTGGAGGGGCCCATGCAAGACTTGAGAAGGAAAAGATACACCTGGATTCCCAGTGCACCTGACTTACAGCACACACGGAAAGTTCAGAGATGGAGCGTGCACTGTGAATGGAGAAGCGGGGAGGACCCTCGGGAGGACGAGAGTCCACCACAGTGCTGGGGGCCACCCTGAAGCTTTGGGGGCCGCAGTCTGCTGAGCTGAGTTGATCACTGGGGACTCAAGGTTCCGTCTCTAATTTCAGTTTCACAGAGGCTGTGTCTATGTTCATCCAGTGCTTGGCTGCATCGGTGGTCCGAGGGGGCCCACTCACGGGCTAGGCAGTGATGCCGCTCTCAAGTGGGGCTCAGGTGGGGCTGTCAAGGCGGCACTGGCTGGTGGCTGTCCTGAGAGCCCACTGGCCGGGAAGCAGGAAAAAGGCCCTGTGTTCTAGTATCACTAAGCCTGGGGAGCACCCAGATTTGTGCAGGGAGCACACAGCCCCCACCCCCATGGGAGAGTGTGACATGTGGTCTCTTTATTTCTTCTATTTCTCTTTCTAATTTTTAATTTAATTTTTATTTTACATCAGAGTATAGTTGATTTCCAGCATTATGTTAGTTTCAGATGTATGACAAAGTGATTAGTTGTATATATACATATATCCATTTTTTTTCAGATTATTTTCCATCGTATGTTATAAGAAAATATTGAGTAGAGTTCCCTGTGCTATATCATAGTTTCTTGTAGGTTATCTAATTTTTTATATAAGTAGGATGTATATGTTAACCCCAAACTCCCAATTTACCCCTCCCCTCCACCCTGCCTTTCCCCTTTGGTAACCATCTGTTTGTTTTCCAAGTCTGTTTTGTAAATAAGCTCATATGTACAATGCAATACGACTCAGCCATAACAAAGAATGAAATAATGCTGCTTGCGGCAACATGAATGAACCTAGAGACAATCATACAAAATGAAGTAAGTCCAACAGAGAAAGACAAAGACCGGGTGACCTCCTTTATAGGTGGAACCTTAAAAATGATAGAAATGAGCTTGTGGCCCTCTTTCCTGGGCTGCAAGGTGCTCTGATGCAGAAGCTGAAATCTCATCTCAGTGAGAGGACAGAGGAAGCGCAGAGGAAGACTTTGTGAGCACAGGAACAGGAAGAGGGGCTGCGGGTGGGTGCGTCCACTGCGTTTGGGGCCGCAGCATGGTGCGGGTGGAAATTTCACTTTTTCTGAAGCCGTTAACACCCTGTGGAAAGGAGGTGAGTGAAGAGCTCCTCAGACTCTCTGGAGGACAGTTTTCTCCCATCATTGACCAGGATCGCCATAAAATAAAGTAAAATGAACTCCTAGAGAAATCAAACTCAAAGCCTATGAAATGTAAGCCTGATTTTTTCTTATTATTAGATTCAACCTTCTTCCCAACCCCTTCACTCCACAGGCATCTGAGTGAAGGTGAGCACTTTCCCTCTTCACCCCCTGCAGGGCCCTCACCTGCCGTGACACGGACACTCAGTAACATCAGACAGGTGGAAGAGATGGCCATCACCATGGTGACCCTGATGTGTAACAGAATGGCACACACCACACCGTATTTTTAAGAGATATTACATAGTTCTTGTTTCAGTCTCTAAGTTGTGTCTCACGCTTCGCAACCCTATGGACTGTGTCTCACCAGGCTCCTCCATCGATGGGATTTCTGAGGCAAGAATACTGGAGCAGGTTGCCATTTCCTTCTTCAGGGGATCTTCCTGACGCAGGAATCAAACCCACATCTCCTGCATCGGCAGATGGGTCCTTTACCACTGAGCACCTGGGTAGCCCAGATATTACATGAAAGACTTTGCCCACACAGGCTACTGTATTAAGTAGCCATTATTTTCTTCTTAAAACAAAAAGATATTACATAGTACATATGTTTAAATAGATATTTAAACATGCAATCCCCATGCCTATTTTATAAGGCGTTGTGGGTATTGTGATCACATATTTAAATGTCTATTAATATTTATTAATATCTCCTCTGCTGTCCAGAAGCTCCATAAAAGACAGCTCTTCATTTGGACCCAAGACAGTGCCTGGGACCAGGTGAGCACATCATTGTTCGCTGAATGACTGCATGAGTGAATTTATACTCCCTGGTTCAACAGTGGAGGTCCTTCCTTTGTGATGCAGGGATCTTTGGAGCACTGTCCTGTATTTCTTTGCTGATGTGACTGGCTTTCCAACGAACAAGGAACTTTCTGAGGGCAAGGGCTGTGCTTGTCTCTATTTCATGAGTCCATCACAGAGTGTCTGACCCAATGCAGGAGATCAGGAAACACCATTTGTTTGGATAAATATGTATAAAGTTTTATCCACACAGTAGCATGTAGCAGCATTTCATTTCTTAATATTCCATTGTATGGATGCATACACTGGATTTGTCCATTCATCAGCTGGTAGGCATTAAGGTCATTTTCAATTTCGGGGTACTATGGGTATTCCTGTTGTGAACAAACTGTGCAAATATCTGCTGAAGTTCCTCCTTCAGTCTCTGAAGTGTGCACTTAGAAGTGGGATTTCTGGGTCATATGCTAGCATCACATTTCATTTTTTGAGGTACCACCCTACTGTCTTCCTTAGAAGCTGCACTGTTTTACATTCCCACCAGCAATGCAGGGGTTCGAGCACCTCCACTCCCTCTCCAACACTTTGTTTTTTTGATTTTTGGTAGTGGCCATCCTAATTGGTGTAAAGGGTACTTTATGGTTTTGTTTTGCAATTCTCTGATTATTAGCAATATTAAGCATCTTTTCATGTGATGACCTAGCCATTTATGTATCTTTGAAAAAATAATTAGTCATGTCTTTTGCCAATTTTTAAATGATTGTTTGTTGTTGGGTTGTAGGAGTACTTTATATATTCCAGATAGTCCCCCATGTTGTTAATAGATATGGTTTGCAAATGCCCCCTCCTATTCTGCGGTTACCTTTTCCTCTCTTGGGGTGTGCACAAAGGATTAGAATTCCGATGAAGTCCGATATCTGTTTTTCTTCTGCTGCCTGTGCTTTTGGTGTCACATGCAAGAAACCATTGCCAAACCCAGTGTCCTGGAGCTTTGTCATTTTCTTCAGGGAGTTTTATGGTTTAGCTCTTACATTTAGAGATTTGCTCTGGGTTCTTAAAAGTCCGCTTTTATTCCCATAGCTTCTCTGCAGCAACACTGTATTTTCTATAATCTGCCTGAGTGCAAATAGCTAGGAACCTCAGACTCTATTTTGGCTTCACGAAAGCTGAGGATGTTTCCCTCTGTTTATGAGCAGAGCAAGGAGAACAATGCTTGTCACTTGACACTTTTTCCTAAGCTAATGCTGAAATGCAAAGCTACTCACTCTCCTGAACCTTTTCAAAAAGCTGATGAAATCAGCAGGCAGTGCTGGAAGGCAAAACTCCCAGCCAAGGTGAGAGCCGAGCCTGCCTGCTGCATCCTCAGTTTGGTCTCCCTGAAACCCGTGGGGCATTTCAAAGGTCTTCCTGGTGTATCAGGAAGAAGAGCTATGAGGACGAGGGGAGTTATTTACTAGTGACTGGGGATTTCGCCATACGTTTTCCCTGCTGGCGCTGTTTGTCTTAAATATCATTGTTCAAATCCCATGCACAGAAGGCTTGAGCTGACTGTTCTTCAGAAAAAAAAAAGAAAAAGAGAAAAACACCTACATTACAATAATTCTTAGTTTCAGAAAAATTGCATATTTTCAGCAATTTTTTAGCAGCATATGGGCTGCTTGGTTTTCTTTTAACTTGATATAAATTATTTATTTATTTTTAATTGAAATATAATTGGTTTACAATGGTGTGTTCATTTATGCTGTACAGCAAACTGATTCAGTTACACACACACACACATATATATATATATACACTCTTTTTCTATTCCTTTCCATTATGCTTTATCCCAGGATATTCAATACAGTTCCCTGTGCTGTATAGTCTGACCTTGTTGTTTATCCATCCTGTATATAATAGTTTGTGTGGGCTGTGAACTTTCTGTTGTGAACTTTCCTTCACAATTCAGCATCATGTGGAGATATTAAAAAGAATTTACCACTTACCTAAAGTCGAAATGTCACTGTTTACATCAGAAGGTGTTGTGTTCTTGCTATTAGCTTCAGTTCTCTCAAATGTGGATCAAAATTGAGCTCCTAAAAGATGTGACCATCGGTGCTCCTTGATTATTGTAATTTTTAATCACTGTAATAGTAGTGCTGCTACCCTGATTGAACATATAGTATTGTAAATATATTGTAGTCTCTACATAATTCCAAAGAGCAAAGTGCTTCATCATCTGAGTGTCATCTAGAGGAAAAAACAGAAACTGTTAAATTTAGCTTCGTGGTGGGACTCAAAAGACCCCAGTCTCTGGTCAGATCATTGCTTGTCAGGCTGAATAACGTGTAGAACCAAAGACACTGCTCAGGCAGTAGGAATCCTGAATATCTTTGTCCAGAAGCATGACGATAATTAATGACAAATGAATTGAGATGAGAAAGGTGGCTCCAACTTTGGGGTGATTCTCTCGTGTTTCTGCTTCCTTTTGTCCAGAACTGACCAAAGTTATACTCAAAGTGTGGCCCTCCTCCCAGCAGACTAGCTTCAGTGGAAGCAGACAGAGAGCGCAGACTCTCAGCAGGAGCCCTGACCCACGGGATCATTCTTCTCATCGTCACAGATCCCGAGTGGGCCCCGTGCCCCAGGAGGGCCCTGTGCCCACACTTTGGGAAGGGCTGCCCTGCGTTGCTAGCTAAGCTGGACCATTCACCTACAAGATGGATCCATCCCTCACATCTTACAGATAAGCAAAAGCTTATGCTCAAAAATATGACAGTCTTGTGAAATTCTGTAACAGAAGAAATGGGGGTGGGGGGCATAGCAGAAGGTGAGTGCTTTGCAGGAAGCAGGAGCTGTGACCTGACTTTCATTTTCACAATCCTGACCAGCACGCAGGGTGCCCCTCCACCCTGCAGAGTCAGGAGCAGGAACGGAGAAGCAGGGCAGAGAAACACACGGACGTCTTGATGACCCTCCAGGTTTGCTGCTGGGTTTAGAGCGGTTGTTTGCTGTGATGCCACTGATTAGCATGCAGCAGACAAGTTGAGGGACCTGAGTGAAACCTGGCTTTCTGAAGCTGTCAACTTCCTGCCCTTCGATAAATGATCCAGAGCCTCCGATCCACGTGGGGAAGGGGCTGTGTTTCGGCACTAAAACCACTGCTTGCATGACATCATTCCATATCAGATTACACTGTAATGTCAGGAATGTAATCATTAGCATTTAAACATGCATAAAATTTAATTAACCTACTTACCAGTTTGCTTAGAACTTTTGAAGGGCTACCTAGAGTCCTCTCTAAGCATTTTATTGCAGAGTTTTGGAACACTCACAAAAGAGACAAGTTCACTGGGATTTTTCTCCCTAAAGCTGATGGGCCGTGACAGATGAGCAGATGACCCGAGTTAATTATTATTGAATTCGTTATTACTGCTTTGTTGTCACCCAGCTCAGCCGGGGTAAAATGATGACAGTAGGTACCTCATTAAAACAGCTGTTTCAATTATGTAGCGGCAAATATTTAAAAAGGGAGGCTTCCAAGTTTAAAGCTGTTAACAAAGTTTGTTTGTGCTTGTTGTGCCAAGATGCTCTGACCGAAAAAGGAAGAGGTAGGAGAAAGGGGAAGACATTGATCATCACGGTTGTTCGAGGGAGATTTGCCCCTCACACCCACCCTTGGTCTTCCCTGCATCGTGAACCTCTGCAGAGACGGGGGGCACCCCAGGCACCTCCAGTTCTCTCCACCCTGAGCCCAGGTGAAATCTGCTTCTGTTCAGATGGTAAAGGGTCAGCTGTGGCCTTGACTTCTTTCCAGCTACACAAGGCATTGCAGCCAGCGTGTTCTATTATTTTGACCTGATCTAGGTGAGACCCTGGTTTATGTATTCATAGGAAGCAAGAAAGCTCCCTCGTTCAGGAAAAATGCTCCTCACCCTCGAGGACTAGGCTTCCCAGGTGGCGCTAGTGATAAATAACCCACCTGCCAATACAGGAGATGTAAGAGATGTGAGTTCAATCACGGGGTCAGGAAGATCCCCTGGAGAAGGAAATGGCAACCCACTCTAGTATTCTTCTCTGGAGAATCCTATAGAGAGAGGAGCCTGGTAGGCTACAGTCCATGGGGTCACAAAGAGTTGGACATAACTGAAGCGACTTAGCACTAGAGTATTTGTGACAACTTCGTGGAGAAGTCAACCATGTTTCTTTAACATTTATGCACCATTAGAATGTCTACTTAAAGAATCAGATCAGATCAGATCAGTCTCTCAGTCGTGTCCGACTCTTTGCGACCCCATGAATCGAAGCACGCCAGGCCTCCCTGTCCATCACCAACTCCCGGAGTTCACTCAGACTCACGTCCATCGAGTCAGTGATGCCATCCAGCCATCTCATCCTCTGTCAACCCCTTTTTCTCTTGCCCCCAATCTCTCCCAGCATCAGAGTCTTCTCCAATGAGTCAACTCTTCTCATGAGGTGGCCAAAGTACTGGAATTTCAGCTTTAGCATCATTCCTTCCAAAGAAATCCCAGGGCTGATCTCCTTCAGAATGGACTGGTTGGATCTCCTTGCAGTCCAAGGGACTCTCAAGAGTCTTCTCCAACACCACACTTCAAAAGCATCAATTCTTCGGTGCTCAGCCTTCTTCACGATCCAACTGTCACATCCATACATGACCACTGGAAAAACCATAGCCTTGACTAGACAAACCTTTGTTGGCAAAGTAAGGTCTCTGCTTTTGAATATGTGATCTAGGTTGGTCATAACTTTCCTTCCAAGGAGTAAGCATCTTTTAATTTCATGGCTGCATGATAATTTATTAGCTAATCTGATTTTTTTCCAAGGTCGATATATCACTGACATGGCATCAGTAAAATTCAGCAAAAGTGTCAAAGTGGGAGTTTCCTGTCCCCTAAGTAGAGTTTGCCTTCTGCTTTGTCCTGAGCTGATCACCTTCCAGCACAGTGTCTACGGTTTTGCATAGAATTCAGCTCAATCTCCTCCCCACCTCCCCCCTTGTTCCAAGCAATCCTTATTTTCTGTGTGTCTGTCTCTTGATGGTCACATGACCCAGGGGCCAGGTGTGCTAAACCATGTCTCATAATGTGACCTAATAACGTCATGGGTCATGGTCCCGACACCTCTTAGTTTTAGGCTCGGAAAATTTGAGTCGGGCTTCACCCCACACTAGTCCTATGCAAATGCACCTCCACGCTCTTGAGTGAGATGGAGTGGGCTGTGTAGACAGCTCAGCATAAACTCACTACCAGGAGTATTCCCTCCTCTGCAGAGGACAGCTCAGTTTAGATGAAGAGATCTGGGTCACTGACCATGGGTGGTGGAGGAGGAGTGAAGAACTATTAAGACACAAACTCCTTGGGGGAGATTATAATGCAGTTTGCATTTGGAATTTGCCTGAGAATAAACTATCCGATCTATGTCCAGCCATGTGAGTTAGATATAACGTTTGCTACAGATTTGCTCATGAGCTGCACTGCTCTGTGTATTTATGAACAGTTCCCAAGAACACTGCTCAGTAACATTGCTGGCCCGGGACACACGAGCAGCTGGTTTAAAATATGAACAACAAACAGATCAACGCATATTGTCTACAGCCTGTCAATCAACAGTATTACCAATTTAAAGATAAAGCCTGGCACCCATTGTGAAGCTGTCTTGACTGGAGGGATGGAAGTTCTTTCTGTGTTTATGAACAGAGGCAATGCTTATTTTTTGATCTGTGTAAACACAGTAAACACAGAAAAAAGTAAGTCACTTGTTTAGTGCCTAAAATTAAAATCCCAACAGAGAATTTTAAATTCGAATAATGAGTACTTTGGAATGCACAGTTTTGTTGTCTTTCACAATGATAAAAAATATGTTTTCTCTGTAATATTTGGATTTTTTTTAAAGAAAAAGTCCTGTCCCACCTTCTCCCCCTCTTCTCCACTGAGACTTAGTATTTTTGTGTATCTTATTGTCATCATTATGAACATTTTAATATGAAGTGAGCATACACAGTGAAGAATTCGTGTAGGACTTAATAAACACACAGAATGTCATAAAACTGAAACACTTTGAGAAAGTGAAGGCTGTTGATCCAGTTACAAGCTTGTGGAGGCATCACCCTCCGGGACTCTCACCCTACAAGAAGAGAGAAGTGAAAGCCGCTCCAGTCCTTTGTGACCCCACGGACTGGAGCCCACCAGGTTCCTCTGCCCATCGGATCCTCTAGGCAAGAATACTGGAGTGGGTTGCCATTCTCTTCTCCAGGGGATCTTCCTGACCCAAGGATCAAACCCCAGTCTCGGGTATTTCAGGCGGATTCTTTACCATCTGAGCCACCAGGGAAGCAGGAAAAGAAAGGGGTTTTAAAAAACTGCTCTTTATTTGTGTGATCCTCATGGCCACAGGGCATAAGGGGAAGGGGCGAACGGGCTGAGATTTTGTGTGTTTGCCCCACTTTGCCCTGCCCCACCCCACCAGCCAGTGTCTTGCCATTTGCTATTCACAATAGCAAATCTGTGATTTAAAGAAAAGATTCAGATGCCTAGAGCATAAGCCAGACTTGCGATTTTAGAAGCTTAATCTTTCCTGAATATATTTTAGTTTTAAGTAATATTCCCCTTACACTTACCATTTTAAGAATGAAGATGACACAAAAGGTGGCAGAAAACAGCAAAATGTTTAGCTAACTGTTTTTGGATGAGCTTTGTGTTATAAACATAGTTTAGAAACTTAGATGCATGTTCTTGGGAGGAAAGTTCTAAAACCATCTATCTCCTTAAACGTGTGCTCTAGACTATTAATTTCAGTAACTGTCAGTTATCAGAAGCTTCACAGTAGTCTAATATTATTCTCCACCACTGTGAGATAATTTGCCATGTTGTGCTTAGTTACTCAGTTGTGTCTGACTCTTTGTGACCCCAAGGACTGGAGCCTGCCAGGCTTCTCTGTCCATGGGATTTTCCAAGCAAGAATACTTGCTTGGAATACTTCCCAACCCAGGGTTCCAACCCACATCTTCTGCATTGCAGGCAGATTCTTTACCTGCTGAATCATCAGGGAAGCCCATGATATACCTTAAAAAGTATTGATTTAATCTGTGATGACATGTTGGAGACCTGCCACATGTCTTGTTTCTTCTCCAGTCCATGTAATGGAGGCACCATGGTCATCATCTTCAACAAGGGGTGTAAGTGGCTCCTGGTTTTATCTTTACAAAGCCCCCAAGACATCCTGAGCATCTTCAGGCCCAATGGGAAAGGCAGGCACTCCTAGGCTCGGCTTCAGGACAGCTCTGCTCACCTCTAGGCCTGAGTGTGCACTTGAGGTGAGGAAGGGTGAGGACCTGCTGATTCACCCTGATGGTGGGTCTGACCCCCTTCTGTCCACAGTGGCAGTCACATGGCTAAGGGCCTTGGGGGTGTTTGCCTTGTTAGGGCGTGTTCCCTGACAGCAGCTATGAATGTGTGTCTCATGCCCACTGACTGGGTCCTGGGGGCCATGAGTCAGGGCTGCATCCTGCTTCCCTGGTTTCACCTCCTGGGCATCCACACCGTGGCTCCTGTCCACACTCACACCCCTCTGCCCATTCACACTGCTGACCTCACCTCTTTGTGATCCTGAGATGGAGCCTGAGCTTGTCTGATGCCCTTGTTTTCTTTATCTGTCTCCAGAAAGGAGAGGAAGCTGAGCACAGGAGACAGTACTTGCAGGAAGAGAGGACTCCCAGCTCCTGTGTGGCTAGGAGGCCCTTGCATGAGATCTTCAGTGACTTCCGATCTTTCTCTCCAGACCCCTATTGGATGGGATGGACAGGACCCGTGACAGAGTCTGGCTGCAGAAAGAGCCACTTTGGATGGAAGAGGCCCCAAGTTATTAAGTTCAGTTGACCCTTGAGTGTGGTGGGGGGCGAGGGCATGGCTCCCTGTGCAGTGGAAAGTCCATGGTTAATCTCACAATCTGATGTCCATAAGCACTGCTCCTCCAGACCCCAGACTCCTCCACATCAGAGGTTCTCGTCCTCAGACACAATCGACCATCATGTCGTTCTCAGTATTTACTGAAAGGATCTGCATCTAAGTGGGCCTGTGTGCTCCAAAACAGTGTGGTTCAAGAGTCAACTGCATTTGAGAGTCTGTCAAAGGTAAAGGGCAGCAGAGAAGATGAAGAGACAAAAATAGAAAGAGTTGCAATAGGAAAGCAAAAGTAACCCTGGATGCCTTCAGTAGATGGAGATAAGACAAAGCTCTGATTTTTAGAGAGCATACATTATTTTCTAAGATCAAGGAACTGTGAGTTCAAGATTTAATTTTATGAAAGACATGAGATTTCCAGGAGGACTCTGGGACTCAGTCATTTTGTGTGAGATCCTTGCCGAGTCGGTTGGATTGTGAGAACCTGCAACATCATGCTCACGTCTTATGTCAGCAAATGTTGAGAATAACCACCCCAGGGCTGGCAGAGAAAATAACACTGGTTTTCCCAAGTTTACCTACACTTGGCAAATAAATTCCAAGCAAATAAAGCAGGAATGAAGTTCACAGGGTGTGGGGTGATCTGAACAAAAATCTTCCAAAATGTCATGTAACCTACATGAGGTAATTGACAAGCTCTTTGCAGCTCTAACTATTGCTGTCATCAGCGCCCTCCGCTCCCTTCTCATGCTCTGCTTAATTAAAACCATCATGTCTTCCTCCTCACGTTGTTCTCCTTATGATTTTCCTCTTCATCATGCCATCATGGCAGAATGGAAGGAATATCATATCTTTGCAGACGTTGAGGACTAAACAACCAGCAAAGAGAACTCTGCACTAAGGCCTCAGACAGACATGAGGGTAGAGATAGTGTCCTTTTCAAGCTTTGTGATGCCAGCTGGAAAGCAGGCACAGGCTGGAGCCTAGAGGGACATTTGAAAAAGGCCTTGCATCTAGGGTTGCCCTCTGATCAGGGAGTGTGAGTACAGACTTCACTTGCCTCACTCAGGTGGGAGCCTAAAGGTCCGGAAGGCTGGCGTCTGGCCCGAGCTCACACCGCAATCAGCTGCTAGAATCTGAGTTCTAATTCCAGATCAACAGCTCCTCTATTTTGCCTTTAAACATGTTCATCTAAAGGAGACAACACAATGCAGCCTGATGTGCAAAGGTGGTGCTTCTTGGGCTCAGAGGGCTATGTCCTGGCCACCCAGTCTGGAGTGGGGACTCACCTTCCCCATCGTCACAGGAATACAGCTGAAACCTCATGCGTTTCTTTCTGAAACCAGCCCCTTCATCATGAGAAGAAGCTAATAGTTCTACTGTTTAATGAAAACAGCAAAATCAGTAAAGTAGGATCAGATAATCATTTACGAGTTCATTTCCTCTACATGGCTTAAGATTTCCCATTACTGGTGGACTGGAAACTGGAAATCAAATTTGGAAAACTAATATAAGCTAATGATTTAATCTGTCACTTCAGTGTTTTCCACTGAAGAGTAAGAAGATGTTTAGAGAGAATGACCTTGTCCCTTCCGCATCTCAATGTTGTCAAAACTGACCAAAGATTATTTGGGGAGTTCTTTATATCAGTGGAAAGATATACCTTAATTCTGGGCATTTCAGAGTTGAAATTATGTTCTCACATTTTGTTTTGATACACAGGATACACATAAAATGTGTTATTTCCTCCAGCAGAAATGTTGAGGTCCAGGTGGGGAAAGTATGATCCTGTTAGCTGTGAGCAGCAGAATTAGAAGTTACCTCGTAAACACAATTTGTTTCTTAGGATTTTCTGAAAAGCACCAATCCCTTCAGCAAACGCTAGTATGGTATCTGTGATCCATGTATATGTCTGTAGTGAGTTATTCATAATCTGCTCGATCTGATGCATTATGTGAGAAAGGATGCTCTTAAAATATGGCATAGCCTTTGCTTTGGCATAATCATGTTTTAGGGTAGAATCATTGCTTTCTGCTTTTACCCATAGTACTGAAGTTCAATTTCTTTGATTTTCAAGTTTGTCCAATGAAGCTAGAAAGATCATAAGAAAACACAGCTTACAAAGACACTCAAAATGGGAAGGAAGTGACAAAGAACTCACTCTCAGAAGGCCTACTGTATACAAGACAATAGTTGTTAACTCAGGTGTTAGATTATTTCAGTGGGAAAAACTTGGGTAATAAAATCAGTGCTTTAATTTCACAGAAAATAGCTTTGACTGCACAGATATGCTGCTATGGTAGTTATGGTCATAGTAGTCTGTGAAAAATAAAATTGCCTTTTCAATTGTTAGCTGAATGAATCCTCAGTGAATGGATATGACACATGAGGAATCGGCGATCATTTACCAAACATGTGTATTTCTGTGGGGATTCCCGTTTACGGGTACATCGAGAGGGGGTGAGGGGCTGGGGATTGAAGACGGCTTAGCTTGACCGCAGTGACATTTTGTTTATTTCTGTGAGATAAACACGACTTCCACGAGAACCACGACCCAAGTTTCCCTGAGTGTAACTGCCTACACTGACGCTCCGTAACAGGAGGGCTCACGTTCCAGGGTCTCTGAACGAGTTCTGCTCCCCTGGGGTCTCTCGTAGGGAAATGGCTTTAGATGTTAGCAGTCTGTCATTCTGGGGACCAATTCTCGTGGAAGCTTGTGACTAGACAGCTCCCCAAAACTATCCCAGACACTAATTGAAGGGAATGTTAAGTCCTGGGCAAGGATCCTTTGTAGAGATCACCAAACCGTAGCTCCTCAACTTCAGGGGAAAAAAAGAAGCAAACCAGCACGTACCATAATATAGCATTTCAAATCAGTCTCTGAGTAATGTTTCAACCATGAGTGTATGTGAATTAAAGTAGCTATAAGACTTTGAAAGTTTTTAAAACTCATGTAGCTGAACAAGAAGAAAAGATGTGGAGATTTTAAAAACACAATATTACACATTTAACCTACTTACCATGTGGTCGTTCCTTGAGTTTCTGTACTCTGCTGTCATGCCCTAATTATCTGCAGTGACTTTTCGCCGTAGACTCTGCTCTTGGAGCTCCTGCTCCATCCATCACGAGGGTACCTACCCAGGACACAGGTGGTCTCTGAGGCACGCTGCAGCTGGGTGGTCCCCACTCAGTGTCTCTGCTCCCACGGGGACTCTTCTTTGGGTTTCCCTTCGGGGAGAGACTGGCTCCTGGGAAAATGTCTTAGCAAGCGGCGGGAACCACACGTGTCCCCAGCACTTCCGCAGCTCCAGGGTACCTGTAAAGACACCTCTATCCAAGTGACTTCACCACCCATCTCTGCTGACAGAGATTCTGGGGCTCAAAAAAGTGTGGACCTAGACTTCTTAGTAAGAAATGGCTTATCATTTCCCAGCTATGTAAACATCTACACAGGATTTAAAAATAATCTGATATTTGTAAACTCGTCTTAGACATGGTAGTTAGCAAAAGAAAAAAATAAAAGTAAATATTCTCACATGGTTCTATTAAAGTCAAACTCACAATATTTTGTGTTCAAAGTCAGGGTACGCTGGCTCCAGAATCCAGTTAGTGTTTTCTGTTTTTTTTCCATAATCAAACATTACTTAATAAGAAGGTGCTCATTAAAGAGTATTGCTCTGTCTGTTCGTGGATTTTTTTTTTAACCAGTAGAAGTAAACAAAAAATTAGCAGCATCAGGAAAAGTATACTGAATCAAACTACCAGTGGCAAAAACAATGAACACATTAGAACAGGCAGACCTCGCCTGACCTTAGTCACAGCACGGAGATATTACACTTAGTTCCTATGGATGCATCTCATTCCTGGTAAATACAGCAAGTTTCTCCGAGATTGAAAACCCCCAGCTCAGGAGCTCCAGGTGCCCTCTTCAAGCTGGGGGAAGTACAGCTCTTTGAGAAGCCTGCCCTGCCCTCTCCACCCCCCCACCCCCGGCTTAGTGGACTCTTTAATGATTACATTAGTACTCATCCATCATTCAAAGCAACTTACTTCAAAAATAATACAAGGCATTCCCATAGGAGGAAAAGAATCAGAAAAGGAACAGCATACCTGACCTTTGAAGGCTGAAAGTCAGAGAAAGTTTTTTAAAACTGGACATGAACTTGAGTCATAAACAACTTTTTCCTGCAAGCAGGAAAACTGCAGCTATTCAAATATGACATCTTTGTAGTGAAAGTCGCTCAGTCATGTTTGACTCTTTGCAACCCCTGGTTGACATCTTTGTAGGGTTCTGCCCTTTCTCCCTCACTTTCTACACGCCATGCCACTTTCCAGTTGGACTCCTTAGAAAAACTCACTCTCTGATTTCATACTTTGATATTTAGGAAATATAAAAGTAGAAAGACCCAGTGGTATAAAGATGTCATACCAAGATCTATAGAGTTTAAATATTACTAAAGTTTGAGTCCTCGCTTGCAAAGAGTGGCTGCAAGTTTTGTGGGATTGTAAATTGTAAAACACCTGTGTGAAGTGTTTAATTGAGCAGGTCACACCAGTGACCGACTCTGTGCCTGTCTATGCTTGAGGCTGGAGCCCTGGTGAGCAAGACAGCCTCGGCTTCGAGGGAAACGGGCAACGTTGAGGCTCAGGTCCATTGTGGAGACACGAACAACTTTCCGGGTTTTCCTTCAATCATCCGGGTGTTCGTTAGTGTCACAGCCTTTGTCAGGAACCCAAGGCAGCCCCGGCACGGATGTGGGTCTGCTTGGGATCCAGAGAGGAGCAGTCAGGTAGTCCTGTCTCCAAAAAGAAGACGGAGCACCTGTGTTTCTGAAATGTGCACAAAGATCATGGGAGGGGTCAGAACAGCAGTTACTGCGGTGGAGGGATGAAAGAGGAGACGGGAAGGAACATACACACATGACTATATAGAAAATAGGGACGTCCTGTATGGCACAAGGAACACTGCTCAACATCCTGCCATGACTTATAATGCAAAGAATCTAAAACAGAAGAGACACAGTACTCCATTCACGCATATCCAAGGCACGATGCTGTACCCCTGAAGCTAAGGCAACATTGTATATCAACTATATTTCAAGACAATTTTTTTAAAAAGCTGTAGTTCTGTGACAATCCAGAGACTGAGAGGCTCTGCCCACCCACTCGGGGGGCCTGCCCTTCCGCCAGTTGCCAGACCCTGCCCCGCGCAGCAGATTCGGGCTCTGCTTCCCCACCCTGTTGGGGGATGAGCTAGGCTGCCTCTTAACCACTGCCGGGGCCCGGCCTCCCCTGACCAGTGGTGAACATTTGCGAGGCTGCTGGCTGCCATTCCAGAGGCAGACTGTGAGACTAACTGGCCCATACAGGGATCAAACCGGAGTCGCTTCACCACACCAGCTCCAGCGGTGCTAACAAGCCCGGGAAATCAGCTGACCGACTGCCGTGTTCTCAGGGACCCTCTCAACCATTTTTTTTTTTTTTTTTGCCCTCTCTTCTTTACTCTTTATTCCTTCTAAGAACCTGCTGTCCTGCGGTTTCCTTGCTAATGTTCTAGGAGGGACCGCAGGCAGGTGGCGATTTTCCTTGAACTTGTCTGTGACTCCAGACGCTATACCCAGGCACCTGCCTGTGGAAGCCGGCAGACACACACATCCTGATAAACACCCTTGCCCCGAGAGAGGAACACAATGAAGGCCTCCCTGGTTCATGTGCAGCGAGAGGCTCCTGATACAGTCGCAGGCGGGATGCAGACGAGGAACCGCGCAGACTTGTCTCCGCCTGGTAATTACCTTTGTGCTCATCCCCAAGTCCCAGCAGCACACGGCGGGAAGGAGGTGGTGGTGGCTGGGCCCCCAAAGAATTTAAAACACCGGTGCATCACATTCCAGGATCCTATTAATAATTAAACTGTCTGTCACTTACCAACAACATACATTCCAAATTAAATTTAAGCAAAAGGGAAAAAGAGATCATTTGGGACTGAATTAGTGGGCTTCAGAGAGAAATAAATAATAATCAAACATCTGTGTTCTAAATAGTACGTGCTTTATCAGACAAACAACTGTTACCATCTCGTTGTGTGGAATTGCTCGGGGAAAACACGGAGCCTGGAAAGCAGGGGCTCCATGAGGAGTGGGGCGGGTGGAGGGGGTTCATGGAGGAATCTGGAAGCGACCGGATGTGGCCGCGGGCCCAGGGGTCCTCCTCAGCATCTTTGTAGGTGAAAGAGAAGACTCCGTGCACGGTGGGTGGATAGTCCGGAGAAAGCAATGAAGAAACATGTCAAGACAAACTCCAACCTTGCTGACTTGCCTGGAAGTCTGCCTGTCGTGAAAGTTACACAACAGAAATCATTATTTTTTTTGCAGAAGGATAGAGAGAAAAGACACAGAATTAAAAAACAAGTGTGTGAAGAGGGAGGAGTCACTATTTCCCCAACACAGCTGAGATGTGGGTGGAGGACACCAGGGCAGCATCCGAAGGCCAAGTGACCAAAAGGAGATGCGGGTTGGGGCCATGAAGTTTGCTAATTAAGGTGGCGTTGCCTTGTCTGTCTTCTCCGGGTGACATTTAACTCTCTGTGTCTTGTAAACCGAGCCGCTGCCGCGGACCGGGTGAGTGACTAAGCGATGAGTGCGTGTGAGCGGCTCTGTGTCCCCGCCTCCACGACCCTCCCCACCTCGCCTGTGCGGCCCCCGTCTCTGCTGTTGGGCCCTCACGGAAAGAACTGCGCTGGTGACTCACTCAGGGGGAGCTCGCTGCAAACTCGGGCTTGGGAGCTCTGGTCGTGGGGGGCGGGCAACATGCCTGGGAGCCGAGCCTGCTCTCAATTACCAGCACCTCTGTCTCACACCTCTGCCCCCGGCCGGCGGGGAGGCCACCACCGTGGCTGGGTGTGCTGGAAGCTCAGGGCGGGTGGCGTCTGTGCTTCTTCTCCTTAGGTAACTGTGTTAAAAGACCCCATTCCAGCTGTAACACTTGTTTTACAAGAGCCCCGGTTTTGTCTGACACAATATGGAACAACATTTGTCATCCGTTATCAGGGGTGATATATTTGTTAGCCTGCAGAGAAACATCTGCTGTGCCTTAATCTCCAGCGTGCAGGCCAATATTCATAGGATCCAGCTGCATAAAATCGTGGTATTAGATGGAGCTGTCCAGTCTGACATGAAGGCTCGCTGGCAGGCAGACAGACACAGATTTTATTATCTCCCTTTTACATATTTATTTATGTCAAATATTTCTGAGAATCCATACATTACCTCTCCTTTTATGCGTTGTTGTTGCGTGGTGACAAGCCATCGACATCCAAATGAGAAATTTATGTTACATATTAAATATGGACATCTGAATGATGATCGGATCTATAGAAGCCAAGCCTGGCCAATCACCCCTAAATAATGGATGAGCCGTAGATGCGACTCAATTTGTTCCCTGTGAAGCCTGGGTGACCCCGGCCCCACACTTCATCACCACGGCCCTGTCATTATTTGTTCCTATTCATCTCACTTGGCACCACTCAATAAAGTCTGCGCATGATAAAGAGAATAACCTTGGTCAAGAGTGAGGATAAAGAGAAGGATCATTTCCCACATCCACGGTAGGGACCTACTGGTGTCCACCACCTTGGTGTGCAAGGCGACACCTCCCGACGATGGAGGAGGAATGGTTGAATGCCTGACGGGGACCCGAGAGGACCAGCTCCCTGTGGGAAGGGGCGGTCCTGCCCCACCAAGGTGCCCGACGGCTCTGGTCATTAGCTGGATATACAGAACACATATCACTGCTGTGCCATACTAATGTGTATCTGTACCATGATTTACACATAGTGGGGTGAAGGTGAACAGAGCAAGATAAATCAGATGCATGTTGTTATAGTTATGTTTTCAGAACTGTGGGCACCAGAGGACACAAAATACAATCACTTGAAGTTACATGCAAGTAAAGGATTCTTAATAGCAATGCAATTTGGGCTTAGACCGTAGAACACAGGTTTCTTCTTTCTACATCCTCCAAAACTGCTGCCATAGTTGTGTAGCTTGTTGTTTTATACTTTCAGCAAGTAGCCACTGCTGGGCTTACAGCATCAGGCAGAGAATAGCTTTTCTTATAAGTGTGTATATGCACATGGAAGCACGACTAGCCCCCTGTTTGGATGGGAGAAGTTAGAGATGCTCCATGGAATAGGAAGGAGATTCTATAGGACTTGATGGTGAGTTACTGGGGAGACTTACCAATGAGGGTGAGGCAGAGGGTGAAGTAAGTCTATGGACAAGAACAGACTTTTCAGTGCAGCTGCGTGGTTCATATTAAATTAGGAGCCCCCTTACATAATGAAGACATTTTCCGTGTACCGAAGAGCCCATGGGAGGTCAGTGAAGGCCCTTGAGCAGTGCATTTGAACACCATAATTTAAAACATTAATTTAAATATACACAGGGTGGATTCAAGGGGATTAAAAAGGACTGGCAGTAACCTAGAAGCAGTTGCTGCAGAGGTGGTGCGTTCATAGCCTAACGCTGCTGTCAGCATCACAAACTAGGGGTTTTCCAGTGACAAGCATTGAATATCTTCTAGTTCTGCAGCTCAGGGGCCCCCGGGGGTCTGGCTGGGTTGCCATCAAGGTGTCTGAAAGCCTGGGCTCCTTCTGGAGGTTCTGGGCAAGGGAGGGGGGATCCACTTCTTACTCCAGCTTCTAGAGGCGCCTGCACTCCTCTGCTTGTGGCCCCCTCCTCTGTCTGCAGAGCCAGCATGGGAGTCCCATTCTTCTTCCCAGCATCTCTCTGACTATGACCCCTCCTCCTCCTCACATTAGGAAGGACCTTTGTCATTATGTTGGGCCACTCAGATAATCCAGGCCTGGTCATCTGTTTAGAGGCTTAATTCCATCTGCAGCCTTAATCCCCTCACCCTGCAATGTAACCTGTTTACAGGCTCCAAGGGTTCAGACACAGATGCCTTTGAAAGACAACATTCTGCAGACCGCAGGCAGAGAAAATAGAAAAGCACAGAACTCAAAGTAGAACACAGAGTAGAATGTTGTTGTCCTGGAAGGGAATAATTTCATAAGACAGTGAAGGAAACTCAAGATTCCAAGGTGCACAACAGGACGAGCCACATGACCATGGGTGGAAAAGGAAGGTCGGAGGCCAGAGAGGGGCCAATCTATTTCACAAGAAGGTTAAGGCAGAACTGCACTGACCAAGAGCCCACCACGACCAAGGACACCATCTTGTTCACACCCACCATGGACAGCATGTCTGTGTGATGAAGTACACCATCTCGTTCACACCCACCATGGACCACAGTGTCTGTGTGATGAAGTACACCATCTCATTCACAACCACCATGGACCACAGTGTTTGTGTGATGAAGTACACCATCTCATTCACACCCACCATGGACCAGAGTGTCCATGTGATGAAGTACACCATCTCGTTCACACCCGCCATGGACCAGCGTGTCTGTGTGATGAATTACACCATCTCGTTCACACCCACCATGGACCAGAGTGTCCATGTGATGAAGTACACCATCTCGTTCACACCCACCATGCACCACAGTGTCTGTGTGATGAAGTACACCATCTCGTTCACACCCACCATGCACTACAGTGTCCGTGTGATGAAGTATACCATCTTGTTCACACCCACCATGGACCACAGTGTCTGTGTGATGAAGTACACCATCTCGTTCACACCCACCATGGACCACAGTGTCCATGTGATGAAGTACACCATCTCATTCACACCCACCATGCACCACAGTGTCTGTGTGATGAAGTATACTATCTCGTTCACACCCACCATGGACCAGAGTGTCTGTGTGATGACGTATACCATCTCGTTCACACCCACCATGGACCAGAGTGTGTGATGACGTATACCATCTCGTTCACACCCACCATGGACCACAGTGTCTGTGTGATGAAGTATACCATCTCGTTCACACCCACCATGGACCACAGTGTCTGTGTGATGAAGTACACCATCTCGTTCACACCCACCATGGACCACAGTGTCCGTGTGATGAAGTACACCATCTCATTCACACCCACCATGGACCAGCATGTCTGTGTAATGAAGTGCACCATCTCGTTCACACCCACCATGGACCACAGTGTCCGTGTGATGAAGTACATCATCTTGTTCACACCCACCATGGATCAGCATGTCTGTGTGATGAAGTATACCATCTCGTTCACACCCACCATGGACCAGAGTGTCTGTGTGATGAAGTACACCATCTTGTTCACACCCACCATGGAAGAGCATGTCTGTGTAATGAAGTACACCATCTCATTCATACCTACCATGGACCAGAGTGTCTGTGTGATGAAGTACACCATCTTGTTCACACCCACCATGGACCAGCATGTCTGTGTAATGAAGTACACCATCTTGTTCACTTTCATTTAGAACACTATATCTGGGTCTGCACACTTGGAAGCGACTAGGTGAAGTGTGCTCCATACAATGCTTTTTCTTTGCTCCTGTTCACTGGCAGTTGCTCATTCATTTACTTGAGTCACAAGTAGTGACAGGTCTAACCTTGACCCCATGGCCTTAACTCTTTTCTGCTTGGGAGACAGACTATGCTCTAGGGGCATTTGTGAATTTGGAAAAATCCCAGAGCATAAATCATCACATAACATTATGTATTTATGACTTCACCCCCATATTACAGAGCCTCAGGTGGATTCTGATTAAAATACACCTATTTTCACATGGCCTTATTTTTCATCACCTCCCCTGGACTGAGAATTTTAAGTTTTCACCTTTAAAAATGGCACGATGTGGAGTAACCCTGAAATGAATGACTATTCATTAAGTGTTCTCCTCTCCTGAGGAATAACTCTGTACAAACATCAGATGGTTCTATGAGAAATTCCGTTTTCATTTTTCTTTGGTCTTTGATTCTGTGATGTCTGTCTGTCTCGAACATCCAGGCAAGAAAAGGAGACACGTGGTCCCTCAGAGAACTGGAGTTAGTGGGCACACTGACCTTGGGTGTGTGCTAGCTGCCCAGTCATGTCTGACTCTTTGTGACCCTGTGGACTGTAGCCCTCCAGGCTCCTCTGGCCATGGGATTCTCCAGGCAAGAATACTGGAGTGGGTTGCCATTCCCTTCTCCAGGGGATCTTCCTGAGCCAGGAATCAAACCTAGGTCTCCTGCATTGCAGGGAAATTTTTACTGTCTGAGCCACCTTAAGGATGAATAAATTTCAGGAATAGTGAGAAAACATGGTTATTTTTCAGAGGAATAAATGAGTCACAAAAGAAGAGCAGAGGAGAAGGATGTGGACAACTGGGGACAGACGTGGGACTTTCAACAAAGAAAGATGTTCCTTTATGTCCCAAAGCTGAGAACAGTAGGAAGAAGGAGACTCCAGGCCAGAGGGGCGCCCCTACCTTGCATGAAAACAGCAGAGGTGGATCCCTAACCTGTAAAGCGATGACACAGTGTGAGCAGGTGTCCCTAAGGCATCTGTGAGCATCCCACTTCACCTTTAATGCTTGTCTGCACTGGGGCCATGGCTGGTGGAGGCAACTTGCAGATAAAGTACAGCAGGACCTTCTCTTATTCCATGTGGGGAGGCACTAGCTCTTTCTCTGGACAGGGACAGGATCTTATACAAACACAACCGGATGCCCGCCCCCCCACCACACACACACACACACTCGTGAAGTTCCCATGTTGTTTTAATTCAGGAAAGCATCGCGCTATGGGAGATACACAATGTACCCTCCAGGTCCCCCTCCCCAAGGGTCTGGGGTGGGCCCATTCAGGAGTCCTTCCTCTCACTTGGGCTGTTCGGAATGCTGGTAATGGTGAGCAGAGGGGAGCGCCCCTGCCTCCTCAAGGCCCCGGGATCTGTGCTGGGAAGCTAATGCTGGCAATAAAGTACCACCCTGTCTGCTAATCAGGGGAGGATGGCAGGGTGTCGCATCGCAGACAAAGTGGGGAAGGTGCAGGGCAGAGCTAGGCAGAAGAAGGCTATTTTGTGGCAGGTTAAAATCAATTCTGATGGTTCAAACCCTTATAATGAAGAATGTAATGCTCCCTGCACAGCCAGTGAAAAATACAGTGTTTTACTGATATTAATGTAACTGGCTCTGGAATTCAGTGCATACATTGACTATCTTTGAAAATCTTTCCCTTATGGGATTCTTCAACTGATAACAGGGGAAAACCCTTACATCTCAGTTAAAAATTTCCTTTATTAAGTCCCAATTTTACTTTTTGTTCCTCCCAGGGAAAAGAAAAAGGATAGAGCCAGAGTTTTCTCTTTGACATTATTTATAGACTGAAAAGATTTGGTACACTAATTTTTTTTTTCTCCTTCCATTATCTGGCAGGATTGAGGAGACATATGTACAACCCAGCAAAGCTGATCTACGGAGATGGAGAAAATGTTCACATTATCGAACACAGTAGACCTTTTCAGTTCAAGTTATTATTTCGGAGGAAATAATGTGTGTTCCAAGAACTTGTAAGATATTTTCCACTAATACAAGTTTGTCTGACGAAGCTTCCCAGGGAGGCACCTGCCAGGGGGAAGTTAAACAGCAGTGCACTTGGAGTCCTTGGTTTGGGGCTCTTAAGGATTCAATTTTTTTCTTTTTAACGAACATTTGATTAATATTAATGTCATGCTAACAAAATACACTGATTCAATAACTCCTGTCATTGATTAAATATCTTGCTAGAAAGTGGCTCCACATACATACCATGAAAATCCGCTTGGAAGTTTTGAAATGGCAGAATAGTTGTAAATTCAGAGGACACATTTCAGTGAAAATTCCATCGTGGTTGGTTTTTGTAAGTACTGTGTTCTTGTGAAATGCCAACGATGCTTACTCATTGGGAAAGATCAATTTCAGTATAAGTCACAACTTTAATTTGGGGTCATTTGGGCTTTTTAGGGACACTGTGCACTCAATAATACATCTCAGGCAACTAGATTAACTGATATATTCTAGGTAATGAGACAAGCCAGCCTGAGACTTTAAATCTCAGTGACAACGTAGTAAATACAGGGTTAAGAGCATCCTACATTTAAGCAGAGCTCATCTGTGTGCCTTTTGTCTCCTGTAAGTGTGTCTGAATGTCTGTGGAGAGCTTACACAGAGACCGTAGTTGAGAACATGGGAGATTCTTTGAACCAGCGAGAGCTCTTTCAAGGTTCCCTTTGGGCACCAGGATGCAGCTCTGAAGGTCCCTTCTCTCCTGTTGGGATGGATGCCCACCCCAGGGCCCCCCACAAGCCTCTTCTCCTTCTGCATGTACTTAATGCTGAGAAGGTCTCTAACTTCAACCATCCAACTATCAGGGCCCTCTCAGGAGCTTCAGTATTGGGGAAATTATTTGCCTTTGTTGTATTCATTTTTGTTTATAAAATACTAATTACCTCTTTTATTGTTTGAAGAGATTAAAAGTTAATAGGAGAAACTAAATAAACAGAATGCCATTCTGCACAAACTATATAAGCTGGTAATTAATTTCTGGCCTCCTCTGAGCTAATTAACTCATATAAAGAAATGAAGTTAATGAACCATAATTCCAGTCATACGCATGTAGATACAAGCAGTTTGACTTAATGAATTAATAAGATATTTCCTTTCTTAGAGGTTTTTCAATTGTGTTCCTAATCTGAAGTCCCCTTTAATGTTCCTCTCTGGTTAAAACGCTTAATAAATGGCAGGGCAACCTGGAGACGGGCTGGCCCCCAGTTCTGGGGGGCTTCAGACTCTCGCTGTGGTCCAGGTGTCATAAGCACTGCCAGCAACAGCTCAAGGTGCAGAGCAGACTCTTGGCATCACCCGAGTTTTCCCAGCTCCCTTGGGCAAATTGAGGTTAACTCAGGGAGCATCCCTCAGGCCACCTCAGAAGAGCCGGGCACATTTCTCCCTCTGTATATGGCTCACTTTCTACATCCACATCTTCTGAGAAGACTTCATCTGAAGTCTGGATTAATAAAGTTCAGATAAGTTGAAATCACTTTCTTTTTGCCTTTTTCCTGTTGAAATCTGAATGTAGCATTACAAAATGGCACCAAGGCTTACTTCTCTGATATTTGGTGCATGAATACGGTACCCAGAATGGAGCTGTTAAAGGGTTAAATTGTTTTCTAAATAGGTTTAGTCACTAAGTGGTGTCTGACTCTTGTGACCCCGGAGCCCACCAGGCTCCTCTGTCCATGGGATTCTCCAGGCAAGAATATCGGAGTCGGTTATCATTTCCTTCTCCAGGAGATCTTCCCCACCCAGGATCAAACCTAAGTCTCCTGCATTGCAGACAGACTACTGCCTGAGTCACCAGGGAAGCCCTTTCTAAATAGAGGCATCCCCATATATGGAAAGCTGTATTCTTTGTTTAAATAACATGTAAAGAAAATTCTATCTTAGGCACTGTGTTTGTACACTTGCCTCCTAGAATGTCGGGTGTTTTCAGCACAAGTGTTTGGATCCCAGGATGTGTGCGGAGGCTCTCACTCTGCACCTAACGTCAGGGGTGAACTCGCCTCACACTTGTGTGATCTCACACGTGGTCAACAGGTGGGAGTTTGGGTTATGCCCTTGGAGCTGACCATATTTAGCGACGAGGTTATGCAGTCATCCCAGCAAAGGCAGATCCCTCCGCAGGGCCCTCCAGTGCGCGTCGGCTCCGGCGGCTCCACGGAAAGCGGGAGAGACAGAGATTGGGAAGGAGGGAAGGGGTGCATCGGCGTGGATGGACTGCAGCGTCGTTGTGGATGGACTGCAGCATCGTTTGATTGATGAGGGAGATGCTGTTTGGATACTTGTGACCGGAAACTAGGACTTTCAGAGGCTCGTTAGGTTACACAAGGTCGCACTGCCCGGCGATGGAGGAACAGGACTGTGAAGGTCATTTGTGCAATGACGTCGTGACGTCGTAACCTCCACCCTCCCAGCCCTTCGCGCTTCCTTCCAGAACATCCCCCCCCCCACACACACACACACACCCACACACGCGCAGGGATGGGGACGTGCCAGCGCTCCTTGGCGGCCTCTTCATCAGGACCCTTGGGACCTCACTTCCCCTCCCCCTTCCTCTCCAATTTAGCCACGGCCATCCTGAAAACAACCGTTATGGTAGACTTGACAGGATGATGCGGCACCCATGTGAACCTCGCGCACCGCGAACGGCCCTATCCCAGCTCCAACACCTGCTGCCGGGAGACACGGGCCGGGAGGACCCCAGTCTCCCCACTCTCCTCTGAGAAGCGGGCCCACTGTGAGTGAAGGGAGTGAGATAGTGAAGCTCCTGAGACCTAAGAAAGAGACAGAACGTGCTGACAGCTGGCCACATCCTCCCCCAGAGCCTCCCTTGCTCCTCCCCTGGACTTGGACCCTGAGTCTGGTTCTGGTCAGCAAGCCGGTTGGCTGAGCGCTGTGTTTCCAGCCCTTAGCAGAACTCTCAGGGGCCACAGCAGGACTTCTGGCTTTCCTGCACCCGTTGAGAGCTGAGTTCTACACAGGGAAAACGGCTACTTACCGGACTTGAGAAGCAGCTACTCAAATATTTTCTGCGTTCTGTGGTCCGGATAAGGAATCCAGCTGAAGCAAAAGATGAATGGAAACCTGGGCAAGAGTCTTGTGAATCTCAGAAAGTGCAAACAGAGGCCAAGGCTGCAGTACCCGCTCTTTCCTGGGCCGGGGCCAGGACTGAGCCTGGTCTCCTGCTCTTCGGGGGGTGGCCAGATGCCGGCCCTGGGGGATGACGGGCATTTCGTCTGGTGTCCTGAGTGCCTAAGGAGGCGCCTGGAGTGCCTGCGGCCCAGAATACCATCTGTTTACAAGGCCCCAGTCTGCACCTCCAAGGTGCCAGCTGTGAGCATAGACTAGGTCTGGTGGGAGGTCGTCCTTCACTCGAGAATCAGGGCTGGGGCTCAGGGGAGGAAAGGACAGTCTGCAGACCACCCTCCAGGTCCTCTGGTCACGCTTGGCTTTCTGCCACCTACAGGGATGGCTCCTGGACCTCTCGCTCATCCCCAGTGGCCCCTTGGTATCGGGGTGGTCAGCTCATCGGCAACGATCATCCAGTTCATGTGTGACTGGTGGGCACAAACTCTGTTTACAGCTACTCTGCACATTATGTGGAGAAGGCACTGGCAAGCCACTCCAGTACTCTTGCCTGGAAACTCCCATGGACAGAGGAGCCTGGTGGGCTGCAGTCCATGGGGTTGCTAAGAGTCGGACACAACTGAGCGACTTCCCTTTCACTTTCCACTTTCATGAGTGGGAGAAGGAAATAGCAACCCACTCCAGTGTTCTTGCCTTGAGAATCCCAGGGACAGAGGAGCCTGATGGGCTGCCGTCTATGGGGTTGCTCAGAGTCGGACACGACTGAAGCAACTTAGCAGCAGCTCGGACACGACTGAAGCAACTTAGCAGCAGCAGCTGCAACAGCCACACGTTACATTCTTGGTTCACCCGAAGCAGAAGTTTCAGCCCAGAGCTCTCATCCAGGCTCTGGTTTGTGGGAATGTTCTTGTCTCTGCTGCCCTGAAGCTCTCCTGCACCTTTGTTCTCAGCTTCTAAAGCATAAGGAAAACGGTTTACTTATCTGCAGTGTGGGGCTAGCGGTACCCAGAACTGGGCACAGAGGAAGTAACCATCGTGGAGCCCTTGCCTGGTGCCCGGCCGTGAGCGCTTGCAGAAACACACACCAGGAGCCCACGGGCCTGCACCAGGCTGCCTCATGGTGCTTAGAGGGTCGCCCTGGTTTGTTCTGTTTCTTGCCATCAAAAAATCCCAGTTTAGGGAGATACAGAGAAAGTGTTTTGTCGTTGCTGAAACAGAAAGTGTACGTGAAGCTTTGGAGCCACGAGTGTTTGGGATGGGAGCTGCCATGCCAAGGTACCAGTGGATACGAGGAATGGTCACCTCTCCTCAGGAGATACATGTGCAGAACCCAAGCATCACGTGAGGACAAGATTTTTTTTTTATCATTTTGAGCAAATCAAAGATTATGTTTAATATGTCACAGGAGATATTTAAGAAACCCTTGAATTTGAGTCCACCCTGATGTTCAGCATATTGTGAGAAGAAAGAGAGAGGAGAGGAACCAGTCTAGAACGAAAAAATAACTTGGGTGATGCCGTGGAGATAGTATTGCCCTTGTCCTATGGTTTGAAAACATGCCATTAACTGAAGTATAAGTCGCCTCCGATGGAGACCTCTGCTCCCGCGTCGTGGCCGGTCGATCAGTTTTATTCCCATTCTCCGATTGAGAGCAAGGCTGACACAGGCTCAGAAATGTATTTCATCTTGATTTAGTAAATTTCATTTATCCGTCTCCATTATTTACTCAGATGCTAAGAACACATCTTTTCTTGGCCATTTGCTCCTAATTGATGAGGCGGCCACGCGTGTGGATCCAGCAGCCTGGGATGGGCTGTCTCCGGCTTTTGATCGACTATATATGAAGTAGGCTTTTAAAACTTATAACAGCCTCTCCGATGACCAAGACAGCACTTGTTATTAATGAAAAGCAGGACTGCCAGGCACTGAAAAGCCATCTAATTAAACAGCAAGATTTCCATAAAATGAGTTTGAAATCAATCGGTCAATACTGAAACCACTTAAGAAGATCTAAGTATGATAAACTGTGATTCGGCTGAAGGAGGCAGCGTGCATGGCTCCGTTTCTATTATAGACTCGACAGTCTGTACCGTCTTGAGCCCCTCTAACCACTGATGCCAAGAGTTGCTCTCAGAATTCAGAGGATCCAGACAAATATATCGGGAAAAACCTTGGTCATAGGTGTCCCTCCTGAGGACACTTTCTGACCTTTGAAGCTGCGGGCAGCAGACTGGTGGTGCCCCTGGAGTCCAGGGTCCCACCAGACCAGCAGGTGGCTGCGGATGGGTGACTGATGGACAACAGGGATAGTCACCCCACCAAAGAATCCCTGACCTTGAACTCCTAGGCTGTCTGGCGAGCAGCACGGCCAGGTCACTTGAATTTCACTTCCATACTTTACTCTTGAATGCACACACGTTTGCTTTAAACTACTTTGTATGTGAGGAAAGACAAACGTCAGATATTTTTGTGACATTTACTTTTGTCTAGAACTCTGTAAAAAGGAGGAAATTTATTGAAAATGTTGATGGTGAAAGATATAAATAACATCCAGTCCATAATGTATTCGCACAGTGAGGTGATGCTCTGAGTTGGGGAAAAAGATGAATAAACACCCGGATAGATTTGCTCCTAATTCTTGATTGACATGCGATTGTCCACACCACCTGAGCTGACCTCACCTAATGTGTCTGTTTATAACATTTAGCTTGCTTCTCTTTGAAACCTTACACGTTGAAGACATTTATACTATTTTAGTGAAAAAAAAAATTCTGTCAAGATTAACAGATAAGTGAAGCTTATGTGGTTGAAACATCCAAAATGGTTTTAATTTATAAAACAGTGACCTCCATGGAGTGTAGCCCACCAGGCTCCTCTGTCCATGGGATTTTGCAGGCAAGAATACTGGAGTGGGTTGCCATTTCCTACTCCAGGGGATCTTCCTGAGTCAGAGATCTCTTGTATTGGCAGGCGGATTCTTTACCACCGAGCCACCTGGGCGGTCCCATAAGATAGCGATCTCATTCTTACTCGGGTGTCTCCTCGTCAGTGCCTATGCCGTGGGGTCTGTTTGTTCAGGGTGCATTTCCGGCCCTCTCTGGCCTCGGTCACATCTGTCCTGCAGGAGGTTCAGCCTCGAGGGCCCACTGGGCAGCAGTGGTACCTTCATCCCAGTTCGGGCCCATCTGGTCCTGGTACCCTGTAGGCTTCTAGAACCCAGCACCCCTACTGTTTCTCTCTGGGTGGGTTCCCTTTCCTTACTTCCATTAGGTATTTCTTAATGTGTGTGTGTTGTGTGTGTGTACCTAGCTATCTGCCTATGCATATCACATTCACACACAGATATGCACACACATATTCTGTGTGTTTTCCTCTATTTCTTTGCATTGATCGCTGAAGAAGGCTTTCTTATCTCTTCTTGCTATTCTTTGGAACTCTGTATTCAGATATTTATATCTTTCCTTTTCTCATTTGCTTTTCGCTTCTCTTCTTTTCACAGCTATTTGTAAGGCCTCTCCAGATAGCCATTTTGCTTTTTTGCATTTCTTTTCCATGGGGATGGTCTTGATCCCTGTCTCATGTACAATGTCATGAACCTCATTGCATAGTTCATCAGGCACTCTATCTATCAGATCTAGGCCCTTAAATCTATTTCTCACTTCCACTGTATAATCATAAGGGATTTGATTAAGGTCATACCTGAATGGTCTAGTGGTTTTCCCTACTTTCTTCAATTTAAGTCTGAATTTGGCAATAAGGAGCTCATGGTCTGAGCCACAGTCAGCTCCTGGCCTTGTTTTTGCTGACTGTATAGAGCTTCTCCATCTTTGGCTGCAAAGAATATAATCGATCTGATTTCGGTGTTGACCATCTGGTGATGTCCATGTATAGAGTCTTCTCTTGTGTTGTTGGAAGAGGGTATTTGCTATGACCAGTGCATTTTCTTGGTAAAGCTCTATTAGTCTTTGCCCTGCTTCATTCCGTATTCCAAGGCCAAATTTGCCTGTTACTCCAGGTGTTCTTGACTTCCTACTTTTGCATTCCAGTAACTGGTCATGAAACAACAGACTGGTTCCAAATAGGAAAAGGAGTACATCAAGGCTGTATATTGTCACCATGTTTGTTTAACTTATATGCAGAGTACATCATGAGAAATGCTGGACTGGAAGAAGCACAAGTTGGAATCAAGATTGCTGGGAGAAATATCAATAACCTAAGATATGCAGATGACACCACCCTTATGGCAGAAAGTGAAGAGGAACTAAAAAGCCTCTTGATGAAAGTGAAAGTGGAGAGTGAAAAGGTTGGCTTAAAGCTCAACATTCAGAAAACAAAGATCATGGCATCTGGTCCCATCACTACATGGGAAATAGATGGGGAAACAGTGGAAACAGTGTCAGACTTTATTTTTCTGGGCTCCAAAATCACTGCAGATGGTGACTGCAGCCATGAAATTAAAAGACGCTTACTCCTTGGAAGGAAAGTTATGACCAACCTAGATAGCATATTCAAAAGCAGAGACATCACTTTGCCAACAAAGGTTCGTCTAGTCAAGGCTATGGTCTTTCCTGTGGTCATGTATGGATGTGAGAGCTGGACTGTGAAGAAGGCTGAGCACCGAAGAATTGATGCTTTTGAACTGTGGTGTTGGAGAAGACTCTTGAGAGTCCCTTGGACTGCAAGGAGATCCAACCAGTCCATTCTGAAGGAGATCAGCCCTGGGATTTCTTTGGAAGGAATGATGCTAAAGCTGAAACTCCAGTATTTTGGCCACCTCATGCAAAAAGTTGACTCATTGGAGAAGACTCTGATGCTGGGAGGGATTGGGGGCAAGAGGAGAAGGGGACAACAGAGGATGAGATGGCTGGATGGCATCACTGACTCGATGGATATGAGTCTGAGTGACCTCCGGGAGTTGGTGATGGACAGGGAGGCCTGGCGTGCTGCAGTTCATGGGGTCGCAAAGAGTCGGACACAACTGAGCGACTGATCTGATCTGATCTGATAATGAAAAGGACATCTTTTTTGGGTGTTAGTTCTAAAAGGTCTTGTAGGTCTTCATAGAACTGTTCAACTTCAGCTTCTTCAGCGTTACTGGTTGGGGCATAGACCTGGATTACTGTGACATTGAATGGTTTGCCTTGGAAACGAACAAAGATCATTGTGTCGTTTTTGAGATTGCATCCAAGTACTGCATTTTGGACTCTTTTGTCGACCATGATGGCAAAATTAGAGATACCAAGGGAACATTTCATGCAAAGATGGGCTCGATAAAGGACAGAAATGGTATGGACCTAACAGAAGCAGAAGATATTAAGAAGAGATGGCAAGAATACACAGAAGAACTGTACAAAAAAAGATCTTCATGACCCAGATAATCACAATGGTGTGATCACTGACCTAGAGCCAGACATCCTGGAATGTGAAGTCAAGTGGGCCTTAGAAAGTATCACTAGGAACAAAGCTAGTGGAGGTGATGTAATTCCAGTTGAGCTATTCCAAATCCTGAAAGATGATGCTGTGAAAGTGCTGCACTCAATATGCCAGCAAATTTGGAAAACTCAGCAGTGGCCACAAGATTGGAAAAGGTCAGTTTTCATTCCAATCCCAAAGAAAGGCAATGCCAAAGAATGTGCAAACTAACGCACAATTGCACTCATCTCACACACTAGTAAAGTAATGCTCAAAATTCTCCAAGCCAGGCTTCAGCAATATATGAACTGTGAACTTCCTGATGTTCAAGCTGGTTTTAGAAAAGGCAGGGGAACCAGAGATCAAATTGCCAACATCCGCTGGATCATGGAAAAAGCAAGAGAGTTCCAGAAAAACATCTATTTCTGCTTTATTGACTATGTCAAAGCCTTTGACTGTGTATATCACAATAAAGCGTGGAAAATTCTGAAAGAGATGGGAATACCAGACCACCTGATCTGCCTCTGGAGAAATTTGTATGCAGGTCAGGAAGCAACAGTTAGAACTGGAGATGAAACAACAGACTGGTTCCAAATAGGAAAAGGAGTACATCAAGGCTGTATATTGTCACCCTGCTTATTTAACTTATATGCAGAGTACATCATGAGAAATGCTGGACTGGAAGAAACACAAGTTGGAATCAAGATTGCTGGGAGAAATATCAGTAACCTCAGATATGCAGATGACACCACCCTTATGGCAGAAAGTGAAGAGGAACTAAAAAGCCTCTTGATGAAAGTGAAAGTGGAGAGTGAAAAGATTGGCTTAAAGCTCAACATTCAGAAAACAAAGATCATGGCATCTAGTCCCATCACTTCATGGGAAATAGATGGGGAAACAGTGGAAACAGTGTCAGACTTTATTTTGGGGGCTCCAAAATCACTGCAGATGGTGACTGCAGCCATGAAATTAAAAGACGCTTACTCCTTGGAAGGAAGGTTATGACCAACCTAGATAGCATATTCAAAAGCAGAGACATTACTTTGCCAACAAAGGTTCGCCTAGTCAAGGCTATGGTCTTTCCTGTGGTCATGTATGGATGTGAGAGCTGGACTGTGAAGAAGGCTGAGCACCGAAGAATTGATGCTTGTGAACTGTGGTGTTGGAGAAGACTCTTGAGAGTCCCTTGGACTGCAAGGAGATCCAACCAGTCCATTCTGAAGGAGATCAACCCTGGGATTTCTTTGGAAGGAATGATGGTAAAGCTGAAACTCCAGTATTTTGGCCACCTCATGCGAAGAGTTGACTCATTGGAGAAGACTCTGATGCTGGGAGGGATTGGGGGCAGGAGGAGAAGGGGATGACAGAGGATGAGATGGTTGGATGGTGTCTCTGACTCCATGGATGTGAGTCTGGGTGAAGTCCGGGAGTTGGTCATGGACAGGGAGGCCTGGCGTGCTGCAATTCATGGGGTCGCAAAGAGTCGCACACGACTGAGTGACTGATCTGATCTGATTCTGTGTGTTTTACACTAGAGGGTGAATTCCAGTGTTTGCTAATGCTGCCTGCCATGAGCTGGATTTCCATTTTTATATATTGTTTCGTGTTATAAAATGAGACTGTATCTATTTTGCAGGAGTTTCGTTTGGTTCTGTGTTTGCTTAGGCACACCCAGTAGCTGGCACATTTAAATTTTACAAACCCTTTTTGGATCTAATGATTTTGTGACATCCTTGCATTCGTTCAATAATCATTTTGCAAGAAGCAAGCTGTAACCGCGTACGGTAATGGATAGTGACTGTTCTCTCTGTGGGGACCATTTTGTGATACAAAGTGTGCTCGACTAAACAGTGGTTCAGCTGAGGACTCGTGGATTTCAGAATGGTATGACGGGGACACCCAGTCAGTAGTAGCCGTAGTTATCATTTTGAATGCTGATCTTCTCCTGGGCTAGCGATGTGCAGTTCATGGCAGAAGGGTGTTCAGAAGCCAGCTCAGGTGCTCTGGGTTCCAGTCCCCTGGAGGGTGAGGGCAGCTTGTGGGCTTCTGCTGCAACCTCCATCTGGGTCATTCTTCCATGTTGTAAATGCTGGTCCTTAAAGATCCATCCTTGGCCCATGGCTCTCCCAGCCCACACAGCCTCCCAAAGCTGCCCCAGGGACCCCCCCCCCGCCCAGTCTCAGAGCCACTGTCCTGCTGAGGGTTCCTGGCTCTGTGTCCAGCCATGGCTTAATGTCCCCTCCCTGCAAGCCAGCCTCTTTCCCTAAGTGTTTCCAGAACTTGATGCCAATACCTCAATCCTGAGGTAGAAACCAGCATCACAAGCTCTGCTCTGCACATCGAAGGAATCCCACCTGGTCCCATCCCCCCAAATCTGGTGGTCACTGTGGTCCAGGGAAACAGCATCTGACATTGCACTTTTGAGCTAGAAAGCCCTGCAGTGTTGAGATGTAAATTCTTAAACTGTTCAGTTGAACCACAGGAAGAGCTATTTTTTCAGGTCAGAGGTGGTCAGCAAGATCGTAGCAGAGCATCAGCAGTTTCACAGGTTTCAGCTCTTAGAGGTGACAGTCTATCCTCTCCTCAGATATCATCTCTGCTTCTGGTCTTCAAACTGAAGTCCATGGAGGAAACTGTCTTTCCTGTGGACTGTCTTGTTTGCAGACAATCATTACTCTTAGAAATAAAACCAGCTTTGGCTTCTTTTTGGAAGGTGCATGTTTTTGCAGGAAGTAAACCTGGTTCCGCACGTGAAGCTGCACAGGACTTCCAGATGGCCTTTCTCCCTCTGCTCCCAGCTGGGAATGTAGCCACCCGTATCTACAGAGTCTGCATATATGAACGAGATCCTGCTAACGCTCAAAACAACAGAAATATAGTGAAACAGCTTACAGCCCTGCTCCTCCGAGTTCTTATCGCTCACTTCAATCTATTCTAAAAATAAGGGACTTGTCAGGGCTGATGATAAAGGCAGAGTTTTAGAGAAATAAAGAGAACTGAATGGACACAAACATAATAACGTCAAGATATAAATCACCGAGTCCTTCTGCCGTTTCATTATTTTCCTCTAAGGATTACTGGGAAACTCTGCCCATGGACACATGTGTCAACACGGTGTCAAAAATGGACAGTCTGTGCTCGAAGTCCATCAGACACTCTCAGCTCTTGTTCGGGTCTTTTTGAAAAATTAGATTTGCTATATTAATATATATATATATATTTTCCTTTTAAAGAAAACAAACTGTGACTCAAATTAGAATAACAATGAATGGAATTAGAGGCAAAATAAATTCTTAAGCAGATAAGCAAAAGCTTAAATACATCATGATTAAACCATATGTCTGGTATCATCATCTCTTAAGTACCACAAATCTTTACACACGTCCAGGCCCTGTGGATTCCAGAAAGCCAGTGAGTCCTTTCTCTTCCGCAACAGTCACATATTCCCAGGTCTTTTTAAATGGAAAGGGTTTTATTTTATGAATATTAAAATTCCTTTAACAAAAGAGCTTAGTAATTTTATTTTAAGAAACATTCTCCCATCTTTTTTTTTTTTTTACAGATTGTGTTCATTTAACACTTGGGATACATATCCATTCATTTGTAAATTCTCATTTAATGAACATGTTTCTGAACTTTTCCCATTGCCCAGCATTGTGTTAATTTATTAAAGACAGAGAAACCTGAGTAGTTTCTGCCAGTGTCAAAGTGTTTGTATACTTAGGGAAGAAGAGATCTGACATGATCAAGAACACTGAAATAGTCTACCTGCAAACTTACCTGAGAGTTAGGAATATTTCTTTTCTCTTCCAGCAGTCATGCCCCAAACTAAACATACGACAATGCCACGCAGCTGATCCAGCACCCATCGTGCTCCAGACAATGGCAGCCGAGGGATGAACAGCACGTGGTGAATGCTTTTAAAGCTGTCATAGGTTATTGCATAGTTGAATCTTTCAGGAAATATTTAAACCTAATTGCCTTTATCAGAAATAATTTGAAATGTATGTGAGGCTGGGGGACATAAAAATGAAATTGGTCAAATGCTTCTGTTACTGAGAGAAAGTTCCAGCATCGTAGTAGGTTTAAATTTAAAGAAAAGATGTTTTTAGAGAGAAATGTAGATGCTTTATAAGTATGAATATGGATTTATGTCCTAATTTCCCTGTATAGGACAAGAAAAATGCTTGTTTATGATAAGTAATTGTAGCTTGACCATATGCATGCTTTAGTTAAAGCACTTATTCCTAAACATATGAAAACATAAAACGTGATGGCTTTGCTTGTACCCCTTGTGGTTGTCTGCCTTTGTGTCTATCTGTGTATTTTATGAGGTCGCAGGCACACGCATCCACACAAACACACACACACACACACACACACACACACACACACACACACACGCTAGACCAGGGACAGGAACACTTGCTTTTCCCGCACCCCCAGTCTCTTTTCACTGCCCTGCACCCCGGGGACCTGGCGATGCTTCTGAGGTGAGCAGAGTGGGTGTGCGGTGTGCTCAGGGTGTCGCTGCACCAAGGCACTTAGCATGCACCTCGCTGCTCTGCAATCGGGCTGGCACCAACTCGCTGTTTACTGATTGATGCTAATTCAAACAGTTTATAATATGTCAGAATTTTTCCAGGGGTTATAGAGGACAGGCTTTGGGGAGGTTTGTGCAGCCGCTGATAATTAGTACCTTAGCCCTCGGCTTGTTTGCTATTTTTGTTTCTGCAAAAGGGAAAAAACAAAACAAAACACCTGGATATGTTAACAAAAATGAAACTAAAACCTGGGTATTTACACAAAAAGCGCGCACAGTTTAAACACACACACACACACTTCCACACTAACACAGTGTAGCAACACGCATACACACACTCCTTTGTTCAAACCAGCCAATGTCTGACATCTACATGGGAATTGAAACAATACATGCAACTCGACACTGGTAAAGTAAAAACACTAATTTTTCATTGTACTAATTTCCCAGTGAAATGGCTCTCACATATACTTAAAAATAAATAGCCAAGTTTTCCCTTTGCACCTTTCCCATTATTAGAACTCACTCCTTCCAGTTCAGAGTGACAGTTTCTGCTCTTGGTTTCAGTTATGAAGCATCAGTGTAGGATTATTCATTGACTCAACAGCATCTATTGATTTATTAAATTAATATCCACATCCAGGAGGTCTCCTAACAAGCCTTGCCAATGTGATCATTCAGGAAACAACATGATCCCTGCTCCCTTTCCTAACCAGGAAAGGAACAGGGTGATGATACATTGCAAAAATATTTTGTAAACAACAAGACTGCTTTTGACAATAAAGATAACACTCTGCTATTTTTTAATCTAGAAGTAAACTTTCTATTAAGAAGGCAAACCAACTTTAATATTGTGACAGGCACTTTTTTAAAGTATGATTCCAGTCTGTTGCAAAATAATATTTTCCTTCCTGGGGATACATTTTTCATTTTAATAAAGAAATGCAGTGAACTCATCATTTGTCACTTTACCCCCTAAGTCCAGTTCCTACATACATATTTCATTATACATGCCATATACATTTCAAAGCTTATATTGTTTTGCAAGTTTTACGAGTAAAACTTTTAAATAGTTTTATAAGTATGACACCAAAACTTTTATGTTGGCTTAATGAGGAATTTAACAATGAACAGACTTTCACAAAAGTGGTGCTTATTTCATGAGTTTTCAAAATCCCCTGAAAATATACTTTCTTGGGTAATCTTTTAAATGCAAGTTACAGGAGAGAAAGAACATGGACTGAGATTTCCTATTAAGTCAGGACAATCTGGAACTCTCTTCCGAATAAAAAATTGGGACAGAGTCAATAATATATCTTAATATTTTGCCACCCACTATTCATTTGTCAAAGGAGATTTAAGAGGCTTTTGAACCATTATATAAATTATTGAATTTCACAATTCATAAATAAACATGCATGGCAACATACTTATTATTTCCTGGTAGTGTAGATGTTCATACCTAGAAACTTTTAGATGAGAATCCTTCTGCTTGCTGAAGTTCAAACATTTTCCTTTCTTTTTAAAAATTTTTTTGTATTCATTTATTTATTTTTTTACCTCACTGAGAGGCATGTGGAATTTTATTCCCTGACCAGGGAACAAGCCCTTACCCCCGCACTGGAAGCACAGTCTTAACTGCTGGACTGGCAGGAAGTCCCAAGATTTTTCCTTTCCACACACTGCTGGCTGGTGAGCTGTCAGCTGTAGGTGAGAAGCCCTGGCTTCTGGTGTTTAAACCATTTCAGGATCCTCTTGGTCCCTCACATGCAAATGTGAAGTCTTGACAAAGACTTCCTACGTTTCTTACAGCAACATAATGCGTGTGGGCATGAGGCACAGAGGAGTGGTGATGTTTGGCCAAAGCACACAGCACAGTGGTGGAAGTTTGGTAGGAACTGAATTCCAGGGGAATGTCAAATCCTTCTAGGCCATCAGGCACCTGTCCAATGTGTAACCAAGGAGGGAAGAAACCAGGGAGGGGGAGGGGAGGGACACAGGGAGGAGGAGGAAGGATGGGGTTGGGGGACGTGAGCAGGACTCGAGTCTGAGTCGCCCATCACCCCTCTGACAGGGCTCACAACTCCATGTCAGAGCAGATAACAAGAGTCACGGTGTAAAACTGCCCGACTTTTATTTCTGCCTTTCCGAGCGATCGGCTCCTTCACTAATAACCGGGATTTATTACTGGACCCATCTGCTGCCTCCATAAGGTCAAAAGGTAAACCACAGGCACAGCCGATGTCACCATCAAAGGGGCTGGTGGCAAATGGAGCCTGACAAGTGTACTTTTAAAGGAATATTGTGGGGAGAGCACTCTCAGCATGAAAGTCAGGCTGGTAGGGAAAATAAAACCTAAAATACTAAAAAGATGTCAAGTTTTAACCCATTAATCCAGGTGATGGAGTCTAGCTGTCAGTCTCGAATGGCGAGTGGCAGTCAGAAAGAAGAGTGGGCCCCAGGAAACGTAATCAGGTCCATCTCTGCGTTCTCTGCCCCAGAGCTCCGGTCACCCTGGGGCCACTCCCTGCACGTGCTAAGTCTCAGCCATGTCCGCCTCTGTGCGACCCCATGGACTGTAGCCCACCAGGCTCCTCTGTCCATGGGACCCTCCAGGCAAGAATCCTGGAGTGGGTTGCTGTGCCCTTCTCCAGGGGATCTTCCCGACCCAGGGATCAAACTCAGATCTCTTACATCTGCTGCTTGGCAGGTGCTCTTTTACCACTGGTGCCACCTGGGAAGCCACTCCCAGCACAGGCACCCAGCATGGCTCTGGGAGCTCGCGATGAGTGATGGCCACGCTCCAGCTCCTCAACGCTATCTCAGACGTGGAAAAACATGTTTTCCTTTCTGCTATCTAATGTAAGACCTCACTTCCCAGGAGGAAGTTTTGTTGGACGTTGACCAGATAGTCTGGTTTTTGTAAATGCTGTGAGGCTGAGGTATTTTTGAAAGTGGATTGTTTCCCACATATTGAGAAATGTCAAAAGGATTCAGTTGAGGCTGATGTCTCTGGGTGATTCTCTGTGTATGTTCTTTACCAAGTTTCCAACCAAGAAACTCATTTTCATTTCTAGCTAAGAATGAAAAGCAAAAAGGACAGAGAGCATGTAAGACCCAGTGCCCTCTTCCAGGGTAGGTGGAGAATTTACCTCACAGTCTGAGAACAAATTAGAAATCAAGAAGTAACAACTCGCTCTGTGACAGCTAATGCTCTAAAGAGGTTTTTCTCCTTCTACACAGCATCCCCAGAAACAAGCTGCAGATTGCTAACACTTCATGTAAATTCTCACCTTTCCTCCACTCTCTGGGTCATTCATTGCTGGCATCATTTTCTTTTGTCTTTCCATCCTCTGTACCAATAAGTCATCAGATAGACATGTGCAGCCCAGATGTGAGGATTGAATGTCAAGCATCTGACAAAATAGATCCCGGGCCCTGCCCTGCCAAGCTCCCCTGGCTCCACCTGCTCTTCAGGTGCTCTTCTGCCCAGAGGCATCTGCTTTCGGAGTGACATTATTAGGACTGACCCAAGAAGAGGGATCTCACAAGCCATAGGCTCCTTGACTTCCTGCCTCCAGGACTAGGAGGAGTAAATGTCTGTTGTTTATAAGCCAACTGATCTTGGGTACCTTGTTAAAGCAACCTGCACAGACTGACTAAGGGGAAAAGTGACTCCTCATGGTTGGTATTAGTCCATACAGAAAATGAATTAATCTATATTGGTGGAAGCGAACAGATGGCACATTTAGGCAGTGATACAAGAATGTATTTGAAGGAAATTAAACCTTTTCTGGGCTTCCCTGGTGGCTCAGAGGTTAAAGTCCCTGCCTGCAATGCGGGAGACCTGGGTTCGATCCCTGGGTTGGGAAGATCCCCTGGAGAAGGGAATGGCAACCCACTCCAGTACTCTTGCCTGGAGAATCCCATGGACAGAGGAGCCTGGTGGGCTACAGTCCATGGGGTCGCAAAGAGTCGGACACATCTGGGCGACTTCACTTTCACTTTCAAACCTTTTCTAGATGCAGTTTTCTGCGATATAATGTTTCTTACTTTTTTGAAAGGTCCCAGTTCAGGAAGAAAGTTCTCATCCCTCCTGTATGAAATTTACCTGAAAAGGTGGTAGCGAAACTTATTAGTATAAGGAGTTACCAGCTAACTTCTAATGGCAGCTTGTAATCCCTGCTGGACCAGTGGGCTAACTTTCTATCAGCATTTGTCAAGCCTCAGCCAGTCTGCTATTAAACTTTCAAATTTAGAAAGGGGATGTGATTTTTGCTACTTGGAAACTAAGAGTGAATAAACTTATACACACACAGGCGTTTAAGATGTGCCAACATATCTTAGGTGTGAAATGATCTACAACACTCGGATCATCACGTTTCTGAGACCATGCTCCCCAGCACAGGAGGGGCACATGCGAAACTTACTGACAGCATATGACTGATTCGGAGGCTCCTGGGTTCAAACCTGCTGGGGTCTTTGCTCTTTACACCACTTGGGAGAATTTGGAACCTTTTCCCCAGTCTGATGAGCGTTTTCTGTGCTCTTTTCAGATTCTAACAGAAGAAACTTTCCAGTCTGTTTTGCTCTCCTTCCAACGTGGCAAATATCAATTTAGCTAATGAGGCACAGGTGTAATTGTAGGCATTCCTTCAAGAATTCTTCAGCTATGAATCTGCCTCAAATTATGCAGCACGGTTCCGTAATTGTAGTTCGTTGGGAAAATTCACGGCTCCAATGGCCCTCATGCTCACACTTCCACCTGTGCGTGTGGGGTGCGGACCTCGTGTTAGTACATTGTGATGCAGGAAATAAAAACAAGCCCAGCCATTGGCTGCAGGGCTCTCTGCGACTGTATTCCTACATAGCTCTGCCCTGTTACATTGCGTTCAGTCCCGTTTGTACATTTGCAAAGAGCATTCTTTTCAGAAAAGATGGCACAACTCATCCCTGTCTTCCCTCGCCATCCATCACTTTGGTGAGAGGCTGCCATCCTGCCTCCAGCCTCTGCACACATCATGGTCCTGGGGCTGAAGGTTGATAATTTTGTGTTGAGTGAATTCCAGACTATCATTTTCAAGCAATTTCCCCATGACCCAAACACCTGAACTGCACCCAGCCCCCATAGCTTGTGGGGAAGAACACCATATGGATCAGATGATCCAGTTACCCACTGAGATTTGAACAGAACCAGAAAGTGGTGGGATTGAACTTGTGTTGTGAGTCTAGCACACCTTGAGTTACCATTGCTTAACATTTAATTTCCAAGAACTTGGGGGCCAGGGTGAATAGAAAAGATGTTTAGGGGTGAGTAAGCCAAACATCCACCTATGGGGAAATATAACAACTGAGATCAAGTGTTTTAATTCTTCCAAAGCACCACACAGTCTCACAGTCCTCCTTGTCTGTGGTAAGTCTTATAAACAAAAGAAGAAAGAGTGTTCTCTTAACCAGCAATGAAAATACTGCACTGCTCAATTGTTGTCTCATACTTCAATTTCCAAAAATTGAATTTGTGAAAGTTAAATTTGCGTTAAGGCACACTTGGAAAAAAAAGTCAGATGTGAATCAATTGTAAATTACTGAGAGCTGATCCTCTGAAAATATTACTAAGTAATGTTGCGGTAAAGTTAGCACCGAGAACATACAATCTTTCACTGTAGGATCAGGGCTTTCTTTTCAAACAAGCCCCTTTCTGTGAGTTCACTGCTTTGACCTCACTGCAGGGCAACTCCCTTGGTTCCTCCTCCGTGGAAAAGGGTCACATGAGGAGGAAGGCCAACTAGCTTGAGAATCCGCGTGTCATGGCCACAGGTCAGGTCGGATCACAAAGAGACGACGGAGTTAATCACTCAGAGAGTCGGCCGAGTGCCCGTCAGTTCAAGCTGCCACTCTTTTCCAATTCTGATTTATTCAAGAGGTAAAATCATTCGCGCAGTCACTGCCTTAGCAGAGGCACACGGCTGGGGACTTCACGACAGCTCCAGGTCTTTCTACGAAGGTTGTGTCCTATTTAGTGTTTGTTCAAAACTGCTGATGCAACCACCCATTACCTCCACTGTGGCATACGCAAGTGCGTGAAATATTAACTTTTTATCACTTCAGTGCAGTTAACAGTATGTCCATAATGTAATTACACATGAAAGATGAGAAGAGCTTTTGAGTAAGTAAGTCTATAGAAGTATTTCTGTAGAATCTGAAGTCAGTGGCTCAAGATTACTACCCATCTTGTCTTCTTTCCAATGATCATTATTCCTTCTTGCAGGTCTCACATTTCCAGCTGGGATTACTTTATTTCTTTTGTACTTTTCAAAGTGCAGTTCTGTAGCGACGAGTTTTTTTTTTTTTTTTTTTTTCAGCTTTTCTTTATCTGAAACAATCTTTTCCTTCACCTTCACTTCTGAAAGGCAGCCCTCACAAGGTTGCTGGTGTTGGTAGCCCTGTCTGAAAGCAATAGGAAGACTGTGTATGTTCAGTGTTCAGGGGCTGCATGGCACACACGAGAGAGGGGAGAAGCCTCAATGTGAGCCTCGCAAATGCTGAGATCCACTGCGAGCTGGAGACCCGGGACGTCACAGCGACTGCTGAGCCAAGAAAGAAGGGACCAGGATTGATGGTAGTGAATGGACTGGCATCTTCAAGGAGGACCACAGAGGAGAGGATGCTGCATTTGTTCAAGTGTTGACCGGAGGCTGGACTGAGCAGCCACCCTGGAGTGGAGATGGTATAGATTCTGGAGATGAGCAGGTGTGGAGAACTAACTGATGTTAGTTCTAAGCGGTAGGAGATCTAACTCACTGATGAGAGATCTAACAGATGTCTTTCTGGAGCTCATCAAAAAATTCCAGAGACATGGGCATTACCTATATGAAACTTTGTCTCCTTAAATAAATAGGCTGGATTTTTAAAACAATTTTGTGATAACCATTAATATTTAATCATGAACACCCCAAGTAGAGTAACCCTTGTCACCAATATCTACACTATCACTCCTGTAAATAGAGACCTAGTGGAAGTCAGAGTGAAACTACCTACAACCTACCTATAACTTACAAACCTATAACTTACAACCAACCTATAACTTACAAACCTACAACCATACAAAATGGTGACTAGCTTTTTTCTGACTTTGTATTGAGCTACCTTATTCTTGAATATTAAAAGACACATAACTACAGAATATAGTGTTAATAAGATTAAATATGAACTCAATTATTGGAAACAAACACTTTACACAGCGTCATAAATCTGAATTTTTAAATTATTTTTAGTCTCCCTGAGATTTTTGAGGAGATAAGGTCAGAAATCACGTGTCCACTCTCTTAAGGCCCCTCAGCGCTTGGCAGGACCTCTTAACTGGGAAATTCTCAACAAACACATTGTTAAAGGACCTGAACAAGATTCCCTTTCAATGTGAATCTGAATTATCATGAAATCCACATTTCATGCTTCAATTAAGACCGTTTTACTGTAATTACCAGATAGAGGCTCAAAGTCAGCACAGCAAAAATATTGGCCCTGACATAATTATTTTAAATAAATATCAGGTTTTAAAGGAAAAAACATACTCCGAGAAATTCATTGTTTGGCCCTAAAACCTTGTTGTACCTCATTCCTAGCTGTGCTTACCCCCACCCGGTCAGGGGCTGGCAGGGCCAGCTCTGTCCAGCATGAGACTCTGGGCCCAGGTGCCTGTGTCCAGCTGCCTGTGGTCATGTCTGTTACCAGGCCCCCTCCCGAGCTATTTACACTTCCTCCAGGAAGGAGAGCAGAAAAGGAAAGTTTTATCAGAAAATTCTGCAGCCAGCACCACCAACTTCATCTGCCTGTTCAGTGAGATTTATAGGCAACCAAAATGGCTCCATGGTCTAGGGATATTGTAAAGTAAAAAAATAAAAAAGAAAAAAACAAGAATAAAATACGTGCCATGACTTGCAGGCTGGCGCATGGGGGGAGCGCTGTGTGCGGCCCCGCCTCGCCCACGTGAGTGCAGGTGTGTCTGTCTTCTCTGCCAGCCACTGGCTGAGCGTGTTATCTCATGTCCTTGGTGCCTGTCCATCAGGGGACAGCGATCTTCTGAATGGAAGACCTTGTGGGGACGGCCCTGCATTACTATCTTCCTGGGACAGGGATGAAGTGAGGGGACACAGCCCACAAGCTGTGGCCAGCTCGTGAGCACCACACCGGGCTCTGTCCACTTCTGTCCTTGCTGTCTCTCCCCTGGGACCTGGGCCAGAGCACCTGCCCCAGATGCAGGGGTGACAATTATAGGAGCATCATCGGTGCCCGGGGAGGATGCTCAGGAACACCGGCCCGGGTGTGGGGACTGCAGCGGCCACACCATCCTGTCCCTCATTGGCCCCGGGTCACAGAAGGTCATCCCTGGGACATGTCCTGTCTAGTCACCCACACCTGTGCCCCAGGAGAACAGGAGCCCCCTGGCCCTGGGCTTGCTCCCCATTCGGGTCCCCACTGTCCCAGCTCTTCCTCTGGCGTGGTGCCTCTCCTAGGGGCTGGGGCCCAGGGCTCACCTGGTTCGCAACGTGATGAAGATTGTGACACGTAGGCACCCTGGGGACTGGGCGGCCTGGTCAGCCATGTCACCGCCGCTCAGATGCCGTAACTGGAAGTGAAAAGTGACCCTATGTAGCCATTCAGAAAGTTTCAATCAAGTACCTGCTCTTTAATTTTAAAGCCATTTGTGCCAGGAATAATGATAGCTCTGCCTCTCTTTGCGCTTGGTCTCAACCCCTCACTTGGGCCAGGTCAGCCCCAACCCTGAACACACTCCTCCGGGTTTGCCTGGTAATAGTAACACCTCTAGAAAAGAATGTAACTACTGACTCCACTATTTATTTTCTTTTAATTTGTCAATAAAAAGGTAATTGCTTTTAGGGCTACAATTGGCTTAAAGCAAAACCTCACTTGCTAGATCAGATCAGATCAGTCGCTCAGTCGTGTCCGACTCTTTGCGACCCCATGAACCGCAGCACGCCAGGCCTCCCTATCCATCACCAGCTCTCGGAGGTCACTCAGACTCACATTCATCGAGTCAGTGATGCCATCCAGCCATCTCATCCTCTGTCGTCCCCTTCTCCTCCTGCCCTCAATCTCTCCCAGCATCAGAGTCTTCTCCAATGAGTCAACTCTTCGCATGAGGTGACCAAAATACTGGAGTTTCAGCTTGAGCATCATTCCCTCCAAAGAAATCCCAGGGTTGATCTCCTTCAGAATGGACCGGTTGGATCTCCTTGCAGTCCAAGGGACTCTCAAGAGTCTTCTCCAACACCACAGTTCAAAAGCATCAATTCTTCGGCACTCAGCCTTCTTCACAGTCCAGCTCTCACATCCATACATGACCACAGGAAAGACCATAGCCTTGACTAGGCGAACCTTTGTTGGCAAAGTGATGTCTCTGCTTTTGAATATGCTATCTAGGTTGGTCATAACCTTCCTTCCAAGGAGTAAGCGTCTTTTAATTTCATGGCTGCAGTCACCATCTGCAGTGATTTTGGAGCCCAGAAAAATAAAGTCTGACACTGTTTCCACTGTTTCTCCATCTATTTCCCATGTAGTGATGGGACTAGATGCCATGATCTTTGTTTTCTGAATGTTGAGCTTTAAGCCAACCTTTTCACTCTCCACTTTCATTTTCATCAAGAGGCTTTTGAGTTCCTCTTCACTTTCTGCCATAAGGGTGGTATCATCTGCATATCTGAGGTAATTGATATTTCTCCTGGCAATCTTGATTCCAGCTTGTGTTTCCTCCAGTCCAGCATTTCTCATGATGTACTCTGCATATAAGTTAAATAAACATGGTGACAATATACAGCCTTGACGTACTCCTTTTCCTATTTGGAACCAGTCTGTTGTTCCATGTCCAGTTCTAACTGTTGCTTCCTGACCTGCATACAGATTTCTCAAGAGGCAGATCAGGTGGTCTGGTATTCCCATCTCTCTCAAAATTTTCCACAGTTTATTGTGATCTACACAGTCAAAGGCTTTGGCATAGTCAATAAAGCAGAAATAGATGTTTTTCTGGAACTCTCTTGCTTTTTCGATGATCCAGCGGATGTTGGCAATTTGATCTCTGGTTCCTCTGCCTTTTCTAAAACCAGCTTGAACATCAGGAAGTTCACGGATCACATATTGCTGAAGCCTGGCTTGGAGAATTTTGAGCATTACTTTACTAGCGTGGGAGATGAGTGTAATTGTGCGGTAGTTTGAGCACTCTTTGGCATTGCCTTTCTTTGGAATTGGGATGAAAACTGACCTTTTCCAATCTTGTGGCCACTGCTGAGTTTTCCAAATTTGCTGGCATATTGAGTGCAGCACTTTCACAGCATCATCTTTCACAGGATTTTGAAATAGCTCCACTGGAATTCCATCACCTCCACTAGCTTTGTTCGTAGTGATGCTTTCTAAGGCCCACTTGACTTCACATTCCAGGATGTCTGGCTCTAGGTCAGTGATCACACCATCATGATTATCTGGGTCGTGAAGCTCTTTTTTGTACAGTTCTTCTGTGTATTCTTGCCACCTCTTCTTAATATCTTCTGCTTCCGTTAGGTCCACACCATTTCTGTCCTTTATCGAGCCCATCTTTGCATGAAATATTCCTTTGGTATCTCTGATTTTCTTGAAGAGATCCTTAGTCTTTCCCATTCTGTTGTTTTCCTCTATTTGTTTGCATTGATCGCTGAAGAAGGCTTTCTTATCTCTTCTTGCTATTCTTTGGAACTCTGCATTCAGATGTTTATATCTTTCCTTTTCTCCTTTGCTTTTCGCTTCTCTTCTTTTCACAGCTATTTGTAAGGCCTCCCCAGACAGCCATTTTGCTTTTTTGCATTTCTTTTCCATAGGGATGGTCTTGATCCCTGTCTCCTGTACAATGTCACAAACCTCAGTCCATAGTTCATCAGGCACTCTATCTATCAGATCTAGGCCCTTAAATCTATTTCTCACTTCCACTGTATAATCATAAGGGATTTGATTTAGGTCATACCTGAATGGTCTAGTGGTTTTCCCTACTTTCCTCAATTTCAGTCTGAATTTGGCAATAAGGAGTTCATGGTCCAAGCCACAGTCAGCTCCTGGTCTTGTTTTTGCTGATTGTATAGAGCTTCTCCATCTTTGGCTGCAAAGAATATAATCGATCTGGTTTCGGTGTTGACCATCTGGTGATGTCCATGTATAGAGTCTTCTCTTGTGTTGTTGGAAGAGGGTATTTGCTATGACCAGTGCATTTTCTTGGCAAAACTCTATTAGTCTTTGCCCTGCTTCATTCCGTATTCCAAGGCCAAATTTGCCTGTTACTCCAGGTGTTTCTTGACTTCCTACTTTTGCATTCCAGTCCCCTATAATGAAAAGGACATCTTTTTTGGGTGTTAGTTGTAAAAGGTCTTGTAGGTCCTCGCAGAACCGTTCAACTTCAGTTTCTTCAGCGTTACTGGTTGGGGCATAGACTTGGATTACTGTGACATTGAATGGTTTGCCTTGGAAACGAACAGAGATCATTCTGTCATTTTTGAGATTGCATCCAAGTACTGCATTTCGGACTCTTTTGTTGACCATGATGGCCACTCCATTTCTTCTGAGGGATTCCTGCCCACAGTAGTAGATATAATGGTCCTCTGAGTTAAATTCACCCATTCCAGTCCATTTTAGTTCGCTAATTCCTAGAATGTCGACATTTACTCTTGCCATCTCTTGTTTGACCACTTCCAATTTGCCTTGATTCATGGACCTGACATTCCAGGTTCCAATGCAATATTGTTCTTTACAGCATTGGACTTTACTTCTATCACCAGACACATCTACAGCTGGGTATTCTTTCTGCTTTGGTTCCATCCCTTCATTCTTTCTGGAGTTATTTCTCCACTGATCTCCAGTAGCATATTGGGCCCTTACTGACCTGGGGGAGTTTCTCTTTCAGTATCCTATCATTTTGCCTTTTCATACTGTTCATGGGGTTCTCAAGGCAAGAATACTGAAGTGGTTTGCCATTCCCTTCTCCAGCGGACCACACCCTGTCCGATCTCTCCACCATGACCTGCCCATCCTGGGTTGCCCCACGGGCATGGCTTAATTTCATTGAGTTAGACAAGGCTGTGGTCCTGGTGTGATTAGATTGACTAGTTTTCTGTGAGTATGGTTTCAGTGTATTGCCCTCTGATACCCTCTTGCAAGACCTACCGTCTTACTTGGGTTTCTCTTACTTTGGGCGTGGGGTATCTCTTCCCGGCTGCTCCAGCAAAGCACAGCCATCGCACCTTACCTTGGATGAGGGGTCTCTCCTCACCGCCGCCCTTCCTGACCTCGGTCGTGGGGTAGCTCCTCTCGGCCGTGCTTAGTGGGCCAGTCCTCACCGTCGTCCTTCCTCAGTTGATGGGTAGCTCCTCTCAGTGCACCGCGCGGCCGGCGAGGGGCTCTCACTTGCTAGAACCAAAACTCAAAGATTAAACCACAAAATTAAACAATTCAAGCTGATACCTTAAAATAAAGTTGGCAATGTCATTTCTTTTTTAAACATATCAAGAAATTTGCTCCGGAAATTATCCAATGAAGAGTCCCAGAAAATTCTCAAACATATAAGATACCTGGGGTCTCTCTTGTTCTTACAAGCATCTCGAAGCTCAAGGCTGTCCAGCCAGCCCAGTGAATGTTGTAACTATCACTAACCTGAACGCCCTCCAGCCAACAGGGCACATCCAGGGGTGAAGAAGTAGCTTCCACTTTCGATGGCTCCAAGTGGTTCCAAGCACACTCTGGACTTCCAGCTGGTCATGCTGGACTCTAAGAAATGCCATCATGGGAGATAAGAGACAAGATTGTAGATGATTTGTTTCAATATTTAAATTATTCACATTTTCTTAAATCCCCAATAAAATTTATTTATGGATTTATAATCTTCCTCAATTTCAGTCTGAATTTGGCAATAAGGAGTTCATGGTCCGAGCCACAGTCAGCTCCTGGTCTTGTTTTTGCTGACTGTATAGAGCTTCTCCATCTTTGGCTGCAAAGAATATAATCGATCTGATTTCGGTGTTGACCATCTGGTGATGTCCATGTATAGAGTCTTCTCTTGTGTTGTTGGAAGAGGGTATTTGCTATGACCAGTGCATTTTCTTGGCAAAACTCTATTAGTCTTTGCCCTGCTTCATTCCGTATTCCAAGGCCAAATTTGCCTGTTACTCCAGGTGTTTCTTGACTTCCTACTTTTGCATTCCAGTCCCCTATAATGAAAAGGACATCTTTTTTGGGTGTTAGTTCTAAAAGGTTTTGTAGGTCTTCATAGAACCTTTCAACTTCAGTTTCTTCGGCGTTACTGGTTGGGGCATAGACTTGGATTACTGTGACATTGAATGGTTTGCCTTGGAAACGAACAGAGATCATTCTATCATTTTTCAGATTGCATCCAAGTACTGCATTTCGGACTCTTTTGTTGACCATGATGGCCACTCCATTTGTTCTGAGGGATTCCTGCCCACAGTAGTAGATATAATGGTCATCCGAGTTAAATTCACCCATTCCAGTCCATTTTAGTTCGCTAATTCCTAGAATGTCAACATTCACTCTTGCCATCTCTTGTTTGACCACTTCCAATTTGCCTTGATTCATGGACCTGACATTCCAGGTTCCTATGCAATACTGCTCTTTACAGCATCGTACTTTGCTTCTATCACCAGACACATCCACAGCTGGGTATTCTTTTTGTTTTGGTTCCATCCTTTCATTCTTTCTGGAGTTATTTCTCCACTGATCTCCAGTAGCATATTGGGCCCCTACTGACCTGGGGAGTTTCTCTTTCAGTATCCTATCATTTTGTCTTTTCATACTGTTCATGGGGTTCTCAAGGCAAGAATACTGAAGTGGTTTGCCATTCCCTTCTCCAGCGGACCACACCCTGTCATATCTCTCCACCATGACCCGCCCATCCCAGGTTGCCCCTCGGGTATGGCTTAATCTCATTGAGTTAGACAAGGGTGTGGTCCTTGTGTGATTAGATTGACTAGTTTTCTGTGAGAATGGTTTTAGTGTATTTGCCCTCTGATGCCCTCTTTCAAGACCTACTGTCTTACTTGGGTTTCTCTTACCTTGGGCGTGGGGTATCTCATCCCGGCTGCTCCTGGCTGCTCCCGGCCAGCGAAGCACAGCCATCGCACCTTACCTTGGACGAGGGGTCTCTCCTCACCGCGGCCCTTCCTGACCTCGGTCGTGGGGTAGCTCTTCTCAGCCGTGCTTAGTGCGTTGGCCCTCACCGCCGTCCTTCCTCGGTCATGGGGTAGCTCCTGCTCAAAATTCTCCAAGCCAGGCTTCAGCAATATGTGAACCGTGAACTTCCTGATGTTCAAGCTGGTTTTAGAAAAGGCAGAGGAACCAGAGATCAAATTGCCAACATCCGCTGAATCATGGAAAAAGAAAGAGAATTCCAGAAAAACATCAATTTCTGCTTTATTGACTATGCCAAAGCCTTTGACTGTGTGGATCACAATAAACTATGGAAAATTCTGAAAGAGATGGGAATACCAGACCACCTGATCTGCCTCTTAAGAAATCTGTATGCAGGTCAGGAAGCAACAGTTAGAACTGGTCATGGAACAACAGACTGGTTCCAAATAGGAAAAGGAGTACATCAAGGCTGCATATTGTCACCATGTTTATTTAACTTATATGCAGAGTACATCATGAGAAATGCTGGACTGGAAGAAACACAAGTTGGAATCAAGATTGCCGGGAGAAATATCAATAACCTCAGATATGCAGATGACACCACTCTTATGGCAGAAAGTGAAGAGGGGCTAAAAAGCCTCTTGATGAAAGTGAAAGTGGAGAGTGAAAGGGTTGGCTTAAAGCTCAACATTCAGAAAACGAAGATCATGGCATCTGGTCCCATCACTGCATGGGAAATAGATGGGGAAACAGGGGAAACAGTGTCAGACTTTGTTTTTCTGGGCTCCAAAATCACTGCAGATGGTGACTGCAGCCATGAAATTAAAAGACGCTTGCTCCTTGGAAGGAAAGTTATGACCAACCTAGATAGCATATTCAAAAGCAGAGACATCACTTTGCCAACAAAGGTTCGCCTAGTCAAGGCTATGGTCTTTCCTGTGGTCATGTATGGATGTGAGAGCTGGACTGTGAAGAAGGCTGAGCGCCGAAGTATTGATGCTTTTGAACTGTGGTGTTGGAGAAGACTCTTGAGAGTCCCTTGGACTGCGAGAAGATCCAACCAGTCCATTCTGAAGGAGATCAATCCTGGAATTTCTTTAGAAGGAATGATGCTAAAGCTGAAACTCCAGTATTTTGGCCACCTCATGCGAAGAGTTGACTCATTGGAGAAGACTCTGACGCTGGGAGGGATTGAGGGCAGGAGGAGAAGGGGACGACAGAGGATGAGATGGCTGGATGGCATCACTGACTCGATGGATGCGAGTCTGAGTGACCTCCGGGAGCTGGTGATGGACAGGGAGGCCTGGCGTGCTGCGGTTCATGGGGTCGCAAAGAGTCGGACACGACTGAGCGACTGATCTGATCTGATCTGATCTGAATCTTCCTCACCACAACATAATTATTCATGCTCAATTAAATTTAAAAATGTTCAAATGACAGATTCAAAGAATTGCTTGACTATTGGTTCTTTTTGTTGGAATTATTTTATTTATTTATATTTGAGGCCCTATATTTTTGTGATACCCTATTCTTTCACCATTTCTTCTTATCCACAGAACCCAAAGTATGTATCATCCATTTCTTGCGGCTTTTTTGCTTTTTACACATATGGGTTTATTGTGCTCACAGTGATAAGCTCTTTCTAAAAACTGAAAACATTTTACTAATTACTGAAAGGGAGAAATAAATACAGTACCAAGAAAATGTCATTTAAAATATTACATCTGTTTTCTATTTTTAAACCTTTATCACTTCCAATTCAACCCCTCTAATCACAACTTGCGTATGAATTGTTGAGCCAGATTTACCAGAAACTATCTTTTATATGAAATCATCCAAAAGATAATTCCAGAGAAGGCTTGTAAAACAGATGATCACGATGCTTCCTGTCCTAACAGATGCACTGTGATGACACGTATATTGTTCATATTAAACACTTTCTTTCTGGCCCATGGAATTCTCCCTTATCCCCTAAATGCCTGTTTATGGTATATTTTTTCTGGGCTAATGAAGTACAAGACACTTCCGCAAGCATAAGGCGATATTTGCACTTATAAAGACAATACTTCAACAGCACGACTCAGTATTTGAGGAGAGCACTGGAATTTCAAACCCTGAAGAAACATCTTCTTTACGGTTGCTTGCTTCTTCAGAATTATCCGTGTGTGGTTTAGAAGGGAAATTATACATAAATTGACACTGAGAAAGAAGGTGTTAATAATATCGTCAATGGTGGTAGAATCCAGAATCATGGCTGTACATACGTTGGGAGAAAATCAATGTGGGGAACCAGCGAAATAAGCACATGAGGCATAGAGGGGACTGGGGTTTGACATCATCGGGTCCACATTTCTTAGACAATGATAATAAAAGTTTTTGGAGGTTCAAACCTAGAAAACTGCATTTGTGACCATGAGATGGCTGGATGGCATCACTGACTCGATGGATATGAGTCTGAGTGACCTCCGGGAGTTGGTGATGGACAGGGAGGCCTGGTGTGCTGCGATTCATGGGGTCGCGGAGAGTCAGACACGACTGAGCGACTGATCTGATCTGATGCAAAATTTTGTGTATAATTTCAAAAACTGTTGTGCTGTACTCAGACATGTCCAACCCTTTGTGACCCCATGAACTGTAACTCACCAGGGTTCTGTGTCCATGGAATTCTCCAGCCAAAAATAATGGAGTGGGTTGCCATTTCCTTCTCCAGGGGATCTTCCCAATGGATTGAACTCGCGTCTCCTATATTGGCAGGCAGATTCTTTATCACTGAGCCACCTGGGAAACCCTTTACAGACTCTCTGAAACTCATCCACTGATGCAAAAAACCCCTGGTTAGCACTCCAGCTATAAAGCTGTCTTTACGTTAGGATTTAACAATTCTCTGTTCCATTTCACCGCCAGGGCACCACTCACCCTCAGCTGAGGGCTGAGCAGAGCATGTGGGAGGAGAATTTCCAAGACTGAGGAAGGCCCCACAGGAGCAGGGGGAAATGGCTACAGCAAGCACAAGGCTGGAAGAGTTTGCTGTCCCACCAGGCAGTGCAGACAAACCCAGCGACAAAGCAGAGTGAAGCTGAGCGGTCTAAAGGGCGTCACTCCAGTGACAGAGTCAGGTTAGCTGTCCACACAAACAGCTACTGGTGTGGCCAGCTTTAGCTTGTATCTTGCCGGAAGTCTGCCTACCAGGCAGTTTCAATCTCCCACATTTGTTCTTTTTAAGCACTGTTTTATCTATTTCAAATATTGCATTTTCACCCTCAATATACTGTTTTTATCTGTAGAAATAACTTTATTATTTTATTTTTTGGCCAAGCTACACGGCATGTAGGGTCTTAGTTCCCTGATCAGGGATTGAACCCATGTCCCCCGCAATGGAAGCATGGAGTCTTTACCACTTGATGGCCAGGGAAGTCCCTGTAGAGATCATTTTAAAACTGAAATCATTATTTGTGGTACTAGCAGCCTCCAGTCTAGGTACCATCCAAAACTTTGATGAGCACATCTTTTGATTTCTGATAAAATCTGTGTATATTATTAATAAGTCAGGGCTGAGGATAGAGTTCAAAAGGACAAAATTAGAGCCTTCCTTCTAAGTTAACCAAAAGCCATTAATTAGTGCACTTTGGGTGGGTTTAATGAGCAGGGACCTAGCATTCAGAACAACCAAACAGGGACACAGCAAAGGAACATGAGCAGCCAGAAGAGGCATGAGTCTCTGACTGCATCCATCTCATCTTCCATCTCTTCTTCCATCTCTCCAAATACAGATTTTGTTGAACAATAAAAAGGAAAAGGAAATGAAGCTCAATTCACATATTATTGAAAGCAAGAGAGCAGAGTAATTGAATTAAAGCAGGAGAATTAAAACACTTGCTTCACTTAAGACTTGTAAACTGCAGTTTCCTTCAGGTCTGTTTTTTATTTATGATGAATGTCACCCCATAGTTGCTTTGAAGTTTAAGAACTTAGGAAAACAGAAACGAAAATGCCTTTTGAAAATGAAATAATACAGAACATATTAGTGTTGATCTTCTTGAGCTTTTAATGAAATTATGTTGCTCTAAACTGAATATTTTTATAGCAATTTTAAAATGTTATTTCCTCCACGGAACCCATTCCCTTGGGGTACTGCCAGCTGCACAATCTGTGCCTCTTACTCTCTTTGGAGCCTGTTTTCATCATGATGATGCCTAGCAAACTGACTGGAAGCAGGATTCCCGGGGGCTCCACGCCTGGGATGAGGATGAGGGGCCAGGAGTGGAGGAAAACCCCAGCTGTGGGCACTGAGGAAACCACACTAAGCCACCCAGGCAGCTCGCTCCAAGCTCAGGATCCCAGTGGGTTTGAAACCTACCAACCTCAGGGAGCAGCAGGTGTGTGTAGCCCCCAAAGTCTATGTCTGTCCCCAGCTCCCCACCTCATCAAGCATCTTCCCACCTCCACGTCTTGAAAAGCACACAGCAGAAGTCAGAGTCCGTGCGTTCTGTGAAAAATGCAAAAACTGCAATATTCAGAATCAAGAAGGACAGTAAAATAATGGAGATTCACAAAAAGAAAGGAAGGAAGGAAATCTCTTAGAACTGAAGACATCACATGGAAGCCATTCAGGAAAATGAATTCTCAACAGTGCACAACAGAACACACATCACAAAGTATATGTCACCTGGGGCAGCAAGAGGCCCGGACATGTCTGGAGAGGACAGATGAGGAGCAAGAACAAAACCAAATGTTTCTAAGGGAGCAGCAGAAACTAAAATGATGTGAGGAAATCCCCCAAAATTCCCAGAGAAAAATGACTGAAAGCTTAGAATTTTATACCCAGCTCACATATGAGCATAAGGTGTTTCACTAAACTGTGCATCTTCAGAAATAAACCCAGAAGGGAAAGAAGTGGGCTCTTAACCCAGAAGAGGGGCAAAGAGAACTTTCAACAAAATGATGAGAGAAAGTCCCAGAATGAGGGTGGCCACAGGGCAACTAGCCAGGGTCAGCAGATCAGAGGTCAGACAATTTTTTTTTTTTAAATATTTCAAAGGCACTGATGTGCCACCATCAATCTGACCATATTAAAAAGATATGTGAGTTTATCAGAATATGAGCACTGAGTTATTGATGAATGTGTGAAAAACTGAGCTAACATAAAGACCAACACAGTTTCCAGTAGTAAAAGACATTTGCACAGAAAAGGAAAGTACCAGGAGGTTCAGGAGGAAACAAATGTGCAGAACTGCATTGTGATGTTTATGTTCAATTCTGATGTAACAAAAATATCACTGAATTTTGTATTTGACGGATGAAAGGGAGGTTTACATGCTTTGTGTTTGTGGGAAGATTTAAGACACCCCATGGACTACAACCCATCAGGCTCCTCTGTTCATGGGATTCTCCAGACAAGAATACTGGCAAGGATTGCCATTCCCTTCTTCTGGTGATCTTCCTGACCCGAGGAGCGAACCTGGGTCTCCTGCATTACAGGCAGATTCATTTCTATCCACTGATAATATCTAAACTAAAAACAGAGAACAGTATAACAATATCACTTAATGTTCGAAAGTAAATATGAGATGAAACAGCTACGTCACTATTTGAAAGTGGTTTCCTCCAGGGCAGAGGACAAAGAAGGTAAATATTTTAGATTTTGTTCAAGTAATCGATTCTGGCATTAGAGCATGAAAGCGGGAACAGCTAACACAGAAAATAATAGCCATCACTGTTTCTCAGAAAGCATTGTTTATAAAATCAGACAGCAGCCTGGACATGGCCCTTGGGGAGAGTCTGCTGACCTCTCCCCCAACAGCCGTAAACAGGCACGGGCTCGGCTGTGTTTTTATTATCGACCTTTAAAACTGTCTGAATTTTAATAACATGTACATGTATTCCTTGGGAGACAAATCTAAATTTATTTATTTTTAATTGATATGAGACATTTTTCTTTTCATGGACTGAAAGGAAAGAAAATATTTTGGATTCAAAGAGTGCACTGTGCTCCAAGAAAACATGGCACCCACTGCGCAGTCAGTGCACACACTTAAGCTGGGAGAACCAAGGAAGAGCAGAGAGCTCTGCAAGCCCCCAGACAGCAGCAGATCACGGCTTCTGGGGACCCCACTGGGGCTCGGGGCTCTCGGGTGCCCTAAGTACCAGAAGAGGGTGCACAATAGCTACCAGGTGCTGGGGAGAGTAGGGGCAGGACTGGTTCCCCAGGCCACAGTGCTGCTCAGCAGGCTCGAGACTCCCTAGGGAGAGCAAGAGCACAGAAAATGCTGGAGGAAGGTGGACACAGGACGATCGGCCCAGGAGCAAACACAAAATCAACCTGGAGGCAGATAAGACTGGAAATGGCTGTTAAACGGTAGAGATGAGCACTGAATCAGGGCACTTACAGCAGCAACACAAAATGATGGGAATGCACATGTCCTGAGCAAAGTGTGAGAGGAATCTGCATGACAAACTATAATGCGATGTATGTAATGTAACAAAATGTAATACATTGCATAATGTAACATGATACAATATAAAACAATGTAATGTAGTAAAACAATGTAATATAAAATACTGCATAATATAGTACATTATATTATGCATGATTATATAATATATTGCATAATATATATTATAAATATAATGTAATATAACAAAACAATGTAATATAAAATATTGAATAATATAATATATTCCATCAGATCAGATCAGTCGCTCAGTTGTGTCCGACTCTTTGCGACCCCATGAACTGCAGCACGCCAGGCCTCCCTATCCATCTCCAGCTCTCGGAGGTCACCCAGACTCACATTCATCGAGTCAGTGATGCCATCCAGCCATCTCATCCTCTGTCGTCCCCTTCTCCTCCTGCCCTCAATCCCTCCCAGCATCAGAGTCTTCTCCAATGAGTCAACTCTTCACATGAGGTGGCCAAAATATAAACACCTGAAGTTGGAAGATAGGAGAAAGTTGAACAGAAAGTCATATAAGAACACTTATTTCTTTACTTCTCAAAGCAAAGCAATCAGTGTTTTTTATAATTTTATTTTACTGTATGTCATAGTTTCATTTCTTAATTTTTTGCAATTCTTTCTTATAAAAAAATTATTTGAATCTACTATACATGGACATCACCAGATGGTCAACACCGAAATCAGATCAATTATATTCTCTGCAGCCAAAGATGGAGAAGCTCTATACAATCAGCAAAAACAAGACCAGGAGCTGACTGTGGCTCGGACCATGAACTCCTTATTGCCAAATTCAGACTGAAATTGAAGAAAGTAGGGAAAACTACTGGAGAAGGCAATGGCATCCCACTCCAGTATGCCGGAAAATCCCATGGACGGAGGAGCCTGGTAGGCTGCAGTCCATGGGGTCGCTAGAGTCGGACACGACTGAGCGACTTCACTCACTCTCACTTTCATGCATTGGAGAAGGAAATGGCAACCCACTCCAGTGTTCTTGCCTGGAGAATCCCAGGGACTGGGGAGCCTGGTGGGCTTCCGTTATGGGGTCGCACAGAGTCGGACACGACTGAAGTGACTTAGCAGCAGCAGGGAAAACTACTAGACCATTCAGGTATGACCTAAATCAAATCCCTTATGATTATACAGTGGAAGTGAGAAATAGATTTAAGGGCCTAGATCTGATAGATAGAGTGCCTGATGAACTATGGAATGAGGTTTGTGACATTGTACAGGAGACAGGGATCAAGACCATCCCTATGGAAAAGAAATGCAAAAAAGCAAAATGGCTGTCTGGGGAGGCCTTACAAATAGCTGTGAAAAGAAGAGAAGCGAAAAGCAAAGGAGAAAAGGAAAAATATAAACATCTAAATGCAGAGTTCCAAAGAATAGCAAGAAGAGATAAGAAAGCCTTCTTCAGTGATCAATGCAAAGAAATAGAGGAAAACAACAGAATGGGAAAGATTAGGGATCTATTCAAGAAAATCAGAGATACCAAAGGAACATTTCATGCAAAGATGGGCACGATAAAGGACAGAGATGGTGTGGACCTAACAGAAGCAGAAGATATTAAGAAGAGGTGGCAAGAATACACAGAAGAACTGTACAAAAAAGAGCTTCAAGACCTAGACAATCATGATGATGTGATCACTGACCTAGAGCCAGACATCTTGGAATGTGAAGTCAAATGGGCCTTAGAAAGCATCACTATGAACAAAGCTAGTGGAGGTGATGGAATTCCAGTGGAACTATTCCAAGTCCTGAAAGATGATGCTGTGAAAGTGCTGCACTCAATATGCCAGCAAATTTGGAAAACTCAGCAGTGGCCACAGGACTGGAAAAGGTCAGTTTTCATCCCAATCCCAAAGAAAGGCAATGCCAAGGAGTGCTCAAACTACCGAACAATTGCACTCATCTCACATGCTAGTAAAGTAATGCTCAAAATTCTCCAAGCCAGGCTTCAGCAATATGTGAACCGTGACCTTCCTGATGTTCAAGCTGGTTTTAGAAAAGGCAGAGGAACCAGAGATCAAATTGCCAACATCCGCTGGATCATCGAAAAAGCAAGAGAGTTCCAGAAAAACATCTATTTCTGCTTTATTGACTATGCCAAAGCCTTTGACTGTGTGGATCACAATAAACTATGGAAAATTCTGAAAGAGATGGGAATACCAGACCACCTGATCTGCCTCTTAAGAAATCTGTATGCAGGTCAGGAAGCAACAGTTAGAACTGGTCATGGAACAACAGACTGGTTCCAAATAGGAAAAGGAGTACGTCAAGGCTGCATATTGTCACCATGTTTATTTAACTTATATGCAGAGTACATCATGAGAAATGCTGGACTGGAAGAAACACAAGTTGGAATCAAGATTGCCGGGAGAAATATCAATAACCTCAGATATGCAGATGACACCACTCTTATGGCAGAAAGTGAAGAGGGGCTAAAAAGCCTCTTGATGAAAGTGAAAGTGGAGAGTGAAAGGGTTGGCTTAAAGCTCAACATTCAGAAAACGAAGATCATGGCATCTGGTCCCATCACTGCATGGGAAATAGATGGGGAAACAGTGGAAACAGTGTCAGACTTTGTTTTTCTGCGTTCCAAAATCACTGCAGATGGTGACTGCAGCCATGAAATTAAAAGACGCTTGCTCCTTGGAAGGAAAGTTATGACCAACCTAGATAGCATATTCAAAAGCAGAGACATTACTTTACCAACAAAGGTTCACTTAGTCAAGGCTATGGTCTTTCCTGTGGTCATGTATGGATGTGAGAGCTGGACTGTGAGGAAGGCTGAACGCCGAAGAATTGATGCTTTTGAACTGTGGTGTTGGAGAAGACTCTTGAGAGTCCCTTGGACTGCAAGGAGATCCAACCAGTCCATTCTAAAGGAGATCAATCCTGGAATTTCTTTGGAAGGAATGATGCTAAAGCTGAAACTCCAGTATTTTGGCCACCTCATGCGAAGAGTTGACTCATTGGAGAAGACTCTGATGCTGGGAGGGATTGAGGGCAGGAGGAGAAGGGGACGACAGAGGATGAGATGGCTGGATGGCATCACTGACTCGATGGATGCGAGTCTGAGTGACCTCCGGGAGCTGGTGATAGACAGGGAGGCCTGGCGTGCTGCGGTTCATGGGGTCGCAAAGAGTCGGACACGACTGAGCGACTGATCTGATCTGATCTGATATTCTTTACCTTACTTCCATTTATTTAAATTCAAATAAAATTATTTTCATTTATTGCAAATCTATGGTATTACCTTATTTTCATAAAAGTATCACCATGCATTTTCTATCTATGTACATCCAGAGAGTGATATCTACAATAATCAGTAATGTTTATAAATGTTATTTCTGATTACAATTTTATGCATTTTATTATACTTATATACTGTTACGCCTTATTTGAATTGTTTGTAACTACATGCATGCTTGCTTTCTATAAAAACAAAAGGGTGATTTTCCTAAGGAAACAGGAGACTAGAAGTAAATATATAAATATATAAACAGTAGTTAGTTCTGGATGGTAGGGATTAGATGATTGTTATTTTCTTTTTTATTATTTTATACTTTTGGCATTACTTTTTCACAAATTTTAATGAGACAACTGTAAAAAGAAATCTATTGAATTTTCAGACCAGCAGAGCCTATATGAGTCTTTTAATTATATGTTATTCTGCATCTGGTAGATGCTATTTGAGCAAAGAGCTTAGCAGAGACTGGAATAGCTGTTAGAAGCTGAAGTCTTGTACCGTGAATCCCACCCTACCTGGGCATAAATGGTTCAATTTACAGATTAGAACCTTCTAGACTTTGAGAGAAAGCAATGGCAACCCACTCTAGTACTCTTGCCTGGAAAATCCCATGGACGGAGGAGCCTGGTAGGCTGCAGTCCATGGGGTCGCTAGGAGTCATACACAACTGAGCAACTTCACTTTCACTTTTCACTTTCATGCACTGGAGAAGGAAATGGCAACCCACTCCAGTATTCTTGCCTGGAGAATCCCAGGGACGGGGGAGCCTGGTGGGCTGCCGTATATGGGGTTGCACAGAGTTGGACATGACTGAAGCGACTTAGCAGCACCATCAGCAGCAGACTTTGAGACCAATTCTAATCACAAAAGTAACATGTAAAGGGAGCTTTCTTACAGAGTTCCATCCTTCTGCCCAGATCTGATTTCAAATCCAGATGTTTTCATCTTCGGTTTTGACTCATCATTCTATGTTCACATCACAGAATTGGTTACCCACTGAGTGAAATGCTGGGCAAACAGAAATGGTCTTGAAGTCCATGAGTCTGCACAGGATCCAAGGTCAGGCACAGACCTCCAGTATGGGCCCCACCTCCTGCCAACCATGGAGCCCCTGCAGGTGCGCACAGCCCCGTCCACACCTGCTACCCTGGGGTACTCAGTGCTGACCCCAGACGGTGGAATTCACCGGCTCATCATCTGCACCGACTCTTCTGCATTTGGACTTGGCATTGTTCTCAAGTTGCCAACATCAGTTGGATCATCGAAAAAGCAAGAGAATTCCAGAAAAACATTACTTCTGCTTTATTGACTACTCCAAACCCTTTGACTACATGGATCACAATAAACTGTGGAAAATTCTGAAAGAGATGGGAATACCAGACCACTTGACCTGCCTCCTGAGAAATCTGTGTGCAGGTCAAGAAGCAACAGTTAGAACTGTACATGGAACAACAGACTGGTTTCAAATCAGGAAAGGAGTACGTCAAGACTGTATAATGTCACCCTACTTATTTAACTTGTATGCAGAGACATCATGCAAAATACTGAGCTTGATGAAGCACAAGCTGGAATCAAGATTTCCAGGAGAAATATCAATAACCTCAGATATGCAGATGACACCACCCTTACGGCAAAAAGTGAAGAAGAACTAAAAAGCCTCTTGATGAAAGTGAAAGAGGAGAGTGAAAAAGTTGGCTTAAAGCTCAGCATTCAGAAAACTAAGATCAAGGCATCTGGTCCCATCTCTTCAAGGCATCTGGTCCCCATTTGAAATAAGATGGGGAAACAGTGGAAACAGTGACAGACTTTATTTTCTTGGGCTCCAAAATCACTGCAAATGGTGACTGCAGCCATGAAATTAAAAGATGTTTCCTCCTTGGAAGAAAAGTTATGACAGCATATTAAAAAGCAGAGACATTACTTTGCCAACAAAGGTCTATCTAGTCAAAGCTATGGTTTTTCCAGTAGTCATGTATGGGTGTGAGAGTTGGACTATAAAGAAAGCTGAGACCTGAAGAATTGATGCTTTTGAACTGTGGTGCTGGAGAAGACTCTTGAGAGTCTCTTGGACTGCAAGGAATCCAGCCAGTCAATCCTAAAGGAAATCAGTTCTGAATATTCATTGGAAGGACTGGTGCTAAAGCTGAAACTCCAATACTTTGGCCACCTGATGCAAAGAACTGACTCATTGGAAAAGACCCTGATGCTGGGAAAGGTTGAAGGTGGGAGGAGAAGGGGACGACAGAGGATGAGATGGTTGGATGGCATCACCGACTTGATGGACATGAGTTTGAGTAAGCTCCGGGAGTTGGTGATGGACAGGGAGGCCTGGTGTGCTGTAGTCCATGGGGTCACAAAGAGTCGGACATGACTGAGTGATTGAACTCAACTGATTGTTCTCAGACTCCCATGTTCGACTCAGATCTGCCTGCTGCTCTGGCTTCAGAAATCATCCTTGGGTACTTAGTGCTTGAACTGCCCTGAGTCTTATTAGCCTGATTTGCAGGGACGGTGGTAAAGCTGCTGGTTTCTATGGCCCTGAGCTGAAGGATGTGCAGACCAGACAAAGAGTCTGAGGATGGTGGTGAAGGATGATGCCATTTGTGCAGGCAGCAGACTGGGCTCTAGCAGACATAAAGCCCCAGACTCCAGAGAAGTTCACTACAAAGAGCTAATGGGAAGCACAAGAAAGAGGTCATCTTGGGACCATCTTGAGATGGACACTGCAGTGTTGCTTCTTCCAGGATGCCTTCCCGAGACCACATGGGTCCTGGAGTTCTTTGCTCTCCACACATGCTCTGGTTCATGGAGCTTCTTGCAATTTAAAATCCTTTTAAACTTTTGCACCATTTGTCCACAATATAAGGACTTCATCTATCTAAACATCATTCAATCTTCAGAATCTTGCAAGAGGCTGGTACTGAGTCTCTGTTCAGTAGACATTTTTTGCACTATAGAATAAACTAAAAATTCAAGAATAATGTAATTAGCATCCTGAGGAACTTCTTCAGATGACAGTTCATGAGATACCTGATTGTTGCAAGTGGGCTTTGGAAAGCAAGCAGGCAAGAGAGAGAAGAGGGCATTCTCAACAAGCTCCAGAGTTACCTTGTTCTGATCTTGTCTCATTTTTAAGTGACTGACCATTGGGTAAAGCATACATCTAAGATATCTAATCAGTGGTCACCCAGACCAACTGGAAAAGAAATGCATGTTTTTAGAATGCCATTGCCAGAAACCTTGCTTCTTTAATTGGGGCTCATGAAGAAGAAGCAAGTGCCTGACCTGGAAGGTTGTGGAGAATATCTCATGCCGGATTCCAGAACTGCCAAGTTAGAACCCTCATCTTAACAACACCTGCAGGTGGTTGGAGGCTGTGTTAACATTCAGGAAGCCTCACTCTGGGCTCTGGGTGTTGGTGGCCAGCAGACCCTTGTTTTAGAGACTCTGTCCCGGATGCTTCTCCCCAGCCCCAACAGCACCCAGGAGACAGTGGTCCTCCAGCCCTGACAGCACCCAGGAGACAGTGGTCCTCCAGCCTGGACAGCACCAGGAGACAGTGGTCCTCCAGCCTAAACAGCACCCAGCAGGCAGTGGTCCTCCAGCCCCGACAGCACCCAGGAGGCAGTGGTCCTCCAGTACCAACAGCACCCAGGAGAAGGTGGTCCTCCAGCCCTGACAGCACCTGGAGACAGTGGTCCTCCTGCAGGCATCCCTGGAGGAGTGATACAGCTCTGCATCCAGCACAGGGCGTCTCCCATCTCATGCGTCTCTGGGGAGCCTCCACCACTGTCTTCGTGTGTGTCTCAGTGTTAAATCAGGCTCAGCATAAAGTTTGCTCACCCAGGGCTACTTTGACTTGTTTATAGTTGCATTCTTAGTCCTTATAACTATATCCATCAAACACTGCAGGGAAAACAAATTTGTTTGATAACAACTTTCCTTTCATATCTTCATCCCATATAGCAATTAAAGACTAAGATTTTTGTTCCCGTTGTATAAGTCTAGGAAAGAAAAAACATCATTACATGCATTTTCAAGTCTTCACTATGGATGGCCACCATGAGTTTTGTTTTATTTTGCACAAGTGGTCAATCAGATATTACAGGTGAGAGTGAATGTATTTCACTGATAAAAGCCTCTAGGTGCACAAGACCTAAGATTGGTATCCAAAGCCATTTTTCAGTCAAGCCTCGATTGTTCTTTTATATAAATATTCTGCACGGATCCTGACTGTTGTTGTGGCTGTTTGTGATTCTAATTGGATTAGAAGCACCGGTAGCTCATCCCTTCTCTCTGACTCCACATAGGGACCACAGGCAGATGACCCAGCAGGATGCTCTCAGAAGGGCTGGGAACCACACGTGAATAAGTGGGGAGCATCACTCTTTGACAGAATTATACCCCAGGAATGGAGTCAACCAAGTGGGGAGTGAGAAATTCATTTTCTGACAGGGGTGTCAGCAGCAGCATCAGGAGCTGATGACAACAAATCCATAGCTGGGTGAAAACCTGACGGAGTGGAAAACAAGGGCGTAGGGGCTGGTCTCCCCGCTCAGCCGTCCAGGACATCATTTCACAGCAATTATTGCCCCGACTGGTTCTACCGACTGTGGACCTCCCAGTCTTCCCTCGTTACTGGGCTCACACGAGAAACCAAACCAACCCAAGGACAATCAGGGCTTGTCGGTAAACCGCAGAAATGATCTATGTTTCTCTGCAGGTCTGATTGGACGGCGAGCTCAGCCAGGGTACCTGCACGAGGCTGGCTGTGTGCACGCTGCCGGGGTCCCGGACATCCTAACCCTCCTCATGCAAGCATTCCTGGTGCTCACAGGGGCTGCGCCTTAATTCTTGAGACACCAGAGATCAAACAAGCCACATCTGCAACAAGAAATACAAGGGAACGAAGACACTTTAATGCTCCAACTTTCCGCTGCTTGCTGTTCACATGCTAACTGCACTCTGTGGACCCGAGTGACGAGGGTCCCATTTCCAACACAGCATGGAGTGGGTGATCTCCTCAACTGTAAAATGAAGCCGTAAGAGCACAGCGTGAAAATGTATTAGCAACAGTTAGATAAGGGGACCTCAGCAAGGCGTACACGCTTTCAATTGGTAAAATAATGTCTGTACAAATTGTTTTTGGTACATTAAGTACCTTTCACAGCCAAAATTAAAAAAGAAAAAAAAAGAAGAAGAAGAAAAAAACACACAAAATGACACAGAGCGGTATGCATGGAAGGCAGAACCAGTTTGTTCTCCAGCAAAGTAATTTCATGCAGAATTTTTTTATTGAAATTGTTTCTCTCGCTGACAGATCTGGTGTACGATGACAAATGACAATGTGCCAGCCGGCCTGTCAGCCTGTGCTGGGGGAAATCTCACACAAACTCCTCCATAATCATAGTAAGCACGAGTTCCTTGGAGCACGAGGTATTTTAAGCTCCTGAGCACAGTGGCCAAGCAAAGTGGCACTAAATAGCAGCGAGGTGAAGCTGAGAAAAGATTTACATGTGTGCATGGAGCCGGCAGCTGTTTACTGGCTGTGACGTGCTGACAAGGAAACAAGGGTTATGAAAAATGATCAGTCTCTACGCAGCTAAACCTCAGGGTGTTAGGAGTTTGGGCATCCAGGGCGCTGAGGCAACATCAGTGATTGGTATGGAAAACCAGGAATATGATAACACACCCTAAATTCATGAGTGTCATGAGGACACCTGTGGACAGAACCTATGGGTATGTTATTTTCCAAAGTTTCCCAGTTCAAAGGGAAAGTTAATTACAGGCAGAGATTGTAGATGGGGTAAAAATAAGAGACTAGTGGGTCCTCAAGATAGAAGGGCTCCCCCCAGCCAAATGTCACGGGCAGCCTGGCTCTGGCGTGAGTCAGAGCCTCCCTGGGCTTACACCAAGTCCTCTCTACCGGTGACAGAGGCCGGGGCTTTGGGAGTTTATTTCATGGGTTGTGTGCATTCTCACAAATCTGTCTGACACCTACACACGGTGGCAGAATGGTCCCAAGAAACAGCCCAGTTATGATCATTGGGAGGTTTCCCCACACTACAAGGAAGAACAAAAGATCACTCTCTGTGATGGGAAGACCAAGAGCCCGGAAAGGACCGGATCCCTGAGGCTCCCACAGTGCGCGTTTCAGTGAGTGAACCCAGCTGAAACCAGTGACGAGTCCTGCCGGAAATCAGGAAACGTGTTACAAGCTCTACTCTGAGACTAATGGCAGAGCAGGACACATGGTCCGTGGGGCCCTCAATGTTTCTCATTAGAAAAGCAAACTGGATTAATTGTAGTCAGGATTAGTCATCTCTGGGGTCAAGCCCAGCTTTAGAACTGGGAACACGCGCCATACAACTCACAGGCAAAACCCCTCTAGAAATCACAACACTCCAATCCGGAGACATCTTCAATTTCCAGTCTCCCAGTCACTGGGAAGATTCTCCACGTAAATTGGAACCGAGGTTCCAGGGTCCTCATACGATCCTCAGCCCTGGGATGTGGACGGCTGAGCAAGGTGACATGCATGTCGGGACACATGTCCCCAGAGTGGGACACCCTCTGTGTGGCCTCACCAGCCCACCCGGTCCCTCCCCCGCCCCGGGGCCAGAGCCCTGAGAGAAGGCCTGCAGGGGTCCCACAGAGGACGCGACCATGTTCCCTGTGTCCACCTGGGTAGTGGCCATGGGCCCTTCACTCCAGGTGCTGGAGCAGCCGGCACTGGTCTGGTGAGGGTCGAGGGCAGGCACCCTGCACCCTGTGCTCCCAGCAGGGACCCTGGCTCTTCCTCCCTGACATGGAGGAGGGGCTCCAAGAGGCTGGGGCGAGTGTGCAGCACGCCCTCACTGTGAAGACAGCTGGCAGGACGCCAAGACCTACACTTCCTCCTGGGGCATCTGCTTGTCCTCCTGTGAGGCTGGGGTGGCCATTGTAACCAGCCTGATACACTACACACAGCTTCGCACACCCACACACTCCCAAACTGAACGTCAAAGCTGGCCAGCAAAACAGGCAAGAAATCCTGGCCAGACATCATTCATCAGCTCAACCTAAGCCCAGAATTAACTAAAATAAGTAAGTAAGCCCAGAATTAAATAAAGGAAATTACATTTGCTTTCCCCAGCTCTACAGTCACATAAATTCTGTATCAAACATGCACCAAACTCTTAATATGAGTAACCTGAACCTATAAAGATGTCTGTTTTGGTAAACAACAAGAAATGAAAGTCTATTTGGAAAAAAATATGGGGTGAAATGTCAAGGTTGAAAGAAAAAGCAAGAACATGATCTAAAGGATCAGTCAAAATGGTCAGATTTCTACTGACACTCCCTGATGACATTTAGGTTCATTATATTTACATTATGACTCTTTTCATTTGTTCTCAAGACATTATTTTTAGCAGATAAACACCAGGGGGAAAAACCACTGTGGTTTAATCTTTACTACAAAGGAGCTCTGAAATTATCCACTTCGGAGAGTCTCTTCTACAGAATCTGACACTCTCCTGTTATTAGTTTTAGCTATAATTACTAATTTTCTGATCTAACCTTGAAAGGAATCCGAAAACAATGGAAAAAGGGCTTGATGTGAACTGAAGTCCCTTTTAGAAGAGAGATTATTTCTAAAGCTCCATAGCTGAGTTTGTCAGTCTTTCAAAGGTAACTTTCTTGTTTATAATGTGGCTTCTCCAGGTCGGGTAATTCATCCAAGACTGAACTTTCCTTAAAAATTCTTAAAATGTTACTTAAAAATAAGCTTACATGAAGGCAGCCATTATAAGCGGCTCCTGATGTGAAGGCTGGAAGAAAATTCTTGCACCTTTTTTATTTGTGCATGAGGCTTGAAAAATATATTTCTCCCAAATGAACTTCAGCAAGCATTTGAAACTTTGCATTTTAATGTTAAGATAAAATGGGAAACATCTTATAAACACATGGAAAATCAATAAGTTGACAAGTAGCATCTTCTAATCCAAAGAACACTCGATTAAATCCATGCCTGTATCGATAGTGCATTCTATAGAAATAGATACTGTTTATTCTCAAAAATCATATTGACCAACCCACCGGCCAGTCAACATATGTATTTGTCCACCAGGCTCCTTATTTTCCATTTGTATATTATTATTGATGAGTATTCTTCCCTCTGGCATTCAGAATCTCAAGTGCATGTTTGGAAGAGGCAGGATATGAAAAGAATTCTTCAGAAAAGGAGAAAAACGAAAAAGAAAAAAAGAGTCTATAGTAGGCACCCTGCTTCTGAGAGAATCACTCCTTTGCTGTCGGACCTCAATTTTTACAGGTACTGAACATTTCATGCTCTATTCTAATAAGACTGTGGATAAATCACCCTTAAGAAGAGAAAGAAAATGGCCTAACTAGAATAGCATGAACAAACGTTTTTAATACAGCTGTTAGAGGGCCATTGATACAAATGTGTGAACCTAGTGGGCCTGACAACATCAATTTGCCCATAAATGTCTGGGCAAACATATATCTACTGAAAGGGAAGAATTTTAAGTATATCAATATTATTACAGAAATGTTAGCACAAATCAATGAGCTTCATAATGCAAGAAACTGTATTAAATGTATTGAAATTTAATTGGCTAGAAGGTACAGCTGCAAATTTCAAATTATATTATCTATTAATATATGTCTATGCTAGAAATGCATTATGATTTCTCTGAGTTGTCTGAGATCTAAAAATAATGTTTTCTCATAGCAGAGTAGCTTATTTGTAAATGAGTTCATTCTGGGATTTAAAATAAGTATGATTGCTTCAAATATTGTATTTGTATTTTAACAGCAAAACAAAAACAGTTTCTACTTCTTTTAAAATTCTATAGATATATTCTCCTGTATGCATCCCCTCATTTCTTAAAGAAAGTTCCTGTGCTTTAATTTTGTTTTTATTTAAACTGAGGCAGAGCCAGGACCCTCTTTATACAATGACAGCCTTCCCTGGTACAGTGGCCTCGATTCCTCAACCACCTCTGTGTTCTGTTTCACCAAAACATCTGCTCATGATTCGGGTGAATCAACACATCAGTTAACAATTCTGATTTCTTAAATTCTTAATGGTAGTTGACACAGAGCTGGGGTGTCTGACAGAGACACGTCCATCTGCTCCTTACAAAACCCGTGATATGGTTCAGTTCTCTGGTCTGCAAATTGAGGCCCAAGAAACAAAGTCCTAGAAATTCAGCTCATGGATTTTTGCTAGAATTGGAAATCTCTTCTACACGATGACAGCAGGAAAGAACCCTCTTTGTCCATGCCCTGGGCACCCCCTGCACCCTCAGCTGGAGGAAGCTTCAGGAATATCCAGGCAGTGAGAGTGGGCAGTTCGTGCTGCTGCTGATGACAGAGCTCACCACCATGGTCCAGACTGGGGATAAATGGGCCCAGTTTCCTCTTTCAGATGGAAAATTTGGGACAAAGCAGAAAAAGCATCAGGGCAGAGGCATGAGTTTCTAGAAAAGATATTGGTGTAGGGGCAACAGTCAATACAAAGCAACCTGATGGCTTGTTTTCAAGGTCAACTTTTTCAAAATTAATTTTAAATTGTCTAGTGCATGCATGCTCAGTCCTCTCAGACCCTTGGTCACCCCATGGTCTGTAGCCCACCAGATTCCTCTGTCGATGGGATTCTGCAGGCAAGAATACTGGAGTGCGTTGCCATTTCCTTCTCCAGGGGGTCTTCCCAATCCAGGGATCAAACCCAATCTCCTGCATCACTTGTATTGGCAGGAAAGTTCTTTACCACTGAGCCACCTGGGAAGCCCTAAATTGTCTAGTCTTTCCACTTTAGACTGAAATCCACGAATACAGAGCCTCTCGTGAAAAAATCCTTGACAGCCTTGGGATGTGACTGGGAAAACTGAGGCCCTTTCTGACTCCAAGGCCAGCTTTTCACCTTCTCTGGAGTCACAGCCAGCAGGAAACCACTAGGGTCCCCTCCCCAGGCACCCAGCATCAGTCAGAAGCAGAGGAAAGTAGCTGGATGGGTGATGTAGGTCCTTAACTGTGTAGCAACTGAGCCTTAATGCTGAAAGTTAGCAAAGTTGTTTTGTATAAATAAACAATCCCAGTGTCTCTGGGTCAGAGTAACTCCCGGCTATCAATGTCAAAATCAGGACAGTGGGGAAGCCAACGGTTCTGTTTCCAGCCCACTGTTGTTTTGTTCAGGTTTATGGCTTTTCTTTCCATTTCTACAGGGGAAGGAACAGAGGGGCTGAGAGCAAGTGCTTGGTTCAGGGAGGCCATAACCAGTCTGCTCCTTGATGACCCACTTACCTGTCCCAGCCTCACCTTTCCTCATCTGTAGCATCAGGCAAAGGGTGCCTGCCCTGTGGGGCCACTCTAATGGGGTCTGCAGCACAGCCACACACTCAGAAGTGTCAGTCATAAGTCACTAAATGTTGCTGTGTAGAAGGAGTCCCCTTAGACCCGGGGGCATCTGCCCTTGACCCTCCCACGTGCTCCCAACAGCTGGCCTGCAGCCCCTCCATCTGGGTGCTAGTTAGTGCCACCCAGGGCGATTCCATGGGCTTCAGGGAACTTTATCCAATCTCCATAATGGAAAAGAATTTTTAAAAGAATGTATATATGTGTATGACTTAGTCACTTTGCTGTTCAGCAGATGGCATAGCACTGCACTTCAACTATATTTCAATTTAAAAACAGAAGGGGGGCGGTCCTAAGACAGCAGAGGAATAGGATGGGGAGACCACTTTCTCCCCCACAAATTCATCAAAAGAACATTTAAACCCTGAGTAAATTTCACAAAACAACTTCTGAATGCTGGCAGAGGACATCAGGCACCCAGAAAAGCAGCCCAGTGTCTTTGAAGGGAGGTAGGAAAAAATATAAAAGACAAAAAAAGGGACAAAAGAGGTAGGGATGGAGCTCCATCCCGGGAAGGGAGTCTTAAAAAGAGAGGAGTTTCAAAACACCAGGAAACACTCTCACTGCCGAGTCTGTGGCGAGCCTTGGGAGCACAGAGGGCAACATAATTGGGAGGAAAAATAAATAAATAATTAAAACCCACAGATTATGTGCCCAACGGTAACTCCCTCAGCAGAAAAGCAGTGCAGACACCTGCACCCACCACTAGCAAGTGGGGGCTGGGCAGGGAGGTGCAGGCTGCATTGCTTAGAGTAAGGACTGGGCCTGAATGCCCTGAGGGCAATTTGAGGGAACTAACTTGGGCTAGCAAACCAGACTGTGGGATAGCTACCACCCAAAAAGCCCTAACCTAAGACACCACCAGGCCTGTTCACAAAACAAAGGGCTGAACAGAGCTAGCCCGCTGCAGACAATCCCCCTCAGGTGAAAGGCAGCCAGAGCTGGAAGGGGGCAATCGCAGCCCCAGGGAGACATTATCTACCAAACTGCAAGCAGGCTTCATTGCTAACTAAGACTTCTTGGGGTTCTGGAGGGTCAACACCCACCTAAGAAGGTGTGCTGGTTGTACACCTAGAAATCCGAGCAGCAAGGACAGGGGAGGTGATAAGTTGCAGCGACCGCGCTTGCCAAACACCTCATCACCTGAGCTGCTCAGACCTGGGAAGGGCACAAAACGCAGGCCCAACTGAGTCTGCGCCTCTGATGACCACCTAAGTGCCTGAATCTGAGTGGCTTAGACCTGGGAGGTGCATGCAGCCCAGGGCTGGCCTCGGACTGTTCCCGGCGGAGCAGCATAGAGCCTGAGCAGTGTGGGCAGGGAGAGCACACGCACCATGAGCAGGGGCAGGCCCAGTGCGGCTGAGACACCGCGAGCACACGCCAGTGTTACTTGTTTGCAGCGTCCGTCCATCCCCACAGCACGACTGAACAAGTGAGCCTAAAAAAGTGTCCACCGCCGCCCTCTTGTGTCAGGGTGGAAATCAGACACTGAAGAGACCAGCAAACAGAAGAAGCTAAAACAGAGGGAACCACCTTGGAAGTGACAGGTGCAATAGATTAAAACCCTGTAGTTAGTACCGACTACATAGGGAGGGGCCTATAGATCTTGAGAAATATAAGCCGGACCAAGGAACTATCTGAAAATGAACTGACCCCACACTGCCCACACCACCACCAGAGAAAGTCCTAGATATATTTTTACTATCATTCTTTTTTTTTAATTTAAAAAAAAATTTTAAGTCCTCTATTACTCCTTTAATTTCCATTTTTATAACCTACTATTACTTTGCAAAAAAAAAAAAAAGAGACCCTATTTTTTAAAGCAAACTTTATATATATATTTTTATATAATTTTTGTGACTTTGTTTTTTTTTTTTTTTCTTTTCTTTAATATTGTATTTTTGAAAATCCAATCTCTACTCTAGGTTTTTAATCTTTGCTTTTTGGTATTTGTTATCAATTTTCTACCTTTAAGAATCCAGTCTTCAGTACCCATTTTTACTTGGGAGTGAGATCACTGGCCTGATTGCTCCCTCCCTCTTTGGACTCTCCTTTTTCTCCACCAGGTCGCCTCTATCTCCTCCCTCCCCCTTCTCTTCTCTACCCAACTCTGTGAATCTCTTTGTGTGTTCCAGATGGTGGAGAACACTTAAAGAACTGATTACTGGCTGGATCTGTCTCTCTCCTTTTGATTCCCTTCTTTATCCTCCTGGCCACCTCTCTCTCCTTCCTCCCTCTTCTCTGTATAACTCCGTGAACATCTCTGAGCGGTCCAGACTGTGGAGTGCACATAAGGAAGTGATTACTGGCTAGCTTGCTCTCTCCTCTTTTGATTCCACCTCATCTCATTCGGGTCACCTCTAACTCCCTACTCCCTCTTCTCTTCTCCATGTAACTCTGAACCTCTCTGGGTGTACCTCACTGTGGAGAAACTTTTCATCTTTAACCTAGATGTTTTATCAACAGTGCTGTATAGATGGAGAAGTACTATAAAAATAAGACTTAAAACCAGAAGCAGGAGGCTTAAGTCCAAATCCTGAGAACACCAGAGAACTCCTGACTACAGGGAACATTAATCAGCAGGAGCTCATCAAACACCTCCATACCTACACTGAAACCAAGCACCACACAAGGGCCAACAAGTTCCAGAGCAAGACATACCATGCAAATTCTCCAGAAACACAGGAACACAGCCCTGAGCTTCAATATACAGGCTGCCCAAAGTTACTCCAAACCCACTGACATCTCATAACTCATTACTGAACACTTCATTGCACTTCAGAGAGAAGAAATCCAGCTCCACCCACTAGAACACCAAACACAAGCTTCCCTAACCAGGAAACCTTGACAAGCCACCTGCACAACCCTACCCTCAGTGAGGAAACTCGATAATAAAGAGAACTCCACACAGAAAGGCCACCCAAAACACAGCAATATAAACAAGATGAAGAGACAGAGGAATACCCAGCAGGTAAAGGGACAGGATAAATACCCAAACAAAACCAAACAAAAACCAAACAAAAGAGGAAGAGATAGGGAACCTACCTGATAAAGAATTCCAAATAATGATAGTGAAAATGATCCAAAATCTTGAAACCAAAATGGAATCACAGATAAATAGCCTGGAGACAAGGATTGAGAAGATGCAAGAAAGGTTTAATAAGGACCTAGAAGAAATAAAAAAGAGTCAATATATAATATATTGAATATATTGCAATATATAATAATATAATGCAATAAATGAGATCAAAAACACTCTGGAGGCAACAAATAGTAGAATAACGGAGGCAGAAGATAGGATTAGTGAAGTAGAAGATAGAATAGTAGAAATAAATGAATCAGAGAGGAAAAAAATAAAAATGAATTAAAAGCAATGAGGACAATCTCAGGGACCTCGAGGTCAATATTAAACACCCCAACATTCAAATCATAGGAGTCCCAGAAGAAGAAGACAAAAAGAAAGACCATGAAAAAATACTTGAGGAGATAATAGTTGAAAAATTCCCTAAAATGGAGAAGGAAATAATCACCCAACTCCAAGAAACCCAGAGAGTCCCAAACAGGGTAAACCCAAGGCAAAACACCCCAAGACACATATTAATCAAATTAACAAAGGTCAAACACAAAAAAACAAATATTAAAAGCAGCAAGGGAAAAACAACAAATAACACACAAGGGGATTCCCATAAGGCTAACAGCTGATCTTTCAATAGCAACTCTTCAGGCCAGGAGGGAATGGCAGGACATACTTAAAGTGATGAAAGAAAATAACCTACAGCCCAGATTACTGTACCCAGCAAGGATCTTATTCAAATATGAAGGAGAAATCAAAAGCTTTACAGACAAGCAAAAGCTGAGAGAATTCAGCACCACCAAACCACCTCTCCAACAAATACTAAAGGATCTTCTCTAGACAGGAAACACAAAAAGGGTGTATAAACTCGAACCCAAACAATAAAGTAAACGGCAACGGGATCATACTTATCAATAATTACCTTAAACTTAAATGGGTTGAATGCCCCAACCAAAAGACAAAGACTGGCTGAATGGATACAAAAACAAGACCCCTATATATGTTTTCTACAAGAGATCCACCTCAAATCAGGGGACACACACAGACTGAAAGTGAAGGGCTGGAAAAAGATATTCCATGCAAATAGAGACCAAAAGAAAGCAGGAGTAGCAATGCTCATATCAGATAAAATAGACTTTAAAACAAAGGCTGTGAAAAGAGACAAAGAAGGACACTACATAATGATCAAAGGATCAATCCAAGAAGAAGATATAAGAATTATAAATATATATGCACCCAACATAGGAGCACCGCAATATGTAAGACAAATACTAACAAGCATGAAAGGAGAAATTAACAATAACACAATAATAGTGGGAGACTTTAATACCCCACTCACACCTATGGATAGATCAACTAAACAGAAAATTAACAAGGAAACACAAGCTTTAAATGATACAATAGACCAGCTAGACCTAATTGATATCTATAGGACATTTCACCCCAAAACAATGAATTTCACCATTTTCTCAAGCGCACATGGAACCTTTTTCAGGATAGATCACATCCTGGGCCATAAATCTAGCCTTGGTAAATTCAAAAAAACTGAAATCATTCCAAGCATCTTTTCTGACCACAATACAGTAAGATTAGATCTCAATCACAGGAGAAAAACTATTAAAAATTGCAACATATGGAGGCTGAACAACACACTGCTGAATAACCAACAAATCACAGAAGAAATCAAAAAAGAAATCAAAATATGCATAGAAATGAATGAAAATGAAAACACAACAACCCAAAACCTGTGGAATGCTGTAAAAGCAGTGCTAAGGGGAAAGTTCATAGCAATACAGGCATACCTCAAGAAACAAGAAAAAAGTCAAATAAATAACCTAACTCTACACCTAAGTCAAGTGAGCCTTAGAAAACATCACTACGAACAAAGCTAGTGGAGGTAATGGAATTCCAGTTGAGCTATTTCTAATCGTGAAAGATGATACTGTGAAAGTGCTACACTCAATATGCCAGCGAATTTGTAAAACTCAGCAGTTGACTGGAAAAGGCCCGTTTTCATTCCAATCCCAAAGAAAAGCAATGCCAAGGAATGCTCAAACTACCACACAACTGCACTCATCTCACACGTTAGTAAAGTAATGCTCAAAATTCTCCAAGCCAGGATTCAGCAATAAGTGAACTGTGAACTTTCTGATGTTCAACCTGGTTTTAGAAAAGGCAGAGGAACCAGAGATCAAATTGCCAACATCCGCTGGATCATGGAAAAAGCAAGAGAGTTCCAGAAAAACATCTATTTCTGCTTTATTGACTATGCTAAAGCCTTTGACTGTATGCATCCCAATAAACAATGGAAAATTCTGAAAGAGCACCTGATCTGCCTCTTGAGAAACCTATATGCAAGTCAGGAAGCAACAGTTAGAACTAGAGATGGAACAACAGACTGGTTCCAAATAGGAAAAGGAGTACATCAAGGCTATATACTGTCACCCTGCTTATTTAACATCTATGCAGAGTACATCACGAGAAACTCTGGGCTGGAAGAAGCACAAGCTGGAATCAAGATTGCTGGGAGAAATATCAATAACCTCATATATGCAGATGACACCACCCTTATGGCAGAAAGTGAAGAGGAACTAAAAGCCTCTTGATGAAAGTGAAAGTGGAGAGTGAAAAGGTTAGCTTAAAGCTCAACATTCAGAAAACGAAGATCATGGCATCTGATCCCATCACTTCCTGGGAAATAGATGGGGAAACAGTGGAAACAGTGTCAGACTTTATCTTGGGGGGCTCCAAAATCACTGCAGATGGTGACTGCAGCCAAGAAATTAAAAGACGCTTACTCCTTGGACGGAAAGTTATGACCAACCTAGATAGCATATTCAAAAGCAGAGACATTACTTTGCCAACAAAGGTCCGTCTAGTCAAGGCTATGGTTTTTCCAGTGGCATTGTATGGATGTGAGAGTTGGACTGTGAAGAAAGCTGAGCGCTGAAGAATTGATGCTTTTGAAGTGTGGTGTTGGAGAAGACTCTTGAGAGTCCCTTGGACTGCAAGGAGATCCAATCAATCCATTCTGAAGGAGATCAGCCCTGGGATTTCTTTGGAAGGAATGATGCTAAAGCTGAAACTCCAGTACTTTGGCCACCTCATGTGAAGAGTTGACTCATTGGAAAAGACTCTGATGCTGGAAGGGATTGGGGGCAGGAGGAAAAGGGGACAACAGAGGATGAGATGGCTGGATGTCATCACTGACTCGATGGATGTGAGTCTGAGTGACCTCCGGGAGTTGGTGATGGACAGGGAGGCCTGGTGTGCTGCAATTCATGGGGTCGCAGAGTCGGACACGACTGAGCAATTGAACTGAACTGAACGCCTAAAGCAACTAGAAAAGGAAGAAATGAAGAACTCCAGGGTTAGTAGAAGGAAAGAAATATTAAAAATTAGGGAAGAAATAAATGCAAAAGAAACAAAAGAGACCATAGCAAAAATCAACAAAGCCAAAAAAGCTGGTTCTTTGAAAGGATAAATAAAATTGACAAACCATTAGCCAGACTCATCAAGAAACAAAGGGAGGAAAATCAAATCAATAAAATTAGAAATGAAAATGGTGAGATCACAAGAGACAACACAGAAATACAAAGGATCATAAGAGACGACTATCAGCAATTATATGCCAATAAAATGGACAATGTGGAAGAAACGGACAAATTCTTAGAAAAATACAACTTTCTAAAAATGAACCAGGAAGAAATAGAAAATCTTAACAGATCCATCACAAGCACAGAAATTGAAACTATAATAAGAAATCCTCCAGCAAACAAAAGCCCAGGTCCAGACGCCTTCACAGCTGAATTCTACCAAAAGTTTAGAGAAGAGCTAACACCTATCCTACTCAAACTATTCCAGAAAATTGCAGAGGAACGTAAACTTCCAAACTCATTCTATGAGGCCACCATCACCCTAATACTAAAACAAGACAGAGATGCCACAAAAAAAGAAAACTACAGGCCGATATCATTGATGAACATAGATGCAAAAATCTTTAACAAAATTCTAGCAATCAGAATCCAACAACACATTCAAAAGATCATACACCATGACCAAGTGGGCTTTATCCCAGGAATGCAAGGATTCTTCAATATCTGCAAATCAATCAATGTAATACATCACATTAACAAATTGAAAAATAAAAGCCATATGATTATCTCAATAGATGCAGAGAAAACCTTTGACAAAATTCAACATCCATTTATGATAAAAACTCTCCAGAAAGCAGGAATAGAAGGAACATACCTCAACATAATAAAAGCTATATATGACAAACCCACTGCAAACATTATCCTCAATGGTGAAAAATTGAAAGCATTTCCCCCCAAATCAGGAGCAAGACAAGGGTGCCCACTTTCACTACTACTATTCAACACAGTTTTGGAAGTTTTGGCCACAGCAATCAGAGCACCAAAAAATAAATAAATAAATAAAAGGAATCCAAACTGGAAAAGAAGAAGTAAAACTCTAACTGTTTGTAGATGACATGATCCTCTACATAGAAAACCCTAAAGATTCCACCAGAATATTACTAGAGCTAATTAATGAATATAGTAAAGTTGCAGGATATAAAATCAACATACAGAAGTCCCTTGCATTCCTATACACTAATAATGAGAAAATAGAAAGAGAAATTAAGGAAACAATTCCATTCACCATTGCAATGAAAAGAATAAAATGCTTAGGAATATATCTACCTAAAGAAACTAAAGACCTATATATAGAAAACTATAAAACACTGGTGAAAGAAATCAAAGAGGACACTAATAGATGGAGAAATATACCATGTTCACAGATCGGAAGAATCAATATAGTGAAAACAAGTATACTACCCAAAGCAATCTATAGTTTCAATGCAATCCCTATCAATGGAATCTTGAGAAAGAAGAATGGAACTGGAGGAGTCAACCTGCCTGACTTCAGGCTCTACTACAAAGCCACAGTCATCAAGACAGTATAGTACTGGCACAAAGACAGAAATATAGATCAATGGAACAAAATAGAAAGCCCAGAGATAAATCCACGCACCTATGGACACCTTATCTTTGACAAAGGAGGCAAGAATATACAATGGACAAAAGATAATCTCTTTAACAAGTAGTGCTGGGAAAACTGGTCAACCACTTATAAAAGAATGAAACTAGAACACTTTCTAACACCATACACAAAAATAAACTCAAAATAGATTAAAGATCTAAACGTAAGACCAGAAACTGTAAAACTCTTAGAGGAGAATATAGGCAAAACACTCTCCGATATAAATCACAGCAGGATCCTCTATGACCCACCTCCAAGAATATTGGAAATAAAAGCAAAAATAAACAAATGGGACCTAATTAAAACTAAAAGCTTCTGCACAACAAAGGAAACTATAAGCAAGGTGAAAAGACAGCCTTCAGAATGGGAGAAAATAATAGCAAATGAAGCAACTGACAAAGAACTAATCTCAAAAATATACAAGCAACTCCTGTAGCTCAATTCCAGAAAAATGAATGACCCAATCAAAAAATGGGCCAAAGAATTAAACAGACATTTTTCCAAAGAAGACATACAGATGGCTAACAAAATCATTAAAAGATGCTCAACATCACTCATTATCAGAGAAATGCAAATCAAAACCACAATGAGGTACCATTTCACGCCAGTCAGAATGGCTGCTATCCAAAAGTCTACAAGCAATAAATGCTGGAGAGGGTGTGGAGAAAAGGGAACCCTCTTACACTGTTGGTGGGAATGCAAACTAGTACAGCCACTATGGAGAACAGTGTGGAGATTCCTTAAAAAACTGGAAATAGAACTGCCTTAGGACCCAGCAATCCCACTGCTGGGCATATACACCGAGGAAACCAGAATTGAAAGAGACACATGTACCCCAATGTTCATCGCAGCATTGTTTATAATAGCCCGGACATGGAAGCAACCTAGATGTCCATCAGCAGACGAATGGATAAGAAAGCTGTGGTACATATACACAATGGAGTATTACTCAGCCATTAAAAAGAATACATTTGAATCAGTTCTAATGAGGTGGATGAAACTGGAGCCTATTATACAGAGTGAAGTAAGCCAGAAAGAAAAACACCAATACAGTATAAACACATATATATGGAATTTAGAAAGATGGTAACAATAACCCTGTATGCGAGACAGCAAAAGAGACACAGATGTATAGAACAGTCTTGTGGACTCTATGGGAGAGGGAGAGGGTGGGATGATTTGGGGGAATGGCATTGAAATATGTATAATATCATACAAAAAACGAATCGCCAGTCCAAGGTTGATACAGGATCCTTGGGGCTGGTGCACTGGGATGACCTGGAGGGATGGTACGGGGAGGGAGGTGGGGGGGCGGTTCAGGATGGGGAACACGTGTACACCCATGGCAGATTTATGTTAATGTGTGGCAGAACCAATATTGTAAAGTAGAAAAAAATAAAATAAAAAACAGAAGAAGACAGTGGCTCTGGGAGAAGATCAGGAGCCCTCCCAGTGGCTCTGCCACACAAGGCCTCCCCATGCACTGAAACCCCAGGAGTCCGGGCTCACTGTGAGTCTGTCTGAAGGGCTCACCATGCAGGACAGAGAGCCTCGTCTTATACTGTCCTCCCACCCTGTCAGTGTTATCTAGGCTCAGCTGGCTCAGGTCTGGGATGCAGCCACTGTGAATGTTGAAGTCCACCTTACAAATCTCCCAGGAGTGACCTCGCCTCATCCCTGCCTCTTCCTCCTGATGCGGCACAGGCCCCACAGTGTGTTCTCTGTCTGTAGTATATCTACATAGCAAAGGGTTGATCATTGGGCCACTTTGGTAGTTTTCTTATAAGTACAAGATTGCATTTGGAAAGGCATGTCCCCTCAGAGACACAAAAACCAATCACAAACCCTACATTGATTTTACCAGCTTGACCTGTGGCAGACAGACCAGCTGGTGGTCCTTACAGGGAAAAAGCACCAAAGTGCACCACTTTTTTCCATATTCATGTTCAGTGATGCTCTCCTCAGTGATGCTCATAGTCAGGGATGCTCATCCTCAGTGATGCTCACCTCAGTGATGCTCACCTCAGTGACGCTCATCCAGTGATGCTCTCCTCAGTGATGCTCATAGTCAGGGATGCTCATCCTCAGTGATGCTCACCTCAGTGACGCTTGTTCTCAGTAATGGTCACCTCAGGGATGCTCACCTTGGTGATGCTCACCTCAGTGATTCTCACCTCAGTGTTGCTCACCTCAATGACCCTCATCCTCAGTGACACTCACCTCAGGGATGCTCACTTCAGTGACGCTCACCTCAGTGATTCTCACCTCAGTGTTGCTCACCTCAGTGATGCTCATCCTCAGTGACACTCACCTCAGGGATGCTCACTTCAGTGATGCTCACCTCAGTGACGCTCACCTCAGTGATTCTCACCTCAGTGTTGCTCACCTCAGTGATTCTCACCTCAGTGTTGCTCACCTCAGTGACCATCACCTCAGAGATGCTCACTTCAGTGACACTCCCCTCAGTGACACTCATCCTCAGTGACCATCACCTCAGTGTTGCTCACCTCAGTGACACTCACCTCAGTGACACTCACCTCAGTGATTCTCACCTCAGTGATGCTTGTCCTCAGTGATGCCCACAGTCAGTGATGCTCACCTCAGTGACACTCATTCTCAGTGACTCTCACCTCAGTGATGCTCACCTCAGTGACACTCGTCCTCAGTGATGCTCACCTCAGGGATGCTCACTTCAGTGATGTTCCCTCAGTGACGCTCACCTCAGTGATTCTCACCTCAGTGATTCTCACCTCAGTGTTGCTCACCTCAGTGACCCTCATCCTCAGTGACACTCACCTCAGTGACTCTCACCTCAGTGACTCTCACCTCAGTGATGCTCACCTCATTGATGCTTGTCCTCAGTGATGCCCATAGTCAGTGATGCTCCTCCTCAGTGATGCTCACCACAGTGACACTCACTCTCAGTGACGCTCGTCCTCAGTGATGCCCAGTCAGTGATGCTCACCTCAGGGATGCTCGTTCTCAGTGATGCTCATAGTCAGTAAGGCTCCTCCTCAGTGACTCACCTCAGTGACACTCGTTCTCAGTGACTCTCACCTCAGTGATGCTCACCTCAGTGACACTCGTTCTCAGTGACTCTCACCTCAGTGACGCTCATCCTCAGTGACGCTCACCACAATGACACTCATCCTCAGTGACGCTCACCTCAGTGATGCTCACCTCAGGGATGCTCGTTCTCACTGATGCTCATAGTGATGCTCCTCCTCAGTGACACTCACCTCAGTGACACTCGTTCTCAGTGACTCTCACCTCAGTGACACTCATCCTCAGTGACGCTCACCTCAGTGATGCTCACCTCAGGGATGCTCGTTCTCACTGATGCTCATAGTCAGTGATGCTCCTCCTCAGTGACGCTCACCTCAGTGACACTCATTCTCAGTGACTCTCACCTCAGTTACGCTCGTCCTCAGTGACGCTCACCTCAGTGACACTCATCCTCAGTGACGCTCACCTCAGTAATGCTCACCTCAGTGACCCTCATAGTCAGTGATGCTTGTCCTCAGTGATTTTCATCACCAGTGATGCTCTTGTTCACTGATGCTCATCCTCAGTGATATTCTTCATCAGTGATCTTCATCACCAGTGATTCTCATCACTATTGATGCTCCAAGGTAGTTCATGCTCCTCTGAATGGCATACAGGGTCAAGTACTTTACCTGGGACATTCCATTATTGCCTAGGAAACTAGTTTAGTTGAAGTATTCAGTGGGTAGGTGCTGAAGCTTTGCTTTTCAGAGAATACTGGACATGCATCCTTGTCAACTCCCTCTGAGACAGTGCATTCTGCTGCTGAGATTGTGTGTGTGACCCTAGCATAGACCTCATTCCCAGTTGGAGTATCAGATCAGATCAGTCGCTCAGTCGTGTCCGACTCTTTGCAACCCCATGAATCGCAGCACGCCAGGCCTCCCTGTCCATCACCAACTCCTGGAGGTCACTCAGACTCACATCCATTGAGTCAGTGATGCCATCCAGCCATCTCATCCTCTGTCGTCCCCTTCTCCTCCTGCCCCCAATCCCTCCCAGCATCGAGTTTTTTCCAATGAGTCAACTCTTCACATGAGGTGGCCAAAATACTGGAGTTTCAGCTTTAGCATCATTTCTTCCAAAGAAATCCCAGGGCTGATCTCCTTCAGAATGGACTGGTTGGATCTCCTTGCAGTCCAAGGGACTCTCAAGAGTCTTCTCCAACACCACACTTCAGAAGCATCAATTCTTCGGTGCTCAGCCTTCTTCACAGTCCAGCTCTCACATCCATACATGACCACAGGAAAAACCATAGCCTTGACTAGGCAAACCTTTGTTGGCAAAGTGATGTCTCTGCTTTTGAATATGCTATCTAGGTTGATCATAACTTTCCTTCCATGGAGTAAGCGTCTTTTAATTTCATGGCTGCAGTCACCATCTGCAGTGATTTTGGAGCCCAGAAAAACAAAGTCTGACACTGTTTCCACTGTTTCCCCATCTATTTGCCATGAAGTGATGGGACCAGATGCCATGATCTTCATTTTCTGAATGTTGAGCTTTAAGCCAACCTTTTCACTCTCCACTTTCACTTTCATCAAGAGGCTTTTTAGTTCCTCTTCACTTTCTGCCATAAGGGTGGTGTCATCTGCATATCTGAGGTTATTGATATTTCTCCCAGCAATCTTGATTCCAACTTGTGTTTCTTCCAGTCCAGCATTTCTCATTATGTACTCTGCATATAAGTTAAATAAACAGGGTGAAAATATACAGCCTTGACGTACTCCTTTTCCTATTTGGAACCAGTCTGTTGTTCCATGTCCAGTTCTAACTGTTGCTTCCTGACCTGCATATAGATTTCTCAAGAGGCAGATCAGGTGGTCTGGTATTCCCATCTCTTTCAGAATTTTCCACAGTTTATTGTGATCCACACAGTCAAAGGCTTTGGCATAGTCAATAAAGCAGAAATAGATGTTTTTCTGGAACTCTCTTGCTTTTTCCATGATCCAGCGGATGTTGGCAATTTGAGCGTCAAATTGGCAATTTGAAAAGATTGAGGAAAGTAGGAGAAGTGGGTGGCAGAGGATGAGATGGTTGAACGGTATCACTGACTCAACAGACATGAATCTGTGCAAACGTGAAGGACTGGGAAGCCTGGTGTGCTTCAGTCCACGGGGTCGCAGAGAGTCAGACATGACCGAGTGACTGAAGAAAGTGCGTAAGTATCTTCATTGACTTGGTTTACCCATCTATGCTCATGCTCAGTTGCAAAGTCACAAACACAATCTCAGCAGCAGGATGCACTGTCCTGTCCAAAGAATTCTTTGCAATCCCATGTACTGTAGCCTGCCATGTCCCTCTGTCCATGGGATTTTCCAAGCAAGAATACTGGAATGGTTGCCATTTCTTTCTCCATTCCATCTATGGAATGAGGTTTAATCTCACTGAACTGGACATAGGTTCATGTGGAATCCTTTAGCTGATGTTTCTGCAAAGCCCTCTGTAGACAAAACTGGAGCTGGAATGCCACATCTGATCAACTGAAGGAAAATTTAGGGTTTAAGTCCTCATAGGGAATTTCTAAGCTCTGAGTGTGTAGGCACCTTTAATGGTATTTTAATGAATCTGACTTTTTTCCAAGGAGTTAATTTAATTCTTGCTCTTAATGAGATCCTGCCTCTTATGCAAGCCTGAGGACAGAGTGTGGAGAGGCAGAAAGACTTCTCAGAGAGGGACAGGGTTTTCTGGAAAACTCAGAACTGGCCCCACTTGGTAGGTTCTGTGTCAGAGCTCTGAGTTTGTAAGCCTCTCTTCCTTACTGTGCTCAGTGTTGAGACTTCATCTATTGCCTCATGATCTGAGCCAACAGACTTCCTTAATGGACTCTATCCATGCCAATCAGTAAGCACAAGTTTCTAGTCCAGGGACTTACCCAATTGCAACTAAACAACAACAAAAAGATAGCATAAATATCTTGGAGTTAAAGTAGAAAAGAAAAGAAAAATCTAATCATTGACAGTATCAGTCATAACTACAAGTTATTTTCTCCTAAAAAGATCTCATTGTGTTCCTTTTGTGTAAAAGCAAAATATAAACTAAAATGAATCTTTAAATACTTTGATGCAGTTTTGAATGAATGATGTTTGTCAAAGTGTGCTTTAAATACTGGAGACTTTACACACTACATGAATTGACACGTCTGTGCTGGTGGATCCACACCACCAGCTGATAGCGGGTGGAATTCCATCTACACACTATGAGAAGGATGAGATTTCCTACCGTCTTGGGTCATTGCAAAGGAGGAAAAGAGGATTTTACATGGTCTGGTGTCACAGTGCAGTTTCCTTACACATTCCTTGATGTTTGCTTTCCTATTAAAAGAAAAAAAATTGGTGACTAGAATCCTGAAATGGAAGCATTAGTGAGGATATGTGTAGTATAATAGCAAATTTTAATTATTGTACTGCTGACAACTACCACAGTTATTTCAGTAATATTTTAAAATTCAGTTTTACTGTTTTCTGTTCATATGAAAGTAATGGATGGTATACCATTTACTATTTTCCCCATCAAAGAAAAAAAGAAGAAATGAAAACAAAACAATACCACAGACCTCAACAAAACATAAAGTTATCAACTTTAGATCCAGAGAGGGGAAGTTTCCAGAAAAATTCTGAGTGTCTGTGTCTGTACAAGAGCTTTCAGAAGGGGTTTTGTGTCAGGCCAGGCAGAACCATGAGGCTGGCAGAGGGTGATAAAGAAAGACATCACTGTCTGCTAGGCAGGCCTCCTAAATGTTGGGCTTCTCTGTTGGCTCAGAGGTTAAAGCATCTGCCTGGAACACGGGAGACCTGGGATCGATACCTGGGTCCAGAGGATCCCCTGGAGTAGGAAATGAAGTTAGTAGAGGAGTCTTTGCAATCTTATTCCTTTTCTCCGATTTTTTGCTACCTCTCTAGCAACTTATCAGAGCTTTGAAATGTACCTCCATCTGGAAGACGCAAAAGCGCCCTCAAATTCTCCTGCTTGGACCCAGTTCCGAACAAATAGCCCCTCTCTGGAGACCAAGCCCATCACTCGTCACATCCGTGTCTAGGCTCTGGGTCAGGGTCAGTGGGAGGCCCACAGGCAGGGTCTCCTGCGTGGCACCGGGATGCTGAAATAGCAGCATTTGACACATTTAAAACTTGCTGTTTGTGCAATCACTAAAAACTGCACCATTAGCTGGATTTTCAGATTGCATGAGTGCAGATCATTAAGTGTTATTACAGTATTAATTATTAGAAATGTCCTGTCCTGCCCAAATTAAATTGGGATAGTCAACGGCCTGCGAGTTCTCAATAGCACGGATAATTTACCCGGAGATCCGCCACCCTGGGTAAGGTGTCTTCACACGCAATTCACATTAGTTCACATTAAGTACCAACCGAAGATCCCAGAAGAAATGGAACAAATCAGATCTGGATATCTTCCTATGGCAACTTTGCTACAGGAACTTCCAGAAAAAAAAGGAGGCTGGACAGAGACTGCATTGATGCCTCACAGAGAAAGTCAACCCATTAAATCCAGTTTTTAATGTGCCTCTTGGTTGCTGCAATGATTTCACAGGATTTCAGTGTCTCACAATCTGTGCTGAGTTGAAAGTGGAAGATGCATCACTATTTAAGGCTGATCCATTCAAAACTGGATGAATATTTTTTAAAACTCTAACCCTGTCAAGAAGCTGAGATGATCCCAATTGATTACTTAGATATTTCAAAATTATCCTTAGATTCAATTTTTAAATTTTACTTAAGTAAAATAAATTAGAAATTCAGTTTTTCAAGCTTAGGGTAAAGTATATAATAGTTGCTTGAAGCATCAATTATATTAGTTCCGAGTGGTGATCAATACTAGACAATGGTACAGCTATGAAATGGTGTCTGTTCTTAAAACAATGGTTTCGGGAGGCTGGGAAAACTATGCAATGCTCCTGGAAAACGTAATATTTAATGTCAAAAGATATGTGTATGCATTGTTAGATATGTATACCTAGTTGTTATGATTACAACTAGGTACAGAAATTGCAGACTAAAAATCTAAAACACCCTAAACTATAAATGATTGAGTGAACGGACACACATACAGATGAGACCTAACAATGACACTTAAGCCCAGACTAGACTCGAATAGACACTCTAGATATTCTCATACCTAATCTGAAATTTAGCAAGGTTCAAGGTCCTTTTATAAAATGAAAACGTAGTATTTTCCCCAACTTTCTGCTCTTCTTAAAAATCTTGTTCAGTCACTCAGTCATGTCTGACTCTCTTGTAACCCCATGGACTGTAGCCCACCAAGCTCCTCTGTCTAAGGTATTTCTGAGGCAAGAATTCTGGAGTGGATTGTTATTTCCTTCTCCAGGGGATTTCCTGACCCAGGGATTGAACCTGGGTCTCCTGCATGGCAGGCAGATCCTTTACCACGGAGCCACCAGGAAAGATAGAGCCTTTAAGAGCTGAAGAAGGAAGTGGAAAGGACTGGGTACAGACACCCTGGTTCCAGTCCCAGCTCTGCCCGCCAGGTTGCATGAAACCGTAAAGAGCCCGTACTTCCCTGAAACTCCCTGCAGGGCCTGAAGATCACAAACTACACCTTCTGAAATTTCCTCCGGCAGCATAAATGGCATAGAATAGTCATAGGTTATAGTTTCTAGGGCTCTTTTTATTAAAAGAGTACTTCCCCCAAGCCTCATCCAAGGCCAGGAAACACTATTCTTTTCACAGGTCAGAGGCATCAAGGTCCTGGAGCTCACTCTCCTCCAAAACTGGCACTTAGGAAACCACAGAATGACTCAGCCTTGTGCCTACAGAGCCAGTGCTCATCTTCTTTCCAGGAATCCACTGAGGGCTTGCTTGATGCCCCCCAAAAGCTCCAGTGGGAACCATCATAGACCCTACCAGAAGAACAAGTCCATCCCAGGTCAGTGGCAGGAGCAAGCCCATGTAATGAGAGGCCCGGGGCTGACACCTGTCCACACATCCTGAAGCCTGGGCTTGTCCTTTTCATGCTCAGGGCCTGGCATCAACTACAAACTGGTACACGCCATCTGCCTTTGCGGGGATTAAATCACGTGCTACTGCAGCTACTGACTTTCAAACCGCCCACCCCCTCCCGCTGAAGAGAGTGCAGGGTAGAGAGCAGGAATGAGGCACTCTGTGCTCTGGGAAAACTGGCAGACCAGCCCTTCAGATAACTATTTTCAGGAGCTGGTTTTCTGAGCCCAATTCTTCCATCTCCTCATATCTAGGAAAGCACTAAAATCGTTCACGGTGATGACTGTGCCTCATGATGGCAGAAACCTTCTACAAAAATATGTGCTTGTCTGCATGCACTCCCCCTTCACCAAGGAGCTTCCCAGGTGGCTCAGTGGTAAAGAATCTGCCTAAAAACTCAGGAGACACAAGAGATGCAGGTTCAACCCCTGGGTCGGGAACATACCCTGAGTATGGCAACCCACTCCACTGCGAAGAATTCTAAGCACAGAGGAGCCTGGCAGGTTACAATCCATGGAGCCAAAAAGAATCAGACACAATTGAGCAACTGAGCACACCCCTTCACCAAAATCACATGTATATTGACCTTGCCCCTTGCCTCTTTGGAGCAGTTTCTCAGAGCTATCTCAGGTGCTGTCTCCTGGGCTTCAGTCCTCCTTCTGCCCAAAATACAACAACTCTCAGCTCCCACGTTGTGCACTTTTGTTTTAGGTCAGCATGGCAGAAGCATCTCCATCCCACACATCCAGAAGCTAAGAGGCTCTCTATGACCCGGACTAGAGCTCCCAGACCACACCCTGCCCTTCCCCTGTAAACAGACCAGGCACAAATGTCTCACAAGCCGCACGTCTTCCTCTCCCTTCTTTCTGCCTGGCTCTCCCTCCAAACCCCTACCAGGCCACAGGTCCGAGGCCCAGCCAGCAGAGGCTGAGCCCACACCCACGGTGAGCCCTGTCCCCTGGTCCTGGATGCAGTCAGGACCCCAAGTACATCCAGTGCTGTGAGTGGCAGCTGCCACATTAGCTCCTTGAGGACCAAACTTAGAGAAGCAGCATCAAAACGGGCCCAGAGCTGCCCCTCCCAGGCCACCGCTCCTTGGGGCCCTGTGTGGCCCTAGAGGATGCAGGGTCAAGGGCAGAAGGGAGGGGCTGCGAGGCAGAGGAAAGGCCGCAGGAACAGAGGCAAGAAGTGGAGGGTTTGGAGGGGAGCCCACCCCCGGGTGTGGCCACACCTGCCCCAGACCCACATCCTCAAGCCAGTTTGATCCAGGAGCCCCCAGTTGGACTCTGGTTCAGGGTCACCCACCTCAGATGGTCACATCCTCAGATGGAGATTGTCAAGATCCGAACAGAACCAGAGCAGCCCAGCTGTCAACTCAGGCTGATCTAGCACATGGGTCCTTCCTGGATTCTGGTCGGTCAGACGCCGCTTCTGAAATTCTCCTAACACCAGCGGCACCTGGACTCAGACAGCTTGCCCAGATCCAATCCCATCGCCATCAGCCGCTCAACAATTAGACCCTTTCTCCACAATTTCAAAAGTGTTTTTTGATCTAGGGAAGGAGAGCTATTTTAATATTTTTCACTCCAGTGTTTACACTCTTGTCCTTCACTTGTCAAATCTCAAACGTTTTAGAAATTAGTAGTCTCCAGGTTTCAGTTGCAAATTTTCAGTCAACAGAACAAAACCCAACCTTCTGCAGCGAAGGTAGAAAACCAACCCTGGCAGCAAAGCCTGTGTTCCTCCCTCCACGGCTCAGCTCACCAAGGTGGTAACTTCCCAGCCCAAGCAGGCGATTGAAATGCAAACGCTATTAAGTACTGTCTGTTTCTTTCTGCTATTTCAAAAAATGGAGAAGAAATTAAACACAAAAACTCGTTAAAGCAAAGTTCAGATTACCAATGTGAGCACAAAACAGTCAGTAAATGCAAATGCCAATGTTCTAATTGTAACGATAACTGAAATCACTTCATACCCTGGTCACATTGACTGTCTGTTTAAAGGTCTAATTAGAACCTTCAGCTATTATGGGTGATATGGATGAATACTTTAATATGAGTGCATTTATTCTTACAGCTTTGTGCCTTTCAGCAGTAAGCTCCTTGAAAGTAGGGATTCTCCTTTAATTCATTGAGGCTGTAGCTGTGCTCGGAGAAGGCAATGGCACCCCACTCCAGGACTTTTGCCTAGAAAATCCCATAGACCGAGGAGTGGCTCAGTTGTGTCCGACTCTTTGCGACTCTGTCCATGGAATTTTCTAAGCAAGAATACAGGTGTGGGTTGCCATTCCCTTCTCCTGGGGAATCTTCCTAATCCCAGGATCGAACCCGGGTCTTCTGCCTTGTAGGCAGATTCTTTACCATCTGAGCCACCAGGGACGCCTAATTCATTGTAGGAGTGGTATCAACTAGATGGTGTTGAGCCAACAGCAGTAAAACAACTCTGGGAGTACACTCAGTTTGGGCAGAGCAGTGATCTCCAGGGAACCAAGTGGCTAGCCGTATACCAACCAGCCGCTCCGTTCGTTACACACTGCAGGGTTCAGCTCCATCACGTCTGAGCTTCTGCATGCAATCAAGAGACCAGCCATAGTTAAACTAAAAACCCCTTCCAAATTAATTTCAATTTCAGTTTCGATTCTTTTGTTGTTGTTGTTATTTTCTTTTTGTTGTTGTTGTTATTTTCATTTAGATTTTATGAGGAAAAATTTTAGAACACTAGTAATGGTATTATCAGAGAAGGCAATGGCACCCCACTCCAGTACTCTTGCATGGAAAATCCCATGGACAGAGGAGCCTGGTAGGCTGCAGTCCATAGGGTCTCTAACAGTCGAACATGACTGAGCAACTTTCCTTTCACTTTTCACTTTCATGCACTGGAGAAGGAAATGGCAACCCATTCCAGTGTTCTTGCCTGGAGAATCCCAGGGACAGCGGAGCCTGGTGGGCTGCATTCCATGGGGTCTCTGAGGGTCAGACACGACTGAGCGACTTCACTTTGACTTTTCACTTTCATGCATTGGAGAAGGAAATGGCAACCCACTCCAGTGTTCTTGCCTGGAGAATCCCAGGGATGGCGGAGCCTGGTGGGCTGCCATCTATGGGGTCGCACAGAGTCGGATACGACTGAAGCAACTTAGCAGCAGCAGCAGCAGTAATGGTATTAGAAAACTAAAGGGAATTAGAAAAATATGCCCATATCCTAGAACATCACCCACTTTTCTATTCTCATGTTTCCTTCCTGTCATCACTAATACAATGTGTATTGTTGCACAGTTGAACAATGATAGTGCAAATGTATAGCCTTTATATTGACAGCTGTACCACTCATCCATTTTAACCCTTGGACATTTAAAAGTATTTCAAATAGAGCTGCACCGGGCACATCCTGTGTTACTTTGTGACAAATTTTTCCTTAGGTTCTTTTTTTTTTTTAAGTTTAATATAATCCTTAAAACTCCTCACGAGTTCTCCATATTGCTTCAGAATAATTTAGATAAATTGAAAGCACATTTCTAGCAAAGTAATAATTTATTACAATAAGTTACCTACTTGAACAAAGGTTCCAAAATTTCACAGAAAACACATGTACAACTGTCATCACTTTTTCAAATAGAATTAGAATACCCTCTACTATTTATGATTTGTAATAACAAACCTACTAAAAAAGTTATGAAACATTTATAGGCCAAACAATGAAAAGAGATTAAAGAGCATACTTATTACAAACATGACAAAAAGGTCATAAATAAAAAACACTTACAGCTAAAATCTTAAAGATATAAACAGATAATTAGATGAAGAGAAGAATTAATAGCAATAAAACATCTGAAAAAAATGTTCATTCTCACAAATAGTGAAAGAAATGACAGCTAAAAAAATAAAGCCTTTCTCACCTATTAGATTAAAAATAATCTAGTTATCAGCAAAGACTGAGAAAAGACAATCTAGAGATCTGAAGACTTTGAAACTAGTGATTCACATTCCAGTCCCCCAGCTGTATTGGGGAGCAGAGAGACAGACTGAGAGATAGGATCCCGGGTGGCCTCGGCCTGCAGGGCTTGCAGCCGGGCTTGGGTTCCCGGCCAGAGGCTGAGGCTGGGCAGCAGCAGTAAGAGAAAGGAAGGAATTAAGGCTTTGTTCGGAAGAAGCAAGTTACCCGCAGTATAAATACGCTGTCCACTAGATGAGTAAATGCCGGGGCAGGCTTTACACCTTCTGGAAAAGTCGGCTCTTTTTCTCTCTCTGTCCACCTCTCCGAGGGTCACGGTGCCCCGCGGTTCGGCATGCCGTGTGCACGTCTGCGTGCACCCGAGTGAGTTGTGGCGTCTGGTTGTGGGGCGTGCTCAGTCACCGGGCCCGCTTATGCTGGATCAATGAACAGGAACTCATTATATCCTGACGAAAACCAGCCACAGGAAGGGAGAGCCCACTTAGGTGTGTGAGAGTGAGATTATATACGGTTTTTTTCCCGTTGTTTCATTTCACAAAACTGCAAAAGTCCAGCCAACGTTTTGTCAGTAAAAAACAATAAAGAATATGAAAAGCCCATCTTCACAGAACATTGGACATTGCAAAACAACCTGAAGCTATTATCGGATATATCAAAACTGACACGTAAAACTTTGGCTCTTGATTGAGCCATATCTCATGGGGACAGCTCAGCTCATCCCCTCTCTCCCGAGTGGAGCCGCATGTCCGAAGGACCAGGGCAGGGAGTTTATGAGCTTCATTGAATTGGTGGTATTCGGATGGTTGAAAAGATCGGTGACGTTGCAAAACTGGTCGTTAGATGTTCAGAAGCAGAGGGACTCTTACTCCATCAGGACCTAAAGGAATAGCCTGGATTAGAAGTGAGGCTAATTGTGTTCACATACCTTATATAGAAACCAGGAGTGCTTTATGAATGCAGTGTTGATGCGTTTGCTACCTGTGGTCTCTTACCTTTTAAAAAAGCTAATGAACTGACACACAACTTGGTTCTAATGTCATCAAAAAGGCAACTATTTCTTGAAAACAGGAAAGTAATCCCTGCATCTTCTCTCACGTACACCCATATGGTATGAATTTTATGTCCTTTAATATTACTTTGTGTCTTTCTAATACTGCAACAAGAACTTGTGTGTGTGTCTGTAAAAACTGCACCCAAATTAAATGAGGAAGAAATAACTCAGAAGTTGCTTTTCCTGTGCCGCTTACAAGTAAGAGACAAACAGATACATGAGAAGCCGAACAGGGGTCAGATCCTAAGCCACAGATGTGCCAAAAAGCCCTATTACGCACTACTGACACCCCAGAATTCCCATCGGCACACCTAAATAATATCAGATTGGGCTCTTCACGTATATTATACTGCCGAACATCTGTTTCCTGGGTTTCTGAGAGACTGTATTTAAAGCCTAAAGGTTTGGTATTAAGGGAAATAATTAACATGTTTCTTGGCAACTGGCCAGCAGGGATGGCACAGCCCTCGAAAATGACAAAGTCTCTTCATCCCCCACGTCACCATGAGCGATTCCCAGAGTAATTCAGGAGAATGACTATAATAATACGCCTTTCCTCTGAAAGAGCTGTGATGTAGGCGTGGGGATGACAGCGCATTTGCAGCCTGCGTGGCGAGGAGCTGGACTCAAGGGCACTGGAGGTCAGTGGAGATCCCACTGGTAAACTAGCCATCACCGGGCGCTCTCTTAGTTCTTAGAAATGGTCCTTCTGCATTCATAGGAAGTGGAAGTGCTTCAGTGAATTCTGAAAACTGAGATTTCCATTTTGAAACTGCCAGGGACACATCCCTCAGACACTCTCAGTGGATGTACAGCTGTGGTCCCAAAATTTATTTCTGCATCTCTGAACAGTACCCCAGCCCAGCCATCTTGTTGGAGAAGTTTCTAGAGGGTGCGGGTATCATTTTGGTCTTAGTTCTTTTTGATTACACAGAGAGACTCACCCTCATGGGAGGTAAAACTTCTCAAGACAAGGCAGGAATGAAGGAGCATGGTACAGATGCTGGCTTCTCTCCCTTCCCACTGTTCTGATGATTTAAACACGAGGTGACGCAGTGCATACAGGTGCACCGCCCCTGTGATACAACCACTGCTGATTTCAGATACAATGCATTCCTTCCTATTTTGGTTTAAAAGCATATTTATTTTGGTATTAATTTAGGGGAAACTCAAGAAGATACTCATGGGGCAATTGCTCATCCACCACAGAAACGGGTGCCCTGTTTGAACGTTTTGAGAAGCTCCCTTGCATGGTGAACGTTCATCCAGAAAACATCATAGTGGTCCCAGCAGAAGACACTTGGAGAATGCTCATCACTGAACAGGGTCCCTTCTCCCCTCCTCCACCTCCACCACACAGTGTTTTCACTTCTAGCTAGCAGATGCCGCGGCTGGACCCGGCTCCATCTTTATTCCTGTGTGTGGTCTGTTGGTGGCTCTGTTCTGAGGGTGTTCGGGTGCTTCTGCTGTGATTAGCATGCTGGCTTCTCTGTACCATGGTGGGACAGCGACTGGAGCTTGGGTCCTGCAGGAGCATCACAGCTGCGAAGAGTGATGGAATGACCTCGTTTCAGGCTTTCTCTTAGACAACAGGCAGCGCCCTATGAAGATTGATACAGAAGGGCGGGCTGCCTGGGCCGGACCATCAAATGGATTGATATTATTCTCTAGCAGAGGATGAAGACAGAGTAACCGTTATCATACTCAATACGCGGGCTTGTCAGCAGCAGAAAATCATCCCGTGTCACTGATTATGGGAGCGTTTCATGACTGTCACTCGAATTTAGTAGCACGACAGCGTGGGCAGGCTACTGGGTCAGAAACTCCCTATTTGTAAGAAAAGGAAAGGCTGCCCGCAAACCCAGCCCCCACGAAGGTGCCCCTGGTGGAAGGGAGAGGCCGGCAATTTGCAATACGCATTTGTTTCTTGTCTCATAGAACAAGGGTGGCAGGTCCCCAGGGCTGGGGCTTCTGTGGGTTTGGTTCCCCGACATGAAGTTGCTGCATGAGAATCACTCTGTGCCTGGGTGATCATCCAGGGGGAGTAGGAAGAACTTGCATTCTCAAAGATAGCTGTGACGTACCCACCACCTACAGTCATGTGTCATTCACTCCTCATTCACGCGGTGGACACACTCCCTCACAGACGCAGACACACACGAGAAATTAGCGCCTGTCCACTGTGAATGGAGAACTGAGGCTTGGTGGCAGCTCGAGGCACAAGGGAACAGCTGCCTCTGATGCCCACGGAGGTGAGGCAGTCATTCCCCACGTGGCATGACTGGGCCCACAAGTAATCGCCAGCCAGGCCCTGATTCCAGCTTCTGAAACTGAGCCATCATTCCTTCATTCTTTGTTTCCCACCCCTTGTGAGAGGCAGACCCCATGGGAAGCAGGTCTGGCAAGCTGTGTCACCTCACAACGAAAGAGTGTGACAGCTGGTGCCCTGATGCTATGAGACAGCAGTGGCCGAGCGTACATGCTCCAAGTAGGTGAGGGTGAAGGGAGAAGACCCTTCCTGGGGTGGCAGAATTCCGTGAGACCCCAACACGCAGAGCAGATCACACACAAGACTCGCCGAGTCAGTCACTTCTTCTCAGGACAGAATCAGGAACACATGGGCCGTCATGGAGGAGGTGAGGAGGCTGCAGCAGGAGCTGAGTCACAGGGCGCGGGGCCTTTGGAAGTGTTGATGCTGCTCTGCACCCTGTGGATCCGGGGGCAGGGGAGCTGTAGGATGGTCCCATGGGCGAGGCCCCTCATCCAGAGTGTGTTCAGAAATGAAGCCTACTGCCTCTGTGTGGACCAGAGGTCACAGGGCAACCAGCACAGAGCATCTCAGGTGGGGAGGGGCTGGGGAGACCTGGACAAAGAGGACAGATGGCCTGGGGGCTCAAACCAGGCTTTCAGGTTGATCAGATCAGATCAGATCAGATCAGTCGCTCAGTCGTGTCCGACTCTCCTCAACCCCATGAACTGCAGCACGCCAGGCCTCCCTGTCCATCACCAACTCCCGGAGGTCACCCAGACTCATATTCATCGAGTCAGTGATGCCATCCAGCCATCTCATCCTCTGTCGTCCCCTTCTCCTCCTGCCCCCAATCCCTCCCAGCATCAGAGTCTTCTCCAATGAGTCAACTCTTTGCATGAGGTGGCCAAAATACTGGAGTTTCAGCTTTAGCATCATTCCTTCCAAAGAAATCCCAGGGTTGATCTCCTTCAGAATGGACCAGTTGGATCTCCTTGCAGTCCAAGGGACTCTCAAGAGTCTTCTCCAACACCACAGTTCAAAAGCATCAGGAGGTGATAAATACACACATATAAATGCATACACTTCTGTAATATGGTCTATTTATGGCTCACATGCTCAGTCATGTCCAGCTCTTTATGACCTCCTGGAGAGTAGCTCACCAGGCTCCTCTGTCCATGGGATTCTCCAGGCAAGATCACTGGAGTGTGTTGCCAATCCTCCTCCAGGGGATCTTCCAACCCAGGGATTGAACCCGTGTCTCCTGTATCTCTTGCATTGCATCTAGATTCTTTACTACTGAGCCACCTCTGCTCTTCTTAATAAAAATAGACTATTATCTAGCATATGCTGTTTGGGAGAAAGATTGTAAAAATAAGATGTGGTTCCTGAGAGCAGGAGTCGGAATTGCACAGGGCACCGTTACACTAGAAATAAAGATGGCAGTAGCATTTCTTGTGCAGCCACAGTGTGCTGAGCCCCCAGTGCAGGGCGTCTTGGAAGCCCAGCTCCGACAGAATCCATCCTACCGCCTGGCCCTGGAGCAGGTGGCCAGCTCATCCAAGCCTCCATCCCCGACCTCGGGGGTCCTCTCGAGGAAGACAAAGAGAGGGACATTCAGAACTCAGGATACAATGTATGGCACAGGGAAAACCAGCGGTCTGTCCTCCCTTTATGCAGTTTGAAGGCTTCCAGAACCTATCCTATAATATACATATAAGAAACCTATAATAAGCATCGTCACAGCCTCAGCCTCACTAAAAGTATGACCCTCAAAGCTCTCAAAAGAACATGGACCCAAGAGGTAAGCCAGCGGGAGCGGTTCCATCTGCAGTTGGTGGCCCTGCCAGGAAGCCAGCTCTGTGACTCCCAAATCTGTAATGAGCATCCTGACTTCAGACCCAGTCCTGGCATGTGAATGCCAGCAGCCACAGAGACAGGACCCAGCTGTCACTTACATGTCAGTAACCGGCTGCTGTTCACAGTGAGGGGCATTGGGGTGAATCACGTGTGTCCATCAGGACAGGAAGCGAGGGCTCAGGCCTTCCCACTCAGTGTCTGCTGCCACGTCGAAAGGCGCTTCCCAAACCTGCCTCCTGATGCTGTCAGGGACACCCGGGACTTTCAGACTTATGACAAGGGCCTCATCTTGACCTTCCCATGAACCAAAATTGATCCATTCATTAGGTGACCTTTAGTGAGCACCCTTCCCTGCTGGCTTCGTGCTGGGTGGTGAGGACATCCGGACACAGATGAAACAGAAGCTTCAGGGAGATGCTGCCGCTCTTCATCCAGAAGAAACCTGAATGGGGGCTGGTCATTTTCTGGGAAGACTGAGAAAACAGTAAGTATGAGTGGCCAACTTCAAGTCAGATTTGTATTATTCTACAGGACGATTGGGCTTCCCTGGGGGCTCAGCTGGTAAAGAATCCACCTGCAATGCAGGAGACCTGGGTTTGATCCCTGGGTCGGGAAGATCCCCTGGAGGAGGAAATGGGAACCCACTCCAGTGTTCTTGCCTGGAGGATCCCATGGAGCCTGGCAGGCTACAGGCCGTGGGATCACAAAGGGTCGAACATGACAGAGCAACTAAACCCACTACCGCCAACACAGGATGGTTTCCTCCACCCATCCCTCCTTCCTGTCTGGCTGGTTTTCTCCACACTCAGGTGACAGTTGCAGTGCAGCCTGAGAGTGGACATGAGTGACCCACAATTCATCCACGGGCTTGTCCTCAAATGATGTGACTTAACAGGCCTCTGTACTTGGCAGGACAACTTGGGACCGCAGGGACTTCTACCAGAGAGACCCCCACTGGTTTAAACACTGGATGAGGGTCCTTCCATCTCCCTGTCGGACCTCTCTTGGTGAAACCTGCCAACAAATGGTGACTCTCAAGAAATATGGGCCATTGCATTGTTTCCCTTTAAAATAGTAAAAAAAAAAAAAAAAAAAAAGGAAGGAAACAGAAGCAATCTGGTATCCAGGGAGCTTGCTGGGAGAATATTTTCCATGGGAGCCAGCTGATCATCCATCTCCCCTTTGCAGAGCATCAGGGTCACTAGGCTTGATGGTGATGCGACACATCCCCACTCATCAGTGCCCCTGCTAGACGTGAGTGATGGCAGGGATGGCTGTCCACATGGCTGAGCTACAGAAGGAGCCTGGCTGGCCTGGCCCTCAGAATAAAAATGAAAAAAAAAAAAAAACACCTCGCTTTTAAAATAATGGAGCTCCCTGGGAAAGTATGCTTCATGATTCACTTTGTGGGAAGTATTTATTTCTCTCTGTTTGTGAAAGGGGTTTATCATGCCTGGTGTATTTCTCTACACTAAAGCCCAAAACCTCAAAATATATACAGAAAAGGAAACCACAGCTGAAGTAGAGGTGCATGTGGGTATGTGTTCAGTCACTCAGTCATGTCTAACTCTTTGTGACCCTATGGACTGTAGCCCACCAGGCCTTTCTGTCCATGGGGTTTCCCAGGCAGGGATACTAGGGTGGGTTGCCATTTCCTCCTCCAGGGGATCTTCCCAGCCCAGGAGTCAAACTTGCATCTCCTGCATTGGCAGGCGAGTTTTTTTTTTTTTTTTTTTACCACTGAGCCCCCAGGGAAGTCAGAGGTACGTGTGTATATTTATTTATAAGCAGACATGTGTATATAGATACACACACACACACATACACACACAAATATATACACATCCATATACACATGGGCTTCCCAGGTGACTCAGTGGTAAAGAGCCTGCCTGCCAATGCAAGAGATATAAAAGAGGCAGGTTCAGTCTCCAGGTCAGGATGATACCCTGGAGAAGGGCACAGCAACCCATTCCAGTATTCTTGCCTGGAGAATCCCATGGACAGAGGAGCCTGGCAGGCTACAGTCCATAGGGTCTCACAGAGGCAGACACGACTGAAGGGACTTAGCATGCACACATGCATATACTACACACATACACACGTAATGCACATAAACACACACATACACTAACATATGTGCATACACAAGCACACATACACAGGCACGCACATGTCCTTGCTCTCATGTTCATCTTTACAGGCTCTTCATCCTGCTCCACCCTGGGCCCAATGTGAATTTGAAACCATGAACTCTACACAGACTTCCCATCTGTGGCTATTCTAATGTCAACACGGTTGTAAAGACAAGCTTGGTTTGCTTTGCCTCCAAGCTTCCTGCAGGAACCAGAAAGGGGAGCAGAACTGAGTCAGGGGGTGGGGCCAGATGAGGCATGAGGTGGGGAAGGAGCCCTGCCTTGTCAAGTCAGAGGCACAGAGGTAGGGGAAACTCCTGCCTGCAGAAAAGAAGTGCCAGCTTTTCTACTTGCTCTGTGCTCCTAATGAACAAGTAGGAAAGGATTGCCTGTTCAAAGGATTGAAGAAGAAAGAAAATAATTGAAGAACAGCAGGAATAACTCCTCTGGCTGATGTACGTTCACCTCTGTTTGGAAAGAGACTGTGACATGTTGGCCCTACATGCAGGTTTTTAAAGAAACAAGAGATTATATTATTTTGAAAGTCCAAAAGCCCACTAAAGAGAAAGAGAAACTGTTCTCTACACAGGAATGAGTCAGACCATTGCTGAATTTCTCTTCATAAACAAAATCTTAGGTAACTGCTTTCAAAATTCTAGGAGATACGTGCTTTCAACCCAGAGTTCCATACCCAGCTGAACTATCCATCAAGTGTAAGGCAGCTTCTTGGGATGACAGTGAGCAGTGCACACATTCCTGCTTATGAAAACGAGGCAATGGAGAAACAGAGAAGAAAATTTGGTTTGCTGCTAAGGATGGATCCAGCCCAGCAGGGCAGCTTCAGCATAGGCCCAGAGAAAGAGCCAGGTCAGGGCAGAGGGGGAGAGCCTTCAATGCATCCAGCCCAGCAGGACAGCTTCAGCACAGGCCCAGAGAAAGAGCCAGGTCAGGGCAGAGGGGGAGAGCCTTCGAAGAGAACCTGGAGCAAGAGAGGTGGACTTGGCAGAGGAGGCGATGCCTATGATGTTAGGGACTTTGGAAAGAGAGTTGGAGAGGGGAAATGGGCTCAAATGAGAGTTAAAAGTGAATAAAAAAGAAGTGCAATTACATAGAGATCCACTTTCATTGCTCTCAGGTAGGATCCATTTTCCACCCCCAGGGTGGTCTGGCATGGTATAACTGGAGCAGACACATATCTGGAGGGGTTGCAACTCAGGAAACCCATGGAACTGGTGTGGATACTATCACGGTTGTTGTTCAGTTGCTAAATCATGTGCAACTCTTGGCAGCCCCATAGACAGCAGCACACTAGTCCTTCACTATCTCCTGGAGTTTGCTCAAACTCATGTCTATTGAGTTGATGATGCCATCCAAACATCTCATCCTCTGCCACCCCTTCTTCTCTTGCCTTCTCCCATGGGTGCCCTCATTGCCTGCTGCCTGATCCTGCCAGAGCAGCACTTCACATCCACAGGCTTCAAAATTCTCCACCGATTTCAACCATTAGAATCTATCTATCAAGCTTAGACTTCACATTCCAGGATGTCTGGCTCTAGGAGAGTGATCACACCATCATGATTATCTTGGCCATGAAGATCTTTTTTGTATTGTTCTTCTGTGCATTCTTGCCACCTCTTCTTAATATCTTCTGCTTCTGTTAGGTCCATACCATTTCTGTCCTTTATCAAGCCCGTCTTTGCATGAAATGTTCCCTTGGTATCTGTAATTTTCTTGAAGAGATCTCTAGTCTTTCCCATTCTGTTGTTTTCCTCTATTTCTTTGCATTGATCACTGAGGAAGGCTTTCTTATCTCTTCTTGCTATACTTTGGAACTCTGCATTCAGATGCTTATATCTTTCCCTTTCTCCTTTGCTTTTTGCTTCTCTTCTTTTCAAAGCTATTTGTAAGGCCTCCCCAAACAGCCATTTTGCTTTTTTGCATTTCTTTTCCATGGGGATGGTCTTGATCCCTGTCTCCTGTACAAACCTCAGTCCATATGTCACAAACCTCAGTCCATAGTTCATCAGGCACTCTATCTATCAGATCTAGTTCCTTAAATCTATTTGTCACTTCCACTGCATAATCATAAGGGATTTGATTTAGGTCATACCTGAATGGTCTAGTGGCTTTCCCTACTTTCTTCAATTTAAGTCTGAATTTGGCAATAAGGAGTTCATGATCTGAGCCACAGTCAACTCCTGGTCTTGTTTTTGCTGACTGTATAGAGCTTCTCCATCTTTGGCTGCAAAGAATATAATCAATCTGATTTCAGTGTTGACCATCTGGTGATGTCCATGTGTAGAGTCTTCTCTTGTGTTGTTGGAAGAAGGTGTTTGCTATGACCAGTGCATTCTCTTGGCAAAACTCTATTAGCCTTTGCCCTGCTTCATTCCGTAATCACGATGGTATGATCACTCACCTAGAGCCAGACATCCTGGAATGTGAAGTCAAGGGGGCCTTAGAAAGCATCACTACAAACAAAGCTAGTGGAGGTGATGGAATTCCAGTGAAGCTATTTCTAACCCTGAAAGATGATGCTGTGAAAGTGCTGCACTCAATATGCCAGCAAATTTGGAAAACTCAGCAGTGGCCACAGGACTGGAAAAGGTCAGTTTTCATTCCAATCCCAAAGAAGGCAATGCCAAAGATGCTCAGACTACTGCACAATTGCACTCATCTCACACGCTAGTAAAGTAATGTTCAAAATTCTCCAAGCCAGGCTTCAGCAACACATGAACTATGAAATTCCAGATGTTCAAACTGGCTCGAGAAAAGGCAGAGGAACCAGACATCAAATTGCCAACATCCACTGGATCATGGAAAAAGCAAGAGAGTTCCAGAAAAACGTCTATTTCTGTTTTATTGACTATGCCAAAGCCTTTGACTGTGTGGATCACAATAAACTGTGGAAAATTCTGAAAGAGATGGGAATACCAGACCACCTGACCTGCCTCTTGATAAACCTATATGCAGGTCAGGAAGCAACAGTTAGAACTGGACATGGAACAACAGACTGGTTCCATATAGGAAAAGGAGTACATCAAGGCTGTATATTGTCACCCTGTTTCTTTAACTTTTATGCAGAGTACATCATGAGAAACGCTGGGCTGGAAGAAGCACAAGCTAGAATCAAGATTGCCGGGAGAAGTATCAGTAACCTCAGATATGCAGATGACACCACCCTTATGGCAGAAAGTGAAGAGGAACTCAAAAGCCTCTTGATGAAAGGAAAAGAAGAGAGTGAAAAAGTTGGCTTAAAGCTCAACATCAGAAAACGAAGATCATGGCATCCGGTCCCATCACTTTCTGGGAAATAGATGGGGAAACAGTGGAAACAGTGTCAGACTTTCTTTTTCTGGGCTCCAAAATCACTGCAGATGGTGACTGCAGCCATGAAATTAAAAGACACTTACTCCTTGGAAGGAAAGTTATGACCAACCTAGATAGCATATTCAAAAGCGGAGACATTACTTTACCAACAAAGGTCCGTCTAGTCAAGACTATGGTTTTTCCAGTGGTCATGTATAGATGTGAGAGTTGGACTGTGAAGAAAGCTGAGCGCCGAAGAATTGATGCTTTTGAACTGTGGTGTTGGAGAAGACTCTTGAGAGTCCCTTGGACTGCAAGGAGATCCAACCAGTCCATTCTGAAGGAGATCAGCCTGGGATTTCTTTGGAAGGAATGATGCTAAAGCTGAAACTCCAGTACTTTGGCCACCTCATGTGAAGAGTTGACTCATTGGAAAAGACTCTGATGCTGGGAGGGATTGGGGGCAGGAGGAAAAGGGGACAACAGAGGATGAGATGGCTGGATGGCATCACTGACTCAATGTACATGAGTCTGAGTGACCTCCGGGAGTTGGTGATGGACAGGGAGGCCTGGCGTGCTGCAATTCATGGGGTGGCAAAGAGTCGGACACGACTGAGCGACTGAACTGAACTGAACTGATCAAGCTTAGAAAATTCAAGCGCAATTTAGAGGGAAACAGTAAATGAATCTCAATCCTGACAACTTAAAAGGTAAAATAACAGAGGACAGAGGTTAGGGAGACAAAGGAGGGAGGGATAACATTGAAGAACAGGGATTCTGAGACCCTCTTCTCAGAAAGTAGGCACTCAAGAGTTGCCTGTCACTGAGAAAGCAGGAAATAGATGAAGACACAGATTACAGAGGGTTACAGAGAACGTGCTGTGACCACAGTGAGAGTGTCAGAGCAGATAAACCATCCCAGTGTCAGAAAGGGCAGATCAACCAATACTCCACACACTCTATGCTAAAGGTATAACCTTAAAAGTGGTTCCCTTGAGAGCAAACAGTAGGGGAGGAGTCAGGGACTCTTTTTCTCATTATGAGTCTTCCTTTACCAAACCGTGTACCAATATTGTTTGCTTCAACATGACTAAACCATATACACATTTTTAAATGCATAAAACTTTTATTGTGAATCCACATTAATTTAAAAAATGGATGTAAGTCAGCAGATTGTTTTAAATTAGAAGCCACTTTTAATTCCCAACCCGAAAATCTAAACCATTTTAAAAACAAATCAAAAATATGAAATACTGCTTTTCCTTTTTTTGGTGCCAATTGAAATTCTTTTTCTCTCATTCTCTCTCTCTCTCAACACACACACACACATTTACATTTTTTAATAAAAAAAATCAGTAGTCATTATCCACATGAATTCAATGAGAAAATGTAAAACTGACAGCCCTTATTATCACCCGAGGCAAAATGATGTAGACCCACATTTGTAGATCTGCTTAACTTAACATATCAAATATTAGTGTCAAATGGAAGTAAGGGCAGATAATTTTAGAGAGTTGTTATTACATGACATTCAAAATCATATGCTATGTTCTGCAACACTCAAAGAAAGATAAAAATGAAAAATGAAGTTAATGAAAAGTTATTGCCTTACTGAAGACTGCAGAATCAGGCACTTCACATGAAAATAAAATCTTTTTGGAACACTAAAGCTTACAGAAAATAATAATCTAAGAATGAATCGTCCTAATGGGACTCTCTCCATCTTATGTCCACAAATAGGCTCCCCAGCTGAATCAGAACACTTTATTTTTATCATCACACATGACTAATAAACACAGATTTCTGGAAGAGCCCGTGTGGTGGCTGTCATGAGGAAGATGAGGACGGCCTACAAGCCAGACTCACGTGTCAGTTCAGACTTCACTGCCAGAACTGGACATCTGCATCTCTCCCATGATGGGCCCACCATCTGATCATGCATGCATGCCTTTTATGCAGGTGCCATGGCAGAAGAAAGCTGCGGTGGTTGCTCTTGTTATAACAGGATTCACCTTTGTAGTCAACAGCCTGCCAGTTTCACAGTGTCCATGAACATATATCTTTAAAGATGAAGTGCATGTGTGCGTGCATGTGTGATAAGTCACTTCAGTCTTGTTTGACACTTTGTGACCCTATGGACTGTAGCCCACCAGGTTCCTCTGTCCATGGGATTCTCCAGGCAAGAATACTGGAGTGGGTTGTCATGCCCTCCTCCAGGGGATCTTCCCAACCCAGGGATCAAACCCACATTTCTTACACCTAGTGCATTGGCAGTTCTTTACCACTAGTGCCACCTGGGAATCCCTAAAGATGAAGTGCAGAGTGTTAAACCTCTAAGGATTTATTTTACCCTTTGTTGAAATCTGATCTCAAGCCATGAGTCTGCAACACATCCTTCAAAATGGCATGAGCTGTGCTGTACTCCTGGAGGGCTTGTGACACACAACACACAGCCCCAGGACAGCAGCTCCTTTCCAGAACCTTCTGCCTTTGGCTGTTCAGCGGCCCCTCAATCAGTTTCTTAGGCAGTCCTGATATAAGCACCTGACTTCAGAAGACCTTTCCATCTCAAATCCTTAATTTACAGAGATGGTTTCCCTGGCCTGCAGAATGAGTTCCGTGGTCCCCAGCTGGGCATTTGACTTCCCTATGGTCTCCTGTTCACCAGCCTGACTCCATCTTTTTCAGAAAGTCATCAGATGACTCCAGACTGTGTCCAGGCTTCTGCAGTCAGCCCCTCAATGACAGCGAATCGAGCTCCCACTTTCAGTGCTCACCTCTGTTCTTGTATCTTTCTACGTACAAGTGCTTTTTCAGATCCAGTTTTGAAAAGCATTTTCCCCTAGACTTCAAATTGCTTTTTTATTTTCTTACCTGTTTTTTTAAATTTTTTTAATTTTGATAACATTAAATTTCCTTTTTCTTTCATAAGTTGTGAATTGTTTCTCTTAGTTAAGAAAACCATATCTAATACTTGTCTTATTAAATGGACTTGGTATCTGTGGCAAAGATTAGTTGGCCCTACACGAGTCAGTTTATTCTGGATTACTCTTTTCCAAGGATCTAAATTTCCATCTCCATGCTGTGTAATACCATCTTGCTTATGATATTAATAGCTTTGTAGCTTCCCTGGTGGCTCAGTTGGTAAAGAATCTGCTTGCCAACACAGTAGATGTGGTTTCAATCCCTGGGTTGGGAAGATCCCATGGAGAAGGAAATGGCAACCCACTTGAATATTCTTGCCTGGAAAATCCATGGATGGAGGAGACAGAGGAGCCCCGTGCGCTACTGGCCATGGGGTTGCAAAGAGTCAGACATGACTGAGTGACTAATACAGCTTTATAGTCAGTCTTGAATTAAGTAGTATCAAAGTTCTTAACTTTATTGTTCTTTTTTTTAAAGTCTGTTTAGTTAGTCTAGGTCCCCTGCATTTTCATGTAAATTTAAGAATAAGATTTTAAAATTTTACCAAAAAAAAAAAGAGTAGAGGGTTTCAGCTTGTCTTTCTGGAAGCACCACCATCCAGCCCTTCTCCCGGGCAGACGGAAGGCAAGGACAGTTGTCTCCCTCAGAAGTCTCTGCCATCATCTAAGCTGTGCTTCAGCTGTGGGCAGCACATCTCATTTCTAAGTACAAAACCTTTCTCTTCTCAGGGGGCTGCTTTTCAAAGTTCTGCAGTTTTACCACAATGCAACTAAATGCATATTTATTCTGATATATCCTGTTTGGAATTCACAGGACTTCTCAGATCTGAGGATTGGTGTCTTTCATTAAATAAGGGAAATTTTAGCTGTGACTCTCAAATTATTGCCTCTCTCTCATTTTCCCTATTATCTCCTCCTGGAATTTTCATCAGGAATATATTTAAGCTTTTCACTGTACACTAGTCCCTACTTTACAATCTGTATTCCACATTCTTTATTTTTTAAAATTTCTTTTTCCCTTTGTGCTGCATTTGACTCCACCTTCCAGCTCAAGTCTCTCCTCAGCTTTGCTCAATTGCTCAGTAATTTCTGAGTGAGTTTCTAATTTGAATTCTATCTTATGAAATTTGTCTGATTTTTTAAATCAAAACTATTTTATCCAATTTGTCAGCCTGTTGTTGCTTCTTTTTTTAAGATCCAATTATTTTCTATTAAACATACTGAGTGCACTCACACTGTAGTCAGTGCTCAATAATCCCAATACCTGCATCCTCGGTGGGTCTTCGTCTTCACGGTCCTGTTGGCTGGTGCACCTGTGCTGAGTTCTACAGTGTAGAGTGATTTTGGTTCTGGGTTTGTGTCTCTCAGAACTGCTTCTCTGTATAGCTGTGGAAGCATAGGTCCAAGTTTTACTCCCCAAGAAAATTTCCATTTCTTCTCACCACCAAACTAACATGTGCAGGCATGCTAAGTCACTTCAGTCATGTCCAACTCTTTGCGACCTCATGTATTGTAGCCCACCAGGTTCCTCTGTCCATGGGATTCTCCAGGCAAGAATACTGGAGTAGGTTGCCATTTCCTCCTCCAGGGGGAATCTTCCTGACCCAGGGATTGATCCTGCTACTCCTGCATGGCAGGCGGATTCTTTATTGCTTGAACCACTAGGGAAGCCCACCAAACTAAGACAATTAAAATCAAAATTATATTTTGAAGTTTTCGCCACAAAGTCAGTGTGCATTTTATCCCAAACTCCAGGGGTAAAGAGCAGTCTCTCTCAGCAACAAGTCCTCCGCGTGGACCAGCGTCCTCTCCGCAGGCAGAGAACAAAGATCTCTCATCTCATGGATCTCCTCTTTCTCATCACTTCTGGCCTCTAAGGATTTCCCTTCTCTGATCCCTCAACTATGTGCTTAACAATACTCCTAGAATACGGTATTTGGGGAGTTTAGCAGTAACGTAGCAGGGTTACCTTGTAGCCAGCCCTGCCTTGATTTTGGTCTTTATTCTTCTTTTGAACTTTTGTACCAGAAAGTGGCTTTCCCCCAACTGCCCCAGCCCCTAGTCCTGCTGCCAACAAGCCTCATCTTCCTACTTGTTCAAATAGTAAGGAATCACTGAGGGATTGTTCCTTTATGCTCATAAAACATGGCCTTTTCTTGTTTATGATATTCTAGGTTTCTAGAATATTTTACTAAAAGATGGTTTTAACTTCGAATAAAAGACTTTCAAAAACACACCCCTCCTGTGGAACTGCCAACTTCAAAATGTATTCTGGGGGCTGAATGACTTTGAGATCATCATGAATCCTCTTCCTGCACACAGAGGACAACTTTGCCTTAAAAAAAAAAATTCTATGACGGCCATGAATAAATAAAAAACTAAAGTTAATACTGAAAAAAATTTTTTGGTAGGACAGAAGATTCCAGTAAGACAGCATTTAGACGCTACAGCAAATCTGTCTGATAATCAAAACCTTAAGAAAAAGTTTATGTTTTGACATTCTATTGGAAAGACATGAGTTCTACATCCCAGTGGAGGTGTCTGCACCTGAGCGTTTCCTTGGCACGTGGTGTGTTTGGCAACGACATGTGGACACGTGTGGAGCAGGTGGATGTCCCCTTGCAGGAGGAGCCCAGGCCACGTGGACTGTGTGCTCAGGGCTGGGGTGGGCCAGCAGCCTGCCACAGAGAGGACACTGCTAACGCGACAGGCTGATGTGAAGGCAAGGGAGCGCGTCTCTAATGAAAGTAATTAACCACACCTCAACAGAAAGAAACAACTCGTTGTTTGTGGGCATAGCCATGACAAGACATTCCCATCCTGACATGAAAGCTACAGTGAGATCCTAGCCACATACTGACCTGCTGGTTTCTGAACAGTGACGTCTTAGAACTAATTACACAAAGCAAGCGATTGCCTTTTTAAATTACCTGGATTCGAAAAACATGTATTGCTTGATGGAGAGTTATATGGTTTTTTGGTTTGTTTATAATTTTTTTGTTTTATAGCTTCTTATTTAATTAGCTGGACACTTTTGGAGATTTTTGTAATATAAACGTAAAACTGAATTTAAGGTATAAACGTCCACATTTTTTATTTGTAACATCTCTCGCCTCTTTGATTCATTCACAGTAAATAACTCATAACTAGCCATGCCTAATGGAAGCAAAGGTATTTATCTGAGAGTGATTCATTCAGTTAAGAATTTAAAAAAAAAAAAAAAAAGGACATGACAATTGCATTCTCAGCCTAAAATGAGTACAAATTTAATTGTTTTCAAGGTCAATCTCCAAATTTGTCTGACTCCCTTTTCAGTTGTGACAATTTATGTATTTCCAGCTAGGGAAAGGATACTGTAGGTGGCCAAAGAATTTTTAAAATCTTGGAAATAAATCATCCTTGAGATGAATCTGTGGCTTTGACTTATTTATTACTTGTTACCTATTTTTGGAAAGAAGTTAAAGAAACAGATCTGACCCAGAGCTGGGGATAAATTCTCATGTTTTCCCCTGAAGATTGACGGTATTCTTCCTGTAGCTTCCGCGCCTACCAGCAATTTCCACAATGCTGTTCACCACTTGGGTGATGAAGGGGTGGGAGCATGAAGCCCTGTTCTGGCACGGAGAGAGGGTGGCTAGAATTTCACACCAGCTGATTCAAGTGCACCAGAGCCGGAATCTCAGGCAATGGAGTCTCTTTGCCAATGAGGTCAGTGCAAAGCAGCAGAGGATTAGCTGGCTCTTTGGGACAGCAGAGGGCTGGCGCTGTGCTTATTAAAATGTAGGAACCAAATTAGCTCTACCTACGACGTAGCTCTCATCCGTCACATAATTCATTTCGGTTCTCTGTAATGTTAATGAGATATGAAAAGCCTTTTCTCTACTTGCAAGGTATCAGCATAGTAACATTAATGACACAGAATCAGCTCCAGTGAATGGGAGAGAAAGGGTTCACCTACACTATAATTTATAATTGGCCGACTCAGGGGACCTAAGTCTTTTTGCAAGAAAACTGGAGCAGTTCAAGCTTTCAAATATGTTCCTTTCAAGCTCCCATTGTCACAGAGAAGGTCTGAAAGAATCCGTTTGCATCTAATTCAGACTTCAGTATTCCAGTCTGAAAAGACTCAGAGAAGAAAAGAAAGAAGGAAAAAAAAAAACCCCAGCTTCTATACGGCCTGCGTGTGACACCGGGATTTGTTGGCATAAGAACACCCTTGTGACAGACACCATTATATCATTGCAGGGAAGAAAAGGATGAATAGGTCCCCCAAATATTTCTGGCAAGGTTCCAAATGTATGCGGTGCGTACCTATCCCTCTGAAGGTCTCCTGGTTTTCCAGGCCAAGGCAAAGCCCCAGGGGGGTGGGGCGGGAGGCTGGCATTGGTATCGCTTTATTTCAAGCTCCCATGAATGGGAGCTTAACTACTACTAATTTAGCACAGCGGCCTGGGGGCTATATTTGTGAGTCACACACACATCAAACGGTTCCTCTGTGATTGGCTTTATGACGAGGACATAGGAGCAGGGGAGCTTTATTGAAGGAGCAGCGAGCAGTGGGCTGTGGGCTGCATTTCTGGTTCCGCTGGGCCGGTTCTGAGAGCGAATGGGTGCCTGTGAGGTGTCTGAGCCACATCCAGGGAGCCAGAACCAGACCACACTGCCCCACACACCCCAGTGCCTACGTCATCACTGCGTGCCCTTCCTCCCCTGCGTTTAGGTTCTCCCACATCCCAGGGAGGGAGGGGCAGCCCTGGGCCACCTGGGAGAGGTTCCCATCCGGGGTCTTCGCTGTGGGCCAGCCTGGATCCAGTCCCCATCTGCCTGGATCCGGTTGCAGGCACCAAGCTCCCCCCGCCACTGCCTCCAGGCCCCCTGAGCTGCATGACTGCTGTGCACATTCCCCGCCCTGCACACCTCATGAGTTCACCAGACTTGGCCAAACCCCAAATCTGTGCCTCCTCTGGTCTGCAGTCCTCTAGTCCATGCTGGGGAAGGGCTCCCCACCTCCTCTTAACACTGCAGAGGCCTCTCTGACCCCTGCCCTCAGCCAAATCTCTGCTGGTTCCTATAGGCTTCTGCTTTGGGGCACACCCTAAAATACTCCTGACCATCTCTCCATCCACCACCCTGACCCCCAGCCAATCATGCCTCTGTGGTCTCCCCCAGACCCCTTATCACCTTGAACTGAGATCCCTTCCTGCTCCTCCTTCCCATCCAGGACCATTGAGGAAGGCACCCTGCTTCCCCTGCTCAAAACCATCCTTGTTTATAGAAGATGGACTCCCAGACTTCATGGCAGCCTTGCGTCCTGTGGGGCCTCCTCCTTACCTGACCTCGTCCACCTCCTGACCGGCCGTGCCCCCACCTGGGGCCTCTGCACACCAGGGCTCCGCTATGAACACACTCATCTCTGAGTCACTCACACCGCACCTTGCACGTCACCCTCCGCAGACTTGGTCCTGCGCTCCCAGGGCAGGTGCAGGCCATGCTGGGTGCTTTGTAAGGGTGAAGACACAGCACACAGCACTGGCTGAGCAGCCGGCAAGCGAGGGGCGGGCTCAGCACAAGACTCTTGGTGAAGTGAGTGCACTGGGGCTCCTTCCAGTGTGGGCATGAAGACGTCTCATCTGCGCTGGGGGCTCTGAGAGAGGTGAGGACCCTGGGCAGGAGGGAGGCCGCCTGAGAAACTGTGGGGTCCCCAAGGAGGCAGACCCCAGTGCAGGGGCAGCTGCCAGCAGAGGAGGCAGGTTCCGTGGGTGCCGATCGAGTGATGTGGTCCTGGCCTGGCCCATCTCCCCGTCCCTCGTCCAGCTGCAAACATTGCGATATCTGCTTCATGTCCACTGGGCTCACACTTTGCACCATGAAGCCCTCAGCTTCTCGAGTTATTTGGTGCAGAAGTGACCAGTGATTGGACGGGAGTCAGCTGACATGACAAGGACCCACGTGTGTAATCATCCATGACTATTTCTGTACGTATCCACCTGTGTCGTGAGCATTCCATGGGTTGCACCCATGTCCACAACTCCATGTACCACCACACTGTCGCTCCAACACAGGAACCTGCCTCCCGCCCGCCCTCCCCAGCCCAGGACACTGCAGGGCAGCCTCACAGTTGTCAGCTGCGTGGGTCTAGAAGCAGGGACACACCTGGTGCCCAGGTCGGGGATTCCAAAAGAATCAAAAGAACCTGCATTGCCCAAGACATAGCTCATCCCAGAGCTCGGGCAGGACACGTGCAAGAGGACCTGGAATGGCTTGTAGGGTCACAAAGTATGGACGTGCTCAAAACCAGAGACCGGCGACAGGGTGAGCCAAAGGCAGGAGGAACAGTGGGGGTAGGGGTGGGGGGGCCGAGGGCCGAAGTGAGCCCTGTGACCAGGAAAGGGAACAGCACTGTGGGGCCGGCACTCAAGCACCAACGCCTGCACTCCATGCAGGTTAAAGCCAGCGGCTCAATGAGAAAGCCACAGAGAAGAGACGCGCCTCCCAGGCAGAAGGACTCCAGGGAACTGACACAGACTCGGTTCTTGGGAGCGAGAGCCTGACCCCAGGGCTCAAGGAGGGCTGCTCAGCGTGGCTGCCATCCCAGGGGTTCACAGGACACACATCTCTCCACAGTCAAGCTCACACTGACAGCGAAAGTCACTTCGGCAGGATGTGGTATGAATGACTCTCCACCTCTGCATCTTCTGCCCAGAGTCCCACGTCCCCAGCCTAATCAGGAGGAAAACACTGTACAAAATTCCTGACCACTGTTACTCAAAATGGTCAGCATCAAGATTAAGGAAAGTCTGAGAAACTCTCACAGAGCTGAGGAGGCTTGGGAGATGTAGGACTGAGTGGAAGCGGGTCCTGGGTAGGATCCTGGGCAAAAAGAAAGGACATTAGGTTGAAAAATATAGAAATTTGTATAAAACATGGTCATTCATAATAATGTGTCAACACTGGTGAGACAGATGCACTCAGCCTTCTTTATGGTCCAACTCTCACATCCACACATGACTACTGGAAAAACCATAGCTTTGACTATTTGGACCTTTATAGAGGATTGTGAAATAAAGGATGTTGCCCACTATCCAGTTCTATAAGAATCGAGTCATTAGTCACTGTGATTAGTGACCCTCAGTACACATCACAGAATGGAAGACACTAACAACACGCCAGGCTACGTGTGGGGCACATGGCAGCTCTCTGTCCTTCTTCCACGATTTCTGTCAAACTGTAGAACTGTTTTCAAAATGAAGTTTTGTAAGTTAGCTATGGGACACACAGTGGGCCTCGTGTACTAGGTAAAGAGGTCTGGGCAGTAGGACTTTGAGCACACTGACTTGATAAAAATAGCCCACCAAGAAGCCTTGACAGTCCCGGTGGGACCTTGAGCAGACTCCAGCCCGGGTCAGGGACTTTCAGTGGACACGGATGGAGCCCTCCACATCTCAGGCTCCAGTCTCGGCTAATGATTCGAAGAATTATTTAGAACAAAACCATTCAGGTGCATCTGGATCCTAGTTCATGACAGTATAACTTAAATTCAAATTCACTCTGGTGTAAAACATAGGGATAAAAATTCATCAAACAACAACATAAAGGTCCAAAATGAATATTTGAGTGCCTTCAAGGAGATACAGTGGTGAGCATTCACAGAATCATTACTCAGATGCTGTTTTCTGGGGCCCCCAGAGCATGGAGCCCACAGGGAGACCGCCAATTGGGTCAAATCCTTGGCTTACAAATGAGAAGACTGTGGTTCCTTATTACACAGCCAGGTGTGGGAGCTGAGGACCCATACTCTGGCCACGCTCCCCTCTGCTGTTGTAGCATCCCACATTTCGGAAATCCCTTGCTTTTTTACAGAGCTTCTTTAAGCTGCTTGCAATTCTGAAGAGGGTATCAGTATAGTATCAATGTTACAGAAAATTAGGGAGCTGGCACCTTGCTTTTTGAAGAGTTCCATCTCCTTTGTGAATTTGCTGGTGACTAGGAGAAATCAACGTAATTGATTTCAAAACAAAATCACCTTTGTTTCTACCATAGATTACCAAACCACCTGGCAACAGAACTGCTAGGAAAGTCAATATGGCTTTTTGTTCAGAAGGAGTAGAGTCTTCACAGATTCCTGAGGACAGTGAAAAGCAAAGATGGAGCAGACTGTGTTTTCAGAAGTTTCTGTGAAACCGCTCTGAAGCATTGTAGACATACGCACAGAAAACCCTCTCCTCCGGCATCACTATCTCCTCTGCCCGCAGGGAACTCAGCTTCTGTATTTCCATGTGTCGTTTCCCAGCTAAATTTGGGGAAAGGAACCTGAAAGAATCTGATTGCTAAATATATAGACGTTTGGGGAGGAAAAAATGAACTTGAGTTTTAGTTTTATAGCCCAAATAATTTTTAGCTGAAGAAAATAATAGAAATGAACAACAGACATAAAACTTTAGCCTGTGTAAATTAAATGGTTCTGCAGCATTAACTTCATAAAGCCATAATCCTCTCCTCCATAAACTATTACATGCACGGCAACATATCTGATTTATGGGGTGTGGAATCGATGGGAAAAAATTAATGCTTGAAAAACATATTAGAGACATTATTGAACAGATTTTAATTGAGATTTGATTTCAATGCCCCTTATCCACATGATTAATGGGCCCTACCCTTCCACGGCTGCAGCCTGCAAAGAGTCTTTAATATGACAATTAAGTATCTGTCTTTAGGTTTTATGTAGCACCCCACCCCCACCCCGGCCACTTCATCAGTACAGTGTGGCTTTTGTGCAGATTAAACCGAGACTCAATTTTCTCTATTTTCCGGCACTTACTTATGTTTTATGACAAGCACTAAATCAATTTTATGCTATTATTGATTTTTTCTTAAATGGACACAAACCATTTCGCCTTTTGCCCTTCTTTTGCTCTGTGTCTTCCTTTCCTCACTGTACACTTGATCTACGGCCAGAGCAGAGATTTCCAGAGCTTCCGGAGCCTTCCACAGGTCGTGCCAATTCATTCCGTTTTTACAACACCAGAATTGACAAAGTTAACCTGGAATTCTATCAAAACTTGTATACGGCTGTGAGGAGCCAAGGGCTGGGAGTTGTCAGGATTCTTTTTTTTTTTCTCCTTTTCTTCCTGAAACAAACAAACAGAACTGCCTCAAGGTTAATTCATTTCCCTGTAAGTTCTGGCACGATTTCTTCTATAATATTGCCTAAATTTTTTGAGCAGAAGCTTAAGCTATAATTTTTCTAACATCCTTGACGTCTAATTAATATAGCAATAGAGGAAGAATCTATTTCATGGCTTGCAGGGAAAGCGCATTATCTACAAGGCGCAATAACTCCTCTGAGATGCTCGGCGACAGTGAGTTGTATGCAATGCAATTAAGAAGCTCCCAGATCTTTGGGGCTTCATCCTCTATGACCTATGGCAAAAATTAACTGCTGCCTGGGGCAAAAGAAGTAAGAATAGGTACATAATTTGTAATCAGATAGCATTTTTTTCTGAGTGAAGGATTATACAGGAAGAAAAACAGCCAGCGGTACAGGCTGGTCTAAAGGTCCCACATTTATTTGGTGGTTCAACCGCTTGTCGTTGAAAGTATAATCATACTTGAGTGCAAATGTCTGCTTTCTCTATCCGCAACTGACACAAGTAAGGACAGTTATCGCATTCTATACATATGTCATTAACAGAGTTTACATATTTTATTCAAAAAGGTTAATAGCTAACTTCACATATGATATGAAGACAGCATGCTTTTTCTTTTATGTCTGTAAAAAGCATAAATATTAACAGTATTGTTGTTGTTCAATTGCTAAGTCATGTCCGATTCTTTGTACCTCTATGGACTGTAGCACTCCAGGCTTAATTAATAGCATAGCTAACGCTTACAACAAAATTTTGAAAACAATAAAATTAGCAAATCCAAATGATGCAGAAATCAGGTGCTTGCTTTTGGTGTCTTTATATGATGCACTTTTTTTTTTTTTTTTTTTTTTAAGAAAAAGAGTCCAGAAAGTCCATTTTTAAAAATTCAATTTTTTTCTTCTATCTTAAAGTATTCTCAAGAATATTACTGCAAAATATTATAAAATGTCCTGCAATTAACTTCAGGTCAGCAAGTCAGGGCCACATTCTTTAACACATAGGTTTAAAACAGAACAGTGTTTACATATTCTGCACGGAATACTCCATGTAAGTATTTAGACACCCCAAGTTATTCTTGGGTTGAAACGGACCAGACATTTGAACTCTGGAGACTTATGGTGCAGACTTCAGCCTGTAGGTCCCCGTGGCCCGCGGCCAGTGCAAGGGAAACAGCGTCAGGAGCCCCAGCAGCCAGGAGGCTGGGCACCACTCCCAATGGCTCCCCTGGCGGGGGGTCCACTTTGGTGGTGCTGACGTCAATCCTCGGAAGAATCAGAGGCTGCCTTCTGGGCCTTTGGGCTCCACTCTCCCCTGAGTAGGGGGAACAGCCGGTGGGGGGAAACATCACAAACCAGCACTTGTCCCCCTAGTGTGATGAGAAAGCTCCCTGGGAAGCAGGGCCCTGGAGAGGGTCACACACGAGGGACAGAGGACAGCACAGACCATGTTAGTGATAAATGTGACCCTGGGCAGCTGCCCTGCCAGGGTGAGTGCACGGAAGACAAGGGGCAACCCTCGAGCAAATATGATCACAAAGGAAAATTCTAGAACACAGGGATGGTGAAAACCTATGCTAAACTCTAGAACACGGGGATGGTGAAAACCTAAACTTGCATATCTGTCCTAGTCCTCCTGAAAGCAGCCAGGCTGATCCAGGCCCTCCTGGGCGCTTCCTCTGCTCACAGCCAGGTTTGCCCATCTCTCGAGCTGGGTTCATCAGCCTGGCACCTGTGGGGGGTGGGGGCATCCTTTGCGGCACCCTGAGCTCCACTCACAGGATGCCAGAAGCATGTCCTCCCCTGCAGGAACAGCCAAGAAGCTCTAACAGCCACCAGACATCCCCGGGGGCGGGGGCGGGTGTCACAGTCACCCCGGAGGGCCTGTACTGCACGGCAGCCCCGAGGGCGTCCCAGGCCTGCGGCCCACTCTCGCAACCGTCCCTGATCAGAAGAGGACCGCTGCCAACGGTGGTGAAGAAGGATCCGGCGGTTTCATGGGCCGGATCTGCGCTACGTCTGCACAAACGGTTTCACCGACACTTTATAAACTTCAGATAAAGAATGTTGCTTGTGTTTGGCTCTGACTGATCTGTCCGGGGTACCTGTTACAGAACTTCTAAAGAGCAGCCCTCACCTTCTCATTGTTATGAAATCGTCCACCAACAGCAGATCTCACTCATCCTAGCAAGCCTCAGAGACAAGTCCTTCAACTTAAGAAATGCCTTCCGCAAATTCCGTAACCTCTCACTTCCTGAGACGTGTGGAAGAGCCGGGCCTCCCTGGACCTCGCTTACCACCGGCAGTAGCCAGGGTGTGGGCTCAGGGCTCAAGAAAAAAGCAGACAGTGTCAGAACTGTGCAGTCACATCGTGCACTATTGGTGCTGGAGAGTGAAAAATGCCAGGACTCGGAGCCGAGGGGCCCTCAGCACTCCCAGCGCCTGGAAAGAACATCCTTGCCACCTCCGCCCCCTTGGGAAGGTTGACCAGCCTCCCTGGCTCAGATCCCAGCCATGAAATCAGAGCCTGTCCCTGGTCTGTGGGGCCCCCAGCCCCTCGGTGCTCCCTCTCTGGGGATGAACTCAACGAAGAGCTAGGAGAACTGGTGAGTCTCTCTCCATCAGGTTTTCAAATGGAAGCAAGTCTGTACAGAGCTACAGTCGATCGGGTGTTGGGGGGTTGTATTTAGCATTGAAAACCTTAATACCAGACCAAGTTTCCACTGCATAATCCAAAATACAAAGATGGTCCTAGGTGAACAATAGGTCCTTAAAGATTCATAATCCTTCCTCCAAACTTTCACTGAATGTCTATAGTTCAACAGTAAAAAACAGAAACACATCTCTTCATGCAGTTTACATCCTGATAAAAGGAGGCAGATGATAAAATAAATAAGGAAAAACATCTACAATATTAGAAAATTAGAAAATATTAGAACACATTTACAATATTAGATAGTGATAATACTATGCCTTCCTGCTGTCACAGTGAGGGTCTCTCTCGTTAAAGGAATTAAATAACAAGACACTCTAATTTAAAATGTACTTTCTGTTAGAGAAATACACAGTGTTGAATGCATGTTCACTTGTGTACAGCAGTACATAACAGTGATAACCAGATAATAGGTTTAGTCTTCAATTGATAGGCTGGCTTTCAATATCTTCACGCAAAACCGTTTGCCTCTCGATCATTTTGCCTCCGTGCAGGTAGGACGGTCGTGTGACTCTCAAGAGAATGAAGCCTGGCTGCGGAGGACCCAGAGCATCCAAGTGGGAGCCAGGCCTACAGGTCAGGGAGGTGGCCCCAGGCAGCTGGGTTCAGCATCTTCACAGGCTCTCCAGTCGCTCACCCCTGATCACTGCAGACCAGCTGCCTCGATGGACCCTCGGGAGGCTGCCGCCCCAGCCCTGGGCTCCACATCCCCCTCCTCGCTCCTGCCCACCTGCCCTGCAGCACAGGGTCCTGAGGGTCCGGAACCAAACCTGTGTGGAGGGAACACCTGACCTGGGAGGAAGCCCAGCCTAGCCACTTCTCAGACGGGATGGCCCCGCGCCCGGCCCGTGGAACCCTCTGATGGGCCTTTGCTCTCCGCCACGAAACCCATTCTCTGGCAACCTACTTCCGGGGGGGCCTGGCCCGGCAGCTGCTCCGTGTGGTTGTTCAAGGTATGAAACAGCCCGACAGGAAGACAGGGGTGCCAGGGCAGGCAGGGCATGTGGCTGTGAGGAGCCCTGCTCCTGCCCAGGATCCTGCCCCCGAGCCCGACAGGCCGGGACCTGGGGACCCCGCGGGGCGGCGGCCAGAGCACCCCCATGGCCCCAGGAGCTGCAGCGGTGGAGAAAACACCTTAACTCAGCGCGGGACCCCCTTGGAGTGCAGCTGGAGCGGAGCTGTCTGGCCCGGCCGTTAGAAACGTGCGGAGAAATTACCCGCGTTCCCTGTAGAGGCATCGGCCCGCCGCCCGGCCCAGCCTCTCAGCACAGGGATAATACGCGCCTATCAGTTTTAATAGCCCCATGCTGGATTCAGGAGGTATTATGGATTGTACAGCAAGCATATTGTCATTAAATTAAATTTTCAGAACATTCCCCAGCTCATCACAAATACCACAGAGAGTCATCATAATCGGTTCTCAACACATGTGTAATTGCCTTCAGCTGGCGTTTTTTACAGTTGACATTGCTCAGCAGTGATAAGGTGATTGGCGATTTGAATACACAGCTTGTTTCATCGCCGCCGTAATTGAAATATGGTGTGTGTGAGCGGAAGATTACATTAAGACCTGGGATAATCACCTGACAGGAGAGTAATTGAGTCTACAATCTGCCACTGGGTCTCTCAGGGAGGCCGCGAATGAGCAGCAGCCATTAGCACTCGCGCCGCCGCCGCCTGGCTCCGCGGCAGCGCCCGGCTGGCATCCCGCGTCCCTGGGTGCCCGGATCCCTCCTCCCACCGCCCAGCGCCTCCGCACCCCGGGACCAGGCACCGCGCTGCTGGGGCCCCGCCGACACGGAGGAGCGGAGGGCAGCGCAGAACAGTGGAGAAGGCGTGGGGAGCCGGCACTCCGGGAGAGTGGGCAGGTTCTAGAGCAGAGAGGCCGCTGCGTTGGAAGCCTCCCTGTGTTCTCCTCCTCCTGGAGGAGAGGGGGCTGGCACGGGAAGGAGGAAGGAAGAGGCTTACAGCTGGCTCTCTCCACTCTCCCTCCTGGCTCTCTCCATCTCGCCCTCCTGTCTCTCTTTCTCTCTCCCTCCTGTCTCTCTCCATCTCTCCCTCCTGCCTCTCTCCATCTCTCCCTCCTGCCTCTCTCCATCTCTCCCTCCTGCCTCTCTCCATCTCTCCCTCCTGCCTCTCTCCATCTCTCCCTCCTGCCTCTCTCCATCTCTCCCTCCTGTCTCTCTCCATCCCTCCCTCCTGTCTCTCTCCATCTCTCCCTCCTGTCTCTCTCCAACTCTCCCTCCTGTCTCTCTCCATCTCTCCCTCCTGTCTCTCTCCATCTCTCCCTCCTGTCTCTCTCCCTCTCTCCCTTCTGGCTCTCTCCATCTCTCCCTCCTGCCTCTGTCCATCTCGCCCTCCTGCCTCTCTCCATCTCTCCCTCCTGTCTCCCTCCATCTCTCCCTCCTGTCTCCCTCCATCTCTCCCTCCTGTCTCTCTCCATCTCTCCCTCCTGCCTCTCTCCATCTCTCCCTCCTGCCTCTCTCCATCTCTCCCTCCTGCCTCTCTCCATCTCTCCCTCCTGCCTCTCTCCATCTCTCCCTCCTGCCTCTCTCCATCTCTCCCTCCTGCCTCTCTCCATCTCTCCCTCCTGTCTCTCTCCATCTCTCCCTCCTGCCTCTCTCCATCTCTCCCTCCTGTCTCTCTCCATCTCTCCCTCCTGCCTCTCTCCATCTCTCCCTCCTGCCTCTCTCCATCTCTCCCTCCTGCCTCTCTCCATCTCTCCCTCCTGCCTCTCTCCATCTCTCCCTCCTGCCTCTCTCCATCTCTCCCTCCTGTCTCTCCCTCTTCATCAGCCTCCTTCCTTCTGTCCAGGGTCCCTGCCTCATCCCATCTGCAGGATGCAGCTCCTGCTCAGTTTTACTTGGTACTGAGGTCCCCACAGGATAACTGGAAGAACCCAAAAGCAGTCCTGCCCTGGTGTCCCTGGGAACCACATACGCACACATGTGCATGCACACACACACGCACACGTGACTGCAAGAGATGGATGGTCCAACATTGCCGCTCTCCAGGCCTGGGAGGCAAAAGCATCATCTTCCGTGGACCCTGCCGGGCGGTCCTCCCTGGTGCCCTTTTGACGAAGGATTGAGCGCACCTCCCTCCTCGACCTCAGCTCAGCTTACGCCTCACGGTCTGTCTCCCGAGCTACAGTGAACAACACCTGAAGACACTTGCAAAGAGAGAGCTTATGTACTACTTCGTATTAAATGTACATAGCAACGTCCATTTAGATATTATTGACAAAAAATGGGCATGCAGCAACTGTCATTATTTTACTTTTCATAGTTTAAAAAAAGTGGGCATTTTGTATTACAAAATCTCCTCTATCCCCACACACAACTTTTTAAAGTTGGAAATACCATTTTATGTAAAAAACTGACTTCACCATTTACACATGAACTGAAAAATAGGATATAAAAAATCAGAATGAGCAGGAGAGCAGCGTCCTGGCATGTCTTTCCTGCACCACAGGACCCAGGAAGCCAAAGACACACAGGGAAGGGACAGAGGGTGCAGGGGTCATCCTGGGGCTCCTGGAGCACTGGCTGTCTGAGAAGGGAGCACACCCCAGGCCAAGAGCCCTTACTCTGATGGGGGCTGTGGTACCACATCCTGGAAAAGCTTTGTGAGCCTTTTGGAGGAAGTCGCCTTCCGGAAAAGGACTCAGGATGATAAATGGAGGCAGGAGGGCTCAGCACACCAGGCCCCCAAGGAACCCTGGCTGAGTGTGGCCGAGGGCTCCTGGGTCCCCTCTGCCCCCACCCCCAGCACCCCTGTCCCCAGGCATGCGTGTCACTGAGGACCAGCCTCAGCTACCACGTGGGCTTTGTAATGTCGGCCGTGCGTGCTTGTGAGGTTTGCTTTTACCTCCTGCTGTGTCTTTCCTCTCACAGTTCACTGGCTGCACACCTACGCCAGCTACATATGGGTTTTACAACTTTTTTGTGATGTTAATAAATGAATAATCGGGGAGAAGTGGAAAAGCTGATCTGACAAAAATTCATAGGAAAATAAATTCATACTCTTCCTTACCAGAAAAGACAGAGTCTTCTGACCTGTAAATTCACAGTAGACGACAACCTGTGTAAAGATGGTACATCGGCCAAAGAGGGCATCCGGCCACTCACGCTCTGAGGATGCACCAGATGCCAGATGTGGCCCACCCCTACCCCACAAGGGCAGTGTCACAGCCCCAATGTGCAGGTGGGCAGACTCAGTGACTCAAGTGTTCCCTGGCTCCCTGGGACGCTTGAGAACCCGCAGAAAGGCAGCTGTGAGCCCATGTCTGTGCGCCTTACACCCAATGTATATGCCAGCTGTATACACCATGCTGGGGCCCTCCCAGGACAGGAAGGGACCACCTTGTTTCCCTGACTGTGGATTTGACATCCACCATTTCACTTAATCATCTTCAGATCACGTAGTCACGCATTCCCATAAAATTCCTACGCAAACAGAGACTCAAAAAGGGACACCAACCAGCAGCTGAACCCACTTGTCGGTGGCAGAGGGCAGCTGGGGAACCAGCCCATGGTCGGCCACACATCCTTTCTGGCAGAAGCCTGTGCACTCAGTTCTGAGTAAAGTTTCTTCCACAAGAACCTTCATTTAAGCTCTGTGTGTGTTCTAAGAAATCCAAATTCTGGTGGATTCAAAACTCTGCAACCCACAGATTTCATGAGTTTGAAGACTGTCTACCCAACCAGCCATACTTATTAGTGAGAAGATCATTTAATTTCTCCTTTTGTTCAGCAAAGACAAATCATGAATGCACTCTTAGTGTCAGCAAGAGACAGAAGATTTCCATTTTGAGTTATCATTACAACGAAACCCAAAATATTACTACCTTGATGAGCTCTCCAGGACCACAAGTGCAAACGTCCGTGCCTTTGTTGAGAAAAGGAAAGTGTCCCTCAGTGCATATCCACATCCTTGGGCACCTACTCAGGACTTTGGGCACCAGGCCAGGTATTCAGGGCTGACCCATCAGACTGGAGGTCTGACCAGGGAGCCCTGACCAGTGAGATGGACATCACCAAGACTGTCCTCACAGAGAGACAAGGGTTCTCAGGGAACTTCAAAGACAAACAGTCCTGGCCCAGACAGGCCCAATTCCTGTCCAGACAGGCCACATTTACACACACCTCCAGGACGAAGTCCCAGGTGATAAAGGCCAGAGGCACCCGTGATGCTGACTCATCAAATATTCCTTCATGGATCTGGGGATATATCCATCTTCCCAGTCACCCTGCAGACAGCTCTCCAAACCACACAGCTTCTCCCGAGCCTAGCCACCTGGGAGAGCCTGACTCGGCCCCCTGCTTCTCTTGGACCTCAGTTTTCTCAGCAGCAAAATAGGGCTCTGAGCCGCAACACTCTGGCAGGGCTGTGAGGGGTGCCGTGTGCAGTGAAGTGTGTAACACGACTGGCGTCCCATACAGCACGCACACGTGTACAGGTGTCAGCTAAGCTGTGATGTGCAATTGTCCTCGGGTTTTTACATTTTTATTTTCATTTTATATCGGAGTCTACTTGATTTGTTGTTAGTTCCAGGTGCACAGCAAAGTGATTTGCTTACACATCTACACTTACCTATTCTTCTGCAGACTTTTTTCCTGTATTACAGCATATTGAGTAGAGTTCCTGTGCTATACACTAGGTCCTCATTAGTTATCTATTTTATATATGCTGCTAAGTTGCTTCAGTCATGTCCGACTCTGTGCTACCCCATAGACAGCAGCCCACCAGGCTCCATCGTCCCTGGATTCTCCAGGCAAGAGCACTGGAGTGGGTTGCCATTTCCTTCTCCAATGCATGAAAGTGAAAAGTGAAAGTGAAGTCGCTCAGTTGTGTCCGACTCCTAGTGACCCCATGGACTGCAGCCCACCAGGCTCCTCCGTCCATGGGATTTTCCAGGCAAGAGTGCTGGAGTGGGGTGCCATTGCCTTCTCCAGTTTTATATAAGGTAGTATGTATATGTCAATTCCAATCTCCCAACTTATCCCTCCCCCAACTACCCACCGAGCAACCAAAAGTTTGTTTGCTACATCTGCGACTCCTCTTCTGTTTTGTAAACGAGTTCGTTTGTATCATTTGTTAGATTTCACAGATGAGTGATGTCACCTGCTCTTTGTCTTTCTCTGTCTGACTTCACTCAGTATGATCGTGAAACAGGATCATGTCCGTCCATGTCGGTGCACATGCCCTTGTTTCACTCTTTTCATGGCTGAGTAACATCCTTAGATATTTTTTTGGCTCAGAGAAGTCAGCTCCTCCACCTTAGTTTTTCCAAAGACAACAAACGGTGCTCTCCCCTCGCACATCTCCACATCCGCGTCCCTGTGAGCCCCACGCAGGGTGAAGGTGAGACGCAGCAGTCACAGCACCCTCGGGGCTTGCTCCCACGTCCATGGGGGCCCCGAGACCATCCACGCCCGACATGGGGCTCTGCTCAGCCCATCCTTCCTGGAGTCGGGGGGCAGCTGCTTCCCCCAGCCTCTGTCCTGCTCCCCTCCAGCTCCCAGGAGGTCCTGAGCATGCCCTATAATCTGTGCAGCTTTTCCTCAACTAAAAAATTGGAGATAATCACAGCTTCCCAGTCCGTTCCTCAAATTGTGGTGAAGGTTTTGAAGTCTAGACATGGTTGTTTGAATCCTGTGGACAGCATTACCTGCAGAGTGAATACAGTCACTGTTCTCAATGCACTCTGGGCATCCCTGGGCATCTCGTCCCACCCGCAGTGTGTTCACACCCAGGGAGGTGAGAACACAGGAACCAGCCCAAAGCAACTCACTGTTGCTAGAACAAGCTCCTCGTGTTGGTAAACAGGTGAGAGCTGAGTCTGCAAGGCCCTGCCGGTGACACTGGAGCCACTCAGGGCCTGGGCTGATATGGACCCTGGATGGAAGTCTGGCCCCCATCAACCCAAAGTGCAGGAATTGAGCGGAAAATCCCAAGGGCCAGGGGCTTAAGAAGCCTTGTCTCCTCCTTGAGCCAGAAATCACAGGCTTTCCAGTAGCTTCTGTCAACCTGAGAAAGTGATCCATCTGGGGGTCCATGCAGATTGAGAAATTTATTAACTCAGACCTCACGCCAAGGTGAGGAATGGGCAACAGTGAGATCGGAAAGGAAACTGGGAAGACCCCAGATGTTTAGTGCCTGGAACATGGAATGTGACCCCAAACTGATTCCACATCTAGGGGGAAATATAAAAATAAAAGCTTGGGTTACTCCTCTTTCTATGCAACTCCTTCCTCCATATATTACTCTGTTAAACACTTTGTTCAGAACTTGAAAGACCCTGATGCTTTTTTCTGAGCAGCCGACAGTCACAACTTTACTCTGAGCATAAAGCAGCAAAGTTTTACAACATACAAAAAATACAGTAGTCCTGTGTGACACTGTCAATATCATTTATGGCACAATTTTACTCCGTGGAAGAAGTGTCATAAAAGAGAAATAACTCCTACCCACTGCCCTAAAATGACTTCTGTCATAAATAAGTCAGATTTCTGAGAGAGAACCAATAAACTCCCAGCAAATACAATTTTTCCCACTAAATAATCACCCTGACCTTTTCCTGTAACATCAACCCTAAAAAAAATGAAAGGCTGGTCTTGAAAAAACAGTAAAACGAATCTGTTCTTGAAGGTGAATTGCTGTCTCCATCTCAGACGGGGCTGGGCAGAGTCGATTGTCCCGATGTTGGGAACCGAGGTGATGCAGGCATCTTCTTGTAATTAGGTGATCACCAGGATGTTGCATCTGACATGTTTTTATCTGCTGTCTGCAATTGGACTTATGGCATCACACCCACACTGCCAAGCCCCTGTGCACACACATGCGCGCACACACACGGAAGGCACACGCGGTGGTTTAGTCGCTAAGTCATGTCCAACTCTTGCGAATCCATGGACTGTAGCCCACCAGGTTCCTCTGTCCATGGATTTCCCAGGGAAGAATACTGGAGTGGGTAGCCATTTCCTTCTCCAGTGGATCTTCCCGACTCAGGGATCGAACCCGGGGCTTCTGCATTTCAGGCAGATGATTTACTGACTGAGCTATGAGGGAAGCCCAGAGGCACACATGCACCCTGCCAAGCTCCGTGCACCCACATGCAGATGCGTGAACCCACATGCATGCATGCATACACGTGCGGAAGGCACACATGCAGCCTTCTGACCTCTTGTTTGATGCTCAAGACTGGCTGGGAGACACGCTATCACTAAGCCAGCTTCCTCTTGACACATCTGGGGTCTCTGTTAGCAACAGGGAATCTCATGTTCCTCCCGGCTCTGACTCTTCTTTACAGCCAGCTCGTTGCTCTGAAGCAAAGAGTATGTCCACCTGGATTCAGGGTAAAGGTGTGTGAAAAGCCCTGGTTGCAGCTTCACGCTGGATCTCCCAAACCACTGGTTTAACCAGCAGCCAGGCACCCGCTATTTCTGTAGTTACTCTCTAATCAGGGAGCACGGGCACACCTAAGACTTTGTGGTTTCATGTATGTGTGCGTGTGTGTGTGTGTGTGTATACAGTACAAAGTATATGAAATATCTGAAAATTCAATGGCTATTTAAACAGCTGTCAAGAACTTCCAGATTTGATGACCAAATAAATAAATTTTCTTACAAGAGAAAACTCAAAGTTCTCAATTCTTAATTCAAGGCCTGCTACTTCATCACCCAAGAGCAAAATGCCCGAATTCCCAGTGTCCCAACTGGACAAGCTGGGGAGGGAAGGACTTAAAGAAACTTGAGCTTTTTTCTAAAGCAGAGAATCAACTTTCCAAACAAAGTTGTACTTTATTATTTTTTAGTTTACATTTTAATGTATATCTTATGTTTAATTTTATAAGAATTATCATCTGCTATATTTATTACAAAAAGACCATCACTACCATAATAAATATAAAATTAGAACTGAAGCCATGGAGACACAATGGCAGTCTTACGTCTTCCTCAGATTTGCTGGATTTTGTCTTTAGTGCACAAAGACAAAAGCAATAATAAAAATAAACTGAGGTTCATAAAGGGAAGTCCAGGCTAGTGGTAACAGTTTTTTGTTGTTGTTTTTGCCAGCTTGTTTTACAATCTCAAATCAATTTTCAGTTAAAATTGCTCCATCTAAAGAGTGTCTTAGAATTTTTCCTTCATTACCTGGCAGGGCTTTGGGACTGACTGCACATCTTTCAGAACAGGTGCTAGTCAGACCATTCAGAGACAATTTGAGAGAAGCCCAAACAAACTTCCGTCGTGTTCCGAGAGTGTGTGCATGCTAAATTTCTTCAGTCATGTCCAATTCTGTGCGACTCTATGGACTATAGCCCGCCAGGCCTCTCTGACCATGGGATTCTCCAGGCAAGAATTCTGGAGTGGGTTGCCATGCCCTCCTCCAGGAGATCTTCCTGACCTAGGAATCAAACCCGAGTTTCTTACATCTCCTGCATTGGCAGGCAGGTTCTTTACCACTAGCACCACCTAGGAAGCCCGTTTGAAGGGTGGTACTTTTCAAACACATCTTATAAAATTATGCAGTAGTCACCAATATGAGTAGAAAGCTGTTTACACAGTGAATCTGACATGACAGTCTTATTCTCAGCAACGTCCGGAGCTGAAGTTGTGGATGGCGCCATGTGGAGCCAAGCCCATTGGCCTCCCCTGAAAATCAACCAACTTCAGTCTGAAAAGGTGAACCGCAGACTCCCCGGGCTGGTGTGTTATTGGTTATTCCAGCAGAGCGGAGGTTGGAATGTGATGCTGTGAGGCAGACACCGCCAGGCAGCACCACGTGGACAGCAGGGCCTCTTCCTCGGGGAGGAGCACGTTTTGGTGAAAGTTGTTTAGGTTTCCCATTCGGCTTCCTGTTGGTGGGACTTTTGTCATCAGAGCAAACATCAGCCCCTCTTTTCCTGCTCATTTTTCCCATGTTTTAAAAGATTATGGTAAGTGCTCCACCCCAGACGACTCAGGGCCATACATACCTCTGGATGAGGTAAAACGCTGAGAAAAATGTACGTGCACCCGGAATTTCCGGCTGAGTTGTCCTTCACGAGCAATGGTGAATCATGATGATGTTAATATTTACAACGTTTACAATATGCTTTCCATGTGCAGACTCTGGTCCAAGTGTTTGCACATAGAATCTCTTCATCCTCGTGAGAACCCCCATGAGAAAGGCACTATTCATGTCCTCACCCTACAGAGAGCAAACTGTAAGTGTTAATACAAAAGCTGTATGTAGTTACCCAAAGTTCACACATCTGATAGGACTAAGATAATTTACTGATAACACACTTCCCAAGAGGAAAACTCCCAAAGGGTATATTTTATGGAAAAGGACATTGATTCCAAAGAAATAAAACAGGGCAGTTTAAAAAGAAAGAATAGTGGGCTAAAATATTCATAAACGAATGGGTTCATCTTAGTAACCTCTATCGATATAAAACAATATGCAACAATGATGACTAATATGAGAGTGTAAGAGCTAAAATACTAGACAATAATAAGGTTTACTGTCAGAGGGGTGATCAGAGTTAAAGAATTCTTTTTTTTTTTTTTTTAGAACAGTATATTTATTTATTTATTTTAATTTAAACTTATTTATTTTAATTGGAGGTTAATTACTTTACAAGATTGTATTGGTTTTGCTATATGTCAACATGATTCCACCACGGGTGTACACGGGCTCCCCATCCTGAACCCCCTCCCACCTCCCTCCCCAAACCATCCCTCCAGGTCATCCCGGTGCACAAGCCCCAAGGATCCTATATCGAACCTGGACTGGTGATTCATTTCTTATATGATGTTATACATATTTCAATGCCATTCCCCCAAATCATCCCACCCTCTCCCTCTCCCATAAAGTCCAAAAGACTGTTCTATACATCTGTGTCTCTTTGCTGTCTCACATACAGGGTTATCATTACCATCTTTCTAAATTCCATATATATGTGTTAGTATACTGTATTGGTGTTTTTCTTTCTGGCTTACTTCACTCTGTATAATAGGCTCCAGTTTCATCCACCTCATTAGAACTGATTCAAATGTATTCTTTTTAATGGCTGAGTAATACTCCATTGTGTATATGTACCACAGCTTTCTTTATCCATTCATCTGCTGATGGACATCTAGGTGGCTTCCATGTCCTGGCTATTATAAACAGTGCTGCGATGAACATTGGGGTACAACGTGTCTCTTTCCATTCTGGTTTCCTCGGTGTGTATGTCCAGCAGTGGGATTGCTGGGTCCTAAGGCAGTTCGCCTAGTCAAGGCTATGGTCTTTCCTGTGGTCATGTATGGATGTGAGAGCTGGACTGTGAAGAAGGCTGAGCGCCGAAGAATTGATGCTTTTGAACTGTGGTGTTGGAGAAGACTCTTGAGAGTCCCTTGGACTGCAAGAAGATCCAACCAGTCCATTCTGAAGGAGATCAATCCTGGAATTTCTTTGGAAGGAATGATGCTGAAGCTGAAACTCCAGTATTTTGGCCACCTCATGCGAAGAGTTGACTCATTGGAGAAGACTCTGATGCTGGGAGGGATTGGGGGCAGGAGGAGAAGGGGACGACAGAGGATGAGATGGCTGGATGGCATCACTGACTCGATGGATGCGAGTCTGAGTGACCTCCGGGAGCTGGTGATGGACAGGGAGGCCTGGCGTGCTGCGGTTCATGGGGTCGCAAAGAGTCGGACACGACTGAGCGACTGATCTGAAGGCAGTTCTATTACCAGTTTTTTAAGGAATCTCCACACTGTTCTCCATAGTGGCTGTACTAGTTTGCATTCCCACCAACAGCGTAAGAGGGTTCCCTTTTCTCCACACCCTCTCCAACATTTATTGCTTGTAGACTTTTGGATAGCAGCCATTCTGACTGGCGTGAAATGGTACCTTGATTTGCATTTCTCTGATAATGAGTGATGTTGAGCATCTTTTCATGTGTTTGTTAGCCATTTCTTTGGAGAAATGTCTGTTTAGTTCTTTGGCCCATTTTTTGATTGGGTCGTTTATTTTTCTGGAATTGAGCTACAGGAGTTGCTTGTATATTTTTGAGATTAGCTCTTTGGCAGTTGCTTCATTTGCTATTATTTTCTCCCATTCTGAAGGCTGTCTTTTCACCTTGCTTATAGTTTCCTTTGTTGTGCAGAAGCTTTTAATTTTAATTAGGTCCCATTTGTTTATTTTTGCTTTTATTTCCAATATTCTGGGAGGTGGGTCATAGAGGATTCTGCTTGATTTATGTCGGAGAGTGTTTTGCCTATGTTCTCCTTTAATAGTTTTATAGTTTCTGGTCTTACGTTTAGATCTTTAATCCATTTTGAGTTTATCCTTGTGTATGGTGTTAGAAAGTGTTCTAGTTTCATTCTTTTATAAGTGGTTGACCAGTTTTCCCAGCACCACTTGTTAAAGAGATTGTCTTTTCTCCTTTGTATATTCTTGCCTCCTTTGTCAAAGATAAGGTGTCCATAGGTGTGTGGATTTATTTTTCTACTTTGTTCCATTGATCTATATTTCTGTCTTTGTGCCAGTACCATACTGTCTTGATGACTGTGGCTTTGTAGTACAGCCTGAAGTCAGGCAGGTTGATTCCTCCAGTTCCATTCTTCTTTCAGAATTAAAGAATTCTAAGGATTCTTATTGATGAGAGGAAGTAGAAATATTGCTAATACTTAGAATTGGTCAAGAATGCTTCTTAAATATTTATAGTACTTGCTGTTCAGTCACTAAGTCGTGTCCAACTCTGTGACCCCATGGACTGAAGCATGCCAGGCTCTCCTGTCCTCCACTATTTCCTGGAGTTTGTTCATGCCCATTGAGTCAGTGATGCCGTCTAACCATCTCATCTTCTGCTACCCTCTTCTCCTTTTGCCTTCAATCTTTCCCAGCATCAGGGTCTTTTCCTGATGTACACAAGTACACCAGCAAACAAATAAAAATATGTGCAAGTACTGCTGCTGCTACTGCTGCTGCTGCTAAGTCCCTTCAGTCATGTCTGACTCTGTGCGACCTCATAGACAGAAGTCCACCAGGCTCCTCTGTCCCTGGGATTCTCCAGGCAAGAATGCTGGAGTGGGTTGCCATTTCCTTCTCCAATGCATCAAAGTGAAAAGTGAAAGTGAAGTCGCTCAGTCATGTCCGACTCTCAGCGGCCCCATGAACTGGAGCCCACCAGGCTCCTCCATCTATGGGATTTTCCAGGCAAGAGTACTGGAGTGGGGTGCCATTGCCTTCTCCAGTAAGTACAGTATCTTGGAAAAATAATAATGGAGGAAGATATAATAGAAAAGAGTTCTAATTTTAGTAAAAGTTTGTGGACTATATTAATAGTCAATAGACGTTAATACTAAGAAACTGTGGTAGCTAATGCTTTGATGATAGTTATTTTGTACTTTAAAAGTATAAAGCAACATGTTTATACATTTTAAACTTACACAATATTATGTGTATATAATATCTCAACAGTACTCAGAGGAAGAAAGAAAAAAATTAATACTCACTATCTAATGATAATGAAACATAAATCAGTGTATACAGAGTGGATAAACAACAAGGTCCTGTTATAGCACAAGGAATTATATTCAATATCCTCTGATAAACCATAATGAAAACAATGTGGGAAAGAATGTATATATTGATACATATATATAGATGAATCACTTTGCTGTACAGCAGAAATTAACTCAACTTTGTAAATCAACTATGCTTCAATTAGAAAAACTGAAAACAAAACAGGTGTGCTAAATTTCTTCAGTTGTGTCTGAGTCTTTGCAACACTATGGACCCCCACCAGGCTCCTCTGTCCATGGGATTCTCCAGGTAAGAATACTGAAGTGGGTTGCCAGGCCCTCCTCCAGGGGATCTTGCTGGTGCAGGGACTGAACCCACATCTCCTGTGTCTCCTGCATTGTACGTGGATTCTTTACCACTGCTTCCCTGGTGGCTCAGATGGTAAAGCATCTGCCTGAAATGCGGGAGACCTGGGTTTGATCCCTGGGTCGCGATGATCCCCTGGAGAAGGGAATAGCAACCCACTGCAGGATTCTTGCCTGGAGAATCCCATAGATGGAGGAGCCTGGTGGGCTACAGTCCATGGGGTCGCAAAGAGTTGGACATGACTTCACTTTCTTTCACTTTGTTTACCACTATATCATATTTCAATAAAAAAAAATCGAAAACAAAATGGGATTAAACTGTAATTAGGTGGGTTCATTGAATTTTTTCTTTTTTTTAAGAATCTCAGAAAATTTTTAACTCTGGAAGGAGGTACTCACCTACCCTCTTTTCAACTGGAGAAATGAGCACAAGGAGATTATGTGAGTCACAAAATCAGGGAATTTGGAAACCAGAGTGTGACTGTTTAAGATGCACAGACCTACCAAGTCCACAGGACCCTGTCTCCAGGGCAGGTCCCATCTGTACATTATTGATCAGTTTAGTCTCCATGTAACACATGACTCCAACCCTGCTTCCCCCTCTTTGTTGAAGATGAGGGGATTCCAAAAAGTCTCTGCAAGAGACAAAGCTGAGATTCAAACCTGGGTCAACAGGGAGTATCTATCCATCATCTCCTTCTTGTTTGCTACCGTTCAGTCGCTAAGTCAAGTCTGACTCTTTGAGACCCCGTGGACTGCAGCACACCAGGCTTCCCTGTCCTTCACCATCTCCCGCTTGCTCAAGCTCATGTCCATTGAGTCAGTGATGCTACCCAATCATCTCATCATCTGCCACCCCCTTCTCCTCCTCCCTTCAGTCTTTCCCAGGATCAGGGTCTTTTCCAATGAGTTGGTTCTTCATATCATCTTCTTATGCTACAATTATTTCCTTTTCTTTTCAAGGAAATGAAAACCCTGGAAAGTGTTTTGAGGAACAAATATTGTGAGTTGACAGGACTGAAATGTTGGATTTATTTGACCAGTCGGCAAAAGGCTCAATGAAGTTAAAAATCAAAGCTTTTTAGCACTATGCAATTTTTTTAAAAAGGCAAGTTTTAACTGGTTGTGATAGTGATGTCGATACAGCCTGGAACACACACAGAAAAGAGTTCATGTAGAATTTATCCTCAGCACCATCTGGAAGACCTCAGTCAGATTTATATCCGAGTTATAAAAAGAGAGAAGGAACGTCATGGATCTTTGCCAAACTCAGAAAGATGAGCCGTGGCTCATATTTACTCCCCCGCCCGGTGTCTTTCTCTGAGTAGGACACACTCTTTCTTCTGGAAGGACCTTCACATAGCTGGAAAATGCTGCTGGGCAAAGACTTCCTGTCTGTTAGCAAGGATGCTTTCTAAGAAACCAAGAGGACTTCTCAAGTCCACAGTTGCCCCCAGAGGCAGAGCCAGCAGTGGGCACCTTTCCTGATTCCAAAAGCACCTGGCTTATAAGAGAACTTGTGCTCAACTCTGATTTTATAAAGGGGGTAATGAATCTGCCCATTTATGTTTTGCTCAGTGACTTCTAATCAGGGAACAGCCAAAAAATTTAGAATTATTCTCCCACCCAGGAGGCAGCCCTGGGGACCGCATGTAAGATGTGTAAACCGGATGGACACTCTGCCAGCGGAAGTGGACAGATGCGAGAACTACTTTTCTCTCTTAATTATGTATTAGTAGTAGCAATACAGTGAAAAATGATGACAGTGATGATGCATCAGCCAGGGAAACAAGAACTTCTCTTGCTATTTAAGAGTAAGGGGAAGTGATACAGGAGGTGGTTTGTTGGGTGTTACAATGTTTGTAAGAGAAAGGGGTGCAGAGAATGTGGGTGCCCTGCACAGACTCTACCTGCTACCCACTGAGCACTTTGTACCCAGTAGAGAAGCAACTTCCGACCACAAGACAAAGAAAACGTCTCCCACCACCATGCTTCTGTGGACTGTGGATCCGCCACCCCTGTGCTTCCCTGGCCATGACCAGTCCCTGCCCGCAGGGGACAACAGGCAGTAAGCTCCCTTCTCCTCTTCCTGCTTCCAAGCTCCCACTGGTGCCTCCTTTGGGCAGATGTTAAAAAATAGCTGAATGGTAGGAACCAGATAAGGGGACTTGCCAACCCACAGCCAGCAGCAGCGGCAGAGCCCCCAGAGCAAGCATGGGGCCAAGAGTCAACAGGACAAGCTGGCATCTGTTAGGTGCTCGCTCTGGGCCAGCCCCCATGGTGAGAGCAGCAGGGCTTCTTTCATGCATCCTCACAGCAGCCCTGTGAGCCGGGTGTTTCTGGGGTCTCCATCCCAACAACAAGGAAGCTGAGCCACAGAGAAACTGACCCGCAGCCAGTGAGCAAAGCCACCAGATCATCCCCACGCGAGGCAGAAGCACACCACCATCCTGGCACCTCTGTGCTGGTTCCACGCTTTCCAATAAAACCTAACTATCCACCTGGCAGCAGATCTTGGTTTCTGATAGTGTTCTCCAACAAAAGGAACTGAGTCTTGGGAGTGATGGCTGGTTGCTGGGCTAGGGTGAGATGAACTGAAGAATCAGGAAGTAAGGAAGAGCTGAAAAATGCTGGGGGAGAGGGTCAACGGGAAAGAGCTGGAGCAACCCGAGTAACAAGATGAACAGAATATCGGACTGGAGCCTCGAGTGTGCACTAAGTACTCATGGATCCATCCTGATAAAAACAAGTGACTGACCAATCAGAGGGGCAGGGAGGACAGAGGCATTGGAGCAAATTTCCAGATAAGTTATGCAGGGGCTCTCTCCTCAGGGACCTGGAGACTGACTTCCTCATCACCCATGTGGGCAAAGAACACAACATGGAAATAAGGAAGAATCAAGGTGGCTTTACAGCTGGAAACCTGACAGACACCACAGCCAGGTGACTAACGCCAGGGCCAACGCGGACTTCATGTTGGGAATGTCAACATGATGTGAGGTGAGAACAGGGCATCTGAACTCTATCTCGTCATAAAGAAAAGAGCAAGTATATCCCAACAGAGGACATTCCACAGACACTCTGGCTGCTCCCTTTCAAAACCATCAAGGTCATCGAACACGAGGAAACCTGAGAACCTGTGTCAGCCCAGAGGAGCCTGAGGAGCTGTGATGACTGAATGTCCTGTGAGGTCCTGGAAGGAACCCTGGGACAGAAGGAAAGTTTTCAGGTAACAACTGTGGAGCTCTAAATGAAGTATAAAGAAAGTGAAGGTGTTACTTGGTCGTGTCCGACTCTTTGTGACCCCATGTTCTGTAGCCCATCAGGCTCCTCTGTCCACGAGATTCTCCAGGCAAAATACTGCAGGGGGTAGCTGTTTCCTCCTCCAGGGGATCTTCCTCACCCAGGGATCAAACCCGGGTCTCCTGCATTGCAAGTGAATTCTTTTGCCATCTGAGTCCATAACTGTTTCCTTTTTTTTTTTTACTTTTATGATAACAAATAATCTCTTGGACTAGTCTTCCTTCCGCTTTGAATTAATAGGCTTTTCCGTATAACGTGGACATAACTGACCCCTCCCCACCCCTTTCTTCTTTCTGAGCTGACGGTGCAGTTACCTGAGGCACATTGGGTGAATTATTCATCATCACAGAACCACTGAGATGTAGAGCTCAGTGAGAGGCTTATCAGGGGCAGGTTCTCAGACAAGTGAGTGCCTTGCTCCTGCAGTTCCCCCAACACCGGGCCCTTTGCCTACCCTGGAGGTGGATGTCATTACCCCACCCAGCGTGAGTGCTAATCCTTACCGTTAAGTAAGATGAACTTACTGTTCCCGACCATTAGCTTCATCATATCCCCTTAAATAAGAAGAGACTAAAGTTGCCAAAATGCCCCAAAGTTACCCTCCAAAGACCAGGTAGCCAATGACTTATCCCAGATCAATCACCATTGAAGGTCGCCTGTCCGGTTCGGCAATATTTGCTCAGTAACTAATAAAGATCAGCCCACAGTTATTTATATTGGGTTATCATCTCTCCAGGGTGAAGCTTAATCCATTTTGCAATGTTTTTCCCAACAAGACAACATGAGTTTCTCCGTCTGAAAATGAATTAAGTGCACGGTTTCTAAATATGGGATCTGACATTGTTCTTGTTACAGAAAGCAATTTATTCCCCAAAAGGCTTACACTTCAAAGGTTATATAAAAAGGTTCAAATATCAATGCTATCCATTTTTCAATTACTGGGCTTCCTAACACCACTAGCTTTCGGACAGATAAGCAGTGGTATCAGTTTTCTTATTCAACGTCTTATAGGTTTCCAATTCCACAGCACAGAGAAAGCAAATTTATTGTAATACATTTACCTGCCCTGGAAACAGGACTATCCAGCCTGTTTCCTCCAACTCTATGGAAGGTATCAAATAGCATCTTAAAGGGATATTTATGAAGCGCTAGATACTAATGATTGCAATTGTAGATATAGCTTCAAGTGTCTACCTATAAACAGGCGGCTCATATGAAAAAAAAAAAAAGGTAAGGTGGCTGGGGAAAAGTATTTCCAACGTATGAAAATTAAGGAGCTGTGAAAACAATGCAAGCGTCTCCTACGAGATAATCTACAGACACTGTGTTTTCCTAAGAGGGAAGAAAAAAAAACCTCTGATTCTCTGTCGTGCCAACAGATAAAAGGGAATAATGTCATTCATATTTTCTGTCTGACAATTAAAAAGAAGTGGTTGGATTATCTGAGAAGGATTATATGGTAAAAAGATATAATGCCCCAATACTCAAGAAAAAGAATATATTTTTTGCTGCCAACTCAAACAAGCCATACAAGATGTTTTATGATTGGATAATAAAGACAGAATGTTCTAATTTATATACTTGTGTGGCTTCTCTTCAGCAGCAAAACTTTTAAATCTAAAAGGAGTCACTTCCTCCAACCAGGACACAATAGTGGGAATGTGGAATCACGAGGGCAGAGGGTTACTGATGGGGCCAGAGTGTGAATGAATATCAAACCCAGGCCAGGTTGGACAGTCTTGTCTGCAGAAGACGAGGCTTCACCGGGGTCAGATGTCCAGGGTGGAGCAGTGACCGGGGTGAGGGCACCAATCAGGGCAAGTGCCAGGTGTCCACTCAGGCTATGGGGTGCCCTACACCACATGCCGAGCCACCATGGCCCTAGGGGTCTGTCCCCAAAGGCATACAGAGTTTTCATTTCACCAACAGGCTACAGATATAGAGGTCTCGTTTTTAGGGTATTTCTGTGTTAGCTGCTGAGAGACACAAGGATTTGTGGTGGCCACAGAGAGAAGGCCACACACTGAAGTTCCAGAGAGAAGATCCAGAGTGAAGGCCACAGATGACTGAAGGTCCTGAGTGAAGGCCACAGAGTGAGGGTCCAGAATGAAGGTCCAGAGTGAAGGCCACAGAGTGAAGGTCCAGAGTGAAGGCCACAGAGTGAAGGTCCAGAGTGAAGGTCTAGAGTGAAGGTCACAGAGTGAAGGTCTAGAGTAAAGATCTAGAGTGAAGGTCCAGAGTGAAGGTCTAGAGTGAAGGTCACAGAGTGAAGGTCTAGAGTGAAGGTCCAGAGTGAAGGTCTAGAGCAAAGGTCACAGAGTGAAGGTCTGGAGTGAAGGTCTAGAGTGAAGTCCACAGAATGAAGGTCTAGAGTGAAGGTCACAGAGTGAAGGTCTAGAGTGAAGGTCCAGAGTGAAGTCCACAGAGTGAAAGTCCAGAGTGAAGGCCACAGAGTAAAGGTCCAGAGTGAAGGTCCAGAGTGAAGCCCACAGAGTAAACGATCAGAGTGAAGGCCACAGAGTGAAGGTCTGGAGTGAAGGTCTAGAGTGAAGTCCACAGAATGAAGGTCTAAAGTGAAGGTCACAGAGTGAAGGTCCAGTGTGAAGGTCCTGAGTGAAGGCCACAGAGTGAAGGTCCAGAGTGAAGGCCACAGAGTGAAGGTCCAGAGTGAAGGCCTCAGAGTGAAAGCCCTGAGTGAAGGCCACAGAGTGAAGGTCCTGAGTGAAGGCCACAGAGTTAAAGTCCTGAGTGAAGGTGTAGAGTGAAGGTCCTGAGTGAAGGCCACAGACTGAAGGTCCTGAGTGAAGGCCACAGAGTGAAGGTCCAGAGTGAAGGCCACAGAGTGAAAATCCAGAGTGAAGGTCCACAGTGAAGGCCACAGAGTGAAGGTCCAGAGTGAAGGCCACAGAGTGAAAGTCCAGAGTGAAGGCCACAGAATGAAGGTCCAGAGTGAAGGTGTAGAGTGAAGGTCCTGAGTGAAGGCCTCAGAGGAGGGAAGAGAGAAGCAGGGAGTGAACTTCAGGGGCCAGGGCGAGGGGCAGGGCGAGGCTGGAAGGAATCCCCCAGGCCCTCAGACTAGGTGATGGAACAACCACAGAGCCAAGACAGAGGACAGTGCCTCAGAGATGTTACAGGTTTGACTCCTCCTGGATTTGGATGCAGGATTGGGGGACCCAGACAAAGTGAAAAGGATCAAGCCTGCCTCCCTTGCATTAGAAGGGAGGCTCTTAAACACTGGACCACCAGCAAAGTCCCACCATGAGTTCTGATGTCAGCAAAGCCTCTACCTTCAGCCATAAGGCTCGTCCTGCTCCCTGCTGCCTGCCCCCTGAGAATGAGTCTATTTCCTCTCTGCAAGTGCGTCCTTCCAAAGCTGGAAGGTATGCTCCACATGTCTTCTCTCCAATAACTGACCATGTTTTTATTTCCCAGAAACACTTTTTATATCTCAGACATGCTTCCCAAACACCTGCCTGTCCCGGTTTACTTCTTTCTTTGATGTTTTCTTTCTCAGGGAAAAGATACATGATTGGTTTTCTGTTAACTAGTCAATCCTAAAGGAAATCAACCCTGAATATTCACTGGAAGGACTGATGCTGAAGCTGAAGTTCCAGATCTTTGGCTACCTGAGGTGAAGAGCTGACTCACAGGAAAAGACCCTAATACTGGGAAAGATCGAGGGCAGGAGGAGAAGAGGACGGCAGAGGATGAGATGGCTGGATGGCATCACTGCCTCGATGGACACGAGTTTGAGCAAGCTTCAGGAGTTCGTGATGGACAAGAAAGCCTGGTGAGCTGCAGTCCATGGGGTCACAAGGAGTCAGACACAACTCAGCAACTGAACTACAACAACAACCAGCTGCTAAGCCAATCCATGATTTGCCTGTATGGACACTAAGCTGATGGCACTTCAGAAAAAAATACTTGGGGTGACTTTCCTTAGGGAAGGTTTAGCCATTCATGTGAGAGCTAATTACAGTTTCCTATGTTTTATGGGTTGAATTGTGCCCCAAAAGAAATTGGTCAAAGTCGTAATCCCCCAAACCCCAGGACGTGACCTTCTTTGGTAATAGGGTTGTGGCAGATTTAATCACTTAAGATGAGGTCACGATGGAGTCGGGGCGGCTGATCCAACACGACTGGTGTCCTCATGGAAGACACGGGGTGAGAGCCGATTGTGATAGAAGCAGAGGCTGGAGTCAGGAGCTGCAAGCCGAGCAACACTGAGGACTGCCCGCAAATGGTCAGAGGCTGGGATGAGGCTTGGAAGGACCCAGGAGCAGCAGGCCTTGGAGGGAGGAGGGACGCCAGCAGATACATGTGTGCAGAGTCCCAGGGATCTTTGAGTTTCCATGATCCAGTGAGGTCAGTCTGTCAGTCCCCGAGCTTTATAGCTCTGCAGATGGGACTTGCAGGCGGGTGGTGAACCTGTCAGCTCAAACTGTGACCTTTATTTCACATGTTCTGTTCAGAAAAGCAAGTTGCCCGACACCCAGGGCAGCAGGATGGAGAACCACCCCCCTGGGTTTCATGCACCAGCCCCACCTTCACAGCTTGAATGACCTCTCAGTCTTGATGGAAAATTTCTTTAATCAGCATTTTTCTCAAGTGCTACATTGAGTTTCCTCAAACAACTAGTTTTCTTTGGGTATTTATTAGGAAAGCCAAAGAAATAAATGATGAAAAATGCAATAAATTTCAGTTAACATTTTGATGGAAAAAAAATAGGCACATTTCTAAAGTTGATAGTACAGCAGTGCTATTTTCTGAGTCATATTCTATCTGGGTGATGATAGTTCTGGTGATGAAGATGACTAATATCTAAATAACATGTACTAAAATCAGACAGTATTTAAGTGTTTTCATGTATTAATTCATACAATTCTAACAACTACTTTTATAGAGTCTGAGATAGGTTCTCTTGTTATTGTTCTTTTATCTGTGAACAAAAACTAAAGCAATAGGAAAAGTGACGTGTTAAGTTGTTCAGTCATGTCTGACTCTGTGACCCCACGAACTGTAGCCCACCAGGTTCCTCTGTCCATGAAATTCTCCAGGCAAGAGTACCAGAGTGGGCATCCATTCCCTTCTCCAGGGGATCTTCCCCACCCAGGTATCAAACCCAGGTCTCCTGTCTTTATCATCTGAGCCACCAAAGTAATGAGAAGCCTGGACTTTAATATTTAATCAGGTAAGGTGACATTTCAGGGGGAATCATTTATAAGTAATTTCCAGTGCATCTTTTTGTTAGTTGAGAAATTCCTAAAGGACGTGTAACACGTGGCACCGTTGGGTGGACATGAGGGGCAGAGCATACCTAGAGAGTGTCCATGGGGGCTTGGCCTGGCTCATTTCTTCCCATCAGAATCTGGCTTCTGTCCTCTGCCTTCAGCCCAAACGTCTGCTGTGGCCTCTCACACTGCCTCCTCCACTTCTGATCATTCACAGCAAGCAGTATACTGTAAGCAGAGGTACTTTCCACACTAGCGCTGTGATAACTGAGGCTATTGGTTCCCTCTGCAGCCTGAAATCCATGGGCTCAGAGTGGCGACTCTGAGATGCTGTTGTGTAATCTTTCCCCTGAGCTCCCATCCCCAAGCCCACCAAGCAGTGCTGTGAATTGTTATTTCAAAGCAACAAAAACAGAAATTGTAAATGCCTCTGTGATCACTGATGCTTTTTATTCAAACGCCAAAGGGTATGAAATTGTGTCTATGTCTCAGCAAGTTTTGCTTAAATCTGAAAAATACGCTGGTTGACGTCTAAACGTGTCTGCATATTTGCAGGCCACAAGGACAAAGTGGCTTCTGGCCGATACATTCTGGGAAAGAGTAAAATAAGGAAAACACTTCTCACTCAGAAAGTCATCACACCAAGCCCTTGGAGCTTTTGTAGTGCTTCACGTCCATCACAAATGGGAACCTCAAATCTCAAGCAATATTTGCAGCATTATCTTAATTAATATCTTGTATCACTGTCTCTCTATGAAAATAATTACAGTGTAACTCGTGTGATTTTTTTTCTTGAAACGTTCAGAAGAATGTACTCTTAATTGCCATTCTAGCCCTAGTATAGAAATTTTATTATATATAGTCATTATAATTTTAAGCATCTTTTAAAATAAGCACACTTTGCTCTTTCCCATCCACACCTACAGAACAGACAGAGGTGAGAACAACACTCGACATTTTGCGGAACATTTGCGGGAGCCGCCTTTGTTCTCCTAACGTATTTAGGAAGACTAATACACTCGTCTAAATTGGTTTTCTCCCTCCTTTCTCTGCTGGTAATTAGCACTAGAGGGGATGGGTCTGAGTTAGCTATTAATAGTTGAGAAGTGAGCCTGAATTTGAGAAACAACAACACATTATCAGACACAGTAAAAACCTGATTCTTCTGCTTATTTGAAGAGCTTATCAATGAATGGAAATTTCCAACTGTGTCAGACGATTGAACGATCGTGTTTCCCAGCTGATGTTCATTTCTGCCGCGCGCTGCCGTGTACCTGTGCCGCTGTCTCACGGCGTTAATTTCTTCCAACCATACGGGGTACCGAGGAAGAACTTTTTGTGATGTTCCCGAGCATCAGGCGGCCGTCTTCACGCACAGGAGCCGTGTGAGCGCCGCTCCCATTTGACTGAAGTGCAGCTGCTGAGCACCGGGTTAACACAGAGCAAAACCAATTTTGGCGTCCAGAGGAGACGAGCCCGCCTCACTGCCGCGTTCGCACAGCAGCCTGGGCGCGCCTGGACGTGCGCATGTAGGGGGTTGAGGGGTGACTGTGGGAAGCCCCAGTCAGGGCGCAGCCGCTCCCATGGCGGCGCCTGCCCTCTGCATGTTACCCAAGAGTTCACACTGACCACGCTCCATCCCAAGGGACACTGCAGGCAGAGAGACAGAGCAGCTTCCAAGGTCACAGGATCAGGAACTGGTGCAATCAGGTGGATAGGAGGTCAGACCGCTGACTGTCCCTTCCCCAGGTGACTGTCCCTTCCTCAGATGAGTTTCCCTTCCCAGCTGACTTTTCCCTTCCTTTCCCCACTTGACTTTCCCTTCCCAGGTGACTTTTCCTTCCTCAGGTGACTTTCCCTTCCCAGGTGACTTTCTCTTCCCCACGTGACTTTCCCTTCCCAGGTGACTTTTCCCTTCCTTTCCCCACTTGACTTTCCCTTCCCAGGTGACTTTCCCTTCCCAGGTGACTTTCCCTTCCCAGGTGATTTCTCCTTCCTCAGGTGACTTTCCCTTCCCAGCTAACTTTCCCTTCCCAGGTTACTTTCTCTTCCCCACGTGACTTTCCCTTCCCAGGTGACTTTCCCTTCCCAGGTGACTTTCTCTTCCCCACGTGACTTTCCCTTCCCAGCTGACTTTTCCCTTCCTTTCCCCACTTGACTTTCCCTTCCCAGGTGATTTTCTCTTCCCCACGTGACTTTCCCTTCCCAGCTGACTTTTCCCTTCCTTTCCCCACTTGACTTTCCCTTCCCAGGTGACTTTCCCTTCCCAGGTGACTTTCCCTTCCCAAGTGATTTCTCCTTCCTCAGGTGACTTTCCCTTCCCAGCTAACTTTCCCTTCCCAGGTGACTTTCTCTTCCCCACGTGACTTTCCCTTCCCAGGTGACTTTCCCTTCCCAGGTGACTTTCTCTTCCCCACGTGACTTTCCCTTCCCAGCTGACTTTTCCCTTCCTTTCCCCACTTGACTTTCCCTTCTCAGGTGACTTTTCCTTCCCAGGTGACTTTCCCTTCCTCAGGTGACTTTCCCTTCCCCAGCGGACTTTCCCTTCCAGACGTGACTTTCCCTTCCCAAGCGGACTTTCTCTTCCCCATGTGACTTTCCCTTCCCAGGTGACTTTCCCTTCCCAGGTGACTTTCCCTTCCCAGGTGATTTCTCCTTCCCAGGTGACTTTCCCTTCCCAGGTGATTTCTCCTTCCTCAGGTGACTTTCCCTTCCCAGCTAACTTTCCCTTCCCAGGTGACTTTCTCTTCCCCACGTGACTTTCCCTTCCCAGGTGACTTTCCCTTCCCCAGGTGACTTTCCCTTCCCCACGTGACTTTCCCTTCCCCAGTGGACTTTCTCTTCCCCACGTGACTTTCCCTTCCCCACGTGACTTTCCCTTCCCCAGCGGACTTTCTCTTCCCCACGTGACTTTCCCTTCCCCAGGTGACTTTCCCTTCCCCACGTGACTTTCCCTTCCCCAGCGGACTTTCTCTTCCCCACGTGACTTTCCCTTCCCCAGGTGCACCTGTGATGGCAGTCCTCCCCCTCATACCCTAGACATCACCCTTCTTTTCTTCATTTGTTCACCTTAAAGTCACTTAGAAGCACGCACAATTGAGAGGAAATGAGAAGGTTTCTGAGAGGCGGGGAGGGGGCTGGCTGGCTGAGGAGTGGCTCCATGCTGAGTGCTCCTCCTTGAGCCATCTTGTTTATCTGCAGCTCCCCCTCCTGCAGGTGAAGGGACGTGGGGGCCGGGCCCTCCCCATCCTGAACCTCGTCCTGACCCTGACTGTAACCGTCAAGTGCAGCCCGCCCCAGCCTTTGTACCAAATCGGTGAAATGGGGCCAGCAACCCTTGCCCCATTCTCAGAGGGACGTTTAAAGGGCAGGAGGCAGGACTGCAAATGAGGAAGTGGAAGCACAGCACCCAGGTGGCGGGACCTCTCCCCCGAAGCACACTGGGGCAGGAGCTGCAGCCTGGGCAGGCCAGGGTGCTGGAGACCATTCCTGCCCTTCCCTCACCCCCCACTCCTGTCCAAACACGAGGAGTTACTGCAGAGACCGCCACCTCAGACCAAAGGCCACAAAAGACATCTTTTTGTTTTTTTAGCTAAAGCAAGTCTTCCTTCCAATAAATGACCCTCCTGTGACAATATAGCATGGCTTCCAGAACACTTTATTAAAATCACTGGGAGTTAGGACATTTAGAGGTGACCCTGGGACCCTCAAACCCCCTCTCTCCCCAACAAAAGCCCCTTGTAGCCCCAAGAGCCTCACACTGGGGTGGCAGGTTCCTGAGATGCAGACGGAGACACAGAACCAGGAATCTAGGAGTAGGCCACGCATCCTCCAGCCATGAGAGCTCGCTTCTCCCAGGAGGTGGGGGCCTGCAGAGACATAGTTCCTTCAGATGGAGGGCCTGTGCTGGTGTGGCCACTCACATGGCTGGGCAGGGGCGGCAAGCTGGCCCCTCCCCAGGCTCCCGAGAGGGAGGCACTGCTGAGCGTCCAGGCACCGTCAGGATGAGACGTGTGCCCTGCACATGGCCAGAAATGCTAGCCTTCAGAGACATGTGTCCAACGTGTGAAAAGTGCACAGAGGAGGCCGGCATGAAGTCATGTGCCTTTCCACCTGTAGCCGGTTTGTATCAGCACAGGTGCGTCTGCCTGCAGCCCCGCGGTCCTGTCACCTGACTGCCATGCATGTCCTGGCAGGTCTGAAGTGCTGTGTGGACCCCGCCTGGCAGAAAGCCACCCATGAGGCAGGCCCCTCTGCTATGGCTTCATCTAACCCCCGTGCCCAGGGGAAGCTTACAAACCACCACCTGTGCACCTTCTAAGCGTCCAGATCAGTGATTTTTACTAAACTTATGAAGGCACACAGGTACCAGCAGCCTAAGTTGGGGACATCGTTATCACCCTGAAAAGTGATCTGCCATCACTTCCCGGGTACTTCCAGGTACCCGGCCACTTGGGAAAGTACACTGTCCAGGCCCACTTGGACACCCCGAGTCAGGGTGTGGGTCTGGGTCCAACACAGTGTATTCTGACACCTCGGCAGGGAAACGGTGGGAAACAGCACTGCCCTGAGACAGCCTGGAGACGGAGGAGCCAAGGACCTAAGTGACTAAGCCACGAGAGCACAATTAACGGGTCAAAATTCTTCAAATTACTCCATGAACAGGGTCCTTGAGCCAGGTACTGAGATTCCATTCATTTATGCATTTCTTATAGTAAGGAACTTGCATTAAGATGAAGCTTTTGAATGTAGAATAAACTCAGTTTTATAAAGATTGTCAAACCTACAAAGATTCTCCCCTTCACCATATTTTGTCTCAATGTTAGACCCTCTTTGCAAAACTCTGTCTTTCATATCAAGTTCCAAAGTTTATTAATTTACATCTAAATTACAATAAAACACCCTAAGTGCTGTACCTCCCAAACCAACACATTTCCCATCCTTATAAAAGCCAAATGAGTTCATCATAATTAATGCTATAGAACAAACCCTGCATAATAATAATTAACCACATATTGTTAAGTGCTATCAAAAATGCATGGCATTTAATTAGCTAAAAACAACATTCTCTGTATATTACAAAATGAGCTAATGGTCTTCCTGGGATGATCATTCTTCAGCAGGAAGTACTTCTGCTAACAGTCTTTTAATGTATTTATTAGTACTTCAATAATATTGAAGCAGTGCGCTAGCAATTTAGTTTAAATATTCCATTTCAATTAAACATTTGACCCCTTTGAACTGACTGGAATTCTCAAATTAGGGATTGGTTTGTAATTATGCCATTTGAGGGTACAGTATAATATAATAACTCTAGAGTTTTATTGTTTTAGGACCTAATGGAGTTGTTCTGTATAATGAAAAATTTCCAGCGTTTTGGTGCCGATTCCCTGGAGGATGGGGACCAGTCACAATGTCAGTCAAGGTCATGAGAGGAAAATTTGGTGATAGCTGATACGCAGGCAAAAATTCAAGCTCAGCAAACTTGTGTTCTGCTCCCAAGCCTGTCACTAACTCCCGATGTTTCCTTAGGAAAACCTTTCTCTCCTCTAAGCATCTTCTTTTACACAATGAGATAATACTGCCTGATTCATTTCACCTCCCAAAGCTCCCATGAGATTATACTAGTCTAAAATTTATATGTAAATGACTCTCTGCTAATTGGTGATAAGAATAACTTTAGTAAAATGTAGGATTATGACATAATCTTTTATGGGAAGAATTATCATGATTCTCATTTTTATTCTGAAAAGAAAATGAAACTTCATAAAGATTGTCGTGTTGGATTTGCATTTATATTGGCCTTTAAAAGCCATAGTGGCAACTACTACCTATAAATAAATAACAGAGCTGTGTATTTAAGTACAAGGTTTTGAATAAATAAGCGTACAGCAAAATCTGCTGAATGTCTGTGAAACAAAGTGGCAGTTGTGGATCATATGTTGTATTTTCTTTCTTAAAACATTGTATCAGTTTTCCATTGGTGGTGATGCTCTAGTCGCTAAGTCACATCCAACTCTTGCAATCTCATGGACTGTAGCCCTACAGGCTCCTCTGTCCATGGAATTTCCAGGCAAGAATAGAGGATCGGGTTGTCATTTCCTTCTTCAAGGATTTCCCTTCCCAGGGATGGAATCTGCATCTCTGCATTGCAGGCAGTCTCCTGCATTGCAGACTGATTCTTTACCACTGCTGCTGCTGCCTCCAAGTCGCTTCAGTTGTGTCCAACTCTGTGCGACTCTATAGACGGGCAGCCCACCAGGCTCCCCGTCCCTGGGATTCTCCAAGCAAGAACACTGGAGTAAGTTGCCATTTCCTTCTCCAATGTATGAAAGTGAAAAGTGAAAGTGAAGTTGCTCAATCGTGTCCAACTCTTAGCAACCCCATGGACTGCAGCCTACCAGGCTCCTCCGTCCAAGAGATTTTCCAGGCAAGAGTACTGGAGTGGGGTGCCATTACCACTATTATAATCTAAATCAGATATGGGTGGGAATCTGTGTATGATCCATCTTGGGGGGAAATTCCTCCCTATTTGTGAACCTGTGAAACCAGAAAACAAGTTACTGACCCTCAAAATACTATGATGTGATGAGGATCAGGTACAAGTTATAGACATTTTGGCTCAAAAGGAGAAAAGGAAGGTAAAAAAAGGAGTCATTGATCCCAAGCAATTTCAAAACTCACTAGCCTGTGAGGTCTGGAATCAGCCCTCTGCCTCCCAGGGGTCTGCACTCTGAGTTCTTTTTCTTTTCTCACAGACGAAAGCACTGAGTAGCTGTATTTGTCTGCATCCTGTCTGTCCAGGCTTCTTTCATTTCCTACGCTCTCTGTTCCTCCTGGACAAAGCTGGCAGTGCTTTTGCTGATATAAGACTCTTGAGATTCCATGGATCACCCATGTATGGCATGGGAACTCGGTCCATTTAGAGGGTCGTCCACCGAGTTTCCTGCACAGCACCATCCGATCCCGGGCTCTTGCTGAGATGCCTGAGGGACAATGCAGTCAGCTCGCTGGCTGTTCTCCGGTTTAACTGAAGGGCTCTCTATGTCACACCCTGAATCTCTTCAAAGAGACTGCTGTGTGACTACCTACTCCGACCTTTTGATCTTTCTAAGGTATTAACAGATGGTCTAGCCCTACCCTTGGCTTTCCTCTAGAACACTGTTCTGTGTGTGCATGTCTTAATTTGGTGTGTTTTGTAATCTAGACCGGCTGACAATCATCCTTTTAGTAAACAGTCCCAAATCATCCTTTTAGTAAACAGTTCTCCCCTCAATTTATCTTTTCCCTGTTGCATTTTACTGCTGTACACTTTGCTTGGAAGTCTCTTCAGCTAAATGTCTAGTTTTATGATTCTACTTGTGAAGTAACTGCAGGACACAGTTCCACTGGGCTTCGGCCCCTGTGTGACGAGGTTCTCCCTTCCTCCCTGAGCTCCTTCCAAGCCCTCGTGGACAGCCTCCTCCCATTCAGATTTATGCAGGCAATCTGGGAGTCCCTACTGGATACATTCTCAGAGTTCCTATTTCTACAGAGAGTCTGCTTAGCACACCTAGAACCCATTGTTCTAGTATGCGTCCCCCACCATTCCTCCAACCTCCCCTACACTGTCTGATTCTAAATCCACTACCACATTTTCAGGGGTTTGTCACAGCAGCACCTCATTTTCAAGGCAAAGATTTTTTGAGTTATTCTCTAAGTAGTCTGCGCATAAGAGTCCATCATTATCAATTATTATGCTGCTGCTGCTAAGTCACTTCAGTCGTGTCCGACTCTGTGCAACCCCATAGACGGCAGCCCTCCAGGCTCCTCTGTCCCTGGGATTCTCCAGGCAAGAACACTGGAGTGGGTTTCCATTTCCTTCCCCAGTGCATGAAAGTGAAAAGTGAAAGTGAAGTTGCTCAGTCCATAGCGGGCTTCCCAGGTGGCTCAGTGGTAAAGAATCTGCCTGCCAATGCAGGAGATGTGGGTCTGATCCCTTTTTCTTTTCTCACAAAAGATAGCACATACTTTCTCCTGAATAGCTGTATTAGTCTTCATCCTATCTGTCCAGCTTTCTTTCATTTCATACGTTCTCTGTTCCTCTTGGACAAAGCTGGCAGTGCTTTTGCTGATATAAGGTTCTTGAGACTTCGTGGATCACCCATGTATGTCTTCCCTCTAGGGAGGATCCCCTAGAGGAGGAAATCCACTATCCACTCCACTATTCTTGCCAGGGAAATATCATGGACAGAGGAGCCTGAGGGACTACAGTCCATGAGGTCACATAAAGAGTCGGACACAACTGAGCACACACGCACTGCTTATCCCAAGTGTATATGATAATCTTATTTTTATGAAAACTTGACTACACTGCTACAGGGGAAACAAGATTCCAACTGGGCCTTTCTCTGCAGAATCGCTGAGGTTCTCTACGGTCTGGTATGAAACTCAGCCTCTTGCTGGGCTTCGATGTGTTGGTCCATCCAGACATTGACTCCATGGTTAAGACCCATCGATTTTGTTTACTAAGTGTTTGGATATCTGAGGCAACAGAGAACCCAGAACTAGCTTGCCCTCCTCCAGTTGTTTCTGCAGGCACTTTGCTGCTGGTCCACCTACATCTGCAGGACCTACATGTACACCTAAGTCATGTGGCTCTTCATTTTTAGGTGCTTTCCTGTTTCTCAGATCAACTCATTTTTAATTGACTTTGATTGAATGTGCAAGAGCCAATTTCAGTCTGCCAGCTGCCAGGTCTGTGCTGTGGAAGTTTTGACAGAAGCTGAGCCTGTGAGTCTGCATGAACTCCAGGAGTTGGTGATGGACAGGGAGGCCTGGTGTGCTCCGATTCATGGGGTCGCAAAGAGTTGGACACGACTGAGTGACTGATCCGATCTGCTCTGAGCCCTCTGGGCCCACAAGCAGCCCCCTGCACGGCCCCGCCCACACAGGCCCCCTCCCCTACATAGGCCCGCCCCCAGATGGCACCACCTCACAGATCTGGGAATACCCTTTAAGTTTCCCATCCTTGGTGGGAGCTCACCCACCACTGAGTGGTGAGTTCTGCTGAGGGCACATAGCTGCAGATCATGTCGGAAACTGAGTGTGTCAGCAACAAAATGAGAAATAAAAGGATGACTATGGCAGGATTCTAATGAGAAAACCTACCAAAATCTACACTCAGGAATAGTGAGGGGGATCTTGCAGTAAGACGTGGACAGTTGCTGGCAGAATTGGTCATCTTCTTTGCTTTATGGATCCCTGATGCTGCTGCTACTAAATCGCTTCAGTCGTGTCCGACCCTGTGCGACCCCACAGACAACAGCCCAGCAGGCTCCCCTGTCCCTAGGATTCTCCAGGCAAGAACACTGGAGTAGGTTGCCATGTCCTTCTCCATTATGGATCCTTAAATTCTCCATAAAATAAGAAAAGTATTTTATATTAGAGATTTTTTTGGAAAACTGGCACCACATTGGATGCTGGTGGAGTCCTGACTCACCGGGAGGCTGGCCAGCACCTCTGTCCCCAGGGACTACCCTTCCAGTGGTGCTGAAAAACCCCAGCCCCCAGGAAGCAGCTCAGGCACCCTCTCTCCCGTCCACTCCCTCACCAGCTCCCCAGTTACTCTGTCAGGACGTGACTCTGGAAACACACCACGTTCTGTGACAAAGTGGGTGTGACCTACAGGCCCAGAGATTTCTCAAAAAGACACCTACTTTCAGGCACACTCCTGGGCACCCCTCCTGCCAGCCTGGGGCTCCCCATCCCCATAGCCTGGGGGCAGCTGGGGACTCTGCAGGCAGACAGGTGGCCCAGAGCACCCAGCACCTGCAGAAGGCAGGGTCAGAAAAGAGAGACCCACAGCCTCACAGAGGCCAGGGGACCTTCCAGATAGTGCAGCTGACCACAGCCTGCCTCTCTAATGTTGTGAATTTGAAATCGCTTACTTTGAACATCCAAGTCATAAATTCGACATCACAGACCTCTACCCCTACACATCAAAGCAATACTTACTCAACTGCAGCATTAAGTAAAAGTGAAAACTGTGTAAAACAACCCTCACTCCAACCAGCGTTATGGGAAAATGAGACATCGTCCAACGAGAAGCACAGCAAGTTCATGTTAGAGAGGACCTTGCAGATGATTCAGATTCCGTGTCTCCAGTGAGAACACGATGTCCGAGATGGAGAGTGGTGCATGAGGCCAGGAGGGTGGTCAAGCCTCCAAGACTATAACTCAGATTTTCGCGCCCTGCCCAGTGCACCCACCAGTGGGTGCAACTCCCTGTTTCTCAGAGTTCTTCTCCTGAGGCTTGTCCTCGTCCTCCCCCGAAGGCCCCTCTTCCTGGGTCCCTGCTCCCTAACCGCCCAGTCCTGGCCTCACCCCCTCTCCTCCCATCTGCACCTTCTGGTTGGACCACCCTCCTCCTGGACTGGTCCATCTGCCTTTCCCACTGTGCTCACCCTCTGGGGCACCCTTCAACTCAGACCCTACCCTCAGACTTGCCGTCTCCACCACTTCATTCTGCGGTTTGTCTGTCTGTCACCAACGACCCAAGTTCTCAAGCCTCCTCCTATCTCCTTCCCTGCCACCAACTCACTCCTAACCTGTTTACAATTCACTCTTCTTCTCCTATGTCTATACAGGCTACCTTCTTACAAGCCCTTTCGGAATGACAAATCTAAGTAAATTTCCTCTGTCCACCCCCGCCTGGCCCTCTCACCCACAGCTGACATTCCTGAGTGATGCCCTCTGGGATCCTCCGTGTCCTGGCCCCAAGGAGCCCACACGCCCTCTGTGCTCCTCCCAGGATGGCTTCTCCTCTGCATTCCTCACGGGTCCCGGTTTCTTCTCCTCTCATTCCTCCAGCTCTCCGTGCCATCCCTCCCTCACACCCATCTCCCCTCCCCACTGCACTTCTGGTGATCGCGACTCTATTTGTGTGGTGTTTCCGTCTTTAATAAACACAGTTCACACTCAGCCACCACTTTCTGGATGCTGGAAAGTGAACACACCTTCACATTTGCTTTCTTAGTTCTCTCAACCACCGTCTGAGAGGCACACCATCTTAACCCACTTCTCAGATCAGCAGGCTGAGGTTTCCATCGGGAACAGAAGCTCCCTCTCAGACCGGGTTTTTCTGACTCCAGGAGATGTAAGCCATGCCTCGCCCTTCATGGTGAGGGCCTCTTAGCCCCCTCCCCACCCCCAAGGCTTTCTCCAACTCCCTCCATCTGGAGCTCTAGCTTTGTATATACATTTATTCATCACACAGGACAATCTCCCCACCCCTGCCCAACCAAAAGTTCCTTTCCCCTTTTTTCCTTTCCTTGGACATATTCACTCTTTTTTCTGCTTCTCAAAATTGTACATATACTTCAAGATCTAGCTAAATACTGCCTTCCTAAAAACTTCCTGAATCTAAATCAGAAAGTGCTGGTCTTGCTGCTAAATGTCTGTGCTAGTCTGCACCTCCTCCCAGCATTTATCTCTGGACAAAATACGGATTATTTGCTTGAGTTGCTCACCTTCCCTACCAAACTATAAACTTTTCTGAAGGCAGGACTTGTCTGCCATGTTTTAATACAGCATCCAGCATGTAGAGGGGACTCACTATTCTTTTAATGACTCACTCAAGACAATGGAAATCAGAATTCTTCTTTCTTCACCAAGACCCTCTCTACTCTTGGAGAACCATACATAATTTAGTTGTATTACATTTTAAAGAGCATCAAATAAGCTTGTACATAGATATAAACCAAGCTTACCACACACACAGAATAATTATGAAGTCAATAAAACATTCCGCCATCTCAACAACACATGTCAATAACCCTGCAGAGAGAGGGGCCCTGGCATCTCAGGAGCATGGTCCCGAGAGGGAGTTAATATGCCAGGCAAATCTGAGCAGGTTGGTAATGTGATTTAGCTGTCTTAACTGTGCTGAGTGATTACCTCCACATATCAAGCAGTAGAAGGGGGAAGAAAACAAAATTACTGCTCTCACAGTCGATTCCCTTACGTCTTCCGTGACAGTCGTGTGCTTCTGTGTGCATTTTCTACGGCCTACAATTAGCCAGTGCGATGGGGTGTTTTCACCTGTAGTTCTGCCCATTAACACATACCATGGACACGTGTTTCCTCAGCACATGCCCTGATGTGGGGAAACTAGAACTCTCAAGATCACAGGCAATAGCCAGGCTGACAGTCATCACACCACTGACATCAGAAACATGCGTTCAAGATGAGCCAGCAGAAGGGGTGTGAGGCTGAGGTGTCAGACACGGCTGACCCTGCACACGGACTCATCTGAACGAGGGCCTCAGCACGTGGCTGCAGGGTGGCCCCTGCCCCTTGTTAGGTGACCATGGGGTGAAAGGGCAGCTTCTCGGCACATCATGCAGCCCACCTTCCAGATATGTTTATCTGCTCCCTCTGCTCTTTCTCTCTGTGGTTAAGTCTTTCTGTCTTTTTGTTTAGATGATTTAAACTCCCTGGTTTTAAGCTTCTTCATGACAAGTGGAAGTAGTAGTCATATTTGCTATATACATACTGACCACTACATGTAAACCGCATTATAAACCATCCACAGCTACACAAACACTGCTTCTTGTCTCTGTCCATTACTGACACCCTCTGACTTTCTCCAAAATGCTGCTTGTATGTACCTTTCTGTGTATGAACATGAGACAAAACATTAATTTAAAAATCAATTTTGGTTTGTACTCACCAAACCTCAAAACAAACAAAAAAAAACCATGCAACTGTATTTTTAGACAAGTATTCAATGTATATTTTTTAAGATGATTAACAACACGGCTCAACCATTGAAGAGGTATGGCTCTGTGTCCTTTTATCCCCTAAAGATGTGCCTGTGTGCCAAGCCACTTCAGTCGTGTCCGACTCTTTGTGACCCCATGGACTGTAGCTTGCTAGATTCCTCTGTCCATAGGATTCTCCAGGCAAGGATACTGGAGCGGGTTCCCATTTCCTCCTCCAGAGGATCTTCCCGACCCAGGGATGGAACCCATGTCTCTTATGTCTCCTGCGTTGGCAAGAGGGTTCTTTACCACTAACACGACTGAGAGCTCCTATCCTCCTCCTAAAAATATCAGATACTAAACACACAGATAATCTTATTGTTAACTCCTCAAATCATTCTTTTTTTCTCAACTATGTTTAAAAACTGACTCTTTAAAAATACTACTCGCCTGGATAACTGGATATGTTATAAATTTTGAACTTTGCCCCACATCTCATGAGATGAGCTCAAAACACTGCAGCCCTGAGGCCCAGAGTCCAATGTTCTGGAGTCTGGGTCACCGCCTCTGTACACACCATGTCCCTGAGAAATCAGGACTTCCCCAGTGACAGGTGGCCCAACCTAAGCTGTAACGTGGTCCTTCCAGGGGAGGACATGCCTGCACTTGTTCATTTGACTTCCTGTTCCCTTAAGACAAGTCACTTATGTCATTGAGAAGGAGGAGGAAGCAGACAGGCAGGACGGTGATCTCAAGCATCCACCTCTGACTTCAGTGACCCAGGAACACTCAGATTGCACTGCGTTTTACATTGCTTCTTATAGAAGGCAGGATGGTGACGATGCATTAGGACAGTTCAGAAAACATATTCTGTAAGAAGAATCTCAGAATCAGGAAGTCCCCACACTCCACAGATACACTTGTTAGCTCTCCCAGAAAAGTATCAGTGGAGTATACAAGTTATTTATTACCTTTGAGTGGTTCTCAAATAACGTTTGTTCATGGAACATGAAGATTGTTTCCTGGAAGGATGGGAAGTCATCCTTTCTCTGAACATTCTCACCTTTATTCCACTTACCCAATTCTAGTCTAGCTTTGATTCCTTTGGAATAATGTAATGTACTTTTCATACTGTTCATGGCATTCTCAAGGCAAGAATACTGCCATTCCCTTCTCCAGTGGGCCACATTTTGTCTGAATTTTCCACCATGACCCGTCCATCTTGGGTGGCCCTACACGGCATGGCTCATAGTTTCATTGAGTTAGACAAGGCTGTGGTCCATGTGATCAGATTGATTAGTTTTCTGTGATTGTGGTTTTCAGTCTCTCTTCCCTCTGATGGAGAAAGGTAAGAGGCTTATGGAAGCTTCCTGATAGGAGAGACTGACTGAGGGGGATTTAGAAAAGACAGAAACCAGAGATCAAATTACCAACACCCACTGGATCTTCAAAAAAGCAAGAGAGTTCCAGAGAAACATCTATATCTGTTTTATTGACTATGCCAAAGCCTGTAACTGTGTGGATCACAATAAACTGTGGAAAATTCTGAAAGAGATGGGAATACCAGATCACCTGATCAGCCTCTTGAGAAACCTATATGCAGGTCAGGAAGCAACAATAGGAACTGGACATGGAACAACAGACTGGTTCCAAATAGGGAAAGGAGTACATCAAGGCTGTATATTGTCACCCTGCTTATTTAACTTATATGCAGAGTACATCATGAGAAACATTGGGATGGAGGAAGCACAAGCTGGAATCAAGATTGCTGGGAGAAATATCAGTAACCTCAGATATGCAGATGACACCGCCCTTACGGCAGAAAATGAAGAACTAAAGAGACTGTTGATGAAAGTGAAAGAGGAGAGTGAAAAATTTGGATTAAAAGTCAACGTTCAGAAAACTAAGGTCATGACATCTGGTCCCATCACTTCATGGCAAATAGATGGGGAAACAGTGGAAACAGTAACAGGCTTTATTTTGGGGGCTCTAAAATCACTGCAGATGGTGACTGCAGCCATGAAATTAAAAGATGCTTACTCCTTGGAAGAAAAATGATGACCAACCTAGACAGCATATTAAAAAGCAGAGACATTATTTTGCCAACAAAGGTCCATCTAGTTAAAGCTATGATTTTTCCAGTAGTCATTCATAGACACGAGAGTTGGACTATAAAGAAAGCTGAGTGCTGAAGAATTGATGCTTTTGAACTGTAGTGTTGGAAAAGACTCTTGAGAGTTCCTTGGACTGCAAAAAGATCCAACCAGTCTGTCCTAAAGGAAATCAGTCCTGAATATTCATTGGAAGGACTGGTGCTGAAGCTGAAACTCCAATACTTTGGCCACCTGATGTGAAGAACTGACTCATTGGAAAAGACCCTGATGCTAAGATTGAAGGTGGGAAGAGAAGAGGGCGACAGAGGATGAGATGGTTGGATGGCATCATGGACTCAATGGACATGAGTTTGAGTAAACTCCAGGAGTTGGTGCTGGACAGGGAGGCTTGGCATGCTACAGTCCACGGGGTTCCAAAGAGTTGGACATGACTGAGCACATAGATGTCCAAGAAAACTTGAGGGTGAAACCTGTCACTGGCCTAGTCCACTCACAACAGGCCTTGATGCTACGAGTCTCTGGGTGAACATGGGAGGGTGGGGGTGGGGCCTGGGAGAGGGGGTGAGGGGGTGAGCGGTGCCTGAGGTGCTGGGCAGCACACTCCCCTTGGCGCTGTCGTCAGCGAGGACACGGCTCAGGAGGTGGAGCAATTCAGCAGCTTGCAGTTCCCCTCCTGTCTGTCTTCTCTCCACTGACGTGGGTGGCAGAGCCCACCCTGCCCTGCAGGTAGGCCTGAGAACCTGCTGGGCCCTCGGGGGTGAGTGCTCACCAGGATAAAGGGAGGCAGCGCCAGGGCCAACCCTTCACCGTCTCAGCCTGGAAATCACCTGTGTTTCAGCCTGATTTGTTTCTTCTTGATGTTCTAAAGTACTTCATTACCTTCTCTTTTTTTCTTTTACCCATATCGCAATTTTTATTCCCTTTTCCTCATATTACTTTTACATTGTTCATTTTTTTTCTTTGAACTTCCACCCCACTCACAGCCCTCACCACTCAGAGAGTCACTGAAGAGAAAGGAACATATAATCTGAACCCTTCATATTACAAACAAGGGACTTGGTGGTTCAGAGTAGACTGGTTCTGTTATCTGTTAAGATCACAGAGCTGGTCTGCAGTCATCCAAGCCCCTGACAGACAGCTCATCATTGCTCCCAAAATGTGCACATTTCACATTGGTGCTTAATCCTGTATGATGTGGATTGCTACATAACGTCCAAGAATGATATTGATATTGATTAATGTGATATTAATATCCACACCCATGTGCTATTTTGCATCTCAAAAATAATATATGCTGATATATGTGGATGCAGACATGTTTAGCTTTAAGATAATGTGTGCAGTTCTGTGACGTAAGCAGGCAGGTATTTTAAAGAGGAGGAAAAAGCCTCTAAGGGACTAAGTAACTTGTCCAGAGCCAAACAACCCAAGTGAAGAAGGTGACCTCACACCCACCTCTCCACCTCCAGCTTTCTTCCCCAAGTCTGGTCAGAGCGAGAGGCAGCTCCAGAACCCATGTCTGTTCAGCCTGCTTCTTGCCATCACTCAAGGGCAGTGCATGTACAGAACAATTACAAACATAAACAAGCAGCCCAGAGTCTTAGACCCACAGCCGAGTACTTTTTTCTGATTTTATTTATTTGGCTGCGTGGGGCCTTAGCTGCATCGCGTGAGACCTTTCATTGTGCTGCGCGGACTCTGGAGCCATGATGTGCTGGCTCGTTTGGCTGCGTGGGGCCTTAGTTGCGTCATATGAGACCTTTCATTGCTCTGTGAGGACTCTGTAGCTGTGATGTGCTGGTTCGTTTGGCTGCGTGGGGCCTTAGCTGCATCGCCTGAGACCTTTCATTGCGCTGCGCGGACTCTGGAGCCGTGATGTGCTGGCTCGTTTGGCTGCATGGAGCCTTAGCTGCATCGCGTGAGACCCTTCATTGCGCTGCGCGGACTCTGGAGCCGTGATGTGCTGGCTCGTTTGGCTGCGTGGGGCCTTAGCTGCATCATGTGAGACCTTTCATCGCGCTGCGCGGACTCTAGCTGTGATGTGCTGGCTTGAGAGTGGAGGCAGGAGGACTTAGTTGCCCTACAGCCTGTGGGATCTCAGTTCTCCAACCAGGGATCAAACCTGTGTACCCTGCACTGAAAGACAGATTCTTAACCATTGGACCACCAGAGAAGTTCCCCTATTGCTTTCTTAAGGGAATTTGAAATCTTTACTTTTCCACGTCCTGTTCTCCATCTTTGTGACTTAAATTCTGTCATTTGAAATACTCTTAACATACCCTATCCAAATCCCTATTCAACCACCGTCAGTGTTACTATGAGAACAGGGAGGCATTGGGTGATGACCGGAAAGCGCACACCTTGCTAGCTGTCTCATGTGTCAGGAACTCACCCCGGGCAAGGTGCGTGTCCTCTGTGGGAGGACAGCAGGAGGCAGGCAAATGGGAGTGGCCCAGTCAGAGGTGCCGACTCAGGCAGAACGGCGGGGCGGTGACGCTTCAGAACCACGGTGCTCTCCTCCAGCCAGCGGTGAGGATGATGTGGAGGAGAGGCACCCTCTAATGCAGACGATTAAATAATCAATGTGGTATAAACCTATTATACAGAGTGAAGTAAGCCAGAAAGGAAAACACCAATACATTATACTAACGCATATATATGGAATTTAGAAAGATGGTAACAATAACCCTGTATACGAGACAGCAGAGGAGACACTGATGTATAGAACAGTCTTTTGGACTCTGTGGGAGAGGGAGAGGGTGGGATGATTTGGGAGAATGGCATTGAAATATGTATAATATCATATATGAAATGAGTCGCAAGTCCAGGTTCAATGCACGATACTGGATGCCTGGGGCTGGTGCACTGGGACGACCCAGAGGGATGGTATGGGGAGGGAGGAGGGAGGAGGGTTCAGGATGGGAAACACATGTATACCTGTGGCAGATTCATTCTGATATATGGCAAAACCAATACAATATTGTAAAGTTAAATAAAATTAAATTAAAAAAAAAACATGGTGTTCTGTTTTCTTGGGACTTTTCAGTATCCTTGGGCAAATGCTGTTTCAACAAGCATTTCTCCATGCAGGTAACTCTGTAGGATCTTGAAATGTCTTGCACCTAGGTGAAATTACACGACTGAGCATGAATTTAAAAGCCATGATTCAGTTCAATGACCCAAAATATGTGTTTCTTATTATTCCTTGTATGTTTTCTTTCCTTAACTGGTCAAACACACTCCAATGCATCTTGTGTGATGTTGGTTTGGGTATTGGCATTGTGATTTTGAGATCGACACAGAACTCAATGAAATAGAGAGCAAGGAAACAGAACCACACAAATACGCCCAATTAATCATTGACAAATATGAAAAAGCAATTTGATGGAAAAACAGCCTTTCTAACAAATAGCACTGGAGCAACCAAACACTCAGAGCCAAAAAAATAAATAAATAAACTTCAACCCAAACCTCACACTTTCTACGAAAATTAACTTAAGATGGATCATGAGACTCAAGGGTAAACCCATAAACTTTAGGAAAAATAGATCAAAGGCAATCTTTAGAACATAGAAATGAGCAAAAATTTCATAGACTTGCTACCAAAAGCATGACTCAAAAGGAAAATTTGATAAACTGTATTTTTCAAAATTCTTTAAAACTTTTGTCTCTGAATGAGCTTATTAAAAGCAGGAAAATGCAAGCTACACACTGCAATAAAATGCAAATCACATAGCTGTTCAAGGACTAGTATTCAAAATATATACAGAACTCTCAAAACTCTACACACAAAAAAAGCCAACTAGAAAAGGGCAAAAGTTATGGGTAGGCATTTTACTAAAGAAGACACTCAGATGGCAAACAAACCCATGAAAAGATTTCCAATCTCATTATCCATCAGGGAAATGAAAAATTAAATCACAATAAAGTACAGCGACACACACATCAAAATGATCAAAACAAAAATTAGGACAACACCAAATGCTGATGAAAATCAGAGAAAGTGGAATCCTCATATGCCCTGGTGGGAATATGAAATGGTTCAGCTACTTTGCAAAAGCATTTGGCAGTTTCTTACAAAACTTAATGTGAAACTGTCACATGACCCAGTGATTGCACTCGGGGGCATTTATCCCAGAGAAATAGAAGGTTATTCTCATACAAAAATCTGTACGTGAATGTTTCTAGAACTAATACAGCCAAAAACTGGAATCAGCCCAGGTGCATTTCAGCAGGTGAATGGATAAACTGTGAGATCTCATGGAACACCATTCACGAATGAAAAGGAAGGGACTGTTGACATGTGCGACAACTTGAAGAGACGCTCAAGGAATTACACACAAAGAAAAATGAAAATGCTCAAAATAGTAGGTGGGAGGACCTCCCTGGTGGCTTGATGGTCAAGACTTTGTGCTTCCAATGCAGTGGCTGCAATTCTGATCCCTGGTCAAGGAACTAAGGCCCCATCTGTTACTCAGCCAAAAAATAAAAATAGAAATTAAAAAAAATATATTTTAGGTGGTATGTGATTTTTTCACTCTTGCAGGAGGACAGGGGTGGACAATAGACCAGTGGTGGCTGGGTTAACTTGGGGTAGGGGCTGGGAGGATGGAGCAGGTGTGGGGCCCTGGTGGAAGAGGATGCCTGTGTCTGGACCACGTCGGTGCAGACACCCCTCTGGAGACAGGCTGCAGTTCTGTGAGATGCAACCCCGGGGGAAGGTGGTCCCGAGGTCTGTGGGACCTCCCTGTGTTGTTTCTTATGACTGCAGTGAATCTACAATTGTCTCAAAATAAAAGTTTAATTTAAAAAACTTCTAGTAAAAGACTGAACTTTGAGTCAGTTCCTCTGTCCATGGGATTTTCCAGGCAATAGTACTGGAGTGGATTGCCATTTCCTTCTCCAGGGGATCTTCCCGACCCAGGGATGGAACCCAGGTCTCCCGCATTGTAGGCAGGCGCTTTGCCATCTGAGCCACCAGGGAAGTCCTCATCAAAGATTAATTTGCCTTAAATCATTGTGGAGAATATCAACCCACTAGTAAACAAATTTGTAGAACCAAACCCATGTCTGCAAGCCAGCTGGCAGGATAGATTTTGCTGATGGACCAATTTGCCAAATGATCTCTTCACCAAAGCCCGTTGCTATTAAGAACGTACAAAATATATAGCATGGGCTTTGACTGAAATTACAGAGTGATACCTTGCATTTTATGCAAAGTTATAAATTTCTAGCTTGAGTATTTCACAAACAGAAAGGATTTCATGTCCTTTTTAAAGTGCAGCTTAGTCTCTTCTGGGCCATTTTAGATTCAGTCCGCTGCTTTTCTTTTCTTTTTTTTTTTTAATTTTATTTTATTTAACTTTACAATATTGTATTGGTTTTGCCATATATCAAAATGAATCTGCCACAGGTATACATGTGTTCCCCATCCTGAACCCTCCTCCCTCCTCCCTCCCCCACTGCTTTTCTTATTACGGTTAACTTGGGGCTTTATTTGGGGGCCAGGGAAAGAATTCTGCCTTAGGATGTCACCCTGAGATGCTGGGAGGGAGGGGCCAGTTCCCGTGTGTCTGCTCACGCCCGTGCACACTTACCCATGCACACACTTCCCACCTTCCTTCTATCTGTCCGGAATGTGCACCGCCTCACATGTTCAGGGCGGTCTCCACGTCGTCCTGCTCCCCCTACTTAGCAAGGGAAACTGAGGCAGGGAAAGCGCCCCATCCCCACACCATCTACATACTGGTGTCGAGCAGGGGGAGGACCGGCCTCTGCGAGGTACTGGTCACCGAGCCAGGTGTCATGGGAGCCTGAGGACTCTTCACGGTGACCTCTCACTGGCACCACTGGTTTCTGCTCCCTCCGATGTTCTGTCCTGAGTTGTCAATGCCATTGATCACTTATAGAGCTCGAAATGCCGAATGAATGAACACGCATCTCGTGCTTTAAATATTGCCTCCTCAGCAGAACGCCCATCCCCACTGCCTCCCAAAGGGTCAGGGCGGCCATTTGTGCCCAGGGCTGCCTGGCGGGCCTGCCACCTCCATGTCCCGAGAGCAGCAGGGAGCCACAGGGTCCTCCGTCTGGGGGCCCTGAGGCAGGGGACACAGGAAGACAGGTACATTCAAGGGGACCAGAAAGGGTGTGACTGTGAGGGAGATCAGAATAATGGCGATGACATTGGCAGGTGATGTGTTCAGGAGACAGGGAGAAGAAAAGGCAGGGAAAGAGAGGGCAAACTCCAAACCAGGACCATCAGCGTCGGGGTGGGGGCACAGAAACCACGGGACCCTGGAGCTGGGCACACCCAGCCTGTCCGCCAGGTCACAGGGGGCAGGGGGAGGAGCTGGAGGTCCTGGTCCCAGGGGGCAGCTGCGTTGCAGGCCCTGGGTGCCCCGATCTGCCAATGGGGGCTCAGACAACAGACATGCTTTATGTCACCACCTGGAGGCCAGGAGTCCCAGTGTTCCCTCCAGATGCTCTGGGGAGGGACCTTCCAGCCCCCACCAGCCCCTGGCACCGGCTTCCCTGGTTCCCAGCTGCGGGTCTCTGGTCTCTGCCCCTGTGGTCACTCAGTTCCACCCTGTGGGTCTGACTCCACGTGGACCCAGCTGTGGGCCTGGGGCACCCAAGCCGGTCTGCCTCCTCTGAACTGACCACATTGCAAATGTGGACCTGCTTCCAAATGAGGTTCTAGAAGACAGGATTTGGGGAGACACGATTCAGCCCAGTGCCAAGGGCTGTGGGGGAGCAGTAGCCTGGGCCAGCAGGACCTGGGGTGCTCCCAGCCTCCCTGTCAGTCTCCTGTCCCTGGGGTCATCCCAGATGCCCCCAGCCTCCTGTCCCGAGTCACTCTCCATCAGAAGACAAGCAGGACAGGAACCCAGCCCATGGAGGGGACAAGTGAGTGAGCAGCTGCTCTGGTCACTTGGAGGCACGTCTGGAACGTGGGCTGGGGCTGGGGCTCACTGGGTGCTCGAGGGCACGGCTGGGAGGGTGGGGGCAGAGCCCTCCTCCCAGAACTGACTTCCTCTCATTTCTCCCTTTGACTCTCGTCCTCTCCCGTCTCTCCCAGCTGCTTCCTGGAGCTTGAAGGTGCCGAGTGGCCCAGGGAGGGGCCCGAGAGAAGCCCCTGCTTCACCTCCTCCCCAAACCCCACCTGCCTTGTCACCCGGGGGTCATCTCCCGGCTCAAGCCGGCCACCCCGTGCAGGCTGGCCTGGGATCAGGTGCCCGGCAGCGGCCCCGCGCGGCCTGCATCCAGATGCCTCTGTGGCCGCGTGGGCCCTGGGGTCCCGGTCAGCCCAGGCCACCAGCCACAGTGACGGGCCTTCCCGGCTTGATGATCTCCTTTTGGCAAGAACGAACCTGGATTTGTGGTTTGAGCGGTTATGGCAGCGCATTAACAAAGAACGTCCTGTTGGAAACAAGAAGGAAGCATGCCTCTAACTGGCAACGGTTTCCAGCACCAGGGCCCAGAGTCGGGCGGCCCGTGGACAACATGACAGGAGCTCCTCCCGGAGAACAAAGAGGCAACGGAAAACGCCCCATTCATGTTCGGCGCCCTCTTGATGTGTGCCCAGCATATCTCTTTAATGTTTTTTATTGTCCTTCCTTCAAAGACAGCTCAGTTTAATAGAAATGTTTTACAATTGCTGAATGTATAATATTGTTTATAGGAGGGAATTATAAAGAACTGATGTATACCAATAAAAATGGCATATTAGGGATTTTTTCTTAATTCTCAAAGAAGAAATAATAACAAAATAATGTCCTCATTATGGGAGTGGGTGGGAAAGAGGAGACAGCAAAGTTAAAGAAAATAAAAATCCTATAATAACCAAATGCACTATAATGTGTCTCTTCCCCTTTTAGAGAGGTGAGGTGATAGGGTTTCTGTCTATGAAACCAAATGTTTACAAATATTCAAGCTCATAAATTTGAAGGGAAACTGAATACAGAAAATTCTTGTTAATGCAGTACATTTTCTGGCAATTTTATAGTCCAATTTTCAGTGATTCCCCACAGAACGAATGCAGTTCAAAGGCAATTTTATAAAGTACTTTGCAGATAACTATTATCTGCTAATTATTAGAAATTGCATGTTGTTGTTAATTGCATAAATAAATTGTTTTATCTGAAAGCCATTAAAAAAAGGTTTGGTGTTTGAAGCATATATGGTTTTGATGTTCCTGTATAAAAACGTTAAACTGTTTAACTCTAAAATAATGACATGCTGCTTTTAAGACAATTTCTTAGACTAATGGATTATGGGGAGGGTGGGGGTAGGGATCCCTAAACATGTATTTTACTTTATTTCTGTGAGATACTTCACCTGATTATAAATCTGCATGGGAAGCAAGATTGCAAATATTTACTAAATGTATTAGAACGACATCCATATGATGCTATAGTTTTCTTTTTTAAATCCTTAGAAAGAAGTTAATATAAACATTCCTTTTTTCCCAAAATAGTGTTATTTTTTTTAATGTTCCTTTTTTAAAAAATATATTTCATTCATGATTGGCCATAAGAAGACTATATTTGTTTGACCAGTTCCCTTTGATTTGCTATGAAATAATTCAAAAGCAGAGTGTAATGGATACTCTCACAGAATTTGAGGGTAGGACGCCTCTGGAATGAGTGAGTGCCTCAGGGGTCCACTCCCCAGGAGGTACCAGGTGAGGCCCCAGGCGGCCCTGCTGTGGCCCTGATCCTGTCTGCCCAGTGCTGAGTGCCAGAGACCCAGGAGGGGAGGGAGGAGCAGCCTCGGGGGCGCCGACAGGACGAGGGGGCGGCCCCCATCCATGCAGTGTGACAAGTCCCTGGGCTCTGGGCACAGCCATCGGCCCCACACCTGCTGAGCGCAGACCTCAGCGATGGCCAGAGAGTGAGAGATGGAGGGCTCTCTGAACCCTGGGCTGGGCGATGGCAAGGGGAGCAGGAGCAGGCACCCAGAGGCAGACTCGGCCCGTCTGCGCAAATTTGGATCCTTCGGGCTCCAGAAACCGGGTCCTGAACAGTAAAGACCACGCAGCAGGGAGGCGCCAGGCAGCCTGTCCGTGGCCACAAGCCTCCCTCTGTCCTCCGGCCCAGAGCCGTTCTTCCCACGCAGCAGACTCTCAACAGCACCTTGAACCCGGTGGCTGATTCGCAAGCTTCCCAAACACTCAGCTCGTCCAGAGGGCACTGTGGTTCCGTGGCGATGAGACGGCTCCAGAATCAGGGATCTCTCCTCACCAGTTTATCCACTCGAGTCTTGACTAGTTTGCTGGGACTGAAATAACCAAGCCCTGCCAATAAGGCAGCTTCAAAAGCAAGGTGGGTTTATCTCCTCCCAGCTCCGGGTGGTTGGAAGCCTCAGGTGTCAACTGGCTGGGTTCCCCGAGGCCCTGAGGGAAGCTTCCACCCTCTCCCAGCCTGGGGGCAGCTGGCTATCTTTGGGGTCCCTCTGCTAGGGAACCACCACCCCTATCCCTGTCCTACTCTTCACAAGGTGTCTCTGTGCTCAAATTTCCTGCTTTATATAAACATGGTACAGATGAACTTATCTACAAAGCAGGAATAGAGTCATGAACGTAGAAAGTACACTGTGGTTACTGGGCTATGGAGGGGATTAGGGGATGGATAAATTGAAACATTGGGACTGGCAAATACACAGTACTATATATAAATAGATAACCAATAAAAACCTACTGTATAGTGCAGGGAACTCTGCAGAATACTTTGAAATGACCTATATGAGAAAAGAATCTAAAAAAGAGTGTCTATATGTATAACTGATTCACTTTGCTGTATACCTAAAATTAACACAATATTGTAAATCAGCTCAACTCCAATAAAAAAAAATTATTTAAAAAAAAAAACCTGAATATAGCAGTCACAGTGAATCCAGTCTGACCTCTTCTTAGCTACTTAAGTCTGTAATGATCCTAATCCCAAACAAAGTCCCGTCCTAAGGTTCTGGGTGTTGGAGCTTCAACACTGGAATTTGGGGAGGGTCACAAATCAGTCTTAAACACTGGAAAGGGAAGCTTGTTATACAGATGGGAATGAAACAAGATACAGCTCGGCATGCATGAGCACACCAGTGACCATCAGGGCTTCTCTGGCCAACACAGGACATGTACGTATTTCCTCGTCAGCCTGTACCAGAGGAGCGAACCAGCTGACTTGAACTAACATGAAAACATCTGCCAACTTATTTCTGAAAACAGACCTATCGAGTTCTGCCTAAACCCATGTGACATGAACCAGCACAAACCGTCTAGGAAGTGCAGAGAGAAGGCCATCGCCCCACTTCAGCCTGGGCAGGACCGTCCGCTGCCTGCCGGGCTCCCATCCTCACCAGTGACTCAAAACCTCCGTGGTCTCCGGTCCCTCCCCCAGCATTGCACCAGGTGCCTGCCCAGCATCCCCCTAGACGCCTGGGGCCACATCTGTGAGCCCTCACCCTCTCATCAAGCGGGCTCCCTTTCACACTGACCACTCAGGCTGTGGAAAAGGTTTCTTTCTAAGTAGAAAGAATGGACCTTCGGGGCTCCAGGCCTGCAGTGACACTGTTTGAAGGACATCAAATGTGGCCTCGGGGTGGTTTCATTTGCTCTCTTCTCCTGAGTTTCTGGGCTCTTCCAGGGTAAGTCTGTGACCAGGAAGTGAACTTCCTCTGCTCAGAGTTGCCTCTATGCTGCTGAGTCACTTCAGTCGTGTCCGACTCTGTGCAACCCCATAGACGGCAGCCCACCAGGCTCCCCGTCCCTTGGATTCTCCAGGCAAGAACACTGGAGTGGGGTGCCATTGCCTTCTCCAATGCATGAAAGTGAAAAGTGAAAGTAAAGTTGCTCAGTCGTGTCCGACTCTTAGCGACCCCATGGACTGCAGCCTACCAGGCTCCTCCGTCCATGGGATTTTCCAGGCAAGAGTACTGGGGTGGGTGCCATTGCCTTCTCCATTAGTCCTCAATTACTTCCTGTCTAAGGGGGAAAATAAAAGCCAACAACCCACACGCCCAGGAGACAAATGAAGAAAAATAAAGGGTATTAGATCATAAGTAACTACACAGAGAATGAACTTTGCACTTTTTTTTCAAACTTGACTTCTTGGCTTCTTGCTTTTTTTTCTTAGTTTTGTTTGTTCTGTTACTTGGTTGGTCCTCACTTTTGTTTGCTTTGATTTGGTTTGTGTTTGATGGCTTTTGTTTTCTTCTTTTTTAGTTACCAAACGTAAGATGCAAAAGCAGTCACCTCTTGCCTGTATGTGTCAGTGCTAAGTCGCTACAGTCATGTCCGACTCTTTTGCGACTCCAAGGACTATAACCCACCAGGTTCCTCTGCCCGTGGAATTCTCCAGTCAAGAATAATGGAGTGGGTTGCAATTTCCTCCTCCAGGGGATCTTTCCAACCCAGGAATCAAACCCGTGTCTCTTACGTCTCCTACATTGGCAGGCAGGTTCTTTACCACTAGCGCCACCTGGGAAGCCCAGTCATCTCTTGGTGTGCCCTAATTAAAGGTAAATTTCATTAGGAAAATTAAAAGATTTTCATTTATAGAGAAGACAAGAACGCCATCTCCAGCCCTGGGGGGTGACCTCAGATACTGTTAGAGACCATGGTTTCAGATACTCAGATGTTCAGAGGCTTGACCTTCCCTTCAAAGGGCTCCTGATCTCTTCTTTGAATTGGCTGACAGCAAAGCAGGCGGTGGTTGTCATAGAGATTTATCGTAGGAGGGGACCACTTTCTCCTCCGCCACCCAAGGATCTTCAGGAAAATCTGCTCGGGAATGAGGGGCAGCCTTGTCTCTGCAGGGGCTCAGCTTTGGGGTCCGGGAGCCCCAGACCATCAAGGTGAACTTTCACACCACCCAGAGGGCCGCCCAGGGCTCTCCTCCAGTATCAGGACTCAGCTGTCGGAGGCCCACCGGAAGGGCCCCGCCCTTGGCAGCACCATCCCGGCTTCGAGGGGCCCCAGGGCCTTTGCATGCCACCCAGCAGCGTTCTGCAGGCTCAGCACCCCTGAGTCCTCCCCTCGAAGGCCTGGCTAAGCCCTGGGCTGCTCGCTTCATGGGGCCTGCCAAGACTGTGTCTTTGGGGGCCTGTCTGAAGCATCAGTCACAGAGGGGAAGAAAGGGTGGGTTCATTCACTCCTGAGTCCAGTTCCCACCACCAACTGGAAACCCAGAGTGGATTTTTATGGCTGAGATATAAATCCCTGGCAAGCAGGGTCTCCCATAGACAAGCTGTCAGGGGTTTCAAGGCCAAGGTGGCCTTGGGTGCATGGGCCATTCGTTGCAAATGGGCGTCGCCTCCTGCCTCTCTGTGAAGCTGGAGTCAGGCCTTGGGTAGAGCTTCCAAATGTCACAGTTTTCATCACCAGGCTCAGCAGGACTTGCCCAGCCATGAGTCCCCGGGTTCTCTTTAAGGCACCAGGCAGGCTGGACGGATGCCAACCTGACGGACATGGAGTTTGTTCCACGTCCGACTCGCCCCAGGTGGAGAGGGTGGAATTCTGCTCTCACTGCGTGGCACGGGTAGGATGGGGCGCTGGGGAGCCCCGGGTCCCAGCTCCTCCCAGGCGCCCCCTAGGCCTCAGCCCACGTGGCTGAGAGGACAGAGCATGGAGGGGATGTTCCCAGGGGTGGGAGCCAAAGCCACTCCGGACAGGCCTGTCCCTGTGCCCCCGGGGGGGTGACTTCCCTCTGGGCTGTACCCTCCAGGCCTGGAAGTCCCCAGGCCCCGCGATGGGGCTACTGCCCCTCCAGGGAGGCGCTTTGCCCTCAGTTTCAGGAAAACTTTACTTCTGCCTCCGTAAAAGGGAGCAAGAAGCCATCTAGCAGAAAGGCCAGGGCCCTGGGCAGGGGCTTTCTGGGGAGAAGTCTCTCAGGCCCTAGGCACACCCCCCAGACCTCATCTATTCCCTACAAAGGCAGGATGAGACCTTCTTCCCACGGCTCAAGCTCACCAGGAGGGTGATGGGGTCCTGACCCCGAGGACAGAGTCGTCCTCATCCTCTACGCCCAGCGACCTGACCCCCGAAGGCCTGCTGGGGCCTCACGGAGCCCAGCACTCAGACCCCAGGGTCCCCAGGCCTCAGGCACACAAAGCAATTTGAGTTAAAGCTCAACAGAGTCCATCTAAACAGACAGGATGGTAGACACACGGACACCAGGCAGCAAATATAGAGGTGGCCGCTCCACGTCTGGGGGTACGGTGTTGGAATGGACTGACCGCTGACCTGCAGCCCAGGTGCTGGGGGCAGGGGAGTGTTGGCCCGCTACCTCACTCAGCTGGTCTTTCGGCCTCAAGAACTCGCCACATCCTTGGAGACACCCAGCTCCCCAGTGCGCATGGCTCCCGGAGGAAGCGCTGCAGGGCTGTGTTTGTGTTTGGGAGCCCAAGTCGCCATCCCAGGAGCACGCAGGTCACTCCAGGGACCCAGGATCTAGAAGCCCGAGGCCCTCACGGCGGGTCTCAAGTGGGTGCGTCTGCCCGGCAGCAAGCAGACCTCACACCATGTAAGGAGTCCATGCACTGAGTCCCAGGGGCCCTCTGGGGGAAGCTCTAAACCGCGCCCACCTGCAGACGAGGAGGCCAAGCTACAGAAAGTCTCAGGAACCTCTTCAAGGCCACAGACCCCCAGGACAGGGTGTAAGGGGTGCTAAGCTAGAGTCAGACCAGGGTTGGCAAGTTCCTCCAAGTCCATCTGGAACCCTGTCCAGGCCAGTCCAAGGCCAAACGAGTCAGAGTTGGGGTGCACAGGGCAGGGAGGTTGTTTGGCCCAAGAGCTGAGCACGGGGTCAGCGTCCCCTGAGAGGCCCAGGGGGGGGGGGGGGGGGGGGGGGGGGGGTTGGGGGCAGATGTCCACAGAGGAAACAGGCACCAAGACAGACGTAAGTGAGCGGAGCTCCCAGTGGCCCCCATAGAGTCGGCTCCCAGTCCTGGAAATTGTAAACAGAAGCTTCTACAGAAATGGGATCTTCGTGAGTTTGATTAGCTCAAGGTTCTCTGAAGGGGATCTACCTGGGGTTATCCACTGGGCTCTCAGCCACCACAGGGTCCTGGCAGGAGGGCGGTGACTCCCAGAGGAAGGGGAGTGCACCGAGGCAGAGGTCAGGGTGCTGAGGTCACGGTGAGCAGAACCCAAAGTATACGGAAAGCCCCTCCCTCCCATGCCCTTCCAGGTGGCTCAGATGGTAAAGAATCCACCTGCAAAGCCCCTCCCCTGCTGGACAGCACATCCTCCTTGGCAGGCTGGAGGTGGGCAACACAGTAACCCATCCTCGGGGGCCCCGCCTGGCCCCCTGCATAATGAAACCTTGATGACGCCGCCTCGGAGCAGAGCATATTGACCACAGCAGAGCCGACATGGTCATCGTCTTTCTGTCATCACACGAGAGAATCTTTATCTCTCATTAAAAAAGGCCGATAGCTCCTGTGTCCCGGTGATTATCAGCAACCTGCTCTGACGGCTGAGTGAGCTGGCTCCGGGACCCAGAGAGTAAGTGCAGGTCGGGGGGTACCGGGGGAGGGGCTGAGAGTCGAACCCGAGTAACAGATTCGTAGCAACACCGGCCTGCCTGGTGGATTCTCTGGTGGGAGAGGGGTCACCCGTGGGGCCTGATGGAGCCGGGAAGAGGGGTACAGGGAGCAGGGAGCCAGGCACAGGGGACAGTGGGTTCATCTGACCTGCCCGCAGGACTGAGGCTGGTCTCCAGGCTCCACCCTCCAGATGCCCAGAGGACACGGCAAGGATGGCACCTCCCAGAGAGGACCCTGTGGGGTCAGGGGTGGGTCCCTGTCCTCCTCTCCCCCAACGCCCACCCCCCACCAGGCCTACGAAAGGGTCATGTGACTGAGACCATCTCTTGTCTTGCACCTGCTCTCAGCACCAGTGCATGGGCTTATTTTGTTCTGAAGTTGGGGTTTTCTCACGTGCTCCTTTTCATTTCCTTTATTTTCCTGAATTAAATGTCATCCAAACCAGAACAAATTCCCAGAACCTGCAGGATGGAGTTCTTTGCTCTCCTCTGATTGTCAGTCTCTAGAATAATGGCCCTGACACATGCAACATCCCACAGACGATGGCCCATGCATATCCCCAAAGCCCCCGCATCCAAGAGGAGGGTCCATATGCACCCCCAAAGCCCCCTGCATCCCACAGAGGACCATACGTACCCCAAAGCCCCAACAGAGACATGCTGACCACACACTGAGAGGCCCAAGGCCCCTGAGGTGGGCTTCCCCCAGGTCTGGAGAGGGGATCTGGTGGGAGGAAGGAGCTGGAGAGTGAGTAGAGGCCAGAGCCCCTCCACCCCGTCCACCCGGTCCTCCCCATCCTCCCCGTCCACCCCGTCCTCCCCGTCCTCCCTGTCCACCCCGTCCACCCCATTCTCCCCATCTTCCCTGTCCACCCCATCCTCCCGGTCCTCCCTGTCCTCCCTGTCCTCCCCATCCAACCCGTCCTCCCCATGTTCCCAGTCCTCCCCATCCACCCGGTCTTCCACATCCTCCCCGTCCACCCTGTCCTCCCCATCCACCCTGTCCTCCCCGTCCACCCTGTCCTCCCTGTCCTCCCCATCCACCCCGTTCTCCCCATCCTCCCCATCCACCCTGTCCTCCCCGTCCTCCCCATCCACCCCGTCCACCCCATCCTCCCCATCCACCCCGTCCACCCCGTCCTCCCTGTCCTCCCCATCCAACCCGTTCTCCCCATGTTTCCAGTCCTCCCCATCCACCCGGTCTTCCTCATCTTCCCCGTCCACTCCATCCTCCCCATCCACCCCGTTCTCCCCGTCCTCCCCATCCACCCTGTCCTCCCCATCCACCCCGTCCACCCCATCTTCCCCATCCACCCCGTCCTCCCCATCCTCCACATCCACCCTGTTCTCTGCAGCCCACCTCTGGGGCCTGAATCCAGTCACATCCCCACTTCTTTCTCCTCCATCACCTTCCACATGACCCCAGCTCATAACATTCTGCACACTGAGCGTCAGCCCAGCGCAAACAAAAAGCCCTTTCTCCAGGGCAGAAATCGTGAAAAATCTCTGGCCTCAGAATTTACAGCCACTTTCCCTCGAAATGCTTGACATTTCCCCACAATTTCTTAGATATACTCGGTGGGTAAAGTGCGTCATCTCTGTTTGAATTTATCGCACGGAATAAGCCATTTTCTCCACTTTAATGTCATCCCCTCGGTAACCGGTAGGTCGGGGGCAAAAACGAAAAACAGCAAATTTGTCAATGGAATGTGCAAAGCTGGTGTAAATTTATCTTGTCCTAATCCTGCGCCTTTCATCTGTGATTTCTCATATGCATATGGGAATTTCCCACGTATTGCTTTCCCACACATTTCACTGTCCAGGCCACGGTGGGCCAGGCCAGTCCCTCAGCCCCGTCAAGGCAGCCCGGCTTGCCTCCTTCCCTCTTATTAAACTGCAGCCAGTGAACTCTGCTTCTCAGGTCATCTTCCCTGAAATCCCAGTGAGCTGGGCTCTGTGCCCCTCTTCTCCTGAGAGGAGCTCAAACACAGTGGCACCACGACCCAGACTCCAGCATCCCAAATGAGGGTCCAGCGTCCCAAATGGAGAGGAGGGCAGGGCACATCAGTGCTCCCTCCGTCAGACTCATCTCTCCTGTGACACTGTATATCAGACGCCATTGCCCCGAGGACCCCACAGGGCGCATGTGCGCCAGAGCCTCATGGAGCTTGGAGCCTGGAGCCCATGAGGGCAGGGGCTTGCATCACAGGGATGCAGCTGAAGCAGGTGGGGAACGAGACACTCCTAAGATCATCTGGAGTTTTCACAAACAGCTTTTCTCCAAGAAGCACCCCTACCGCATTTCACCTGTAACCCCTCCCTCTTGCTGCAGAAACCGCCCCCTGTGTTTTCAGGGTGTGTCGGCTCACCCCAACCCCTTGTCCAACCACAACCCCTCCCCTACCCCAAGAAGGAAACCCACCACCTTCTGAAGCAGAGAACAAGCATCTCCTCTGATTCAGAGTCAGGTATGGGTACTCACCATGGTCAAGTGTCCCCCGGTTCACGAAAAGTCAGCCATTTTCCATTCATTTTAACCCCACCTAATCACTGGAAGCATCTCCTTTTAGCAGAAATGAGCACATCAATCTAGAAAAAGAAAACAGCAGTAGTGTGACTGGCACAGAGTAGGACTGACGGTGAGCAAGGCAGAGGGGAGGAGTCTGAGTCGTCAGGAGCAGGTGGGGACGGCGTGAGGACTCGGGCTGAGAGGAGGGTCCAGGATGGACTCCCATCGCCCCCGCCCGCCACGCTCAGGACACGCGGCCCCCTGAGCTGACCCAACCACCTCTGCGACCTGCGACGTCTAACACACCGACCCTCAGGTGCCCCAGGAAAACTTTCTCTGGGTAAACACTCATGTCTGGGCACCTCCTTCTACTCAGGGATGTTTCCAAATGTTGATGCTCCTTTCTTTCTATGTATTTATTTATTTTATTTTTATTGAAAAGCGTTAGAGTGAAAGTGTTAGTTGCTTAGTCATGCCCGATTCTTTGCAACCCCGTGGACTGTAGCCCGCCAGGCTCCTCTGTCCATGGGATTCTCCAGGCGAGAATACTGGAGTGGGTTGCCATGCCATCCTCCACGGGATCTTCCAGGCCCAGGTATCGAGCCCAAGTCTCCTGCATTGCACGAGGACTCTTTACTATCTGAGTCACCAGTGAGGCACTCCCCACTTTTTATTGAAGTTGATCTATGATGTCACATTAGTTTTAGGTGTACAGCTCAGTGACTCTGTTACGCGCGCGCGCGCGTGTGTGTGTGTGTGTGTGTGTATAAAAGATCCTTTTCCCTTATAAGTTATTGCAGATTATTGAGTAAAGTTCCCTGTGCTATATAGCAGGTCATTGTTGGAGATCTATTTTATACATAGCAATAATTTATCACTTTCCCCACTATCCCCCTTTGGTAACCATATGTATGTTTTATGCCTGTGAGTCTGTTTCTGTTTAGGAAACAAATTTATTTGTATTTGCAGCAACTTGGATGGACCTAGACAAGATCATGCTAAGTGAAGTAAGCCAGAGAAAGACAAATATCATATGATATTGCTTATTCATGAAATCAAAATTTCTTACACCCTTCTCTACAGATAAGCTGTGATCCTCAGATGGGTTCACACACAGCAGAGTGGAGCCAGGCCCCACAGACTTGTCCCAGGTCTGCCCCATGTCACAGGGTCCTGGGGATGGACCTGTCACAGAGGCGTCACTGGGGCGGGGGGAACCCCGCTCTTCGGGTCTGCCCTAGGCACTTCTCCCCCAGCTCGGTGTCCCTGTGGGGAGGGATGCGCACCCTCCAGAGAGTGCTGAGCACATCTGGCTCCCAGGACCCCATGTGAGGCGGAAGAGGGGCTGCGGGAAGGCCTTCAGGCTCAGATCCTGCAAGAGCTGGCGCCACGGCGGCAGCACGGTGACACACTGAGCAGGACGTTTGAAAAAGACTTTCATCTTGAGGCCAATTCTGTCATCTTCGCTGATGTCACTTACCTTTAATGACAGCAGCACAGAGCTGGGAAAGGCCCTCTTTGGTTGGGTGCTCGGCCTTAAATCCATTTCTGCTGCCACCAGTTGGTTTTCAAGTAAAGTCCTAGACTCCACCACGTGTGTTCCCAGCACGTGGTAGAGATGGATGGCTTTTATAGAGAAAAGAAATGTTCCCCTTTTACCACTAAAGGAAATATTACACCCCCTCCCAATACACACACACACACACAAAAACAAAAAACACAGACTCACCACTTCACAGCAATGAGCTATGAGTGATGGAGACATTTCCAAAATTAGAACTCAAAAGAAAAAGTACCTCCAGCCCATAGGAGAGTGGTTGATGTTTGTAGACAAACACTCATTTTTTTTCAAGTAGTTTTCACCCCTGTAACACACACCAGGGTCTCTGCTTGACAGCTGAGCTATAATGACAAAAATGACAGATATGGTTCTGACTGCAGAGACTTTCCATGGAGGAGATGGTCAGAGCACGTAACTGGGTACAGAGCCTTCCAAGGACCGGGCACGCTGCACAGAGCGGAGACCTGTTGTCTGAGAGTGGGCCCCGGCCCCGGTAAGTATGGACTCCACGTCTCTGGATGGGGTCCTGCAGCTAGATGGTCACAGCACTGGAAGACAGCAGTGCCCCACTCACCAGGTGAAGGGCCCCCCAGCAGCCAGGCATCAACCTCAGGCTGAAATCAGAAAACTGATGCCAGATAAAAGGGCTGCTCAGAGGATGATTTTGAGAATCACAGGATTTCAAGCATTTCAAGTCTTCAACATAAGGCCAAGCTCCTGTGAATCTTTCATGATTCTCATGTGATTAGAACTTTAGCACCAACCAGAGTCTGGGGCATATGAGCCTTTCAGTATACATTTGAGGAATTCAGCATATTCATTAATGTCATTACTGTGGTGGTTCCCTCTGAGATCTCCCCCCAGAGACCACACTGAGTTCCTAGACACTGATCAGCCACAGTGAGTTGTCACTCCGAGTGCTCAACAGTGACCTCAGAGCACAGAGTTGGCTGCTGTCGTAGAAAATGCGAGCCTACCTCAAGACCCCAGAGTTATTGGTCTGGAAGAGGAGGTGAAAAAATCTGAACATTCCAATGTGAGGATCAGATCCACGCAGATAAACAGAACAGAAGATGTAGCTGTCAATTGTGTTTTCAAAGACAGAGAGCAAAATCATATTTAATGTCTTCACTGAATAATAAAACACTAAGTATTTGTGAGCACGCCAAATCCTGTAATCCTTTGCTCAAAAATTTGAAGCTCACCTGTTAGTCAGGGCACAGCTCTGTAGGCAGATAAATAAGATACAATAAAGAAAAGCAGATTTAACACCAAGTATTGTGTGGGGTTTTGTCAGGACTGGACCAGACACAGAAAGTTCAGGTCATACCCGGCATGAAGTCAGTGCTGGGGTTGGAGTGAAAGCCCTTGATGGCAGACCACAGGCAGGACGCTGGAAAGGGGAGGGTTTGAGCACCTCTGCTCTCTGGCCAGGCGGCCAGCTGGACAGTGGGCAAAAGAATGGGAGGAAGGAATGAGCAGGTCTGCAGACACTGGTGGGGCTTCTAGGGAACAGCTGCTGGGCAGTAGGTGTGGAGTCAGAGCAGGCGGAGTAAAACTGGAAAGTGGCTGGGACAGGCCTGGCACTGGGGTGAGAGCCCTGTCTGGGTGAGCAGATACGACAAGTCATGTTGAAAGCTGCAAAGAAAAGGAGCAAGTGGGGACCTCGGGACAGCAGAGTACAGAGTCATCCAGTGGACAGACGGAACCTGGACTTAGGCCATGTGAAGGCTCGCCCAGGGCAAAGACCAGCACTTTCCTTTCTGTCCGCATGCCCAGTATGGTCCCTGACTCCCATCATCGGCTGTAAGGTATTTATATTAAGGTACAAGCAGCTAAGGGCTTCTCCCATGGCTCAGCGGTCACGAATCCACCTGCAATGCAGGAGACAGAGAAGAGTTGGTCAAGAAGATCCCCTGGAGGAGGAAACGGCAACCAACCCCAGTATTCTTGCCTGAAAAGTGCCATGGACAGAGGAGCCTGGTGGGCTACAGTCCAGGGGTCACAGAGTTGGACATGACTGAGCGATTGAGCACACATGCAGAGATAAACTAGATAAGCGTGCACGTCTAAGACGTTAAGGTGTGGTGGCGGCTGGAGCATGGCTCTAAGATGCGGAGGAGCAGCGGGACAGGTGTGGGATCCGAGCCAAGGAGCACCAGGCGTGTTCACAGGTGAGAGGGGCACAGACCTGGAAACACACGGAGTCACCTGAAAATGCTGTGAGCTATAAAATGAGTCCGTGAGGCATCTGGGTAAAAAGTTAGTCACCGAAGCATTACCATTTCATATCTTATCAGATGAACAAAATGCTGGAAAAAAAATAAATTTATGAGATATTCACAAGATACCTACAGAGAAAACTTTGGAAAGTCTCGATGTTCTGAAAGAAAATTTTTCTGCATTGAAGCCACAGTTTACCTTTAAGTAGACATCCTTTTGAACTATGGTATTGGAGAAGACTCTTGAGAATCCCTTGGACTGCAAGGAGATCCAATCAGTCCATCCTAAAGGAAATCAGTCCTGAGCATTCATTGGAAGGACTGATCCTGAAGCTGAAACTACAATACTTTGGCCACCTGATGTGAAGAACTGACTCATTGGAAAAGACCCTGATGCTGGGAAAGATTGAAGGCAGGATGAGAAGGAGACAACAGAGGATGAGATGGCTGGATGGCATCACTGACTCAATGGACATGGGTTTGAGTAAGCTCTGGGAGTTGGCGATGGACAGGGAGGCCTGGCGTGCTGCAGTCCGTGGGGTCAGAAAGAGTCAGACATGACTGAGCGACTGAACTGAACAGAGACATCCGAACCATGAGGGTTTGAGTCAATTCTACTTGAATTATTTTAAAATGTTATGAGATCCTGATAAAACATCCATAAGAGTAAAACCAGAAAATGACACCCATAATGCTGCTGTGGAGAAAAAAAGAAGGATTAGAGGCACTCTTCACAGCAGATGCTGAAACACACCACGATATCAATGTCACAGCAGCTGAATCGAGTGGACGGAGAAATGAATGGGATAGAGCAAAAACCCTGAGATAGAGCCACATGTCTACATTGGAGTCGCAGTATATAATAAAGGTGTCATTTCATATCACAGAGAAAACCAAGATTCAATAAGTGCACCAGGGACACGGAGACCCAATCCAAGCAAAGTGTGGTTCCTATCTTTCAACAGACATCAAAATAAATCCCATATGGAATATAGCACTAAGTACAAAATAACAGCAAAACAGAATAGTGGAGGAAAATACCAGAAAATGTTCCTAATCACTGAGTGAGGAAGAATGTCTGAGAAAAAAAAAAAAAAAGAAATCCAGAGGCCATAAAAGAACAGGGTGATACATTTAACTATGAAAAATAGAAGTTTCCCAATGGCAAAGCACCACCAAATAGGCAAAAAGAGAAGTAAACAGGCAGCATATTTATAACATACATCACAGAGAAAACCCTGCCCCCTTAATGTAAAGAGATTCTGCAAATCAATAAGAGGAAGATTGATGAAATAGTGGCAAGAGAGGCAGGATGCATGAACAAAAAAGAAATTCAAAAGCGGTAAGAAATAACCCCGAAACACATGGACAAACTTGACCCTATGAGAAATGCAGACTAACACAGTAGGGATACAATTTTTCATGCATTAGATTGACAAACATCTAACATTCACTCACACTCAGAAGTCAGAGTTGAGGATGAGGGTCTGATCAGTCACTCAGATATGGGGATATCCACACAAGCTCTATGGGTAACCTAGCAATGACAGTCAAAACTGAAAATGTGTTTCAGTATCTCAAACATACTGAAACATGTATGTCCCAGCCATCCCACCTGTAGAGGAGCTTCCTGCAATCACGTACCTGTGTGTGACCCAGGGAGGCAGGGTCATCTCCAGGACATCTCCAGGACAGCTTTGCTCGCCAACAGCTCAAGACAGGGAAGCAGTCTAAATGATGGTTTGCAGGAGGTGGCATAGGAATGGACGCAACCGCTCAAGGCCAGGAGAAGAGTGAACCTCTCCTGAAGGACACGCAGGACAGCTAACAGGCTTTGACTTTGGGGAGATGAAAGGGCTCTGGGCAACTTTCATCCCATCTTTACATGTTATACCATGACCTTGGATTACCTCTTCACAGAAAAACAGTTTTAAGCACTAATATGAGAGTTGGGCCTGGGGAGAAGATAGAGACTGTTTCCCAGGTGCTGAAGGCAGGTTTCAGGCATATTCACTGGGCAGGTCCCCAGGAGGCTCTTGCCTGGGACATGAAGTCACTGTGTGGACAGGAAGAGGCTGGGGACTGAGGGTGGGTGGCCAGGTATGCACACGCTGTGCTGGGGCCTCCCTGTGTATCCACAGCCACAGAAACATCTAAATCCATCATAGGCTTGGGTTATTCTCCAAGAGAACCAGATGGGTGTTATTTTGGGGCCCGGAGCCAGGGACTCCTGAAGGACGGCCAGCTGCCCACTGGCTCCTAGGCCAGGGCCCCCACCAGCACTGGGTGTGGGGCTGCAGCTCTCCCAGGAGCTGAGGCTCTGTATGACTCACTCAGAGCAGAGCTGGCTCCCCCGACTTTCCTGAACCCCGACTGTCTTTAGGCTCCTGAGCGAGACAGCACTGGGATGAAGTCCCTGTCCCCTCTTCCCCGTAAGATAACCTAAGAGTTTCATTGAAAATATCAAAGTGAGTGAAAAAATGAACTAAGAATGAACAATTTTAATCTGGTGTTTCAGTCCACATAGAGAAGTAAAAAGACACACAAAAAAATCCTTCCAGTTTCTGACTAAGAAATATTCTATAGTGAACATCTCGCAGGGTCTCTTAGAGGCTCCTAAAAATGGGATTTTAATGAATTGGTTTCTCTGTTTCCAGAGTGTTCATTTAATATATTTCTCTTTAGTAAAACGAGAAATATCTCACCCATCATAATCTGTCGTCTATAATCTAATTTCACCCTCAATTTATTTATCTCTGTACCTGAGTAAAATTCTCCCATGGTTATTAACGGATTTCTTAATTGCAACCATCTTGTAACGCAGTAGCAAACACACTAGCAGCTGATCAAGAGAATTCAAACTGTGTGGATCTGTGTTGGTCCAGCAGAAGCTGATTGTGTAGACATTAATACAGGATGGAAGCGGAGGATTAGATGCAAACACAGAGAGGTGATATAGACAGATGCAGAGGAACCCGCAGGTGCAGATACAGGCGTGCATATTGATATCATCACAGATGCAGCATACAAGCACATCTCATTTTGCTTCAGTTTCCTTTTGCACTTTGCAGATACTACGCTTTTTCACCTGCTGAAGGTTTGCGGCAACCTGGTGTCCAGCATGTCTACAGGCACCATTTTTCCAACAGCATCTGCTCACTTCATGTCTCTGTGTCATATTTGGTAATTCTCACGATATTTCAAACTTGTTCGCTATTATTATAATTGTCCTGGTGATCTGTGATCAGTGACTGATGTTACTTGTGAGAAGATCACAACTCAATGAAAGCTCAGATGGCAGTTAGCATTTTTAGCAGCAAAGTATTTTTAGCTAAGGCACATCCATTGTTTTTACAGACATAGTGCTATTACACATTTAATAGACTACAGTATTAGTGTAAACATAACTTTCATAAGCCATGGAAAGCCTAAAGATTGTGTGATTTGCTTTATTTCAGTGTTCACTTCATTGCCACAGTCTGGAAGTAAAACCAAAATATCTCCCAGGAAAGCCTGAAGGTGGACATGGGTCTGAGTTTAGGTTAGGATATGGGAATAGATGATGGGATGGAGACAGGAGTGCAGGACGTGGGTCTGAGTTTAGGTTAGGATATGGGAATAGATGATGGGATGGAGACGGAGTGCAGATGCAGGTGGAGGTGGAGGTTGGGTTAGAGATCAGGGCTTCCCTGGGGGCTCAGAAGGCAAAGAATCTGCCTGCAGTGTGGGAGCCGGGTTTGGTCCCTGGATCAGGGAGATCCCCTGCAGAAGGAAATGGCAACCCACTCCAGTACGCTTGCCTGGAGAATTCCGTGGACAGAGGAGCCTGGTGGGCTACAGACCATGGGGTCGAAAGGGTCAGTCACGACCGAGCGACTAACATTTTCACTTTCATAGATGTTGGCATAGATGTCAGGGACAGAAACAAGACTGAGTGGCTGAGCAAGCACACACACGTGTACCTATACAGATAACATGCCTAGATGATGAGGTATACACAGATGACACACTCGTGGGCAGGTGCACATGCAGGGAGAGATGACACAGGTAGATGTGGATACAGGAGTAGATACTGGAGGTGGAGATGTAGACATACCTGTGGACACAGAGATGCAGGTAAATACACAACTCTGATCAGTTTCCGTAGCATTACAAAGCCCACCTGGAGGAACCTCGGTCCCTGACAGCCGTCACTCTTGTGACCCTGAACACACTTCCCTCTGCTCTTGCTGCCTCAAGCCACCGTCTCTACAATGTTAAAGCCCAGTCAGTCGTTCTCACACAAGCTTCGGTCCAGTGAGGCAGCCCATCCCTCTGGCTTCTTCAGTGTGTCTGTCAGGAAAGGGAGTCCCAGGTGTCCTGGGATCGGCTTCTAGAAACACGGAGGGTGGTAAAACCAGGACCCAAATGCAGCTGGTTGCAGCCCTGCTGTCTTCATCTGGAAGAAAAGCTAGACAAATTCATAGAAGACACTTTTTATTCACAAATTTTCAGAGCTCCAGAGAGGCAGTGAGAGAAGATGAGGGGACATGGACACCCCTGCTTCACAGAGGAGGTGGCGTGTGACCCGAGCGGATCCTATCCGGGGAGCAGCTGAGCGTGAGTTCCAGCAGGCTGCGAGGTGCCCATCTCCCTCCAAATCGCCAGGCTCTGGTCACTCCTTGTCACCCGCGGTGCACACACACACCCTCAGCTCAGAACATCTGCCACTGGGGCCACAGGTACTGTGTAGACATTTGGGCTGGTGCATGCAAGTTCCTCATCTCCACTTCCTTCCTTATCCCTGCCACCACTGTCCCCTCCAGACACACGAGACACACACAGCAGATACTACACACACACCAAGTATACACACCAGACACACACACCGGATACACACGTAACTACACATAACCACACACACACACAAGCGCACACACAAAATACACACAAATGCATACACATTTAGCAGCTTCTCCAAACAATGGGAAATACCTGTTTGTCTAAGTTGATCTCTGAACCTACAGACCCAGTAAATTAGCAAAAATATATATGGATGAGGCTGATACATTTTAATTTTGCAACTAAAGGAACTTTTCAAATACCATAGTTTCACACAGTTTTTATCCTCTTAATTTTTTCCAGCTTACTGAGATATAATAAACAAATAAAAATTATGCATATTTATGCAACAACATGATGTTTTGTGTACACATTCTGTAATGATAACCACAATCAAGCTAATTAACACATTCACCACCTCACATAACTACCATCTGTGTGTATGTGTGTGCTTGTTGTGTGTATGTTGTGAGAATGATTAAGATCTACTTTCTAAGCAAATTTCAAGTGCACGGTGCATTATTATTGACAGCACCATGCTGCACGTTAGATCTCCAGAACCTACTTCTAACTAAGACTTTGTGTCCTTTGACCAGCATCTAATATTAGCTTAAAATTGAATAGAATCGTGATATCAACTTTGTGTTCCCCTGCCTCATTTTCTCTTGCCTGAAAGGAAAAAAGGATACTTGGCTAATAAATTATTGCTCCATAGAAGGACTCTTTCTATCAATTACTATTTGTGTGTTTGAGTATGTGTATGTATATATTCAGATTTGTTAGATCATAGATAGATAAATCAGAGAAGGCAATGGCATCCCACTCCAGTACTCTTGCCTGGAAAATTCCATGGACGGAGGAGCCTGGTAGGCTGCAGTCCATGGGATCACTGAGAGTTGGACACGACTGAGTGACTTCACTTTCACTTTTCACTTTCATGCATTGGAGAAGGAAATGGCAGCCCACTCCAGTGTTCTTGCCTGGAGAATCCCAGGGACGGCAGAGCGTGGTGGGCTGCCATCTATGGGATCGCACAGAGTTGGACACGACTGAAGCGACTTAGCAGCAGCAGCAGATAGACAAATGATTAGTAGATAGATGGATGGATGCCTGGATGGATGGTTGGGTGGACAGACAGACAGATGGATACTGAGACAAATAATAGAAAGACTTCTTCATAGCTATGGTAATAAATCTCCCTACACATTAATTTGACTTATGATGTAGAAAATGCCAAAGTTCTGGAAACTACTCAGGCAAAGAGAAATTCAAATAATAAACCAGTTTATTTTATGCTGCACCTACCTTTTTTCCAGGCATATTCCAGTAAAGAAGTTAATTTGACAATGGTATGAAACACAGAAGAGAAATTGGCAAACAGCGTGAGTAATGGCTAACAAGTTGCAAATTAAACACCAAGCCGATAAGCATCATGTAGAAGCAGCTGAATATATCAAAATTTGCTGCGCCTCTAGGGATGGGCTAAATTTGCTGTGCCATATAAAACAGTGCTATTAACACGTCATTGCAAGATTTCCTCCTGGAGGAGATGACTTTGGTGAATGTGGATGTGTTTTCAGCACAACTGTTCAAGTGCAGAGAAGCCCAGGAGCACAGGATGCAATTCAGCAAGTAGCCGCCTCTCATTCACCGAAACGATGGCCGGGCCTGGGAGCAGACGGGAGGGTCCGAACTCCGTGTCCTGGGAAGAGGCCACCTGCTGGTCCGATTGCTCAGAAGACGAGACCTATTCCTCTTGATTAATTATAGATGGAGCTGGAATGAACAAGTCACTCTGGAAAATACACTCATCTTGACACATAAGAAGCCAGCAATGAAGAGAGATGGCTTCAGTCTTTCCTTTTCTTTAAACTTCAAACTTGGTCTCAGTACATGAAAAATACCAACCAAAATTTGGCTGCATCCCAAAACAAATGAAAAGTCATTTCCTTGGGGGAAAAATGCATAGCCATTTACAGGATTGAATTCTTGGAAGAGATTTGTGTTACTAAACAGAAAGAAATTGCCTAAGTTCAGAAATATATCAATAAATAAAGCATACATCCTCCGGAAATGGATGGGAAGATTGAAACACAGATTGCTAAGAAAGATATGATGAATGATGATAAATTATATGAATGGAATTAGATGTCTATTTCAAATTTATTTCTAGGAGTAGCAAGTAAAAAATACAGGTTTAATTCACGATTAAACTTTCTTAATCTAATTTTTAATATATCAAGACATTCTTAACCTAATTCTCAGTATACCAAGACATACCTAATACCCACTTCTCAGGATTGTTCTCAGGGTTAAATGAACTAACATGTGTAAACCACCAAGACTAGAACCTGCTACATAGCTGGTGGCAATAAATTAAACTTGAGAAAATTTCAAATATGAACTACTGTGGTTTGACCTTAGTAAAGAACCGTCAGAAAGGCGCCAGGAGAGCTCGGGACACCCTGGTGAATTGTGTCCTTTATCAGAGTCTAAGGTTCTTCTCTTAGGACTATGATGAGTCAAAGCTTTCAGGCATCAAAAAAACGTTGCCATGACTATTTGAGGACCTCAGAGAAAGTGTCCCAGGTAAGTGAGCTGCTTGTAGACCATCCATCTTTGCTCCACGTGAAAAGTCCCAAGACAATCGTAACACATCCTTAATGAAGAGTATGTTGGCAGACAGCATATAATGTCCATTTCTCACCAGACAGGAGCCCAGGTCTTCTACATATTTCTAAACCCCTGTTCTGCTCAAAGCTAAGGCCAGAGGCATCTGATAGGCCATCGATTCCATTTCCTTGGGCATATGTCCCTAAAACCTTCCAAACAGAAGTAAGCTGCAGAGACATACTCTCAACCAAGCTCGAGAATTCTCAAAATATTCCATAATCTGTGTCAGCAGCACCTGGTGTGTACTTTCCAGCTGAACTGGAGAAAGCCTTTCCCTGAAAGTCCTGGTGTGCTCACCAGCCCTCTTGGAGTCATTAGCAATCTGTCAGCACAGAACAGATCTCAGCACGTCTTGAGGAGGTGAACTTTATTAAGTCTAGATTCTAGATTAAGCCTTGTCACTTAATCTAATGGGTCTAGATTAAGCCATGTCACGTGTTCCCTTCATAGAGATTAACATGTTCTAACGTCTTGTCTGGCTTCTTCTTTGGCCCCTCTGGCAGCAGAGCATGGCCCCTCCATGCCTGAAAGATACCTGAGAGATGCTGAACACTCCTGGCTCATCTCCGCTGGCCCGCCAGGAGTGACCACTCAGCACAAGACTCCGGGAAGCAGGTGATGATGTCTGATACAGGCTGATTCCAAAGAAAAGCATAGGACTGCTTCAGGCTAAAACGCTTGCTATTTTCAGAACAGCATTGACCTTCCAACGTGGAGGGGAAGGCATGCTAAAACAGGTGAGAGAAATGCAAAGCAAAGCACATCCACCTTCATCTCTTTTTAATGATTCTATCCCTGACTACAAACGAAGTGCCTCATAGGAATGGATGGTTGACGAAATACTGGTGGGAAAAGAGTGCTTCTAGAAAAGATTTAAAGAAAGGAATGATTGACTGAAATATACATTTAATGTATTATTTTGAATAGATAAAGTGGTACAGATTCCAATCCCATTAGACTGACTTGAACTACATTTCACTGTGTAAACTGATGAACAGAAACTGCAACAGGAGCCATAAGGGCAGCCCTTCAAATGAATATTCCTGCAGCCGGTAACCCAGCAAGACCAGGATTCCAGCCTCATCAGACCCGGGCTGCTCAGCCCCACATGTCATTTGTCAAAAATGACTCTCTCTTTATCAAAATGGAAAATTCACTGCTTCTCCCTATTTCCTTCTGCTTGACTTTTTTTTTTCCTTGAAAAGAAGAGATAAATCCCAGTAGCACAATTAAAGCACTAGCTAAATATTACTTTGTTGGGCTTAACGATAGATTACAATGTGTGCATAATGACCCACTTCTAGTAATATCATCTGATTTAGTGAGGGAATCAGAGGCTGCCATATGTTCACCAGCGAGGTCTCAGAGTCTCTTCTTCTCCTCCGTGATGGATCAGCCAACTGCTGCAAGGATGACGCCGTTTGGTCAGGAAGCCTCGTCTGAGCACCAGGCACTCAGAGTCTTAGCCGTGACACACAGTTCATCAGATGGCTTCCCAAGTGCTCAGCAGGTGAGGTAACCACCGTAACCTGCCTGTGGGAAGTCCCTTTACTGTTATAAACTGTTCACACATCTTCTAAATATTTATTTACCCAATGTATGCTGATTAAAAAAAAAAAAAAAACAGAAAAAAAGATTCTTAGAGTTGAACACAGAATTTTTTTTAGAAATCACAGCTCCAAGAACTGACCATAACTGCTCTTTCATGTTAATGGAATGAAGTAATCATTTTGTTTTTAAATCAAAATTTAAATGTTGACTCTGGAAAGTTCAACTTCAGAATAAATATAAATGAAAACTGTGTTACCAAGACATAATATCAATCTTAGGTTTGTAAGACAATCTACTGATCCAATTAAGTCCATATTCACAATGAAATAAGAACAATTATTGACTTAATCAGTCTCGATAATATTATGTCATCACCATGCAAGTTATTTCATATATTTAGCAAAAATTGAAATAACACTTACTTCCTACAAGAATGGAAAATGTGTGTATGGTGTATTATCATTTGTGTAAGAAAGCAGGCCTATGTTAATAAATACTTTTATTCACAAAACAAAAATGGAAGGGTGGACCACAAAATAGGAATAGTAGGGGAGATATACTATTCATGGGGTTCTCACAATGGAAACAATGATAGACTTTATTTTCTTGGACTCCAAAATCACTGCAGATGGTGACTGCAGCCATGAAATTAAAAGATGCTTGCTCCTTGGAAGAAAAACTATGACCAACCTAGACCAACCAGTATATTAAAAAGCAGAAACATTACTTTGCTGACAAAGGTCCATCTAGTCATAGATACGGGTTTTCCAGTAGTCATGTGTGGATGTGAGAGTTGGACTATAAAGAAAGCTGAGCGCCAAAGAATTGCTGCTTTTGAACTGTGGAGTTAGAGAAGATTCTTGAGAGTCTCTTGGACTGCAAGGAAATCCAATCAGTCCATCCTAAAGGAAATCAGTTCTGAATATTCATTGGAAGGACTGATGCTGAAGCTGAAGCTCCAATACTTTGGCCACCTGATGCAAAGAACTGACTCATTGGAAAAGACCCTGATGCTGGGAAAGATTGAAGGTGGGAGGAGAAGGGGACAACAGAGGATGATATGGTTGGATGGCATCACCGACTTGATGGACATGAGTTTGAGCAAGCTCTGGGCTTTGATGATGGACAGGGAAGCCTGGCTTGCTGCAGTCCACGGGGTCACAGAGTCAGACACAACTGAGTGACTGAACTGAACTGGGAGGAGATACACAGCAGAGCCTTGAACACAGTGGGTTTGAACTGTGTGAATCCATTTCCATGTAGATTTTTACCAAGGAATGTGAAAGTGCACATGACCCACAGTTGGTTGAATCCATGGAGCCTCGGATAGCAAGGGCCAACCTCAAAATTATACTCGGATTGTTGACTATGAATGTTGGCACCCCAACCCTGGCTTGTTCAAGGATCAACTGTATTTTGAACTATCAACCTTACTTTGGAATAGAGTGAATATTTTAAATGATAATAGATCATAGTTTGTTTTAAAATGTAAATCCCCAACTATTAAAAAAATTAAAAATCTGAGGTTAGAAGTGTAGACCTCAGCTGTGAGCTCCCATTCAGAACACAAGGTCTGAACCTACCACATTGATGCCTGAAGAATAAAAGCATAAACATTCTGCAGAGGATTTTAACAGGACCAGAGAAGGCAATGGCACCCTACTCCAGTACTCTTGCCTAGAAAATCCCATTGATGGAGGAGCCTGGGAGGCTGCAGTCCATGGGGTCGTGAAGAGTCGAACATGACTGAGCAACTCCACTTTCACTTTTCACTTTCATGCATTGGAGAAGGAAATGGAAACCCACTCCAGTGTTCTTGCCTGAAGAATCTCAGGGATGGGGGAGCCTGATGGGCTGCCGTCTATTGGGTCACACAGAGTCGGAAACAACTGAAGCGACTTAGTAATAGTAGTAGTAGGGTCTATGCACACAGCATACATAATCTCCAGGATAAACACGAAAATAAGAGACACATCAAAAACCAGGATAAAACCAGTCACACAGTCAGCAAATACAAAATGAAACATGATACAGATGCCAGAACCCTGGGCACAGGACGAACAACAGGGAATACATAGCAATGCTTCATAAAATAAAGGTAAATACCCCTGGGAAAAAAAGTGAAAATGAAGGCATTCTCAACAGAGAAGCAGGATTTAAAAAGGAAACTAATAAAAAAGACATAGAACTGAAAAATAGAATATCTGAAAAGACAAATTCACTGAATGGACACAGCAGAATGGAGCTGATGGAGGAAAGCTCTGTCTTTCACCTCGACCACAGACCAGGAAAGACTTCCCAGTTGAAATAGAGAGAGGAAATAAAGATCAACAGAGCCTCAGAGACCCGGGTTGGGGGGGGGGGGGGAGGGGGCGGTGGTAGCAATTTAAAAAAGCAAGTAAACTAGAGACACACGTCATTGAAGTCCAACAAGGGGGAGAAAATGAGATGGAGACACAAAATAGCGTTTGAGGAAATAAAACCTCAAATCATACCAAGTTTGATGAAAAACATACATTTACAGATTTAAGAGGCTCAGCACATCCAAACAGAATAAAATCAAAGAAAACAACACGTGGTCACATCACAGTAAAGATGCTAAAGGCCTAAGATGCAGAACAATAACTTGGAAAGAGCTAAAGAAAGCAGACCAGCTGTCTGGAGGGAAAAGGGATTTGAATGACCATTGGTTTCTCATCAGAAACCAGAGTCCAAAGAGCTAAAATTGCTTGGTTTCAATTGATCAGTTAGACTTGATCAAATTTAAAGACTTTTGTTCTTCAAATGCCACCATAGAGAAAGTGAAAATGCAAGTCACAGACGAGGAGAAGGTTTTACCAAAACACAGATATCAGGTAAAGGACTCATGTTCAGAATATTTAAAGTACTTTCCCAAGTCGATAACAAAGACTCCATCAGCCCAGTAAAGATTGGACAGAAGATTTGAACAGACACTTCACAGAGAGGCCTTAGTCTTTGTCAGGGAGGACATATTCCCGGTGATCCTGATCTGAGGGAGGGTCCAGCTTATCCTGGTTCCCAGGTCAGCAATCCTGGTGAGAGCTGGACCTCTGACCACATAGAGGATAGCCCTGGAGGTCAGGATGCTGAAGACCCACTGATCTGAGGCAGCAGAAAGCTGAATCTGGGCATCCTAAGGAAATGCCAGCCCAAGTCCAGGATGTCCTTGTGACCTTCGGGTGGGGCTTGCTACTTTTGAGAAACACTCAGAAGTAGCTTTTAATGATTGGCTGATATTGGAATCATGTCTAAGAATCTGCCTGAGTTGGCATCCTCAATTTCCAAGGCAAAGCCTTCAAAATTGCCCTCATTCCCAGGAGGACCAGCTGTTGTCTTCGTCCTACCTGGGACCCATGTGGGACCTGGATTGTAGTCAGAGCTGTAGAGGGAGAAGGAAGCATCAGTGTGGATCTCCATGTACTCAGCTTCTGCTGGTTTCATCGCTGATGGCTCTCAACTTAGAAGAAAGAGCAACGAGTGAAAATTATTTTTGATACTTAAAAAGCTTTTCAGTTAGTGGACAGGGACTGTTTCTGAAGCCATTTCTTGGTTCTGCTAACGTGCAGCCTCTCAGTGTTGGCGTGTCTCCTGGGATTCAGCCTTAAGTAAAGCAATGCTCTGGTCCTGGCCACTGCCCATCTCACCATCGCTGGCTCCACTTTGGCCATTTGTCCAGTTCCTCTTAGAGCTGGTGAATATCCTGCAAGTAGCTTGAGCTTACTTTATGTCCAATGAAGGTGTGAAAGTGTTAGTCACTCAGTCATGTCTGACTCTTTGCAACCTCATGGACTGTAGCCCACCAGGCTCCTCTGTCCGTGGGATTTCCCAGGCAAGAATACTACTGGAATGGGTACCTGTTTCTTTTCCAGGGGATCTTCCCCACCCAGAGATCGAAGTCAGGTCTCCCACAATGGGACAGATTCTTTACCATCTGAGCCACCAGGGAAACCCTATATCGTGTAGGCTTGAGGCAAGTAAAAATTGTAAAGTGTGTTCCTGCTTTTTTGTTGGGCCCTACTTAGTCTGAAAGAATAAGAAGTGAACAAATAAATATTTTCCCACAGTTATTTCTTGCAGTAATTCTTTTAAAGGATGAGATCGAACATCTCCCTACAAAATACTTACTACAAGAGACAGAACCCTTCTTAAAATAATTTTCTCAGTAAGACTGATAAGTTCAGTCATGCAGAAATAGAGTAGGAAGTCAAGAAGAAAGAACTATGTGATATTTGGAGAGACTCCTTGGGAAGGAAAATGCTTGTGCTGCACTGGAGACAATAGAGTCAGTTATCAACTGGCAAAGCGCTGAGGCTATCAAATCAATAACGAATGAGATAAGAGCAGGATTTCTCCCGGAAACAAGAGCAAAAGATAGAGAAATCATAGCTGAACGGATGGTAGGACTTAGGAAATGTACTTTCAATGTACTTTTCAATAACGAATCTTAAAGGCAAATCACTTAACAAAAACAACCAACAAAAGAAGTGAAAATCTCACAACTTTTCCTCTGGCCTGAATTGTGTTCCCTCCTGAAGTTCAGAGGCTGCACGTCTAACCCCCAGCAGCTCAGAATGGGCTGTATTTGAAGATGGGGCGGTTAAAAGAGGTGACCAATGCTGTACAGCGCAGGGAGCTCTACTCAATATTCTGTAATAACTTATATGGGAAGAGAATCTGAAAAAGAATGAATCCATATGTACGCATAGCTGAATCACTTTACTGTGCACGTGGAGCTAACACAATACTGTAAATCAACTAGACTCCAATAAAATTGTTTAAAAGTAACTACACGATTAAATAAGAACAAAGCTGTTGGGGCAACCCAAACCCAACCTGACTGGTGTTATAGAAGAGAGCATTCGGACCGAAGACCCCAGAAGTACCTGCTCACAAAACCATGGGAGAACACGGCAGGAAGGCGTGTCTGCAGGCCAAGGGCAGAGCCCTCGGGGAGAAGCCAGCCCCTCGGACACTTGGTCCTGGACGTCTGGCCTCCGGGACTGGGAGAGAATAAATGTCTGCTGTGTAAGCTCCAGGCATATTAATAAACATTCCTTACTTTAAAAAAACCATCTTCAATCTGCCAATCAAAAGGGGTCACTAAGCTAAAAAAGAATGCAATAATACATAGACCAGCACCTAGACGTATTCTAATAAAATTTCAGAAACTTTTAGGCAGGAAAATATAACCTACTAACTAATCTTGTAGTTTTGTCTCACAGCACCAGGCACTAGAATTTAAGAAAGAACCATTTGTAAGATTTTGAGATTAAAATATTGTTGAGTTAAAAAGAAATACTCAAGTTACATCCAAATTGATTGTCCTTCATGTGGAAGGAAAAACAGAGAGAGAGAAATTGAGAAAAGGCATCACAGATAAACAAATACTCATAAGCTACTTTTCTTGTTCTTCAAAAGTAGATGTTGTAATTTATTGACTAAATAGTATCCAACTCTTCTGCAATCCCGTGGACTGCAGCCCACCAGGCTCCTCCCATGGGATTTCCCAGGCAAAACTACTCCAGTGGATTTCCATTTCCTCCTCCAGGAGATATTCCTGAGCCAAAGATTGAACCTGTGTCTCCTGCATTGGCAAGCAGGTTCTTTACCACTGAGGCACTAGGGAAGTCCCCTCAAAAGTAGATAAAACTACATAAAATTAAAACCTCAAGCATAGCAAAGTCACAGTATAACATAACTGGCTGTAAGCAGAGAAACCACTAAAACAGAGATCAATTTAAATGTCATATAACATGAAATGTAATTAAAATAAAAAAATTTAAGGAAAAAGATACAATTTTAAATGGGTAATTGAATAGTATTCTGGCTCTAAAATCCTAAATTATGTTAACACATGCCGATAAGTAAGAACAAGAACCAGAAGTGTTGTGAATCTGTAAGTGGAGGTCAATGTATTAACTCTTATCTTTAATTTCATAGGGGTGCAAATTAAGTTCAAATGTGTTTAGACATAAAAATTAACACTGTATAATATAAACAGAATATAATTTTCCATTTGCCACACAGAACTCAGAAACCCCACTGTTGAGTCCAAGTCTGTGTCCTCAGCCCACAGTTGCCAAATTTAGCAAATAAAACACAGACTGCCCGGTTACACTGAATCTCAGACAAGGACCAAGACAGTTTTTAGGGTGACTGTGAACCATGCAGTGTCTGGCATCCAGTTTTTATCTGGCAGCAGGGCCTGGCCAGGAAAGATGAATGCTAGGAAACATACACCCCTCTAAAGCCAGTATGTGCCCTAGAATTTGTGAAACGGCCACTCTGGTTGCCTCTCGCCCTGGAATTCTTTGGACTCAGACAGTGTTCTCTGAAGTAGGGTCAGCTGTCCCAGGTCCCTTTGCTCTGGCCCGTCTTAGGGGGCATGTGCTCAGCTTTCAAATCAAGAAAAGGAAAGTTTGAAAAAGTGTAAAATCGAATGTCAAAACACAAATTCTAGCAACTTTTCTCTGAAAGTGCAGATACTGGGTGTTTTACTTCCAAATGGAGACCCCATGCTGCAGGACTTGGAAACATATCTGTTTTCTTATTTTGACATTGAGCTCTGAAATAACACTGTTAAGTGTTTTTTTTTTTTTTTTTTTTTTTTTAGAAATTGGCTTTTAACACTAGACAGCTGGAAAATCTAAAAGGTTAGCCTAGATCTGATACACCCACTTGAACTACAAATGCCAAGTTTCCATCAAAACTTTTCATAGGTCAATGAAGCAATTATCCTAGGAACCAAGACTGTGATTATCTGAGGTGGAGAAGTGCACAGAAGCTACAGGACAAGGTGGGGCTTTCTCATGCTGTTGAGGGAGTTTATTCCTAGAAACACCAGAAAGATCTTTAATTTCGACAGCCCAGCTTGCAGGCAGGTCCCAAGAGCAGCCAGGTGGTCACGACAGGAGCCTGGACCAGGTGACCAAGGTCGCGAGCAGGGGGCAGAGGGTGCGTCTCTAAATTGAGTCTGACTCGACAAAAACAAGTTTTTCTCATGGGGAAGGCTTTTCCAAGGGATAAACTGTACTGGGAGCTCGTGATTGCTCAAAAAGAATTGTTTTGAGAAGATACAATTGAGTGAAACAAGGTCAGGTGATGTGAAAGGTGGCTGTCTATTCACAATGAAACGAGCGTGGTCCAGCAATGGGCAGTATCCCCCTCGACTCTCTGCAAAGTCAAGCAAAGATGGAGTTTTGCAAAATTAAGTATGAGGAGGGAGGAGATGGCGGGAGCGGGAGACACGTCATAGCCAAGGAACCGGCAGCTCAGTTCAGCTCAGAGGAAATCTTCGAAGGCTTGATGGCAAACCACGCTTTTCGGCATCCTTCTTTCTGGTCCTTTCTCTGATGTTGAAGCTTCTGATGTCCACCATATGGAGTGGAGGGCTTCCAGGGTTTGTGCTAGAAAACGAGCATCGTGCTTGAAGAAGCACCACCCACCCTGGGTTCAGAGCATTGTGTAACTGTGACGAGACCCTGACTCATTTGGCTGCCAGGACTCCTCCGAGCCCCTCGAAGCTGAGCCCAGGAGCCCCGACCAGCACTGCTGCATAGGAGGTAGCAGGGACGTGGGCTCAGGGCAGCGGGAGGGGCAGGCAGGCCCTACGCACTCCCAGGGTAGCGGGACCCCAGCGAGGCCATGTCACAACAGAGCTATCTCTGCCGGGCCTTCCACTCGCTTAGATGAGCCCCACTGTCTTCAGATATGAACATATGGCCACACGCACTCCTCACAATATGTTATAATATTTATTATGCCACCACGCTGTGCCGAGTTAAAACTAAGTGACATAAATTCTGTGGAACACATATGTTTTTATAAGAGTGTCTCTGACACCATCTTCATACCTTCATCCAATCAGATCACGGGTCCTCGCTGGGAGATAAGAACAGTTCAGTTCGGGTGAGCTGCTCCAGTCTGGCTCCTCCCCTGGCAGGGCGGTGCAGGTCACAGGGATGGAGGCTGAGGCAGGAACGCGGGCACAGGACGAGGACTGCCCTGGACATCTGAGGAGGAAGGAGAAGACTGAGGATGAAAGGCTCGTGCTGGTGTACTTGCAAGTGAACCGGGTAAAAGCAAAACCACAGAAGACTTACTAAAAATTATTCTGTGGGACTTCCCTGGTAGTTCAGTGGTTTAAAACTCCACGCTTCCACTGCAGGGGGAACAGGTTCAATCCCTGGTCATGGAACTAAGATCCCACATGCATTGTGGTAAGGTAAAAAAAAAATATTTATTTTGTGCCACCAGAGAAATATAACATCTTGAGTGTTTTGTTGCATATTCTTCCAGATTTTTTTTCCTATTTGTATGTAGATGATAAATAGAGGGATGCTTGATAGATACCCAGATGGGGCTTATATGCATAGATACACAGCATGCCCTCATAGAGATGTTCTACACCTTATTTTTCATTCAACAGTATATCTTGCACATGTTCCTGTGTTAATAAACACTCTGGACTCAGTTTTAATAGCCAAACAGTTTTTGTGTGGTGTTACACTGTGTAATTGCTTCACACCACTCTCCTATCAGGGACTATTTAGAATTTTTCTTAAATTCGTACCTGTTCTAGAGAACGGTGCATGCTCACAATAAAGCTTCTCTAATTCTGTATTTAGAAAGCAAACATCCATGTATCTGGCTAATTATTTTCTCTGAGTACATTTCTGGAGGCAACATCGAGGTGGATGTGAGGCTCACGTCAAGGCTGCACAGGCTTGTTGCCCACATGTCCTGGTCAGTGCGTGCATCTCCCAGCCCAGTGGTGGGCTCAGGGCACTGGGAGGACTAGTCTTGTGTTTATGCACAGCAAACATCACGCTTGCAGGGCCATTAATTCCTGCTCATCCCAAGACTGACACTTATGTGGGCCCAAAAGACGGAAAAGCAGGAGCAAGAACTTGCCAGTGGAGGCAGCAAACTTGGAGCCAGACTGAACTGAGTGTCTGTAGCTGCTCATCCTCTGAGCTGGGACAATGACACCTGGCACACGTGTGTCGGGTGACCTGAACGTGGGGTCAATCATGCCACGTGAACAGCACTGGGAAGGTTCCAGAGAATGTTCTAGAAACTCAGCAAGAGGCATATGGATGTTTCAAGGAAGTTGGGGCAAATAAACAAGCTAAGTCCTGGCCAACCACCATTTCTTCCTGCTTCTCTTACTAAGGCCCAGTCTTTGGGTTTTGGCTTCCCAGGTGGTGCAGTGGTAAAGAATCTGCCTGCCACTGCAGAAGAGATAAGAGGCCCGGGTTCCATCCCTGGGTTGGGAAGATCCCCTGGGTGAGGGCATGGCAACCCACTCCAGTATTCTTGCCTGAAGAATCCCATAGACAGAGGAGCCTGTGAGGCTACAGGCCATGGGGTCGCAAAGAGTCAGACATGATTGAGCATGCACACACACACACAAGTCCTGAATAAAGAGAATTTAGGGATTACAATACCAGGCAGAAGTCGAATACGGTTTCAGAAAAGACAGAGATGGGTGCCTGTGCACAAGGCTTCTCAGAGTCGACTGAACTCTCAGCTTCTCTCTGTGGCTCCATCATCTCCTGATGAAATCAGCGTCACTGAGCAAAGCCGGCCGCTGCGTTGCCAGCTGTCAGGCCCCCACCCCACCCCTGGCAGGGTCCCTACACACAACTGATACCTTCAGTATCCACCAGCCCCAGTCTGACGCTGAGGATCACAGGCCTTCTAGACCACCTCTTTCCAGACATCATTCCAAAACTATGGACATTTCTCCTGTTTTTCTTTTAGAAAGAGTGTAGATCTTTTTCCCCCTGCCTCTTGAGGTAGCTCCTTAAAGAAATACAATCAGAAAGTTGCTAATTGCTTTTTTATTTTATAGTGGCATCTCTGATTTTATTTTCCTCTGGCAGTAAAGTATTATTAAAAGTTGTTTGATTTGTTTTTTTTTTCACATCTAAATGTTTCAACAAATGCTCATTTAAGAGCTGTTTACTGTGCTTTCTCTTCTCCTAAAAAGTTCACGTTGAAAAAATAAAACGGGCTGCTCAGAAAGATTTCCATGTTCCCACTTCCTTCACAGTAAGACAGTAATTTCTGAGTTTCAGAGCTGGAGACGTAATACTATCTGTTGTTGCTCTGTGTCTCAAAAGCTGGTGCTTAGGCAGTCTTGACTCACTCTGTGCTCAGCTGCCCTCAGGGGACACTGTGTTAAACTGTCAGGTGAGAACAGGAAGACGGCCCTGGGGCTCTGTGACATGCAGGCGTGTCCAGGGCCAGGCCACCTGCTCTCATGTCAGAGAGCCTGTCACGAACCCACAGGAGAAGAGACCGCTGATCTGCCTGGATTATGGCACTTTCATGCTTTCCTCATAGGTCAGTCGGTAAAGAATCTGCCTGCAATGCAGGAGACCTGGGTTCGATTCCTGGGTCAGGAAGATACCCTGGAGAAGGAAACGGCAACCCACTCCAGTACTCTTGCCTGGAAAACTCCATGGACAGAGGAGTCTGGCGGGCTACAGTCCATGGGATCCCAAGAGTTGGACACGACTTAGCGACTAAAGCACCGTGGAGGTCAGTATTGATTATGAAAACACCTGTTAAACCCGCTGTTGGATAGTGTTATGGCGAAGTGAGGGAGCTTTACACTCAGGAGATGAGAACTGCTCACTAAAGAAGAAATCAGAAAGTCCCTGAAGTGTGCACATGTCCGCCATGGTCTCCCCACTCATCTCCACACTTCTCATGTCTCCCTCACCCTTGTCTGGTCTTTGCAGTCCTGGAGCCCAGTCCCAGCTTGGCAACCCCCAAGGGCTTGGCCCACAGATGTCTCCCAACACAGCTCCCTTCCTCTAAGTGCACTTCTTACCTCTGTGGAGTCCATTCAGGCCTCTGCCCCAGCCTCTCTGCCTGGTGCTGGTCGAGCCCTGGTGTGCCTGGAACCCAGGCTTCACCTCCTGCAGGGGCCTCGTCTCCACGGTTCTTGACCTCACTTAAGCCCGAGACACAACCTCAGGTTCTCTCCTCACCCCTCAGATACAAGCCGGCTCCACTCCATGCCCCTTCCTGGCTCCTGAAGACTCAGCCCAGCCCTGCTGACCCTCTCAACCAAGACTGCAGCTCACCCTGCAGGTCGTGAACAGTGAGGGAGGCAAACATATCCCATCCTGGGGAAAGTCAGCCTCGCCTGTCAGGTTCCCCATGCCACTGAGGTCGGGGGTTTCTCACAGAGCTGGCACACACGCTTATGTTCATATTGTGACTTTCAGCATCACAGGAAGTCGCTGAGGTCAGGGCCTCTCACTGCACCCAGCATCCTCACACCATGCTCCTTTCCTGACGCACTGGTGACAAGTGCGCGTGGAACTTTCAGTGTGACAGAAAGTTGCTGAGGTTTGTGGGGAACACTTCTCTCTAAAATGAGTGGCTCTTCACTGCCATCATTTTCAACAGAAACAGAAGTTTCTTCCACCAAACAAGTCCTGTCACCCACGATCCTGCCTCCAAGCCCAGTTCAGTTCAGTTCAAATCAGTCTCTCAGTCGTGTCCAACTCTTTGCGACCCCATGAATCGCAGCACGCCAGGCCTCCCTGTCCATCACCAACTCCCGGAGTTCACTCAGACTCACGTCCATCGAGTCGGTGATGCCATCCAGCCATCTCATGCTCTGTCGTCCCCTTCTCCTCTTGCCCCCAATCCCTCCCAGCATCAGAGTCTTCTCCAATGAGTCAACTCTTTGCATGAGGTGGCCAAAGTACTGGAGTTTCAGCTTTAGCATCATTCCTTCCAAAGAAGTCCCAGGGCTGATCTCCTTCAGAATGGACTGGTTGGATCTCCTTGCAGTCCAAGGGACTCTCAAGAGTCTTCTCCAATGCCACAGTTCAAAAGCATCAATTCTTCGGTGCTCAGCCTTCTTCACAGTCCAACTCTCACATCCATACATGACGACTGGAAAAACCATAGCCTTGACTAGACGGACCTTTGTTGGCAAAGTAATGTCTCTGGAATGGGTGAATTTAACTCAGATGACAATTATATCTACTACTGTGGGAAGGAATCTCTTAGAAGAAATGGAGTAGCCATCATGGTCAACAAAAGAGTCCTGAATGCAGTACTTGGATGCAACCTTACAAATGACAGAATGATCTCTTTTCATTTCCAAGCCCAGAGGGATCATCAAACGATTTCTTGGAAACTCCCTACCCCGGTGAGCAGTGGTGTGGGGACCTATGTAAGGGAGAGCTTATAGTCCTGGAGGGACTCACAGGTGGTGGAGGGGGGCGGGCAGTGGGGCACAGCAGGAAGCACCCACAGCATGCCAGGAAGTCAAGGCAGGTCCTGGATGGGGAGGGACCAGCTGGAATGTGAAGTGGGGTTAGGGCTGCTGGAGAAATGCAAGGAAGTGCGTGTGTAAAGGTGCAGAGAGAGCGATGATGGAGACTGTGCTGGGACCCCAGATGTGCTGGACGGAGGGCTGGAGCCTTGGGTTCTGTGTGAGGACATTCCGACTTGATCCACTGGAATAGGGACGGGGTGGAGAAGAACTGGGAATGAGTCTTAGACTCTGGAGCAATCTCACAGTGGGGCTGAGTGGGAAATGGCTGGGCAGGGAGACCGTGGAGTCAGTAAGCGGACTCCTCCGTCCATCAAAGTCTCATCCTAAAGTGCTTTCACATCCCCATTAAAGCATAGACCCTACTTCTCTCTTTTGCTTCCTGACAAAAAACCTTACAAAGAATATATCCATGGACATGTTCTTTCCAACCATTTCCTCCCCACACTCCTGGAATTCCACTTCTAATCCGGACATTAGAACTGTAGCTTCTGTTGAAACTTAGTGCTCCTTTCTGAGGCTCACTCCACACAGTGAGGCTGGTGCCATCGGCCAGCCCACGGCCCAGAGGTCTTGCTGTCCTGTGGGTCCTTCCGAGTGCAGAGCATCCAGGGCATCCCCAGGAGTGTGAACTCCACAGGCCTTGGACTCAGACAGACACAGGCTTGTTGCCAAACCTCTCAGAAACTCGGTTTCTTCATTTGTCAGCAGTAAGGGGATTACATGAGACCACATACACACTCACACACACACACACTTTCTCACACACATACTCACTGACACTCACACATACGCACACACTCTCTCTCTCTCTCACACACACACACACACCCCCCAGAGCTCCTAGCACTTGGCAGGGAGTTTCCTCTGCAAATTGTCCTGGCAATTTTCAGGACAGAGGCACAAGGTAACCAAGTTGATCCTGATACAGGAGAGCCAGCCCCTGATGATGTGTTCACTGATCTGTAGAGAAATAAGAACTATAAGCACAAAAATCTAAAAATGTTGCTTGTTTTACAAAAACATGGTGAGAATAGACCACATTTGGTGTTTTCAATATCTATTTACTGTTTTTAGTTGAAAAGATTTAAAACTTTGTTGAATCTTTATCAATTAGCTTTTCATCTTTTACCTTGTTATGAAATTCAAAAATTTGAGAAGGTATATGAGAATGACTAGATTCTCTGATCCCCAGTAATTTTTTTTTTTTATTTCCTTGGACAGCTTTGAAAGCTGGTTTTGCTCTTATACTAAGTGATGTCCAACTCTTTTTCAACACCATGGACTGTAGCCCACCAGGTTCCTCTGTCCATGGGATTTCCCAAGCAAGAATATTGGAATGGGTGTCCATTTTCTCCTCCAGGAGATCTTCCCAACCCAGGGATCAAATTCAAGTCTCCTGAATTGGCAGGTGGATTCTTTACCACTGAGCCACCAAGGAAGCCATAGATTTACTATTAAAACTCTATTTTCAAATGAAATAACAGAATGGGTCAGAAATAAATCAGCAACATGTATTGCCTTGATGAATCCTCCACTCTGTAACAAAAAAATGAAATCAAAAAATGAGTGGAGAAAGGTGGATAACTGAATTAATTGTTTGATGTGTCCTGAAGCCACTACTCATTGCAAGCTTCTTACAGAACTTTCTATGTGTTTACAACTTGCTCTGCTAGGAACTATTCTAATATATTTTTTTCCATAAATTAAAAAGAACAACAGATAGGCATGTGGCTGTCACCAATAAGTCTATATTTCACGAAACAATCAGATCACTGTTCAAATTCCCAAGAACCAAAGTAAGGTCTATAGAACTAATCAGACTCTTCCTTCCATGTGTCAAATTTAGCCTTAGGATCTAGTCTGATGGGAAACCTATAAGTCATTTCTGGGCCCATGGAGCTGTTGTTTTGTCTCCAACACCTACCTTGCCAAAGGAATTATTTACTGGATGTAAATAGTGCCTAAAGGTGTCATTTGACTACTGTACTGTCAAGCTGAATTATTCATTTCCATTTGCAAAAAACACCAAAAATGCAGTGAACAGATGTTGTTTGCAGAGGACAAAAGAAAGCAAGACAAATAGTAGGAATGTAAGAAGATATTTAACATACTGATGAAGTTGATATATATTTTTTGTGTTATTTGTGGGAAATCAAATTCATTTGACTAATCAAAGATTATGGTGAGTTATCACATGTAATGTAGATGGATGACAATTTTTCAAAGAGATGTGACATCATAGGTGTTAAGTTACATAACTGGTGTAACGCCATAGACATAAAGCTAGGCATCACCAGAAATGTGATGTCAGCGAAGTAAATTATTGAATATAGTTTAATCATCTGTTGTTCACTGGTATACACACACAGAGAATGTCACTGCGGCAAAATTTTCATTGAGGTGTATTTTGAAAAATGCCAATGAGGAGAACTCCAGCTGGCAAAACTCCAGCTGGTAACAGAAACATAGCTTTAGACTAGTTCCAGCCTAAATACAACTGGCATCCAAATTAAACTATATTTGGTGCCAAGCGTTTTAGAAAAATCTACTTGGTAATAGACTGGCAAGTGAATTCAAAGCTGTCACCATTGCAGTGTCTGATAACAAACAATTTTTCATGGGAGGAGTCAAAGGAAGCACGTATGATCAGATCAATTAATGCAGAAAAAACATTTGGCAAAATCCAACATAATTCAAGATAGAAACTCTTAGAAAACTAGGACAGGAGGGGAATCTCCTCACAGTGGCTAAGTCGTGTCAGACTCTGCAACCCCACGGACTGTAACCCACCAGGGTCCTCTGTCCTTCGGATTTCCCAGGCAAGAATACTGGAGTGGGTAGCAATTTCCTTCTCCAAGGGATCTTCCTAACCCAGGGATTGAATCCATGTCTCCCACATTGCAGGTGGATTCTTTATCACTGAGCCACCTGGAAAGCCCCTAATAAGGAACACTGATCAAAAAAAAAAAAAAAACACAGTTAAAACAATTTGTAATGATTTCCCCCTAAGTTTCAGAAAAAGGTAAGGATGGATTCTCTCACCACAACTGTTCAGAATCACAACGGAAGTACGGGCCAGTGAAATAAAAACAAGACAAAGATTTAAAAAGCATGGATTGGGAAGGAAGGAACAAAGTTGTCTTTGCAGATGGCATGTATGTCTATGTAGAAAATACCAAAGGTGCAAAAACAAGGCAAAACTCTTAGAACAAATGAAAAAGAGGAAGGTTGAAAGATGCAAGATTAATATAGTAAATACAGTAAGGTAGAATCTGTCACATAAACCAGCCAAGTGCACCTAGAAGTAAGAACGCCAAAACACCGTCAATAACAGCACCAAAAAAGTACTCAGGTACAACTCAAGGTCAGCACGGAGACTGATAGGTCATGTTGATGGAATGTGATGAGAAGGGAACTTTATTTTGCTGGTCTTTCTTCCCAGGCTAACCATGGGGGAAACATCAGACACACTCAAATTAAGGGATAGTCTACAAACTGCCTAATCAGTGTTCTCAAAACTGCTGAAGTCACCAAAAATAAAGACATTCTGAGAAAACATCACAGCCTCAAAGAGCCTAAGGGGCATGACCAGCCACCACCTCTTTGGCAACACTCAGTGACGGTGTGAGTAACAGGGGCCAAGCAGACAAAGAACTCAAGCATCACAGTGCCACTGGGAGAAAATACCCTGTGTCCTCAGCGTGGACGTGGGCACTGCGAAGCTTCCCGCTAATGAAAATGTAGTTTGGGGAAAGGTGACGTGCCCTCCTTAGAAACAAAGGCATCACCAGCCCAGTCTCTGGGAACAGACCGGCCAGACAGACTCGGTCAGTCCGAGTCAGTCGGTCATGAAGCAGGATGTGCTGGCGATGACCGCAGGGACCATCACCACCCCGAGTCAGTCCTGGACTCACACTGCAGGGCTGGCAGAGAGGTGGGCTGGATCCCTGGCGTGTCAGTTCTGTCCATCCAGAGAGATGCACAGGGCTTGGAAGTCATGCACAGGAAAGTAACCATTTTCACCGGAAAAAAAAAAAAATCAATCTTGAATGTCAGCTCCTGTGAGAATTTGTTAAAGATATTTTAACCTAAATTGGCTCATCTCACACTCTGTCTATAGTGGGAAATGAATGGGCTGCATCTGCATCAATGTCTTCAATTCAACCCTCTGTCCCTGAACAGTCCATTGGACCTCAGATCAGCACGGATCAGGGGGCCAACGAAGGGGCAGGGCAGACCTGTCTTGGGCAGGCTGTGGGCCTCACAGACCCTCTGCAGCCCCCATCCTGCAGGGGACCCTCCCCAGCACCCAGGAGCCAGGAGGTGAGAAAGCAGTCACCATCCGGGAGAGACCCGGATGTGAGTCTCTCCAGCTGTGAGTTGGGAGAATCCTTGTCCTAAAACGTTATTGTCTACAGGGAGATCTTCAGTGCGCAGACACTCTGGACCAAGCGACAATCTGCACGCACTCACCATGTCCCTCCTATTTATCCAAAGCTTTGAATCGCCCCCATTTTTTCTGCAGACTCCCCACTGGTGTCTTTAGGGCACAGAGGGTGCCCTGGGCCTCAGCCCCTGTCTGCTGTTTCTCAGCTTAGAATCTGTCCCATAGCAGTTCTCCCTGCCATTAAGGCCAGACGACAGGAGTGGCCCACACCATGAACAGGAGACTCACAGGCAGTGGGCAGGGCCCCAGGAGCCCACAGACAGGCCAGAACCTCCCAGACAGACGCTAACACCCAAAACTTGCCATCCAGGGGTCTCTCAGGGCCCACCAGGCCCAAAGCCTCCACTCTGGGAGGTCAGACTCAAGCCTAAAAAATAAAGCAAAGTATAAGTCCTTCTTCCTGAAAATCTGCGAAAGAATGGTGGACACACCCATGCAAACCGGAAGCCTTGGGACCCTGGGGAGCGGTATGGCTCCCCGGACATTGGCTCTGGTGTGCAGCGAGCATCCCGGGCTGGTGGAGAGGCAGGACCATCTGGGGCCCACACCTTCCTGCTTCTCGAGCAGCAATGGCACCCAGGCAGTTCCTCTGTGCGGACACGGGATGAGGAGCCTGGAGGGGCCTCCAGCTGGAGCCACAGAAGAGGAGTCCAGAGGCCAGGGACCCATGATTGGGGTCACCCAGAGACTGGACGCTCATCTTTCCTGCTTTGGTGTCTCCACCTGGCAAGACCACTCACCTTGCCTCTGGAGCCAGAGGTCGGGGGTCCCCCGGGGAAGTTCTGCTGAAAGAAGCTGATTGTAAGACAAGGAATGAATGAGGGCAAGAAGTGGTGCTGCTCTGATCCGGAGCCCAGGGGCCTCGGGCTTGGGCTCGGAGCATCTCCAGGGGAGCCCAGGGCCACAGAAAGACCCTGTATGCAGCTTGAGGTGTGGACCCACTCTCGGAGGACCACTCCCCGCCCTGCCAGCAGTAATAGCAGAATCTCCTCGATTTCCATCCCACAATATTCAACTTCTGCTGGGCCGGGTCTCAGCCGTGAGTTGGGAAGCAAGGACGGGCGGGTGAGACTTGGGGTTCACCCTGACCCTGAACCTCACCACAGCCGGGACGGCTGAGGATGCAGGCGGGCAGGGCCCTGGGTGATCCCAAGACAGGTCACACTTCTCCCTGGAGAAACAGAATTTGCAATCAACCACTCATACTTTTATTGAATTTATGACTTCATTTCCTAATGTATTGTCGAGACTGTGGCATACTTTTTATGTGAATAAATATTAAAATGCATCAAATTGGCCAGTGAAGATGAAAACCCTTGGCAAAAGACTTGCAATTAAGAAATGTACATTTATTGATAGGCATATTGGATATGCATTTTCTATTTATTTATTTGAATTTTTATTATTCATCTCCCTCAACTAAAAGCAAAACCACTGCTGACCTCACTGACAAGTATATAGTATGAGATGGTTCAACGTGATGACATGTCTGAAGGGCTAAGGGTATATTCCCAGTGACTTTTCTTCCTTGTTCTTTATGGGGGTTTCTTAGTTTTTATATTGTGAATATGGATTAATTATAGTGACTGTAACCTCTGCCAAGCATAGTTATCAAGTGAGCAGCAGGAAGGAGAAGCAAAATCTAGACAACAAAAGAACACACGAAATCCGGACGCTGGCTGAGATTTTCACGTAGTTTTTTTCCTTCACTAAGATAAAGATCATTTAAATATTTTCTTAAACTTTAAGAATCCGAGTAAGGCAGTTGTTTTGACATGATAACTCAGCAGCTCCCGCTGCCTGTGTACTTTTCTGGGAAAACCGTTGCTTTATTTCTCCAGGGCACCTCACCAGACCTGTGGGGTGCAGGAGGGGCCCCCGGGCCCCGTCTGCTCAGACCCCAGCCCCCCACAGACCCTGCTCCTGCCACCCGCCCCTCCCTCTCTGACTCCTTCCTCCCAACCCCACGTCCAGGACGCCCTGGGCTCACATCCTAACCCCAGCACACATCTTGCTGCCATGGAAAATGGACTTAACTTCACTTTTGGACTTTCGGATTGTCGTGTTAATGTGTGGAATGCAGTCAGTTTTGTGCATTCATCTTGTATCTGGCAACTCTCTGAGCTAACTTATTAGCTTCATATTAATAGTTTCTGTGGATTCTGTGGGTCTTCCATGTGCAAGAGGACAAGCATGCCTGCTAAGTCGTCTCAGTCATGTCTGCAACCCTATAGACTGTAGCCTTAGAGGCTCCTCTGTCCATGGGATTCTCCAGGCAAGAACAGTGGAGTGGGTTGCCATACCCTCCTGGATCCAGGAGATCCAGGGGATCCAGGGGATCCAGGGGATCTTCCCAACCCAGGAATCAAACCTGCATCCCTTACATCTCCTGCATGGTAGATGGATTTTTTTTTTTATGTAAATTTATTTATTTATTTTAATTGGAGGCTAATTACTTACAATATTGTATTGGTTTTGCCATACATTGACATGACTCTGCCGTGGATGTACACATGTTCCCCACCCTGAACCCCCCTCCCACCTCCCTCCCCATCCTATCCCTCTGGGTCATCCCAGTGCACCAGCCCCAAGCGTCCTGTATCATGCATCGAACCTGGACTGGTGATCCGTTTCACATATGATAATATATATGTTTCAATGCCTTTATCCCAAATCATCCCACCTTTGCCCTCTCCCACAGAGTCCAAAAGACTGTTCTATACATCTGTGTCTCTTTTGCTGTCTCATATACAGATAAATTGTTACCATCTTTCTAAATTCCATATATATGCGTTAGTATACTGTATTGGTGTTTTTCTTTCTGGCTTACTTCACTCTGTATAATAGGCTCCAGTTCCATCCACCTCATTAGAACTGATTCAAATGTATTCTTTTTAATGTCTGAGTCACCACTAGTGCCCCCTGGACATCATCCGTGAATGGAGCAAGTTTCTCTTCTTCCCCGCAAAGAGCTGCCCTTTACTTCCCCCTAGTGCTGCCCACCCAGGCCGGAACCCCAGCACAGTGGAGGCAGACGCCCCTTGTCGTCCCCGACTTTTGTGGGAAATTTCCAGCCTCTCACAGCCTCTCACCGTGGGGTGTGGTGTCCACTGAGGGGTTTGCAGACGGCCTTCATCGGGTGGAGGGGCTCCTCTTCTGGTTGCTGCTGCTGCTGCTAAGTCGCTTCAGTCGTGTCCGACTCTGTGCGACCCCATAGAAGGAAGCCCACCAGGCTCCCCCGTCCCTGGGATTCTCCAGGCAAGAACACTGGAGTGGGTTGCCACTTCCTTCCCCAATGCATGAAAGTGAAAAGTAAAAGTGAAGTCGCTCAGTCATGTCCGACTCTTAGCGACCCCATGGACTGGAGCCTACCAGGATCCTCCGTCCATGGGATTTTCCAGGCAAGAGTACTGGGGTGGGGTGCCATGGCCTTCCCCGCCTCTTCTGGTTAATGAGCCTTTTATCCAGATTAAGCTATGGATTCATCGGGGGCCCCAGGCCTGTGATTGGTCTACACCCGACGCGTCCCTGCAGCTGAGCTTGTGTTCACTGAGCATCACCTACTCAAGGGACGTGAGTCTGAGCAAACTCCAGGATACTGTGGAGGACAGGGATGCCTGGTGGGCAGCTGTCCATGAGGTCACAAAGAGTCGGACAAGACCGAGCGACTGGACAACAGCAGCAAGGAGTCTTCTCAGGAGACTAACGGTGGCCCCTGACCTGGGGCCTCTCCGAGCCCCCTCTCCTCCTGAGCAGCCCTGCCTCCAGTCCCAGATCTCCAGGTGCACTCGCTAACGCCAGTGGTCACTGAGCTGACCACTCGTGGTCTCCTGGCCCCCAGAGAGTGCCCTCCTCCGAGACGTCACTCTCCGTCCTCTGCCTGCAGCCCCGGCTCCAGCCTGGCTGGACACCCAGCACTGCCCCTTTACCCAGGGTGACCACAGGGCTGTGCCTAGGTGTCCCCTCCCTGGGCAGTGACTCCGAGACTTCCTCCAGGCAACGAGCCTGCAGGGTGTCACAGGGCTCACCTCTTTCCTCTCTCTACTTTAAAGAATCACTGTCTTTTGTGGCCTGATATCCAGTGTCTTCAGGGCCATTTTTTCACCAATTTTGTCATTTTTTGAGCTGTTTCAGCAGGAGGGATAACCAAGCCCCTGTTATCCTATCCTGACCGGGTGGAGCACATGGAGCCCAGCGCCCCCAGCCCTTCCGGTACAGGAACGGGTCCTTGTGATCCCGGCAGAGGTGGGCTTCTTGCTCCTGGCATGACTTCAGCTGCCACCACCGGCTAGATGCTGTCCACGTGACCCTGGGGACTCTCTTCTGGGCCACTGGGGGAGGGGCATTGCTCCTGAGCAGTCACCACCAACCTGCAAAGCCTGGGGGCTCCTTCCAGGAATTTAAGCTCCTCAAGGGCAGGCATTGCTTCTGTGTTGCTCTTCGTTGCCTTGCTAGCATTCAAAATGCACAGTGTGTGCCTGACAAATATTTATTTTGCTTTTTTCCCCAATCTATAAGAGATAGCTATCTATGCATCCATCTATCCATCCATCTATCTATCTGTCTGTATCTATGTATTTATAACCATAACCTCTCTCCACAACTTAGAAGCAGTGAGTGTAGTTGCCTTCATGTATCTTCCTTTTCCATTTGCTTCCCTCTTCAAAGTAAGAATGTGAAAATATAAAATTAAAATGGCACATCTTTTACAAAATGCAGGGAAACCTTTGTCTTCTAATCTGAAAAACGTCTTAATTCTCCTGGAATGAAAGCTGCACGTTCTATTCCTGCCTTCACTCTCATAAGCTAAAAGTTAATTTCTTTACCCTGTCCTCTAACCTCTTGAGGTAAATATATCTACAAATTAGTCAAAGTGTCTTTGTTGAGTACCTCTCGTGTGTCGCTGTCTTCACTGTGATGTTAATGAAGGTGGAGAAAAATGTCCCAGGACCCGCCCAGACAGACTTATCATGTCAGGTGGCTGGCAGGGGTCTGCCCTCCGCAACTTGCTCCTCGACAAGCCTTGGGCCTCAGCTCCCAGGGTCAGGTCTTGAACTGTGAGATTCAAACTGGCTTCGGATGCTCACAATGGTTTGTTCTGTAAAACCCACACCCCAGGGGTGAACATAACCCTTGTGAAGTGCCTTCTATCTCTCAACTCTTTGTAGTTGTGTTTGCCCAACTTTTCTTCTTGTCTAGTGAAGCCATCGTTAGGCCCTCTTATAAACCTCCTTCCTCCCTGGATACGAGCTGAATCAAGTGGGTTTTGTTTCTTATCATTGAAGATGCATTTAAATTCCCATCACTTGTTTGTCTTGTTTTGGGGAAAGAGATGGGAAGCAGAAATAGAAGAGGTGCATGTGAGTGACATCAGATGACCTCTGAGAACGGTTCCTTTAGGTGCCAGTGACTCGGAAGCTCTTGGTAGTTAGAGAGATGGACAGACAGACACAGAGAGACACACACAGAGACACAGAGATGCGGAGATGAGGGAGAAGCCTGGGACACCTTTCCCCTCCCTCTCCTTAGCAGGCACGGCGGTCGAGGGCACGGCTCCTCCCCAGCCACATGTGCATGGGCAAGGAAGCTGTGCAAGTTCTGGCTGCCCTTTCTTGGCTTCTGTTGTTTTCTTGGGGCTCAGTGGGGTGGACAGTCTGCACTGGGGCAGGACATGCCAACAGATTGCCTCGCTTCTGCCTCGGTGCCCGAGGACAATGCCATGCCGTATGCCAGCGGCAGGAGATGAATGGGGCTCATTTACACTGGCACCGGCCTCCCGCGTCTGTCTGCAGAGGCCGCCCTGGCCAACGGGAGGCAACGGAGATGCAGCGCAGCAGCGGTCTGGGCTCGGGGCAGGCGAGGGGACACGGAGAAAGGTGCCCCTCCCAGCTGCGCTGTCGGCCTGGCAAGAGCGGAAAAGGAACCGGAAAACATCAGGGTCCTCCACTCCCCCTGCACCAGAGGGAGGGAGAAAGGAAAACCCATGCAGTGAGTTCCAGCTGCAAGGAGGAAACAAAAACCCAGCAGGTGTCTCGCTGGCGCATTCAAAGCAGTTAGAGCAGACGGGCGGCCACAAAGGCGTGGCCGCACGGTGACCCCAGCCCGTGCACCCGCCTGCAGCCCCACAGCTCATATTTGACTTCTGACCTCTCTGGAAGCCCCGAGATAAATAAGGATGTTCGTGGGTGTGGGGACAGACGCATAGTGGAAAAGCCCCATCCTGCCAACCTAGGTCGGGGCAAGTCAGGGTCCCCCACAAGGCACGTGACTCCTGGACCCCGAGACTGTGAGGTCCTGTGGGGACAGGTAGTAATCATGTGTCCCTCTTCTTCAGAATCCCTGTAATTAGCATCCTGATCAGAGCTGGACGAGCTTGGGGCAACCTCCTGGCAGAAACACTCACTTTTAAATAATAACAGTAACAGTGGCAGCTGCAGGGCCTTTTTATCCGACTTTAGAGCCCCAGGGAGATAACTCACTCAGTGTTGGCACACCCTGGAGACAGCAGCCCAGGAGCCTCCCAGGGGAGGGGCCCCGGGGTCTGGGTCCAGGGGACATGTGCCCCTCAGTGCGGCTGGACCCCCGCTGATGGAGCCCACGGCAATCTATGTGTCATCAGTCGAGACCCAGAGTCCATAGACGTGGTGCCGGACTAGGATGGAGACGTGCCTGCGGCCCCAGACGTTGGGACAGCTCATGGGCAGGGTCACCATCTCCACCCCATCAGTCCCTCCAGCCCATCACTTGACGCCACCTCCCTTCTTGGTCCAGGACTCTGCCTCAGAAACAGCAACTGAAAGGAAGGAGGTTCAGCCAAGATCCATCTCTCCAGCTGGCTTCACAATGTTGATAAATACACGTTTCTCTGGTTTTGCCCTCATAATAAATCCATTTTGAACAAAATCACATAACTTTTCTTCTAAGTAAAGATCTGTGCTCGCTTAACGTGGGAGAAGGCACACTGCAAGGCTGCAGAGGTGAGTGGCACCCCTCAAGCCAGCATCTGGGTGTGACACGGTGAGTCACTTTCCCATCTACTTCCCAGGAGAGTCCTGGAGGTCTCACCTTCTGCTCCCAGGGACATCTCAGCACTCCTGCTGCTCACACGGGCTCACACCTGGCTCTTGGTCAGGAGATCTGTCCTGTAGATCTCAGTAGAAGCCTGCATCCTGGAGGGATGGGGTCAGGGTTGGGGGGCTGGCTGGTGTCCTGAATGGACACCCAGAGGTCTGGGCATCTGTGCACTGTATCAATAACCCCCTCAGCCCCTCACAAAGCCCTTAACCCAGGCTGCTCTCCCCAAGTCATGGCCCCCAGCAGTTGTGCACATGTGTGTGCATGTGCACAGGGAGTGTGCATACACCCACATATTTCTGTGCATGTGTACCAGGGGTATACATGTACCCATATACATGTATGCAAGTGTACACAGGCTGTGCATGTAGTCACACACATGTGAATGTGTACACAGGGTGTGTGTGTACACACATTGCAAGTGTGTGCAAAGTGTGTAGGTAGCCACACACATGTGTGCATGTGTACACAGGGGGTGTGTGTATACATGTGTGCAAGTGTACACGGGATGTGTATGTAGCCACACACACGTGTGAATGTGTATGCAGGGGGGTGTGTACACATGTGCAAGTGTGTGCAAAGTGTGTAGGTAGCCACACACATGTGTGCATGTGTACACAGGGTGTGCATGTACACACACATGTGCATTCAGGAGGACTCATTTCTCTGCAGCAGAATGAATTTCTAGATATAAATGGATTTTCCAGATAACTTAAACTTATTCCTTTAAGGGTTTATTTTCCCCAAGGTGCTTTGTGGAAGGACTTCTAAAATGAGGTGTATGCTTTCCTGCTTTCCAAAATAGATGCTCCTGAATGTAATTTAATTGTGCAGGTATAAAGTGATAATGTCAGTGAGCTTAGCCTTTGCAATTTACAGTTTTTGTCTGCCAGCTTCTATGTTTCTTTTTTGGGGAGGGAGGTGCAGTGGAGCTGGGGTTAGGAAGTGTTGGAGGTAACTAGATCTTTTTTAGCCTCCAACACTCACTGCTGTGCTAGTTCACTGCTCCCCCACATCCTCTAGGCTGGTAAAGATAGGAACTAGCCTGGTAGACCTGTGTGCATGCGTGCTCAGTCTCTTTAGTCGTGTCCAACTCTACATGACCTGTGGACTGCAGCCCACCAGGCTCCTCTGTCCACAGGATTCTCCAGGCAAGAGTACTGGAGTGGGTTACCATGCCCTCCTCCAGGGGATTTCCCAATCCAGGAATTGAATCTATATCTCCTGTGTCTCCCACTTTGCAGCAGGTTCTTTACCCATTGAGCCACCTGGGAAGCCCCAGATATGTGTGGAAGGTAAGAATAAAAGGCCCTGAGGACTGACCCACTTCTCCCAACGCAAGACCTCACATTCTGTTGTCAGAAGTGTTTGTTTCATTCTCTCTCTGCAGGATCTGCTGTGTCCTGGAGGTTTTCAGATAGGGGTGGCACACTGGTGTATGATGCACAATTCACCAATTTCCCCCTTGACGGATGGTGCTTGATGTTGGGTCAAAGAAAGCCTTTGCCAAACCATGGACTCAGAATATTTCCTTCTAAACAGCAGCACTATCATGCCACATGGAAAGAGCCAATCTCAGGACAATCCTATCAAGTAAGTCCACACAGTCATCACTCTGAAATGATAGGGTCATGAAGACGTGTTGAAGAGAAGTGGTCAGTGGTGTGAAGTGAGATGTGCTGTAAGAGGGGACCAGCAAGGACCTGTGTGCTGGGAACTTTCTGTCTGTCAGTTGCAATAGTAGTCACTCACATCCACAAGGTGACCAAAACTGCATGGAACTCAATGGTGTGTGTAAAAGTAGTGGAAGCTAAGGCTCGTGGATGGTGTTATGACCATTTCCTGGTTGTTACACTGCTCTGTAAGATATTACCAGGGGTGAAAACTGGGTGCTGGGCATTCAGGGTCTCTTTATAGTATTTCTTATTACTGTACAATTATCTCAAAATCAAAAGTTTGCAAAATAGAGAATTTTCCATAGGTTGCACATTAAAACCACCATTAAACTAATTGATTAAATAATAATGTGTTATTATCCTTTATTATAAAATTCCATTTGGTGGATGAGTCATAAAGATTTTAACATAAAGAAACCTAACAACTGTATTTCTGTGAAGCACAAAAGAGAATTTTGAGTAGTTTAAAATTTGACCTTGGTTTCATCACATTACCCAGCCTGAAAGTCTCCACCAGCTTCAGGAGCATCGATACCTTCAGCTGTCATTGTCATCAACACTCGCCCCAGGTGGAAATATTCCAGAAACACTCAGTGTTTGGTGACAAAGACAATATATCTCACTTAGAATTTTTGAGATACACCCCTGAGCAAGTTCCGGGAAATGGTGAGGGACAGGGAGGCCTGGCAGCTGCAGCCCATGGGGTCGCAAAGAGTCGGACACGACTGAGAAACTGAACAACAATTTCTGAGTAACAGCAAAGTCCGTCCCATAACTGAGCCTAAGACTTTTTATCAGTGTAGCAATATTCGGGACAGACAGGACTGTCTATCCTGTCTGTCAGCGTGGAGCACTGACTGCCTACAGGCCAGCTGCATGCTGCAAATCAGTCACTTATTAGGAAAAGAGTCCTGCTGAGGGGCAGGACCAGGATGGAACATCTCCTAAGAAATCATCTTAAAATGGGGATAAACTTTGGGAACTCCCCGGATCCCTGACAGCAGCAAGGTGTCTGAAGAACACAGCTGCGTGCTCCTATCCAAACAACAGCCTAACTAGGCTGCAGTCAGAGCCCTGCCAAAGAAGCCACGCGCTGACAGCAATCTCGCCCCAGACCAGACTTTGTTTCCTGTGCGATGAGTCCCACGAGCCGAGCTATTGACTGATAGCTGTGTGCCTTCGGCAAACTCCTCGGAGATCACTGTTCTTGGCATGTAGCTTCTCATGGCGTGGATGGTCCAGTGACCATCCACACTCAAAGTGCTGAGGAGGACTTCCAGCTCTCCTCCCCCTTAGACTGCATCCAGGTTTGCTCCCTCCATCAGACTGAGTCTGAGCGTGTACCTCTGCGTCCCGTGGATTGATAGTAGCAGGCAAACGGCACTCTTGAAGTCAGCAGACACCTGTTCCACCCAACGCCTTGCAGAGGAAGTGGTAGCTTAACTTGGATAACTAGGAGCAGATACTTGTCAGAGACACATAAAGTGAGTAATTGGCTTCTTTTCCATGATATAAATCAACCCAGTCCTCAAAGACCAGGCTCTGCAAAAAATCACATTCACACCTTTCCATCCGATCATCGGCAAGGCCAGTAGTTATTAAACCATGACAAGCAACATAAAATTAAAGGAAGTTTGTATTTAATTCAACTCAAAACAGTAAGTGCTACTTGTTCAGAATGACTAAACTTTTCTTAAATGCTCCTACCCCTCCATGGGGACATTTTTCCTAATAAGTGACTGATTTGCAGCATGAGGCTGGCCTGTAGGCAGTCAGTGCTCCATGCTGACAGTGATGGGGGGACAGACTTTATGTTGGGTTCTTTGGTGCCTCTGTGAGTCACCCGCCAGGGTCAGTGAGCCGGCCCAGCACACAGTTGGGTGGTCTGTCCCATTCCTGGGTGGCCTCGGAGAACAACAAACCAATACTTTTTGCAATTAACTCAAATTGTGCATTTGAAATGAATGCTTCCGCTCTCTTTTTCTTCCAGTCAGCACATAAAAAATCAAGACCTACAACTTAATACATGATTTAAAAAAACTGTAACATCATTAAAAGCAATTAGGAGAAGAATCTATATATCATTTGAAAAACTAATACTAACTTAAAATTCTATTTTCACTTCAAAATGGTTTAATATTTCATGAAACATTAAAGCCATGACAATGATGTGGGAAATAGAAATGCAATGACTAAATGTTAGCTTTTGGGGAACGTGTGTATTATTTGTTAATCACCTACCTACCCCAGTACCTCCTTCCTGCTGCTTGCCCTTGATCTGTGGCCACTTTGAGGCCATGCTTGACCACAGCGGTGTGTGCAAAGGTGGACAGACCACAGCATGTAGAAGCAGCCCAATCTCCTTCTGGCTGTGCCAAGGAGATTGTGTGAAGAGAAAGGCTACAATTGTGGCAGAAAAGATGTCTGGGATACGCTGGACATTTCCATTCTCAAGGTCTCCATGACTGTAACCAGTCTAGGTTACTAACTAGTGATGTCTAAGTACCATAGATGAATTTTCCATCTTCATTTTCATGACACTTTTTCCAAAAACAAGCCACGGCAGCTACTGGCAAACATGCATTTTTTAGAACAAAGGATGCCTGTTCAGGTGGCGAAGAGATCACATGGATGGGCCAGAGACTTCCTTGATAAGCAGCCCAGCAGGAGGCACGCACCTGTTCAGGTGGTATGGTGCCAGGCAACCCCCAGCAGGTAACCGGAAGAGGTACCACAGATGGGAGCCTGGCTCTGGGGATGTCCATTCTGATCTGTCGTTGACCAGCTTGCACAGGACACTCATCCCCCTGGGACCAGCTTCCTCACCCATAGAGAGGGGTCACACCCTTCCTTCCAGACTTTCAGGGGGCACTTAATGAGCTCCTGCATGAGGAGTGCCTAGCAAACTCCTAGACTCAGTAATGTTAGGGTGGTGTGTGTGTGTGTGTGTGTGTGTAAGACTCTCCCTTCCCAGCTCCAGTAGCTTAGTAATGTCCATGTATTTGTGACCCTAAGGACTGTCGCCTGCCAGGCTCCTCTGTCCATGGGATTCTCCAGGCAAGAATGCTGGAGTGGGTTTTCATTCCCTTCTCCAGTGGATCTTCCCAACCCAGAGATCGAACCCAGATCTCCCATACTGCAGGCAGATTCTTTACTGTCTGAGCCACCAGGGAAGTTCATTGTTAACTGGAATTAGCCGTAAAAATAATTCCCAATTAGATTTTTGTCTATAGCCTCTAGGAACTGGGAAAGGAGGCGGTAGTGGGAGCTGAGTGGTGGACCGTCCGCCACTCCTCCCCACCCAGAGATGCTAAGACCAGCCCCCAGGCAGGTCAGAAAAGGGCCAGCACCCAGCTGGAAGTCACTGCCAACACCCATCATCCAAACAGATTCACTTCCCCTTCTCGAAGCACAGTTTTAATTCCTCCTCAAGCGTCAATGGGTGTTGTGCAAAGTGCACGATCTGGAGTCAGAAACAGCTCCATGTGGGTCCAGCCTCTTACCAGGAGTGACTGGTGAGCACCAGCAAGTTGCTTAATCCCTACAGGCTGCATTCTCCCATTCCAAAATGTATAAAGTGATGTACCTGAGTGTGAATATCCTGAATAATGTACACAAGGTACCAAGATTAAGTGATAATTAGGCGCTAATGCACAATTCCTTCAGCCCCTGCTAACCATGCCCAGAGGAGGGACACGTGGAAATGAATGGACCCTGCCCCTCGCACCACGAAAAGCTATCCGCTTTGAGCAACGTGGCAGAATGTTGTTCCTGAAGATGTTCACACCTGAACCTGCGGAGACCATGAACTGGTTACCTTGCAGGGCGAGGGGATTAAGGCTGCAGTTGGAATTAATCCCCTAACCAGATGCCCTTCAAATAAGGAGACCAGCCTGGATTATCTGGGTGGCCCAACAGAACAGCAAAAGTCCTTTCTAATGTGAGGGGGATGGGGAGCCACAGTCAGAGAGATGCCAGGGAGAAGAACGGGAACTTTGGTGCTGGCTTTGCAGACAGAGGAGGGGAACACGCAGTGAGGAACGGGGGCCACCACCAGGGCTGGAAAGGAAAGACGGGTTCTCTGAGGACCCGGCCCGCCAAGGCTCACTGGACGATAGTGAATCTGTGCTGTTTTAAAGCCACTAAATGCATAGTGTTTGTTACAGCAGCCACAGGAAGCTGTCAACAAGGAGTCTGGAAAGACCCTTCCAGGCAGTACTTGGCTGCTCTGGGGTAGACTCTGCCTCCCCCATCCAGTCCAGTTTCAAAAGACCCCAAATAAGTCCCCAAGGATCATCTGCACACTCCTGGGAGAATCACTCAAAAGCAACTTGGTTTGTGGAGGAAGACTTGAGGTCCATGGTGGTTCTGATGGGAAGATGTGGAGGAGGGCAGGGTGGGAAGCGCAGATGAGAAGCAGGAGGCCTGGAGACAGTGTTCAGGACCCTGCCCGGGGGCGAGAGCCCAGGTGGACAGCACATGTCACGGGAACAGAGGTCCACTGCTCATCAGAAAGGAGTTTTGACCGAACGTCACTCGTCCCCTCCCCAGTGCAGACTTGCCATCACTTCCCAGGCTCGCCCTTTACCATAAAGATACACAGACTCCCTGGCGTGGCAGAACATGGCCCCTGGGAGTATCTGGACAGTGGGAGAGCCCAGGGTGGAGCCTCTCTCACCCAGACTCTCCCTTCCCAGTTCCAGTTGGGTGGGGCAGCCATTACCTCCTTCTCCAGAACAGAAATGACCAGCCTGGGAGTTTAGCTCCACATTTAAAAGCATAACCTGCACTCAGACTGAGTTGATATAAATCTAATAGTGGGATGCTCATAAAGAAGAATTCTAAAAATAAAGCAGATCATCAGAATGTTAGTGGGACTACTTTTGACGTGGGTGCTTGCGATAATGCCAGGGTAGATGCATAGAGTTCATCATCTACTCTGTTTCTTAGGGCTTTTGTTGGATTTCTAGTGCCTTTTCCACCAGGACAAAGGGCTGGTAGGGTGACCATAGCAGCCTGGCCCTCCTAAACTTGATTCCTGGCTCCTTAGATGGTGAAGCAGCCACATGCAGGTCACCAGGCCAACGTGCCCCCTGTGGGGTCAGCTCTGACGGTTCCACCTGTTGCCAGAGCCTGTCTCCACCCACACCTGCTCCCCAGATGGGGCTTTTTCCTGCTACAGTCCCTGAAGTCTTTTCTTTTCTGCCTTTAGTCCCTGTTGATGGACTGAGAAGGGGATGGGACGGGGCTGTTAGAACAGGATGTGGGCTCAGGTGGACCCCCACACTGTGAGGCATGGGGGAAGCAGAGCTGTTCACCCCTGACCACCTGGCCATTCCTCTAAGGGTTCAGAGTGGGTGGGCCAGGGGTGGGCTTCAGGTGGGCAGTGGTCACCCGGCTCCCCATGGCTGTCTTGCCGGCCCCTGGGCAGACGGCTGGTCCTCAGGGAGCACGTCACAGACTGGATAGCCAGGGAAGAGCCTGAGGGCACGGAGGGTGGTAATGCCTCAAGCCTCCTTTCAGGCTGTTGCAGCAATGCCCATGTGATTTCCATGGACACTGATATCTCCAGTAATGATCCAGCTGTGTCTGGTCAATGCAGTCAAGCAACCAATTTGATTGACTTTTAGTTGCTTCACTGTATCATTCAATTATTTGACTGTAATGACCCGATTTTTCAGAATGGCACACACAAAGCCACAACCCACACAATCAGAAAGAACAAAGACAGAGTGAACAGACAGTTCAGAAATCACTCTCGCCGCCATGGAGGGGAAAGTGTAGAACAGGAGCTACTGTATTGTTTCCCAGAACATCGCTGTCTCTGTTCAGGGCAGAACCACGTCAGAAAAGAAAAATTAAGTGCTTTAGAGAATTGAGGTTTATATTTGGCCATGTGAAAGCAGCGTATCATAGATCAAAGCAAGAGGGTGCAGATTCTGAAGCATCGTTATTACCGACAGTAAAGGGTAAAAAGGCTCTCACGTCAGCCCTCCCCGGGAGGACGCTGCATCTCCATGCAGACGCTCTGAATCTTCTGTGCAACACATTCAAAACCCACAGGAGATGGGTGATCTTCTGTAACTAAAGTGACAATTGCCAAGTTAAACTACGCCGGTTTCAGCCACAGAGCAGCCCTGGTAACACCAAGACCTCCACCCCATTCTCCATCATGAGCCCAGGGGTAGTTCCCTTCCCAGGAGGGCCATACCCCCAATGAGGCTTCAGGAAGAGACTTAATTCTGACCCCAGTTCTGCGCCGAAGGTTGTGTTTTCCAACCATGGAACTTGGGACGAGCAGTCCCAGTCCGCGAGCAGACGGCCGAGGCCCAGTAAGAATTCCACGATGCACACAGACACTTCAGAGACTTGGAAACCAGCTCTTCTGGCTGGCAAGTGGGGTCAGGATGGGTGGCTGACCATTGGCTTCTCTGCAGGGTGAGGGTGACCGGTTTGCAGAGAAATCCCTCCATGCAGCTGGTTTCTAATGAATTTTCTCGGAGGAGATGAGCTTGTCTTTTCCAAAAGCACCAGCAAAGAGGGCTGCCCCATAAGGCCGCCCCCACCACCAGCCCTCCTGGCTTTCCCAGACTCTTCACAACAAATGGAAAACAGCAGCCTGTGCTGGGCTGTTTATCTGCAAGGCTAGAAAGAGAAGGGCTGCTTGGCTGTCAGGATCTGGAAGCATCCATTCATCCCCAGGTGTGGACCACGTCCTTCCCTGGCTGGCAGCGACCCCTGAGCACATCCTCAGCATTGAGTTCATCAGTTCTGGCGAGACAACTCCATCAACTCCAACAAGCTGGTCTGTATGGGTGAAAATGTTGTGAAAGAAGCTCTGAGATTGAACTTTCCTGTCCCTGCACGAAGCTGAGGTTGCCATCTACCGGGTCTGCTCCAAGTAGTATTTACAGCTTGTCCCTGGGCATCCAGCTAGTGCTCAGTCAGGGCTGAGTGGGTAATCACACCCTCTGTGCCTTCGTCAAGTCAGACTTTTGCTTATTTTGAAGGTTGGGATTTTATCCCAAGTCAGGAGTAGGGCGTCTCTCTCTGTGTCTTTGTTGTTGTTAAGTTGTCAAGTTGTGTCTGACTCTGCGACCCCATGGACCATAGCCCACCAGGCTCCTCTGTCCACAGGATTTTCCAGAATATTGGAGTGAGTTGCGATTTCCTTTTCCGGGGGCTCTTCCCAACCCAGGGATCAAATCCATGTCTCCTGCTTGGCAGGTGGACTCTTTCCCATCTGAGCCACCTGTGAAGCCTCTTATTGCCTTAGCAATTATCTAAATCAGTCCCCAAAACGGCTATTTTGACTACACGCAGAGTTTTCAAATAAATGCTTAAAATGTATCATGTTTTATGAAGCTATGCTTACAGTCACATAATTCTTGGTGAAAAATAATCTAAAAACTTTCTTAAACCTATAATTTAAAAACTCACAATGAACTAAACTTCTACCAAATGCCATACATCAAACAACAGAATACTGGGAACATGGAAAATTCATGGTCCGCATATTCATGCAAGCCTCAGAATTGTTTTGACAAATTGCACACCCATTCAGAAAGTTTTGGGCACTAGTTCAAGTCAGCTACAATATAGATTTATGTCAGTAAACCCAGCATGTTCTGCTTACCTACTCCTATGACCGATGCTTCAGGGACATCTATGGCCTGATTCAAAATTTCACCTCCACTCTTGTGCCCTCATAATTTTATAAAAACACATAGCTTTGATCATAAAAGACCAATATGTGTCTATGTCTTAAAAGCAAAGATTTCCTGAGCAAGTTGAGACTTATTTTCCCCACTAAATGGAGGATCAGATGGTTGGATGGTGTCATTGACTCAATGGACATGAGTTTGAGCAAACTCTGGGAGATAGTGAAGGACAGGGATGCCTGGCATGCTGCAATTCACGGGGCCTCAAAGAGTGGAGCACAACTGAGCAGCAACAAAAAGAGGGCCACACTGGGAGGCTTCACAACCTATTAAAAACCCACAAAGACTGTTTGGATTGATCTTACAGTAGGCAAACGTACAATTTTAAAAACATGTAGCGAGTTCAGTAACTGACAGGGTTTTTGAGGTGTTCGTCAATTCTTCTGCCAGCATTTACAGCTGTAGCAAACAGTTTGATGCAACTCTAATTTCTAATTATGACTTCCCGGGAGTGGAGGAGGTTGTCAATTTTGCTTGTCCTGTGGTGAGAAACAAAATGATTCTACTTTCTGCTGCCAACCCAATCATCCTATTCTTCAGCAAGGCTAAGAATAATCATCTAAATAACAAAAGTCAACAGGAGCGATTAACATTTTAGGACTGGCTGCTACTGACTTTTCCAGAGAGATGCAGTCAAAGTGACACTCAGAGAAGGTCTTCAGAAAACTCTCCTGATCTTTCCATGGCAAGACTCTCCCTCAAGCTCTGAAATACACAGAGCCCGAGGAGGAAGCCCGCTCCCCACATGCTCACACCCTGCTCTGACAGCCCACAGACGCCCTTCTCCCCCAAACGTCTGAAGTGAGGACACCTGGACAGTGAGACCATCACTCAGTTGTCATCATTTTAAGGCTGGAGATTCTTCACGTGCAGTGATCAGGTGGCATGTGGGCAGACAGCTGTAGCAGATTTGCACAGAGCAAGGCCAGGAGATTCTGTTGGGACCAGCAAGGTTTCCTCAGTCCCTTAAAGCAGAAGAAAGAAAGGCTGGCAATACAGAAAGACCATCCCAAGGTAGACCAGCTGTCCACCTCCGGAGCCAGCAGTACTGTCTCCTCTCTTTGTCTGTCCTCTGCTTAGCACTTGATTGATGAGCTGGGGTGGGTGCAAAGACCCCCGGAGAGGTCTCAGATTCTAGCAGCCTGATCAGCCAACAATTGACCCCAGAGGCCAGGGATCAAATATCAGAGTGATATGCATTTCAATAACTCTGAATTGATACTAGGAGAGGAGAGGCATGTTCACAGGAGGGTGACTGAAGCAGATTAAATATTCATGCTGAGAGCACCTGTGAGGGGCTCTCGGTAACCACAGTCATCAGCCTCTTGGGCAATTTCTCTCAGCCTAAATCTGTCATCTTTTTATCTCATGGGTTAAATGTACATGTGCTCCTCAAAGAGAATGGTGGGAAGACTTTTTTAGTGGCTATGGAGGGATCTTCAGTGAGTATCTCTGCAGGCAATCTGGCCCCACGGGGCTCCCACCAGACCCTCCCCACCCAGACACAGGACTCGGGGCTCCCTCGTGCCAGCAGTGAAGCAAACGATGACACCCCTGTGCTCCAATCAGATATACAAACCAACACACTCCATTTTTCCTCTAAAGTGAAAAAAATCCAACATTTATGAATGTTCTCAAATTAGCAATGCTATATAAGAAAGATTCAGAAAGAACCTACAAGAATCTCACGAGAGAGACATGGAAAGACTTATTACAGTGATCACACCCCCATTCTTCAGAGTGAAGATGCTTTGGGGCGACATCTCTCTTGTAACAGTCACTGCATATGGATGCTCAGAGAGTCACTGTACTTATAAATACTTTGGGTGATGGTGGTTTAGTTGCTAAGTCATGTCTGACTCTTGTAGCCCCATGGACTGGAGCCCACCAGAGTCTTCTGTCCATGGAATTTACTCTATCTTATTTCACTGTCATAAGCATTTATGGAGACATCATGATAAATTTGCAACAAGATCTAAACACACGCTTCCTATTCATTAGTGACGTGTATGTACCTTCTTCATGCCCAAGAAACCATCTGAAAATGGATTCCTTGCTTAGCTTTCAGGAATTTCTTAATTTGGGCCTTTTAACACAAGAGTATCAGGTTACACTAAAGCATGACCTTGCTTGGCAGGAGGTATCATAAAACTTATACAAAAGAGCTCCATTCACAAGGATGTTGGTGGTGTAGTCAGTCCAGATAATCAGGGTTTACTTAGAAGTAAGTGAACACAGAATCAGTTCTCCTAGCCCTTCATTCTAAAATTAGAGTCTTTCAACTGCTTTATACAAGAGGCCACACAGCGTGGTCAGGTAATAAAAATAACAACCCAACATGAAAATAAACAAATAAAAGAAGCATTAGGGAGGAAAGATTAATAGGATAATCTAAAGAGTTATGTGGCTGTGGCATGTTATGAGAAATTATTTAAGTCATAATTTTCATCGGCCATGTTCTACTGCAGTAAAAGTTCTGCATATGGGGGAAGCACAGGGATGCAGACCTAGTATTTTTGCTTAAAGTTTACTTTCCTGTAGGAATGTAGAGGCTTGTACTAGAGATAGTCCTCATGCATGTGGACATCTAAAGTTAAGAAAAGCATTTGTCTTTCAGATAATAAAGGTGCAAAGTCCCAAACCATATGAAGATTCGTAAATGAAAATGCTGTTTTTCATTTATAATGGAAGTGATAAATAACCACAGCAGACTTTGATACTACATACAATGATTCTTACCAAATTTTGTTGTTCAGTCACTAAGTCAACTCTTTGCAACCCCATGGACTACAGCACACCAGGCTTCCCTGTCCTTCACTATCTCCCTGAGTTTGCACAAATTTATGTCCATAGAGTCGGTGATGCCATCCAACCATCTCATCTTCTGCCTCTCCCTTCTCCTCCTGCCCTCCATCTTTCCCAGGATTGGGGTCTTTTCCACTGAGTCAGTTCTTTGCATCAGGTGGCCAAAGGATTGGCATTTCAGCTTCAGCATCTGTCCTTCCAGTGAACACCCAGGACTGATCTCCTTTAGGATGGACTGGTTGGATATCCTTGCAGTCTAAGGGACTCTAAGGAATCTTATCCAGTATCACAGTTGGAAAACATCAATTCTTTGGTGCTCAGCCTTTTTTATGGTCCAACTCTCACGTCTGTGACTACTAGAAAAACCAAAGTTTTGGCTATACTCACCAAATGTGCTTCAGCATAAACCCAGGAGCATAGGAGGTGAAATAAGAAAACGGACCCACTTGGGTTGAACTTGCTGATTGAATCAGAGCCAGACCAGCTCCAAAGTCTGTAAGGATGGTCCAGACCATCTCTCAATTGTGGATGGGATCCCACTAAAGCAGACAGCAGTGGGAACTTCAAGGTCATGGAAGTAAGACACAGGGAGCTGGACCTGCCACTCATAACAGAAGATATAAAACGCAGCCATGGGTTCACACAGGAGACTGAAGCTCACGCATGGCTGGCCCAGGGCTCACATCCGCGGGAGTTCGTCCCTCCATGTGCCTGGTTCCAGCCTCTTCCATGCTGCCTTCCTCTGAGATAGCACCTGCCCTTTCCCTGGGAGCTTGCATTTGCATCAGCTTAACAACTTAAGTGAGAAGTGTGTCTGTTTCCCAAGGGTTTTGACAAAGCCAGAGCTAACATGCTCCTTTGGGTTGAGTTACATGTGTGGCCTCCTCTGAACCAGTTGCTGTTAAGCTTCACAGTCTTGGCTGGATTCTGAACTCCTCCCTGGAGCTGGGGCAGTGGGGTCAGCCGCACTGAAGCCATAAGCACCAGTTACACCAGTGAGGATGGCAAATGAGGGCCCTTGAATCACGTTATAAAGTGATCGATCTCTTAGTCATTTTCTTATCTGTGAGTGAAAACACTAATCACGCCTTATGAAACTGACACGCGTTAAACCAGACAACGTGATGCACACAGCACACTGCCAGGCTTCTAGTAAATTCTCAATGTTAGCTCCACCACGACTTGTGAAATAGTGAAAGTGTGTTCAAGTAAGAAATGCAATGCAAACTATTACACCCAGGATGGATAACCAACAAGGTCCTACTGAACAGCACAGGGAACTCTATTCAGTAATCCTGCTATCCTTTTGCAATTGACTTCTTTGGCACTAGTGGTAAAGAATCTGCCTGACCATGTAGGAGACATGGGTTCAATCCCTGGGTTGGGAAGATCCCCGATGAAGGAAATGGCAACCCACTCCAGTATTCTTGCCTGGAAAATCCCATGGACAGAGGAGCCTAGCAGACTACAGTCCATGTGGTCACAAAGAGGCAGACACAACTGAGTGACCGAGCACTTCTAAGTGTCACTATGTGAGTTCCCTACCTACAAGGCTCTCCACCAGCACAGGATGGGGGTTTATGGTTTTTACCTGCACTGGAATTCCCATAATACTTTTACAATCCAGTCATCAGCTTCCTCAAGAGCAGGGATAGGATGCCTCCTGGCAGAGGTTTCCAGGGGCTGAGCACCACAGCCATAGCCTGGGAGGGACCTACAGACCATTTCTGACTGACCACACAGCTGAGGGGTGCAGGCGGTCCCACGTACAGCACCCCTGTAGAGATGAGCTGGAGTCCTTTGAAGTGAACAGGGCGCCTGCCCATTCTCCCAGGGTTGCTGGCCGGGGAGGGTGCCCTCTTGTTATATGATGGGTGTTTCAGAGAGTTGATGAGAACAAGGAAGAAAAGAGTGGCCCTGAAGAACAGTGTTGTGTATAGTCACCACCCTTCTTTCTTTAGACAAAGACATAAAGCCTTTGTGTCATTTCTAACAGAGACAACACCCTCTCCTGTTTAACCAGCTTTGCATGCCTGAGTAGTTAGTGATGATAAGCACCGGTGCTGGTTGCCAGCTGTTAGTTAAGTGACTTAATCTCACCAAACCTGTTTTTTGCCTGGAAAATGGGCATTGAGTGTCTGGCACTCATAATGATTGTAGGAACTGAAATCCAAAGCAATAAATATTTTTGATCTTCCAACGGAACTCATTTCATAATAATACATTGCATAATCAGATCGCTTGCTAGACATGGAGGTGGTGTCTTCCTACCCTGGTAGCATTGCAGAAATGGAGACAGGGAAACATTGTTTTTTTTTTTTTTTTTTTTTCAAACAGAAACACCATAAAAATACACCAAGTAACAATAACTCATTATTGTAGTACTATGTAATTTTCCCATGCAATGTTTTTTAATTTTTAATTTATTATTAGTCTTTTCCAAGTGCAAATATGAAGACATCTTACCAAATGCCATATTTAAGGAACGGCCATAAAACAAAATTAGGAAATGTTCCTTAAGGAGAGGGCAAAAGAAGCAAAAAGAGAGAACTAGAACTTCTGATGTATGTCAGAATTAAAGCTGCAGAATTTGATGAAGCCACTGAGAAGTGGGTCAGTCTCAGCGTTTCTACAAGACACTTCTTCAAACAGGAATGTTTAGATAGTTTATGATGTAATCACAATGAATGCAGAGAATCTTCTGGTCTCAAAAAGAGAAAGGAAATTAAAAACACAAATACTGATAAAGTGTTCCAAACGTGCAGAGCCAATGATTTAGTGATGCTTCTTTTACCTTAAATGAACCAAGAGATCACAGATCTAGAAATGCTTAAATATGATTTTAAAATTAATTATGCTTCACCCATAATAGTGTTTAAATTGTGTTTAAATTGCTTATTTATGCAATGGACTTGTCAGATAGAAAATGTATTTTTGCCCTGAGTTGCACTGAGCCCGGCTGTGAACGCGCTCGGTTTGATCTCTGGGATCTGAGTTGAGTTTGCGAAGACTCGCGAGACTCTTGCACATGCAGGGCAGCCTCTGTGGTTGGAGCTCTGGAATTGGTTTTGATTTTTTTAAAAACAATCTTGTTAAAAGTAATTGCGCCATCTTTCTATCCCATTTGTATTTTGCTAAATTAAAAAATTAAAAATACTGTAAACCTTAAAGTATTTTAAAAACATTATGATAAAAACAATTTTAAATAGAATCAGAAAACAGAACTCAGTCTCAGCTATAGGTCATAACTACTAGACAATCCACAGAAAACGTTCCCAAAGTTTAAAAGTTAAAGGCTTGAGAATTTTTTTCTGTGTAAGGAAAAGACTATAAAATCTACTGAAAAGGAAACAAAATGTTAGCATCTGAGGCAAAATGTCATATTAATTGATATAAACGCCATGAATATGGGCCCGTGTGAGAGTGTCCCCTGTGAAAAGACGTGGAAAGTCCCTTTGGTCTGCGCCCACGCAGGAGAAAGTAAGCAGGGGTCCAGATGAACTAACTCATCGAGAAGCGTCCTTACGGTGGGAGAATCTGAAGGTAGGTCACGATCTTTCCCATGTTGTACAGGTAGGAGGGTGGTGGCTGGTGTCTGCACTGACCTCGTGCCTTGAGGACCACCAGGCTCCATGCTCACGTCCCGGACACGTCAGTGGCACTTCACAAAGTGCAGAGGTTCTGACGTGTGTGTGTTTGACTGAACCACTCCGTGGTTCTGGCTCATGTGGTTTCATGTTCACGGGCTTTCCTGATACACTCCACATGGATCTACATCCAACTGGGAGAACAACATCCCAGCTCCCAGGGGAAACTTCATTCAGCTTCACTGAACTGCCTTTGGAGTCTCTGCTTTTTGATTCGGGCTCAAAGAAACTGCAGCAGAGAGTAATGGAGCCTTCTGAATAGTTGTTGTGCACCTGGAACAGTGGAAAAGTGGAAAGATATTTGAGTCAAAATTTCCTCCTTGAAAACCCCAGGAAACCACTCATTGAATATAGTATTCTCAGGTTGGGATGCTAGCCCAGCAAACTCGCCTGCTGCAGGGGAACGTCTCTGGGGCTGTGTTGGGGTGTTGGTCCAGACTCACTCTGAACACGTGACACTGATGCTGGGCTTTCTGTAATAAATAAACTGCCTACATCCAGCATCTCATCAGACCCCCGCCAGGTGAACCTCAGTGAAAACAGTGCCATTGACACAAACATGTCTGATTCCAGATGCCTCCCCCGTCCCAAATCCACAGGAAGAAGTGCAGACTTGGCTATCCCGGTGCCTGCCTCTCCATCCCAGGCTCACTCTCATGACCGCCCTTTGTGCAGAACACGACCCTGTTCCCTCCAGCCATGGTCTGCTGTGCATGAGCCCACGTGATTCTAGCTGATAAATCTTACCTCTGTTAAGGCCGGAGCAAAGGTTGATCTCCTGGCATGTGTTGAGAAGGTCTGATTCCAAGGTGCCTGAGGGGATAATATTGACAATGATGGTGATGATGATGAAGATGAAGACGGAGGACTCCCACAAGGCTGTTCAGAGCCTCCATCCCAGAGAAGGACCAGTCTGTGTGTGAGAAGCTCAGGGATTGAAGGAAGAGCTATGTCGGCTCTCTAAAGTGTCTGGAATGAAGAAGTGAGCCCTGCCTTCAAGGCCTGCCTGACAGGCTGCAGAGGATGAACAACGGTGCTCCAGGAAGCCCGGCTGATGCCTCGGCTCACCCACGACGTTCCTCACAGTTGTGGCTCCAGAGACCATGTCCCATCTCCCTGGTCGCCCTGAGCCGCAGTCTCGGTGGCTGGAGCCGCAGGAGCCCTGTCAAGCAGGCCCGGGGTAACATGGCTCGTGGGCGTGGGCACTGGCTCCTCGGCTCCTTTCTTTCCCTACTGGGCCATGGAGCGGCTGCCCTGAGCTCCTCAGGACCCCGTCTGCTTCCCAGCGTCGGTGAGGCTGTGCCCACAGGAGGCTCGTTTGAGCCGCAGGTCTGCCCAAGCTTGCCGGCCCGCAGAGGCAACACTTGGCTGCAGCGCAGCTCTGCTGGGGCCGTGGCTCACGAGGCCCCACCCAAAGTGGCGAGTTGGCTGCCCTTCTCCCTCTTGGCAGACAAAGAAAATCCCAACGCAAATCCTGCTAAGGCGAGCTCACAGCAGGACACTCCGACTAAAGCTCTGTCTCTGGGTCAGTCAGCCACCTCCACATGTGAGGCCCACCCCACCAGACACAACCTTCCAGGCTTTTCACCGAGGCCTGGGGTGAGGTCAGGGTACATGCACAGTCATGTACACACACACATGCTGCCACACATGTACCTACATGTGTACACAAACGTGCACACAGATATACACACTGCCATGTGTGTGCACACACACCAGCATGCACGCAGACACATACACCCACATATGCACCCAGCCACGTGCACACTGGCACACACACCACCATGCACACGTGTATGTAAACACAGCTGTGCACACATGTGCACACCCTTGCACACACCCATGCACACATGTTGCACACACTTGCACCCACACATGCACACAGCCATGTACACAGGCAGGAATGATCCTGGATGCTCTCTGTGCCACCACTGCTCACATGTCCCTCTTTAACAATCATGTTAGATACTCTTGCTTCCTTTGGCTGGTGAACTGGGCAGAGCAAAGTGACAAACTCCTCTCCTTGCAGGGTAGCCCCATGGTGATCTCTCTCTCTCCTCGACACTCTCTCTTTGACACCTGTGAGACATTCTTACTGTCTTACGTGACCCAGCACTTGAAACCAAATAGAGCCTTCGATTCCAGGGGAGACTCGAACGGTGGAATGGTCATGCTTCTCACTGCAGTCCATGTAGGGTCAGGAAGTTTCTACTTCTTTTGGGTCTTCCAGTGGTGGGAAATGCTGTCTGGGGACCCTGCTCTCTTTTTCTGATTCTGGCTAATAAATTCCATATTGGAAACAAAGTTTACTTCTTAATAGAAATAAATTTCTTTGGGTGGAGATTCTGTTATGGCTTCCTCTTTTCAAGGTCCTTCTGTGTCCCCCAGCTCTCCTTGCCCTGGCTGGTTCTCATTCTCTCACCCTCATCACTGAGCACTTCCTTAGTGCTCCCACTGCTCCAAGAAACTTGGAAAGTCCGTTCTTGAATTTGCTTGTTCCAGTTTCATCTCACACAGTCTTACATGTATGAACATGAACAGACCACGTTCTCATGACACTGGTGTCCCTGAATATTATTGTTTTGCTTTTAATTACCTTAATCAGTTGCTACACTTAGCATGTTTTGACAGAAGAGGCACGTTTTACACACACACCGGTACACAGCATCACAGGCATCTTTGCACTGCTTGGTCTCACATAACTGTGACATCTGCCATCACTGTTGACCTTCATAAAGTTTTTAATTCAATATTGGATTCCCAGAAAGCACTCATGTTACCAGTCATTTAACAAGTGAGGACAGTCCACTACACCCTTTGAATTCTCTAGGGTAGGGTGAGAACATAAAAGAATTGTATTAAATGTTTCCTGGATGCAAGGAATTCCCAGTCTATTTGAGAATCCCAACCTAACATTTGTAAGACAGGAAAAACAGCAATCTATATGTTCTCTACTCTAGAAATTCTGAGACTGCTGGTCAGTCTTTATGGAAGAAAGAACTTTAGATCAGGAAGGATGAGTGCATGGGATTCATTTGGAGAGCAGGACCCAGGCATTGTGGGATTGAAGCAAGAGGGAAACACAAGAGAGGAAAGAGGAGGTGGTGCTGGCTCGCACCAGGGAAGAAAAGATGAAAGGAAAGCAGCCAGATTCCAGCGAAGAGGATGTGTTGACTTCATCTCACCCAGCTGTTTTCTCCAAGTGTTTATGTAAAGCAAATTTCAATTCATACAGAAACAACTGTACCTACAGGATCCCAAAATACTTCCTTGAAATGACCTTTCCTGCAATCCACAGCAGAGCTGGCCTCGGCTGCCCACCAAGGGACCTGGTCCTGAAAGGTCGTGGTTTCTCTGTCCACATGTTGCCTTGTGATCCTCCCCACTGACCTTTGTAAGCAGGAAGTGTATCCCGTGTTAACTGTGATTGGTTTCTGAGCTCCTGGACCACAGTATCCATCACCCCAGCCCCAGCGAGCCCCAGTGAGCCCCAGCGACCTTGCGAAGACCACTGCTCAGAGGAGGACAGCCCTCCCATGACTGCAGAGGTCGAGGAAGAAGCAATTCCTAAGCACCATCACAGAAGTGTAAAGATTGCAATGAAACCCTGAGAAGTGTAAAACCAACTCCTAATTAGCTCACTTCCTAAAAGAGCAGAATTTACTCGCTGTAGACCTTCGCTAATGAGCATTTCAGAGCTGAGAGAAACCAGATGCGCGCTTTCCCCACCTTGAGGGAGATTGGACGGCGTGCAGGATTTCGTGCATCTTCAACCTATCAATAGCACTGAGAGCACTTAGAGCAATAGTCAATAAGTCATATTACCCAGATCCATAGTGTGACCATCCCACAGGAAAATCAAACGTTTTGTTATAAGGGGGCTGCTTGGCAGATTGTATTGAGATTTTTTTCTCTGATGTTAAGCATGATGGTTCTATTTGGGGCTCTTTTAATTAAAAGCAGACCTTGCAGAGCAGCACTCTAGTTCTGCCTGCACCTGATTACACAATAAGATGCACAAATATTTGTATTCGTCTTAGCATCATGCTAATTTATGTTTTATGTTATACTGATTGCCTGAATCCGACCAGTTAAACAAAACATACCATTACATCCTAAAGGATATTCAATTATGAGGTTGGCTACTCTTCTTTTCTGTGTCGTCATTTAGATAAGGGATATAATTCATTCCACGATCTTTTATTTATAACATTCAGCGTGTCATGCTGAATGTTAAGATACACACAAAAGTCAATTTAAAATACATTTGACCACAACCAATTTGCTGCAGATATATCCGATTCCTCATAACATTCTCCTAGTGGTCCTAGCTGTAACAAGTACCATCTTTTATTTACCACTTTGCTGATATTAACCAGGAGGAAATGTGAAAAGCCAGGTATTGATAACAAAGCCAATATTTCAAAAGTGTAAATAGATATGTAAGCATTCATTACTGTCTACGTATTTGTTTTAAAAGTTAAACTTAGGCCCGAATGGAAAATTCAAAATACACTGTTTTCATGGATTTTAACTTAAAAAAACTAAATATGTAATACTTTGTGTCTTCTGCACAGAGGAGCCACAGAACACATCCCTGTGTATCTCTTCTGGTTCCACTGGGACCTCAGACCAGCTAGTTCCTCGGTCTCCTCTGCTTCCACTGGGACCTCCACTAGTTCCTCAGCGAGGCTGGTTGGTTCTTCATGGACCACACCAACACAGGTGTCACACCAGGTTCCTCCTGAAGCAGCCCCTGGACTCTCAGACCACCAGGGCCTTGAGTGGCCACAGTCACTTGGGGTCAGATTTCCTTTCACAGAAGAGCACGATTTAGCTCTGAGAACCTCTTCCCACCACTTCCTAAAGCCAAACACCAAACTGGATTGAGTTCCAACAAAACCGCATGACTGCCCCCACCATCTTCCCAGAGAAGCACACAGAAGTGAGGAAGCCAAGAAGTGCTGTGTCCATGGGAACGGTGCCCCGATGCTCGGGTCCAGACACAGGGCGGCCATGCCTGCAGCCAGGGACAGGGTCTGGACACAGGGCAGCCGTGCGTGCAGCCAGGGACAGGGTCCAGACCCCCATGGGCACCCACCTCAGACTCAGGCTTCATCCAACCTACTGCCTCTGCTGAATAAAACAGGGAGACATACCAAGTAAAAGAACATTTAACAGTGCAATGAGATTTTCCAAGACGGGCAGGAAGAGAAGCAAAAGCAGCGCCCAGACCAACTGAAAACACAGTGAAAAGTATGCTTGGACGGCTCTGTGGCTGCTGCTCCCTGAGCGAGCGGCTGGCATTCCACGCCCAACAGTGTGATTCACTTCCGGCAACGGCGAACCCCCCAGATGAGCTTGCTTCCTCTGCACCTTTTGTTTCCTCATCACAGACCAACGTCTCTCACATTAGTGAGATTGGACTCTGGTCTGAACCTCAGGGGAAAGCCAGGGGCTGTGCCCAGTGACCATGCAGTCTCTGCCACCTCCCTGTGTGTCCTCATGCTGGATCCCCGTCCATCCACACACAGTGGACACATACAGGTGGGCACACACATATAGATACACATGGACATATGTGGATACACACGGACACACACATATGTGGATATACACATGCAGACACATACATATAGACACACACATGGGCACACATAGACATACATGGACACATGTGGATAATCATTCACATAATGACATACAAGCAGACACCCATGAACATGTATAGAGTCACATGTACGTGCATGCAGACACACATGTGGACATGCGTGGACACACGTGGACACCTGTAGACACACACATGGACATGCACACGTTGACATACACCCTCATGGCTCCCTAAGTCAGACAGTGGTTGAAAGCTGAAATAGACTTGGTGAGCCACCTGGAAATGTGAGATGTTCACTCACATGCTCTAAAGTCACTTCTCCTCATGATTCAGGGTCCCACCTCCACCAGCGCATCCCTGTCAGAGTTTGACCCACAAAGGTCTCCAGGTCTCACCCTATCACTTCCTCCCTCTTTCCCAGGGATTCCAAGCTCCTTCATCCCACTGAACTGTCAGGGAGGCTTGAAGGCAGCCTGGATCTGTCCATGTGTCTAAGCCGCATCTCAGACCAGTCTTAAGACACCCGACTTGTATGTGCAGCTTTTGGGAAACACAACAGACAGAAGTGTCCCTGTGGAAATATAAGTTAGTGACACTTTCATGCAGTTAGATGACAGTTCAAGGCTTAAGTCGCCCAGCAACCCCTCTCCTCTGGGACACAATCTCTATCAGCTTTGGTACCAGGACAAGCACCATGTCCTTCTGACTGGAGAACCAACACAATTCTGAGGTTGTGAAAAATGAGCCCACATCCCAGGCACTCATATGTGGTCAATACAATTAGATTTTACCTCTTAGGGAGCTAGAAACTTATCTCTAAATATCTTAGCACAACAAAAAGGGGGGAATTAAAGTGCATTTGACAGAATGAACTTATGCTTTTTATTTACCTGTTTGCTCTCTAAATTTTAAATTGTTAGGCGCTTAGGAGTGAGTTTTCCTTGTTAATGAGTTACGTAAGAAAGAAGCAGAGTGTCCCAGGGAAGGAGGCTGAAAGCTGACTCCAGATAGAGTTCTTGGCATTTTTTAAATCTAGAGCTAATCTAATTTGCATTAGAGACTTCCTTTGTTCAGCCTGGGAGGAGGTAGTTTGTTTAAGCAGAGCTTTTATACTCTCGCTTCATAAGAGAAGATTTACAGGTATTAAACCAAACTGCGGGCAGTTTGATGCAAAGAGGAGGTGAAGATCAGGAAACAGGCAGAAGGCATTCTCGTTCCTTCCCTCTGATTCCAACAGCTTCCCCAACCAGAAGGGGTGTTTCTGAGATCTGGAAAAGGTAACCCAGTCCTACTCTTTCTGGACAAAGTTATTAATGCAGATCAAACTCATAAACATCTTAGGACCTAGGGGAACTGACCAGGGGTGGATGAGCTTGGACCAGGGTTTTGCCCTAAAGGGAATCAGTCCAACCGCCCAAAAGATGTGCACAGAAATGGTTTGTTCTCCTGAAACCCATTCAGAAATGGATGCTCAAGTGATTACTTTTTTTTTTTTTCATATTTTGTCCTGCCTATGGTCTTACTTCATAAACCAGTTGGAAAAATACCTTTTCTCAAAATCCAAATTGCTCACTCTGGGTTCCAGAGTCCTTTTGTGTGTACTGCTCACAGCACCAAATCTGCCCTTCATATGGGGACAGCATTTGCTTTTCAGGTGACATCCTCTCTCCACAGCATTGTGAGCTCCTGACTTCACACGCTCGTTGTACATCATTACTTCACATTTCCAAGATACTCACTTCCTACTGAGACAGCAGAGCAGTTTACAGCACGTGCACAACTCCAGCCAGCGTTTTCCTAGGTATGGACGTCCCACATTCATTCAGTATCAGAAGCAGCTGTGGTCTGAACAGCAAAGACATCACTACAAAGCTTTTCTGTTGCCATAATGGGTAGTATCTCATCAAGCCTTAGATTCTGAAAAAAATTCTAAGAAGGCATTCAACTCGTTTCTCTACTTCTCATTTGATACTTGAAAACATAAGATGATATCTTCCTTATTTGGTAGGGCCTTAGTCATTATTTCTAATGCCTACACTAACCCTACAGGTGGCTGTTATGACCCCAAGTTACAGACGACAAAACTGAGACTGCAGAAAAAGTGAGAAACCACAACCACACAGCAGGTGGATGCAGACATGGACTTGAACTTGGTTGGTGTCAGTTCACGCTGCCACACTGCTAGAGCAAAATACCTTAACCTGTGAGCTCACTGTTACCCACACATGAAAGCAGACACAGATGCTTCCCATTGCAGGAATGTGTCACTAAAATACATGCAAAATACTGATTTGTGTATGTGTTGTGTACAAGTGCACGTGCGCGTTTATATTACAAAACCACAGCTCTTGAAAACAGGCGAGCCTATCAATTTAGAAAAGAATTCAGGCAGAGGCAGACTCAAGCAGTCCCTGCAGCATGAGACTCACCCCCACCTGCCCTCGCCCCCAAGGCCCCCAGACACTCATCCTTAAACCACAACTGGGAGGGAGGGGACCGCGGGGACGTGAGCAGGAATCAGATGGAGAGGCCCTGGACACCAGCACAAGAGGGCACGTGGCCGCTCCATCCTAAGTGTCGAGGTTCGTTTCCACGACCATCCTCTCTGACCAAGCTTTTATAGATGTCTGTCTGACCAGCTCCCTTAAGCATGCATGTAATGAGTGCATTTATGGGACAGTCTCAGTGAAACCGAACCTCAGTCACAAATCTCTGGGTTTGTAAATGTCAGGTGGCAGCAGTCTCCGACCCCACAGCACAGCATCGGACTCCATCCATCTCCCCAAGGACCACACCGAATCTGGAGCCCCAGCTCCAACCAAGAGCACTGACCTCCCAGGAATGGGAGGCCCTCGCTCCTGCTGCCCCTGTAGCCCTTTCCAGAGTCTTCATCTGCACGTATGGGAGTAAGCAACACCATCCAGTTGGGCCTTAAGACAGCCGCACTGCATCTACCCTGCCAGGCAGACCACACGGCTGGTCGGAGCCCAACCAGGAAGCTCAGCCAGGCCAGCGTTACCCACTGAGGCTGCAGCATGAGCCTCGCATCCACCAGGGACCTGCTTGTCTCACGAGACCCGGGGAAAGGAGGGTTTCCAAGAGGAATTTTAGGATGTGAAGGGGACACCGCACCCCCGCGGGGTCCTTCTCCCTGCAGAGGGCACGTCCGTCCCTGAAGGAATTTTCCAGAAGCCCTGCACAGCCTCCGACGCTTCCTGTAGAATATTTTAAGTGGATGAAAGAGCCCAACAGACACCTTTTTCTGGATTCATAAATAGGCTCCCACCTCATATTACGGGCCTGAATTTAATTTGTTCAATATTCCCAACACTAACGATGCCCATTTAAGACATCCTGTTAAAAGTTTGTAACATTAATTTAATGGAAAAATGCCAATATCACTCCAAGAACTCTATTAGATTTTCTCCCTGTTAAATTAATGTTACTAACTTTTAATGGATGCTGTAATTAGATGTTATTATTAACAGGAATATTACCCAAATTAAAATCAGACCCTGCAAGAGACACAGCATACATTTACAAGGGCATAAAGCGCCCTGTCTGGTTGTCACAGGCTCGCCTGTGCGGCCACATGGCCTGGGCCCGGGCCCCCAGAACCAAGGCAGGACCAGGCCAGGGATGGGGCACGTGGCCTGTGTGGGACCACAGCCACCATCACGGCTCCCACTTAGGAGAGGAAGCAACAGCCCCACACACTGTGGGGGACGGGGAGCCCTCTCCCAATTTCACACTCAATTTAAAGGGTCGCTCTCCATCCGGTCTGATTGGGTTCGGCAGCTTGAAATTGATTGTTTGGGTTGTAAAGCTCGCCTGCCTTCCCAGCCAATTTAAAAAGAGGCTCCTAAGCTGCTGGCTTATTACAAGCTGGACGCCAGAACCAGGGGTGCCAAGAATCCAGAGCTGGGGGTCTGACCCTGGCCAGGCCCTGCTACCCATTGGGACACAGAGGAAACCCTCCCTCAACATCCTCTACCAGGAGTGGCCACCGAGGGGCAGCTAAAGCTGGGATGCTGGCAGGACAGAAAACCCACGTGCGCCCCTAAGCGTCTCTCCTATCATCTCACCATGAGGACCCAGGACCATGCTACACAGCCAACCTGCATCTGACAAAACCCCTTCCCGCTCATGGGCTTCCTTTCAGAGACAGAAGAAGCCAGAAGTAATTGGGATGCTGGATCTCTGTCCATCAGGCATCAGGCGGCCCCAGCAGAGACCAAGGTCAGGACAAGGCTTGGAGCCCCGGGACAGAGACCACAGAGGAATCGAAGCCACGGATTTCCTGAAAGCATCCAGCCAGCATTTAAACTCAGCGTCCAAGTGCTTCCCTGTATTTCAACTCCTTGCTTTCTTTCAGTCCACATCTAGAGAGAGTTTTAATCATCAAGAAATAGAGAGCAAAACAAGAGAGCCAGAAGGATTTTTAAATCCACAGACTGGGTAATGAGCCCAGAATAACTGCCCTGCGTTTCTCTCCTGGAGGGCCTGACCTCCCCCTGCTCTCCCCAAAGATGCCCCCTGTCCCAGGAAAGCAACTTCAGATCACTCTGTGTGGGACGTCTGTGTAGCTCCATTTCTCAGGTTACCTACCACACAGCAATGATACGAGTACACGCCCATCCGGCGGTGAACACAGAAACTGTCTCTACCTTACTGAACTCTCCAGGCCTGCACAGTCCATGGCACAGAGTTGGCATCTAATTAGTTGGATCAATGACTAAATGAACACATACAAAATGAATACGAGAAGTTTTTAATTGCAATAACAAAGGAGAACAAAATTTCTCATAGCTTCATCAATTTAAAGACCATTAGGAAATGGATGGTGGGATTGTGATCTTCTGGGAAGAGAGAATGCCTCTTCTAAGCTGGAATTCACCCAACCATCCAAGATCTTGTCTACGCAGCCAGAAAGAGCACCAGCGGTGTGAAGTGGACGCCATGCCCGACAGGCCTGATCATGGCTGTTTTTAAGAGAAGAGAAAGGTAGGGATGGTGAGATGACCTCACAGGTGCCAAGCTCACCTGGGGTCTTTGCACTCACACACTAGAGCACGTGGATTCTCTAGTCGGGGGGTGGAGGGGCAGAGGGAATAGGGCTTCTGTCGAGGCCATTCTGAGATCAGGGGATCAGCTTCATCCCATTCCCAGAGCTGGCCTTTACCTGGGTCATCCCAGCCCCTCTGCCTCAGTGAGGGGCCAGGGATGGATGGTGGCTCTGGAGACTAGCCTGGGGAAGAGGCATCAGGTGGTTGAGCAAAGCGAGGTCCAGGGAAAGGTGTTGGAGCTGTAAGAAAGCAGCTCTTGGCCTGAGTCCCCACCACACTCGTCACGTCCCAGGAGCCAAGAACATCCTTGCACTGTCTGAACCAAGTAGAGTTGGGTTTTTCTATGATTTGCCATTATAAGCATTCTAATCACACACTCATATAAAACAAATAACAGAAAAATCATGAAAGTCCTTACGTGCTCTTTCAGGGAAAAGTCAAATCAACATGAAAATCATGATTTCAAAGTGACTGATTTCCTTAATGAATTAAAAAATCCAGAAATCTCTGAATGTTATTTTTAAAATGGCTTCTTCATTCCTAATTCCATTTTGTGCAACTGGGAAGAAATTGCTTCTAAATAAGGAAACTCTGGCTGCCATGAAAGTTTTAATTAACCATGATCAATTGAAATTCATAGCCTTCATAATATGTCAATAATAAATTTTCATGTAATTATCATCTTGTTACATTAAAGTTTCTCAGACTAAGTTTCCTGTAGTGTAACATGAGACAATTAATAATAATAATAAACTTATAGGAACATTCTCTTCCACCTTCTGTAATACCTGATTTTACAGAATAATAATAATTTCTTATTCATCAAACATCCTGATCAGTTTTGCAAGAATTTCCACTCAGGAAAATTAATTTCACCCTTAGCAATCATTTCTCATTTTAACCACAGAAACTAAAGCCCTTGGAAGATGCAAACCAAACCTTGCACTCGAACCAGCCCAGGCAACAAGCAGACCTTACTCCGCATGCATTTTTATATTTACTTTTAAGTGCAAGCTCCCAACAGTAAAAGATGCCTTCTTTTAAATATTTCAGTTTGAAACGTTAAGTAAGAGTTTGTCAAACTCACCTTCTGTGTTCACTCTTATAGAATTCTGTGTTTCCTCAAAATCAAGGTTTAGTGGTTTTTTTTTGGAGGGGGGAGTGATTTAAAAATAATATAAAAATGGGTGTGATCTGTGGGTGGCTTTCCTATCTTATTATATTAGAAATGTCATAAATGCGTGTTCGCTCCTTCACTCAGTCCTGTTTTCTAAATTCACGGATGGAAGGCACGGTCCACAGCACTGCATCAAAGCTCTCTTGAATGAATGCAGAGAAGTATCCAAGCTCAGAATGTGGGCTCCCCCAGGGGCCCTTTAGAGGCAGAGCAGGGGCACCTTTGGGCCCTCCACTCTGGTGCCATCACACGGGCTCCGAGGCGGCCAGGACAGACTGGTCCTTCTGTCCACGCACCGCTTACGGCCCCTCACATGGGCGAGGCTTTCTGGTGGGTGCTGACACACAGGTGTGCTGCACACAGGCTGACCCAGCTATGAGCCCCATGGGGAGTGCAAGCAGGCTGGGGGTGAGTGGGCTGCATTGGGTCAGGGTCCCTGACTATGGAGCCACCCTGGGGACCGTGTTCATCAGGCATCCAGCAGTGTACCCGGCCTCGAGGTCCCACCCAAGGTGGCGCATGGGCCCCACCCGTGTTCCAAGGCATCAGGGTCACACAAAGGGGCGAGAGGCTGCGCAACGGCACCTCCAGAGCCCCCCATGTCCAGCTCCCGGCCCTCAGCCCTGGGAGGGCTTGGCTGCAGGCTGGATCCCCTCCCGAGGACGTGGTTTGTCACGAAACCCCACTTTTCTTCGTCCCAGTCCACATCCTCCCTGTCTGTGGTGTTCCTACGCCTCTTCCTCGAGTCCTGTGTCCTCCTGCCTCTCTGGAGGACACCACAGCCACAGCTTCCTCCCCCAGCACAGGCTCCACCGGCCGCCACATCCGGCCACCCGCAGGAGCCTTCTCTGTGGGCCCCTGTGGGAGTGGACAATGGAGCCCCGCCCAGCTGGCCGGGTGGGTCCCTGTAGGGGGAGCGCAGCGCCCAGGCCGGTGCCCAACCCCCCCAGCCCTGACCTCTGCTCCACCCTGGGGCCCAGTGCCACTCCACAGCAGCGACTAGAGCCTCCCCAGCCCTCGTGTTTTCAGCCCCCGACCCTTGGAGCAGCCCAGCTCCCTGTCCGTTTCCTGTGACTGGCTTTTCCCCTGGATTATGTCAGTTCCTGAACTGCAGGCACTGCCTGCCGAGGGCAGGGCTGGCACCTGGCTCACTGCATCAGCCCAGGGCACAGTGGACTCTCAGTAGGTGTGTCCGTTTGATCAATATATGCTTTGCAGTGAATCTTAGGCAATGATATCTACATCCTCTCCAATAGGACAGCTCGAAGAACCTCATGTGAGTATTGACCAAGGATGGAGAAGACAGGTGGACTCCTGCCCTGAGGCCTCGACTCCCAGGGGACCCATGCCAGGAGGCATCAGGGAGCAGGGCCGGGAGGATAGGGTGGAGACACCCGGCTTCCATCTCGGGGACACATTCCCTGCAGCCTGGGGTGAGGACATGCAGGGCTGCATCCTGGTCTCTCCAGCCCGAGTACAGCAGCCACAGAGCTTAAGAGAAAGACCTGAACAAAACCCTGCCTCTTGTGGAGTAGGACTTCACGAACAGCAACACGGACCGAAGCCGACCTTTAACCAGAGAGAAAGAGAAGCTCAGATGCAGCACAGACCCTTCTCTTTTCTGTGTTTTAATTTTATACTGGACTACAGTTGATCTACAGCGCTGTGTTAGTTTCAGGGGTACAGCAAAGAGATTCGGTTGTGCGTGTATGGTTCCATGCCTTCTTGGATGATCTTCCCCTCTAGGCAATCACAGAACACGGAGCAGGCTTCCCTGGGCTGTACGGCAGGTCCCTGTTGGTGTGTGAGTGTGCGAGCCTATCACTGCAGGCCATTTGAGAAATACGAAAATTCAGCCTCAGAGAGACACACGCAGCCCCTCGTTAGGGGCCCAGCTGTGACGACATCGTAACTCAGGCACGTTTCCTGTCCACCCCCACATTGCGGTGCCCACGCCAATTAACACCTCGGCCCTCCAACAGGGCTTGTTTAGTCCAGGATGTGGCTGTCACCTCTGCAGGAAGAGCCAGCCGGCAGTCAGCCCCACGCCCCAGGCCGTTGGGCTGCCCACTGACCTCCAGCGCCTCGGCCTGCGCCCTGCTGGGGGCCAGGAGCCCCGCTCCAGCGACATCCCAGCCTCGGCATTTGGCAGTGTACAACCTTCTCCAAAAGCGTCCAGGGAGAGAACCCTGCATGCAGGCCACAAGTGGCAGGGACGGGCCTGGAGGCGGGCTCTGTGCTGGGTGGTGGTCTTTATTCTCAGACATTGGACTTCTGTGGTGGCCCTTCAGGTGCTAATGAAAGAGCTGTGTGCAGTGTGGAGTGAACCTCCACAGTCCCCTTACACACGCTGTGGGACATGGTTAACCAGGCCAGTGAGAGCGCTGAGCCCCGAGTGCAGGGCAGTGTGCTTCCCTGGGGCCAGGACTCTGGAGAGGCCGTGGGAGGCAGCTGCCAGGGCTGTCCCCAGGGAGGACGGGCCTGCGACCAGCTCCTGGGCCAGACCTACAGAGACTCGCAAGGGGAAAAGCCACAGGGTTCGTGAGCCAAAAAGTGCAAATTCAGGGGGTCCCAGTCTGTTCCACAGGGGAGATATACAGACACCAAGTGCTTCATAGCAAGAAATGCTCTGGCAGCAAGACAGAGCCTCAGGGGCCAAGGCTCGGGTCAAGTCTGAGGCACCTGAGGAGGAGCATGATTTGAAATGATGGGAACCCCACAAGGGGAAATAGTGAGTTCACAAGGGGGAGTTAGACCACAGCGGGAAAGAGAGCCCATGACTGGGAGAGTGAGTCCACAAAGGGGAAAGTGAGCCCACAAGGGGAGAGTGAGCTCACGAGGTGGGAGAGTGAGCCCACAAAGTGGGAGAGTGAGCCCATGAGGGGGGAGAGAGTGAGCCCACGAGGACAGAGTGAGCCCACGAGGTGGGAGAGTGAGCCCACGAGGGGGAAGAGAGTGAGCCCATGAGGGGGGAGAGAGTGAGCCCACGAGGACAGAGTGAGCCCACGAGGTGGGAGAGTGAGCCCACGAGGGGGAAGAGAGTGAGCCCACAAGGGGAGAGAGAGCCCATGAGGGGAGAGAGAGCCCATGAGGGGAGAGAGAGCCCACGAGGGAGAGAGTGAGCCCACAAGGGCAGAGCGAGCCCACGTAGGGGGAGAGTGAGCCCATGAGGGGGAGAGAGAGCCCACGAGAAGAGAGAGAGCCCACGAGGGAGAGAGTGAGCCCACAAAGGCAGAGCGAGCCCACAAGGGCAGAGCGAGCCCACAAGGGGGAGAGTGAGCCCACGAGGAGAGAGAGGGCCCACGAGGGAGAGAGTGAGCCCACAAGGGGGAGAGTGAGCCCACGAGGGGAGAGAGAGCCCACTAGGGAGAGAGTGAGCCCACAAGGGCAGAGCGAGCCCACAAGGGGGAGAGTGAGCCAATGAGGGAAGAGCGAGCCCACGAGGGAGGAGAGTGAGCCCTCGAGGGAAGAGTGAGCCCATGACGGGGGAGAGTGAGCTCATAAGGGGAGAGTGGGTCCTCAAGGGGGGAGTGAGACCATGAGGAGAGAGAGTTCATAAGGGCACAAGTGAGTCCACAAGGGGGAGAGAGAGCCCATGACGGGGGGAGAGAGCCCATAAGGGGGGAGAGAGCCCATAAGGGGGGAGAGAGCCCATGAGGGGGAGAGAGAGCCCACGAGGGGAGAGAGAGCCCACGAGGGGAGAGAGAGCCCATGAGGGGAGAGAGAGCCCACTAGGGAGAGAGAGCCCATGAGGGGGGAGAGAGCCCATGAGGGGAGAATGAGCCCACGAGGGGGGAGAGAGCCCACTAGGGAGAGAGAGAGCCCATGAAGGGAGAGAGAGCCCACTAGGGAGAGAGTGAGCCCACGAGGGGAGAGTGAGCCCACGAGGAGAGAGTGAGCCCACGAGGAGAGAGTGAGCCCCCAGACTGCTGCTCTAGAGAAAATGAATGGCAGAAGCCACCCTGAATATCTGGGGGGCTCACCCCCTGGTTTTTTATTTGGTTTTACTCTGGTTTTCTGCCGTCTTTACTAGAATTTCTTCCCATTTCTTCACTGGTTCAATCTGGGATTAGCCCACAGAGCGGGGCGGTGCCTGGAAGCAGGGGACATGCATGGACACGGCTGGCAGGACGGCCCGTGGGCTGTGGCCTGAGCCATCCCCGACACTCCAGGCCACACACAGCATCCACAGAGCAGGTGGCCAGGGCGACTCCCCACCCGGCGGGGGGAGGCGGTGTGGCTCGGGGCAGGGCTCCAAAGGCCACTGCATGAGGCCAGGTGTGCCCTTATATGGGGACCTCTCTTGCCCTTTGCAATGAGGAAAGAGCTAAATCACCACCCCCAACTCCAGGAGGGTCAGGACAGCCCGCCAACACGAGGGGCTTCACACAGAGGACACACACCACCCCCAGACGGAGCCCGGGGAAGGAGAGCAGAGCCCTGGACAGCCCCAGGGCTGTGTGCTCAGAGGCCTCTCCGCAGGGGCCACTCGCAGGAAAGAACTGGTAAATGTGACTTGTGTGTATTCGAGAAATGTGCCCTTGACTACACAGGTTCTTCTGATGGAATAGTCTCTGGCCTTGATGGGACAAGCACAGCACGCGAGGAGCTGACCTCTGCTCTGCAAAGGTGGACAGAAACAATACGGGGGCAGCCCGTGGAGGAACCTGAGAGGTCGCCAGCATGCAGAACATATGTCTGCAAGCCCATTAACCCAGAGCGCAGGCCGCTTATCAGAAAGTTTCAGATCAGCCACTCTCTCTTCCCAAATATTTTCTGATTGGTCAATTAGTTCCATAAGTGGTTGGGGAAGGCATTTCTTTAAAGGGGCAGAATGGCCAGGTCTCTTTGAAATTATCCAAATTCTGAATGTGGATCTTCCCAACTGGAGTCAGGCTATGTCTACACAGCCCAAGCAATTCAACTATTGGACTAATTGGCTTGTCACCAACCAGGTGTCTAACCAAGAAAGCCAGCAATTCCAAGGAGGACTGTGGGTGGGATCCCTCTGATCACTAAACCGCTAGTTAGTGGTTGGTCTGTGAGCTGAGAAATCTGAACCACATTTGCAAGTACTGTGAATCGAAATGCAGATCTGGGCTAATATTTTTTACTTTGCAGGGACATGTTTTAAGCTGTTGCTTCTGTGATCAGGCCATGGCCACCCAGACTGCGGACAGCCATGAAGGCGCCGGTGGTACAGATGCTTCTGGAAATCCTTCACCCAACAAGCCTGCATCTTTATGCTAATTACTCCTGAGCAGGTATTCTATCTGAACCATTGCAAACGGCTTCCCTCATTTTTAATTGGGTTTTATTAACTCGCATCTATTGTTAAAGCCAAGACAATAGCACGGGAAGGAGTGGAGGAGCAGAGTGAATGGCAACCCCATTGTGGGGAGTAATTTGAACAGGTGGGCAAATTGAAATATTTAGTGAGTTGCTTTGTTTTAGCTCGCATTGAAAAGTTTATAATGATCCAATACATTTTCAAAAATATACCCACAAATGGAGTTTATCTGTGGGTTTTACATAGCCAGGCACAATGAAAATGAGAAAACGCTACAGACGTGCAGCATTGAGTGGCCGAATGTCTGAGGGCAAGGGGAGCAGAGAGAATCGGGACGCTTCCCCTGCTTCTGAAATAAGCTGGTGGGCACCCTGGCGAGGGTCTGCTCTGATGATGACGGGTCCTCGGAGGAGACTGCACTAGTGTGGGTGGAGGGAAGGGCCGGCAGTTGTGAGGCTTTTCCATGATGCTGCAGGGAGAGGAGCAGGAGGGTGTCAACCCTCCTCTCGGGCTCCCCGGGGCCATGTCAGGAAGGCACTCGAGCTACGTCCCAGGGTCGGGCCTTCTGTGGGCTGCCAGCTGGGAGAATCTGCCCTGTTCCCACACTGGGCAAGGCCGGGTGACGAGGGGCTTCGGGAGAGAAGACCACCTGACAGGGGACGCTCAGGGACACATAACAGGTAGGGTCCAGGCAGGGCCTGGAGCCACCCGTCAGGAAGGGCATCCAGTGTGGGTGGGACGCACCTGAGTTTCACTGCTTCTCCCATGAGAAGTGAAAGAGGTGGTCACCCTCACCAGCGCCCGCGCCTACACCTGCAGACTGACTGATGGCCACACACATGTGGCGCCTTGTCTCTCATGGTGGCGAAGGTGGACCCAGCTGGGGACATCCACACAGACATCCCCCAGTCTGGGTGTCCTATTCAGGAACCGTCGTGACCAATGACGAGGGGTAAACACACTGGATCTTGTGACTGTCCACAGATCCTCTCCCAAGCTGCTACTCACCTAGAGCTCATTTATCTACTTCCAACTACAAAACAAAACACAAAGAGAAACAAAAAACAATGGCTTTTCCTTTAAAAGCTTACATTTCCTTAAGGGACTTTCTCCAGTTTCAGCTGTAAAAATTTTTGAAATTTTCATTGCTATTTTCTGCTATTCTGTCTGACCACCTGTCTGATCTGTCCTTCCCTCTGCAGTGAACTTGACCTCCTTGTGGGACTATGTGTTTATTTGTTCATCTAATTCGGTTTTGTCTGCTCATTTGCTTCTCCACTATATAAAATTTCAGATCTTTTATGCATTTGCTGCTGCTGCTGCTGCTAAGTCGCTCCAGTCGTGTCCAACTCTGTGCGACCCCAGAGACGGCAGCCCACCAGGCTCCCTCATCCCTGGGATTCTCCAGGCAAGAACACTGGAGTGGGTTGCCATTTCCTTCTCCAATGCATGAAAGTGAAAAGTGAAAGTGAAGTCGCGCAGTCCTGTCCGACTCTTAGCGACCTCATGGACTGCATTACAGTCTGGCAATTCCAAGCACCTAACACAGGCTTCCCAGATGGCTCAGTGGTAAAGAATCAGCCTGCAATGCAGAAGACACAGGTTCAATCCCTGGGTTGGGAAGATCCTCTGGAGGAGGAAATGGCAACACACTCCAGTATTCTTGCCTGGAGAATCCCAGGGACAGAGGAGCCTGACAGGCTCCAGTCCATGGGGTTGCAGAGAGTCGAACACGACTGAGTGACTAAACACCAGCAACACAGACCTTATGAACCAGATGACAAGGGAGGGAGTGAACCCTCCTCTCCCCTGCAGGAGAAGAGGAGATGGAGAATGACAAAGACGTTGCCTAAGCTGGCAGAAATTCAACAAGAGTCTAAGCTGCATTGTCAGGATACTAGGAACATCTGTTATACACATGCTCACCACCCAGACCGGACATCATTTTGTTTTTTCTCCCTGAGATTATAAGGGGGCTTTGAATTAGGAGCACATAGATTTGCTCCTTTCAATGCTAAAAAGAAAAATGTTTCTGTCCAGGTCTTAATAATCAATTACATTAAGATAACGGTGAATAAAACTTATTTTCCATTGTTAAAATTATACAATTGCTTTGAATCAAACCCAAAGACACAGGTTTATGAAAAACCAATTGACAACCTGGGAAATAAATGAAATGAAATGGAGATAATTTAGTAATTCAAAGTTTGAAAAGCTCTTAAAAGAAAAGAAACTTAATCAGAGAAAATCACATATATACACACAAATGATATTGCATCATAAATTATGTTATTTGAATTTATTGAAATAAAAACACAAGTTCTAATACATATATGTACATACTCAGTAAAATAATACAACATATTATGTATAACATAGGCTATAAAATCAAAGATGCTACTGTCCTGAATTTTTCTCAGAGAACACAAATATATCTGTGTTTAAAATTTCCAAATTGCTGATCTCCTACATACATAATGTAAAATCACTGCAAATTAAACGTGAACACTTTCAATGACATAAAAATGCTTAATGTGTAACATTCATGATCAGTGATGCTGATTTTTACAGTGAACTTTCTATTCTCTGAAGATATTCCACTCATCTTTAAGGAGAATAGACAGCACACTCTCAAAGAACTGTTTAGAACAGAAGACTCAGTCCCTCACATCTGGGTGTGCAACCACACGTAGTAAATTTTCATTCTCACTATAAATCAATTTAATAGTTTTCACTGTAAATGCAATGCATGATTTTCCCACTTTTTAATGGGAACAGTTTAAAATGCAATATTTCCATGAATCTTGAACAGCCTGAGTGACTCAATTTCAAAGTTACAAAAACTGCCTTTCTCACTCTGTAATTTGAAAAAATGATTTTGACAATAAATAGCAGTTGAAATGAGTCAATTTAGCAGTGACAAAGAATGTTTTGGACTGTAAATGTAGTGTTTAAGCAGTTATTTTAACAGTAGACTTGTCAAGTTGACATAGCCGGGCATCATAAAAACTGTTTAAAACTGTAGATTTAACTGTTAAAATTAGCAGTTACACGGTCGACTGTTAAACATGGTTAAAGTGGAACCCAAACAACAGCAAAAAGTGGTCTTGTTTTCAAATGTCATTTTCGTGTCGTTTTTTGTTACTTTTCTGAATTTTGATAAAGGATAATATTTTGAAAAGAGAAGAAACTTTTCCAGGAACTTTGCTAGTAAACCAGATCCGGGTTAGTGGAGAAAGAAAAGAACTGGGATGATGAGCTCTGGAGGGGTGTCCTCCAGGTACAGACCCCCCACCCCGCCAGCCCCTGTGCCCCCCAACCCATCCCCCACCCTCAGTCCATCAGGTCACTAACCCAGCACCGCATGGGCATCTTCCTGACCATAGATGAGCCAATTACCTTCAGGCAGGGACTCTGCCTATGAAAAACAAAGGCTCAAACTTGCGTCCATGGCTCAATTCTGCAATAAGAAAACACACTGGGAGAAACCATATTCCAAGGAAATAGCAGAATGTGACTGGAATTTGTATAGCTCTGGGTGGTCACCCTCAAGGGTCTCCAGGAGCCTGCATTGAGTGGAGAGAACTCAGTCACCAGGAGGCTCCCCATGGGGACTTCTCAAGGTGCCTGGACTTCACCAATCAGGGCACTCTGACGGTGTCAAATAGGAGACCCTGAGCCCTGGTGTGCCGAAAACGGTGAAAGGGCAATCTTACACCTAGTATTTTTTCCCGTATATCCAAACGTGTGTGCAAAGGAGTCTGGGAAAGGGCGTTTTGCTATTTTTTCATAATCACAGCACATCCATTTCCATAGTAATTAAAAAGAAAATGAAGGAAGCCTCAGGAAGCTTCACAAACGCCACGGTGTTTGGTGGGACACGAGCCGGTTCACAGTCACCAGCCCTGCAGTCACCACACGATACATGGACGTCTAAATTCTGCATCTTCCAGTAAAGCAGAAATGTTGAGAAGGGCAGGTATTTGCTAGCTTGAAAAGGAGCCCATCAGATTATGAAGCAGGAGACCTGAATCTTGGTCCAGGTCTGTACTTGCTGGTTCTATGTGCCATTGGGGCCACTCACCTATGGGAGGATGACCCAGGTCCTCGCAATGACCGACCCCCAAGGGCTGTGAGGGTCAAACCCAGCAATGAATATTAAAGCCCAGCATCACTTTAAACAAACGTGTGTTATTAATCATCACCATAAAGGAAACTATTGCATACGTTGGACTAAAATCAATGTGGGGAAAAATGACCCTCCCTGGAAATGTCATTCATCCTAATTCTTCCCTAAATATCAATATGGTCACATACCCATGCACAAGCAAGTTGACCACTCTGAACCCACTGCGTAGTTACTAACCAATCATTAACCAGTAAACACCTGGAAATTTATTCTCATAAGACTGATGTGAATTGAATCAGTTCCCGGTGAAACCATTCGATTATTTCTGGTATAATGCTAGAGCATTAAACACGTCAGTAAGTCAGACCTGCATGTGATGGAAGTAGTTCTGGTTTCAGCACTGGGCTATGAAAAGAACAAAACAGAATAGAATAAATTACAACATTTTGGTTTAAAGGAACTTACAAGTTAACATCCAACTCCTTCTTCCTATACTGTAGACAACTGAGGTCCATATATCCTAGCAGATTTTTTATAAATCACCCCATTATTTTATTCAGATTTACTTGACCAAAATGTATTGTTGCTCTGTTGAAATGCGATAGTTTCTAGCAGCTCAGATTTAACATTTCCAACCATAATCAAACAGAATTACCTTTTTAGTGGTCAGTTATGTGAACCCTGATCCCTCCCAGGAGCACAGTAGTGCAGTGGGAGAAGTTGGCGCCCACCCAGGACCCCAGGTGGAGTTGGGGGTTCGGGAACCCTCTTCTCAGAAAGTCTGCAAGTGGATGTTTTGTCCTGGGGATGGGAGAACTGCTCTCTTAACTGTATCCCAGAAATTGGTAATAACACAAATGTCATTGTTGAAATACCACCATTTCATTAAATACACACGTCCTTAAGTGAGCCCTGGGTCCTTGAAAGCAGTGTTTCGTTCTCTGCTCGGGTCAGGGAGGAACATCCACAGCTCCATAGCCTGCCATCACAAGTTCAGGCCACCTCCCAGCATGTCCTGAGGGGTGAGACCCTGGTCTTATCAGATTGTAGGACAGAGGATGAAGGCTTTGTACATTTTATTGTTGTATAAAAATGAGCATTAGCTACTTCATAAAAGATGAATGGGAATGCTTGTAAATACATGTTGGTAAAATAAAAAGTACTTCCCTTTACATTTCTGCACCGTCACATAGTGTGGTTCGGCCTCCATTATGCCTTCAGCAGACGCTTGTGGGCGCCACCTGAAACTCAGCCAGCAAACGTCCCTACGACAGCTGACGGGGACATGGGCCACTCACAGGGAAACCGAGATGCAGATGACCTTGGAGCTGACACACAGCCGTCCCAGACAGGTGTCCCCACGCTTCCCGGAGCCTCAGACCTGCCAGCAAACAACACCGGCACCCAGTCAGCCCTCATACACAGACGTCCCCACAGGGAAGAGGTCAGTGCCTGTGTTGTCACCTCAAACACGTGCCTGGAAGCCAGGTGTGAGCTTTGTCACAGCCAATACAGTAGTACCTCCGACCCACTCCATCGCAGCTCTCCAACACCCCCTTATCCCAGGATGGGGCCCAGAGGGTTAGCTCGATGCACAGGGAAATGTGGCTTCAGCCGCCTATTCGTCCAGGGACAGAATGTCGCCTGCCCGGCAGCTGAGGACCCCATAGGGCTGAGGCCCGGCTCCTCCCTCACTGCCCCGTCACTCGAGTCCTGGCCCTTGGCCTCAGTTTCCCCCTCCTCCCTTCTCTCCCCTCACGAGCTCAATCCATCATGGTCACCTCAGCCAGAGGCAGACTCACCTTGAGTGACCCAGGTGACCACGTGGCAGGTGTGAGTGAAGCAGGTGGGGCAGGGTGGACCCACATGAGCTCCCTGGGGCGGGACAGCCTGTGGGCCCAAGGTGCTGGCTCTGCTTTGCTGGCAGGGAAGTCCCCTGGGCAGTGGAGCCCAGAGGGCTTCTCCATGTTAATGAGGTGAGGGAGGCCCCGCAGCCTGCATGGAGTGGCTGCAGCCCCGGTGCCTTGGCCTCTGCCCCGTCCACCCTCACCCTGGTGCTGCCGCCCCCTCGGCCCGTCCTGAGAGCCAGGCCTCTGGAGCTGCCCTTGACATGGGCGACATCGGGGCTCTGGCGGGTTGTGAACCAAGTTCGTCTCTGTTTTCTTGTCTGAGAAGCAAGACGACAATAGCACCCACCCCCAGCATTGTCATAAAATTAGGCCCATGTGAACTCAGCATTTAAGACACTCTGACCCATGGGAGGCCCAGGGCCCCCAAGAACCCTGTCACTGCCTGTATGTCCCCTCCCCCTGTCCCGTTTTCTCCCAGGCCATCCCCACCCCACTCTCATCGTCATGTGAAGGATGAACCTTACACCTGGCTCGTTTCTGCTAAAACCCTCCGTGACACCTGCTGTCTCCCTGGAACTTACCCTCATCCTGAGCCCAGCACGCTGCTCTCTAGGACCTGGGCTGATTTCAGTCCTCCCACTGCCTTCCAACCAGGAACTCTGGCCTCTCCCTTCACCTGGCAAACCCAACACCGTCCCCAAGGCCCAGGAGTGCCAGCCTGCAGGAGGCCTACTGTCCCAGCTGGACTCCCGCAGGACGCAAGGCTCTCCCCCTGCACCCTGGGGCCACCTGAACCCAGGGTCTCTGTGGTGGTCTAGACTAGGGGCTGAGCCCACCGCCTGGAGGGAGCCCCCTCCAAGGGGCACCCCGCCAGCCCAGTGCCCACGCACTCACCTCTGGACCAGCATCTTGGGAGCCTGGGTTATACCAGCTCAAGGTCACATCAGCCAAGCCCCGACACTCACATCTCCCAGCTACACCAGCTCTGCCCTCTGACCTCTCTGTGTCAGAGGTCAGCCCTCAGGGCACACAGACACTGCAGATTTTCATGTGAAAGTCAAGGTTACAGTTACATCACCATCTTGCAGGTTATGCTACAGTTCCTGGACCCCCAAAGCAGACAATAAAGACTGCCGCTTTTGTTTTTCCTTCATCTCTGGATCAGCCCAGCTCCCTGTCCCTTTGCCGAACCCTATTTAAATTGTGGAATTTATGATTACCTTCAAAAGCGACAACTTTACTGTTGGATAAGCAAATCGCCTTCTGATGGTTAAAGGTTCCGTTTGGGGCAATGGCACATGCCCCACCTTGCCCAGAGCTTTGCTGCATTTCTAGAGACGCCAAAGCTCCAGCCCCTGGCAGGGAACTTGTCCTGCAGGGCCCGCTCGACAGCACCAGGGCCCAGACTGAGTCCCTGCCGACCCTGCCTGGATGGACACACTGAACAAGCAGGAGGGAGCAGCAGAGCTACCTGGACAGCGCAGAGAGCGGGTGATGGGGTAAGATGGATGGCTTGAATTTCCCACCAATCACCAGGCAGCACTTGGGGGCAGTGATTGATGAAGCAGTTAGTCGTCGATCTCACCTGGCCACGAGACCTGCAGAGTGCCAGTGCAGCCTGGCTTGGCTCCAGGACAGAAGAGAGACCTCGAGCCCACAATTTGCCCTCCCATGGGAGGTTCAATAACCGCTTTGGACGGCCGCTGGGCCCGCAAACGTTCCACTTCAAGTGTTGACAGGCTTTACCACGGCTGCGGCCCAGGTCTAAATGGACACATCTCTACAGCCAAGGTTAACTTCTCTTTAGGTTCAGTGAGTTTCTCCTAATTGCCCTCAAATAGGCACTGCTATTTCAAGAACTTTAAGGAAAATCCCTTTGGGGCCCTTTAAACAGGTTTTAAGTGTCTACTGAGTGTCAGAAACCTGCTCTGTGTTAAAATGTCGCCTATTTAACAGGAGAGTTGGAGAGAACACGGCCCTGGAATCCGAGAAGGAAGAGGCAACGCGTCCCCCACATGTTGCTTCACAGACAGAAGGGAAGAGGGAACTTGGAATGATGGAGATTTGGGGTCTAAATGGAAGGAGCGTTCTCCTGCACCCGAGAATTCTCCTGTCCTGACACCTTGTGGGCGTGGGACCAACCGCTGCAGAAAGAACAGGGGGAAAGTGGCCAAGCTTGTCTGCTCTGAAGGAAGCTGGACCCTGGGTGCTCAGGGGTTGGGGTAGGGGTCCCCGAGATGATGGGTCGGGAGCTGCAGCAAGGTGCCAGACATCAAGGTCTCCAGACACACACCCACTGGGTCCTGGTGGGGAGGAAAGGAAAGGACTGACTGGGCGGGCGCCTTCTCTGACTCTGAGAGGACTGGGCTAAGTCCTCTGCGGGGCGGGTCCTCAGCCGAGTCACAGGCCAGGCCGGCACTGGGCCCTCCGCCCAGCACTCGGGACCGCCCACAATGAAGCCTGAAATCGGATCCCACAGCAAACACCGGCCCAGCCAGGCCCGAGCTTGCACGAGTATTTTGATTTTGCATTTCCTTTCTGAATCCATTAATATTTTATGAGACCACACAGAGGGCTCGTGCCCTGCCCGGATCTCCTCTTTTAATCATGTGATGTGCTATAAAGCATGAGCTATTGACGAGGGTGGAGCGGGGGGACCAGTGGCGGCTGGGCTCTGGAGGCAGAGGAGACATGTCCTGAAGGGCAAGGAGGTCAGGACCCGGGGCATGGGGTGCAGGGTCTGCCCCCATGTCTAGCAAGTGACTAGACTCTGCCTAGTCACTTGCTGGTCTTGACCACCGAGCTCCTTCTCCTCTGGGTTAAGTCTGGGACTCACAGAGGAGCTCGCAGCCAGAGACATAGGCTGCTCTCCACGACACGAGGGCCTAACAGCAGCGCCCAAGCCACCAGGGACACTTTCCCTGCCCCGACACTTTCTGGGTCCCACCAGGCAACCTCCCCTTGCCCCCAACTTTCTGCAGCCTTCCCAGGTTTGCTGTGCAAACCCCCCAGACAACCGCCACACGTCCACACTTCCTGCTTCCATAGCCCTTCCTCATCACACTTCTGTGTCTGGAGGAAGGTGGGAGGAATTACCCACCTGGTTCTAGAGAGTTCAGCCCCACCTGGGAGCTGGTTTGCAGCTGATCACCACCGTCGTCATAGGCACCACCTAACCTGTGCATCAGGGTGAACGGGCCACTGGGTAGTGAGACAAGTTCTGCAACGCAGACAGTTGAGGACATTCAGACTCTATTTAAAAGAACACATCTCACTTAAGCATTTTTATTTTAATACAAAGAAATTCAATAGTCTCACAGCTGCTGCTGCTAAGTCCCTTCAGCCGTGTCCCACTCTGTGACCCCGGGCTCCTCTGTCCATGGGGATTCTCCAGGTAAGATTGAATGAGTTGCCATTTCCTTCTCCAGGGGATCTTCCCAACCCAGGGATCGAACCCAGGGTTCTTATGTCTTCTGCACTGGCAGGCAAGTTCTTTACCACTAGCTCCACCCAGGAAGCCCTGTCTTGCAGTATTCATGGGTAATGAATGCTTGTCACTTCCACTAGGCATCAGTCAGCCAAGCTTCTGGTTCATGTAATTGTGGGTCACCCTGTAGATCAAATCCGGGGCGAGGCTGGTGTGTTAGAGGGAGACAGGCCAGGTCCCCAGCAACTCAGCACAACAGGGGCTTTCTTCTGCTCTCTGTCTCAGGTATATTTTCCCAGTGGGTTTATAAGCTACGGTGATAGTCACAAAGGAGGGAATTCCAGATGCTAGGGATTCACAAGCAAGATGAAAGGACAGTCGTGCACACAACTGGAACAGCAGGGCTCCCAGATCACGAGGAAGGCACGGTTCATCCCAAAATCCTCAAAGCTGCAATAATCTGACTTTCATGATACTCTCAAGTCAGCAGGCATGTTCAATATGAAAGCTGCAGTCGTTGGATAGAATTTCTAGGAAAGGAAATTACTCATACCTCTCTTTGCCTTTCTATACATCTTCCTTCTACTGATCTGGGATGTAAAAATGATGTCTAGAAATCAGCAGCCATCTTGTGAGCATGAGGTGACTTTGAGAATGGAAAGGTAGCAACTGTTAAGAACAGTAGATCAGAAAGACAAAAGGAGCTTGAGATGTCATGGACCGACCACTCCAGCCTCTGCTTATCCCCAGGAAAACACTCATTTTTTCAACATTGTGATTATTTGGGGTATTTGGGGTCTCTGCTGCTCTACTACAACCAAATACAATGTCTAAATGACACACGGTATTTTTTAATTTCAAGAAAGCACTGGATATAAACTTTTATATTCTGTCATAATCATCATAAAGCCGTAGCAAAACCATACTGCAAAACCTCATTATCTCTGGGCTATTTCATGCCAATGTAATAATAGATACCAGTGGATTAATTTATCACTTCTCCTAATTAGTAGTTATGTTTTTAAATAGGGTCTTCAGGAGTAATGGCTTTACCTACAGCAGTGAAATTTGATAACTTGGCAGCTAATGAGAGAGTTTCGGGTCTGTGAGTGATTAAGGCCTTGTCGAGTTGCAGTGTGCAAGTGCCACCTTTCTTTTCTGCATGTTGTTCCAGCCTCTAAAGGGACAATCTTGCCCCAAAATGATACATCCTGATTTAATAGCCAGACACCAAGATATGAGCTGAACCAGGGAGACCAGCAAAAGCGCGGACGATGCAGGTGTCACTGGAATTTGGGCAACTACATCACTTCTCAGATTATCACTGCCTGAGAGTTCTGACCACAAATTCAGAGAGTTTTGTTTTTTCTCTCATGATGAACAACACCAGACAAGCTTAAAAGTCCGTTAGTCCATCTGCAGATGACACGTCCACTTCCATCAGGAAGGGGGTGCCGCTGTGGAGGGGCTGGATTACAACAGGGTGACCAGCTGAGGAAGACAGACACTGGAGCACAAAAGTGATTTTCTGCCATCCGTGGAAAATGCATCTGGCAGAGATTGCGGGGCCATGCCAAGCCTACTTTCAGAGTGTGGTCCAACTCTAATTGTCACACAGCTCTGACATCCACATCAACCCCAGGAAGGGGCTCCCAACCCAGAATCCCTGAGAACCCTTCAAATATCTGGCATCCATGTGTTAAACAAAATATGTCTTGTGGCTGAATTTGTTTATAAATTATTAGTGAGACATTAACAAAGTTTTCTGTTGACCGCACGGCATTCATTAACCAATCACAGAGGTTCCAACGGCACTTTGTGATCTTAAGAGCCGTTTGAAAGTTGAAAGGGAAAGCGGTGCTGATCTAAATGCTCGGCTCTCTCACCTTCTGCAGAAACAGTTTCTCTAGATGTTCTTAATCTGACCAACAGACTCACGGTGCTGGTGGTATAAACAAGCAGCCTCAGTCACTTGAGCGAGGAAGCCCCGGAAGGGGCCACCTTGAGTGGCCAGGCAGCCGCCCTGAAGAAAAGCAGTTAGAGGCGTGGAATAACCACGAGGCTGCCACACGCACAACAGCCTCTACACCCACTACGCACCTTGGAAAGAAACAGCAGCTGCATTTCCTGCATCAAGAGTCCAACTCCCACCGCACATAACACTGTCTTTCCAATAAATGACAAGATAACCAATTGCATAAATCAATTGGTTAAAAGAAAAGTTACCTTTTAGAGGTGCAGGAGCTGGCAGAAATCATACAGGGTGCTTTAATTTAGAAAAACCTGGGAACTTGGAATAAAAAAAAAAAAGTAAAAATTCCATTACTGAGTTTCTGGTTTTCTGCTTGTCTGAAAGCTGGCATGATAACAATGGTTAAAAAAAAAAAAAGAAGAAGAAGAAGAAGAAAGAAAAGAAAAAAGAAAAAAAAAAGGATGTTTGACCTTTTAGGACTGACAGAACAAGTGTGATGTTTGACAGTAATAGCTATTATATAATTCACTTTCTACTTAAGTTTTTAATAGCACTCACAAGATTAGCACAAACACAACGGTGTGTATGTGTGAGTATGTGTGTGTGCACATAAGTAATGGAGGAAAGAAAAAATTGGGTGAGTCTAATTTCTCACAGCAATCTTCACACAGCTGGATGTTTCTCAAAGATTTCAAAGTGTTTTGATCATTTAAAAAGATTTAAAGCATTATTTTCCTAGAAATTCTGACAAAATGATTCTACCAAATTAACCACTTGCTCCAAATTACATATTGTGTCATTAATCCCTGATATAGATTATATTTTACAGGCAATCACCTGAATAATCCTATCATGTCAGAATCTTCTATTTCCAAAATTCTTGGGTAATATATCTTGCAGAGAATCAATACTATCTCTGCTTCTAAATTTCTATTATCTTCATCCAGTAGGTGTGAATTAATGACACCCATAATTCCACACAAATCTCACAAAAATGAAAAATAATATCACCTTCTGCCCCATTTCAAGCACCAGGTGCCTAATTTGTTGTCCCTCAAAGCAGAGCAGGAAAGGAAGACCAGGAGCAGACCGTCTCGGATGGGACAGAGGCTGGGAAACAGCCAGACAGCGAGGACGATGACTGGAGGGGATGAGCCATGGAGACGCACCCCTTGGAGGAGAGGCGGGCTCTGGGAGGATGCTGGCCAAGCGGGGGTTAATTAGACGCTCACTGGAGCAGGGGTATCAGCGCGTCTGGGGACCAGGACACCAAGCTGTCAAGGTAAGGCAGAAGACGACACCGGAGGATGCGCACGCCGGGAGATGCGTGTGCCAGAGGACGTGCACACTGGGACATGCGCATGCCAGAGGACGTGCGCGCCGGGAGATGCACGTGCCAGAGGATGTGCGCGCTGGGAGTTGCACATGCCAGAGGATGTGTGTGCGCCCAGACTGAGCTCTGCAGTCAGAGCGTCTCCATCAGGACCGGGGGCAGTGCTCCTGTTACCCTGGGCACGAGGTCGGAGCCCCCAGGGCAGGACCATCCTTGGCCAGGGACTGTCCTCAGCGTCATCTCATTCAGGCACTGTGCCCTGAACGTGGCAGCCACCCTGTGGGCCCTCAACTGTCCCTGTGAAAGGGGGGATGGAGAGAGATGGGTGCCGCCCAGCGGGACACCCAGGGACCGGTATCCAGAGCACAAGACACAAGCATCCATAGCCACATGCGCCCAGCACCCTGACCCAGGCTAAACCTGCTGGGACGGGTCTCAGGCTAAAGTACGTACTGAGTCTTCAGGAGGCTTTGGCCGCTGTCAGGGGGCTCAGGGTCTGGCAGAAGGGGTGCAGAGGAGGTGGAGTGATGGAGAAAGTCACACTGTGGAGAGGGCACGTGTGCTGGAAACGTGCCGGCTTCAGGCACTTTATCTCTTCCTTGGGCACTGTCTCCTCCCTGAAATGTCTGCATGGGTAGCATAAGATAAACAAGAAGAGATTTTTCCAAAACAACTCACCTATTAGATGTGAAACCATAAAAGCATAATATACTTTCTGGTCCAATCTAGAGACCCACCCTCTGGTTTGAAAATAAAGATTCCCAGAATAATGGTCGTGGGTCTGGGTGGGTCCGAGGAGAGTCGAGTTGCCTTTCCTCAAATAAACCCAAATCACAGAGACCAATCCAAGGGCACACACTCTCCTTTCCTGCTCCATCCTGAAGCTCCAACACACACTTTCTCCACCTCCACCGAGAAAGTTGAGTTTCTCCATCTAAGTTCCGTCTTTCCCCATGTATCCTGAAAGTTTGATCATAAATAGGAAGGTTCTTTTGAGTGTTGTATGTTTCATAATCCAGGAAAACCTCCATCCAGAAGGAACTACTGTGAGTGGAGACAAATGTCAGCCTCGGTGGGAATAACGTGCTCTTTTCAGGACCTGCAGCTGCAGTGCCATCAGGGAGTTGTCTGGCCACGTGGTTTTTCACATCTGTCAGTTCATTTAAAGAAAGCAGCGCACACAGTTTCACTAAAGCCAGTTACATAGATTTGTGACCCTCCCTTGAGAGCCTGGAATCTATACTTGATAATAATATGTTACATGGGGTCTGGAATATCATATTTTCAACTATAATCAATAGATTTTTACATACCGATAATGTAACTGTTTATGTAAAAGTGTAGCTGATTTTTCAAATCAACAATCCAGCATTTAGGGACAATCTGGATAAATGAATTTAAATCCACATCCAAGCTAAGATAATTAGCCTCTTTTATTTTGAGGAATAATGTTACCGTACTATATTCTTCTATATCATGAGTTTTGGATCAATAGCCAAATATGAAAGCTATCAAATAAAGTGGGAACTTGCAGTGTTTTGTTAAGTCAAGGCTCTTTGAAGGTGACTTTTAACATCTTTGATGAAAGATATCTTGAGTCAGAGGTTTAAATTTGCTGAAGAGAATGGCTTAGTTCAGGACATTTTCACCATGTTTTTCCACCCACCGATGATTCTTGAGTTTAAAAGACTGAGCAGATCTTGGAAAATAAAGAACAGGCCCCCACCTGCAGGCCGCACTCACACACAGATCTTTGTTTCCAGCCCAGCACCCCTTTCAGGGCCTTCTTCCTGAGGCCTTGGCTGAGGCATGGTCTCCCCAGATCCCCCAGGTCCCTGGAGAGGCAGGAACTGCTGCGTGGGCTCCTGGGCCCCTGTGCTGCATCCCCAACCCTCACCCAGCATGTGCCTGGGAAAAAGTGCTGCAAGGGGACTGGCCCTTCCTCACCCACCTTTCGCCTGCACTGTTGCGGCAGCTGGATGGAGGCTGGAGCGAGCCTTTCAGTTTGACACATTGTCCTAAGCAACCACCGGGACTCCAGGCAGCTCAACAGGCTGGAACCTGGGTCACAGACCCCAGCTGCAGGCACCACCTCTGTCTTTTAAGTTCCCAGCTGGGTGAGCAAGGCACTCATCTCTCCCTGCAGCTCGGGCTGCAGCTCAGGGCTGCCCGGTCATCATCCATCACCTTGGTGGACACTCTGGTGGGTGTGGCCTTGACCCTGCTTCACCTCAGGTCTGCTCCAGGGCAGGGGACTGAAGAGACCAGCTCATCACCCTGAGAACTTCCTGACATTGTCCAGAGGAACAGACGCACAGGACAGCTTGCTTGCTTTATTTTTTAATTTTTATTGGAGAAGAACACTTTCTGTTTGCTTGATTGCTTGTTTGCTTGATTTTGTTTCAAGAATGCTGAAACAAAAAAGAAGAGAGTTCGATGCCTGAGGCTCAGCACTAAGCTTCCTCTGTTCCTGAACCAGCTCTGAGGCCTGAGGCGGAGGCGGAAGAGCCAGAAAGCAGGGCACCACTGAGGCCCTGAGAGCCACAGTACAAGCCACTGCACAAGCCACGGCTCGTTGTGAAGATGAGCAGCAGTAACTAACATGGAACGGTCCTATGTCAATAGTGCCTAACCCTAACGCCATCTCACAGCACCCCAGAGGTTGTCCCTCCTTTAATTCCATCAGAGACAGAAGAGCATGAGGAAAGGGCCAGCTAACTCGTCACAGCCAAACCCAGACAGCCGCAGAGCCAAGAGTTTAGTCCCAGCTGTTACAACATTACACTCTTAGTCACCACGGAGCCACCTAAGTTGAGTCTAAGACACATGGATCTTCCATCATCTGATTCAAGGTCAGATGTCTCTTTATTGTGCCCCTGGGGGCCCAGCAACAGTGTAAAGTGCACTGTTAAGGAAGAAGCCTTTGTATATTTAGGGGCTCAGCTCCCATTCCATTATTTCCCTACAGATGAGTGGTTTGGAGAGTTACTGGCTAAAAGTCCTCCTGGAAGAGTGAGGTCAACAGTTAGGGAAACATGTCTACATGAAGAAGGAGAAGAGTGTGGCTTCCTGGAGACCACAGCCTTGGAGACCACACCCTGGGGACCACAGCCCTAGAGACCGTGCCCTGGAGACCACAGCCCTGGGGACCAGAGCCCTGGGGACCACACCTGGAGACCAGAGCCCTGGGGACCACACCTGGAGACCACATCCCTGGAGACCAGAGCCCTGGGGACCACACCTGGAGACCACATCCCTGGAGACCACACCTGGAGACCACAGCCCTAGGGACCACACCCTGGAGAACTCAGCCCTGGGGACCACACCCTGGAGACCAGAGCCCTGGGGACCACACCTGGAGACCACATCCCTGGGGACCACATCCCTGGAGACCACAGCCCTAGGGACCACACCCTGGAGAACTCAGCCCTGGGACCAAACCCTGGAGACCACAGTCCTGGAGACCACACCCTGGGGACCTCAGCCCTGGGAACCACACTCTGGAGACCACAGCCCTGGGGACCAAACCCTGGAGACCACAGTCCTGGAGACCACACCCTGGAGCCAAGGGCCCTGGGGACCACACCCTAGAGACCAGAGCCCTAGGGACCACACCCTTGAGACCACAGCCCTGGAGACCAGAGCCCTGGGGACCAGACCTTGGAGATCACACTCTAGAGACCACAACTCTGGGGGCCACACCCTGGAGACCAGAGCCCTGGGGACCACACCCTGGAAACCACAGCCCTGGGGACCACACCCTTGAGACCACAGCCCTGGAGACCAGAGCCCTGGGGACCACACCTGGAGACCACAGCCCTGGGGACCACACCTTGGAGACCACACTCTAGAGACCACAACTCTGGGGGCCACACCCTGGAGACCAGAGCCCTGGGGACCACACCCTGGAAACCACAGCCCTGGAGACCAGAGCCCTGGGGACCACACCTTGGAGACCACACTCTAGAGACCACAACTCTGGGGGCCACACCCTTGAGACCACAGCCCTGGGGACCACACCCTTGAGACCACAGCCCTGGAGACCAGAGCCCTGGGGACCACACCTGGAGACCACACTCTAGAGACCACAACTCTGGGGGCCACACCCTGGAGACCACAGCCCTAGGGACCACACCCTGGAGAACTCAGCCCTGGGGACCACACCCTGGAGACCACAGTCCTGGGGACAACACCCTGGGGACCTCAGCCCTGGGACCAAACCCTGGAGACCACAGCCCTGGGGACCACACCCTGGAGACCACAGCCCTGGGGACCACACCCTAGAGACCAGAGCCCTGGGGACCACACCCTTCAGACCACAGCCCTGGAGACCAGAGCCCTGGGGACCACACCTGGAGACCACAGCCCTGGGGACCACACCTTGGAGACCACACTCTAGAGACCACAACTCTGGGGGCCACACCCTGGAGACCAGAGCCCTGGGGACCACACCCTGGAGACCACAGCCCTGGGGACCACACCCTGGAGACCAGAGCCCTGGGGACCACACCCTGGAGACCAGAGCCCTGGGGGCCACACCCTGGAGACCACAACCCTGGGGGCCACACCCTGGAGACCACGGAGCTGGGGACCACACCCTGGAGACCACAGATCTGGAGACATCCACTGTAAGTCCCAGGAGTAACTAGGAGAGAGACCCTGGATGGAGTCTGAAGCCCTGGAGTTAGCAGGAATGTCTTGGGGCTCCCATGCATTTGTTTTCCTATGACGACACTGAGTCATGACCGCACAGGGGAGACACCATTTCACACCAGTCCCCGCATCACCTGAACAGTGAAGACCCTTCCAGAAGTTCCACCTCACAGATTAAAGCCACATTGTAAAAGATTGTCCTCTTGGGATGAATTTGTGCTTCAGGTGTATCAAAACTGGTTCCTTGAGTGATTTCGTGGGAGACAGAGCCTTATTGCCAGAGGGGAGGCTCATCCCCACCTTCACGTGACGTCTCTGCCTCGGGCGCTGCCTTTGGTTTCTCCCTTTTACTCCTGAGGTTTGACCTGAAACTGCAGAAGGTATGTGCTGAGTAGTGAAAAGCAAACCATGGGAAACCTGCTTTGTTCCAGAAATTCACAGTCAGCACAAAAGAACCTGTCCTCGTCCACTTCAAGGGCTCAGAGAAGCACTAAAAAAGAGCAGGGGTGACCACAGAGGTGTGAAGGTTCTCTTCCACTGTACAGCTATCAGAAGTTTAAAAAGAAGACATCCAGAGAATGACCCAGAGATGAAGTGAAGGTGGGCTTCTTGCTCCTCCCCGACATGGAAACCAGCTGATTTCATCCAGCATCTGTGCTGAGTCAAGGCCACCTGTAAGATGGGGGTCTCACCGCGAGGTGCAGGAGAGGCCCCCGGGGCTTCATTTCTGTCTGGGAGCGGGCTAAGGAGAAGATCCATGAAATCTGCTGTTTCAGAAGTTTTCACCAAAATGCGTGTGCAGACCCGTCCTTCTCATCCTAGTTCCTCAGAGAAGACCCTTAGGAGGCTCTGCCCCTCTTCAAAGTGATGCCAGCAGCCTGTACCTACAACCCACCCCTGCCCGGCTGGACGCTGCACTGCTCATTCCTGAGCTTTCTCTGTGCTCACGTGATGCTGCCCCCGCACTGGACACTCGACGTGCTGGTTCACTCTGTGCAGCACCTTCTGGATATTAACAAAGATCTAAAACTAGGAACCCTGACTTTCTGAAAGGGAAGTGCTAGTTGTTCAGTCGTGTCCGACTCTTTGTGACCCTGTGGACTGTAGCCTGCCAGGCCAGGCAAGAATACTGGAGTGGGTTGCCATTCTCTCCTCCAGGGGATCTTCCCAACCCAGGGATTGGACCTGGATCTCCTGCATTGCAGGAAGATTCTTTACCAGCTGAGCCACCATGGAAATGCTATCCTTATAAAAACTGGGAGAAAATATTTTCAGATAATACATTATATCGGACACAGGACTCACATCCAGAATAAATACGTTTTCAAATCAATATGAAGAAAAGAAGCAACCTAGTTTCTCAAGCGGGCAAAGTACTTTGTAGACCCATCACTCCAGGTGATGTATAGATAGCAAATGCTGAGTATCACCGGTTATCAGGGAGACACGTGCAAGCTGACACCAGAAAGATTCCAGTTAAAACACCTGGTTTCTCAGGCCACGGAGAAAAAGGAGCTTTTCATTCATTGCCAATGAGACCATCAGAGGGGACAACCTCTTCAGAGAAGAGCTGGCTGCATCTTCAAAAGGTCTAGATGTAGCTACCGTCACCCCCATCTCTGCATCCCCAGGTATTCACCCAAGAGCAGTGGGAGTGTGTATAGACTGAGACTTGTACACAGACATGCCCTCCAGCATTGTCGCTAACAGCCAACAAGCCCATCAGGTGAAAAGATAAACAGACTGGCACATCCATGCAGTGGAAGCCGCTCCCATCGGCAAGACTGACTCTGGGTGCAGGTTACGGCACAACCGACCACAAATAACTGCCAGGTAAAGGGAGCCAGGCCAAAAGCCAAAGTACATACTTTCTGATTCCATTTATAGGAAATTAAAACTAGATTAGCAGCCACCTGGGGACAAGAGTCGGGAAGGTGTGGGCAGGGTGGGAATCTCAAAGAGACACCGGAGACTCTGAGATGAGTGAACACGGTCACCATCAGGACTGGGGTGAGGGCTTCGCAGACGGACTCTTGGGTCAAGTTGACTCAACTGTATGTTTTAAAGACGCCTAGTCTCTTCATGTCCCTTACACCTCAGGAAAGCGGCTTTGCAAAGCTGCTTAACTGGTAGGAGAAAGGGCTTCATGAGTGAGAGAGGCAAGAACAGGAGGCAAGGGGCTCTGCCCGGCACCATGCGGAGTCCGTGCCCTGCACGCCAGCTCCCAGCTTCTGATGGCCACCGGCTGGCTCTCCTGCTGCTGTGGGCCCTGGCCACTAGTGACCACTGTTCACCCTGACTGGTATCTGGCTACTTTCCACTCCAGCACTTGATCCGTGCCTGTCGTGGCAGCCCTGGCCCCTGGATAGAGGGTGGGTGAGCCCAGCGTTTCCCCTGGTTCCTTCTGAAGACCAACCCCTCATCCAGGTGTCTCCATAGGGCCAGCCTTTCCGAGGAGCTGGGTGCGTGGGGGATGCCTGCTTCCTCTGCGGAGGGTGGGGGTTGAGGGAGAGAAAGCAGGAGAAGGAAGAAGAGGTGGGGGACAGTGCGGACTGGGGAGAGCTCAGGCTTCCACCAACACTCGGGCACACCCAAGAGCCCACTCTGCTCTGGGAGGAGCCTGCTCCCAGCGTCGTAGGAAGCAGACAGTCAACAGGTAGGAAAAGTGAGGTGGCTTCAGGGAGACACAGCCTGGCTCCACGGGACCAGCACCACAGCAAGGCCAAGACCGGGCCAGGCAGACGCACCCCAAGGAAGGGACCCACAGAGGGTCACAGGTCACCCAAGGGAGGCCTGATGCCAGGCTGGACAGTGAGGTTCCCGCAGCTCACTGCCTCCTTCTACTCAAAGCCAGCTGGTCTCCATCCCAGGTGGGCTGGGGGCATCGCCCACTCCGCAGGAATGGAGCAGAGCAGACCCCACCGCCTGCTCGGTCCCAGCCATGGAGGGCATGTGCTTCTGGGCTGTCCTCATCTCTTGTAAACAGCGAGCTGTGGAGCCCCGCCTTTGGTGTGCAAAAGGGGAAGGCTGCTGCCAAGGGCCAGCACGGGGCCAACCTGGCCCCTGGACGGGCTAGGGTGCTCTCCTGTCCCCGTGAGCCCACTGGCCTGGCTTGTCCAGCTCCCCCAGCCTGGCGGTCGGACCATGGTCTGGCACGTGGTGTGCCCTGAGACCACCAGCCTTTCCGAAGGGGGTCACCGGGACTCCTGCACACAGACTGCCCTGGGCCTCCCTCCCCATCCAGGGGCCCAGCAGCAGACAGAGAGCCTGCCCCCTGCTGTCATCCAGCCCTGTCCTCAAGAATGGCCACCCTCCCTGCAGGTGAGACCGGTCCCCAGTCTTCTGATGCCCAGGACTGGTCTTGACGACCGGGCCATGGTTGGAGAGTGGGCTCCCGAGGGGCACGAGTGCTGGGCCCTCCGGGGGCCAGGTGGTGGCGCTGCTGTCTTTAGGCATCATGGCCACATCCCCGCAGCCGGCCTCAGAGGCCACCTGGCCGCAGGCACTGCGCCCTGCAACGGGGCGCCCTGGGACGGCGCGCCCTGGGACGGCACAGGGCTTCTGGAGGCGGGCCTCCAGCCCCATCCCACAGGGCCCCAGCCCAGCAAAGCAGGCGGTGACGGGAGGTGGACCCCGGCATCACTCTCAGCCCTGGCCTCCCTCCACCCCCCACCTGCCACACCTCAGGACAAAAGTGACCTGGCACCCTACCCACGACCTGGGTGAGGCTCATGGTGATTTAGACAGTGCCTCTGCCACTTACTTCCCCGCTTCTCTCATGAGGAAGGTTTCCAAAACTGTAACAGTGCCAGAGCTGACTGGAGGTCAGAGGGAAGTTTCTTTCCTTCTGGTTCTGACCATCTTTATTTAAAGCCCACTCCACTCACTCACCACTTCACATCAGGAACCCATCTTTTTTCTGTCAATGCCCGCCCCGCACCGAGCCGGTCGCTTGGACCCTGTCTGTGGCCGATGAACTGTGGCTGGGTCCTTCCTCATCTGAGTCCCCCGGCCAGGACACCCCCATCCCCTCCTCTGCAGCCTCCATCAGACAGTCCTTCTGGAGCCAACTGCGTCTCCACCAAAACCAGAAAGCCTCGTCTGGTGTCTCCAGGCCGTGCCCGTGAGAGTCCTTTCAAAAATGCCCCGTGCCTCTGTCAGCATCAGGCACCTAAACAAAAATCCTTTCCACATGATTCTCTAATGCTATTTCTTATCCGTTAAGTGGATTGTGACGTCATGTTGATCTATTATCCGTACTGTTAGAGGAATGGGACCATTGATGATGAAGACACAGATGAAGACTCTCAGACAAGACCTGATCTTGGAAGATGTGGAGGACAGCGAGGGGACTTCCACAAATGCTGAGCTGAGACCTCGTGGCGTCAGGTTGTGGTCTGTGTGGACAAAGTCTGGGATGCTGGCCCACGCACAGCACATGCTGAACTCACCAGGGAAAACAGGGATCGCAGGCCTGGGCTTGGGACCACGCACACAAGTCCCTCCCTCAACATCTCTGGGCCACGGAGCCCCCTCAATGTGGGGAAGAGAAAGGCCCTTCCAACCAGGATGGCCTCTGACCCCCTGGACTTGCAGGAGATGGCTGGGGACACCTTTCACCTGAAAAGTCAGAGATTTGATGGAGCTCAAATGGAGAGCATGATTCAGAGCTACCTGGGGTAGGGGATTGGGGGGGAGCGGGAGGAGGGGGAGGGCAGCTCCTCCCACTACTGAACCCTACTCCTCCAGCAGAGCACCCTCTCCCCACTTCCTCCTCCACGAAAGACCCCCTCCCATTCCAGGTTTCTCTGAGCAGCACAGGGACTCCTTTGCTCTCACAGTCTTTGCTGAGACTTTATTCCTGTTATTTTGCAAAATCCATGGCAATACTCAGATCACAGGGAAAACTGTACCTGAAAACAGCATTCCCAGGCAAGGCATCCCACCAGGAGAACCTGGAGTGCATCCAGAGCTCCAGACGCTAAGCTCCTGCATTTAAGAGCTTCCTGACCCAAGACAATGGAGGCAATCTTGTCAAAGTTTTCAAGACTCACTTTGCACGTCTTTTCTCTTGTTGATTGAAGCCATATTTTTGGTGTCATTTTAATTGTCTCTGTGCACATTTTCAATATCTATTCATCTCACAGTTTGATTAAAGATATAATGAATAATTTTTCTGTCATTTACATTCGAGAAGAAATGCATTCATGAACTCGCACACAATCTGACTTTCCATAAATTCTCTTCTTAGACATGCATTTGGTCAGATCCGCAAAAGTTTAATGTCAGATTATTATTCCTGGCACTCACTCATCAGCACCTCCCAAAAAAAATCCACCCTCGGGATGTGGTTCTTGGATCCTGCCCAGAAATAATTGATCCCATGATGGCTGATGGCGACTTCCCTGCTCCTTCAGCAGCCCTTCAGTCAGACCTGGGTCTACTCCTGAGATGACACAGCTGCGTCCTCCCACACCAGGGGACGTCCCAGTCGGAAACGAAGCTGGCTTTCCAGTCTGTGTTACACGCATGTTTCTACTGCCCATGAGGGACTTTGCTGGCCCTGCCTGGCACAGCCCAGATGAAAGGGTTGTGCAGGACACGGCCTGGAGTGGGGACCCTCTCCTCACTGGCCCAGCGCTCTCCTGCAGGCAGGACAAGGCTCGCTCTGCGGGAGCAGCTACCAGGACACCCTTATTAATCTCCTGGCTGTAGAGAATACAGTCGTTGCAGATTCTGTGTCTTTTCCACTTTACATTTGGATTTAAACACACTGATTTATGATCATATGAACGTAAAGCATCAGGTGTCTTATATAAGAGGAGCCCTCGCCCCACCTCCCCTGATCTCATTACTGCCCCCCCACCCCTCACCCCAACTCCACCTCCATATAAAATGATGATGACCACAGAGTCAAGAAAAATGCTAACTTGTCCTGTCTTTTCCCTCTGAATACAAACTTTCCTTCATGTCTAAGTTCCCAGAAATTCCAAGCTCAGTGTGAAGGTGAGAGTTCTTTTCCTTGAAGAGTCCCACCATCCCTCCTACCCAGCAGTGGGCTGAGGGCCCAGGCAGAGTTCAGGGCAGCAATGAAAGTGCCAAAGGGAGGGATCAGGCACGCCTGGGACCCTCCCTAAACGAGCCCCAGGAGACCCCATCCTTCCTTCCAGCCTTGACTCCTTGGAAACAGGGAGCTTCCTTCTTATGCGAGTTCATAGGACCACTGCAGCCCTGGTCTGCCTACGACTGTGGTCCGTTTATCAGCCTGGGACTTGGACATTAATTAGGGCTTCATTTGCTGCTGGGCCTCCTTCTCTACAAATATTTCCTCTGGGGCATGACAGCCATTTCCTGTCCTTTGATCTCGCCCCACAAGTAATTGAACCATTAGCCTCGTACCTGCAAGAAGCTGAATAGGAGCCCATCTGGGCTGGGGGGGAGGGCTTCACACATCCTGCTGGTCAGAGCTCAGCGGGGAATCAAGGCACTCGAGGGACCCGAGTTAGCATGGTTGGAAATAAAAGGAATATAATATTAAATGATGTAAAGAATTCATTTTCTGTACTGCATGTTAGGGAAGCTTCGCGGTTTTCAGTTTCAAATATGGAAGCCCTGAGTATGGTGTAGTTAAGTAATGATGGTAAATTAAAACAATAAATAACACTAACGAACTGTTTACTGAGTACCAGACGCCATTCTCCACACCCATCCAAGACTCTCTGGCTGGGCCATCCCCCGAGGGGACAAGAGTGGGTCCCCAAAGCCGCCCTCCCTTCAGAGGGAAGCAGGACACATAAACAGCTCACTGAAACCTGCAGACCACGTGGCTCAAGTCTTCTTCATCCACAGGGTGGAGTCGTGCCTACAGCGAGTGGCCACGTACCCAACACCGGGGCCGGGCTCCGTCCACACTGGCAAATACAGAGGGCTCTCTGCTCCCCTGGGGACATCAGGGCCCCGAGGCAGACTCTGGAAGACTGGCAAAAAAGTGGGGGAAAAGAAAGTGTAACCTGTAAGTTTACAGTAGTTTCTCAAGCTGCCAGTTCTCTAGTTGTTTCTAAGAATAGTCGCACAGGCTATGGCCTCAATTCACCCAAGTAAAGTCCCTTTCAGAGCAGATCGATGTTCACTTCAGCTCAATTAACTTATTAAACCAACTTTAAGAAATGGAATAAAATTTGTGCCTCTGATTCTGAAGGTGCCCGACTCAGATACAAGAACAGCCACCAAAACAGAGCAAAACACACACCGTTTCTGGCTCTCACATGTTCCCACCACAACAGCTGGGAGGAATTTCAAGAGCAGATTGCTGATAATCGTCCTGTTCACACGTTCCAGTTGCAGGAACCGTCGCCTACAAGAAGGACAACGTCTCACTCAGTTATATTAACAATTATTGCATTGCGGACGCTTCCCGGGAAGCCATGCAGAGTGCACTCTGCGTTTGAGGTGGTGAATGGTCTCTTTATGTCCTTGGGTGTGAAAATCTGTTTCTTTTCATCTTAGGAAGTAAAATCAGCCACATGTAAGGTCAAGACATCCATGAACTTTCTTTCTGATACAATTCTGCCTGAGAAGCTGAGTTTATTATTATACAAATGTAAACGCATTTTTAGTGCAAAAGGACACGTATGGGAAGCATTTTTCTTTCTCTACGTTCCCTTTTCCAGTGGCTGCTGTAACCTGCAATGGACCAGGCAGGTGGGCAATTCTCCAAACACCAGAGAAGGGGAGCAGAGGACATGCTCGAGGTGGACACGACATGCCCCTGCCGTGGTGCCCCCAGCAGAGCGCACAGGCAGGGGGCCCTGACACCCCTCGGAAGAGGAACGCAAGTCTGCCTCCCGTGTCTCCTTGTTCGGGTCCCGGCAGGTGCAGGGACAGGCAGGCAGAGGTCAACAGAAGAGCTCCTTCTCTTCCCAATGCAGACCTGAGGACCGGGGTCAGCAGCCAGGAGACGGCCCCAAGGGGTGGAGTGGTCGAGGGAGGCCAGGGACGCCCTGGGCTAAGTGGTTGGCCAGGCTGGTCCCCAGCTGTGGGCAGAGCTCCTGGTCAGACGTCAGCACTGCCGAGGGGGAGGCTGACCACCTCAGGGTCCATGTCCCCACTCCCAGAAGGCACTCAGCATGATCAGAGGCCGTGGGTCACGAAGACAGCTCCCAACTCTTCTGCTCAAGTGTCTTCAGAGAGAAGTCTACAGCCTACAGACAGGCCTCCTGTGTCTGCTCCACCCTCCGCACAGGCCCTGGCCCCCCTGGGCTGAGGCTGACCCAGGCAGTGCTCCCTACCCACCCCCGCCACAGGTTTACCAGGAACTTGGATAGGCCCAGGACCCCCATCTCAGGGTCTAACCTTCCCAAAAGAAGGACTGACCCTCCCTATCACCTGTTGGTCTCCCAGGCAACCTAACTAATTATCTCAAACTTGGCAGCCCAGAGCACCAGAATTTATTCTCTCTGTTCTGGAGACGGGAAGTCTGAGCTCAAGGTGCTGGCAGGGCCGTGCTCCTTCCAGAGGCAATGAGGGGAGCTTTCCTGCCCCCCGCCCAGTTTCTGTGGCCCTGGGTGCTCCTGGCTGTGGCAGCACCCTTCTGACCAGCGGCTTCTCTCTGGGTCTCTTCTCATCAGGACGCCAGCCAGCAGAGTCAGGGCCACTCTACAAGCATGACACTTCATCCTGGGGCCCTTCACAAATCAGTCAGCAGAGACCTGACAGGTCATACTCTGAAGTTCCAGGGGGATGCACATGGGGGCGTCTGGTCAACCCGCTGCCAAGGGGACATGCATGGGGGTGTCTGGTCAACTGCTGCCAAGGGAACATGCATGGAAGTGCCTGATCAACCCGCTGCCAAGTGGACGTGCCTGGGGGCGCCTGGTCAACCCTCTTCAGGACACAAGTCTGGCTCTGCCTGCAAAGGAGAAGGAGCTGCCCTCGGAGCCATGTTCCCTCTACCCTCCTCCACCTGCAGCTCCTGACAGCAGTTCCTGTGGCAGGAACCGTGGCCAGCCCTCTAGATTTATTTTTGCATTTAATCCCCATGATAACCCTGAAAGGAGACGTATTAGACTTTTCTCACAGAGCACAAGACTGAGGTTTGAAGAAGGGAAGAGCTCGTAAGTGGCATGCAGGGCCTCTCCCAGGTCTTCAGCCTCTATCACACACTGGCCTCTGGAACAGAAATGAAGGTCCCCAGCCCCTCAGGGCCTCTGGGGGTTGCTGGGTGCAGCATAGAGCCGGATGGGCTCTGACAGGGGCTGAGGAGGATGCAGAGACCCCCGCCCGCAGCCATCCTGCAGCAGCGAGGCCAGCCACCCGCGGCCCAGTGCGGCCGGCGAACGTGAATTAGCTGTAGCAGATGTTTTTACTCTGGGAACTACCAGACCTTTCTGGCCACTCAGTTATCCTTCAAGGGGATAAAACTCTACCCTTCTATTATGTGTTGTCATTGGAGCATTGCACAACTTTATCAAACTTTTTATTCTGGAAACTGAATTAATTTTCTGCAAGGGGGTTTTTGTGCGGCTCTTTAATCACATTTACTGGAGAACATGTGTACTGTACAGCCGGGGAGCCGATTACGGCTTCCAGAAAGGCCACTTTCAAAAGGAGATTGCCCTCGCTGCCGAGGCCTCCATCTCAAGGCCCCTGGGTTTTGTGAAGAGGAAAAAATTAATTACTATTTTAATAACGAAGCCAAGCCGGCTGAAAATCCTCTTAGAGAGTGGCGGGATGATGTAAGGGCCGGCGGGGGGGATATGAAAGCTCCGATCGCACCTCCGCCCTGCACGCAGCGCTCCATCCCGTAAGATGATACGGGCTGCTGGGTCACACATTAGGGAATTAGAAATATAATAATAACACTGTTTTCTCTTGGGAAGGGGAAAAGTTGTGATCCTGAGGCGCGGGCTGGTGGGAACTCCCAGGGCTGGCCCCTCTCTGCCCCCTCCCCGCCCCCAGCTCCAGGCTCCAGCAGCCAGAGTCGTGGAGTGCAGAGACGACCAGAGACCCCAGGAAGAGGTGGGCGGTCTCGGGGCTGCTCCAGGGCTCCCGGGGAAACATACCACCCCCCAACTCCCACCACCTCCCCCATGCCCCCCAACCCCAGTCCTCTCCTCTCCTCTTTAGCTTCCAGAGGCAAAGGCTGAGCTGGTCTTTCCTTCGCTCCACAGACACATGTGCTGGCTATTAATTCTCCTGAAAAGTAAAAGTAAAAGTTCTTAACCAACAGGGACCTGCTGCTGCTAAGTCACTTTAGTCTTGTCCGACTCTGTGTGACCCCATAGACGGCAGCCCACCAGGCTCCCCCGTCCCTGGGATTCTCCAGGCAAGAACACTGGAGTGGGCTGCCATTTCCTTCTCCAATCAACAGGGACCTACTATATAGCAAAAAAAAAAATAGTAAACGTTTTGCCCCAAAACAGTAGGGTGGGGTAGTGGTTATGGCCAAGTGAGCAGAGGGTTCCTGGTTACAAGAGGGTGTTGTTCTCAGGCCTGAAATAGTCTCCTCTCCCACCAAGGCTGATTCTAGTGGTGTTGATGAGGCTCGGGAATTAAGTGACCACGTTAGAACGATAAGGCCATGATCGCTCCTGAGACTCGTCACCCTACGGGGCCCCCAAGGTCTTATCCTTTTCTCGCCAAGGTGCCCCTTCACCCCTTGCCCCCACCTGCTCCTCTGCACTGTGTCCCCCCATGCCTCCCCCTGGGCGCTGTGGTGCCCACTCCCAGGGCAGGGTCAGCAGAGCCAGGGTCTCTACGGACACACCACGAGCCATTTACTGACCCGAGGAAGGCAGGATCCAACCAAAGGCTACCCCAATTCAGGTCCCTCCCATTTAAGAAAGAAAGACGTTTCCAAAAATCAGTAGAGACAGAGTGACTGAGAGAGACTTGTGTATGTCTGGGGGAAGGGCTGGGGAATCTATGAAAGAGATGCTTATTTAATCAGATTTCTCAGATCTGTAGTAAATGGCATATTGATGACTATTCTTCAAAAATCATATGAAAGTATATCGAATAAATTAAAGAGTTAGCACTCACCAGAAATATTTTATAATAAGTCCCCAGAGAAGGCACAGCCCTTCCAGGGAGCATGATGAACAATGAGATGACACGTGGTGTGGCTAGGAAGTCACAGGGGCTGCTGTGGTCAGCAGATGGGTCACGTTTACAGCAGATGGACGTCCATAACGGATGTGCTGGGAAAGCATCAGCCAACGTGGGTCCACTGGACCGAGCTCCACCTGAAAGATGCCCCCAAGCTGCGGCAAGCCCAGGGCAGGACCCAGCTGAGCGGACCCGCACACGATGGCGGAGGCAGCAGCTGGGAGGGAGGTGGCGTTGAGGAGGAAACTCTGCTGCACATCCGGAGCTGAGGAGCAGGAAAGAGACTCAGTGCCTCCTGAGAACGGAGACGCAGGAAGGCGTCAGGTCCCCAGCGAGGGCAGGGTGCCATCTTAACCAGAGGACATGTCTGGGGTGAGCAACGCAGCCCCGGCTGGGAGCTCCTTTCCAGTTAATGCACGCCTTCCTAAGTGTCTGGGGACCTCTGGGCTTACTCCTAAAGCCTGGAGAGAGTCCCATCTCCCCTGTGACCACAACAGCTGTGAGACCGTTCTCCCTGAGGTATCAGTTTACCCCAACTATTTCACAGACTTTCAACCACATTGAGAGAATTCAACTAGATTTCACATCACCTAGATTGAGTTAGGATCAGTGCCTCAGTGCAAATATATACACAGCATAGCATCAGAAGGAAATACGAACAACTCTCTGCATGCTCCTCACTGGCCATCAGAACACTGCTATCCTGGGGTCCCTGCTCCCTATTGTTTTTAAAAATAGGATAAAGTGATGGCTGTGTGTTCCAGTCGAAAAAACTCTATGTGACCAGTCCCCATCGTGGATGTGAGCAGGGCCTCGCCGCCCTGGTCTCTGCTTCCCCTTCCCCGTGGTGAGGGCAGGTGAGCACAGGTGAGGCGGGCCTGCCCTGCTCACCTGCGATGCTTCCTCTCTGCTTCCTTCCTTCCTTGTGAGTGATATAATCTCATCCACAACCCAGGCTGCCCGGGTGCATTAGGGAAAAAGCGGGCAGCATGGAGAGAGCCAGAGAAAGAGGAAAATCTGAAAGATCTCTATCTTTGGGGCAGTCACACCATCCAAATGGCCGAGCACTGCCTACAGAATTCCCACCCGTGGGACCTAAACACGGCTCCATCCATGAGGCCCCACTAAGTGGAGCTGGGCCCCTGGGGGACCGGGCAGAAGTTCTCCTGGTCCCACCCCCAGCACCAAGCTCCCAGGCTCAGTCATGGGGAGGGGGGCAGCCCACCCACCCAAGCAGGTGCAGCCCTGGGCGCCCTCCTGGGCAGGCCTCGGAGATGGAGACCCAGCCCCACACTGGCTGGGAGCCCTGGGGCAGGGCAGGCCACTCGCCTACAGGCTGGAGCCAGGCTGCGCAAGAGGGAAGATCATGCGCGGTCCTCACCTGGACTCTCATCCGTTCAGCCTGCGGGCCAGCCAGGTGGGGAGGGGGTGTCCAGAACCCCCACCCCCTCCTCAGAACAGGGCCCCTGACTCTCAGGCCGCCCTGGAGGGAAGGCCACGGGCCTCGTGGCACAAAGAATCCTTGACGTCCCAGCAGGCCCCGCCGTGCAGAAGTGGGTCAGAACCCCGGGGCCTGGTGCAGCAGACCACGGCCCGCACGCTGAATCCCGTTTCTGTGCTGCCCACGAACCAGAATGATATTTAAACGGTTAAAAACTTGAAAAGAATATGTCAGGGCATGTAACGCGGAGTGGAGTTTGAGGTCTGGGGCATAATGAAAGGTCCAGGGCAGACAGAGTCTGACCCCGCCGGGGCACCGAACAGAGCCAAGCTGATGCTGTGGACGCCGTGGAAATAGGGGAGCCGGGCCGGCGGACCCGGTCCCTCCACGCCCGCCAACTGAGCTTTCTCCTGACCCCCCGCCGTCGAGGGGGAGAGGACCTGAACTTTCAGCCCAACCCCTCTCCCCGGCTCACGCCACAGGAAGCCGTGCAGGTGACTTAAGATGGGGGTGCAAACCTTCCCCTCCCAGCCCGCAAACTCGAATTTCTCCAGAGCCACTCAGTTGAATGGAAAGAAAATGTATCAGACAAACAAATGGCGAAGTTTTATTAGCTGTTTATAACCTGTACTTTTTCCTAAATTGCCAGAGTTAGCATAAAAGAGACGTGTCATATTGATGTGAAGTCTCCCAGTTAGGATTATGAATTCCGTGACAGCACGATTGCCTTGATATCAATATGTTTTTTCATGAATTGCAAAGAAAAGCAGGTGTATAAAAATAAAACTCACATAAAATATAAATTATCATCATGCGAGTTAATTCTATACCCTCGGGACACAATCGCTCACGCACTTTATATTTGCCAAAATGTTTGCGAGTTACTTTTTTCCGATTTATTTATTTATTTCTATTTATTGAACATTTCTGTTCCCCTCACTGAGAGAACTCTGTAAGATAGACGTCTTATTTCCATAACCGCCCCTGGAGGACAACAGTCATAAAATGTTTCTGTATTAACCTTGATGTCCCAGATAATGGGATGCGGAGTGTCATGCAAAACGCACACCATGCTGGAGTCGGGTCTTCTCCTTAGAGGGGGTGGGACCGGGGGCTGAAGGAAGCCACTGTCTCCTTCTCAGAGTTGGCGCCCTCACGAAGGAATGAATGAGTGGAATCGGGGCAGAGGCCGAGTGTAGACATTGCCTGATCTAGCGGGACCTCAGCTTGTTCTTACTGATGACTGCCCTGTAGGTACTGATAACGTCCACGTGCCCACGAGCAGAGGTGAGCTCAGCCTCTCCCCTCTCTGCCACCTTCCCCCCGCCACCAGCACTCTAATGTTTTGAAAGCTCATCTGTTTCTATGTTTGAGATCCTTTTCACGTTGTCCCCTTGAAGAGAGATGAATGTGTAAACCTTGCAGAGGTGAATCATCATCTATTTCACCCTGGAATAAATTTAAGACTCTCCAGAACCTCTCTCTGAATCATCCCCCTACATGCCCGTCTCAGCTGCTCATGCCCAGCACTGAGGCCCTGGGCAAGGTGCAGCCTCTGATTCTCCAGAACAAGGTGGGCCAGTGCCCTGGAGCTGGCTCCCAGGGGACAGCTTTGGGGGACCCCATGGACCACACGCTGAGAACAGCAGGGTGGTTCTGGCCAAGGTCCCCTCTGGTGAGACCCAGACGACCCAGAGGTCTTGATGCCTCTGGTGACAGGCTCCGGAGTCCCCTCAGCCTGGGCTGCCCATCTCTACCTCCTCCTCATTCTCCCAGGGAAATGCCCACTCCTGCACCACCTAGAATCCACACAGAAGAAAGAGCTGACTTCCCCTGCTTCTAGGATGGTGTGCTCTAACATTTGTGTGTGGTTTCCCGCAGTTATAACAACTGTCTCCACTCTCTGCTCCGCCATCCACCCTACCGTGTAGCCCTGAGACACCTGAGCTGAGGTGGCAGCTTTTTATCTCCTGGATGAAAGGAGTGGCTGGACTCAAGTCCTCCTGGATGAGTGGACGTGGGTCCGGACAAGCAGTGCAAAGCAGAACCAGCCTGCACACCTCTCTCCCTCCCCACCCTGCCTGTCACACCTGTTACCTCCTCCTTCTGCCAAGAGCTCGTGGCACAGCTGGGAGGTTTTTACACCTGAGACGGAGGCGGGGCCAGTGTGACCAGTCCTCCCTGGGACACGGGGAGCCGCGTCAGGCTGAACTGTGTGAATGCATTTTGCTCGTAGAAAGAGGCGGCTCTGTGTGTTGTGGCCGTGGCCACACTGGATTCTGGATTCTCACAGTCTCGTGTGACCAGCGCCTCATGAAAAGGCTTTGAAGGAGCACCACGACCAAAACAGGAGCTCCCTGGAGGAGGAGCCTGACCCACAGTCCTGGGAGTGGTTCACGTCGGCCAGCTGTACCCAAGGCACGGGGCGGCTCTGCCCTCCGCGGACCAGGCCCTTCTGACTCGCAGGACAGAGTCCCCCGTCAGCCTCCCGTCAACACTTAGAAGAACCGTGTCGTGTGCTTCCCAATGATCCATGCAGTTTCTGCTTCATTCCCATCTCCAGACCAAGACCGAGGAAAGGCTTTAACCGCTAAGTGACCCAAACAGCTTTGCTCCCAAAGAGGATAGAGTCTACATTTGTGAACAAAGAAGCAAAGTCATAAGAGAATATGACTGATACTTTAATTAAATAAATTTCTCTGAATGTTTCAGACTGAGCACTCCAGGAAGCCTCATGTGAAGGTCCGAGCTCATCCTCCCACCCTCTACGCCCCGACACTGATCACACCCTCCTTCATTATGCATGATTGGACTATTATATTCAAGTTCCTTAGTAAAGGAAATAAGTTTTGTGCACCCTGTACCATCAAGCATGGCTTCACCCACTGCCAACACTTGATAAATATTTAATTAGCCCATACAATATCAATCCTGCTGGAATATACTGTGCACCAGTCTTTTTATGGAGAGTTCGTTTCTTAATTATATTGATCGCTCATATCATGTGAACCATAATTGGTTCTTTTCTTCTGACAATTTATTTTTAATGAAGTGCTTTTGACCTCTTTGTAATGGCAAAGTGTGTCTTCTCGCTAAAGTGGATCGCTTACCCCGGAATGTGTGCTGTCTGTCTTCCTTTTAATGTTGAGGAAGCGAATTGAAAGTTTAAGGAGACGTTTGTCCATTTGCCCATCAGGAAAGTTGCCCTCAGCCCGGGTGCCCTGCCACCTAGTGATGGGGGGGGGGGTGATGTAATAACCACTCCCAGGATCTTCAGATCCAGGAGATGACGCAGCCCTGGGGATGGACACCCCACCGACCTGGTCCAGACCATGTGTGACGCTCGCCTCGGGAAGAGGGACAGAGCAGCATGGATGCATATTCACTAACATACGTGAATAGACAGCCAATGGGAATTTGCTGTGTAACTCAGGGAACTCAAACTGGGGCTCTGTCCTAACCTAGAGAGGTGGGACTGGGCGGGAGGTGGGAGGGAGACTCAGGAGGGAAGGGACATGTGTATACTTGTAGTTAATTCATGCTGATGTATGACAAATCAAACCAATATTGTAAAGCAATCATCAATCAATTAAAAAATAAATAAAATTAAAAAACAACAGATCAGACAGAAAGGCGCACCGCAGCCTCCGGCAGGTGCTTTTCTCTTCACATCTTCCTCAGTCCTCACAAAGGTCACCCCAACCACAGCGTCCCTTCGCCCTTCTTCTCGGGCCTTGACTCCACAGGGCTCTTAACTAGCCGAGGCCGTCTGCTGTCCGGATTGGCTTGATGACCTCGTTTCACCCTTCACCCCACCTACCCACCCCTGTCCCCCCAACATGACATATCCCGGGCCCCTCATCCAACCAACAGCAACCCACCAACCACACGGGACCTTCGCCTTCCCTGGAACAGGGGGCGGTGGTGTTGGGCCCACCGGGTTCTGGTCCTGCAGCCGCCTTCTAGCTGTTCCCTGCTCGGATAGGACTCACCACCCCAGGGGGCCCGCTCCTCACCCCAGCGCAGCCAGTGCCACCCGATGACTCACGGTCCTGGGAGGGAGAGCCCTCCCAGCCTCAAGGGAGCCATTCCTGCGATGTGATGCTCGCCCTGGGCTCCCGGCCCCCTGAAGTGGGCGGAGCTGGTCTCAGCTGAACCCAAGCTTGTCCGCCCCTGCCCTGCCCCCTCCACCGCCGGCCTGAGGCTTGCCCTCTGCTCATCACCTGAAGTAGGATGTCCTCCTTCCTAAGAGAGTTGGAAACAGACTCCAGTGCGGGGGTCTCACCGGCTGGATAGAGGTGGGGACTTCCTCAGAGGCCACTGGTTGTGGACAGAGGTCAGGCAGGTGCATCGACAGGTGCAACATCTCTGCATTTTTCCAGGAGGATGGGATCCGTGAACATGAAGATGCAGAGCTGGGGCGGCGGCCAACTGCCACCCACCCGCTGAAGAGACAAAATGACAGACCGACCGGCCAAAAGTTTACATACAAGTATGGACGCAGTTGTACCCGCACCACCCGCCTCCCCACAGCAGGCAAAGAGCTTCTCACTGGGGCACCTGGGGGTCAGACACAGGACGACACAACTGAGATGCCAGCCACCTGGCGATGGCTTACGGACAGAGTAACCACATGTGACCCTACAGCGTGGGCACTGTGCCCCAAGGCCGCTCAGACACGGTCAGTGCAGGACAGCCTGCCAGCCAGGGACTGTGCTGAGCCCCAGCATGGAGTGCCCTTGAGGGAGTCCAACCAGCCACTTCTTAGCAAGTCCGTTCTATGGGACACCCCCACCCTGGAAGGGACAAGGTTCCACTTGACCAGGATGGACACAGCATCTGGGCGTGGGCTTGCTCTCATCACAGGCACATGGCTGCCATCAGAGGGCTTACAGAGGATGGACCCTCAGCCTGGGGATCAGGGGATGAGGTCCACTGGACCTTGGGAGCATCCTCGTGGCAGAAGGCCTTTGCCCCCTCACCTCTCCCTGAATGGACACACATGCACACATCTGCACACACACACATACACATGCACAAACTGTTTCAAACTGTCCGTAGTTGAGTGGACCACACACAGAGGGAAAAGCTTCATTTTTCATTTGCCAGACATCTATACAGTCGGACTGACCTCACCTCTAAATTCACGGGTCTACTCCCAGACTGCAGGCCTTGGGGTTTCTGCAGACACTGTGGAGGAGATGGTGAGGGTCAGGCTCCAGGGGAGTGGCCTGGGGCTCTGCTGTCAGCCCACTTCCGCACAAAGACGGGAGCCATGGACCTGAAACTATGACACAGAGCGAGTGTTCTATGCAGGCCACGGAGAAGGGCTGAGGACTCATGGGTCAAGTCAGAGAGTGCTTCTCTTTAAAATGAAGATAAGACACAGTCTCCAAGGTCGATGCTGTTACCACCCCGAAACTCAGGAAGAACCATGGGCAACCTCACCCAAACCCATGTCCACTGAGTCGATGATTCCATCCAACCATCTCATCCCTGTAAACCCCTTCTCCTCCTGCCCTCAATATTTCCCAGCATCAGGATCTTTTCAAATGAGTCAGTTCTTCACATCAGGTGGCCAAAGTATTGGAGTTTCAGCTTCAACATCAGTCCTTCCAATGAACACCCAGGACTGATCTCCTTTAGGATGGACTGGTTGGGTCTCCTTGCAGACAAAGGGACTCTCAAGAGTCTTCTCCAAACCAGCACCTCTACTTAGTGAAAAAGCCAGAAATGTGAATAAAGCAGATCCAGTGTATAACACACGGATTCTGATGCAGGAGGAACCCCCAGCATGCCGCAGGTGTGAGGGGCAGCCACCACAGCAGCTGAACTGCCCAAGGAAGACGGGGCAGGAAGGATGCTGGTCAGAGCCCTGTCCCCACAGAGACGATAGTGGCCCACCCTGGGGGTTGGGAGGAGAGAACTCAGCGCACCACAGTTCTGGGAGGGAACACAGATAGCAGGTCTGCGCTGCAGAGCAGTCGCAGTGGTAACTTAATTTGCTCTCAGGACGATTGCAGGAACAGCTACCCTGTCTGCACAGCTCATTTTCCAAAACAAAACTTGGTGACGGAGATCGGGATCTGACAGACGGTTTGCTTCTGGGAAGGAAGGGCATTTGAAGGATGCGCCTTCAGAATCCCCCGGGAGGGCAGAGCTCACTTTTAGGAGCCGAGATGTAAACACAGCTGTAAACAGACAATCATACCTTCCAAAGAGAGTCCTTTCCTTCAGTGCCACAGGCTAAGACCACACTAAGGGCCGCACACAGTAGGTGCTTAATAACAGTGCTTGAGACTAAAATGAACTTGCTAAGTGCAATGAGCAAATGACTTACTATTTATCTAACAGGCCACAAAAATGGGCAAGGACGGTAAAAAGATGACAGTGGTTGAGCCGATCACAACCACCTGAGAGCCCCAATGCTGGTTCTATCTCCCGTCCAGGGTGCAACGTCTTTCTGGGGGATTAAGAGTAACACGACTTCAGGGTGAGTTTCTTTGGAGACTTTACTGCCACTCTGTGGAGACCCGTCTCACTGGTACTGAGTCTCTCAGGATCCTTTGGACACAAGCAGCTGGAACAGAGCTTGAGAGAGTCCCCCAGTAACATCACCAAGACGAGCCTGACCGGCATGCAGGATGGGCATTTCCAAGGTCTCCAGGAACAGTGGTGGGCATCCTGGTCCGCGCACACGCCTCCATCCACTGCCCGCTCCTCACAGGCACGAATCCAAACCCCATTCCCTCCACTCAGCCAAACCTATGGGACCGGAAAACAAAACCACAGTGACTCATTTCTGAAGAAAGTTGTAGGCATCAACTAGGGCACTTCAGAGACACGTCCATCGGGAAAGAGGATAAATATGGATCTTCAGCTTAATTCAGGCCCAAAGGAAAAACTAAGGCTTGGGGTTTGGTTTGAATTCACTGAGTCTTTGTCTAGAAGGGCCTGTATTTGGAGATGCTTTTCTGCCTTGACTTTTTCTTTTACCTGTGGGTGACCTTCTCCTCCCCTTGAACTTGCACAGGACATTTCCTTACTTAAGTGAGGCTGTTTGATCCCAAATTGCCTCAACCAGTGACGGTCCCCAGGGCCCATTGACAGGCACAGTAGTAAGCTGGAGCTCACCAACACCTCTTGAGATTTTTGTTTTTGACGAAAATTAGGTTTTTGTTGTTGCTTCTTTTCATTCAGTCACCAGGATGCTCATTTTGATTAAGGAATTTTCTTTTGGAGAAGCAATCCTTCCAGACTCTGAGGAGACTACAGACAGATGAAGAGAAAAACAGAGGCAGAAGAGAGTTAAGGAGGTTTCATGGAGAACTGGGAGAAGGCGATGGCACCCCACTCCAGTACTCTTGCCTGGAAAACCCCATGGATGGAGGAGCCTGGTAGGCTGCACTCCATGGGGTCATGAAGAGTCGGGCATGACTGAGCAACTTCACTTTTCCTTTCATGCATTAGAGCAGGAACTGGCGCCCGACTCAAGTGTTCTTGCCTGGAGAGTCCCAGGGACAGGAGAGCCTGGTGGGCAGCCGTCTATGGGGTCGCACAGAATCAGACACGACTGAAGCAACTTAGCAGCAGCCGCAGCAACAGCAGCATGGAGAATTCCAAGTGGGGAAGAAACGCTTTTAAAAGGGAGGAAGTTGTTTCTATAGTTTTACAGAATCCACGTGTGCAAAGATGGAGCTAGAAAACAAACATGGCCTCCTGAGAACCTGTGCTCTGTGCTCAGAACCCAAACACAAGATTCAACACAGTTATTCCAGTCCCCTGCCCTGAGCTTAGTCCCCATAGATAAACAACATGCACAGACACCCTCACCACATGTGTTGATCCACAGACTACAACCAAGGCACATTCTTACTTCCATGTTCAGTACTTATGAGGCTATTTGAACTGGCCTCGATGGGCTCATACAGACCCACCTCCACCTTGGAGCTCTTGTGCCCACAGGACAATCAAGGTGGTCTGGGAACAAACTCCTAGCTTGAACGTTTCAAGTAACAACACAACAGCAAGAGGTAGTCTGCATTCCTGTGCAAGAAAACTGACGGTGAAGCAGGATCCACTTGCAGCCCCAGGTACCTTCCGAGGGCAAGTGCTTCTCCAAATTTAATCCCTACAAGAATCACCTAAATGGCCACTGAAAATTCAGACTCCTACACCTCCTCTACATACCCGACTCTGCAGCTTTGATAAACGGTTCAAGAAATGGCATTTCATCAGATGTTGGTGGTGGTTCATGTGCAGCTGGTACTCGGGGCTCTGAGAAACCCAGGCTAGCTCCATACTCCACCCCACCACTCCCATCTCCCCAGGACCAGCATGCTACCCCTGGGGGAGACACTCAGTGTGCTCATGTGCTCGTGTCCGAAGCGTGGGTCCTGAGAATGCAATGGACTGGAGACCAAGTAGACGGCACAGGGGGCAGTACTCCTGGGAAGAAGGGCCGTGGGGCCCCAGCTTCTGCACCCCAGGCCGGCACACGTCCTCCTCTGCAGAGGTCATGGCTGGGGGTGGTCTTTCACTTGACCCCTCCTTGCAGACAAGGAGGGGCTCTGAGAGGCAGACCTCTCGGCCACAAGGCGCGGAAGTGGCCGGAGTTGGAAGAGGAGATGCTGACCTAGTACACAATCCACAGCACCCAGTGTGTTCCGCCTGCCGACAACAAGACCTTGTAGGGTGACGAGGCTGCAAGCTACATGGCAGGTGCCTTGACCCTGATGGATGAAATATGCCAAGAGCCGGCTCTGCAGCACGCCCGCACAAGCAGCATCAATGCCGTATTCTGGACCTTTCTGGGTGGGGCGAAGGGACTGCAAGGTTTTCTTTAGCTTCCTCTCCTGACAACATACTTGATTCAGACAGAAGCCAAGAAAAGAGATGATGTGAGTATGAAGCTCCCGGGGCCGTGAAGACAGGAAGGCGCGGGGACGCCGGGTGCTCGGCCCGCGCCGACGCCGGGCGCCTCTCGGGCAGTAAGAACGCCCGCCTCCCTGCCCTCGGCTCAGCCTCTAGAAGGACGGCTGGAGCTGCAATCACGGCCCTGGATTAATGGAGCTTGAACAACTTCAAACACTGCTGAACAAGTTCTGACAACCTCTTGTGAAGTTTCTCCTCCACCGGCTGGGTAAACAGCACACTGTCTCTTTAACTGATTTTATTTTTTTTTTTCTTTTCTTTTCTTTTTTTTTTTTTTAGTTTAAAGATTACATTTAATATCTATTTCCCAGCAGTGTACAAACTGACATCATCTACTCATAAAAGCGGAATGCTTTGCTTTTTTAAGCTTCAAGCTGAATAACAAATTGCCACAGATGACAGCATAAAAGAATAACAGAATGGAATCAAAAGAAAATTCATTGTCAACAGAAACCCCCTGCTGAGGAATTTCAATTTCATATATCTAATTATCCCTGTCAGTTGGAAGAACTGACAAAAAGCATTCTTTGTTCTCGTCTGCCTCCCGCATCTCACTCTCAATTAATTCCGGCATACAAATATGACTAATTGTCTTTGCAGTGCTCAAGAGCGCTGTATATAAATGTTCACGAACTGAAAATGATTTGCAGGGTATTCACGCACTGATTTATGATATCTGAACACAATAGACATGCATAATTCAGGTGACCACGTTCGCACCCTCCCACACCCGTATTACAGAGATTAAGCAAGATTCTCTTTTCACGTCCCTTTTTCATATCTGCTTTGTGACAATAACTCACTTTGCACCTATTAAAAGAGGAAGCATTATATGTCTGCTGTTGCTCATTGAAATTACCATGAACAAGATTATCAGCATTTAAATAACATACGGGCAGTGAAGTGACTTGGGGAGGAGGGCGGGTGGTGGGACGGGGAAAATATTAGGGACTTTTGAAAAGCAAGACAAGATCTCTGTGTGAAGGTTAAAGTTTGAGGGTTTTATTTCAGCTTGTTGGTGTGGCTGGGGGATTTGCTTTGTGTTTTTTGTTTTGTTTTCTTTCTCTTTCTTTGCCCCTCCATCATGATCGATTATTAAAATGCTTTTCAATTAACGTAGCTAAGGCTTTCATTGTCTTCTTTAGTCAATTCAGGTAGCTTTCTCCCACTTTTTTCAACTTCAGCAACTTAAACTTTACACTGTTTGTGGTAACATCTAAACAAATTATAAATAGGATTCAACACGCAATAAAGGGGAAATAATATGTGAGAGGACAAAGGCTTTTGCCACTGGAGAGTGCCTATTTCTAAAAATTAGGTTTTCTCTGCTTCTTAACAAAATCATTTTTACAGTTATAATTTAAAGTTAACTGTAATTCAGAAAATGAAAGTTAGAGTTCTGCCCTAATTATGGCAGCCAAGTAGTCTGTTCCAACAAATCTACAAAACTACAATATTTACTTAACTGTTACCAGATATGCGTAATTGCAGGCTTGATCTAAACATACATTTTATTATCATCTGTGCTTTTTGTTGCAAAAAAATTAAAAAACGAAGCCTGCTTTGGTCAGAGCTGAGTAGCCTCTTTAAAGTTTGGAGAATGAAAGCTATTCACTAACAAGTAGACATTTTTTGGAGTCTAATCATATTGTCAAGGTTACTAATAAAGGACCAATATGACATTCTAAAGGGCTTAGTATAAATTACCCCCAAAAAAGTGCTTTTGAGCAGTGAAAGATTTTTTTGTGAACTGCTTCTCCTGAATTTTTTAGTGTGGGAACTTTAAAAAGTGTGCTTCCGGGGTAATTTTTATAGGAAAAGCAACAATTGAAGATACATGCTCTTTCCTCAGACACACACTGTCAGCAGCTGCTTACCTGCCAGAAATAGCTAAACAGCCACCAAGCTGCAGTGCTCCTCTGTTGTCTGAAAGTGCGTGGACTGGAATCCTGCCCGATGCGGAAGACCCCCGTGGGCCCTCCTCCCCCAGCCCCCCTCTCTGAGGGCCCCTCTGGCTCTGCAGCACTGGCGCTCCTGCTTCTGTTAAAGGCCATCTCAGGGTCCACGGAGGGCCTAGACACTGACTGCAGACTTCTGTGTTCAGGGAACAAGGACTCATTTAACAACAATTCTTAAAGCATGAGCAGGGTCTCATCAAGATTTGACTTTGGGCTTGAAGTTGTACACACGGGGCCACCGTGGACACTGTAGAGCGGATCTTGTCGTGTTGGATCACAGTCTCTATTTCTGTGCTTCTATATTTCCACAAGGAAAAAAGATACATGCATATGTGCACGCTCATCTAAGTACAAAGAATTCATGTTTATGTATGGCAAAACCAATACAATATTGTAAGGTAATTAACCTCCAATTAAAATAAATAAATTTATATTAAAAAAAAAAAAGATGCTGTGAGATCAAATGTAACTGTGGCTCAGACAGTAAAGAATCTGCCTGTGATGCAGGAGACATGGGTTCAATCCCTGGATCAGGAAGATCCCCTAGAGGAGGAAATGGCAACCCACTCCAGTATTTTTGCCTGGAGAATCCCATGGACAGAGCAGCCTGGCTGGCTATAGTCCACAGGGTCACAAAAGAGTCGGACACAATTCAGTGACTAAACAACTATCAGAACAAAATGCAACTACATTCTTGAATTCACTACTACTAAATCCAAAAGGACAACAGTTTTGAAAAAGAGGATCATGTCATAAACCTCAGTGGGTCTTAGGGAAAGATGAGGTACAGGACTGACCCTCATAACAGGTCTGAGTGGAAGTGCCCACCGGTTGTTGGAGAGGCACTGGGGTGTGTGGCGACATTTGGCCAAGTGTTCTCAGGGTGACTGAAGGGAAGATACGATTCTTCTCCGTGTTTCCAAAGCAGCAAACACCTTCCTATGCGTCACTGTCGAGTCATCCCCCTCTTTGACTGTGTAGTAGTGCTAGTTGCCCAGTCATGTCCGACTCTTTGCGACCCAACAGACTATAGGACTAGGCTGCTCTGTCCATGGGATTCTCCAGGTAGGAACACTGGAGTGGGTTGCCATTTTCTTCCCCAGGGGATCTTCCCAACCCAGGGATCGAACCCATGTCTCCTGCATTGCAGGCAGATTCTTTACCATCTGAGCTACAGGGAAGTCCCCCTCCTTAAAGAATGACAAATATTCATGAACTTCAGGGAAACTTTCTGAAAGCTCAAGTTATAAACTCTCTGAACAAAACACGGAAACAATACAGTAAATTAAATCTCAAGAGAAAACCTGTTTGTTTTCAGAAGATATCTTGGGTGACCAAACAGAGTGGTGAGTTTGAGACAGAAGAGTCTCTGGTCAGAGGGAGACCAGCGCAGCTGCGGGACTAGAGGCTCGAGGACCCCTCTCCCGTCTTCCATCCTGAAGGCAGCGCGGCTCCCACCTCCACAGCCTGAGCCTGACCTTGGTGTGAAGCCGGCAGTGTGAACTGGAGTCTGGAGTGGCTAGAGGACTGGGCCTCGAACTGTCCAGTGTGCCCGGAACAGAAGGCCCAGTGAAGCAGGGCGGCACTGGGTGGTGGCCATCAGCAGTGACAGGAGAGCCAAGGAGGGTGGAGACGGGGCAGGGGTGACAGTGGACAGGGGGGTCAGTTAGACTCCATCCCGAGGTCCATGTTTAGTGAGAGCCTCCCTTTGATGTTCCGCCTTGTGTTACAGAGATGAGGACTTTAAATCAAACTGCACTTCCTATCAAAGCTAGTGAAACTCTTATAGGTTTTGCATTGCAAAGCTGCTTCATCACTTTCTCTGCCAAGATTTTTAAAAATTTAAGATGGTAATAGAACAATTGATTGCTGGGTCCCTCCAGGACATATTGTATTATGACTGTTATCAACACGAGGACTGAGTGTCCGAATCCCAGCGAACTCAGACCAAAGCTGAGGAGGAGTCCAAGCTGTGTTGTGGGTTTTCTTAAGGCGCCAGCAATTCTCATGCAACTGACTGAACTTTGGAATTTCATCTCAGGATGTATGCAGAGACGGGATGCTGTTCTCCCAAGCAGGCATGACTGAGGGACTGGTGAGCACAGGGATGAGAGATGGCCTGTATCTGCCTCTGAGAGATGCCAGCTATTTGATGCAGGCACCAGCAGAGTGGCTCTGGGTCCCTGGGGATCACAACAGCTAATGATGCTCTGCACCCACATCGGTGCAGATGTGGTAGCCCTGCATCCTCCTGGGCCAGCCCCTTCCCAAGGGCAGCCTGAGTGCATGAGTGACTGAGTGCTCAGTTGCTCAGTCGTGTCTAACTCTTTTCAACCCCACAGACTGTAGCCCTCCAGGCTCCTCTGTCCATGGGATTCTCCAGGCAAGAATACTGGAGTGGCTGCGATTTTCTTCTCCAGGGGATCTTCCCAGATCAGGGATCAAACCCAAATCTCCTGCATTGGCAGGCAGCTTCTTTACCACGGAGCCACCTGGGAAATGGATTTCTGGTGTGGGAAGGGAAAGATTAATGATGGGGGAGGGGGTGGAAGAAATAGAAAGACCACTGAAGCCTAACTCATTAATCAACAATTTCCAGATATTATAATTTCAAAAACACAACTTGCTACTCTTAATTTTTTTAAAACGTTTACATTGCAATCATTATAGATTCATAAGCCTTTGTGAGCTATAGTAGAGTCTGGAAAGATCTGCTGGTCCTCCCCAGCTTTGCCCAGGAAGGCACCTCACTATGAAACAGCCTCACAGCCAGCCTCACGTTGTCCCCCATCTGCCTCTAGACACCACCACTGTGATGTGATATGTATATATGTGCAGTTCTGTCAAGTGAGCATGCTCATGTGACCACAGCCCAGTCATGAGCAGAACAGCCACCACTGGGGCCCTGAGCTACCCGTTGTCACACAGCCGCCTCCCTCCACAGCCCCGACCCCTGATTTCTACAGTTTTGCATTTCAACATGCCATGTGGATAGAATCAGTTTGTAGCTTTTTGAAATGGGCTTGTTTCACTTGAGATGATTCCTCTGTGACCTTCCAGGCTGTTGCATGAGTCCACATCTTCTCTTTGTTGCTAACTCATGTTTCTGGGCATGGGGGTGCCATGATCAGCTTAACCTCCCACCTGTGGATGGACACCTGGATTGTCTCCAGCCTTTGCAGCTAAAGGGACAGCTGTTGTGAACATTCCCATAGGAGTACTAAGTGAATACAGATCTCCTTTGTCTTGGTCTGCGCCCACATACAATTGCTGAGCTCATGATAAGGGTATGTTTTGCAAGAATCTGACATCTTTTTGCTTTGAGTTTGCCTATGTCAAAGTATTTGAAGTGAGCTTCATATAGACAATCATTAGTGTTGTTTCATTTTTTACGTCTCTTCTGCTGATCTCTGAGTTTTAATGATCATATTGTTTAGACTGTTTACACTTAATTATTGATCTATTAGGGCTCAGGTGAGCATTTAGTTTCTTTTCTGTTTGTGTCTTCTGTTTTCATTTCTCTGTCCAGGCCTTCCTGTACATCACCAACTCCTGGAGTTAACTCAAACGCATGTCCATCAAGTCGGTGATGCCATCCAGCCATCTCATCCTCTGTCGTCCCCTTCTCCTCCTGCCCCCAATCTCTCCCAGCATCAGAGTCTTTTCCAATGAGTCAACTCTTCGCATGAGGTGGCCAAAGCATTGGAGTTTCAGTTTTATCATCAGTCCTTCCAATAAACACCCAGGACTGATCTCCTCTAGGTTGGACTGGTTGGATGTCCTTGCAGCCCAAGGGACTCTCAAGAGTCTTCTCCAACACCATGGTTCAAAAGCATCAATTCTTCTGCACTCAGCTTTCTTCACAGTCCAACTCTCACATCCATACATGACCACTGGAAAAACCATAGCCTTGACTAGATGGACCTTTGTTGGCAAAGTAATGTCTCTGCTTTTCAATATGCTATCTAGGTTGGTCATAATTTTCCTTCCAAGGAGTAAGCGTCTTTTAATTTCATGGCTGCAGTCACGATCTGCAGTGATTTTGGAGCCCAGAAAAAACAAAGTCTGACACTGTTTCCCCATCTATTTCCCATGAAGTGATGGGACCAGATGCCGTGATCTTAGTTTTCTGAATGTTGAGCTTTAAGCCAACTTTTCACTCTCGTCTTTGACTTTCATCAAGAGGCTTTTTAGTTCCTCTTCACTTTCTGCCATAAAGGTGGTGTCACCTGCATATCTGAGGTTATTGATATCTCTCCTGGCAATCTTGATTCCAGCTTGTACTTCCTCCACTAGGTCCCTTTAAATATAATGATGTTACTTCCTGTCCACACATAGTGTTGTGGTTTTGCTTCAATAAACAAGGATGACTTTAGCATGTGTGAAGGCAGCATATTACATTGACCTTTATTTTACCCATTCTGGTCATCTCTCCTTTCTGAAGACTCAAAGCTTCTTCTGTTGTCACTTGCCTCTTCTCTGTCTGGAAAACTTCCTTTAGTTGTTCTTGAAAGGTAGGCTTTCTAGCAACAAATCCTCTTACTTTTCCTTCATATGAGCGTGTCCTGATTCCCTTTCATTTCCAAAGGATATTTCACTGGACAGAGAACTGAAATGTGTTGTTCAGCTTCCTCCTGGTTCCCATGGTTTCAAATAGGGAGTCTGCCGTCCCTGGAGTCGCTATGACCCCAGTGTACCGTCCTTTCTAGCTGGCTACTTTCAGGACTTTTTCTTTCTCTGCAGTGTGTGAACATTAATTAGAAAGGCTCTTGGTGTAGATTTCTTTGGATTTATCTAACTTTGAATTTCTTTAGCTTCTTTAATCTGTAGGTTTGTCTAGTGCTAAATTTGGGGGTTTTCAGCAAACACCTATTCAGCGCATTCTCTCACGTCTCTCCTTCTGGGAACCCAACAGTACAAATGTCAGGTCTCCCGTTATTGTCCCACAGGTCCTTGAGGGCTCTATTTTATAGTTTACTCTCTTTGTTTTCAGTTCAGGTTAATTCGGTTGACTCTCTCCTCTGTTGGATGGCATCACTGACCCAATGGACATGAGATTGAGCAAACTCCAGGAGATGGTGAAGGACAGGGAAGCCTGGCATGCTGAAGTCCATCGGGTCACAAAGAGAAGGATGCAACTGAGTGACGGAACAACAACAACTCTCCTCTGTCATCTCCATCCTACTATGGAGCCCACTAAGCCAGTTTTTTATTTTAGAGATCTTATTTTTAGTTACATTATTTCCATGTGGTTCTTCTTTATAACTTCGTCTTTGATGAGATATTCAATTTTTTATTTTTATCAAGAGAACTTGTAATTCTTCTGAAGCATTTTCATAATGGCCACTTTAAAATTCTTGTCTAAACATATTAATATGTGATTCATTTCAGTGTTAGTGTCTGTTGACTATATTTTTTCATTCAACTTGTGGGTTTCCCACTACTTGGTTTGATGAGTGATTTTTGGCTGTGTCTTGGATATTCTCGAGATTGTATTATGGCAACCTGGATCTTGTCAAATCTATTTTTAGCAGGCAGTCCCCATGTTGAGAGGGCCAGGTGAGTGTATATGTTTAGTTTCTCCAAGCCCTGATGATACCACCCCAGCAAAAGTAGGAGACTGACTCCCACTACCTTGTTTCTTAAGACCTACTCTGTGGGGCATTGGTAACACCAGGTGGGGATCAGGGTGGGGGGAATCTCACATTGCTGAAAGGGGTTGAAGCTCTGCTCCCTCCTTTGTCCAATCAACACCATTCCCACAGAACAAACAAGACACTGTCTCACTGGCTGCAACTGAAAAGTCAGCAAAATGCTCACATGCTCAGCCCCACAGACACCACCACAGCCTGCCCCACGGGAGTAGGCGATGGGGTGAGGAGGTGCTGTGAACTGTCTGCTTGCACATGAACTTGTTGGACTCACAGGGGGAAGGAGCATGCGGAGTTTTTCTGGGTTTGGTGGGAGTAATGTTTGCTATTGTTAGTCATCATTTGCCACCGTTTTCAGGCTCGGGGGAACTGACTTTTCCTGAACGTTTGTCTTCTGTGCCCATTGGTGGTTCTGGGCTGCGGGTGCTGAAACGTCTGCTCACCCTCCAGGATGTCAGGTAGGCGAGGAGGACTCACTGTCACCCAGGCTCAGGCTCTCTATCTGGCCCCACTGGCTTTCTCTCTCCATCCCTCAGAGTCTTCTTGTAGTTACTTGTTGAGGTACGGTCAGAAATTCTTACCTGTAAGAGGGAGAAATTGGGAGGAATGGAGCTATTCCATCTTGACTAAAACCAGAACATTTTCTTATAGTTTTTAATCCACTAGGATAAAATGAAAAGGAAATAAAGAGATGTTCCTTGTGAATTAGGCTTATCACAGGCAAGCATTTCTAAATCTCAGCAATACTGATGTCCAGGGAGAACTGGTTCTCTGTGTGGGGGCTGCACTGCATGCTTGATCTCCATCCATTTGATGCCAGTGGCACAGCCCTCCCACATCCTGACCTCAACACACCTGCGGATATCACCAAGTGTCACCCAGGAGGCAAAGTCACTCATTGTTGAGAAGCACGAACTGTGATCAATTAGAAATGTTTTATATACCTACCGACGGTGTGTGTGTGTGTGTGTGTGTGTGTAAATAGGATATTTTATTGATTCTTCCAGAAAAATAACAAATTCTAGTGAGTCTCTCATTTTTATGCCTATTCCAAACTACCAAACACTGATGAAATATGTATAAGAACTAAATAAATGAGGAGATATACTGCAAAAAAAAAAGATGGTATGATCAATAGGTATCTTGCCAAAGTATCTGAAACTTGTACAACTCAAGAGCTCACTGCTGGCTGCCTCTGAGAACATGAGACTGTCACACCAGCTTCTACAGAAGAGACTTTCACACTATCATTTACTTAAAGTTACAAGTTTCCAGAGGCCCTCTGGTCTAAACATGTTACATTCATAGAAAGAAAAAACAAAAAATGCTCACAGCCTCCATCAAGTAAGTGATGCCATCAGCTCTGCCATGTCAGAACCTGAAGAAATATACCCAGAAGTTAGCAAGAGTGGGAAAGAAAACCAGAGAATTCCAGCAGCCAGTAAATAGGGGCATGTGCATGGGAAACTGGTCACCGTGTGTAGAGAGGGAATCGGGAGAGAGGGCTGTGCTGCTGTCCGTGGTCCTGGAGGCCCTGCCGTGGTTGGGGGGGGGGGGGGGGGGCGGGGGGCGGGGTGTGTCTTGGAGTCCCGTCCACCGGAATGCGAGACCAGGTGAGGGGAAAGGGAAAGGGGTAAGGAGAAAAGAGTGGGAACAGGGAGGGAGGGTCCTGAGAGGCACACAGAGGGAGGGCCTCTTCTCAAACACCCAGGTGCAAGGTTTATTTCTAGAAAAACTGCCAAAAGTGGCTTTTTGGTTTTCAGTCTCACTCTCAAAAGATAAAAATTAAAAAGGTGGTTCACAGCACAATCTACGAGCCACGTTAGTGTGAGATTTCTGGCTTTCTGCCCAAGTCCTGGTCTCTCCTCCTCATACTGCCTCTGAAACAGCATCATCCTAAATGAAAAGCCAGGATAGCAGCCCAGTGACGTGAGAGGTGCTCAGTCTTGTCCGACTCTTTGCAACCCTGTGGACTATACAGTCCATGGAATTTTTCAGGCCAGAATACTGGAGTGGGTAGCCTTTCCCTTCTCCAGGGAATCTTCCCAACCCAGGGATCAAACCCAGGTCTCCTGCATCACAGGTGGATTATTTACCAGGTGAGCCACAAGGGAAGCCCAACACTCCAGTTCAGTTCAGTCACTCAGTCGTGTCCGACTCTGTGACCCCATGGACTGCAGCACGCCAGGCCTCCCTGTCCATCACCAACCCCCACAGTTTACTCAGACTCATGTCCATTGAGTCGGTGATGCCATCCAACCATCTCATCCTCTGTTGTTCCCTTCTCCTCCCACCTTCAATCTCTCCCAGCATCAGGGTCTTTTTCAATGAGTCAGTTCTTCGCATCAGGTGGCCAAAGTATTGGAGCATCCAAACTCCCCAGTGGATGGATCCAAATGGTGATTGGGCCCCTTTGCTTGCGTTACTCTTTTCTGCTCACCTTCAGTTGCTTGAGAGGTGAGCTTTCCTTCTCCGTGTCCTGGAAACAGGCTGCATCCAAGCAGTTCGCTGAGCAGAGCACGAGGAGGGAGGAGGAGCAGAGAAGACAGCGGAGCCTCGCGAACAGCCTGCAGCTCGCGCTCCGGACACCAGGCAGATGTACAGATGGAGCTGTCGGCAGTGGAAACACAAAGAGAAATACTGCTCTTTCTATTATCCAGAGGCTTCCCAGGAGCTGTTTGCCTCGTTGCCATGGCATGGGCGGTGAGATTTCATAACTCTCCCCCTGCCTGCCATGTGCTCCACCAACAATGCGAATTTAATCAGCCCAGACAGTCGGTCGGGTTTTGTCCATGTGAGTGGAATAAAACTTTTCTCACCAGCTAAACCCACAAAGTATCTAAAAGCCATAAATAATCGGTAGCCTCCTAACTTGCACCTGCCCGCTCTGTTTGACCAGGGCTGTGAGGGGCAGGGAACGACCACGGTTCCCATGCACTGCCTGGCTCTCCCGGTCATGAGGCCCAACGTGTTTGCAGTGGAAAACACCCGTGCTGGGCGGGGACATGTTATTTTTGAGTGGCAGAAATAATTCTGCTCCAAGTGATTCTCTTAGAAGGAAAAATCTTCACAAACATCTCTCACACAGGTCTAAGAGAATGACCAAAGGATGGCAAGATAAGAGAAAAACACATCAGAAAGATCGTCCAACAGGTTGGAGAGGGCAGGAGTAAATTTCACTTGCATCATTAGAAATGGAAACAGAACACTGAAATTCCACCCTTTCCTTTATGGTGAAAGATGCCAATAACACGGTCAGCGAGCTGGTGACAGAGGACCCAGAACTGAGTTTATTCATCACACCTGGAACTGTATGAACATTTTTGCATCTTTTCAGAAAATAATCTGCCCTATGTTGAAATGATAACAGTACAATATGATCAAGAAAGACTTCTTTTGAAAAAAGTCACCTTATATTTGCATATCTTTAGGGACGGTACTAGATTTAAATGTACAGTAGTGGATATTTAGACGTGTTTATTTTTATGTCTCTATTCTGTGATATAAGGCTATGAAACTCCCAAAAGCCTATTAAAAACATATTCACTTTCTGGTCAAGTGCCCATGAAATTCCTCAGTGTGTTTTCAATGTATGAAAGGGCCAAAAATTAAAAGACATAAAAAACACTTCTTTGACACAAAACTAGAAGATAGGATTTTAATGAATTTATCTGCTGACCCACTTTTTCAAAAGAATCGGAATATTTCCATTATAGATTACCAAAAGTGTCTTTACTTTTGGCTGACAAAGCAGAAAGAGAGACAATTATTTAAGCTATTTCTCAGCTCAGCTCCAATTAAAAAATAGGACACAAATAACAGGATACTTGAAAAGTGACTTTCTTAGGTTAGAAGTTAGAAGTGATAATCACTCAGTGGTGTCTGACCCTGCAACTCCACAGACTGTTAGCCCACCAGGGCTTTGTCCACTGAGATTCTCCAGGCAAGAATACTGGAATTGGTTGCCATTTCCTTCTCCGGGGGCTCTTCCTAACCCAGGGATCGAACCTCATTCTCCTGCATTGCAGGCAGATTCTTTACTATCTGAGCCACCCAGGAAGGCCCCTTTTTAGGTTCAGTTCGGTTCAGTCACTCAGTCGTGTCCGACTCTTTGTGACCCCATGAATCGCAACACGCCAGGCCTCCCTGTCCATCACCAACTCCCAGAGGTCACTCAGACTCATATCCATCGAGTCAGTGATGCCATCCAGCCATCTCATCCTCTGTCGTCCCCTTCTGCTCCTGCCCTCAATCCCTCCCAGCATCAGGGTCTTTTCCAGTGAGTCAACTCTTCCCATGAGGTGGCCAAAGTACTGGAGTTTCAGCTTCAGCATCAGTCCTCCAGAGAACACCCAGGATTGATCTCCTTCAGAATGGACTGGTTGGATCTCCTTGCAGTCCAAGGGACTCTCAAGAGTCTTCTCCAACACCACAGTTCAAAAGCATCAATTCTTTGGAGCTCAGCTTTCTTTATAGTCCAACTCTCACATCCATACATGACTATAGGAAAAACCATAGCCTTGACTAGATGGACTTATGTTGACAAAGTAATGTCTCTGCTTTTTAATATGCTATCTAGGTTGGTCCTAACTTTCCTTCCAAGGAGTAAGCATCTTTTAATTTCATAGCTGCAATCACCATCTGCAGTGATTTTGGAGCCCATAAAAATAAAGTCAACCACTGTTTCCACTGTTTCTCTATCTATTTCTCATGAAGTGATGGGACCAGATGCCATGATCTTAGTTTTCTGAATATTGAGCTTCAAGCCAACTTTTTCACTCTCTACTTTCACTTTCATCAAGAGGCTTTTTAGTTCTTCTTCACTTTCTGCCATAAAGGTGGTGTCATCTGCATATCTGAGGTTATTGATACTTCTCCCGGCAATCTTGATTCCAACTTGTGCTTCTTCCAGCCCAGCGTTTCTCATGATGTACTCAGCATATAAGTTAAACTAGACCACTAATCTGAAGAGCTCCACTTTGACAAGAAGCAAGTGGCCGCAGAGGGACCTTCTGAAAACTTCAAGCACTTGAACGAGTGAAAACATGCTTAGAAGGTGGGAACCAGACATGAGGGCCCATGCTGCTGTCCTATCCTCTCCCTCATAGCTGCCCCGCCTCCCCAAGCCATGAGCCACACTTTCCACCCATCTCTTCGGACCTTTGATGTGGTTGCAACTGGTTCCCCGTGGGAGACATTAACAAAAAAGATCCTCACTTTGAGTTGAGAATGCCCAGGGAATGCTTGTGAAGTGAGGGAAACCAATAAGCCCCCTGCACACCTCACCTGGAGCCTGGGCACACTGTGAGATGACTCACAGACACCCGACTCCTGCTCAGGCCTGAGCAGGCGTGCTCCAGACGGCCAGGGTGATGGTCAGCCTCCCTCAAGGCTACAGGGGTTCCATGAAACTAACCCACTGATATAAGCAACGTGAATTCAGAAGTGGGACCCTGAAAGCACCTCTCAAAAGACACCAAACAATGTTTAGTGACCTTGAATGAACAACAGTCTCAGGGGAAACACTGAAATTGAATACTTAACATCCAGCACATAGTATGTGGCCATTGTGGGTCTGCTTTCCTGTAGAGTTTTCACACAGGTGAAAAGAAGTCATCTCACCACTAGAAAAGCTCCATTTCCCACTCTGTTTGTGGTTCATCACAAGGATACTGAAGCTGAAGCTCCAATACTGGGGCCACCTGACGCGAAGAGCCGACTCACTGGAAAAGACCCTGATGCTGGGAAAGACTGAGGGCAGGAGGAGCAGGGCATGACAGAGGATGAAATGGTTGGATGACATCGCCAACTCAGTGGACATGAAACTGAGCAAGCTCTGGGAGATAGTTGAGGACAGAGAAGCCTGGAGTGCTGCAGTCCATGAGCACATGGACAGACACAAAGAGTCAGACACAACTTAGTGGCTGAACAACAGTAAGAAGGAGTCTGGTGAATCGTATTGCTGGGGCAGAAATAGACACGTTTATTATCATTTCCATTGAAATGCACCAGCTTCTACTTGTGGATTTTTAAGCAACAAGAATAAAAAGGAAACTGGTCTTTATCTTCCATTTTCACCTTGGCCAAACTCTACACTGAGCAGAAAGTCAGCAAGACTGGAAAGGACCTACCCAGGACTGAGCCTGGGGCTCTGTGGGTCCTGTCCACTTTAAGAGGTGTTATTACTTGCCAAGTACAGAGCTGAGACTCCAAATGGTTAAACAGCAATGTTCTGGGCCATAATCAAAATGAAAACCGGATCTTTAATCAAAACATCTGAAACCACCTTGACCAGCTCATTGCTGGTGTCTCCACCATCCCCGGGACAGACCCACTTCACCTGCCTTAGCAAACAGCCTGTCCAGTCTACGTTCCAGCTTTGGCTCTCAGGTCCTACAAGGCACTGCCCTTGATTGGCTTGTTCGTTGACCCAGCAGCTCTGAGACAGTCAGGAGGGCAGGAGGTGTGGCTCTGCCGGATTGAGGTGGACGTGGAGACAGGACCTTCCAGAAGCAGTCCCTGCATTTTCTGCTCCTATCTCCTCTGGTCAAGGTGAACTCGGCCAACCCTGTCCTCTGACAGTGCCTCATGCCGGCACTGGGCAGCCAGGGCTGCAGGCTCCAGAGGCCCGGGTCCAGGCAGGTCCAGATGTGCCCTGTACAACAAAGAGATTTCTTTATAGCAAGAATGTCCCCTGTACAGGCCAAGAGCTCCCCAGGCCCACTGATGACCTGGCTTCCCCCTCCGTTGTCATGGGCACCCAGAAAGGGTACAACAGAGCCAAGGCCCCCAGTGCCCGCACCTCTGGGGAATGTGTCAGTGAAAGCGGGGGGACATGAGCTCAAGGCAGGCCAGCGGAGGCTGAAAAGACCACCAGTTTGAAGCAAAGATGCCCATCTCCACACAGCACGTGCCATAGCGCATGATTTAGAGACACGGTTAGCAGTGGGAGGAGGCAGTGAGAGTCTGTCCTGAAGAAGTGCGGTCCTGGGCGCACAGGTGCTGCTTCTGAGGCCAGTGTAGTCAGGCAAGCCCACAAGCCAGTCTGCCCCAGGGCTCCGCACAACGGACCTCCCGGGGTCTGCAAGAGCATGGTCAGTGTTCAGCTTCTCCCCAGGGATGGCAGACTGCCTGGGATGGCGCAGGGGCAGCCTGAGGTTGCAGGACAAACCCACAGGCTGGTGCCCTGGCCTACTTGTGCTTTCTTCTAGCACTTGGCAGAAATGCCCCAGGCACTGGCATCCCCCTACAGAGACGCACTGGTGAGTGAAAGAGCCACAGCCTCTTCTACACGTGGACCATAATTAAGGGGAAGGGGAAATACCCCTCTGCAACTAGGCACTGGTCACGTCTCACCCTTCACTGATGCAGCAAGGGTGGTCCCTGTAGAGCAAGGGTGTTCCCCATAGAGCAAGGGTGTTCCCCATAGAGCAAGGGTGATCCCCATACAGCAAGGATGCTCCCTGTAGAGCAAGGATGTTCCCTGTAGAGCAAGGATGCTCCCTGTACAGCAAGGGTGTTTCCTGTACAGCAAGGATGTTCCCTGTAGAGCAAGGGTGTTCCCTATAGAGCAAGGATGTTCCCTGTAGAGCAAGGGTGTTCCCCATAGAGCAAGGATGCTCCCTGTACAGCAAGGGTGTTTCCTGTACAGCAAGGGTGTTCCCAGTGAAGCAAGGGTGTTCCCTGTACAGCAAGGATGTTCCCTGTAGAGCAAGGGTGTTCCCTTAGAGCAAGGATGTTCCCTGTAGAGCAAGGGTGTTCCCCATAGAGCAAGGATGCTCCCTGTACAGCAAGGGTGTTTCCTGTACAGCAAGGGTGTTCCCTATGAAGCAAGGGTGTTCCCTGTATAGCAAGGATGTTCCCTGTAGAGCAAGGATGTTCCCCATAGAGCAAGGATGCTCCCTGTACAGCAAGGGTGTCCCCTGTGAAGCAAGGGTGTTCCCTGTAGATCAAGGGTGTTCCCCATACATCAAGAGTGTTCCCCATAGAGCAAGGGTGATCCCCACACAGCAAAGATGTTCCCTGTAGGGCAAGGATGTTCCCTGTGCAGCAAGGGTGTTCCCTATACATCAAGGGTGTTCCCCGTAGAGCAAGGGTGTTTCTTGTACAGTAAGGGTGTTCCCCATATAGCAACAGTATTTCCTGCATAGCAAGGGTGTTCCCTGTGATGCAAGGGTGTTCCCTGTAGAGCTATGGTGTTCCCTGTAGAGCAAGGCTGTTCCCCATACATCAAGGGCATTTCCCGTACATAAAGGGTGTTCCCTGTAGGGCAAGGATGTTCCCTGTGCAGCAAGAGTGTTCCCTGTACAGCAAGGGTGTTCCCTGTATAGCAATGGTGTTCCTTGAGAGCAAGAGTGTTTCCTGTACAGCAAGGATGTTCCATGTAGAGCAGGGTGTTCCCTGTAGAGCAAGGGTGTTCCTTATTCAGCAAGGCTGTTCCCTGTACAGCAAGGGTGTTCCCTGTACAGCAAGGATGTTCCCTGTACAGCAAGAGTGTTCCCTGTACATAAAGACTGTTCCCTGTATGTAAAGCCTGTTCCCTGTGCAGCAAGAATGTTCCCTGTGCAGCAAGCACACTCCACGTAACACAAGGAAGGTTCCAGGAGCAGAGCTCTGCATTGCCAGTCCCTGGATGTTAGCTGCTGGGGGTCTTCTGCATGAGCTCCCTTTCTCTGGGGTTTCTGACACGGTTAATCTCTGCTTTAGTTGCTAGGGCTACAGTAGCAGACTATTACAGGCGGTGACTTCTATTCTCTCCCAGTTCAGAGGCCAGAGTCTCTTCTGCGTGCTGGCCGGGCAGCCCCTGTCCATGCCCTCTGCCCTCCGCTGCTCCGCTGCCTGCGGGACGCCGCCCCTGGTCCCAGCCCTCCAGGTCCCACAGCAGGGATGTCTGTGTGCTGTCTCTTCCCGCATCTGTGTCTCTAGGTGCAAGCATCTTTTTTCGGTCAGGACACAGTCATGCCGGACTAGGGCCCGTCCTCTGCAAACACCCCATTTCCAAACAAGGTCATGTTCACAGGTCCTGGGGCTTACGACTTCAACACATGCGTTTAGGGGGACACCACCACAGCTGGAGGACGAAAGACCCTGATCTCAGAGAACAGAGTCATGTACAAGGAATTTCCACTCCAGATACACTCGGAGAGGAGGTGTTAAAGGGTCCCCAGGTCTGGGGGGCATCCTGTCTGCCTTTGAGGTGCCAGCACTTGGAGGGGCTGCAGACCCTCGCCACAAGCCAGACCACTGGCAGTTTCGTGACCACCGCCTAGAGGCGGCAAAGCACCTAGAGGTGGCAAAGCACCCAGAGGAACACTGAGACACCCCGAACTAGCGCGATGCTCTGAGCATGGCGACAGGGTGGGTCGCAGATGCAGGAAGGCGGCTGTCCCTTCCTGACACTGCTCTGCTATTTATCGCATTCCAGTGTAAAAAGTCAGAAGAACCTGTGAATAAAGAAAGGGACCTTCCTTGGGGAGCTGCTCCTCTTTCACTCTTTTTCCCCTACCTGCTCCTCCAGATTTCACACCATCCTGACCCTTTCATCACCAGCGTGGGTTCAGGGCAACTCTGCAGCCTCAAGCGGCACAGAGCCAGTGGGGAGGCAGCTCCTGAGGGCCCAGCGCAGCGGCCAGTGGTCAGCTCTGCCCAGGGCCCATCACAGGTCCCCGAGCCCACCACAGGGTCCCATGGGCACCAGACGGGTACCACCGCTTCCCGCGGGAGACCCTGAACGACAGAGGGGATGGGACGCAGGGCCGCCCACGTGCACTCCGAACAGGCCTAGCACCTGCTAACTAGGAGGTGCCATTCAGAAGCAGCCTCGGAACCTCAATGCAGCCCTGGAGAAAGCTATCTGGGGCCGCAGCGGGTCCAGCCCCTGAAACACGAGGCTTCCCTTCTCGCCCACTTGGCGCAGCCCCGGGCCAGCCAGGAAGACTCACCAGCCTCAGCTGGGGCCTGTGCCCGTATTAGCAATTCACTGTCAACCGGTAGAGAGTTTGCCAAAGAATAATAGATGCTTTACATTTTATGCATAACTAGTTCTGAGACCAGGGCTATAAAAGTTTTCTATTAACATGTAAGCACTAAGACAAGTTTTTTTTTTAACTTGATAAATATACATAACTCCTTTACAATGGGGCTCTTGTATTGCTAATGGGGACCCTTAATGGAGAGTTATATTTCCAGGATTATATCTTTATTCAGTTGCAAATGATTTTTGAGGGGGGAGTTTTAATACTCTGCTCCCTCTATGAATAATAGTATCATTTGAATGCAGGGGACACCTGGTCCCGCGAGGAGGACAGTGGGGGCCCTACACGGACCTGGCAGGGCTGCCAACTCTGCGTTTTCCCAGCCTCCCCTATCCGCTCCATTCAGCATCTAATTTCATTCTCCCTCAGCAAAATGCTAGACACTTGTAACTTTATTCTCCCTCTGCAAAAACTTGCTCTCTTGTAAGGAAAAAATGCTGGAAAAAAAAATTTTCTCTTATCAATCTCTTCTTATATGGAGTCTCGTAATTTGAAGGCTGGCTAAAGTTTCAGGAAAAACCTTCCAATTAAATACTGTAAAAAGATAAAATAACAGTGGCCTTGCCGCTGCCCACTGGCTTTATTGAAGCGCTCTTTTGTTGATTTATTGTACATTAGCCACTGAGCCGTGCAAAGAACATTACGTTTCAGAAAGAGCTATTCGTATGCGGCCTGCATCCACTCCAAAAACAATCAGGCCTGTATTGCGTTTTGCAAATTTATACCAGGATGTTGGTTTAGAGTGTTTCCCTGAAAAGTTTTTCAAGTAAGTGTCTGCTTTCATGGGGGAGAGTGATTGAGGCACACAAACAAACCTTTGTTTCAAAACTCACAGATGTATGGCCGGGGCTGGGCTTTGTTTTCTCTTTAAGAAGTATTCTCAGATTTTTGTTTTGAGCACAACACAGGATTGTACCAAAAAAAAAATCAGCTTGAGGATGAATGTCTTGTATAATCTTTGGCTTTCCCAGATTTTCCCAGGGTTAATTTTTCTACTCCAAACTTTGCCTGTTGGGTTGGTTTGGGTGAGTTTTGGGGTTTGTTTGTTTGTTTTTTAAATTTGGGCCCACAGTGAAAGGGAATCTGGCTGCTTCAACTCCTAATGGCTTCAGGAAACTTCATTTCAACGCTATCTAGGGGTCAGAAAGCTCCATCAGTACCCACCAGTTGGGGTCCCGCTCTGCCTCTCGCTCGCCTGCCTGAGGACCCCCATCCAGGACACCCATGAGCCCCAGGCCAGGATGTTCCGGGGGCAGCACCGGGGTGGAAGGAGGTCAGGGGACAAACTGTTTATACTCCGAGCCAGGCATCCTTGGGAGTGTGAAAACAATTCCTCCTCCCCAAGAGATGAGGTGTCTTTGCATTCCACGTGGTCACAGTTTCAACTAAAAAACACTTGTGCACAGACGTGTGAAGAGTGAGCAGTTAGGAGAAGAGTCTCGTGGGGGCAAAGCCAGGAAGTGGGAGGCCCGCCCGTGGCCCAGTGCCCGAGGTCATCCGCGGAGCAGGAGCTGTCTGGTGGCCGGGCGCTGGCACCAGCGGCAGCCTCCCCAGGCGGCCGAGGCTCAAGTCTGCATCCAGAGACCAGTCAGGCGTCCATCCCCACACAGGTCAGGGCAGCAGGACAAGCCTGCGAAGGAGCAAGGTTCTTGTCCAACCACAGCGCCCCAGGGCCCACAGCCCACATGGGAGCCTCACTTGGAGAGGTCGTAGAGCCCCCAGCACCCACCTGGAACGCAGTGGCCTCCCGCAGGGTCAGTGTGGCTGGGGGGGCCGCTGTGGGTAAAAGGCAGATGCCAGACACCCGGCGAGGGCGTGCTTGTAGGTGCGACTGGCTGAGCAGAGTCACAGCTGAGTTAAGGTTGGTAATTGTCCAGTTTCGTTACAAATTAGTGACCACTGATCATGCCCTTTTCATACTCATGTTTTATTTAGTTATTTTTATTTTCTCCGACTCTCAGAGCAGCCCCTACAAGTCTCATTTTCAACATGAGGAAGTTGAGATTCAAGGGCACTTAAATAATTTGCCCAAGGTGTTCCAGTTGGAATTCAAGTCCAGGTTCTTCCAGGTGCAAATTCAACTCCTGTCTACAGTGTGAACTCCTCTGAGCTTTCCAAGTCAAGGTAGGTGCGGAGACATTCTCATTCCTCAGATGAAAGATATGTTGGCTCATTTGTGGACTCTCTTCCTTTACTTCACCCCATCCCCCGCCCCCAGAAAATGGTTTAATTGGCTCCTCACTCTCACCAGAGCTGGCTAATTCTGGTGTGCCATCAGCCTGAGACTCTGCTCTTATCGTTTAAAGACCATGACTGAGTCAGGCTGTGCCAAATGGTGCTGTGGTGTGAACAGTCGCTGCTGCTTCATGATCCCAAGAGTTCATCTCCTTCAAGTAGCAGAAATGTCCTGTTCTCCCGGGATGTTCAAATCACGTCTCAAAGTGGGGTGTTGGGTTAGTCTCTCAAGGGAAGAGACACAGACGGGCGGATGAGACGGAACCAGCAGGTGGAAGGTGGACCACTAAATGCCCGCAGAGACCTGGAGGGGTGAGCCTGGGGCCTGCAAGATGACAGAGGCCGTGGCGTGCAGTTGCTCCAAAGAAGAACATTCCTGCACCTCAGGTGTGGGGCTGCCAACGCCCCTCTCCCCACCTCCAGCTTCACCAAAAATCAATGCTCTGAGCTCACTGATGGCAGTGCAGCGAGATCCGTGAGTCTGAGAGGAAACACCTGGAATTATGAATGGAACCTCAGAAGAGTCAAGGGCCCCAGGAAACCTTTGCAAAGTTAAAGGAAGTTCCCCTCCCCAGGTAAGGGTCTGGTTCAGGAGTCTTGTGGGGCGCTTACATTCCAGAATCCCCTTCAGGACCCACGGTCCCGCGTGCAGATGCCCTGTCGCGTCATCTGCCCTTCAAGTCCTGCCAGGGTCACTGGGACACCCACCCGCCTGATCGTCAGTCACAGACAGCTTGGGACCCAGCGCACAAAGCATCCGTCAGCACTTCAAGCACTTACTGTCTCAGATCTGAGACTCGTGGCTTACTCTCTTTCTCTTCAGGAAACTCACATTCTTTGTGGTATGTTAAAAAATAAATAGATTTTGTACTGCTGCATTTTGTAGTATGGGGGTTGGGGTTTTGTTTTCGAAACCCCAAATCTCACCACCACTTCAGGGTCTCAGAAACCCCAGGATGCTCCTAACACCTTCTGAGGATAAGAAAGACACAAGGTGACCCTAGACAGCGGAAACATGAGGGAATGCAAGTCTGACCCCTCCCTCAAGTTCACACTCAAGAATTCTGGCATTGCCCTTGGCAGATACAATGCCAGACATAATTTTCTAAGCTAACTGGTACTATTTCCAACACGAAAGCAAGGCGTTTCTTATCAATTGAAAGTCAGTTTTATAGCCACAAGCCGTGTAATGAAAACCTCTTTTGAGCCCAGGTAAGAGTTGGGGCAGATATCTGGGAGCACAGAAACCCATAATTTCTCTCTTATTTGCCCTTTTCAAGGAGGAAGCCAGGACCCGCTCTCAATCATCACTCAGCACCTTTGCTGACCACTGCCCCAGAGCCAAGCGACACACAGAACACGCTGGCTGGCAGTCCCCGTCACACCGGCCAGCCCCAGTGCCAGGGGGCCCTCGAGACGGCCACGCTCGTCCGCCCCTACCTCACGCCAAATCCCTCCCCCAGAAGGTCCGGTGCTGGTTCACACCCCGTCCGCCTTCCCAAACTAACAGTTCGCCAGCCTTGCCAGCCGATCACCAAGCATGGAAAGGGCAGAGGACGCCACGAGCTGCAGGTGGCCCCTGCGCCTTGTCCCTGGCCCCTGCAGACCTGGGTTTCAAGCCAGCAGGAGAGATGTGGCCAGCCAGTCAGCTTGGCCTGTCCTTCTCAGCCCCACTTGGCTCTCACCACACCATCCGGCACCACGGCAGCAACCACTGAAAAGCAGCCGCCTCAGTCCCCATGCTGTGCATGGTCCTGACGCCGCGTCCAGCCGGTTCTGCCCGGGTCCACACGCCCAAGGGCCGGCTTTCTCTCCGGCAGCTGCTTTGGTTCGGACAGTCAACGCAGCACAGCCATCTGCCCAGAGCCAGGACGAGGACATCGCACAGGGACCCTGTGGCCTTGCGGGGTCCCCTGTGCTGGGTGATGGATGGCTGGTGGGCACCCCTCCAAGCGATGTGCTTCCAGACTGGAGAGCACCGTGCGGGGCTGTCAGCGTCCTACCCTGAATTACTGGCTTCTGTCCTGATGGCTCTGTTTTAGCCAACTTGAATCTTGGAAAATTATTTTTATTCAGGTGACATCTGTGATAAAGAGCCCATCAATAAAAATTTTCTGCCTGAGAAATGTGCTCAGTCCACTCACCAGAACACGAAAACCAGGCTTGCTGATGCTGGCCTGGAAGGTCGAGGAGAGGGAGTGTCGTGGAACACAGAAGCTCCCCGTTTCTTGCCCACAATTCATGCCCAGGGTCCCCTGGCCTGGAGCCTGCGCGACTCTGTAGGGAATGGCCAGCCACTGTTCCGGTCCACCGAGGAAGTGATCCTTGGCCCCCACAATGAACCCCATCGGGCTGTCACCCTTGACCACTTGTCCCAGGAGTGAGGTCCCAGCAGCAGAAAGAGCGGCCGGGTCAGTCTGTGCCCCGGGGGAAGACCAGGGGACTCCCAAGGGCCCTCCAAGCCCAGTGACTCAGTTCTAGAAAGAAGCAGAGGGTGGGGTGGTCCATCTCACTCCCAGGACCACCGTGTCTCAGCACACCTCAGCTCCCAGCTCACCTGCTCCCCTGCTGGCTCGGGGGCCCCCAGACAACCTAACCTCCTGCCTGGAACCTCCCAGAGCCCTGTGGACCACCACCCCCGACCCCACACACCACCGCCCCCCAGCCAGCCACCCGTGTCTCTCCTGCTCGTCAGAGTCCTGTTGCGGGTTCCCTGGTCTGGTCGCTCATAGCCTCTCCTCCCTGCGGGAAACGACCTCCAAGAAGGTCAGACACACTGTGTTCGTGGCTGAATCCTCCACATCCAGGACCGGGGCCGTCAGAGGAGCTCAGCGAGCCTCTGTCGGGAGGATAATTTTAGTACCACACAGCTGTCAAGAGGAATGTACGCCGGGGCGATGGGCAGAGGAGGGGGGAGTCAGAGATCTCGTGGGTGTGGCCCTACAGAAGCCAGCGTGGAGCTGGGTTATAGAGGAAAGCTTTCGAGAAGAGCACGCTGCCTGTGGGCCCCACGGCAAAGGCCGTTTTCCTCCGCCACCTGTACAGTGATAGGAGCTCATGGTAGGTGGTGGTGAGGTAAATACATATGCCACAAAGTCTAAAGTTAATATTGAAATAAACAAAAAGAAAGTTATAGGTAATTAGCTAAAAGGCAGAGAAATTTATTAAAAATTACCTGTGTGATCCAAAGGAACTGAGACAGAAAGAGGACAAGAACCAAGGAGAGCTGGGCCTTGAATTACAGACATCAAGTCCTGTGGCATGTGAATTACATCTCTGATGAAAGGGTTAGTCTCTCAGATGTGTCTGACTCTGCAACCCCATGGACTGTAGCCGACTAGGCTCCTCTGTCCATTGAACTCAACAGGCAAGAATACTGGAGCGGGCAGCCATTCCCTTCTCCAGGGGATCTTCCCCACTCAGGGAGTGAACCCGGGTCTCCTGCACTGCAGACAGATTCTTTACCGTCTGAGCCACCAGGGAAGCCCACATCTCTGAGGCTGTTCTTAAAATAAAAAAAAAAAAAAAAAAGGAGTAGGGTGAAAAGTGGTGACTGGTCTCAGGACACATGCTCTAGGTCAGAGGAAAAAAGTGTGTTCTGGTCTCTCCAGCCAGAGGAAGGCAAGGAAGCCTCAGATCAGATGGGTGAAGCGCCTGTGACGGCCTGTCCAGGCCGCGCAGGGGTGAAGGCTGCTGAGGAGAGAGCCCTCAGGGTCCACCTTCCTGTAGCTGCTCTGTGGACAGAAGTCACACTCAAGCCTGAACAGCACAGGTCTGCTTACACATAGATTTTTTTCAATATTGCTGTTGTTCAGTGGCTAACGCATATCTGACTCTTTGCGACCCCATGGACCGCAGCATTCCAGGCTTCCCTGTCCTTCACCATCTCCCGGAATTTGCTCAAACTCATGTTCATTGAGTTGGTGATGCCATCCAACCATTTCATCCTCTGTCACCTCCTGTCCTCAATCTTTCCCAGCATCAGGGTCTTCTCTAGTGCATCAGCTCTTTGCATCAGGTGGCCTGATACTATGTTTTCTCAAAATAGTAACTGTTTTACCCTGTATGGATCTTTAAACTAAGTGTGGGAAACGCTTGTGTTTGATTAGAGACCATGACAGGCAGGATCAGAAGAGGAGGGTGGGCCCTGCATCCCCTGGGGCTGCTTCAGCTCCTTCCCTGGAGAGTCCTTCACTGTTTCGGAGGCAGAGAGAGCAGTAGGTGAATTTGCTATAAAATAGAGGCAGCACCCAAAGCCCTGCATTGTTCAAAGGCCAACTATCTTTTGCTCTACTTTTTATATATCAAAAAAGGGATTTTTCCCATTTTCAACAACCACATAGTACCTGGCTTGTACCATTCCATGCTTCTAAAATGTGGTCTTTGCTAACGTTTAACAGGCATGGCTCCTGCGTCTCCCCAGCTGAGGATGCAGCCAAGGTAAGAACAGGAAAGCTGCCCACCTGTGAGTCTTTGCAGGTGATGTTTGATTCCATCTGTTCCAGCCTCACAGCAACGCCCCCTGTGCACTATGCAGGCCCCAGCCTTGGATTATCACACTTTCTGCTGGTGCAGACGCAAGAGCAGAACTTCAGCGTGTCCAACACCCAGGCAGGTGGCCCCCAGGAAGGGAAGCTGAGCGTGGACACCCCCTCCTCTCATGGTGGGGAATCTACCCTCCCCACACCCTCTTTCTCCACCCAAACTAATTCTTGCTTGTGCTGCCTTTGAGCTCCACTAGCCCACGGAATGATGTTTTTAACACAGAACCAGATTTGCCGTGAGCCCCCGGCCCCCAGGGCAGGACGTTCCCAGGAAGCCAGCCGCACTTTCCCCAGGGGCACTGTGCCCCATCCAGCCCCTCGGGTACCTGGTTCAGTGAATGACTTGTCATCTTCGTGGTTATCAAGTTGCAGCCGGAGAAATCAGTCCTGGAAGCGAACCTGTTCTCCATTGATGAGATCTCTGCATGGGGAGATACTAGATAGGATACACATAATACCACCATGGTGCCCTGAAGAATCGCCAGGAAACTGAGCTTTTTCTCAGATGAAAATCCCTCCTGAGTCTACAGGCCAGCGCATGGCCCCGCAAAGGCTGCCATCTCTCGTGCGTTCCCCTCCCCGGCCAGCGGCTCCTCATGCTCCCACGTCCACTGCAGTGCCCTCTCTGCACCCCAAAAACCCAGACAGAGACTTTGACCTCTTTATACACTCAGTGGTTCCTGAAGTCGTCCATTCTAGCAAAGCACCTACAAGAGGGCTTCAAGTATGGGTTTATTCTGACAAAGGTACCAAGGCCGGTCAGAGCTGGTCCAGGAAAATGCTGGCCTCGTCAACCAGCTGGCACATCCCAGGACAGACAGCAGGACAGGAACTGGGAGCACAGTGGTGTAGATCTCCACCCCACACCCTGTGTTACTGGTATCTGCTATTAGATGCTGTCATGATCCAGTTATTATAGGACGGCAGCCCAGGATATGGCTTCCGATTGCTGCGTTTTCCCTTTATTTTTAATCATAGAATAGTGTTAGTGGCTCAGTTGTGTCTGACTCTTTGCAACCCCATGGACTGAAGCCTGCCAGGCTCCTCTGTCTATAGGATTTCTCAGGCAAGAATACTGGGGTGGGTTGCCATTTCTTTCTCCAGGCGATCTTCCCAACCCAGGGATCAAACCCAAGCCTACATTGCAGGCAGATTCCTTACTGTCTCAGCCACCAGGGGAGCCTAATCATAGACTAATAAACATGAAATTTACCATGTTTAAGTGCGCAGTTCAACGTTGTTGTGCCTACATCACCACCACCCATCCCCAAAACTTTTGTCCTTTTTCCCATTAAACCCTAACTCAAAGATCTAAGTATAAGAACTAAAACTATAAAGTCTTGGGAGGAAACATAGGGGAAAAGCTTCTTGAGACTGGATTCTCACAGGTCCTTCCCTGAGCGTCTCCTTATGCCTCTGTGACATTTTCATCAGCAAATCAAAACAGAGGGAGACCATCTCACACCGTTCGCTGGCAGGTAACACAACCTGGACGCAGAGAAGGCAGGACCATGCCATGCATGGGGCCGGGTCGCCTGAACATAACACATTCAAGCTGTATCTGAGGATGAGGCATGGGAGGGCCTGGCATCAAGATGGTCAGCATCTTAGAGCGGAAGCTCTTTGCTGGGGTGATGAGCGGGACTCTCGGGCTCCCAGGAGAGGAACCACCCTCAGGGAGGCCTCCTGGGCAGCGAGGGAGGCTGTGTGTGTATGTGTAAAATTACATGTAACCGCAACATTACACCATATGTACATGAACAACATCACACAACTACATACTATCCGTTTACAGATTTGCGGGCTGTCTGCCATCACATGCACCACATTCTTCAGTACCACAGAGGGGCCTCTGGGCCCAGGGCACCCACCTTGCTCTCTGGGGTCTCAGCTTGAAATTGTGTTAACACCCCAGTGTACCATGGCCACGAGGAAGCCCGTCTGGGGTCACGGCTAGTCCTCTGTGGACCTGGCCATCAGCTAAAGTCTGCTGACTGCATTCTGGGTCTGCCTCCAAGTTTCACCACCTCCAGGAGGATGGTTGAAAATGTGGAATCTCAGCTCTAGTGGGAATATGGACAATAACCTCCTCAAAAGTCATGCCACAAATAAGAAATCAAGTGCTTTGCCTGAAGTCACAGCTCAGGCTCAGAACAGAGCTGCTGTGGCTGCCCTCTATACCCTGGACCATGAGAAAGTCCAGGTGCTCATTGCCACAGGCCTTGGATGTGATACCAAACTATACAAGAGAATCATTTGGAAGGACTCAGACAGCATAGTTGCAACAACAACAGCAGCGATAATAGTAATAAAAGTGGTTTGTGATTTGGGGAAGATCAGATCAAGACTCACAAAGCCCTCACTGCCCTAACTCCCCATCCACCTGTCAGGCCAGGATCAGAGAGCCTGGCCAAGGTCTCCAAGTGGTAGATTTGGGGTTCGACCTCAAGGTTCTCCAAGTTTGTCACCAGGCACTTCGGAGGTTCCCCTGAGAAGGGACAGGGCAGGGGAGCCTCCCAGTCTCCCTGTGGTCGCCCCAGAAGAGACTGGTCCTCTCACCCCCGACAAGCAACTGTCACATAGTGAGGAGAACTGCAGATCAGATAAACCAGGACAGAAGGTGATCTGTGGGCTTTATGGGCTCATACTGGAGACCCTGGAGCCTCCCCAGAAAATGGCCAGCTCTGGACTCAGCGGGATCCTGCCCAGGAAGCCATCCAGATGTCTCCCATTACCAGCCCAAGAAAGGCAGATGCAATATGTGGACCCATGCCAGGGTCTCTGGGGATGGCGTGATAAAGGCCCTCTCCTCACAGACGGGAAGGAAAACCACCATTTCCCAGCTGGGACCGGAGTGAGGGAAAGCTCACACGACTGAAAAGAGAAATTGTCTATCATAAAGGAGCTTGGCTAAAAATCACATAAACGACATGACACCATGTACTGTGCTGGCGCTAATGCACCCAGAGCATGAACACCCCCAAAGCCAAGGCCACGGTTCCACCATCCTCTGGGCGTGGCGGTGAGAAAGGAGGAAGGTCGAATAAGCGGAGTCTGCCGGGGTCTCCCTCAGAGAAGGGGCGGCGGGCCACGTGCTGTTCACACCACATTCAACCCCACGTGCACAGGAGGCATCCAACAGCTCCCTCACTTAACTCTTCCACCAGCTGAAGACGAACTTCCCACAGCTCGGCTTCTGAAACCTTTTCTACAAGAAAGGAGGTGTCTGTGGGTCACCTGACAGCTTCATAGCCTCAGTTAACAGATTAGCATGTGTGCTTATATGTTAGCCTCTGGAGAATCTTATCACCTTCAACTGTGTTAGCTGAAACCATCGCCTGGAGAGAACCAGCTCTGGAGAAAGCGGAAGTGCTGAGTTTCCAGAGAAGGATATGGGTCCGCAGGGCAGTCCTTGCCCAAACTCTGGAGCCTGAAGACTGTCTGCTCCAGAGTCTCACACAAGCCAGCCCCGAGCGGATGGCCCCCTCCTTCGTCTGAGTCCACAGAGCAGCCCCCGGGAACCGCGCGGCCTCCAGCCGTGTAGGCTTCTGCCAGGTGGGCTGAAAGGATGAAAGAAAAGCAAGATACAGGACTGCAAGTGCTGTGAAGATTCAAGTATCAACCCACAAAATGCAGTTTCAGTTATGTAGATGGGATTCCGTAGGAAGACCTTAACAAGGACGAAAGCCCAAACGCAGCTTCGAGAAGCATCTCTCCTCCTTTGTGGGAACTAATGAAACACCCTGTGCCCCAGGGAGTTCCTTCTGTCCATGCTGAAGAACACAGAGCCCACTGGCTTCAGGCTTGGGCGTCCTGCTGAGATGCCCATGTGTCACACGCATTCTTCTCTGTGAGGCACACACACTTATGAGCCAGGACAAGGCCACTGACCACTCGAGCCACCCACGCATCACCGACGGCCCACTGATCCTCAGGCATCTCACAGACAGGCTGAACGGTGGTCTGAGGACTCTCCCCTCCATACAGACTGCGATGCTGAAATCAAAGGACTCTGCACACGGGTCCCAGGTGAGGGCTGGGGAGACAGAGGGGCTGGAGGGTGAGGCCCCAGTGCGGACATGAGCAGGACGCTGGGAGGACCTCTCTGTCTGGAAGGCCACCCGCCACCACAGCCAGCAGAGGACGCAGAGTCACAGGCCATATCACATTCTGAGGACTCAGCCCAGACACAGACAACCCAGAGCCTCTCTCCTTCCTCGGACGCTCCCGGCATCAATAATCAGCAGAGACAGCCTCACAGCACTTTCAGCGCCTCTTCACCAAAGTTGCTGAGCATCACAGTAGGGACGGAAGCGGGCAGCACAGGCCTGCCCTCCCTCCCCAACACCTGAGAGCAACCGCCTGCACCAGAACCAAGGGTCGGTTCAGCCCTGAGGAGCTGGTTCCCTTTCCATCCCTGCTGCATGAAAATGCTCCCAGGTGAAAGGCTGAGACTCACACACGTGTCCTCTTACCACTCTGGAGGCCAGAGTGCAAAGAGCCCCAACATGCCAGATCAAAGGGGTCCACAGGGCAGCTCCCTCCGGAGGCTCCGGATAGATGCTCTGCTCCCCAGCCTGCTCAGTATCCATGGCTCCCAGGCCCGCGTCACAGGGACTCAGCCTCACCCCCCGGGGCCCCTCACACCATCGCCCCTGCCTCCCTCCCCATTGTGATGACCCTTGCCATGAATTTTCTTCTCTCAGTTCAGTTCAGTTCAGTCACTCAGTCATGTCCGACTCTTTGCGACCCCATGAATTGCAGCATGCCAGGCCTCGCTGTCCATCACCAACTCCCAGAGTTCACCCAGACTCACATCCATCAAGTCCGTGATGCCATCCAGCCATCTCATCCTCTGTTGTCCCCTTCTCCTCCTGCCCCCAATCCCTCCCAGCATCAGAGTCTTTTCCAATGAGTCAACTCTTCCCATGAGGTGGCCAAAGTACTGGAGTTACAGCTTTAGCATCATTCCTTCCAAAGAAATCCCAAGGCTGATCTCCTTCAGAATGGACTGGTTGGATCTCCTTGCAGTCCAAGGGACTCTCAAGAGTCCTCTCCAACACCACAGTTCAAAAGCATCAATTCTTCAACACTCAGCCTTCTTCACAGTCCAACTCTCACATCCATACATGACCACAGGAAAGACCATAGCCTTGACTAGACGAACCTTTGTTGGCAAAGTAATGTCTCTGCTTTTGAATATGCTATCTAGGTTGGTCATAACTTTCCTTACAAGCAGTAAGCATCTTTTAATTTCATGGCTGCAGTCACCATCTGCAGTGATTTTGAAGCCCCAAAAAATAAAGTCTGACACTGTTTCCCCATCTATTTCCCATGACATGATGGGACCAGATGCCATGATCTTCATTTTCTGAATGTTGAACTTTAAGACAACTTTTTCACTCTCCTCTTTCACTTTCATCTAGAGGCTTTTGTGTTCCTCTTCACTTTCTGCCATAAGGGTGGTGTCATCTGCATATCTGAGGTTATTGATATTTCTCCCAGCAATCTTGATTCCAGCTTGTGTTTCTTCCAGTCCAGCATTTCTCATGATGTACTCTGCATATAAGTTAAATAAGCAGGGTGACAATATACAGCTTTGACGAACTCCTTTTCCTATTTGGAACCAGTCTGTTGTTCCATGTCCAGTTCTAACTGTTGCTTCCTGACCTGCATACAGATTTCTCAAGAGGCAGATCAGGTGGTCTGGTATTGCCATCTCTTTCAGAATTTTCCAGTTTATTGTGATCTACACAGTCAAAGGCTTTGGCATAGTCAATAAAGCAGAAATAGATGTTTTTCTGGAACTCTCTTGCTTTTTCGATGATCCAGCGGATGTTGGCAATTTGATCTCTGGTTCCTCTGCCTTTTCTAAAACCAGCTTGAACATCAGGAAGTTCACAGTTCATATATTGCTGAAGCCTGGCTTGGAGAATTTTGAGCATTACTTTACTAGCATGTGAGATGAGTGCAATTGTGCGGTAGTTTGAGCATTCTTTGGCATTTCCTTTCTCTAGGATTGGAATGAAAACTGACCTTTTCCAGTCCTGTGGCCACTGCTAAGTTTTCCAAATTTGCTGGCATATTGAGTGCAGCACTTTCACAGCATCATCTTTCAGGATTTGAAATAGTTCAACTGGAATTCCATCACCTCCACTAGCTTTGTTCGTAGTGATGCTTTCTAAGGCCCACTTGACTTCACATTCCAGGATGTCTGGTTCTAGGTCAGTGATCATACCATCGTGATTATCTGGGTCATGAAGATCTTTTTTGTACAGTTCTTCTGTGTATTCTTGCCATCTCTTCTTAATATCTTCTGCTTCTGTTAGGTCCATACCATTTCTGTCCTTTATGGAGCCCATCTTTGCATGAAATGTTCCCTTGGTATCTCTGATTTTCTTGAAGAGATCTCTAGTCTTTCCCATTCTGTTGTTTTCCTCGATTTCTTTGCATTGATCGCTGAAGAAGGCTTTCTTATCTCTTCTTGCTATTCTTTGGAACTCTGCATTCAGATGTTTTTATCTTTCTTTTTCTCCTTTGCTTTTCGCTTCTCTTCTTTTCACAGCTATTTGTAAGGCCTCCCCAGACCTCCATTTTGCTTTTTTGCATTTCTTTTCCATGGGGATGGTCTTGATCCCTGTCTCCTGTACAATGTCATGAACCTCATTCCATAGTGCATCAGGCACTCTATCTATCAGATCTAGGCCCTTAAATCTATTTATCACTTCCACTGTATAATCATAAGGGATTTGATTTAGGTCATACCTGAATGGTCTAGTGGTTTTCTCTACTTTCTTCAATTTCAGTCTGAATTTGGCAATAAGGAGTTCATAATCTAAGCCACAGTCAGCTCCTGGTCTTGTTTTTGCTGATTGTGTAGAGCTTCTCCATCTTTGGCTGCAAAGAATATAATCAATCTGATTTTGCTTCTCTATAAGGTGAAAAAGTCTCAGTATAGTTTTAATGCATTTCTTCAGTTATGAGTGAGATTCAGTCTAAGACCCACTTGTACTTCTTTATATATGAACTTTTTGTATACATTTTTTCCTATTGTATTGTTAACTTTTTAAAAATAAATTGTAAGGTGATCTTCACCTACTAGGAAAATGAGCCATGTGTCTGTAACATGAATTACAAATATTTTCCCTAATTTTTCATTTGTCTTGTGATTTTTTTGCCTGTTATATTTGTCATTAAAAATATTTGATTTTACTGTGGTTCAATTACTTAATCTACTATCTATGTCTTCTAGGTTTCTTTTCACACTTAGAAAGGCCTTCCACATCCCAAGATTCAGGGGAAAAAAATACTAGTTTTATGTTAAATAATTTTTCAGTCTTTTTATAATTTAAATCTTTGGTTCATTTGATATTTATTTGGGTGGGAGGTGTGAAGCAAGAGTCCCATTTTATTAATTTATTTTTAAAAGAGTGCTACCCAGAGTCCCAATATTGTGCTAAGCAGTAATGAGCTGGATAACCACAATGGTGTGATCATTCACCTAGAGCCAGACATTTTGGAATGCAAAGTGAAGTGGGCCTTGGGAAGCATCACTATGAACAAAGCTAGTGGAGATGATGGAATTCCAGCTGAGCTGTTTCAAATCCTAAAAGACAATGCTGTGAAAGTGTTGCACTGAATATGCCAGCAAATTTGGAAAACTCAGCAGTGGCCACAGGACTGGAAAAGGCCAGTTTTCATTCCAATCCCAAAGAAAGGCAATGCCAAAGAATGCTCAAATGCAACTACCATACAGTTGTGCTCATTTCACATGCTAGCAAGGTAATGCTAAAAATCCTTCAAGCTAGGTTCAGCAGCACATGAACCAAGAACTTCTAGATGTTCAAGCTGGATTTTAGGAAAGGCAGAGGAATCAAAGATGTAAGACTTCTGCTTCATTGATCACACTAAAGCCTTTGATTATGTGAATCACCACAAACTGTGGAAAATTCTTAAAGAGACAGGAATACCAGACCACCTTACCTGTCTTCTGAAAAACCTGTATGCAAATCAAGGTGCAACAGTTAGAACCAGACATGGAACAATGGATTGGTTCAAAATTGGGAAAGGAGTATGAAAAGGCTATATATTGTCATCCTGTTTATTTAACTTATATGCAGAGTACATCATGCAAAATGCTGGACTGAATGAATCACAAGCTGGAATCAAGATTGCCAAGAGAAATATCAACAACTTCAGATATGCAGATGATACCACTCTAATGGCAGAAAGCAAGAAGGAAGTAAAGAGCCTCTTGATGAGGGCGAAAGAGGAAAGTGAAAAAGCTGATCTAAAATTCAACATTCAAAAACCTAAGATCATGGCATCTGATCCCATTACTTCATGGCAAATAGGTGGAGAAAAAGTGGAAGCAGTGACAGATTTTATTTTCTTGGGCTGAAAAATCATTGCAGACAGTGACTACAGCCAATAAATTAAAAGATGCTTGCTCCTTGGAAGGACAGCTATGACAAACCTAGACAGCATATTAAAAAGCAGAGACATCCTTGCTGACAAAGGTCCATCTAGTCAAAGCTATGGTTTTTCCAGAAGTCATGTATGGATGTGAGAGTTGGACCATAAAGAAGGCTGAGCACCGAAGAATTGATACTTTCAAATTGTGTTCTGGAGAAGACTTTTGAGAGTCCCTTGAACAGCAAGTTCATCGAACCAATCAATTCTAAAATAAATCAACTATGAATATTCATTGGAAGGACTGATGTTGAAGCTGAAGCTCCAATACTCTGGCCACCTGACTCCAAAAGCAGACTCATTGGAAAAGACCTTGATGTTGGGAAGGATTAAGGGCAGGAGGAGAAAGGGTCGATAGAGGATGAGATGATGAGATGGTTGGATGACATTACCAACTCAGTGAACATGAGTTTAAGCATATTTCAGGAGATGCCGAAGGACAGGGAAGCCTGGCATGCTGCAGTCCCTGGGGTCACAAAGAGTCGGACACAACTTAGAGAATGAACAGCAACCATCTGCCTTTATCACGTAATAAATTGCAGTGTAGATTATTTCTGGGTGCTCTCTTCTATGCCGGTGGTAACTCCTATCTAGAAACAAGCACCTCCTAATAGTACAGTTTAAAACCTAGTCATGCCAGGTTGCACTTATTTTTTCATCTAATTATTATTCCTGCTAACTTTTCAATATAACTTTCTACTCACCCAATGTGCTCTGTCTGGGATTGTTGCTGTTAGTCACTCGGTTGTGTCCAATCCCTTGCAACCCCGTGGACCACGGCCCACCAGGCTCCTCTGTCCATGGGATTCTCCAGACAAGAATACTGGAGTGGGTTGCCATTCCCTTCTTCAGGGATTGTTGCTAACATTGTCCTAAACGTACAGGACAGTTAAAGAAGAAGTGATCCCTGAGGAGTCTCTCAAATAGATACTCTTTTTCATTTTTCAGTTCTTCTTTCTTTTCCCACACTGTTTTTCAAATTTTTAATCAGATAGACTTTGAGATTTTTTTAATTTATTTTTAAAGTTTGTCTTTTGATATTTTCATGTGAATGGTTGCAACTGCAAATCAGCTTTTTAACAATTTTAACGATATTTTTAGTATATGTGAACAGCATCAATTTCTATATATTTTATTATTAGCAACCGCTTCACAAAATTCTCTTATCTGTAATAAATTTTCAATCTATTTTCTTGAATTTATCAAGTGAACTATTGCGTTTCTGCAAATGGCAATAATGTTAACTCTTTCCAATTTTCAGAACTTGTTTTCTTGTCTCATTTAATTGTATTAGCTAGTGCCTCCAGCAGAATATTAAATAATAGTGATGATACTTGTTTTCCAAACTTGTTTTGTTCCTGCCTTAATGGGAAAGCTGCTTGTGTTTCGCTATTACACACAAAGACACAAGCTTGAAACCTATGTTCTAGCACTAACCCCACAATAAAGGAGAAACAGAATCACAAAAGTGTTTAAAATCATGTATGGAAGTTATTATACACTATATAGATGTTATACATATTATACGGAGAAGGCAATAGCACCCCACTCCAGTACTCTTGCCTGGAAAATCCCATGGATGGAGGAGGCTGATAGGCTGCAGTCTATGGGGTTGCTAGGAGTCAGACACAACTGAGCGACTTCACTTTCACTTTTCACTTTCATGCATTGGAGAAGGAAATGGCAACCCACTTCAGTGTTCTTGCCTGGAGAATCCCAGGGACGGGGGAGCCTGGTGGGCTTCCGTCTATGGGGTCGCACAGAGTCGGACACGACTGAAGTGACTTAGCATAGCATATAGCATACATATTATAAAGATGTTTAACAGGTGCTTTATTACCACCTATGGAAATTTGAAGTCATTTTTCCCTTATTTGTTTTTTTCTCCAAAAAAGCAATCTTTGATAATATTTACTGATTTTCTGCTTTAAAATTCATTTATTACTATTGTTATCTTTAATTGATTCCTTTTGCTTTCCTAAAATTTATGTACTTGCTAATTTTTCCAAATTTTACATTGAGTACTTAATTTATCTTATTTTTTCTTATTTATTTTATGGTATAATTATTTAAGATTATAAAGTTTCCTCTGAGCACTGCTATAGTTCTAATTCATCCGTTTTAACATATTTTATGATCATTATTTCCAAGAGATTTTGAGATTTCAGTTTGTAGTCTCTTTTTTAATCTGAAAGAAAGTGAAAGTTGCTCGGCTGTGTCTGACTCTTTGCAACCCCATGAACTATACAGGGAATGGAATTCTCCAGGCCAGAGTACTAGAGTGGGTAGCCATTCCCTTCTCCAGGGAATCTTCCCCACCCAGGGATCGAACCCAGGTCTCCCACATGGCAGGCGGATTCTTTACCAGCTGAGCCACCAGGAAAGCCCCTTCTTTATCTGAATTTCTTTTAATTATTTTCAATTTTTTTTTCATTTTAATTTTTCAGTTAGTGAGATTTTTATTTGTCTGTCTTATGACTTTTGTGGATAATATGTGTTATGATTTTGTGGTTAATTTCTATCTTTAATGCATTATGACCAGAGTATGTAATCTGAACTGTCTCTTTATGTACATTCTATATTCTGTAGATTCTAACAGGTGTGAGGTGGTATTTCATTATGGGTTTGATTTACATTTCCCCAATGATCAGAGATGTTAAGTCCCTGTTCATTTATCTATTGGCCATTTGTATATCATCTTTGAAGAAAATTTGCTAAGATCTTTTGTCTATTTTTCATTGGCTTATTTGGGTTTGTTGCTATTGAGTTGTAGGAGTTCTTTATACATTTCAGGGTATTAGCCCCTTATGAGGTGCATAGTTTGCAAATGTAATATTTTCTCCTGCTTCAATGATTGCTTTTTCATTTCATCAACTGCTTCCTTTGCTGTGAGGAGCCTTCTAGTTTGATGTAATCCCTCTTGTTTATTGTTGCCTTTGTTGTCTGTGCTTTTGGTGTTATACCCAAAAAATCATTGCCAAAACCAATTATGACACTATTTTCTGATGAATATTCTTTGTTGGCCATTTTTAAACTTCCTTCCTTTTATAATCTTTTTAAAATATAACCAGTGCTGTGTGTGTGTGTGTCTGTGTTCCGTCATGTCTGGCTCTCTGTGACCCCATGGACTGTAGCTGCCAGGCTCCTCTGCCCATGGGATTCTCCCGGCAAGAATAATGGAGTAGGTCACCATTTCCTCCTCCAAGGATCTTCCCGACCCAGGGATCAAAGCTGCATCTCCTGCTTGGCTGGCAGATTCCTTATCACTGAGCCATCCAGGAAGCCCTGATGGCTCCCCAGAAAATTTGCAGAAAATTCATGCAGATAAAGGACCCAGGCTGCATTGCCAAGTAACAGCAATTCTGGTGTGAGGCTGTGGGTGTGAGTGTGTTCTTGTAGCTCTCGTGGCTCACAGGCTGGCATTTAAGGGGCTACTCAGGCTATAGAGCAGCCCCCCTGATTCTAACTCATCAGCAGGCAGCTTCCTGCCAGAGTGGTATATATGAGTCCTGTCCAACCCCACGTTTCAGGCCTCGTCCAGACCGTCTTAGTCCAGAGAGCAACTCATACACCTGCCTCTTATGGCTCCAAACTGATTACCTTGCCAGGTGAGCACCGCTCTACTGGGCTTGCCGCAATGCAGAAGCAACAAAATGATGATAAGTATATGCCCGCCAATAATTACTTTTCATTATCCATGCTGACCTAAGGTTGTGATGTTGACCTAATGTTTTCCCCCACTGAATACCTGAGCTCCACTCTCTCTCTAGTCACCAGGACATCGAGGGGGGCAACATCTACCATCTAGTTCAGTTCAGTCTCAGTCGTGTCCAACTCTTTGTGACCCCAGGGACTGCAGCACACCAGGCTTCCCTGTCCATCACCAACTGCCAGAGCTTACCAAACTCGTGTCTATTGAGTCCGTGATGCCATCCAACCATCTCATCCTCTGTCATCCCCTTCTCCTCCTGCCTTCAATCTTTCCCAGCATCAGGGTCTTTTCCAATGAGTCAGTTCTTCGCATCAGGTGGCCCAAGTATTGGAGTTTCCACTTCAGCATCAGTCCTTCCAGTGAACATTCAGGACTGACTTCCTTTACCATCTAAGTTACCCTTTAAACCAGGGAACAGCAGGACCACCTCACAACGCTGGGCTCGCTGGGCTTTTCTCACCCACGTTCTCGTCCTGCAAGGCCCTCTCCCATCACGGGCCAGCCCAGGCCTTCCCTGAAGCTCTGCTCCTGAAACACCAGGCATCATTTCTCCATCAGGCCTCTCCTCACATGAGGACGCCTAAGTCTGACCTAAACCTGACCACCTGCACCTGTGAGTCCCAGCTCCCGGACTGTTTGTGCCCAGAGTGCAGAATCCGCCTGCACAGCTGAAAGGTGCAGGTCTCTGGTGGACAGTGGGGGCCGGCCCGGCTGAGACCCTGCTGCATGCTCTGTGGGGCTAGGTGACAGGGCGGCTGCTTCTCCCACTACCTGACCCCAAGGTGCACAAGAGATGACTCCTGATTGGCTTGTGTAAAGCCCTGGTCAGGAGGGTGTGCTGGTCCGCTCAGCACCCAGGCCCGAGATGCGGGCTCTGCTAACTGCTCCAGACAAGAGACCGAGATCCAGGCTCAGGGGCCCAGGCCTTCATCAGGTCACATTGAGTCTGGCTTGAGATCAGCTTGAAAAATCAATTTAAACCGAACAAAAAAAGCATGTCTATAAGGCTGGGGAAAAAACAGGGGAACGAATTATGGCTTCTCTTTGTGAGCCATCTCTGCCTGGCGAGCCTGCCTCCTCCTGTGGGGTCCCCCTCCCTGCAACTTGGCAACCTGGTTGTGACGTTTGGCAGTCACAGGCTTTCTTTTTCTTTTTTGCTGTTACTAATCTTTCATCATGTAGCATTAGCACTCAACGTGCCTGACACCCTCACTGTGTGCTACAATTAGTTTCCGAGTGACCATGTTAATAACACTGACATTAGCCATGTTCATCTGAGGATTATGCTCAGTAACCGCTTGACTCGATCTGGTGTTTGTGATTAGATGGTCTGGATCTTAGTGATGCAGGACCTGGTACCCCAAGGTAAGAACACAAAGATGCACTTCTTATCCCCAAGACTCCCACAGCCTTTGAAACTCAGTTAAACAAAATTTTACTTTTTTGAATACTATCAAATAGAATATTTTTCTCCTCTGTGAGAAATTTGCAAGACCTAGTTGAGTCGTTGATATACAGGATACGAGTCTAATAAATATTACCTGAAATTGATTATACTATGAATCCACTGGGAGGAACAAGAGAATAATTGTTAATGCATTATTAGCTACTGGCAAAATACTATATTTTACATTTTATTACACAGATTATATATCCCAGCACACGTGATTCTATTGCATTGTTTATTCACCAGCTTGGTAGTTATTTTTGAGGGTTTTCCTTTGGTACTATCCCGGATTGCAAAGCTCAGTTAATATTATTTATAAAATAAGGATTATGGAATGATGATCTCTGGACAGGCAAAGATGGTCGTTGTGAAATATACTCTGCCCAGTGTCACTGATCACTGCTTCAAACCGTATTCTGTCTCCAAATAATTTTTCTCCTCAGAAGACAGTGATTTTAAATATCACTTCTGATATCTTCTCATCTTTCACAGATATTCTGATGCAAGGCATCAGAATACTCTCATTTTCTAAGTACAGTCCACAAAGATTAGAGGCAAGTGTGCAACTCCTGCTCTGCTGCTGCTGCTAACTCGCTTCAGTCGTGTCTAACTCTGTGCGACCCCAGAGACGGCAGCCCACCAGGCTCCCCTGTCCCTGGGATTCTCCAGGCAAGCTCTGCTGCTGCTGCTGTTGCTGCTAACTTGCTTCAGTCGTGTCCGACTCTGTGCGACCCCAGAGACGGCAGCCCACCAGGCTCCCCCGTCCCTGGGATTCTCCAGACAAGCTCTAGGTAGTGCCAATAACGACGGATGCAGAGGATTCCCGTCTCAGATTCATGGAGCTGGTGGCGTACAGGCAGATGGAGCACAGCACACAGCCTGGGGTGTCAGGGCCCACGTGGGTCCCCACCACTGCACCCTCTGAGCTCTTTGCTGAAGCCCTGGACCCCCAGCTGCAGACCCCATGACCACAAGCCAGAGGCACCACAGCTTATGTGGCCTCTTCCTCAGAGCTGTCCCTCCCTGGTGCCAACCTGCAGTCAGGACCCAGGGCCTATGAGTCATCATCTGATAGCCTAGTCATCAGTGGAGCCCTCTGATCATCACCTGGGGACTATGAGTCATCACCTGATACCCACTGGCCATCACTGGTACCCACTGGTCACCATCTGGTGCCTACTAGTCATCACCTGGGACAGCGGGTCATCACCTGATACTGAAGCCATCACTGGTGCCTACCTGCCATCACTGGTGCCCAGTGGTCATCAGCATCCCAGGAACCAAAGGCTCCTCAGCTCTGAAAGCTTTCTCCCAGGAATGTTCTTCAGAATGAAATTTTGTCACCATAAAACTAAAAAATTTTAAAACAAAAACCCAGCTTGCTGTGAGCACCTTTTGTGAACATTCTAGTTTGAGCAGGGTCCAAATATACTCTAAAACCCCAAATTCCATACGTTTTACAAATTACTTTTTGTTGTTGTTGATGTGTGTGCTTTTTTTTTTAAATTATTTTTGGTAAAAATGCTTAAGCATGTGGTTCCCTCTGTAGGGTTTTTCTAAGTCTTGGTCCCTTCAGCTGCCAGAAATTAAAACAAAAAGACTGTATGACGCTCTTGTTCTGACTCCTGAGGTTTCAAAAAGGAAACTATTGTTAACTGCAAATTACACTGAATAACTCACTTGGTGTGGGTTTTTCACTCAATTCTAATTATTAATAATTACCCTAAAGTTTTGGAGCTGGGTGTAAAAGGCACAGCCTTGTTCTTGCTCACCAAAGGAGCAGGGCCCCCTTCCTCTTCAAACCCTGGTGGACCTTCCTGAGAAAGAGAAGGGGACGGAGTGTTTATGGGCCTTGTTTTATGAAATGAACACATTCATGGGTCATTGCATCAACTCCATCTTCCTGTTAATGAACCAAAAGAATGAGCAGGACCCAAGCAGTAAGTCCTTTGATACAGCAAACTCTCTTCATATTAATACACAGCTATCCTTTAACTTATCAGAAGGTTTTAATCATGTTTTTGTGTATTGGATTTCAGTTAAGTAGGACAGCTCCTACTTAACTACATGAGACTATTAGGCAGGAAGAGCCAAGGAACGTGACTCGCAGGCCAGGGGCCCCCTCGGCCTTGCACTGTGGTACCTGGAGCTCCTGGACACAGATGGCCATCCCGAGGCCTGCCTGTACTGTCCAAAACTTCAGGCTGGCCTGGAGACCAGCTCAGCCCAGCATCCCACTGTGGCCAAACTGAGGGCCAAACCTGCACTGATACCCAGACCTTTCCCAGCTTTCAGCAGCCACATCCGCTATGAACAAGGACTCATCTCAGTTCAGACTTGGATTCTACAAGAATACGAAACAAGGGGAAGTCACACTGGATGCAGAACGTTCAGTTTCTTAAGTTATTTTTCCAAAGAGGAGAGGAGAGAGGCTTCTATTGACAGAGCACTGACGTTTCACGGATCTGGGGGTTTTGCTTCACTTTGGTCTCTTTCTTCATCTTCCTGATTCATTTCTCTGAGTCTATGGATTGAACCGGATAATGGATGTGAGACCCCAAACAGTGACCGCAGAGCTCAGCAAGTTGTGGTCGGGAAAGCAGTGGCCCCAAGCCGTGGTGTGTGTCAGGGGGACAACGACAGCACCGTGCCAGCGACCTGCTCAGAGAGCCGAGGGGCAGTGGGCGAGAAAGCCAGCTCTGAAGGCCCGCTCCTTCTGCAGGCAGCTCTTCAGGGAGAGGCGGTGAGAATCCATCACTGCTCCAGTCGGCAGAACAGGCATTTATGAAACTCCTGGTGGGCAAGGCCGGCAGAACACCCTGCTCCCAGCCCCGTCAGGATGAAACGGGGCTGCCTGCTCCTCGCTTGCCCTCCACTGCTGCCGCACTCTCTGTAATTGACTTAGAATTTTTCCCCTAATATAATTCTTTATGAAACCTGCCTTGAGCAATGGATCCGTGATTGCTCACCGAGGGTCGGGCCTCATTTGTTCCTGTAGATTGTGCCTAATTAACGCTAACTTGTCTGTACATAAAAAGTACAATGGGCTGTCCTTCCCAATTTAATTCCGACAGTTTAATCGAATCTGTATTCTTTCAAAAATAATTAGATCATTTACACTTCATTAACATGTAATGTAATGTTGAGACATTCATCATAATGATTTCTTATTTTTCTTGTGCAATATTATCTCCTCTAATGAAACTGTTAACACCATGCATGCCTTAATTAGCTGTATCATATCACTGATGATTTCTGAAGAAAGCCACGTTTTAACACATGAAATTGAATTATCTCAGTAGGTACATTTTCAGAAGACTCTGTCTGCTCTTGAGAAACACCTTCCGGCCACCCAGCCGCAGCTCCACAGGCGCCTTCAGGTGGCTCCACCCAGGCCTGGGCAGCAGGAAGGGTGGGCACTTCCTCACGGGGACCCTGGGAGCAGAGCCTCCGCCCAGGGGTGTCACGTACTGGTGGCCACGTCCACCAAGGCCTGGTGGGCACAGGCAGCAGGCCTCTCCCAGCTCAGAGGAGGCAGAGGTCAGCCCCGCGGAGACGTGCATAGCTCAACAAAAAGTGAAGCCACAGGTCACCTCGCTCAGGTAGGCAGGGAGGGGAGCTGGGGGTCACCTGGCTCAGGTGTAAGGCCACCTAGGGGGCCGTGACCCCCCCACCATGCACTTCCTAACCCAGGGTACAGCAGTCTTCAGACCCCGGGATAAGTCATGAGGGAAAGGCCCCATCAGATCCCGAGTGGCGCTCTCACCTGGGGCTGGTCCCGCAGGACAGGTGAGCGGACAGGAAGGGCCCCTGACCCTAAGCCCCAGTCCCACCAGGAGCTAGCTGCTGCACTGCTCCTTCAACCTCTCCGAGTCTCTGTTTGTGAACAGGTGTTACAGTGTGCACACAGCCTGGGGTAGAGATGCCCATGTCCCCCACATCAGGAGGGACCCCCCCACTCTGACCTGAATGGGCAGAGCCACACCCCATCACACCTGCATCACACCCCATCACACCTGAGTCACACCCCGTCACACCGTGTCACACCTGCGTCACACCCCGTCACACCTGAGTCACACCCGGCACACCTGCATCACACCCCGTCACACCTGCATCACACTCGCCACACTGCATCACACCTGCATCACACCCCATCACACCTGAGTCGCACCTGCATCACACCCACCACACCTGCGTCACACCCCATCACACCTGAGTCACACCCCATCACACCGTGTCACACCTGCATCACACCCCATCACACCTGAGCCACACCCGGCACACCTGCGTCACACCCCGTCACACCTGCATCACACTCGCCACACTGCATCACACCTGCATCACGCCCCATCACACCTGAGTCACACCTGCATCACACCCACCACACCTGAGTCACACCCCATCACACCTGAGTCACACCCTGTCACACCGTGTCACACCTGTGTCACACCCCGTCACACCTGAGCCACACCCAGCACACCTGCGTCACACCCCGTCACACCTGCGTCACACTCGCCACACTGCATCACACCCTGTCACACCTGCATCACACCCCATCACACCTGCATCATACTCCATCACACCCCATCACAGAGCAGGAATCCTGGGGCCTCCTGATGTGCCGCCCTTCCTCTGTCAGAGTCCAGAGCCAGATCACCAGGTGGGAACAAAAACAACAGAGCCAGGAAAACTCTGATCTTTGACCAGAAGATGAGTTAGTACACGCCGTCTGCACTGTTCTGAAAATGGCCTGGAAAGAGCGAGACGTGGCTGTGCGACTTGGGTGGGGGCCTCCCCTGGGGTCTGCACTGGGGGCCGCCCTGGGGTCTGTGGATGGAGCCGCCCCGGGGTCCGCAGTGGGGGCCGCCCCGGGGTCTGTGGATGAAGCCGCCCAGGGGTCTGCAGTGGGGGCCACCCCGGGGTCTGTGGATGGAGCCGCCCAAGGGTCTGCAGTGGGGGCTGCCCCGGGGTCTGCAGTGGGGGCCACCTTGGGGTCTGCGGACAGGCTCTTCTCCTTAGCCAGGACTCCCAGCCCCCATCTGGCTGCTCACCTGCATGGGATCTAAAAGCATGAAAGCTGGGAAACCAAAGCCCAGGTGGAATAAAACAGGAACCCCTGAAACAACGTGGTAACCCTAAGCCATCTTCTCTGTCCAGAGAGACCTGCTCTCCCTGTGGGGCAGCCGTCTAACTACACTGTCTCCCACCGGCCCCTGGAATTTGCCACTGGAGTCTTCGGCTCAGGGGTGGACCCACCAGACGCACCTGAAGAACACCTTTGCCACGGGGCCTGCTGCTTCTGGACCTCGTTCAAGTTGCTCTATCTTCTGCCCACTGTCAAATAAACAAAAAGCACACATAGAGGTTTATTTGAGCAAAGGAAGCAGAGAACAATGTGGAGTTCAACATCTGCAACATTATTTAGGCGCCTTTGGTTCACCTTCTCTGTCTGGGCTGGGCGTGAGGAGGAAGCGGGGAGACCACAGGACGGTTCTCGGAGGTAGAAACATCTCCCTGGAACTCCGCGCCCTTTGAAAGCAGCTCAGCGTAATTGTCCTGCAGAACATTTGGAGAATTCAGGCTACTAATTAAGCACTCGTGCGTCAATTAGTTATAATAGCGGTAATAATACACAAACAATGGTACGAAGTTATGCGCTGCTGAGCCTCGCTCCCCGTTTGGTGAGCTTTTCTTCTTCGCAGCTTTGGCTTTGAAGATTTAAGTTAATAATTTGTCCCTAATGAATTTAGCCTTTCTGTTTCTCCAAGATGCAGGGTATTTAAATGACTGAAAGAAACGATGCTATTAACACAATTTCTCTTTAAAGAAAACTTTCACCACCAAGAACAATATTTTCATATGATTGTTTCCACACTCAGCCCCCAGAGGCATGTAGATGAGGTCACCTGGTTGGGCAGAAGTCGGACAGAGGTCGGGGACTGGTGAGAATACACAAACTTCACTTTTCTCAGGTCGATGATTTGACAGCATTTCATAAAGAAGGCTGAGCTCCAAAGAATTGATGCTTTAGAGCTGTGGTGCTTAGGAAGACTCTTGAGAGTCCCTTGGACTGCAAGAAATCCAACCAGTCCATCCTAAAGGAAATCAGTCCTGACTATTCATTGGAAGGACTAATGCTGAAGCTGAAGCTCCAATGCTTTGGCCACCTGATTTGAAGAGCCAACTCTTTGGAAAAGACCCTGATGCTGGGAAAGATGGAGGGCATGAGGAGAAGGGGGTGGCAGACGATGAGATGGTTGGATGGCATCCCCGACTCAATGGACGTGAGTTGGAGCAAACCCCGGGAGATGGTGAAGGACAGGGAAGCCTGGTGTGCTGCAGTCCATGGAGCTGCAAAGAGTTGGACACAATTGAGCAACCAAACAAAAACAACATAAAAATTTAGGTCATCTCCTATAAGATCTATAAGCTTATGCAACACACACACAATCTGTGAATAAAAGAATCTCACAATAAAGCAAAATCGTTCATAAAGGTAGCTTTTTTTTGGATGAGAGAAAATGATTAAGAGAAGTAAGTCTATTTACTGAAATAAATTCCAAATAATAATTTTAAAAAACTTTTCAAGATGCATGTCCAGCCACCCACGCCCCAGACAGAGGTCCTCGTAAACAAGAGCCTAGAGCAGGTCCCCTCCCCGCATCTTCCTCCTGTGCCCCAGACCCCTTCCCTTCTGTGAAGGCTGGACCCTTCGACTCAAATGCAGCCCATAAACCTGCATTCTCCACAAACAGAGACGCACAAAATCCTGAGACCAGACTGGGATTCATCAGACAGGCAGGACGGCCACCTTCAGAGAAAAACCGACTCTGTAGCTTTCAGATACTCACATTACTAGGTCCTTTCCTTCGAGAAGTGTGGTTAGAACAGTAATATCCCCTTTGCATAAATACAACATGTTTATCCACTCATCGGTCAGAGGCTATAGCTCTGAAGTGAATCTTGCAGGCAGCACAGATAGCTATCTTGTTTTGATCCATTCAGCCACTGTGCGTCTTTTGATTGGAGCACTTGGCCCATTAACATTTAAAGTAATTATTGATAGGTATGTACTTACTATCATTTTGTTGTTTTCTAGTGTGTTTTTCTTTTTGTTTTTTTTAATTGTCCTGTGTTCCTGTATTCCTCTCTTGTTCTCTTCCTTTATGATTTGATGACTTTCTCTATTGTTATGTTTTATTCCTTTCTCTTTACTTTCTGTGTGTCTATTAGAGGTTTGTGGTTGCCATGAAGTTCATATGTAACAACCTATGTACGCATAGTAACCTATATACACATACATTTACATGCACATGTATATAGCCGTCTATAAGTACTGACACTGTTTCCACTGTTTCTCCATCTATTTCCCACGTAGTGATGGGACTGGATGCCATGATCTTCGTTTTCTGAATGTTGAGCTTTAAGCCAACCTTTTCACTCTCCACTTTCACTTTCATCAAGAGGCTTTTTAGTTCCTCTTCACTTTCTGCCATAAGGGTGATATCATCTGCATATCTGAGGTTATTGATATTTCTCCCAGCAATCTTGATTCCAGCTTGTGTTTCCTCCAGTTCAGCATTTCTCATGATGTACTCTGCATATAAGTTAAATAAACAGGGTGACAATATACAGCCTTGACGTACTCCTTTTCCTATTTGGAACCAGTCTGTTGTTCCATGACCAGTTCTAACTGTTGCTTCCTGACCTGCATACAGATTTCTCAAGAGGCAGATCAGGTGGTCTGGTATTCCCATCTCTCTCAAAATTTTCCACAGTTTATTGTGATCTACACAGTCAAAGGCTTTGGCATAGTCAATAAAGCAGAAATAGATGTTTTTCTGGAACTCTCTTGCTTTTTCCATGATCCAGCGGATGTTGGCAATTTGATCTCTGGTTCCTCTGCCTTTTCTAAATCCAGCTTGAACATCAGGAAGTTCACAGTTCACATATTGCTGAAGCCTGGCTTGGAGAATTTTGAGCATTACTTTACTAGCGTGTGAGATGAGTGCAATTGTGCGGTAGTTTGAGCACTCTTTGGCATTGCCTTTCTTTGGGATTGGGATGAAAACTGACCTTTTCCAATCTTGTGGCCACGGCTGAGTTTTCCAAATTTGCTGGCATATTGAGTGCAGCACTTTCACAGCATCATCTTTCAGGATTTGGAGTAGCTCCACTGGAATTCCATCACCTCCACTAACTTTGTTCCTAATGATGCTTTCTAAGGCCCACTTGACTTCACATTCCAGGATGTCAGTGTCAGACTATTTTTCTGGGCTCCAAAATCACTGCAGATGGTGACTGCAGCCATGAAATTAAAAGACGCTTACTCCTTGGAAGGAAAGTTATCACCAACCTAGATAGCATATTCAAAAGCAGGGACATCACTTTGCCAACAAAGGTTCGCCTAGTCAAGGCTATGGTCTTTCCTGTGGTCATGTATGGATGTGAGAGCTGGACTGTGAAGAAGGCTGAGCGCCGAAGAATTGATGCTTTTGAACTGTGGTGTTGGAGAAGACTCTTGAGAGTCCCTTGGACTGCAAGGAGATCCAACCAGTCCATTCTGAAGGAGATCAGCCCTGGGATTTCTTTGGAAGGAATGATGCTAAAGCTGAAACTCCAGTACTTTGGCCACCTCATGCGAAGAGTTGACTCATTGGAGAAGACTCTGATGCTGGGAGGGATTGAGGGCAGGAGGAGAAGGGGACGACAGAGGATGAGATGGCTGGATGGCATCACTGACTCGATGAATGTGAGTCTCAGTGACCTCCGAGAGCTGGTGATGGATAGGGAGGCCTGGCGTGCTGCAGTTCATGGGGTCGCAAAGAGTCGGACACGACTGAGCGACTGATCTGATCTGATAAGTACTGAGGTTCAAGCACATTCTAAAAGCACTACATTTCTACTTTTCCCCCCATTTTATGTTTTGACGTCATATTGTGTGAACTGCTTAACTTATTTTAGGTGGCAGTGATTTTACTACATTTGTCTTTTAACCTTTATACTAGTTTTTTAGGTGGCTGATGCCCTTTCTTCCTGTTTTAACCTTATTTTTTGCATTTACTAGTGAGATCTTCTTTCATATTTTTTTGCTTCTACTTCTGACTTTTCTGTTTAAAGACTGCTCTGTAACACTTTTGGGAAAGGAAGTTTAGACAAGATGAACTCCTTTAGCCGCTTCTTATCCAGCAAATCCTTTGTCTCTCCTTCAATCCTAAGCACCAACCTTGATGGGTGGAGTTTTCTCCATTGGAGGTTTTTTCCCTTCCACCACTTTGTGCTCATTTCTGCCAACCTGCCAAGATTCTGCTGAAATATCAGCTGATAATCTAACAGGGCTTCCCTGGTACATAGCCAGTGATTTTTCTATTGCCGCTTTTAAGATTCTCTTTTTATCTTTAACTCTTTCCACTTTAATCATAACGTGTCTTGGTGTGGAGCTGTTTAGTTAATTTTGTTTGGGACTCTCTGTGCTTCCTGGACTCGGGCATCTTGTTTTCTGCCCCAGGGCTTTTTTCAGTCATTTTTTCTTAAAGTAGATTTTCTATTCTTTTCTTTCCCTCCTCTCCTTCCAGGACCCCTTTAACATCAGTGTTATGCTGTCCTAGAGGCCCCTTATACCATCCACAGTTTTAGAAATCTGTTTTTCTTTTTGCTGTTTCAAGTCAGGTGATTTCTCTTACCTCGTGGTGGGGGAGGCCAGCGGTGGATGGGGGTCCTTGGAGGGGGCGGGCGGGACGGTGCAGCCTCAGACAGAGGCGGCCTTCCAGCCACCACTCAGGTTTCCTGAAGCGTTACATCCTGGCCTTGGGCGACGCTGGACATTTCATCTCCAAGCACATCTCTTGCTTTCTGCCTCAGAGTGTGGCCCCCAGTGGTGCACTGGACCCGCTGGTGTCATCGGGTAGAAGCCAAATGGAGAGGCGTCCGTGGGAGAACCACAGGTGCACCCACGACAGCTGCTGCTGCTGCTAAGTCACTTCAGTCGTGTCCGACGCTGTGTGACCTCATAGACAGCAGCCCACCAGGCTCCCCCGTCCCTGGGATTCTCCAGGCAAGAACACTGGACTGGGTTGCCATTTCCTTCTCCAATGCATGGAAGTGAAAAGTGAAAGTGAAGTTGCTCAGTCGTGTCCAACTTAGCGACCCCATGGACTGCAGCATTCCAGGCTCCCCCATCCATGGGGTTTTCCAGGCAAGAGTACTGGAGTGGGGTGCCATTGCCTTCTCCGACCCACAACAGCAGCGTGAGGCAAACAACACTAGCGTTTGTCTCCTGGGGCCACACAGCTTAGAGAACTTATTATATTCACCTTTGTGGCTTTCTGTGCTTTTTTTTTTTTTTTCAAAATATTGTCACTTGTATGTGAAGAAGAAACTTAAATAGAAAGACCTTGGGCCTCAGGAAGGAGAAGAGAAGCCCACACACGGGAACACACTCGGCCATGTGCACTTGGCCACTTGCCTGGGGCCTCCCTGTGTTTCTCAAAAAGCGAGGAGTCCCTGGTCAGCCGAGGCTTTGCCAGGCCTGCTCTGCCAAGCAGCTTGGCCCCATCAGGAGACGTGGAATGAGAGCACATGCCTCCTGAAGTCAGGCCCAGGCTCAGCGGGCTCAGTTTGACCGTTTGCGCAGGACGCAGGCGGTCGACTTCTACTCCGTCTGAGGCTCTGAGGGGGCCAGAGGGCTTTTCTCCCTCTTTGCCCTTTAACCCCCACCCCGAGGCCTCTGTGCAGAGCTCCCCAGGCAGGGGTCTCCAGGACGGCCGGTGGGGGATGGAAGCCGCTATGCACAGCCACGTGGGTGTGGCTTTCCCTGTGGGCCAGGGGCAAAGGCTACAACATCACTTGGGTCAGCGTGATGGTGCCGGGTTCTGAGCTGGTCAGATCCCATCCTAAACAAATGGGCCGAGCACAGCCATCCACAAGAGTCACCGGCTTCGCCTCCACGCGGAAATCAGGCTTCCCGGGGAACATGCTTGATTTTACTTCCAGTCTTCATCATCCTCTCAGGAAGGATGCTTGAGGTCAAGACAGGGAGGGGCTCATGTGGCCACTGCGGGCACCCGTGCCTGGAGGCCCAAATGGAGACAGTGCCCTGACCCAGGAGATGCCCAGTCTCTCTCCGAGGCTACCACCCAGCCCTGCAGGTGCCAGACTCTAAAGAATCATTCCAGAATATAAACAAATAATTTACACTGGTGGTAAAGGAAAGGAAAATCTTGGAATGAGATGAACATGATAAGATGAAAGACCTGTGACCTGGGGACGTGATCCAGGGCCCCCAGGCCTCCCCGCCTGCTCTGCAGGGGACACTCAGCCCCTCCTATCAAGCTCCCTGCCCGGTTCTCTGTCCTGGCACCCAGCTCGCTCTGGTGAAGACTGGCCGCACGCTAGCCAGGGTCCCAGCCCCTCACAGGTGCCTCATACACTGGAGAGCAGAGTGGGTCCTTCGCCCTGTCCCTGTGCCTGTCCCGGGCAGGGGTCCAGCCCCACACCCCCGCCGGCTCCAGACTGTGCCCACATGGCGGTGCCATCTAGGATGGCCCTGGGGGGCATGTCCAGCCGTGCCTGTGTCGGGAACACCCCGTGGGCAGAAGTGACACGCTGCCACCCTTGCTTCACCCTCGCTCAAACTCGGGGACCCTCCAAGGCCCCATGGAGCCACCAGATCCTAGGAGCCAGCCTACACCAGGCGGGTGCCCTGCAGTGACCCCAGCCACCCCGCAGTGACCCCATCCACCCCGCAGTAACCAGACTGCGTGGGGGTCTAAGGCTGGGGATGGGGCAGAAGGAGTGGCCCACATGAGGTCACCAGTCCCCACGGAGTCCTCGGGGCCCTGCCGGCCGCCCCTGAGCAGGTAGCACACCCCGGCCTCCCCCAACACTCAGTCCTGGAGCGCAGACGCTGTGCCGTGCGGGGACAGAATCCGAGGCCCGGGTCTCATTGGATACAGTGACCACGTCCCCTCCGATGACACCCCGCGGCCTCGCAGGCGGTCCTTGCACACAATCGATTTCCCGCAGAGTTTTGTCTGAAAGATGCTTCTAGATTATGGCAAGAAAGCACCAGGTAATCCTCCTGCCAACGTCGTTATGCTAACAGACAGGCCCGCAAGGCTGATCAATAGCACTTCACTGCGAGCGCGTTTCAGCCCTAGGCGTGCCCACCAGCCCCCAGCGAGGCTGACCCCGCACTCTGCTTGTTTGCCAGGCGCGGGTCGTGTTTGCAGGGGAATCTGTGAGGCGGGGGTGCAGGCAGGCTGCTATGGATTTGCCATCTTAGCCTGAAGTGTGGGCTGCTGACTGTGTGATTAAAGCAATAATCGTTTCTGTGGGACCCCGTCCTTTCCTGCCGTCTCCCGGCCACGACCAGAGCGGAGCCGTGAGCTCCAGCCCTGGCCTGAGTGCCTCGTTGCAGAGAAAACGCCAAAGCCATGACAGGTGGCTTCCAGATCTCTTTAGAAAGCAAAATATGATCATGGGTCTCCGGGTAAATAAGAAAGCAGCCTTCGTTGTCAGGAGGGAACGTGACAGCTTGGGGAGCGGGGCTGTCAGATCGATGCGGCTGTTGATTCTGGCTTTACCGGGGACCGTGCTGAGCCTTGGGTCTATACTAAGGAGGTCGACACCCTCTGTCTCCTGGGAAGGGGTTTAGATCACAAGACATGGGGCTCACTCCTGCACTAGCGGGCTTGTCACTCGGGAAGCTCATGGCCTGGGATGGCCCTCCCCCACTTCTCCTTGGGTCTCAGACCCCAGGGGAGGGCATGCCACGCACTCCCACACCCACACCCAGGAGGGCTGTGTGAGCCCCAGCCCAGGGACACAGATTCCCGCTTCTGAGCTTTCAGCTCCGGACCGTCACTAGGAAGCTCCTATATTTCATAGCAAATGGCATCAGAAACATCATCCACCATTTTCACTCCTCAGTCTGTGCGCGGCCCCGCTCTGGGGGCTTTCCTCCTGCCTGCCCCTCCCGCCTCCCAGGTAGCTGAAGGCTCCACTTCGCAGCAAGTTCGTCCCACTTGGCTCCCAGCAGGATAATCTGGGATGATTCAGTCTCCCAGCGGAAATCGCTGGGGCACCAACAGATCTTTAAAAATCAGAACATCTGGTCAGTCACCTTCTCCCATCTGGGTAAACAGAGCTGAGCTAATAAGGCCGCAACAGGAGCCAGTGGTGGCAGGTAGTTTTAAGAGTTACGGGATGGAGCTGCACAAACGTGTCGGCCCCAGGAAGGCCGTGGGGCAGTGGGCGACTGTGCTAATCAGTCCTTTCAAACCACAGGTCGCTCATGGGCACGTTAAACATCACCTTAAAAAAGTGAGATCCTGGGGACGGTGCTCCCCATGTGTAAAAGGCAAGGCTCCTACATTGAAAGACAATTCAGCATTTATTAGGCTTATGCAGTCGTGATTGTAATTATTGTTTATCTATAGGGAATTGAGCTTTAAAAATACTATTGAAAGTGTTAGTCACTCAGTCACGTCCGACTTTTGTGACCCTATAGACTATAGCCCGCCAGCCTCCTCTGTCCATGGGAGTCTCCAGGCAAGAATATTGCAGTGGGCTGCCGTGCTCTTCTCCAGGGGATCTTCCCAACCCAGGGATTGAGCCTAGGTCTCCCACACTGCAGGCGGATTCCCTACCAGCTGAGCCTGAAAAGGGGAGAAGAGGAGGGGACACGTCCGTGTTCTCAGGCTGAGGCCAGCCTAGGCTCCTGAGACGGCGCCAGGCACTGTCTGGCGCTCCTGGCAGGAGGCGGGGTGCTGGGGGCAAACCAGGCCTCCTTCCAGCACCCTCGAGATGCAGGCCCTGGCTCACTGGGGTCTTTACCGTTTCCACATGAGCCACATCCCCAAGCCAGCGCTCGTGGGGAGCGGCCAAAGGGTCCCCCGGCTGGGACAGCACAGAAGAGGATGTCCGTCCCTAGAGGTGGAGCCGGTGGTCCCTCTGCCCCTCCAAACAGTGCGGAAGACCCCCCAACTCAGCCTGCAAGAATTGTCTCCGCATCTTCCTTTCCTCCCTTTCTCTCCGATGCATGCCGACACCACACAGCTTGGGGGGCAGCTTTAAATCATAAGTGACGCTAACCTGGAGCCGCTGGACTTCTGCACCATCCACGCACGGAGATAACACGGACATGGCTTCCTGACGACACTCACAGGGCCATGCCTACCTGACACCCTGCAGGAATTTGAAAACAAAAGACAAAATTAGAAACAATTCGTGCTGGCAAAGACAACAGGATCCTGGCCTTGACCAGCCTCAGACCCGCCCTGCACCAGGCCTCGAGCGTCTGCACACCACCACCACCCCCCCTCAGGGCAGCCCCGGCCCCCACCTCTTGGGCCCCCAGCTCATCTGAGTCCGGGACCCCCACAGGCCACAACACTCCTTGCCACTCGAACCTTTAAGGAGGGGCCTTGCCGCCTGCCAACTGTGTCTGCAGCAAACCAATGATGAGGCTCGCATTTGAAAAAATAAATAAAGACATGGCAACAAAAACAACTGCCTCCTATTCTGGGAGGACCATTTGGTCCATGTCATACTCACTACTGTGTTTAGCTTTTCTCCAGCACATAGGTTCTAGTATAATTTATTTTAGAAGCCAAAAAGCACACTATTTGGCAATTTCATCACTCCAGGTGTAATTTTTTTTAAAAAGTCTTCCATTGCTGTCTGTCATTTGGTTAAGTCTCTGCCAGCCAGCTCCACAATAAGTAACTACAACCAGAATTAGTGATCACGTTTTTTTTTTTCCCCTCAGAGCTAATTGAAACTGATGTGTTTTGAAATCATAGTGGGGGTTTCTTGAGAGGAGTGCTGTGTGTTATTCAATCGGGGTGCACAAAGCCGGCCGGGGCCGGCACGACTCGCTCCCCAGGACTGGCTCCTTTGGCACCGGTGGGCCCCTCACAGCAGCCTCTCCCAGTGGATAAATATTTAAATTACATGTGTGTCGACGAACAGAGCGGCCTGAAAGGAACCTGCTCTTTCTTCTCCTGCCATCCGCTGTGAGTTCTGAATACAGCTCCAGGTCAGCGGAGACACCCTCTCCCAAATCGCAGAGCCGCTGACCGCTTGGGGCAGACCTGCCCTTCTTCTTCTCCCTGGGACTGATGTTGACAGGCTTCGAGGGGCATTTCCAATTAACAGCACCGTCGTCTTGGAGATCAGCTTTGCTCAGGTTCACTGCTAAGAAGTAAACACTGGACTGCTCGGTGGCAGTGATTCACGACAGAGGCAGGAAAGTGCACACTCGTGGCGGAGGCTGGTTCCAACCAGGTCCACTCTAGAATTCCACAGCTGCACCCATACATTCTTAGCAACGATCATACAATTCTAATTTTTTTTCTCCTTCCTCCACCCCTTTTATTCCTTCTGGAGTTTCTTTGTGACACATGAAGTATATCCACGCTGCAAAATCCTAGGGTACGCCTCCAGGCCCATCACAGCTCTGCGATCTGAACTGGACGGAGTGGTGCCCCAGCAGGTCAATATGAGGATGTTCGAGTGTGTTAATCACAGCGATGGCCAGGCTGTGTTTGCAGCCCCGCACAGGTAAGCAGCTTACCTAGTGAGCAGGTGGTCCTCATGGTGCTGACCTCCGCAGAGTGCATGTCTGGGAGAAGAGACTCTGTTCTTAGCATGATCACAAGTGTCCAGAGAGCTGGGGAGACTCGGGGAATGCGGGGTACCCTATTTGGGGCACATCTCAGCAGTTTCCAGGTATTCGATGGAGAAGGACTTACCGTTGGCCTGAAGTTCCCAACAGGAACAAGACCTGCAATGTACTTAGGAGGTGGTTCTGGGACCCAGGGTCAGAATGAAGAACCCTCAAGCCTTCGCTGCATCCACAGAACAAATACAATTCTCAAAAGCTTGTCACCACCTTGTAAAAACCTTCTTCCTCCTGTCTTTGTGGGGGAGGCTAATGTTAGAACAAGTATAAAGCTGGGGGACCAGGCCTGGGCAGAGCGAGGACCTTGGTCCAGAAGGGCTGCTCGAGATGGGGGCCTCCATTCACCTTCTTGTACCCCCACCCTCGGGGCAGGCACCGTGAGGAGCCCACACTGCGCTTTGCTGCTCAGCAGGATGCGATCGGCGCTCGCTCACCTGTTGAGTGACAGGCAGGAGACCTGGTGGGGGTGGGTCCCCAGGGTCACCTGTGAGATCTTGAGGGTTGATGTGCTTCCCAGCAACTCCTCGAAGCCTGGTTACTATGGTCAGCGGACAAAGGACACCTTCCAGCACTAATTACCTCTGGCCAGAACCACAGTTTCATGTATTCTTACATGTAGATAAACCTCATAATTTAATCTTTGATTTAATGCAGCCCTTGGCCCTCATTTTCCAACAAGTCAATCAAAATGTAGTGAATTGTCTTAGGTTAGTTAGAGTCTTTGCTACAGGATGCACATTTAGGCAGAAGTTGTTTCTGGGGTGCTCTGCCTGCCCCCCCCCACTCGGTTCCCCAGCCTCACGGAGAAGGTTGGCGAGATGGAAAGTCCACCGTGGACACAGATGTCAGTGGCACAGTCGCAGTGTCTCCACCAGAGGCACCCTGTGTCCCAGGGAGCTCTAGACTGTCCTGTCCCTGCTCAGACGGCGTGGCTGTCGGATGGGGGGCCCACAGGTTTCCCAAATGCCCCTGCAGCTGGTATCAGGCCAGTGCATGGTAACAAGAAACCGGTCACTGTCTTTGGCTCTGCAGTCACTGACTGTCATGATCAGTGAGACTGTGTCCGATCAGAAAGTTGTCAGGAACTTTTTTCTCATGAAGACATTTTTAAATAAACAGGCACACAAACACACACACACACACACACACACACACGCACACATGCACACACACACACACCACCACCAAGCAGAAATGAGATGTGTGAGTGTGAAGGTTTATTGGGCAGAGGCGCAGAGAACTGTCCAGAGAGTGATGGGGGCACAAAGGCCGCAGAGCCCGAGGATGTGCGCCACCTCTCCTCTGCCTCCCGGCCAGGGTGAGCCAACCATCTCATCCACGGCCTGGGGGCACCAGGAGAGACTTGGGGTGTAGAGACAGATCGGTCCATCAAGACGGGGTTGGGGAGCCTTCAGTTTCCTGACTGGCCCAAGACCTGAACATGCAACGATCATCCGTCTTACAAACCCCCCGAGCACTGAGAACAGCAAGTCAAGATCCCCAAGTTTCTGTCCTGCTTGTCACCGGTCACAAAATAACCACACGTTCAAGACGGTTCTCCTGAGGGTGAAGATGGAGACATTAGCATTCAGCAACTTGAACGAAGCAGTGAATTGTAAAGAACCACCCCTCAGTTCAGGTTTAAGGGTGTTCCGACAAGTGCTTCTAGGATTTATATTTATGACAAAAACCATTTAATATAATGGGTACCTTATATGTACCATGGCCTATTACTCAACCATTAAAAAGAATGAAATAATGTCCTTTACAGCAACATAAATGGACTCTAGAGATTGTCATACTGATTGAAGTAAGTTAGAGAAGGAGAAATATAGTGTGGCATCCCTTATATATGGAATCAAAAAAGAAATCTTACCAATAAACTTATTTACAAAGCATAAACAGACTCACAGACTTGGAGAACAAACTTATGGTTACCAGGGGGAAGGGATAGTTAGGAGGCTTGGATCAGCATGTACACACTGCTATATTTAAAATGGATAACAGCAAGGACTGACAGGGAACTCTGCTGAATGTTACGTGGCAGCCTGGATGGGAGGGGAGCTTGGAGGAGAATGCTAATACTAATGCTAAGTCGCTTCAGTCGTGTCCGACTCTGTGTGACCCCAGAGACGGCAGTCCACCAGGCTCCCCCGTCCCTGGGATTCTCCAGGCAAGAACACTGGAGTGGGTTGCCATTTCCTTCTCCAATGCATGAAAGAGAAAAGTGAAAGTGAAGTCGCTCAGTCGTGTCCGACTCTTAGCGACCCCATGGACCGCAGCCCACCAGGCTCCTCCGTCCATGGATTTTCCAGGCAAGAACACTGGAGTGGGGTGCCATTGCCTTCTCCGTGGGGGAGAATGGATACCTGTATATGTATGGCTGAGTCCCTGCGTTGTCCACCTGAGACTATCACAACATTGTTAGCAGGCTACATTCCAGTACACGATAAAAAGTTTAAAAAATGAAAGCCATTGCTTTGAGTTAATGCGAAAACACTTGTATACATACAACGCATACCTTTATTGAAATCCCCAATGTTATCATTTCTCCTAGGGATACTTAACAAACTAGTGAGCTCTTCTGTGGTCCATGTAATCTCCTGCTCACAAAGGTCTCATTCATCTGGCAAATCTTATCTGTAAATTATCAGCTCAGCCTCTCAATCTCCAATTTATTTTTTGGTTTGGTTTGGGTTTGGGTTTTTAATTATAACACTAGACTAGTTTGCATGAGAGAATTTCGCCTGTTTTCACTGTTTTAATAGAACGGTTGATAATGAAATTGTACGTAATTGGACCTATTTCGATTTTTATCACCTCAAAGTTTACAAAAATCGTATCCCGGAGCATTCAAGAGTCACATATCTCCACCAAAAAGTCCTCAGAGGCTCTTGACCCAGAGTCAGTCCTGCAGCAAAGTGGGTGGTGGATGCGCCTGCAACTCCCGGGGCAGAGGGGGGCGCAGGCATCCCTCCCCAGCTCCCACCTAGGGACCGAACCCTGACTTCAGCACCCAAGCCACCATGTCCAGCTCCAGCTCCGCACTCGGGGACATGAAGCCCAGTCAGGGCCCACGTGTCCTCCTGGGGGCCTATGAGCTCCGGGCAGGCTGTGGCCAGTCCCCTCTCCACCCTGGGGACCTTCCTGGGCCCGTCCACCTCCTGGCCACTCCTGAAGTTGTGAGGGGGCAGGGGGCCCTGCTTGTGTGGATCGGGGTGCAGCAGAGACCCTAAGGCTCGGACTCTGCAAGACCTTTCAGTCTGGATGTCCTATGCCTCCAGAGGGTCCAGGCCTCGGGCCTTCCTTGTCCCAGGAAGCAGCGCAGGGGTCTTCCCTCCACAGCCCCCTGCCCGACTCTGCTCTTGCTTTTCTGGGTCCCTCCCACCCTCCCCCCAGCCACCACCTTGAGACGTCCTAAAATACAAGCAGGACAGCCCTCCACTGCTGTAGGGCAGAGCAACTCATCTTGTTCAACAGAAGCCTCCGTAACTGAAAATATCCTTCAGTCTTACCTCCTACCCATTAAGATCCAGAAGCAAGTTCTTCCAGTCCTGCAAGGCCCTTGATGTCTCCCCTGGGCTCTTCTCATGCTTCTACTGGAACCCACCGACCAGAGCCCGAGCACACCTCCTGCTTTAACGCCTCCTTGTCGGGCCTGTGTGTGTGTTAGTCACTCAGCCACGTCCGACTCTGCCACCCTATGGACTGCAGCCCGCCAGGCTCCTGTCCGTGGGATTCTCCAGGCAAGAATACTGGAGTGGATTGCCATTTCCTCTTCCAGGGGTCTTCCCCACACAGGAATGGAACCCTTGTCCCTGCACTGCAGGCAGATTCTTTACCACTGAGCCACTAGGGAAGTCCCTGTAATGGTGAGGCAGCCAGCAAACACAAATGTCTTGGCTCTTCTGGAAGGCCCCCCACAGCCAGGGGCTCCACAGCAAGGAGGCCAGCCTTCCCGAGTCATTGCAGGTGACGGTTCTGCCAAACATTCTGCCAGGGTTTAATGGGCCTCCCAGCCTTGCAGCCTGCAGCGCCTACCTCACCATCCATCCATAGACCGCTAGAACTGAGCCAGAGTTTTGGGTTTTATCACACCTGCACCCACATCCAGAGCGAGTAAAACATAAGCCCCCAAGCTTCAGTGGTTTAGCCCATTGTTTCCCATTCTCTTAGCAATCCAGTGTAGCTATTTCTGCTGCTGGCTGCCCTCCACATGGCCCTTCTGGGAGCCAGACTCCCTCCATCCACAGCATCTCCTTCTTCTTGGGCTTCGCACGTCCCTGCACAAGCCATGGTGGGCAAAGACGACCGGCAGATCAACACACCGGCCTGGAAGGGACAGATGCAACTTCCACGCCACTCCATTGCTGAAAACTAGTCACTGGCTCCACCAAGATGCAGAGGAAGGCAGGGGCTACAAATAATCCCCCACGTGGACAGTACCTCCTATACCACAGAAGAAACCCAAATCATTGAAGCCGTCTCTGCAAAAAGCACTATGAAAAAGTTCAAAAGACTTGCTGTTTGCTGTTCTCAAATTTTCTGTGCACAGGAATCCACATATGGTCTAAATAATAAAAACGCAAAACCCTCACCCCATTCCCAGGGCTGTGCACCCAACAGGTCTGGGCATGGGGCCTCATATTCTGCACTTTTAACTAGTACCCCCAGGAGATTCTGCTGAGGGCACTTTGAAAATACAACTACAGAGCATCTGTGTGTATGTGCTAAGTCGCTTCAGTTGTGTCCAACCATTTGTGACTCTATGGACCGTAGCCCACCAGGCTCCTCTGTCCATGGGATTCTCCAGACAAGAATACTGGAGTGGGTTGCCATGCCCCCCCTCCAGGGGATCTTCCTGACTCAGGAATCGAATCCACATCTCTTATGTTTCCCGCATTGTCAGGCAGGTTCTTTACCACTAGCATCACCTGGGAAGCCCCTAAGACAGTTAATAAAATATTGATAAATAGCGTTGATCAGGAGAGAGAGGAGAACGCTCTGCAGCTTCGAGGATATTAGTTTCTGGAGGGCCCAGCTGGGTGTCCAGGGACTCTCCTGCTCTGTGTTGTATGACCTTGGGAAAGAAGGGTCATTCACAATCACTTTGGTGAACACAGTCACTTCTTTGCTGGAAAAATCATAACACTGCATATATTTAACTGAGTGATCAGACATCCTGCTCAAACTTTGCTCAATGCTTTCTAAATAAATGGATCTTCATGCTCAGTTCGGAACATTGGACCTATAGATTTCAATGTACAGACAGTCTTTTCACAGCACATAATGAACACCTACAAAATGCCCAGCCTTGTGCTAAATACAGGGTCAGAAAAAGGAAAACAAATTTGCCCCAGGAAACCAGGTCTTCTAGACAAGGCAGTGCAGAGAAACTGAATGATGACGTGACAGGGGTCAGGAGAGAAGCACGGGTTACGTGTGGGCAGACCAACAAGGAAAGCAGCCTGGGCAGTGGCTTAGGAGCTCCTGGCATGCTGGTTAGCCCTCACTGACCATGTGGGAAGGACATGTTTTCTTGTTTAATGACAGTAGGCACCCAAGAGCTACAGAAGGTATCAGACAACATAAAATGACAAGTGGACAGTGTCGACTAGGAACAGAAGCAGGCCATTTTGAGAAACAGACGTGCATTTTTTCGCTGTTCCTAGACAGGGTGGTATAGCCATGCTAGCGTGACACCTAAAAACAAGACAACAGAGAAGAGACCTGTTCGAGCACCCACATCACAAACTCGCCATCTTTGGACAGCTCACAGCTTTGGAAGGCTCATTGCGTTGTTCCCATCAGTTGAACAGAGATGCTAAGTCCTTTCCCTTGTGAAGATGCTCATGGGGTAGCAGCGGTGGTTGCCAGGGTAACAGCGGGATCCAGGCACTCTCCCCATCCCCGTTCCAGGGTTGGCCCTGCCTTCCAGGCCTGCAGACTCTTTCTGGCCATGGAGCTGTCCGTGGTCCTCACATTCTCTGGTCACATCCTCTGAAGTATCAACTCTTCAGCTGAACTTTTCTTTGCATAAAGTGTAATTGCCCGCTAACATAGAGGAACCCCTAACAAAGAATGGAAAACAATAGTAGTAGTTCCATGCGGTCGAATAGGCAGAGATAACTGCTGGTGAGCCTGAGGGACTGTGCCTCTAGAAACTTTGTTTGCTATTCATCAAGCTAGCTGCAGAAAAATAGGATGGGAAGTTTTAATTATCCTGACAGCCATAGTTTCAAAGGCGTGGAGACATTTGAGGCTGTCTGACAAGAGCATCAGACGAGCTAAAACCGCGGAGGAGAACAACTGTGCGTGAAGGCAGGTTCTCTCTTGTTCAAAAAAGACGGACCTTGATGTTTCTCCCCCGTGATTTCAGGTAAAATGTACCATTACAGCCTGTGTGCAATACACCCAGAATGTAAGAGAGTGGAGGCTGACCTTTTACCGGGCATCTTGGGATACTCAAAAAATTAAATCCTTTCTACTTCTGTCAGGTGGAAACACGGCTCTGAGAGGTGGGAGCAGGTTTGTGGGCTGGAGCTCCTGAGAGCTCACCTGTAGGGGAACGGCAGAAGACCCCCGGGTGGGAGGATCCATAGAAGACAGCCCTGCAGCGCCGGCCCGTGGAAGCCAGTGGGGGCCTCTAAGCTGGGCTGGGCGGCCATCCCCGTCTGCGTATGGGAAGCCCCAGCAGCGGGCCCCCAACATGTGGCTGTGCTCCAGCCCCTCACCACCATCAGCCCTCCTCCATATCCCCCATGGTTAAAGCAACCTTTCCATGCACTTGCTGATGCCCCCTCCCCGGAAGACGCGGGCTCTGGGCCCTGGAGACCCCCTTCCATCCTCCCACCTGAGCTTCGAATCCCCTTGGCTGCACGACAAGGACTCTGATTGGTTAGACTTCCTTGCAATTGTTTTCAGTCAAATAAATGGAGAATGAAAGTACAAAACTTTATCTTCTTCTTCTAATGTGATATTTTATGTACAGAATTATGTTATAATAAAAAATTCTCTGTGCTCTATAAAACAGCTGATTTAAAGCTTAGCAGGAAATATCTCGCTTTCTTGGCTAAGACCAGCTGCTAAAGGGCAGTAAAACACTTACATGCACAAGAGCACATCCAACTCACCCGATCTTGCAAAAATATTCTTTAATATCCATGCGTCATTTCTTTACAAAGACTGAAGGGTACGGATACGTGGTGCCTGTAAAGATGTTTGCAAGAGTGTCTACCTTCCCCACCGTTTCTAAATTAGACGATTCCCCTGATGATTTTTTAGCTTCCTATGTCCTACGTGTTTCTATTGTTGTTGTCCAGTCACTAAGTCGTGTCTGACTCTCTGCGACCCTATGACTGCAGCATGCCAGGCTTCCCTGTCCTTCACCCTCTCCACAGCTTTGCTCCAACTCATGTCCATTGTGGCAGTGATGCCATACAATCATTTTACCATGTCCCTATTTAAACATATGAATTTATAATGACACTAGGCAGTGGCACCCCACTCCAGTACTCTCGCCTGGAAAATCCCATGGACGGAGGAGCCTGGTGGGCTGCAGTCCATGGGATCACTAAGAGTCAGACACAACTGAGCGCCTTCACTTTCACTTTTCACTTTCATGCATTGGAGAAGGAAATGGCAACCCACTCCAGTGTTCTTGCCTGGAGAATCCCAGGGATGGGGGAGCCTGGTGGGCTGCCCTCTATGGGGTCGCACAGAGTCGGACACGACTGAAGTGACTTAGCAGCATACAATTATCTCAAAGACTTTATATCAGTTCAGTTCAGTCGCTCAGTTGTGTCCAGCTTTTTGTGACTTCATGGACTGCAGCACGCCAGGCCTCCCTGTCCATCACCAACTTCCAGAGCTTGCTCAGACGCATGTCCATCAGGTCAGTGATGCCGTCCAACCATCTCATCGTCTGTATTCCCCTCAACTCATGTCATTTACATCAATACTTGGCTTTTGAATCATAAGATAGTGTTCTAAGTGGACAAAAATCTTAAAATAATCATATTTTTAAGTGGACACTCATTATTTAGTATTGAATGTACAAAGAAGTGCCTGAGAAAAATGTTATGAACTTAAATAGAAAATAAAATTACACCAGACATATGAATATTTCCCTGGATGAATCCCAGTAACAAGATTTAATTCCAACAGACATTTCCAGCCACGCTTTATACAAGAACCATGTTGATATGTACTAGGACCAGCCTGAAGCATCCTAACCCCAACATGGGGCCCAATAAGTTAGAACACATTAACAGGAGGAGGGAGTGGCACTTCCTTAGGGGAAAAATATCTAATAAATAAACATAGAAGAAACGAGAGAAATGGAAAGTCACCATCACAACACCTCACTGATAACTGTCGCAGGCAAGATCCATCCGTTTGTGCGTCCCCACACTCACTCCACAGATGGCAAATGCCAGCTGGTGTCTCGGTTTAACAAGGGGAGGCAGGGAAGCATGGCCCCAAAGCACACAGTGGCCCATTCGGAAGCCCTGGAGAGAAGAGATGCCTTTTTAAACCATCTGCTACTGCTGCTAAGTCGCTTCAGTCATGTCCAACTCTATGCGACCCCATAGATGGCAGCCCACCAGGCTCTGCCGTCCCTGGGATTCTCCAGGCAAGAACACTGGAGTGGGTTGCCATTTCCTTCTCCAATGCATTAAAGTGAAAAGTGAAAGTGAAGTCGCTCAGTCGTGTCCGACTCTTTGCGACTCCATGGACTGCAGCCTACCAGGTTCCTCCATCCATGGGATTTTCCAGGCAAGAGTACTGGAGTGGGGTGCCATCGCCTTCTCCTTCTTTTTTAAACCATCAAGAAGGGGCAAAATGTCCCTTCCAAAATGGGGCCAGAGGGCAAAAAGTGTGGTGCCGACGACATGAAGAAGGCTGGACAGACAGACAGCAGGAGGGGACAGAGACCATCCCTGAGGCCCCCACACCCCTGGGCCCTCGCAAGCGTGTTTCCAGCAAGCCTGACCACTTGCGACCTCCTGCAACGCTGACCTCGAGGCGGGCAGCGGGGGCAGTCCTGACCGTGGCTCCACACTGTGACACCCACCTGAGGGGGGTCAGTGACCCTCAGATTCACGCTCAGGAACGTCGTTTCCAGATGACTCAGACTCCACCCAGAAGAAAGCTGATGGCAACCCTAGCCCCCACAAAGCCCTGGCCAGCAGGTGGACCCGAGGGCCAGGGGCCCTGAGGATGGGCATCACAGCTGCGACTCCACGGGCACAGTGAGAAGAGAACAAGCAACAGAAGGAAACAGACTTTTTCGGATTAAGCCTACAAGTCTGTCCACTAAAGGAAAACCGCCTCCACGGAGCCCGTCCCTCACTGTCCTCTGAGGACATTAAAACAAGGCTGCCGATCTAACAGCCTCTAACTCTTTTTTACTTTACAATATTGTATTGGTTCTGCCACACATCAACATGAATCCGCCACGGGCGTACACGTGTTCCCCATCCTGAACCCCCCTCCCACCTCCCTCCCTGTACCATCCCTCCGGGTCATCCCAGTGCACCAGCCCCAAGCATCCTGTATCGAACCTGGACTGGCGATTCGTTTCATATATGATATTATACACGTTTCAGTGCCATTCCCCCAAATCGTCTCACCCTTTACCTCTCCCACAGAGTCCAAAAGACTGTTGTATACATTTGTGTCTCTTTTGCTGTCTCGCATACAGGGTTATCGTTACCATCTTTCTAAATTCCATATATATGCGTTAGTATACTGTATTGGTGTTTTTCTTTCTGGCTTACTTCACTCTGTAAAATAGGCTCTAGTTTCATCCACCTCATTAGAACTGATTCAAATGTATTCTTTTTAATGGCTGAGTAACACTCCATTGTGTATATGTGCCACAGCTTTCTTTATCCATTCATCTGCTGATGGACATCTAGGTTGCTTCCAAGTCCTGGCTATTATAAACAGTGCTGCGATGAACATTGGGGAACACGTGTCTCTTTCAATTCTGGTTTCCTCAGTGTGTATGCCCAGCAGTGGGATTGCTGGGTCAAAAGGCAGTTAGTTCTATTTCCAGTTTTTTAAGGAATCTCCACACTGTTCTCCAGAGTGGCTGTACTTGTTTGCATTCCCACCAACAGTGTAAGAGGGTCCCCTTTCTCCTCTTTCGGTATTTTATAGGCTGTAGTTCCGGCCTGGGCAGGTTCCGGCCTCAGCTTCTCCCTCCAATGCTGCCTTATGTTTATAGTCTGATGGTGCACCACTGGAAGGTCTACGGAAAAGTGAAAAGAAGGAAGCACTTTCACACTTTACACTGGGGTGTTTTTGCAGGACATCAGTTATGTGAAGATAATCCCACCACAACCACTTGCCCTGAAAAGTCAGAGGACCTGTTCACTCAGCCGACAGGTTCTGGGCACCCGGAAACTGCACAAGCACAACATCGCAAACGTTCTCGCAGATGGACCAAAGCAGCAGGCAAGTCAAAGTCATCCCGGCAGCGAGAAAGTGACGGGGGCCGAAGGAGGCAGAGCGGGAGGTCTAGAGCCGGTCCCAGGCCCACCACGGGTCAGCAGGAAGGCTGCAGGGAGGGCACGTCCGAGGCCCCCAGGAAGCCCGGGCCGGGCAGGGATGAGGGGCAGGAAACCCAGGGGCCCTCGACCTTCTCACGGATGCAGGACAGCCCTGGCTGAACAGACCCATCTCCCTGTCCCTGTGGGCACGGGTGCATCAGGGGCCCAGTGAATCCACATCGCAAAGCCCTTAGGCCCAATGAGCTTTTCCACATGCACGCACGCCCGAGGTCAGGAGGCAGGTCTGTCCTGACATCTGAGCCAGGAACGGCCCCTGGGGGGCCACACTCACGGGGAGCCAGTGTTCCAGATAGGCGTTGGGGTGCTGACCTTGCGCTCTCTCTTCATCGCCCCACATCTCCCTATCTCCCTAATGACCATCCAGGACACCCGTCTCTAGGTGCCCTGGACGTGTCCACACTGTGGCCTTCCGGCAGCGGTGGGGCCACCAGCTTATCCCAGGCCTCTGGTGTGAGGAGGGTCCCCCTTTCTCTTTCCAGCTGCCCCCTGCCACTGGTGTCAGCAGCCCCACTGAGCACAGACAGGGCTATGCTAAGCAGAGCCGTGGCACCAGAGAGCAGGACGCATGCCCAGCGCCAAATGCAGAACAAGCTGGAGCCAAGAGCGGACCTGGAAGGTCGGTGTCTGGAGGCAGGCCCAGCGTGCAGCTTGGGGGAGGCAGGAGTGGACAGAGGGCCCCGGGCCCCACGGAGAGACTGCTCAGCAAAGCCCCCACGGCCAACATCAAGCAACCCCCGTCCTGACATAGGCTCCGCCCCGACCCCACGATTTCTGGGCACTGTCCTATTTGCTGCGTGCGTCCAGAGTCCCAGGAGGTGTGTGCCTCCCGAAACCGGAGATCCTGCCACGTACCACGGCAGCACGGGCACGGTCGTGCAGATTAACAGACACACCAGCAGTGATGCCAAGGTGGAGTGCAGTCCATGCTCGAGAGAGATGAGGCTGCAGAGAAACCAGCCCAGTGCATTCTCCCACGTCTCCAAGAAGGTCTTTGAGTGGAAAAGACGCAGCAGAGTGTCCACCATCTCCCTCGACCTCCCCTTCTCTCTGACTCCCCCCTCTGAAGCCTCTTTTGCAACCTGGTAGGGGAGTCTGGGTGCCCCCATCCTGGGCCCCTGGCGGTGGCAGCTGGCTCCCAGGCTGCCCCCACGCATCCCTTCTCAGAGGAAGTGGACAGGGTGGAGCTGAGAAGAGACAGAGCTGCCCTCACGGCCCAGGACGGTGCGGGAGGTCACTGCGTCAGCATCGCCGCTCTGAGCAGACAGAACACAAACATCACCAAGACAAGACACTCTTGCTTGCCAGGAAGGGCCGTCTGGTGGACGCACTTTTTCTAACACTATTGATTCCATCCCCAAAGGTCATGAATTACAGGGGGAATTAGTCCTGAGATGTTTGCGGAGCCTGACCTTGTCTAACGACTTTCCCACCACTGGCTGGCAAGGCCAGGAGTGTTCTTGCTCCTTGACTGCTGTTAGAGCCCTGACCCTTGTCATCACCCAGCCTCTCAGGGGAGCTGCAGGCCAGGCCTCGAGGCAAGGAGGGGTTCCGCTGGGTAATTCAGGTTCTGTCCACAGCCTGGGCTCAGAGGCAAAGCACAGAAGGCCCCTTCAGGGTCGTGGGTCTCCTGCCTGGGGACCCTCTGCACAGAACCGCCCACGCTTTTGAGACCCTTCAGGGCCCTGGCACTGTGGCTTCACCACAAAGGCAAGCACAAAGGCTTCAAGTGTCCCCAAGGGGGCCGTGTTTACAGCACGCCCAGAGTCCCTCGGACTGAAAGGGAGAGCAAACCAGTCCGTCCTAAAGGAAATCAACCCTGAATAGTCATCGGAAGGACTGATGCTGAAGCTGAAGCTTCAATATATTGGCCATCTGATGAGAAGAGTCGACTCTTTGGAACAGACCCTGATGCTGGGAAAGACTGAAGGCAGGAGGAGAAGGGGACGACAGATGATGAGATGGTTGGATGGAATCACTAACTCAGTGAACATGAGTTCTGGCAAGCTCTGGGAGATGGTGAAGGACAGGAAGCCTGGTGTGCTGCAGTCCCTGGGTCGCTAAGAGCTGGGCACGACCGAGCGACTGAACAGCAACAACAGTCTTAAAGTCCCTTGCAACAAGTGAGGCCGGTTTCGGGCAGGTCACCCAGCAGAGAGCGGACAGAAGCTCAGAAGTGGCCCAGAGGGCTCTGTCCCAGTGGCTTGTCTAAAAACATCCAGCAGAGCCGGGAGGAAGCCGCTGAGGGAAGCGCCGCCCAGACAGATGCTGTCCTAACTTGCCCCTGGGCGAATTGAGGAATTTGTTGCCTGTATTGTCAGAGGCTTACTGTGTTTCTTTCTGTGAGCACTTGAAGCTTGATAGATGATACAGTACAATTTATTATTTATACAGTGTCCTTCACAGAGAGGACCGGGAACCGTCTGCAAAGGACTGAGACAGAGACGCAGAAGACGCCCCGAGCGCCCAGACCTCCAGGGGCGTGGGTGGAGGCTGGGGCGGCTGGCAGTGCCACCCTCTGTCCAGGGCCCCCTCCACCTGGGTCCAAGAGACACACCTGCGGAGCCCCTGGGGACACCCATGGTGTGTCCGTCACCTTTGGAACTCAGCCAAGGATGGTGTCCCTGAAGTTCACCCGTAGAACAAACGCCGAGGTAGAACTCAAAGCTGTGAGCACTCCGCCGACTCTAGGGGTTCTTTGGTTTTGTTGTCATGGTGGTGTTTATTCTCAGAGGCGGATCAGATTAATTTTACTGCAGTTGAAAATCATGCAAATATAGTTGAGAAAGAGGCATTTAATTCTTTATTGCTCTTGCGCACGACACAAATAGCACCTCCAGTACGAGCACTGGCAGGCATTTTTAGTGTTGCTCCACGATACAGTACATCACAATGTTAATTTTCCACATTACTTTATTCCTTCTCCAGACCATATTTTACAACAGAGAAAACAAACTGCTTGTAATTACACTGCATGCCAGGACAAATTAAGTAAACACGCATTTTTAATGCTTCGGGCTGTTAGGGTAGAAAACAAAGGACTTCGGTTAAGGTCAATATTAGAGTTATGCCACGGCCCAGGGACACGGGAGACAAGCCTTGATTGAATGCCGGCCGAGAGGAAACGCTTCCATTAAAGCTGCAGACACAGACCCTGCAGAAGAAGGTCCAGCCAGGGAGGCCAGGATGCTTTTCCTACTTCATATCCATTTTCTGGGAGATTAATGCTAATGCCAATAATAAAAAATAATAACAAACTAACAGGAAAATCTGCTGTGTCGTTAACAGGGACATAAGTCAGCTAAAAGCGAGCCCACTGTGGTCCACACCTGCCTCTGGAACTCACGTCTGAACAAATACACGCCATCGTGGGAGCCACAGACCTGCAAGCTACGTCTTTTCTTTCTTGTTCCCATCTGCAAAATAACAGCTGACAATCATACTGCATGTTCAGAGTCGAGGAAATGCAGCATTGAGGAAGGGTCGTGTTTTTAATGAGCCAAAGTAACCAAAAAGAACGTCACTAAACGGCCAGCAAGGTCAGGGAAGGTCCAAAACAAACAAGTGTTTCTGCTTCTCTGCCTCCTCCCCGGCCCCGCTCCCCCGGCCCATGGCAGCTGACCCAGAGCAAGTGGCTACATCACGAAGGTGCAGGGGCTGGAAGTCCTCGCTATGACGAAACTGCTGACGTGAGTACCCTCAGGCGAACGCCCTCGGTGGCCTTGTGCTCACCCTTGCTCTGAATCTGTCGAGACACGTTTCAGTTTCCCCTAGAATATAGGAATATTTGACTTCTCCTCCTTGTCAGGAGCTTCCTGAACAGAATCAGATGCCATCCATCCTCGTGATTCATGGATTCTGGTCTTGCAGATTTGCCCACCCCTGAAGCGTGTTGTCTCCTAGAGTCAATGCCCAGGGCCTCGTGGGACCTCCCAGATGCACCAGATGTGCCACGTGCCAGTCCCACCAACGGCGAGCAGCCAGCACCAGCCTCTAGCTTTCAGCCTGGAAACACGTGTCCTGTCAGGGTCCATCCAGGGCCACGTTTCTCCGATGTTCATGCTTTTTCTTGGTGGCTTCCCTGTTTACACCAGCCCCGTGTGGGGTAGTGGAAGGCTGGCGGGTGCCCTGAACTTGGGAAAGTGGCGACCCCCCTCGCAGAGGGGACACACGTGGTAGGTGAGGCTCTGTCAGGTCAAGTTGTGGTGTCACTGGCCCTGAGCTCCACGTAGGCGAACCCACTGCACGAGCTAATGAAGGAACGGGGAGGACAAGCCACACATCAGAGTCTTCAGACCATAGGGAGCTTAGACCCACCTCATTTTGCTCACTGACAGGCTTAGATCCTCCCGTGCACAGAAATGCTTTACCCAGAGAATCATTTCAGAATTTTATCTATAGAGGGATTTGCCAAAGATTTGCGTGTGTGGAAATGCCCCAGCTGCACACCTGAGACGGTGCCAGGGCTATTGCCTTACGAGAACCAGAACCGCCATCACGCCATCAAATACCCCCATGGGATCTTCTTCTTTCCTGGACAGTCTGCTGGGAAATATGTAAATTCAGCCACGAGATAAAATCAGGGTTTCCGGGCCCAGAACACAGCAACCTCAGAAGAGCAGCAGCTGACGGGATGGAATTTGAGACTGAGCTCCACCCCCACCGCGCTGTCCAAAGAGACACGCTCGCGAGGATGGGTGAGCCCGTCCCGGTCGCTACCCCCCGGGTGAACACCACTGAGGGCTCGTCCCACGGACAGCCAGTGCACACACACCCTGTCTCAGTGCCTGGGAAGAGGCCGAGATTTTAGGACCAGAAAGGGATTTGGAGCCTCAGAGACTCGGGAGGACGCGAACTGGCTGGGACACAGGCCTGCATCCCAAACCTGACCTGCCTGCTTGCATGGCCCCTCCCCTCCGCGCCCCCAACCCTGACCCACGTGGGGGCCAAGGCACCTCACCCAAGTCTCCACAAAGCTGCCTCCACCTCCCCAGCCACTGCTCATCCTGAGAAACCGGCCAGCTGGTAGCCACACAAGACCCAGGGCAGGTCTCTGCCCCGGGGCTCAGCCACACTCTGCACACATAAGTCACCTTAGTGAGGAGCGGGCCATTCTCCACCAGCGTCCTTCCCTCCGTCTCCTTTAGACCATCCACTCCTTGAGACCAGGGCGGTGTCTTACGTTTTCTCCTATTTCCAAGGCCAAGAGCACCGCCAGACACACAGGAGGTTCAGCAAACGTGCGTGAAAGGGCACAGGCTGTGGGTGAAGCAGGCCCTCCGCTGGGCGTCGGGGGCACGGGCAAACGCCGGAAACCGGAGGCCGGCTGGGGGCTCGAGTCAGGCGTTGACTCAACCGTATTAGTTTCAGTTCTCTACGGAATGCCTCCAGGCTGGACGTTTAGCGGATTCAGGTCAGGACAAGATTAAAAAAGCATAGAGTGAAGAAGGAAGGAAGAAGAGGGGCAGGGGGAGGCCGATCACTTGTCCAAAGATGCCACAGCTCTCAAGGAAAATGTTTACGACGTGCACGTAGAGAGAGGGAACGTGAGCTAATTACTGCTAACCTTCTGGCACAGGCACCCGGTGTTAAAACGGAGAAAGAAAGCACTACACAGAAAACCTAAGTGAGAAAACAGATAAACACAAGAATAACAATTTACACGGCAAGAAGATTCTATTCTTTAAAACAGTATCATCTCTAATTTCTTTCAACAGAGAAAAAGTAATTTCCCTGAGAAAACATGAGATGCAAAGTATGATTTGTTTAAATTCGATTTACACGCAGCTCTTCTGGGGGTGGTCAGTGAGGAGCGGGCTGAGCCTCCCATGCCACACTCCCGTCAGGGTGCTGGCTGAGCAAGGGAGGCTCGGGCCCTGCACAGGCCTTGCTGGACTCTGAGCTCAAGGAGTGGATGGAGCTGCTGGACGGCAGCCTGGGACTCCCGGCTGCCTGAACCTAGGGCCCCTCAGCTGTGCCCCTCATCTTCCAAGGGGCTGGGGGCTCAGCCAGGCCCAGGCAACCTGGACATCTCAGACCTGTTAGCAGTCCAGGGGGCAGGTGGGCATGGGCCCATCCAGCCAAGGGCACAGCGAGGTCAGTGCTCCCTTCTGGCTCACGTCCACTTGGCCCACGTCTTGCTCCTCATCGTCACACTAGCTGAGGGTCTCCTCTGGGACAGGAGGGTCACGCACGGCCAGCAAGGACCTCAGAGTCCCCACAGGAAGGGGACCAGGCTAAGCAGGGGCACACGGAGACACCCTATGACTAAGTGCCCGGGGGACACTTAATGGTCGGGTCCAGGAATTGCCGAGGTCTGGCCTGGTCCCTGCAGGTAACACTCTTTGCAAAATAAATGCAGAAGCAGTGCTCTGACACCTTCTCTTCACCCTCCTCCATTGCTTTTTGTTTCTGTCTAAATGCTGCTGGCATCCATGGCTGGCATCCACTGCGTCATGAACTCCGTGGTCTGGAAAACATGTGCTGGGGGTGCCTGGGCGTCCCCACAGGCGCCGTGCTCTGGGGGCTACATGGCCAATGCTGGGGTGGGGGCCATGTGAGGAGCGCCCACGGGAGCCAGCCCCCCTGCTCTGAGGACACTCTGGCCATGCTGGCTCAGGAGGGGCTCTCCCCGAGGAGGGGGTCTCACACAGCCTGGATCTGCTGGCATCCGAATGCTCACCCTGACCTCAGCCGTGCTCGGAGGCAACAGGCTGAGGTCCTCACGTGAGCTCATGCCTCGGAGGCCGGGAGGGAGGAGGCAGACTGGGGCCTGCAGCCAGGCCAGGACCCCCTGCGGGCCCAGGGGAGGGACTGAAGGAGAGGGTCTCGGGGATCGGCCCACGTTTCCAGGACCCGAGCACAGGCACTGCTCTTTGGGTGCCTGGGCACATGTCTCTGCCCCCTCGGCTCTCTGCGCCCCGATAACCAGCGTCTGCAGGACGTCTCTGCTCACCTGCAGCACCGCCCACGCTGCCTGCTTCCGAGGGGAGCCCAGGGCCGCCACCAGCAGATCCAGGGGTGCACTCAGGGCCCAGGCTCTGTTCGGCCAGTGACAGCCTCTAACAGCCAGCAAGTCGTCAAAGTCAAAGACAGGCCTCTAGTTTTAGCAGCCAAATACACATCCAGAAAAAAAATTGACTAACCGACTTTTGGAAGACCTCACTTCCTCCTGGTTTGCACAGGCAGCTCTCAATTTTGTCACAGATCATGTTGAATAACAGGCAACACCATGTGACCCATTGTGGAAAAGTATTGTAACATAATCAGTCAACCTCCTTGAGGCTAAAAGCGCTGCACTGAAAAATCCAGAACTATTGGGTTTTAAGATGGTGTGGAGGGTGTGAGTTTTTTAAATGAGTCCTCTAGAGCACTGCTGTGTTGGAGAAGACTCTTGAGAGTCCCTTGGATGGCAAGGAGATCCAACCAGTCAATCCTAAAACAAATAAACCCTGAATATTCATTGGAAGGACTGATGCTAAAGCTGAAACTCCAATACTTTGTGCACCTGATGCAAAGAACTGACTCGTTGGAAAAGACCCTGATGTTGAGAAAGATTGAAGGCAGGAGGAGAAGGGGACGACAGAGGATGAGATGGTTGGATGGCATCACCGACACAATGGTCTTGAGTCTAAGCAAGGTCTGGGAGTTGGTGATGAACAGGGAAGCCTGGCATGCTGCAGCCCGTTGGGTTGCAAAGAGTGGGAAACAACTGAGCGGCCAAACAAGAACAACAGAGCACTGCTAATTTTCAGAGTGGACGTGTCCTATTTAGGAGAAACTGCCGAGATGCACAAGGCTTGTGAAGGCAGAAGAGGCCCATGCTGGCCCCGTGGCCAGCTCCTGGACAGGGCGGTACCCCCAGTCACTCGTGTCTTGTCCAGAAGTTCATCCAACTCACCCCGCGGGGCCCCCACAGCCCTCCCGGAGGCTTCTCTGCTCCAGAACCTCAAAAAGCAAGAATTTCATTTTTAAAAATCTAGTTAACATATCAAAGAGCAGAAAATGTGCAAATTGCTGCCCCAAGGATCCTTTATTGCCTTTCCTTTTCAGATGTGCGCCCGCCCCTGCGCCCACCCCTCCGACAAGGTTACTCATCGTCAGGGAGCAAGCTATTTATGTCCCTCAGATGTTTACCTTCAGTAAAGACACTTCAAAGAGCGCTCACGGGGCTCTCCCTGGCCCGGCAAACACTTAAAACCTATTGCTGTGATGGATGGAGCCTCTCCCCAGATTTAATAAATAGAAGCAGCGGCCTGCTCCTCTTTTAGGGCAGCTGTTCTCCTAATGGGCTCACAGCTCACGGGTGGCCTGGCTGGCACAGCCTGAGAGTGAGGCAGGGCTGCAACGACAACCCAGGGCCTTCTTTTTATTTCTTCCCCCAAGTCTCCCGTCTAAGAGCCGGACGGTTTGTTAATGTTTCCCGCCCAAGCATTCCACAATCTTGACTTAATCTTTCTATGGAGGATGATTCCCCATAAAGATTACTCACTCTTCTTTTAATATCGAGTTGCCCAAATGGGTTTGATGAGCATCCTTAATTAAGTAGAGAATGTAAATACATCTAAATGTTACCTCACCAAACACATTAAATTGCTCAGAAGGCTTGATGACATCAGTAGCTCCCAGGGGCACAGCCCCGTCCGAACAGCACGGATTTAAATGCACACAAACGCCAGCCAGGCTTCCCCTCTGTGCCCTCATGGGCCTTGAAGAGGCACACGCCCTCGGGGGGACAGGGAGGGGGGCTTTCAGGCATCATTTCTCAACGCCCATCACAACCATAGGGCCCAAGTCATGCGATAGCCAGGACTCTCAGGGACACTCACTCAGCTCCATAATACGTTGCATGCGTGAATGCTGTCGTGTCCGACTCTTTGTGGCCCCATGGACCATAGCCCACCAGGCTACTCTGTCGTGGAATTCTGCAGGCAAGAATACTTGGACTGGGTTGCCATTCTCTACTCCAGGGGATTTTCCCAACCCAGGAATCAAACTTGTGTCTCCTGCTTTAGCAGGCAGACTTTCTACCACTAGCACCATCTGGGAACCCCAGTTTTTACATCATTTGGTTTTTAGTCACTAAGTCATGTCTGACTTAGCCCACCAGGCTCCTCTGTCCATGAGATTCTCCAGGCAAGAACACTGAAGTGGGTTGCCATTTTATTCTCCAAGGGATCTTCCTGACCCAGGTATTGAATCTGGTCTCCTGCTTTGCAGGCAGATTCTTTACCAACTGAGCTAGGAGGGAAACCCCATTATATTATTTGCCCCTTTTTAAAAATGAAGAAACTGAAGCTGGGAGAGGTCAAGCGTCTTGGCCAGGGTCACTCAGCAGCCTCGCATTCCAACCAGTCTCTGAACTTGGACCCACACTCTCCAATCAGTAGACACCACACACTCATCGAGAGGATGACTGAGCAGAGGGGATGCACTTCCAACCACACACAGCTCAGAGACAAGTTTCAGTGCCATCCGAGCCCCACCATATGGGGGTGCCTCCCCCGACAAGGATGGGGGCCCCGAGAGGCTTTGGAACAGCCAGGGCTGCCTATGGCCACAACAGAAAGGGATTCTGAATGGAGCTTGTCATTTCCAAAGTTGGTCGGTTTCCTGGCCTGAGGACTAGCACACAGCTGTGACCACGGGAGTCAGGTTTCCTGAAGGAAGAGGGTTTTCTGCTTGACAACAGGTGCCTGGTGTTTCAGAGTGTGTTTCTGTTCCAGCCACAGAACCAGGATTCCAGGGAGAAGCCTTGAGACCCACTGCTCAGGATGGTTCTGCCAAGAGGACCCATCAGTTTGAGGCCTCAGCATATATCTGGGGAGGAGCTGGTCAGTTAGAGCCTCCAATGCCTGTATGTTGACAGCAACAGAAAATATTAATTCTGCAAATAAATGATGCCTCTCATTCAATAAATAGTATTTTTCATTTCTATGTACTACTTACTTCTAAGTTACTTAGAGATATAACATGTGAGAAAAATTAAAACTTGGTCTTCCAAGAGAAAAAACATTTGGCCTATAGGCACTGGGTCAGACCCTGCAACCTTGGTAAGGACACCGGGAAGATTTCTCCATCAGTGCTGGGCAGACCCCATCATCTCTCCAGGGTCCAGTCATGCCTAAGACGAGCTCCAAGTTTACCCAGAGGGTTCCCGTGACTTTTCCGTCTTGGAGCTGCACCTGCATGAGAATCTGGAAGAGGGTGGGGAAATGGGACTGCATATTCTTGAGGCCTTGTCCCTTCTCAGAGCGATAGGGGAGGTGGCCCCGGGTCCTCCTCACCCTGCGACCCTGGACGTTGCAGCTGACACACCTCCTGGAGCAGAGCCAGCAGCTAAGGCCACGGCTCTTGGTACAACTGGCAGGGCCCTTGGTTCTGGGGTAGGAACTCAGCAGACTGCACAGGGGACCCCATGCAGAAGGCCCTCTGCTCTGCCCATTACATGTGAGGAAACTGAGGCACAGAGCTTACGCCATCTGCCCAGGACCATGTGTCTCATGGCAAAACTGGGCTTTGAACCCAGAAGCCTGGCTCCAAAGTCGGTTCACTTCCCCTGCTCAGAAGTGCTCAACTGGCCTAAGTGTCTGTATCCAAAACCTCTGTTCCCTGGGATTTCACATGGGGCCCGGCCCCAGAGCATTCGGCCTGCAAGGTAAGCGGCTGTCCCCGGCCACTGTCTCCTAGGGGGCCTTTCCGAGCTTTGTTTGCTGACCTCGGGGCAGCTGGGGCACACTGCGGGGCTGCAATCCCGCCGTCCATGACCCCCACCCCAGACCGCCCCTCAAGGTCAGGCTGCAGCCCCCGCCATCCCCATGTGGCCACGACCCTCACGGTGCCCCACAAGGGCAGGCGTGCATGCCCTCCACCCTGTCGATGGCAGGGTGACACTGGGGCCAAGGCTCTGCCCAAATGCAGGTCATTAACTCAGCACTTAAAATCAGTTCTGCCAACTAGCAGTCCTCCGTATCTGACGGCTATCACTCTAAAAGGAAGAGATGGTAAAGACACTAGAGTCAAGTCCCAGCACTACAACAGCAGCCCTGAGACTCACTGCGATGATTGCGCACTTCATCCCATCATCATTAAATAAATGGTCTTTGTTTTTCTTTAAGAAGAAAGCTTCGGGGGAAAAGGATATGATAAATTCAGACTTAGGACAGTGCTCTTTAAATAGACATCAAAACGGTAGAATAAGTGAAATCCCAAAGAGTAAACTGAGGTAACAGCATCCCCGAGGGTCGAATAACAGCTGCTAAGCACAGCAGAGGTTCGCACACACTGAGGTGTGCAGAGAGGGGTGTGTGTCTGTCTGTGCTCTACAGGCTACGCAGTGTGCAGCCCTGAGACATCAGCCCGCGGGCCGCCAAGGAGCCTGACGCACTGAGACCTGCTGTCGCTGGAGAGGGCAGCCTCGGAGGCCCCAGGTCGCTCAGCAGCCGGAAGTGCGGCCAAGGTGGTTCAGCGGCGCACGCGGGCCTCAGGATTCTGCTTCCGGTGTCTGATGAAAGCGCAAGTTGTAGTATTGCAGCTAAACAAGAAAAAAAAAATTGTCGGAAAGATCGGTTTGTAACTGAAACCCAAATTTCCCTGCAAAGAAAAAAAATTACTCCTCACGTTCCCAATGAAAGGAGGGATGTTCTGTGCACGTGGACAAATCCATCCTCGCAGCGTCCCCAGGAGGACGCAGGCACTACTTCCCAAAGGCCTGCTCCATCTGGTTTCACAGGAAAAGGAGGGACCCTGGACAGATGCATCTGTAGGCCAAGCTGGACGAGGGGGCCCAGGCACCCGGCCCACCGTAGCAGCATCTCCACGGCCCCAACAGGCTGCCCACACCGTGCTCCCCGCCACGTGAGCCCAACGCCAGCTCCACTGCCAAACCACTGCCTCGGTCACTGCCCACAGGCCACACTGCAGCTGGGCCACGGCCATGCCCAGCGACCTCCGTCCACGAAGCCCGGCCTGTGACAGTCAGCATCCCCACCTCCTTCCTGTGCTGTCGTCCACGGTTTGCTGTGCTCCCACCTTCTGGGAGCTGAGGGCCTGGAGGGTGGGGGGTGGTGGAGAAGCCCAAGGCTCTGCTCGAGATCCACCTCGCAAGACCCCAGCAGGAACTCTTCTGGGACACTGGTAACTCCCAGTGCTCCTGGGTCCTGGCACCTGTTAAGACCCAAAGGCAGAAGCTCTTTTCACGAGGACCAAGGACACGGACCCCAGTGCTCCAAGGTGTTTGCTGCAGGGCAGGTGGGCCAGCTGGGCTGGCGCGGGGGAGGCGATGGGCAGGCAGGCAAGGAAGGCTCCGGCAGGGCACCAGGTAACCCCTGGGGCTTAAGAGGGCAGGAGAGCTGGCCTCCCCAGACGAGCCAACACAGGTCTGACCCCCAGACCTAACAGCCCACGGTCCTCCACAGGACAGGGGGCCAGGGGAAGGGGCAGGGGGGCTGGGGGAGGGGGCAAGCAGCTGGTCTTGAGCTGGTAGGACAACCTCGGCACAAAGTCAAAGCAGCCCTCTTGTTAGAGGTGGCCATGCTGCCTGGGCAAGAGGCGACCAAAGGGCCCAGCCCCAACGTGGTCAGTGCTGGGGATCTGCACCCAAGAAACATAGAATCAAGTCCTCTGCCCTACAGCCTCTCCAAGCTACACCAGTGACCCTCCTGGGCCAGGATCTAAGGATAAAGGCTGGTCTCTCAGGATCTTGGGGTGAGGGCTGTGCTTTCCAGGTCTCGGAGTACAGGACTGTGCTCTCAGGATCTCGGGATGCAGGGCTATGCTCTCAGGATCTTGGGGTGAGGGCTGTGTTCCCAGGATCTTGGGGTGCAGGGCTATGCTCTCAGGATCTCGGGGTGAGGGCTGTGCTCTCAGGATCTCAGGGTGCAGAGCTGTGCTCTCAAGATCTAGGGGTGAGGGCTGTGCTGTCAGTATCTCGGGGTACAGGGCTGTGCTCTCAGGATCTCAGGGTGCAGGGCTGTGCTGTCAGGATCTCAGGGTAAAGGCTTGCTGTCAAGATCTCGGGGTGCAGGACTATGCTCTCAGGATCTCGGGGTGCAGGGCTGTTCTCACAGGAACTCAGGATGCAGGGATGTGCTCTCAGGATCTCAGGGTGAGGGCTTCCTGTCAGGATCTTGGGGTGCAGGACTGTGCTCTCGGGATCTCAGGGTGCAGGGCTGTGCTTTGAGGGTCTCAGGGTGAGGACTTGCTGTCAGGATCTCGGGGTGCAGGACTGTGCTCTCAGGGGCTCAGGGTGATGGCTTGCTGTCAGGATCTTGGGGTGCAGGACTGTGCTCTCAGGATCTCGGGGTGCAGGGCTGTGCTCTCAGGGTCTCAGGGTGATGGCTTGCTGTCAGGATCTTGAGGTGCAGGACTGTGCTCTCAGGATCTCAGGGTGCAGGGCTGTGCTGTCAGGATCTCAGGGTAAAGGCTTGCTGTCAAGATCTCGGGGTGCAGGACTATGCTCTCAGGATCTCGGGGTGCAGGGCTGTTCTCACAGGAACTCAGGATGCAGGGATGTGCTCTCAGGATCTCAGGGTGAGGGCTTGCTGTCAGGATCTTGGGGTGCAGGACTGTGCTCTCGGGATCTCAGGGTGCAGGGCTGTGCTTTGAGGGTCTCAGGGTGAGGACTTGCTGTCAGGATCTCGGGGTGCAGGACTGTGCTCTCAGGGGCTCAGGGTGATGGCTTGCTGTCAGGATCTTGGGGTGCAGGACTGTGCTCTCAGGATCTCGGGGTGCAGGGCTGTGCTCTCAGGGTCTCAGGGTGATGGCTTGCTGTCAGGATCTTGAGGTGCAGGACTGTGCTCTCAGGATCTCAGGGTGCAGGGATGTGCTCTCAGGGTCTCAGGGTGATGGCTTGCTGTCAGGATCTCAGGGTGCAGGGCTGTGTTCTCAGGATCTCAGGGTGCAGGGCTGTTCTCACAGGAACTCAGGATGCAGGGATGTGCTCTCAGGATCACAGGGTGAGGGCTTGCTGTCAGGATCTTGGGGTGCAGGACTGTGCTCTCAGGATCTCAGGGTACAGGGCTGTGTTCTCAGGATCTCAGGGTGCAGGGCTGTTCTCACAGGAACTCAGGATGCAGGGATGTGCTCTCAGGATCTCAGGGTGAGGGCTTGCTGTCAGGATATTGGAGTGCAGGACTGTGCTCTCAGGATCTCAGGGTGCAGGGCTGTGCTCTCAGGATCTCAGGGTGCAGGGCTGTTCTCACAGGAACTCAGGATGCAGGGCTGTGCTCTCAGGATCTCAGGGTGAGGGCTTGCTGTCAGGATCTTGGGATGCAGGACTGTGCTCTCAGGATCTCAGGGTGCAGGGCTGTGCTCTCAGGATCTCAGGGTGCAGGGCTGTTCTCACAGGAACTCAGGATGCAGGGATGTGCTCTTAGGATCTCAGGGTGAGGGCTTGCTGTCAGGATCTTGGAGTGCAGGACTGCGCTCTCAGGATCTCGGGGTGCAGGGCTGTGCTCTCAGGAACTCAGGATGCAGAGATGTGCTCTCAGGATCTCAGGGTGAGGGCTTCCTGTCAGGATCTCAGGGTGCAGGGCTGGTCGGTCTGGGGCTGTCTGGGGCACCTGTGTTTGTCAGCAGTCAGGCCCCACGTTTTCTGTGTGTGTGGGCTGACGGGTCCTCCTAGTCCTCACGGTAGGCAGCCTCTCAGAGACAGCTCCGGTCTGAACCACCTGTTCAGTCAGGAGCCTCTCCCAGCAGGGACCTCCTGGCTGCCTGCAAGGCTGACAACAAACTCATCGTAAGTTCAGGACACACAGAGAAGCCAGTGGCATGAAGAGCAGAGCTCTGAGTGCCAGTCTGAACCCGCAGAGCCCTGGTGACCAGGGTGCCTGTGTCTGAGCCGTGTGCTGGGCTCTGTTGCCTCTTCGTCCACAGAGGGACCACCGTCCTCGAGCGGGAAACGGCACTTCCATCCAATCACTCGGCGAAAACCAGCGAGGAACTGGCTGATCCCACAGTGCAAAGAACACAGGTCTCCTTGAGTCAAAATGGGTCCCGTTCTATTTCCCGAAGGCTGCTTCTCATTAATGAAACCGTTGTAATTAAGAATGAAAAAATGCAAGAAATGTAAAATTCAAAAGTCCAATTGCGGCTGCAAGATAATTATTAGCTTTCTGATTATAACTGTTTCTTACCTATAATCCCCGCTGCCTTGTCATTAGTGTGCCTATTTCCATCAGCACCAGAGTCTGATATTAAGGAACAACGAACTTCCCGCAAGTGAAAGAGCGATTAGCTGAGCTGTGTCCACTCAACCACAAGTGAGCCCTGGAGTGACCCCTGCTCTGCTGAAGTCCAGTCACCAAAAAAGGGGCTGGCTGGGGGAGGGTCGCAGCCTGTCCCCACTCACCTGGAAGGCAGAGCACCTGGGCATGAGCGCGGAGGCGGGGCACTCAGACGCTGCACCTGTGGGGAAAGTCAGTCTTCTTCCCGACTTCACTGTCGCCCACTTCCTCTAAAGACAAAACGTGGTTCCCACGTCGTGCCAAATGTTGGATGGACAAGGGTCTGTGACCTGGCAGACCCCCGCCTGCAGGAGCACCGCCAGGCATCAGGGCCCCTCTGTCCTGCTCCAGGGGGCATGGGGAGGTCATCGGGGGGCATTTGGAGCCCCTGCCCCACCCCACCCAGCCGCTGTGCCACCCCCGCAGCTGCCGGCAATTAAATCTACAGGAGGAGGGAAGTCACCTCGCACCACTCCGCAGTAATTATAACTTGCTGCCGACGTCCAGCTCTGACAGGCTCCGTCTCGTCTGCCCCTTGGCGCTGTGGCATTTATTTACAACCTCAAGAGATCTCAAACCCAGCGGCTCACACAGACACCAGGGTCAGTGATGGATAGGCTGTGGGAAGTGACTGGGCAAACAGCGGACCCGCGGTCAGTCGTGTACATCTCTCAGAGACTTCAGAGGCGGCTTCTGTGGCCAGAGCCACCACGATGAGGTGCTGGTTCACCGCCTCGTCACACATCGACGTGTCTCTGGACTGTCCGCCTGTGACCTGGAAGTGCATAGCAGATACCCTTTGAGGACGCACTGCCTGGCTCTGCGTCACCGGCTCTTCTTCACGGCTCTGTCCTTTTCCTCCAGGCTCCTCTGCTCATGATCTGCAGGACCGACCTGTGATGTTTCATATCCCCTCCACCCACCAAGGTGATGCACCACAGACCAGCCACGTACCAACATGCTGAAAGACGCCACAGCCTCACGCAGAAAAGAGCCTGGCACATGGTGGAACTCAGACCCCAGCCATGAGCATCAAAGTAGGTGATTCCTGCCACATCCACAGTGAAGACGGACACAGCAGACTGTGTCTGGTCCCGTTCTCCTTAAATAAAGCCTGAGCCACGTGATGCTCCTGAAAAATTTACGAGGCAGGAGTGAGGCTGGATGCGAGATATCTGAAAGATACCAAATTATAGGAAAATTTGCATTTTACGTATTTTGAAATACCCTATTTTCAATAATACATTATCTAAGCTTTGCAAATGACACAGTATCATAAAATTTAATGCATAAATTGCTACTGCGCTCACTGTGGTTACACATACATATTTGGAGGGTGCAAGAGGGAGACCTTTGGGGGAAATGGTCTGTGTCCTGCCAATCTGCGGGTCAGTGTGCTCGTCTGAGAAATGGGTTCAGGCCCCAGTCCGGGCAGCACAGGCCAAGGCCTGCTGCTCTGAGAAGGGTGTCGGTCCTTTCTGAGCCCCCGCGAGATGGTGCTCACGTGCTGTCTGGGCTCTGAGGGGCGGTCACTCAGCTGCTTCTCTGTGCACTGAGTCCCTGCACAAGCCAGGCTGCAGGAGGACACATGACGGGGGGAGGCTGGAGCGGAGCCACGGTCCCGACATTACCCAAGCTTGGAAGGTGCAGACGCAGGCACGTGAGAAGCTGAACAGGGACCAGGAACGTCCTAGGCTGGCGCCTCTGCCCAGTCCGCCCGCTGGCCGTCTCCTGCAGTCGTGGCCCTCCAGCCACGTGCTGCACATTCATCCAGAAAGAAACAGTGACTGTTGGGTTTGTTCCTCAAAGGGTGCGTCTCCCTTCAAAGATCAAGCCTCCTCTTCAGCTCATCCTCTGGCTTGAGTAAACTCCTACGGATTTCTGGCTCACTCAGAAAAACTCTTAGTACTGAATATGATTCTTCTCTCTACTGTCAGAGACAGCAGAGTCCACTCCTAGCAGAGCCAGAGGTCCAGGCACTTTGTCCACAGGGGGTGGGCGCCAGTCCACAGGGAGGAGAGGTCAGAGGTGGATAAACAGGCCAGGGAGGTGGTTTGAGGTGAGACCAGCAGAGAATGTCAGGACGAAACATTCCCACGCCTCCCAAGGCCTGGCCAGCAGCCCCTGCCACACTCGATCGTTGTCACTGTCAAAGCTGGGTGCAGGCATAAGAGGAACCAGCGTAGGGGATCACCAGGCATAAGAAAGCTGCCGGGTCTTCTCAGCCTTGGTTCCAGCTCCAGCACGAAGGGGCCCCACACGGCCAGCCCAGCACCCATCCAGCCGGTATCCCTGATGGCCTTCCCCGTGCGCCGGATGGAGAGGAAGTCAGGCAGGTGGATGGATGGCCCTGGGCATGGGGGGGCTCTTGTCCAGTGACCACGGTTTGGGCCCATCCTTGAGAAACCGATTCAGGACAAAACAGACTTCGAGCGGTTCCCTGGAAAGTGGCCGTGCCTGTGACTGTCACAGTCTTGGGGGAGATGGGCTCTAATTGCTGTCTAGACGTCTTATTACACAGCGAGGCCTTGGTCACTGAGCGCCTCCCTCTGTGCAGGAGAAACCCGGGTCAGCTGGACTGTCTGGAGGAGGGCTCAGCACAGGCCGGGGTGTGGGGGCCGAGGACCCTGAGGCCCACTCACCGGATCCCAGGGCGGCTTCCAGGGAAAGCGGGCACTGGGATGCCTCAGGGCCAAGTCCATTCGTGGGCGGAGGCCCCGACTGTGAAACCAGACCAATCCACCATGACTTCCTACAGATTCTCCTGTGTGTACGACTTCCCTTTGGCTTATGTGTGTCTTTTCATTCTCATCGTTCTTGCAATGGTGGATTTTCTTTTTTTTTAATTGCTTTTCAACGACCACACAGCCTGGTCTGCAATTTGAGGTGTAACAGCATCCTGAGGTGAAAACGCTGCAAGAGTCCAGTCTTCCTGTGCAGACCGGGCGGGGCGGGCCTGGCGCCAGTGCCTGCGCCCCGCCTGCAGGGACCGAAGTCGCAGGAGGGACCCCTGTGATCTGCGGCCACGTCCCAGGCCATGAGCCACCCGGGGCAGCGCCTCGGCCTTGCGGCACGGAGCACAGCCTCCAACCCGGCCGGAGCTCCGAGAAGCATCTGTGCCACCAAGCCCCCCGCACCTGAGCCCCAGCCCCAGGCCCGGCATGCAGAGGGTCCCCTGGGGCCCCAGCGGTCTCTGTCACTGCTTGTGCAGACCACACAACCAGTCAGGTCGCTTTGCACCTACAGACTTGAGGACGCTTTGGCTCATAGGAAACCAGCCTCACAGTGATTAGCTAACTCCAGCTGGCAGGCGGTGTTGGCAATGATGTTGTGGAGTTATTCTGGGGAGTTCTCTAAGCACCAAGGCCGAGTCACTGAGGTCTGCGTATGCGTCATCCTGCAAAACCATCTCGAGACTGAACATTTGTAAACCCAGGGTGCTCCCAAAAGGAAAGGGACCTGGGCCTCAACTGTACTATCTGACACCAAGGATTTCTCCCCAACTTTATGACTGGTACCCCCTTGCCCCCACCCCCAGTCCACAGGCTCCTATGACCTCAGCCAAATCCACCCTAATGCACTCCCCCAAAACACAGTTCAGATTCTCTGGCCCGAAGCATCAGAGTTATGATTCTAGAGCTGCATCTTGCTAATTAGGGGACGGCGCCTCTTGGACCTGCCTCAATCGGTATCCAGCTGCCCAGGCTTCAGTGTGACCTCGCAAAGCCCATTTGAGGGTCCTATCCATTGCAGAGACTCTCCTGCAGCACCCCTGCCACCACCCAGAGCCCCACTTTCAGGAAACCCACCTTAGCAGTGTGTTTACTGCCTGAAAAGAACACGAAGGAAGCAGAGAATTTTTTTTTACTCAAAGAAAGGTTTTCTTGATTTATTTTGATTTCTTTTCTTGTTTTTAACAAATTTATAACTTACTTTAATAGCAAGTTTATAACGATGCAGTTTACAGTGGGCCCTCTGTATCCACGGGTTCAACCAACCGTGGATGGAAGCGATTCAGAAAAAGGATTCCAGAAAGTTCCAGAAACCAAACTGGAATTTTCCACATGGCAGCAATTATTTACACAGCATCCACATCGTGTTAGGTGTTGTGAGTAACGTGTGAGTGTTCAGCCACCTCAGTCATATCCGACTCTTTGCAACCCCAAGGACTGTAGCCCACCAGGCTCCTCCATCCGTGGAATTCTCCAGGCAAGAATACTGGAGTGGGTTACCATTCGCCTCTCCAAGGGATCTTCCTGACACAGGTGTTGAACCTGCATCTCCTGCATTCCAGGCAGAGTCTTTACCACTGAGCCACAGGAGAAGCCCTCGTAAGTAACCTAGAAATGAGCTAATGTGTACATAAGCATGTGTGTGTATGACTTGAGCATCCTCAGATTCAGCTGCCCAAGGCGATCCTGGAATCGATGCCCCACAGACACCAGGGTTGACAGCACATCCCACAAAGTTTAGCTTCATGTACACATTCCTCAGATACACAGATGACACCACCCTTATGGCAGAAAGTGAAGAGGAACTAAAAAGCCTCTTGATGAGAGTGAAAGAGGAGCATGAAAAGTCGGCTTAAAGCTCAACATTCAGAAAACTAAGATCATAGCATCCGGCCCCATCACTTCATGGCAAATAAACGGGGAAACAGTGGAAACAGTGGCAGACTTTATTTTGGGGGCTCCAAAATCACTGCAGATGGTAATTGCAGCCATGAAATTAAAAGACACTTGCTCCTTTGAAGAAAAGTTATGACTAACATGACTAACATAGACAGCATATTAAAAAACAGAGACATTACTTTGCTGACAAAGGTCCATCTAGTCAAAGCTATGGTTTTTCCAGTAGTCATGTATGGATGTGAGAGTTGGACTATAAAGAAAGCTGAGACCTGAAGAATTGATGCTTTTGAACTGTGGTGTTGGAGAAGACTGAGAGTCCCTTGGACTGCAAGGAGATCGATCCAGTCTATCCTAAAGGAAATCAGTCGTGCATATTCATTGGAAGAACTGATCCTGAAGCTGAAACTCCAGTAGTTTGGCCACCTGATTCAAAGAACTGACTCACTGGAAAATACCCTGATGCTGGGAAAGATTGAAGGCCCGGAGGAGAAGGGGATGACAGAGGATGAGATGGTTGGATGGCATCACCAGTGCGATGGACATGAGTGTGAGTAAGCTCTGGGAGTTGGTGATGGACAGAAAGGCCTGACGTGCTATAGTCCATGGGGTCACAAAGAGTCAGACACGACTGAGCGACTAAAACAGAGACATTACTTTGCTGACAAAGGTCCATCTAGTCAAAGCTATGGTTTTTCCAGTAGTCATGTATGGATGTGAGAGTTGGACTATAAAGAAAGCTGAGACCTGAAGAATTGATGCTTTTGAACTGTGGTGTTGGAGAAGACTGAGAGTCCCTTGGACTGCAAGGAGATCGATCCAGTCTATCCTAAAGGAAATCAGTCGTGCATATTCATTGGAAGAACTGATCCTGAAGCTGAAACTCCAGTAGTTTGGCCACCTGATTCAAAGAACTGACTCACTGGAAAATACCCTGATGCTGGGAAAGATTGAAGGCCCGGAGGAGAAGGGGATGACAGAGGATGAGATGGTTGGATGGCATCACCAGTGCGATGGACATGAGTGTGAGTAAGCTCTGGGAGTTGGTGATGGACAGAAAGGCCTGACGTGCTATAGTCCATGGGGTCACAAAGAGTCAGACACGACTGAGCGACTGAACTGAACTGAACTGACACATTCCGTGCTTTCAGTATATTCTCAGAATGATACAACTGCCATCACATGCTAATTTTAGAATATTCTCAGCACCCCCCAGAAGAAAGCTCGTCCCCAGTGGCAGTCACGCTGATCCCCCACCCCTGGGCAACCACTAACCTACTTTCTGTCTCCATGTTTGCTCTTTTGGATGTTTTATGCAAATACTATCATACAATAGATAGTCTTTTCTGGCTGGCCTCTTTCGGGAGCACAACATTTTCGAGGTTCATCTTTTCTGTGAACAAACAACACCTGCCTGTGTGGACAGAGCCCGACACTAACCCTTCCCCAGCTGACGGACGCCACGTCCGCGGCCTCATTCTGGGTTCTGGGGAGGGACGCCCCTGTGAGCTCGCTCTGGTGAGCTTCATGCAGACGCGTGCTCACTTCTCTCGACTTTCTCTCCCTGGGAGACTGTGCGCTAACATTCTGGGAACTTCTGCTGTTACAGCTGTTGGACTCCAGGACCGCTGACGGCACCTTTCGCTTGGTGAGCTCTCTGCACCTCCTGGTCTCTCCCTGTCTCTCTCTCTCCCTTCCTCTCTCTCTGTCTCCCTGTCTCTCACCCTCTGGACACTCAGCCCCTGCAGCTTGAGTCCTTGTCTGCACATCAGAAAGTTGGAGCTAGACCCTCCTGTTCGGCTGCACAGAGTCTGCAGGCGCACAGGAGCACAAGTGTCAATTAACCCGAGTTAGCCCAAGTGTGTCCACAATGACCGAGGACAATGGGTGTTGTTTTATTTCCTAATCCTCCAAGGGTCCCAAGGACGGGCCCCAGTTTGAACGACCTGAGAGGCACTTGCCCCAGACCCAACTTGAAGCCTCTCGGTGACGCACGGGCTTTCATCCCCGACCTCTGTAAATTCCTTCTGTGCGTAATCTGCTCCTAACAAGGTACCTGCTCTTGCTAATTCTTTTCTTCTGAAAAAAGCAGTGTAAAAGGAGTTGATGTTATACAATTCATGTTTGCAGGAAGAAAAATTACTTTTCAACAAGCAAAAGAAGAAATATGTGGCAATTTGTAAAAAAAAAAAAAAAAAGTAGCTCCGTCTGAGACACAGTGATTTAGTAAAATCCGTCTTTTCACTCACAGCTTTGCAAAAGCAGATCCTCCCCCTTTGGGGAGAAAGTTTTTACTGAGTCTTGCAGGTGAGTAAGATATTTAAAAAACCCGAATTAAGCTTTTGGCCAATACAACATGAGAAATATAGTAATACTTCTGAATGTTACAGATGAAAGCTGTTATGAGAGTAAATCCTAAGAGTTCGCGTCACAAGGGAACTTTTTTCCTATTTCCTTAATGTCGTATCTATACAAGGTGATGGCTGTTCACTAAACTTATTGTCATCTTCTCCCGATGTGTGTGAGTTAAGTCATGTTGCTGCGCCTCACCCTTGTATAGCGCTCTGTGTCAACTACATCTCAATAAAACTAGAAGAAAAAAGTGACTTCTTCGGAAGGTGTTTCCTTTCCCCAAACGTGAATTGAGAAACTCCAGTTGAGTGTCAATAATAGAAACATAAATGCTAAACAGCTTGACTACTCCAAATCTTAGAGTTTATATCTACTTATATATTATCCTTTCCCTTCAAAAGGACTAAGCCCAGTGGGGCCAGAGCGAAAGACAACAGAGGAAAACACACAGGCGGCAGGGGAGACTCTGGGATGAGCAGGAATCCTCATTCTCAGCAGAGCCTTTTGATACGTTCAGAGATTAGCTGAGCTGTTTGACAGCTGGTTGATGACACGCAGATAAGGACAAATATGCCTGCGAGACCCAGATCCCAGGTCTTCCAACCTGTTTGGCCTGTCTCTAATGATATCTGCCTTGAAAGTTCTTTTTGCTAGAGTGTCCAACACCTGGGCTCCAAACAACCATCACCTGAGACAACGCCTCTCCTGGGCCTCGACCCCGTGCCCCGGGGAGCCCTCTCAAGGCACCGCATGGCTGGCTCAGGGTTTTGCTAAATAGCACCTTTTCATCCCCAAGCACATCAAGTTTCTGTCCTTGAAGACAGTCATCTCTGGTCAATTAGCATGAGCTCTGATATTGGCTAGTGTCAGAAATCTCATAATAATGTCAGAAATCTCACAGAGTGTTAGCATCCTGCTGCTGCTGCTGTTAAGTCGCTTCAGTCGAGTCTGACTCTGTGCGACCCCATAGACAGCAGCCCACCAGTCTCCTCTGTCCCTGGGATTCTCCAGGCAAGAACGCTGGAGTGGGTTGCCATTTCCTTCTCCTATGCATGAAAGGAAAAGGGAAAGTGAAGTCGCTCAGTCGTGTCCGTCTCTTAGTGACTTCATGGACTGCAGCCTACCAGGCTCCTCCACCCATGGGATTTTCCAGGCAAGAGTACTGGAGTGGGTTGCCATTGCCTTCTCTCTGTTAGCATCCTACAGGAAATCTTTTCATCACAAAGACCCAAAAGATTCCCCATACAATGTCCCACGTTTGCCTTAAAAAAGCTGTAAGTAAAGTCACCTCAGAGACGCAGCACAAGATCATTGATGGAAGCACGTGCTTTAGAATCAGGAATTCTGGCCCTCACCCTCAACTGCCCATGAAGCCTTGGACAAGGCCCAGAATTTCTGTGAGCCTCAGTTTCTTCAGCTGAGAAGTGGACACATTCCCTAACTGGAACTTTACAGCCTGTTGTCCATAGGATCAGAAATCATATATACAGTATGTATATAGACCAGGCTTCCTCGGTGGTACAGTGGTAAGGAATCCACCTGCCAGTGCAGGAGATGCAAGAGACTCAGGTTCAATCCCTGGGTCAGGAAGAACCCCTGGAGAAGGAAATAAAAACCCACTCCAGTATTCTTGCTTAGAAATTTCCATGGACAGAGGAATCTGGTGGGCTACAGCCCATGTGGTCACAAAGAGTCAGACAAGATGAGTGGCTGAGCACACTAAACTCTACAGACAAGGATGTCCGTATTTTGCTTTATATTATTTTTATAATGCACATCAAAACTGGTAAGAACTAAGCTGCACAAGTCTGAGGTAGTCTTTTCATGAGAATTGGGGATAATTTCATAATTGACCACTTTTACATATTTTTCACTCACACAAAGTGAAAGGAAACACGCCACTGCCTCACTGAACAGTAAGGATCAGAGGTTGAAAACTTCAAGTATTCATAAATACTTCCCAAGTCTTATATTCGAATGCATGCAAAAACAGATGCAAAACATATTTGGAAGTTCTCTGTCAAAGGAAATTTCCTTTAACTGTACTGAAAATGTTCCAATATGTGATTAAAATGTTTTTGCCATGTGCATAGTCAAGCTCATCACTTTCCAGCCTGTGGGCATGTTTAGGATGTCACAGAATGGAACCCCTGTCGTTATAACTTATGACGGATTATAGATAAACAATACGAGGTAGGTCTGCTCAGAGAGTTCTCTGCAAACGCCAGACTGTAAATCCTGATTTTTCACCCAGCTTCACGGGTGGAAAATCCTGGTCACAGCTACTCAACTTGGCTCAGTGCTTGTATCAATCACAGCTGTGAACGATACATCAGTGAACATGTGGCTGTGTGCCAATAAAACTTTATTTGTGGACACTGACGTGTCACATAATTTTCACAAGAAATTTGATTCTTTCTTCTTTTGATTTTTTTTAATCCATTAAAAGAATTCTCAATAACTCCTTCTCAGCTTGGAGGGTATACAGACCCCAGCAGCCGACTGGATTGGCTGACCATTGACCCAGAATAGTCTGATATGAAATCAGAGTCTCTGTAATGGTCTTATTTGCATGAATACAAAAATGTCCATCTGTAAACGGATTTCTTCAAGGGAAGAATGTTAAATTCTTATGGTAAACCCAAGTTACCCTTCCACAACCCAACAAGCAAAGCCCCCGTGCTGGCGGAGTGAGGTGTGGCTTGGACCTGCAGGGTCAGGGAGTGGAGACTCTGGAGCGGGTCCTGATTGGGGAGAGAGGGACCTGGGGTGACGGCACGGGGGCTGAGAAGGGGTGCAGAGGAGGGGAGGGGGCTGAGGAGAGGCCAGCCCTCCCGCCTGCAGGGCCCCTTCCACACCATGAAGCACTCGTCCAGCGCGCAGCTGTCCACCCGGCAGAGCAGCGCACCTGCTGCACACGTGGACCGCGGGCCTGGTGCCCCTGTGCGCACCTTCCGCAGGACAACGGAGGCCCAGCCTCATCCCACGCAGGGCGCCTGTGTCTCTGCTGACGGGCCCTCGTCTCCCCTCGGGGGACACGGCATCACCACTTCAGTGTGAGCGCAGCGGAGGCGCCAAAGCGGCTTAGCGCCCCGCCCCCGAATCCTGGGGTGGGGTCTGGAAGAGTCTCTGGAAGATGTGGGCAGGTGTGACCCGCATCCGCACACAGCGTCTATTCCCAAGACCAGCAGGAGGAAACCTGCCTTTTTAATGGTGGGACTTGTGTCCATCTAGTCAAGGCTATGGTTTTTCCAGTAGTCATGTATGGATGTGAGAGTTGGACTATGAAGAAAGCTGAGCACCGAAGAATTGATGCTTTTGAACTGTGGTGTTGCAGAAGACTCTTGAGAGTCCCTTGGACTGCAAGGAGATCCAACATGTCCATTCTAAAGGAGATCAGTCCTGGGTGTTCATTGGAAGGACCGATGCTGCAGCTGAAACTCAAATACTTTGACCATCTCATGCAAAGAGTTGACTCATTGGAGAAGACCCTCATGCCGGGAGGGATTGGAGGAGGAATAGAAGGGGACGACAGCGGATGAGATGGCTGGATGGCATCACCGACTCGATGGACGTGAGTTTGAGTGAACTCCAGGAGTTGGTGATGGACAGGAAGGCCTGGCGTGCTGCGGTTCATAGGGTTGCAAAGAGTCAGACACGACTGATCGACTGAACCGAACTGAACTGTGTGCAGCCATAATTTTCTGTTTACATTGCAAAAGGGCAAGCTCGCGTGTCTTCATTACTGACAGAGAGGTGAGCTGCTCTGCTGTTGGTAGTTCCACTTATTCATCGGTGTAGATGGTGTTTGTGAGCCACCGAGTCACCTTCTGTCCCGCAAGTCACTCAGCCTCACCAACAGTGAGAACAGCTGTTCACATCCAACTTCATATGAATATTCCTGATTATGGTCAACAAGGTTCACGCACTGGTCTGTGAGGTTCACACACTGGTCTATGAGGTTCCCTCACTGGTTTGTGAAGTTCACACACCACAACTGTGAGGTTCAAATATAAAGAAGGAATACTATTCTCAACTAGGACCTGCCAGTTGATTCCAACAAACAGAAATTAAAGTGTCAGAAGGGCTGCAGGTGGAGTTCTGGGGTGATGAGTTCAATCTTAAAAGGATTCAGAACGGCTTACTCAAATTTAGCAGACTTGTAGCAGCCAAACTGCACCTTCCCTGACAACCACCCCAGGGTGGGAGAATTTCTTTGAAGAGATCCGAAAAACAAAAGCCACCCCAACATGGACACCCATCTCTAAGTTTCAGTCTTATTGCCAATATAAGTTGAGACACTGGCTTTGGCGTGTGGCAGAGTTAAATTTTTTTATCTGTAATCCTGGTGTGGTCCTTGGAAACTAAGTTATTAAGCTACCCTCCTGAGGAAAAACTCAGAACACGCCTGTTCAGCAACAGGAACGAGACTTCTCTCCACTCCATTTCAAAGGTGCCACGTTCTTCTCTGTGAAACTCTGCTTTGTCACATGGCTTCGTCCAGGGATTGTCGGCCAACTGGAATGAGAGTTGACACTCCCATGGACGGGGGCTGCCACGATGGATGCATTTCACCCAAACACTGGACAATAAGAGAAACTTCATGTTTGTCTTCTGCAAAATGACTTGTCACAGAGCGTCACCTTTTGGAGAGCATCTGCCGAGAGCCCAGCTACACTGTGCGTTCTCGCTACAGGCGGGGACGCATGCGGCAGGTTGTGTGCAGGGAATGTGCGTCGTCACTCAGTCCTGTCCAACTTCTTGTGACCCCATGACCGTGGCCCGCCACACTCTTCTGTCTGTGGGGATTCTCCAGGCAAGAATACTGAAGTGGGTTGCCATGCCCTCCTCCAGGGGATCTTCCCAATCTGGGGATGGAACCCAGGTCTCCTGCATTGCAGGCAGATTCTTCACCAGCTGAGCCACCAGGGAAGCCAACAGGGAATATGGTCCCAGATAAACAAGAGGGGAGATGGCAAAGCAACACGGGAAGATGAGGCATCAAGGACTTCTTTTCTGAACTGAGGCGTAACTGACACACAATACCACAGGTGTGTGACACGTTGATTCCATATTTGTATATGTTGTAAGCTCAAGACTTTGTCTAAGTAATATTCATCACCAAACGTGTCACAGACTTTTTTCTAGCAACAAGTTTTAAGACTTACACTCTCAGCAGTATTCAAATATGCAATACAAATATACAACTATTAACTATAGTAATAATTGAACTGTCCTTAAATATACACTTTTGAGATGTGTCTTCCCCAGGTCCAGAGACTGTACTTCCTGGATGGGTACCATGAATCCTCTCTTGAGAACTGAAAGCACGTGCTCCCCACATTCCCCTAAGTGCCCCTTCCCGGGCACATGGCGCAGCCTCTCCTGGGGGCTGATGTACCTCGTGCTGATGGCAACTTCCCCAAAACCTCACCGAGAGACACTGCCTCTTCCCAGATCTGCTGTGAGCACAGCACATGCCCTCCTGCAGCCAAGAGACCATGATGGACCTTCTGTCCACCACATCTGGGGCGTCCGCCCCCTGCAGCTCTGAAGGGCCACGTGCCTGCCTGGAGCCCAGGCCTAACTAGGCTCACTGCCCACCATCTACCCAGTGGAGGACACCGGCCAGGCCCAGGTGCCCAGAGGTCAGGCAACCTGGGTGGCGTCCCAAGCCCCAGAAGGTGGGCTGCATGTCCAGTCTGTGGAGACGTAGAGAAATGGACTGTTTCTAGTCAGACTGTTTCTAGTCACTGTCTCTAGTAGGACTGCAAAGAACAGAGGACAGGGCAGAAAAACCTGGATTAGAGTGAGGAGACACAGTCCCCTCTCTATTTGGCCAGTGGATTTTTGCATGGCCCTAAAATCTCTTCTCTCTCTCCATATAAATAACTCCATTATTTCATCAGAAAAAAAGAGAAAATCTTTATGTCTCTCTCCCTTGCTGCTAAGTCGCTTCAGTCGTGTCCGACTCTGTGCGACCCCAGAGACAGAAGCCCACCAGGCTCCCTCGTCCCTGGGATTCTCCAGGCAAAAACACTGGAGTGGGTTGCCATTTCCTTCTCCGATGCATGACAGTGAAAAGTGAAAGTGAAGTCGCTCAGTCGTGTCCGACTCTCAGCGACCCCGTGGACTGCAGCCTACCAGGCTCCTCAGTCCACGGGATTTTCCAGGCAAGAGTCCTGGAGTGGGGTGCCATTGCCTTCTCCGCAGGTGACCCTTAAAGACCAGTAAGCCCGTGAGGAAGGAAACCCGGTTCCAGCCCAGGCCCAGACCTTGGGAAACCCTGAGCATCACACGTCTGCTTCCTCGTCTGCCAGCCAGGCTCCCCGGGCAGCCCCGCAGGATCCTCACATCACACGATTGCAGAGACGGTGTGGTGCTGCCCGGTGTGTGTCTGCTGTGATTAAAGGTGATGAGAATCAGCAGTGTCACAAAGGGCTCTATAACCCACTAGTAAGGTTGTGCACACGTGTGGGTGTGCACACCTGTGTGTACATAAGCACATGTGTATGCATGTGTGTCTCTGTGTTTGCACATGCGTGCTGTGGTTCTTTAATGTTTATGTGTGTGTGTCACATGTGAATGTGTGTATACTCGTGTGTGTACTCGTGTGCGTGTGTGCGTGTGTACACATGTGACTGTGTGCATGTGTACATGTGCATGTGTGTGCACATGTATCTCTGTGTGCACATGTGCACACATGTGTTTGTCCTGCAGGAGCATGCAGGGGCTCCCGTTTTGAAGACCGGTTCAGAAGCCCTCCTCCGGCTGGTCAGCCTCAGTGTCTGGCCCAGCTGTGGACTCGCCTCAGTTTCCACACATCCACCATCTGGGGGTGCTTCCACCATCAGTCCAAACCCCAGACGCTCCCTTTGAGGAATCAGATCAGATCAGTCGCTCAGTCGTGTCCGACTCTTTGCGACCCCATGAATTGCAGCACGCCAGGCCTCCCTGTCCATCACCAACTCCCGGAGGTCACTCAGACTCACATCCATCGAGTCAGTGATGCCATCCAGCCATCTCATCCTCTGTCGTCCCCTTCTCCTCCTGCCCCCAATCCCTCCCAGCATCAGAGTCTTTTCCAATGAGTCAACTCTCCGCATGACATGGCCGAAGTACTGGAGTTTCAGCTTTAGCATTATTCCTTCCAAAGAAATCCCAGGGCTGATCTCCTTCAGAATGGACTGGTTGGATCTCCTTGCAGTCCAAGGGACTCTCAAGAGTCTTCTCCAACACCACAGTTCAAAAGCATCAATTCTTTGGCACTCAGCCTTCTTCACAGTCCAGCTCTCACATCCATACATGACCACAGTAAAAACCATAGCCTTGACTAAACGAACCTTTGTTGAAAAAGTAATGTCTCTGCTTTTGAATATGCTATCTAGGTGGGTCATAACTTTCCTTCCAAGGAGTAAGGAACCAGTAAGTTATGGTAAATCATACGATGACATTCAAATCCCTGTGAAGTCCAGTCTTCAAGGAAGATTGCCTGTTACAACATGAAGTGAAAAGGCATGAAACCAAACTAATAGAAAAATAACAGAGAGAAAACACAGGAAAGTGGTTTGTTGGGAGATGAAGAGTTTCTCTTATTTTCTTCTGTCTCTCAGAATTTTTTTGTTTCTATGCAATGATCACACAATAACATGTTATAAACGGAGAAAGAAGAAGGGCACCTTTGATGTGAGGGTGGAGAGCGTGTGCAGGGCTGGGACTCGGGGTGGAAAGAAAGGCCGTGCCTCGGGGCAGCCCTCCAGGACTGTGCCCAGCCATGTTCACTATGATACCCGTCCTGACACGCATGGCAAGTGTGAATCTGGACTCCAGGCCCTCCCCTTGCAGTCCCTTGGGGAGCAAGGCCTGGGTGCCCTCAGGGGCTACACTGGCCCCACCAACAGCTAGATGGGCAGCCGGTGCCAGGCCTGGGTGGTAAGGGATAGGCAGCAGCTTCGAGGCCTCAGGGACTCAGGCCAGTGGAGCACTCAGTGGATCCTAACTCCTGGCAGCCCCCGAGATCCCTCCTAGGCCTCCCGTCCCCAGGGTCCCCCGAAGCACCCTTTGTCCCCTATAAACTGCTGCGCCCACCTCCCCGCAACATGGCCCCAAGGATCTTCATCCCAACTCTGAAGAGTTCTTTATTCACCTCCACTCATGTTGCTGACACTCCAAGTTTGGAACAAATATAATCAACACACAGAAGTTTCCCTGGAGAGAAGAGTGCTTTTCTGCTGCAGGAAGGGCGCACAGAGGGTGATGAGCAGAGCTGCGTTCGCACTCAGTGAGCACCTACTGTGTACCATCGCTGCACTAGGCTTGAAGAGATGAAAAAGACACAGCAGCCCATGCAGAGGCCAACACACTCTCACACACACACACACACACACACACACGAATCACATCGGCTCATAAGTGCCTCAAAGGAGGGCGTGTAGAGACCAAGCCGGGGCCTGGTGTCCACACAGGAGCCAGGCTCCTAATGGCATCACCCGGCTCCTTTGAGTCAAACCTAAGTACAGAAAATGCAGACTGCTTCAAAGAGGATTTAACTTTTCAAGACAGACCATTTCCAAGCCCAGCCTTTTCCACTTCGTGGAATTGCCAGCTGGCTGCCCAGGGTTGGGCCTGCACCAGTCTCCAAAGAACAGGGCTGCGTCTGAAGACTTGGGCACATGAGCCTTGATCAGACACATAGGAGCACCTCTGTAGCCCCTGCGGAGCCCCGGGATCTCACAGCAAATCTGATTACTAAATGGTAGCTCGTTCTGTGAGCGTGTAATATCAGAGCCCATGCTGGGGGCGGGCAGGCACATTTAATACCTCGTGCTCACTTGGTTCCCCATCTGAAGGATTTCAAGAGACGATCAGGGAAAATAAAAACAGAATGGATGGTTGAGAAGGGCAAATTGGAGGGTCTGGACAAATTGAGTTATTCTAATAAGATGTCTCTTCCAGAGTTCTTTTCTTCATCAGGCCCAAACCTGACTGCTAATTAAGTTATTCCACTGGAAAGGAGAAAAGAATCACCTACAACTTTTTTTTTTAAGAACCACTTTATAACCTTTGGTCCCTTGTTCCCGCTTTGGGCCACAGAGGTATAAACCTGTAATTAACAACTTCTTTATTGCCTCCTCGATAGTAATTGCCATGTATCGCCTTAGGTAGTGAGAATAAAATCCTTCCTACACTCTCCTCCTCACGCTCCGCCAGCCCCCTGGTTGTTATTCAGGTCTTGCCAAGATTTCACCTTCCACAAACCTGTGCTCACTGGGCAGCTCCTACACTCTGACCTCTCTGTGAGCATCAATGCGTCTGCTGTAAGAATTCCTTCCCCACAGAGCAGCCTGGAAAGAAACGGGAAACAGGGGGAAAACATACAGGCCGGGCTGAGATTAGCTTATCAATTATCGTGAAACCGTCTGCAGCTTCAAAGGGCTGGAAGCCGGGCAAGCGGAGTTGATCGCGCCTGGAAGGGTCTGCAGTTGTCTCCTCATTGCCCAGATGTGGGGCCGCCCACTTGGGGCAGGGGGAGCCCGGACGTGAAGGCGGGGACCGGTGTCTCCCCAGGACCGAGTCGGAGGTCCTGGGTCAGATGGCGACAGCACATGTGTGCCCACTCGTGCCAGCGCTCCTCGGAGGACACAAGGCATTCTCGTCCCCTCCCTGCGACCTCAGCTTTCCTGCTGGTCATCAGGCAGCAAAGCGCTCATCACGGGCAGTGTCTCCACAGTCCACAGGGCTGCAGGATGTTGGCTGGGCGGTCCCACGGGACTCGAGCCTCTGACCACACGCAGGAACACAGGCGACAGAAACAACCCACTTAGAGGCCGAGCGCCAATGACTGACATCACTTCCTGATTAGAATTCAGGGGACTTTTCTGAGTTTTGCTTATTTTGGGCTTTTTCCAGTGGGATGATTGAGACTTTGATTTGATCCACAGTATCTCAGAACCCACCAGAACAATGGAAAATGAATGTAATGTTTATCGATACAGAGAAAAGTCCTCTGGCTAGAGAGATACCAAATAAAATCCAATTAAGTTCTCCTGTGGTCACAGGTCTGGTTAATGAACAACCCTCACTGTTCTGAGCAGCGAGTGAGCGGCCCCAGTCTCTGCGCCTCCGGCCCCCTGCTCTGCGGGCCAGCCGTCCACGCTGAGCACAGCCTGGCCCGCACCCAGTCAGGACCGGTCTGAACGCCATGGACATGGGACTCCAGGGTGGCAGGCCCCACGCCCCCGCGTCCTGAGGGTTGTGGGGGGTGTGGTTTCAGTGGGGAAACTTTCATCCTCCCAGCGGAGAGCAGCCAGCACTGCCCCTCCTCAGCGTCAGGCTCACAGACATGAATTCCCAAATTACTGTTTTTCAGAGCACAGCCTCTCAGCGAGGCCTACATATTTTTATTCCATCACTTGTTTCCAACTTCTAAACTTACTGTATATGTCAGTGTAGCCGGCATAAACTAAATACATATTAGTAGAACCTTCCTTTCTCATTTATTGATATTTTTGAGTTAAAGGGAAGGATCTCTGCCTATGGTAAAGAAAAGGAGCACAATTATTTCCCAAAACTGAGAAAGGATAAAGCAATATTCTTTTTAAGATCACTCATCATCCCAACAAGATTCCCAGGTTGTTCACTGGTAAGAAATCCACCTGCCAATGCAGGAGACTTGGGTTTGATCCCTGGGTTGGGAAGATCCCCTGAAGAAGGAAATGGCTACCCACTCCAGTATTCTTGCCTGGAGAACCCCATGGACAGAGGAGCCTGTGGGGCTATAGTTCATGGGGTTGCAGAAGAGTCAGAGACAACTTAGCAACTAAACAACAAATAATCCCAACATCCAGGGGCAAGCCGTGTTGTCATATTTCAATTGTCCTTCCATTTATTTTTACATTATAATATCATAAGGTTCTTATCATTTTATTTCTACTTTAAGAAAAAAAAACTTTCTCGAAGTTACAGTTTCCCGTGTCCTTGAAAACTCTACAGACTACTTTAAAGACTATACAGCAGTCTGTCCTCTAGAAAGTGGTGGATGCAGCCACTAAGCACCGCCTCACACAAGGCGCAGCAGGGTGGCTGCCTTCCGAGCCTTTCTGTGACCTGAAGGGCGGTCTTCGCAAGGACCCAGTGGTCCCCGTGTTACACACAGAGAATCACAGAGCGAAGATATCTGGTTCAAGGTCTCACAGAGAAACCAAGATGCCTGCAAGAGCTCACGGTTCCCACGCCAGCCTACACCCTCCAGCCTGAGTGCAGAGTCGGCCTCACCCTTTCAGTCTATATAAACATCGGAATAATCGTTTCCAGTTTTTCACTGTACAGACCTCACTTTAATGTATCCAACTTCTTGTGCTCAGCTGCTTTTGCAGAACCCTGATCCAGTGGTGACTGTGTGTGCTCAGTCGTTCAGTCTTATCCGACTCTGTGCGACTCCAGGACTATAGCCCGCCAGGCTCCTCTGTCCATAGGATTCTCCAGGCAAGGACACTGCAGTGGGTAGCCATTCCCTTCTCCAGGGGATCTTCCTGACCCAGGGACCGAACCCATGTCTCCTGCACTGGCAGGCGGATTCTTTACCATCTGAGTCACCACCTGGGGATCCACCTTCTTCCCACCACCCAAAATGTATCCAGAGCCATGGAGATGGAGCCAAGCTGCTTTGTTTTATTTCCTCTCTTATTTCCCGTTGTAACAGCGAACCACAGGGCGGGGGATGGAACCGAGGTGGGAGAGAGAGAAACAGGAGGAAAGAACCTAGATTGTCTGTAAAACAAAGACCCACAAGAACAAATAAACAAACAACGCGGTCCCTGAATTGACCAAAGCTGTGACCTGGGCATCGCAGGAGAGCAGACTGGCCTTGTGCGAGCTGTGAACTAACTGCCTCGCTGTCACCGGACACCAGGCCCACGAGGGGGCAGAGCCATCTGGACTTCAGGGAGGCCGGGCCATCGCAGGGACCTCCCGCCCCTGCCAACCTGGGGGCCACCGTCAGAGCCACAGCTGGCAGAGACCCACTCGGACGAAGCAGCCTCACTCTCAAATATCTCTCACCCAGGCTCTCGGAAGGGGCAACTAACCCGAGCAGCATCAAGAGCGGACGCTGCTCCGGGAAACCACACAGAACCACGTGTCGCAAGGCCACCGTGACCTGGCGGCCCCTCACGGCCAGCGTCCACCTCCTCAGAGCCACAGCTTGATGGCTACCTGCGTACCTCCGGGTTGGCCTCTCAGGAAACGGTGTCCAAACAAGCCGACCCCCTCACACTTTACAGACAACGACAGGGCAGCCCGGAGCTGGCCTGCATTCTCTGAACGGACGTGTTGAGCGTCCTCCTCTGACCTGGTAGCCAGCTGCCATCTCCCTAACCCAAACCACGAAAAATGCTTACAAACCAAAGCACAGGCCCCTCTTTAGCAATGACATTTTCTGCCACCCGTTAATGAGCCAAACTGCTAGTCCGGACATGCGAGAGAAGGAGCAAGTGCCAAGTGGAGAGACGCCGGCTTTCATGTGGCCTCTCGGAGATAAAGCAAAATGATACGTAGTCTTGAATTATGTCATGATGCAGAATGCGGTGGTTTCCTGGAAACATGGGGCTAATCATTTATTCACTCAGGAATCAACCAGAGCATCAGTTGTCAGATTAAACTCCTTTAACGTTCCCAGTCTCCCTCGCAGGGTGTTAACACTCTAAGTATACTGAGGCCTTTGTGTATATTTAAGCAGGAAAGGGGAGAAGGCTTTCTTGTGTGCCAAACGGAAAGGGAAAACAAAAGTATCCTTTGCTGCCGTTGGGAGGCCAACACTTGGTGAGTTGCCACAGCGGCTCACAAGCGTACTCAGCCACATGTGTGTCCAACAGCGGGGCCCTCAGCTGCCCGACAGCCAAATGGAGGCGGATGTTGGCGGGGCACCGTGGCCTCCTCAGCCTGTTCTCCCCGAGTCCACCCCCAAAGCCCGTAAATTGTTGCGTCCACCTCTCCAAACCCCCCACCTTCTCCTCACTCAGTAAACTGTAAATGCATGCCCTCGGTGAGCTTTGTTGCTTCAAAAACAACTAATCTTCGCCCAGTATTGTCTTGAAATATTTCATCTAAAAACTATAAAAGATCACACTACTTATTTTTGGCAGAAATGTCATGCAATTTTGTGTCACTCCACATCCAGTAGCTACGTGCACACAGCTGTTTTTCGTGGCTTCACAAGAATTTGCATCACGTGAGAACCAAGCATTTTTCCTTTTCTGTCTCCAGTGACTTGGTGTGTCCATGTCCTGAGGATCTTCTAGAAGCCATGCGAGCAGGAGAGATGAGCATGGCAATTTGCACATCACCAGCTGCCCAAGTGGAGCCGGGAGGATGGGGCATATATCGATTTTGATTCCATGATTTAGTATAAGCTCAAGAATTGTGGATAAAAAAAGAATTGTGGATAAAGATTTCAACTTAAATATATATATATATATATATATATATATTTGAAGCAGCTAGAAATGTTTCAGAAATTCTGTACATTTACTTCTTTCCTTGCATATTTAGCTTGGTATTCTTAAAACTTTCTGGTATCCATCATGTTTTCCCTAGATAACTGTAAAGGAAGAATTTCATCCAAGGTTTGTGAACCTTTTGAGGGAAGCCTGGCTATGTTTCTCCCATCTGTGTGGGTAGTGCCATAAAAGTTCCTTTTTTATTCCGATCTCCCTAGGATAAACTGAAGTTCTGAAGCCACTGGCACAGAAACAGGAACAGATGTCACGTGCCACAAGGAGTCAGCATTAGCAGCAAGTTTTCTCTAAGACTTTTTAATATAACTAATAATTCACACTTGCTGAGAGCAACTGGGCTAAAAGAGTCATTATACATAACGCACAGAGGAAAGGCCAGGGTATTAAGGCTTAGTTGGTCGATCATCCCAGAAAGTTAATAGACAATGAGTCTTAGCAAATTCTGGGAGATAGTGAAGGACAGGGAAGCCTGGTGTGCTATAGTCCATGGGGTCACAAGGAGTCCAAGATGACTTAGCAACTGAACAACAACAAAAAAGTTCTAGCCTATAGAACAGGACGTGTATCCATCAAAGTAACGGTGAATATTCAGATGTATTTACCAACGTATCATCAATGACCAAATACTGGAATTTCTGTTTTTAATCAGGGGTCACTGACATCATGGGGACAGTCACATGGAAAGGAGGTCTGAGTCTGGCAAAGTGATACATGTTCTCTTTGTGGATATTTTTTTCCTGCCTGGAGCTAATAATTAATATCATTTGATGTGCTAAGCATTCCCAATAGTGAAATTTAAATCAGAACCCACTGAGTAGGGAACCAGAGTGTCATAGAGAGAAACCAATTTTCTCAGTGTTAGAAGATCCCTGTTCCTTAATGTGTGTTATCTCAGCATGTCTCACTTCCACAAAAATACCACGCTGAATATTATATAGAAGATACGACTGTATTCGCAATAGCCAAGATATGGAAACAGCCTAAGTGTCCATTGACAGAGGAATGAATAAAGAAGAGGTGGTACATACATACAATGGAATACTACTCAGCCATAGAAAGAGTGAAATAGGGACATCTGCGGCCACACTGGGAGACCCATACAACGCCACTCACACGTGGAATCTGAATATAGCACAGATGAGCTCATCTATAAAACGAAGTAGACTCACAGAGAGAGCAGCCCGTGGTCGCCCGAGTCAGGAGTGGGGAGGGGTGGATTGGGCGTCTAGGGTTAGCAGATGCAAGCTGGCATATGAAGAATGGAAAAACAACCAGGGGGGCCCTACTGTATAGTGCTGGGAATTGCATTCAATATTCTGTGATAAAACATCCTGGAAAAAACATGAAAAAATATACATTCGTATAATTGAGTCAGGCTTCCTCGTGGCTCAGACGGTAAAGAATCCGCCTGCAGTGCAGGAGCCCAGGGTTCAATCCCTGGGTCAGGAAGATCTGCTGGAGAAGGGAATGGCAACCCACTCCAGTACTCTTGCTTGGAGAACCTGATGGACAGAGGAGCCTGGTGGGCTACAGCCCACAGGATCACAAAGAGTTGGACACAACTGAGCAACTAACACTTTCACTTATAACCACAGAAGCTCCCACTTGTAACTCATAGCAGAAGGGCTCGAAACCGTCATTCAGGAGACTGGGCTCTGGGTCTTCCACCTGAAGCCAGCCCCAGACCTTGGCATGCCCACCGAGCAGGCAGCAGTTCCCTTGTCTGTGAAATGAGAACAACTGCGTGAACGGTGAAGCCCCCGTGGGCCCAGCCCTGCACAGTCACTGTGGCGGGGGGTCCAGGGCTGCCCAGCCCCTGCTGGGGTCCTTCGGGGCCTCCGGTCTGAGGACGCTCCCATGGCCTTGCTTTCCGTAGGAGTCAGTTCTCACCCAGCTACTGCTGGGGGCGCCCTGAAATTTTTCTACCCTGAGTTCACACACTGTTAGCAGAGGCCCTTGTTTTTGCTTTTAAGGTTAAAAAGCCCTTAGGTTTTAAATATAATAATACCTAAAGAAATAATTACAGTAATAAGCAGGGGATAAAGTAGCATTTTCAGTTCAATTTAACAAACGTCATGGAGCACTGTCTCTACAGTGATATGAATGTTTCAGGAGCTGATAAGGGAGGCTAACGCTTTCTCCCCACAGGGAGTTTGCGGTTTAGTGAACAGCAGTGGGGGTGGGGCGGCCAAGATAACACAGACGCGGGAGGCAGAGGAACAGAACACCCAGAGAACTCAGAGGCTGCTGGTCAGTCGGAAAACGCAGGAAGTGTGGACGGGGCTCCACACTTGAGAGGGGGCCTGAGAGCCGGACAGGCTTCCTGGGTAGGGGCAGATGGCCCGAGTCCAGGAGGGGCCTAGGCCCCCAGCGCCGCACCCCCAGCCACAGGAGTTATGCCCGGAACACTCAGCCGCAGCAGCCCCATAGGAAGATGCAGCTGATGGGAGGAATGGCAAAAAGCCTCCGAAATCAAAAATGAATGAGAAGTGTAGAAAATAAAATTTTGTGCGACATTCGTCTCATCAGAAGTACCCCCCTCAGGCTCCCGCCCAAAGCACTGACTCAGAAACTGACATGCTTCCGTGTGAGCAGTTTCCTCAAAGAATTGCCAAGGAAGCCCTGGTGTGTCTGCTTTCTTGGTTATTCCACGTGGAAGGGTGGAGGCTCCAGGGCACCATCCCAGGAGCTCACTCCCTGCAGTGAAACCCTCAGTTCTGTATGTTACGCCCACGAAACCTATCTCTAGCCTCCAGCGGAATACAAGTTATCCACGCTGCACCCATCATGCTAAATGGTACATTGTAACTTGTAAATTTCGGGGAACTATGTAAATCTTGGGCCTCTTTGTGAGCACTCTTCAAAGGTCCTCAAGTAATCTCCCAGGTCCTAATCAGGAGGATTCCAAGGGCGACACCACTGTTTGTAGCAGGAATCCTGGAGCTACGTCATAAAAGGTGGCTGGTTTAGAATTCGGCTCAAATTCTGAAAACATGCGTCCACACTGAATAACAAAGACAAGCAGGGAAAACTAACGGCCCGCATGCAAAGTGATAAAGGAGCTTGTACCTCTCAAGTGGAAAAGGTTCCAAAGTATTTTCCCTGTAATTTGCATTGTAGTTTGTAAGACTTATCGGTTCTCATTCAAGTCACCAAAAATACAACGGATAATTTTATATTAATTGGAACATTAATAATGCATTTCTAAGCTAAATGATGTCCTTGGGATTTCAAAGGAAATCTCAGAAACGTGTGGCTGGAGTGCTCCGTGCCACCAGACAGGCTGAGCCCCTCATCAGGTATTCATTTGAATGGATTTTTCCTTCAGCGCGTCCACAGGCACTTGGTAAATTGGCGGATAAAGCAAATGTATTCGTGTAAACTCGTTTGATTAGCACCTCCTGCCCTTCCAAATGAGGGAATAACATTCTGGGATTCTCTCACAGAAGCTATTTCAGTTGGCTATATTCAATATGCACCTCATCCCTTAAAGGCTACAGTTTTATTAAAAGCCTAACAATTACATAACCAAGAACATTCCACAAATGAGAAGGAATCATTAGAGTTTCCTTCTTCTCAGAGGTTGTGAATCCCTGGAACTTTATCCAAAAAGGGATGGAATAACAATGGTGCCAGCTCTGCAAGGGCTAGAAAATAACCTCTGATCACAGATCCCTCGAAGCACCTCTAACTCTCTGCTGGGATCTGACACTCGTTACTAAGAGGGGAAATTCGGGAGTGAGGCAGTGTCCTTCAGCAGGGATGGGCGCCAGCTCCTGTATCTACATGGGGAACCACAGGAGCCTCAAGGGAATGACCACAGCAAACCACCAGGATGGGGCGACCTCCTCATCACAATGTAGAACGAAGACTCTGAACAGATGGAAGGCAAATTCCAAGAGTCACCACGTTTGGTCCAAAAACCACAAAACCAGACAGACCATTAGAACTTGGGACAGCGCTTACCCTTCAGGAGGAAGAAGGTCACAATCAAGCTGTGTGAGACCCTGGGGTCCCCTTCTCTGTCTCGGCAGTAATTATGTGGATCTCAGCTTCTGGACAATTTGCTAAACTGCGTTTTACATTTTGCTCACTTCTCTGTATGTATGTTATTCTTCACTTGAAAAAAATACTGCAAATAGAAACAAAAATGCTGCAAGTTGGTGAACCCCAAAAGGACAGCAATTCTGTCTGCCCACGGGTCCCTGCCCACCCAGCCTCTCCAGACCCAGATGGGGGGAAGGGCCACCCAGGGGAGCAGAAATTCCCTCATGGGATGGGACTGTGTGATCAGGATTATCTGCCCTGCGGTCGACCCTGTCATCTGCTTTCTCTGCTTTCTTTAGTGTCTGATACTCTGTTGCTGCTAAGCTGGTAAATCGCTTCAGTCGTGTCCAACTCTGTGTGGACCCCATAGACGGCAGCCCACCAGGGTCCCCTGTCCCTGGGATTCTCCAGGCAAGAACACTGGAGTGGGTTGCCATTTCCTTCTCCAGTGCATGAAAGTGAAGTTGCTCAGTTGTGTCTGACTCTTCGCGACCCCATGGACTGCAGCCCACCAGTCTCCTCCATCCATGGGGTTTTCCAGGCAAGAGTATGAGTTGGTAAAAACAAGTATTCATCTTACCCTTTTATTTACAAAGTCTAAGTTACAGCGTCAGCTGCATTAAATATACAAAGAGTGAGAGAATAAACACCAGTATTGCTCATATTCAGGAACTTCTGGCTCACTCAGCTTCAGTCTACCTGAATGACCGATTCTCAGAGCGTTAGAAAACTGCAGGACAGACCTTACACCGTGCGCCTGGGGGGCACGTGTGAACACGGCTGTGTGTCAAAGCCCTGCTGGTGGACGGCGCCCAGCCATCCTGCTCTGGGGGACAGACCGGCAGTACCCTGTGGGCTAGGACTCGTCTCTGCAGAGAACTGTTTTCTTTCTATTCTATTGCTTAGTCACACTAAGATATCTAACAAGAGACATCATAGAAACACCTCCAAACATGCTAAAAAGCCCTCTGACAAATTAACCCTCATTCTTAATGCAAACACTCAATGAAATATGCACGGGTGGTTATTTTCACAACATAATTAAATGCATCTTAATCCAAATGCCTACATCATGCTTTTTCAATAAAAATTTATGTATTTGAGGTATGACATTTAATGTTTCAATATACATATACATTGTGAAATGATTACTACAGTTGAGCTAATTTACATGCATCATCTCACATAATTACCACTGTGTGTGTGTGTGTGTGTGTGTGTGTGTGTGTGTGGTGAAACCACTTAAGATCTACACTCTTAAAAAATTCCAAAGACGGTATTATGAACTATACTGTTATGCTATACATTACCCTCTAGAATGTACCCATCCCAGGTAACACAAACTCTACTTTTGACCAGTATCTCCTCAATCCCCTTCTCCCCACCTCGGGTAGCCAATGTTCTGTTTCTATGAGTTTGACTTTCTTAGATCCCACGCATAAGGAGATCACACAGTATTTTCCTTCTGTATCTGGCTTATTTCACTGAGCATATTCACAAGAGCCACGATATGGAAACAACCTACGCATCCATTGGTGGAGGAATGGATAAAGAAAGCATGAAAGATGGATGATAGGGAGGTAGGCAGATAGATCGGAAGAAGAGAATACTATGTATCTGAAACACAGAAGGCAATCCTGTGGTTTTTGCCCACAGGGATGAACCTGGAGAACCTTATACTCGGTGAGCAGTTAGAGCCTTGCTTCGTCACGAGGGTAGACAGTGGTGGCTTTAGGAAGCTCAAGTGAGGATTGAGTAGTAGAGTGACGGCAAAATCACCTTGGACAGTGGTTTCCAAACACAAGATGCTATCGTCAGGCCCTACCGTAACGCGCTGCTCCCAGCGGGAAGAAGACAGGCTCCGCCCAGCCCGTCCAGCTATGACCCAGTTCCCTGTGTACTTCTGATCGAACTGCCCATTTACACCTCACTTCTCAGGAACAGCTTTGACCTGGGCTCTGGCTCCTCTCAAAAGGCTTTACTACTTTAAGAAATCACAAGAAAGTCACAAGAAAGAAAACGGTGGAGACAGGAGGGAGTCGCAGGGACGGGGGCTGTGCTGTGTCTTACTGGAAGCAAGACAGTTACGCTGGCTCCAAGATTTCATGCTGTCTTCTTGATCCACATCCGCTCTTTTAAGAAAAACTAGAATAAGAAAACAAGCAACCCAAATGCCCACCAGCTCATGAGTGGACTCTGGTACATCCACAGGACAGAGTATTCTTCAGCAAAAAATAAAAAGGAGTGAAGTGCCAAATAGATGAACTCTGAAAGCACTGTGCTGAGTAAAAGTCAGCCACAAGAACCGCACAGGACACGGTTCCATTTCTGTGAACTGCCCACAGCTGGCCGATCTACAAGGTTGGGGGTGATGGGATGTAACCCCCAAAGGGCACAGGGTCTCTCTTGGAGGGACAAGAATGTTCTAAACACAAGTGGTGACAGTTGCATAAGCCTGAGAATGAGCTAAAACCACGGCAATGAACACTCTCAGGTTGAACTGTGCCATGTGAACTACATCTCAACAAAGCTGTTATTGAAATAAATAACAGCTTTTTTTTTTCTTTCCAGCCTTGTTGGGGTGACCGTTATCACCTGATCTATGCGTCTGGACTGTGTGACAAACGTGTTTTTCTCATGCATTATACATGTAACTTAAAACAGTGCTCACAGGCACCTGGGCGGAGGGCACGTCCCTCCATCACCAGAGGCAAGAGTTCTGCAAATGAACAGTTCAGTGAAGCGGGTAATGGGTCTTCTGCAGGCACCAGAACCCCTGTGGGGGCACGGGGTTCCCGTGTGAGCGGGCTACTTGCAGCCCAGGACAGTGTGGTCAGGGCCTTAAGCTCCTCAGGGATGGGGGCTCTGCAGGGACACCCAGAGCCTGCGGCCTGCATGCGTCTCCACAGCACACTCTGCAAGAGCGTGTGACCATGGCTTCTGCACGTGCCCCGTGTGCTCAGCACACATGTCACAGTACATGTGAGCACACATGTAGTACATGCGTGTCTCTTGCCCTCAGTTTTTGCCCACAGCCTCTCTTCCCAGAGACCACATGCATTTGAGGTCTACAGGTCCGGGCAGTTTGTGAGATCGTGTCCATGGCCCCATCCTTGGGCAGAAGTTGGCTTTGGTCTCTCAGGACCTTCCATGCTGGAGTGTTTTCTGGGAAGAGCCCCTGTGGAGGTGGGGGGCGGTCCTGGGAGCAGCCCCTCCCTACAGACAGCAGCTGGGGCCCCTCAGGTCTGGGGGTTCCCGGCACACATAGAGGAAACACACCAGCATCTGGGAGACAGGACACAGGACCTGCCAAGAGCTCCTGGAAATCTGAGACTCAGGGTCCTGGCCACTGTCTTCTCAGGCGGCCAGCATGGTGCCCAGCCCCCCAGGACAGGAGCCCCGAGCCACCCCAAAGCCAGACTTTCTCTTCCTCCTCCCATGGGATTCCCAGGGTCTGACCTGACCCTAGGTAAGCCCAGAGCTCTGAAAATCAAATCCACACTTGAAAAGTGACAGGGACCTGTGGCAAATTCAAGCTAAGCATGTTGGCCAGTACCCCAGGCCCCAGACTTCAGTAGACAAACAAGCACCCTCTGGAGCTGTGTGTCCATCAGGGCTCTGGCCACTTCACAATAACTGCCTAGGTCAGCGGGCTGTACAGGGTCTAAACTCAGCAGGCAAGCCCCTTCCATGCCCACGCACTCTCCTTTGTCATATGTGGTGCAAACCATCCACATTCAGCCACCATCAGGGCTGGCTGACCGTCCGGGATGCTGACCATCCATCAGGACAGCACTCGTGTGGGGACGCTGCGGGTATGGAGACATCTCAGGTCTCCCCCAAGTCAGGACTGTCTCCCTGGAGCCTAAACACTCCTCTGCCCACATCTGAGGACCCAGCCCTGCAGAGCTGTGTGTCTGTCTACACACATTGGTTAGACCGGTTATCAAACGGTCACATCTCTGGTTCTGAAAACCTCATCCTAAAGAAGCTGGTTTATTTCAGGATTTCACACATTTCAGTACAGTCTTTCCTCTACTTTTTTGTACCCTAATATATCAGCCAGCATAGAAATAAAGTTACTACAAACAGCTGGCCTAAATTACTCTCCCAGCCCCTCTGTGAACACTTTCTGTGGGTTGCAGAATATGCATATTTTCTACGCCCCACATTTGGCTGATAGATGTTGTTGCAGGCGCTGGGTAGTATGGTTAAAAATGTTTCTCTTTCATTTCTGAGTCTTTAATTTTATGTTTGAGCTCTGCATAAAAATAGCTTATAATTGCTTTTTGACAGTAATAAGCCTAAGATTGTGACTCAAAATTTTGAGATATTATGTTCTTTTGTAATTGTATTCAATGAATACATAGTTCAATATGGAACTTAAAAAGAATTCCAGCTTGTGCAGTTCCTATATTCCACTGACACATTAAAGTCACAGTGAAAGTGGGCCGATCAGGGGGCCTGACTGGGATCCACACCTACTCTCTAAGGACGCTCACCTCCACCAGAGGAAGGGTTTTCTTGCAGAAGCTGTGAGTGGAGAAGGAGAACCTTTAGAACCTTCTACCCGCTTTCCCGACACCTGCGTACACTCCATCCAAGCACCACAGACAGAGCCTGCAACGTGAAGAACTTTAAGTCTCTGATTTTCCCTAAAAGACAATGTGCGGAAATTTCTCACATTGCATAGAAAATTGTTTAATATGAATAAAATATGGTCAGAAAATATGGTCACTGAACACAGTGACAGATTCTCTTTTCTTGGGCTGCAAAATCACTGCAGACAGTGACTACAGTCATGAAATTAAAAGACGCTTGCCCCTTGGAAGAAAAGCTATGACAAACCTAGACAGCATATTAAAATGCAGAGACATCACTTTGCCAACAAAGATCCATATAGTCAAATCTATGGCTTTTTCAGTAGTCATGTATGGATGCGATTATTGGACCATAAAGAAGGCTGAGTGCTGAAGAACTGATGCCTTTGAATTGTGGTGCTGAGGAAGACTCTTGAGAGTTCCTTGGACAACAAGGAGATCAACCAGTCAACCCAAAATGAAATCAACCCTGAATATTCACTGAAGGGACTGATGCTGAAGCTGAAGCTCCAATACACTGGCCACCTGATGCGAAGAGCCAGCTCACTGGAAAAGACCCGGATGCTGGGAAGGAAAAGACCCTGATGCTGGGAAAGACTGAAGGCAGGAGGATAAGGCGGCAACAAAGGACACGATGGTTGGACGGCATCACTGACTCAATAGACATGAGTCTGAGCATACTCTGGGAGATGGTAAAGGACGAGGAAGCCTGGCGTGCTGCAGTCCATGGGGTCACAAAGAGTCAGACACAACTCAGCAACTAAACAGTAACAACAGAAATTAAAAGCCAGAAACACACAATGCTTTCCTGGCACAAATTGAGACTGATACGCCTTTAAGCAATGAAGACATTACCCAGAGATGGGGTGAGCTGCTGAAAACTGACGAGGGAACTCAAACAATGGTCTAGAAACATGAGAATAAAGTCTATAAAGAGTGTTCCACAGCCACCGATTCTGTGTAGAGTTTTCCTTTATTTTTTTGGTGTTCAAGCTTCTTCAATAAAACACAGGTACACAAATGTCCTCCGTTTACATTTCAATAAACGGCTTCTGCCAGGCTGGGGGGGCGGGGTGGGGCGCGGGGGCGGGGTGCGGGTGGGAGGCTATGGGATTCAGAAAGCCCCCAGAATTTAGAACCTGTCACTCTCACATGTATTAAAGTCACATCACCACCATTTTCCTCAGTAGTAAGAAAAACCCAGAATAGTTTTCAGACACAGAGACTATCATCCAAAAGTAAGAAGGAGAGAGAGGTGGCAATAATACGGAAGAAAAACGCAACTAAATGATGTTTCTCAAGGTCAGTGTCTCCATGGTGACGGCGGGTCCTCTGCAGACAGATGTCTCGGAGCCTCAGGCTCTGTGTCCGCGTTCCAGACCAGGCCAGAGAAGCAGGGCCCTGCCACCATCATCACGTTGATCACGAACCGAGGCGAGTAGCCAAAATTCTCCTTTCTAAGCTTCAAAAGTGACATAGTGAATATTTTCATGTTCAAAATAGAAAACAGTTAATGAGAAACACAATTCACTTCCAATAAATTACATATTTTAAACACTGTGAATGCATGAAACGATATAATATGGGCAGAGAGCAGAGCCCTGGGGTGGCAACTGTGGTGAGGATGGTGGCATGACAGCCATGCCCACCTTGGGGCCGGCGGAGACCCGAGATGTGGCCACGCTGGGGTCCCAGTCTGGGGCCTCCGTTTAGAGGCAGATGCCCTGGTAAGCAGCTCTGCGCCTCTCACATCACTGACATCAGCAGCAACAGGACTGAGGTTCTCTTCCGGGAGAGGAGACATACTCTCCTGGCTTCTTCTCAATGAGTATCTTTTCACTCTTACATTAGGTGATGCTAGTTGCCATTCCAAAACTGGCCCATCTTCATAAATGTGACTTTCTCTAAGCTGCCAAACACCGTCACCTCCTTAGGCATTCAGAGTTTGCCCCCAGTTTTTCATTAACCAGAGAGCACTTGATTTTACTAAAATGAGCAACACCGGGTCATAATGACATCGCCCTGAGCCCTTCTGTCTGTCTCAGCTGCACGCCCCCCAACCCCACTGGAGCCCATCTCCCGAGCTCTGTCTGGGGTGTGGCCATTTTGGACTCACACACACGGCAGAGAGCCGAGGCTAATGATGTAATGAGAATGTCACTCAAAATTTTTACAAACTTTAATATAGACATTCAACTCCCATTTCTTTGCAAGTTGAGCAAGAAATGACAATTCTGCTAGCACCAGTACCAAACACTCATTTTATATGGGGTTTTAAAATGTAGAGGATTGCAAATCTAATGCCTTATTCATGCTGCAAATTACTCTCCTTGGCATTGAAATACAACTGCAATTAAACCTGCAGTAAAGTGTTACACGAAAGCCCTGATCGCTTCCAGCGGAATCCTGAGCTTTCTTGGGACGCCAGGCATTGATGGCTGAGCCATCACTTCTGTCGTCCACTTTTATTACCTGCCCAACAGTCCCCCAGAAGAGTTGGTTCTTGACTTTCTGCAGTGTGGGTTTCCATTCCCCAGGACCAGTCCATAAAAGAACCCAGGATACCCCCCTGCCCCTCGTGTCCATGATCCGTTAAGTGTACCCACCTCTTCCAACATCCTCACTCCTGGCCAGGTTACATCTCATCACTTTCCAGCTCTAGGAAGCACGTGATTTCAGGTCTTAGAGCTATGTTTCCAGTTCCTAAACCATGAAAGCATCCAAGCCAGTCACCCAACACCTCCTGAGTGCGTTGTGCTGGGAACGAAGAAACAGGAAAGACAGACAGTCTCTGGCCTCAGGAAAGGTGCCTTCTGGTGAGGACAAGTGATATCAAAACAAAGAGCCGGTGTGCTGAGTCCTCTGAGGGCGCCTAGTGGACGGAGCATTGAGGAACAGAAGGATCAGGACACACACACACGTGGGCAGAGTCGGGACAGGCCATGGTGTCCACTCTTGGGAAACTCACTTATTCAAGACCAACAAGGACCTAGTGTACAGCATCAGGAACTCTGCTCAGTGTCATGTGTCAGCCTAGATGGGAGGAGACTTTGGGGGCGAATGGATACATATATATATATATATATATATATATAGATGAGTCCCTTTGCCGTCCACCTGAAACTATTACAGCATTGTTAATTGGCCACGTGTGTGCTAAGTCACTTCAGTCGTGTACAACACTTTGCGACCCTACAGACCAGACCATAGCCTGCCAGTCTCCTCTGTCCATGGGATTCTGCAGACAAGAATACTGGAGTGGTTTTTCCTCTCCCAGGGGATCTTCTGGACTCAGCAATCAAATCTGTGTCTCCTGCATCAGCAGGCTACCAGCACCACCTGGGAAGCCCTAAATGACTATACTTCAATATAAAATAAAAAGGTATTTTTTTTTAAGTATTGAGACTCTACAATTTAAACCCTGGGACAGATAAAGGGACGTGAGAAGAGTTCCTAAGGGTAAGGAAGATGCAGCCAACTCAAAGCTGACCCCTCGACCCACCCACAGCCCAGCTGGAGGCAGGTCACCCTCATCATCGTGAGCCTAGTTTTCTGAAAAGGGCAGGAGTGGGGATGAATGGCTGGAGTTGTGAAATTCAGGACAGTGTTCAGGAATGAGACATAAAACAGATGCAGAAGGTTTAGCCAGAAATCAGGAAAGCATAGTGTGAACCAATGTGCTGGGTCAGATCAGATCAGATCAGTCGCTCAGTCGTATCCGACTCTTTGCGACCCCATGAACCGCAGCACGCCAGGCCTCCCTGTCCATCACCAGCTCCCGGAGGTCACTCAGACTCGCATCCATCGAGTCAGTGATGCCATCCAGCCATCTCATCCTCTGTCGTCCCCTTCTCCTCCTGCCCTCAATCCCTCCCAGCATCAGAGTCTTCTCCAATGAGTCAACTCTTCGCATGAGGTGGCCAAAATACTGGAGTTTCAGCTTTAGCATCATTCCTTCTAAAGAAATTCCAGGATTGATCTCCTTTAGAATGGACTGGTTGGATCTTCTTGCAGTCCAAGGGACTCTCAAGAGTCTTCTCCAACACCACAGTTCAAAAGCATCAATTCTTCGTCGCTCAGCCTTCTTCACAGTCCAGCTCTCACATCCATACATGACCACATGAAAGACCATAGCCTTGACTAGGCGAACCTTTGTTGGTAAAGTAATGTCTCTGCTTTTGAATATGCTATCTAGGTTGGTCATAACTTTCCTTCCAAGGAGCAAGCGTCTTTTAATTTCATGACTGCAGTCACCATCTGCAGTGATTTTGGAGCCCAGAAAAACAAAGTCTGACACTGTTTCCACTGTTTCCCCATCTATTTCCCATGCAGTGATGGGACCAGATGCCATGATCTTCGTTTTCTGAATGTTGAGCTTTAAGCCAACCTTTTCACTCTCCACTTTCACTTTCATCAAGAGGCTTTTTAGCCCCTCTTCACTTTCTGCCATAAGAGTGGTGTCATCTGCATATCTGAGGTTATTGATATTTCTCCCGGCAATCTTGATTCCAACTTGTGTTTCTTCCAGTCCAGCATTTCTCATGATGTACTCTGCATATAAGTTAAATAAACATGGTGACAATATGCAGCCTTGACGTACTCCTTTTCCTATTTGGAACCAGTCTGTTGTTCCATGGCCAGTTCTAACTGTGCTGGGTAGAAACTATTTAAAATACAAAAACTCTATGTGTTAGAGAAAACAGGGAGGACACAGCTCCAGGCACACGGGCCGTCCAGCTCAGACGCGGCTCAGCATCAGCCTCCATGGCGAGAGGGAGGCATCTTGTCTGTTCTGACCTGTCTCACCAACATCTGGTCATCATCATTCCAGTTGAGAACAAATCAAAGGCAGGAAAACAAAACTTTAGCACATTTGACATATTGATGTCAATTTGGTTTTTAAAAACTAAACAGGAGTGGCTCAGTAAATAATAACCAGAAAAGCTATATTTTCACAATATCAATGGATCTCTAAAGCAAAAACCCCAACCAAATAAAAAGGCCTGGGTGCTGCCACCAGGAGGCTAATAGCATGGGGGGTGACGACCCAGGGGTCGAACCCACGTCTCCTGAATTGGCAAATGGATTCTTCACCCCTGGGCATTTATGATATTACACTGAGTTTACTAAAAGGCACAAGAAGCATATTTTGGTAACATGCACAAAGGCAGAGTATCTGGACAGGAGGGGCACCTCCCACGGGCTGCCGGCCACCCCTTGATCCTCCTGGACACCTGACAGGGGACTGGGGCGGGGGGGACGAAAGTCCTCAGGTGACACAAATCTGTGGTGATACCAGGGGACAGAACGTCTCGACAAAGCAGGACAGGGCAGAGGTCGCAACCCTGGAGTGGCCCAGAGGTACCTCTGTTGGCCCTTCCCCAACACAGCCCAGACCATCAGTGGCCGTTGGTGGCCGTCGGTGGCCATCGTTGACCATCGGTGACTGCCAGTGATGTAAGTGGCCGCCAGTGACATCAGTGGGCATCAGTGACCTCAGTGACCTCAGTGGCTGTCAGTGACCATCAGTGACCGTCAGTGACCTCAGTGACCATCAGTGGCCGTCAGTGGCCATCAGTGACCATCAGTGACTGTCAGTGGCAGTCAGTGGCCATCAGTGACCGTCGGTGGCTGTCAGTGACCGTCAGTGACCTCAGTGACCTCAGTGACCATCAGTGGCGGTCAGTGGCCATCAGTGACTGTCAGCGACCTCAGTGACCATCGATGGCCGTCAGTGGCCATCAGTGACCGTCAGTGACCTCAGTGACCATCGGTGGCCGTCAGTGGCCATCAGTGACCGTCAGTAACCATCAGTGACCTCAGTGACCATCAGTGGCCGTCATTGACCATCAGTGACTTCAGTGACCATCAGTGGCTGTCAGTGGCCATCAGTGACCGTCAGTGACCTCAGTGACCGTCGGTGGCCGTCGGTGGCCGTCATTGACCATCAGTGACCATCAGTGGCTGTCAGTGGCCGTCAGTGACCGTCGGTGGCTGTCAGTGACCGTCAGTGACCTCAGTGACCTCAGTGACCGTTGGTGGCCATCAGTGGCCGTCAGTGACCATCAGTGGCTGTCATTGACCATCAGTGACCTCAGTGACCTCAGTGACCATCGGTGGCCATCAGTGGCCGTCAGTGACCGTCAGTGGCTGTCATTGACCATCAGTGACCTCAGTGACCTCAGTGACCATCAGTGGCTGTCAGTGGCCGTCAGTGACCGTCGGTGGCTGTCAGTGACCATCAGTGACCTCAGTGACCGTCAGTGGCTGTCATTGACCATCAGTGACCTCAGTGACCGTCAGTGGCTGTCAGTGGCCGTTAGTGACCATCAGTGGCCGTCAGTGACCTGGATGCCAGGCTGCGTGAGCATGGCTGGTGGGGGGTGGATGGCAGGAGAACCCCCCGAGGACCCCCTCCTGCCACAGGCACTGAGCAGTCACATCCGAGAGTGGCCATCCCTGGGTAAGAGCTTGTGGACAGAGGGTCCAGGGACACCTGGGGTCCCCCCATCCCAAAGTGCCGGGAGGAGGCGTGCCTGCTTCCCTTCCCCAGGCCACTCCCAGGAGATCAGAAGGTGAGTTTACAGGACAGCCGAGCAGCTCCAGGACTCAGCAAGGCAGATGATACATAACAAAGAGAGATCCCTGAGATGTCGAAGGAATGAAACAGGCAAGAAGAACTCAGAAGAACAACTGCTTACTTCAAAGAACTAAAGGAGACATTAGGAGGACGAGAAAGAGCAAAGATGAAGACCGTGAGGTTGGAGAGAGGGGACAGCGCCACATACAGTGGAAGCCGAGGGCTTTGGGAGGGGTGGGCGGGCAGTGAGGCCGATGGCCCTAGGAGACCAGCCTCTGGGGGCAGGGGGCGGAGGCCAGCCCAGGACATCCCTGCGTGGAGGACACAGGTCCTCACACTAAAGTGTGTGAGAGCACCAACAGGGAAGACTCGGGAAACGCTGTCCTCAACACCCGTCCTGACCAGGACCAGGCGCAGGGAGACCCCCACACGGCCAGCACATGGCCAGCCAGCAGGACTGACCCCGGGACCAGGGGACCCTGGGAGTTTGTGAGATAAAGTGAGAGGTCTACACAGCACCAAACATGCGCTGAGTCAGAGCCATTCTGGACCGACGTCCACACTGGTGTATCAGCCTGTGTTCCATCATCCACCCAGGGAGCGTGTAGCCAAGCAAACGAGAATCTGCTTTAGTATTACCTTTGAAATTAAAGTTTCCAGAGCCTTACAATGAAATTTATGTCAAATTAATTTCTGGGGCTCAATGAAGCTTAAAATGAATTCATAATGAGGTACATTTAAGAGGTGTATATAGGGGTTTGGAGGGGCTGATCAAAGAGGTCCCCTTCCTGCCATTAACTCTAATTTCGTGATTATGACACATTTTATCCTGCACGACACATAATCTAAGAGATGATATGCTTTTACAATTACTGTATATGCAGAATGTGTGACCAAATGGAAGTTGAATATTGCTACATTATTATTATCATTATTAGTTAATTGAGTATCAACAATGTGCACACTTATATGAGAGACAACGAAGAGAGAGTTCCTCTGTTGGAAATTTATATTTTAATTTAGACATACTTATAATTCCAATATAACACATACAACCTGAGAAAATCATTGTCTCAAAAGTGCAAGAATGCCCTGAAATATGTGCTTACAAATCCTGATGACTGGGTGTCAACAAAGCGTAATATTTAAGAGATTCTGCTTTCACAGTAAATAAGGTATTTTGCATTTTTCACATGCAGATATTAAAAACTTTAAGAGCATATCTTAATAAATTCAGCTTCCTCAGAAAATGAAATGTGGAGCATTATAAAGACAGAGGAAATGCGCAGAACTTCTGAATCTACTTCTCATGTGCTGCTACCTTGATGCCATGATTATTACATCTGAGCTGAGAAGGTTAAAATGGATATATTATTTAATCTAGTTCAGGCACAGATTCTTAATGATATACACAAGATTTGTACTTCTGTGTTCTCCTTCCTAAACAACACACGTTCAATGAGAAACAGACAAATCATAGCATTTGTGGCCTGAGCACGGTTACTCAGATGGTTTTATTCCATCACCATCTGGAGAAAATGTCCAGTGAAGACAATCGTGAACTACTCCAGGGCAGAGATGGCAGGAATCACCCATTCCTGAGCCCCTCTGGGAAATAGGCCCTGCCCAGCCGGAACCATCGGGGCACCCCCTCGGTTGGTCAGAAGGTGCACTCCCGGCCCCCAGACACAGGCTGCAGGAGACAAGGAGCCCCGCAGCACGGTGCCACAGACCTGTGGGTAAGAGCCGCAGAGTCCACGGGAAACACGACGACCCTCCACCGGGAATGATAGACCCCTCCCTCCAACATCCGGACTGTGCTCTCATGGAACAACCGGCATTCTGTCAATGGCGTAACTCTGGGAAGTTATTCACATTGATATGTTTATACACAGAAACCCAGTGTTGCTCATATAAATAGTAAAGAAAATTCGATAATCATTTAATCATACAGAAGATTCACAAGATAGGGTGAGCCTTGAAAGTGACCACAGACCATTTGCACTGATCACCAGGGAGTCACAGCCAAGCCGCCCCCGACCCTGGACGTGGGGGAGCTCCCTGGCCTCCCGTGGGGATGCCCCCCATCCCCACATTGTCCAGCTCTGTCTCCACTTCCCCATGGACTGGCATTTTCTTTTTTTTTCGATGTTTTATTCTTTTACCTAAAACCTCAAATCCTTTTCTGGAAGAAGTCATGATATAAATACATATAAAATTAGTTAAAATTTTAAACGATCATTTCATCCCTACCAGATTATAAAGCCAGCTGAATTTTTAGATGAGCAATATCTTCAAAATATGCAAAGTCTAATTAATAAATAATGAACTGCTAAGTTGCTTCAGTCGTGTCTGACTCTGTGCGACCCCATAGACAGCAGCCCACCAGGCTTCCCTGTCCCTGGGATTCTCCAGGCAAGAACACTGGAGTGGGTTGCCATTTCCTTCTCCAATGCATGAAAGTGAAAAGAGAAAGTGAAGTCGCTCAGTCATGTCCGACTCTTAGCGACCCCATGGACTGCAGCCTGTGTCTATAAAACATTATATCAGCTCACCTCATTAACTGTTCAACTGGGTATTCATAAAAGTTTCACTGCTGCTTCTGAGGACAATCTATACATTGGTAAGATGTTTTCAGCTCCCCAAATGCCCGAGTAAGTAAGAGCACTGCCGAGGAACCGGGTCAACTGTCGTTTAACCAGGTACCACATTGTGAAAAATGATTGGTCCTTCAGTTCAGTTGCTCCGTCGTGTCCGACTCTGTGACCCCATGGACTGCAGCACACCAAGCCTCCCTGTCCATCACCAACTCCTGGAGTTTACTCAAACTCATGTCCATCATGCCATCCAAACATCTCATCCTCTGTCACCCCCTTCTCCCACCTTCAATCTTTCCCAGCATCAGAGTCTTTTCCAATGAGTCAGTTCTTCACATCAGGTGGCCAAAGTACCTTACATACTTGCAAATTAAAATACCATTATTTCTGGGCAGCAGAATATGACACTGGAAAATAATGCCATGGCTTACTGAGACATAACCCACACAAAATCAGCAAATCAGAGCATAAAATATTTACATGTCTGCCTGTTGCCAGTTCCTCCTGACTCCCTGCTGCCCTGGGCCGTCCTGGTACCCACCCAGGCTTCCTGGAACTGCCCACAACCCCCGTCCTGCCCCAGGCCCTCCTATCCTGCCCCAGGCCTCCCTGATGCTGAACTGAGGCTTGAAACTGGTGGCAAAGACAAGCCTCATTTTTAACAATTATTTTCTACTGCAACAAGACACATATCTGCTCCAAACTTTCTTAAAACAGATGCCAGTAAAAATATGCTTCCAAAACAACCTAGCAACCATAACAGACACCAACAAAAATTGGCCAGAAAAATGTTTTCTGATACATCCAAATCTTCAGAGTTTGGGTTTTTTTTCATTCAGTGATGGATGGAGAGCTAAAATGCTCTCCATCTAAAGGAGCATATGAAACGAGTCGCCAGTCCAGGTTCAATGCACGATACTGGATGCTTGGGGCTGGTGCACTGGGACAACCCAGAGGGATGGTACGGGGAGGGAGGAGGGAGGAGGGTTCAGGATGGGGAACACATGTATACCTATGGCAGATTCATGTTGATATATGGCAAAACCAATATTGTAAAGTTAAAAAATAAAAATAAATAAATAAAGGAGCATTAGTCTTTTCCACCGGCTCCACATGAAAAGCACAGAAGTATAGCGCTGTAAAGCGGACATTTCCGGGTACAAACCAGGATTTCAGATAACAGCGTGAGCCAGGCTGGGACCTGGGACCCGGGACCCTTCAGTGCAATCTGTGCACCTGGACGAATGTCTCCTCGAGCAACAAAATACAAAGAAACTATCAGGGACTAACAGTGACTGCGTGAAGAACATGATGTAAAAAGGCCAAAACCCAGCGGCCACGTGGAGGTGTCGAGGGCAAAAGCAAGGTCCCGCGCGTGAACCAAGGGGGCGGACGCCCAAGTCACCTCCCCCACCCAACCCCTGACCTGGCCCCACCCTCACCCCACATAAGGGTCCAGCTCGCCGCCCTCGGGGAAGAGCAGGGCTCCTGTTACTTGTTCTTGCCCAGCCCACCCCCCACCCATTGCAGCAGGAGCCCCAGTAAAGCCTTACCCAAAGTCTTCGTCTGGCAAGCATGGTCCTTCCTTCCCGGCGGCCTGGCGGCTCCAGGCCTGGGGTCACAGTTGTCAGGTGCCTCAGAGACTGACTTGGCCTTGCCAGGAGCCAGGAGCTCTGAGCTCAGCCCAGCCAGCCCCCTGCCCCCCAGCCCCGCAGCATCAGTCTCCACATGGCTCCCAGCCGGCAGCGGGGCTGGGGTCTGGGACCTCTTGACCGAACGCAGGTGCCTCACGCGGCCCCTCCGTCCGCACACAGAACTCACCCGTCTCCTCTGCTGTCACGGGTGCACACCCACGGAGCTTTTGGTGCCTTTTTCTCAGAAGACCCAGAGGACACAGATGAGGGGAAGCCATCTTCATGGCCACTAACCTCCACGGAGACTCCAAAGGACCTTGATGTGGGGAGCAGACGGTGAGCGAAGCCCGACGGGCTGCTAGGGCAGAGCCGTGTCTGGTCCCTTCCTGCCGCCGGCTCACACTCGCCGGGTCACCTGCACCCAAAATAGGAACACGCGAGGTCAGGCGGGCAGCCAGGCTAGCTGCAGGGCTTGTTGTGTGACTATTGAAGAAAAGCACGTACAGCGCTTTCATACCACGTGCTGTACATGTCGTCCCGATTCCAGCATTCTGATAACTGTATTTTAGTAAAATTTGTTCCTTGGAACTCGTATTTTATTTTGTGCATTTTAATGCATTCTGACCATCGTTCCAGCAAAGGCACAGGGGTGGGGGGCAGCAGAGGGGAAGGTGAGAGGGTTAGGACTCTGCCCTAAAGCCACCTCGTTCACGTCCCACCCACCCACCCCCCACCAAGGAGGAAGGCGCCTTTTGGCCTAAGGATGCTCCAGACGGCTGCCCAGAAGGATATCTTCAAGAAAGCAAGTGAGGTTCTTATTTCCTTTCTTCTTCTAGAGTTGGAGCCCAAGAGCAAAGGCAGAAGAGAGTCTCCGCCAAGGCCCGTTCTCTGAGCCGGAGCAAGCGGGGGTGGGCTGGAGGCCCTCCAGCTGCTCTGCCGCCTCCCTGCCATCGCCTGGCCCCAGCCTCCAGCAGGTGCAGCACAGCCTTCCAGGGCCCCTCACATGCCAGCCGCTCCCTCTCGAGCCTCCCTGCGGCCACCAGCCTGGCTGGTCCCCAGAGCCCTGCCATCAGCCCCCACCACATCCCTACCTGGCTCTCCCTTCCTGGGGGTGGGCGCTCCCCACATCACCTGCTGCCTCTGACCAGCAGCTCTCAGCTCTCCTGGGCTCCTGCCAGCACCACCCATTCTGGCATGTGCCCCCACAGAGGGCCCTTGAAAGCCATTCCCAGCAAAACCCTGCATTTTCCAGGTCCAGGCACACGTGCCAAGCGTCCCAACACGCCTACCAGCCCCTCAGATCCCACCATTGTCTCCTCTGCTGGGGCCGCTCAGCCACCTCTCGCCCAGCATCTGCTTCACCAAAGCACCCGCAGGGCCTTGGGGCTGCTGCTGGGCTTTGGGACCAGGGCTCCAGGCGACTCCTGTGTCCGCGCGGGGCTCGTGCGTCCCCGAGAGCTGATCCGCAAGTCATTTCCGAGTGTGGACATCACACAGCAGAGAGGAGGCACCCACGGGTCCAGTCCCGCAGCTGAAAAACCAGAGTTTGTCCTCATTCATGGAAATCTTCAAACACATCTCAAAACATGGTCATATCCGCAAACGGCTGCCAAAACCCAAGGCCTCCAGTCTAGAGAGAAGGCACAGAACCACAGAAGGTAAAACCAGCCACTCCCCAGCCTCTACGCCCACAGCTGAGAATGTGCTGTGAAGACCCGATGCTTGCTATGACGGTGTGTATGGAAACCAGAAGGGAGGTCAGGAGAGTCGCAAACAGACACGACAGCAGCCTCGTCACACCCGCAGCATCACTATTTCCACGCGTGTCAGAAGCAGCAGCAGCTGAGGACGAACCACACAGCCCAGACGTGGATCCACACTGCCCTCCCGGGTCTCCGCTGCAGGCCCAGGGCTGGCCCTGCCGGACTGCAGGGGCCTGGACGTCACACCGCAGCTCAGGCAAGGCCCCCCCGAGCCCTAGTCTTTGCAGCGTCCACACAGCAGCAGGAACCGGCCGTGACCACACGGAGCTTGTCACAGGGCTCCCGGCCTCCTACTCGGGGTGCCCTCGGGCCCGCACTTCGTCCTGGGAACTCAAGATCCAGCTCCGGGACTATTCGGGTGAATTCTAAGCCAGACGCGGTCCCATCCTTGACCTCCGTGGCCTGATTTCATCTCCAGCCTTGCAGGTGAGTCCGGAAGACACCCTGCGGGATCCACTGCCCCCAGGTACCAGCAGGACACGGCTCCATCCAGGTCAGCCCAGGAATCAGGGGCCTGAGCCGTTTCTCTCCAAATTGATGCGTGTTTTTACTCTCCTCCATCTTCCCTGAATCTGAGAGCTACACACACGGGCTCCTCCTTCTTACACAAATGAAGAGTGGGGAAGTGGGTGCACAGGAAGGAACCAAGAAGTCCAGGCAAACCCACCCAGCGGCTCAGCGTTCACGCTGCCCCGACCCTCCGTGTCCAGGCACCTCCATCCTCAGCATGGTACCCGAGGAGGGCCCGGGGGCAGCTCCAGGGAGCGGCCAGCCTGTGAGACCGAGCCCTTGACCTGCAGATCTGACGCTGCTCCAGGGGACAGAGTCAGAACTGAGTTAGCGTATGAAAGGTAAAGAGGGTGTTTCATCAGATCCCTGACAAGCTGCTGACATTTTCTCTAACAAAATAATGTTTGAGGCTTGCATTGCAGGTAATGAGGGAGAGCTGAACTGTAACTGAACTGCTTATATTTCTTTTATCTCAGAACAATTACACCACAAGTCCACTGAAGCCAACTGCCTAATCAAATCCCACAGCACCTCGACATCCCTGCAGTCCGACACTGCCCCTCCCCAGAATAGTGCGGAGCCTAAAGGAGAATAAGCAAGGAGCTCTATTTCTCCACCCGTCCCCCACGCCCTCCCACAGTTAGATCCCCATCAGGGGACGGAACTATTAATATAAAAGTGTTCCCGGGTCAGAGCTCCATGAAGTACCTTCTAAACTGAGACACAATTATTTCTATCAGAACCAGTCCTCAGAACCAGTCCTCAATCCAGACACACGAGAACTGTGCTCCCCAAAACCACCCAGTGAAGCCACATGGTCCAAACTGCCCTTGTCGGGAAAAACCAGGCACCATTTTGAGGGGTGATTGTGATGCCCATTACGAAAATTAGTTTTCAATATAATACATTATTAAGTCGCTGTTCCTGCCTGCCTTACAGGAGTCAGAGGCCCACAGGAGCCAGATCAAATTTAGGCAAAGGAATTCTCAAGTTAATTTAGTTTAATTATGAGAGCTGAAAACTACTACTGAGTCTGCCCTGTTAATGAACGATCCTGGTTAATGAATGGTTCTGGTTAAATTGTAGCTCTTTCACCCGGTCCCCTTCTTTATTGCAAACTTCCCTAAAAGCCAGCTAAGTGGAGTCAAAACCCCTCACTGAACCTGAATCATAAACGATTTTTTGCACAGTAAAATTTAAATCTCAGCCCCTATCGTCATGAAGTTGGACCGCTCTCCCCACGTCAAACACCGTGGAAGGTGGAGAACACCCAGACTTCGGCTCGCCCCGGGCCCCGTTCTTGGCCCTCAGCAGCAGTTCCAGGCCAGCAGCCTCTCAGTTACAACCTTCCTGTTGCTTCTGCATCACCTGCCACGGCCCTAGGTTTCAGGTCTGCCCTCAGGGCTCACCTCCTCCACTCTGCCTTTGCACCTTCGACAATCCAGCTGCATCCAGGCCAGGCCCATCCCACAGGGCCACGCTTATCGGAGATCATGTCCAGCTTGTCTGCGTGGACCACATACACATGCTCCAGGCGTGCTTGTCGTCAAATAACAAAACCCACGCATGTTGGAGGCCCGCCTTGGGGCCCACACTCCTCACACCACTTCCCCACAGCGCGGGCAGCATGCACATCAGTCTCCATCTCACTCCAAGTCCCCGCCCTCAGGCTCTCTGGTTCTTCCCGGAGAAGCCCCACTCAGCCCGCACACCCCTGGCTCCCCGAGAGCCTGTTCTGGGGCCTTGCCGCCCTCCCTATTGTCTTCGGGCCCTGTGGCCCCGCCAGCCCCCTTTCAGTGCTCCTGCCCCTCAAAGACCTGCTACTCCTCTCCTCTCATCCGCACCCCAGGACCCCTGCCTTAAGCCTCCTCTGATTTCTTCTTCCTGTGATTCATTCACTCCAGGGCTTCAGCCGCTGCCCACGGGCTGACAGTTTTCTAAGCTGCTTCTGCTGCCTCAGACACCTCCACTTCGATGCCCGGCAGACAGGAATTTTAACACGTCCCTAACAGACAAGTCCCTCCTTTCCTGTAAATCTCCTTGGAAAGCATCACCCTGTAGTCACTCTTATGAATTCCCTGTCCCTGACCCCCTCCCCAAATCATCCGATGATGACGTCATATGAACTCCCACCCCCAGTTCGCTTCCATTTCTGCCCGTCTGTCCATCACTGCCCTCTGTCCATTGCATGAGGCCTCTATCACCTCTCAGGGACTTTATCAGGCAGCCTCCTAGCTAAGTTCTATGCACTAGTCTTGTCCCAATCTAATCTCTGCATCCCCACAAAGGTCAAACAGCAAGGCAATCTCATCTCTCAGTCTTAAAGCCCTCGGGCCTGTTCTGGGCAAACTCCAAAGCACAGGTCCTCAGGATGCCCCCCAGCCTTGAACCACATGTCCCATCAAGGGAACCTGCAGTCTTTGAGCGTGGCTCCTGCGCTGCTGAGCATGGCGTCCCCTTTCTGGTGTCTGCCCTCCCCACTCTGTCCACACGCCCCTCACTGGTCTGTAAACCTCAGCTGGGGTTGCACACGTTCTGGGAAATGGGCTCTGTCTCCCCCTCCCGTCTGAGTTGGGGACCCTGTCCAGGAATCAAGGGTCCCGAGTGCATCACCAGCATTGCACTTGGTGCACAGAACCTGCTCCAGATCTTACGTTCCTCCTTCACTAGGCCTTGAATTTTGAGCATGGATTCTTTGTGTTTCTAGCTCACGGCTTCAGGCCTGAGACCCATTAGTTGTTGGGTGAAGCCTCTTGAGTGGGTGTTGCTGGGGTGCAGGGTGTGGAGGTCACTGCAGCCCCCGGATCTGGGGGCAGAGGCAGGACCCCCTCCTCATTCTGTGTTTCTCCCTCAGAGCTGACCAATTGGCAGAATTACCTTTCCCCAGGAAGTGCCTGGCCACCAGAGATGATGGGCCACACTCGGCACTGAGTTGACAGCATTGTCTTGATTGAAGTAGCAGTCAGCTAGAGACCCTCAAAGGGGGTGTCCTTACAAAGGGCTGCCCTGAGCACAAATCTGAGATTAAGTGGCACTCTGATGCTGGAACAATGAGAGTAAATCTTGGAGGGCTGCACGCCGTCTCAAGAGACCGCCAGATCCTCAGTCCCCGCTCCTGCTCCTTCCTGAAGTCCCTCCGCCGGACGCTGAGCCTGGGGCCTGAGTCACAGCTCCCCCTTCTCCCATACAGAAGGCTCACCGGTCACTCCTCACAGCGGACCTCGGCACGCCCAGGGGTGAAAGCGTCCTCGGCCGAGAAGGAATCAGCGCAGTGCCGCTGTCAACTTTGAGAACGTGAGCAAACACCACCATGGTTGCATGGCAAACCCTTCTCCAAGTCGATGGTCCCAAAGCTCTGCCTTCAGCAAAGTTGCAGGAGGCCCTACCCGAGTCTCGATGGTATAGATCACTGAAAATAGTTTCAGTGATTGATCACCGCATGATTACTGGCACGAACCCCGGAAGGAGATAGAAATACTGCATGCTGTTGCGACAACAAAGTTGCTTCCATTTCTGTGATGAATTTATATTAACAAGTAGCTTGGCAAATATATCCATAAAAACAGAATCGATTTGAGAGGAATGCTATCCCATTCCAGCAATGAGTAATAGTCATCTACAAATATGTAACTAAATAGAAACCACACTGTCTCCATCGCATCTATAAACTTCTGACCACTGTGTTGAATAATTATTAATAATTCTTTTAAGTGATCATGTGATGTGTGCTTAGTTACTCAGTTGTATCCGACTCTTGCAACCCCATAGACTGTAATCTGCCAGGCTTTTGTGTCCATGGGATTCTCCAGGCAAGAATACTGGAGTGGGTTGCCATTTCCTTCTCCAGGGGATCTTCCTGACCCAGAAATTTCCTATATTGCAGGCAGACTCTTTACCAACTGAGCTACGTTGCTTCTTTAAGTGATTAATATTTATTAAATTTTATAATTTGTTCGTCTTGATAGACTATGTCCTTACAATAATTATACCAACAAATCCAGAAGAAATCAGAGCTTTACGAACATAAAATTTTCCCAATTATTTTAAGCACAGGGAATTCTTTTTCTTCAAAGAACCATGATAAGATAATGGACCAAAAAAATAAAACATGTTATATAACATTAGGCTAAATTCCTATTGGGAAGAGAAACAGAAATTTAAGGGGAAAAATAATATTTAATTTCTGGCTGTTATGGAAAGAATAGTTATCATGTATTTTTAGATGGATAGTGCCATGTACCAAATTGCTATAGTACTTAGGCTCACATGATCCATTTTAATTTTTTTTTTTTTTTTTTTTACACTTTCAGTCCCTTTAATTAGGGGCTCTGAGGAGAGGGCAGAATGGCAGGCAGGGTAGAGAAGGTGGTGCTTCTTATGCCCCTTTTGGCAACCAGTTAGTCCTCATCCTCTGGCAGCTGGATCTTGCTGGGGTCGAAGTAGTTGGATTCCATGATGGGGAGGCCATGGGCCTCTCAGTATTTCACAAGCCTCTCAGCTTCCCGGCGGGCCCAGTCCTGCATCCTGTAGTCAGGCAGATAAGCCACAAAGGTGCTGCCAAAGACCAACAGGATGGAGAATCCGAAGAAGAAGACAACCCGCATGTTCCAGACGTCCACAGCAGGGTCCTTGTCATAACCGTGGGAGTCTGGGTTCTTCTCATAGAGGTTTTCATCCTCGGGTTCTGGGTCCTCCGGCCAGTGTAATGTCAGTTCTGACGGCCGCTTTCCCACTAGAGTGGACGGGGCGATCCCAGCCCTGGAGGAGCTGGATTCCCAGAGAACACGGGCAGCAGGGAGCCCTCGCGTCGCAGCTACTGCCAAAAGGCGGCGGCCGCACAAACCCAACATCCCAGCCGCCATAACAGATCATTCTCCAAGCTCTCGGGGTCGGAATGGAAGTGTGACTCCGCGCAGCTGCAGTTGTTTTAAGCGCGAGAGTTGTCGCTCCCTCCGCCGCACTAAATAGGTCCTGAATCGGAACTTTGCTTTCGAATGGGTGAGAGGTTCTCTTTGCCTCACTCTGTCATGACCTCAGGGAAGCAACCACCTTCTAATCCTCTCAGTCAGACTATGGACCATTTTAATTTTTAAAGACCAGTATATATCAATATGGTGGAAATTACTTCTTTGCAACTATCTGAACTGATGAAAAAACGCACAAGTCTTCTTGAAAGGTGCAAAGGGGAGCGTTGTTCTGTGATGCTCTGTAAGGGTACCCAGGAGAAGAAACTTGACAGCTAGGTATTTTGTGACTACCTGGGGTCCCTCTGGGCACTGGGGAATGTGAACAAAGGCAGACACACCCAGCCTACAGGAGGGAAGGCCAGAGCCTGGAGAAGGGAACAACTAGCTCGGGAACAATGGCATTTGAGGGCCTGCATGGAGGCCTTAAAGTCTGGGGGAAGGCTCCGTGCAGAAGAACCCTCGAGCTCTGGGTGGTAGAGTGAGTCCTGGACAGTCTCCAGGCAGGGCAGATGCTGAACAGAATGCCAGAGATGGGAAGCCTGGGGTGTACCAAGCCCAGGGTTGCAGGAGGGGCAGGCGCGGCTGGCGTCCAGGGCCGGGCTGGAGAGGCCAGGTGCTGGGCGTCCCCAGGGGTCTTAACGGAGCAGAGCATCAGGACCTGGTTAGTATTCGGAGGCCACTCTGACTGCCGCAGGAAGACCGGAGGCAGGAGCTCAGCTGGGAAATGTCACATAGTCCAGGGGAAGAGACAACACGGATAACAAGGCCTGGAGGAACTGACAGCCCACCGTCAGGGGAGGTGCTGGGGTGCGGACAGAACAGTTAAGCATCCCCCAGCCAGCAGTGAAACAGCCCTGATTTGCTGAGGACGTCCCAGGGCCCAGCACACCTGGAGTGACTCCTCTACCCCTCACCAAGCTCCCACAGACAAGCAGGGCTTTTTGTTAAATGCCTACAACTGATGAGGGGCTTTGGCATAGTCAATAAAGCCTTTGACTGTGTGGATCACAATAAACTGTGGAAAATTCTTCAAGAGATGGGAATACCAGACCATCTGACCTGCTTCTTGAGAAACCTGTATGCAGGTCAGGAAGGAACAGTTAGAACTGGACATGGAATAACAGACTGGTTCCAAATAGGAAAAGGAGTACGTCAAGGCTGTATATTGTCACCCTCCTTATTCAACTTCTATGCAGAGTACATCATGAGAAATGCTGGGCTGGAAGAAGCACAAGCTGGAATCAAGATTGCCGGGAGAAATATCAATCGCCTCAGATATGCAGATGACACCACCCTTATGGCAGAAAGTGAAGAAGAACTAAAAAGCTTCTTGATGAAGGTGAAAGAGGAGAGTGAAAAAGTTGGCTTAAAACTCAACATTCAGAAAACTAAGATCATGGCATCCGGTCCCATCACTTCATGGGAAATAGATGGGGAAACAGTGCAAACAGTGTCAGACTTTATTTTGGGGGCTCCAAAATCACTGCAGATGGTGATTGCAGCCATGAAATTAAAAGACGCTTACTCCTTGGAAGGAAAGTTATGACCAACCTAGATAGCATATTCAAAAGCAGAGACATTACTTTACCAACAAAGGTCCATCTAGTCAAGGCTATGGTTTTTCCAGTGGTCACATATGGATGTGAGAGTTGGACTGTGAAGAAAGCTGAGCACCGAAGAATTGATGCTTTTGAACTGTGGTGTTGGAGAAGACTCTTGAGAGTCCCTTGGACTGCAAGGAGGTCCAACCAGTCCATCCTAAAGGAGATCAGTCCTGGGTGTTCATTGAAAGGAATGATGCTAAAGCTGAAACTTCAGTACTTTGGCCACCTCATGCGAAGAGTTGACTCATTGGAGAAGACCCTGATGCTGGGAGGGATTGGGGGCAGGAGGGGAAGGGGACGACAGAGGATGAGATGGCTGGATGGCATCACCGACTCGACGGACATGAGTTTGAGTGAACTCCGGGAGTTGGTGATGGGCAGGGAGGCCTGGTGTGCTGTGATTCATGGGGTTGCAAAGAGTTGGACACAACTGAGCGACTGAACTGAACTGATGAGGGGCTTCCCTGGCGGCGAAAACAGTAAAGAATGTGCCTGTAGTACAGGAGACCCCGGTTCAATCCCTGGGTGGGGAAGATTCCCTGGAGAAGGGAATGGCAACCCACTCCATTGTTCTTGCCTGAGAAATCCCATGGACAGAGGAGCCTGGCAGGTTACAGTCCATGGGGTGGCAAAAAGTCAGACCTAACTCAGCAACTAAACCACAATTGATGAGACTCCAGGCACAAAAACTGGGAGGAACCATCTAGGATGTGGGACAGCTAGGCAGAAAGGGTGAGTGTGGCCACCTGTCCTGAGGCCCCGTGCAGTGGGCCCAGCCTGCGGTGGAAACACAACTCACCTTGTAAACCATTGCCAGGACAGAACCCAAGGGCCAAATGGAAGGTATCTGCAGGCTGGCCTTTCATGGACCTCAGTCCTTGACTTAGTTCTCTCCATCAAAAAGGAAGCTCTTATGAAAAGTGTTGAGATGGGAGATACACGGGAGGATTTAGGACAAATCCCCAGTTTTTCACCCCGGGAACTGCAAACTCAGGGAGGGGGTCAACCCGCCAGGCTTACATCGAAGATAAAGGCTCAGCTTGGGCCACAGAGCCCGAGGCGTGGCTTCCAGAAGTAGACAGTGGATCCCTGAGAACAATCTTGATGGAGCCACTTTTTTGGAGTTATTTAGGCAGAGACAGATATGGCTACAGAGATGCACATGTGTTTGACAGTCCTTTCAAGCCCCATTTTTGCTAAATGTTTATAGGCTACAAAACATCCCCTTCCCATTTCCGTCATGAGTCTGTGAATTCCAGGCGAACACCCCACGCTCACCAGAAGTCTCCAGGATGATGCAACGCGATGAAGAGGAGCAAGAGGAGGGCGCCAGAGCCCGCACCTGCGCCCTGGGGACTGACGGGCCCCTGCGTGTCTGTGCCCGCCCGCAACGCAGGCTCCGATTCACCCGTGAGGCACGTGGCAGCTGCTAAATGGCTGTCTGTGGCAGTTTGGTGAAAACAATAATAATACGTTATAAATCAATGAAAATGAAGTTTTTGCTGTGTTAATCTGATATAGATTTGCTAACATTTGTATGAAATTCAATTCTGTTTGATTGCATCAGCATATGCTTCATTTCTCCCAGCACTATTGATTTTGAAGGTTCTTATCCATATGTCTAAATTATTTCTATTACATCCTTGCATTACTGTTCAGAAATAACCTGGGTAAACAGGAGCCATTTTTCCCCATTTTCTGTTGTTTTTCCCTCTTCTCGTCCTCATTCATTGCTCGGGTCTGTATTTTGAATGGAAAGAGGCACCTTTAGAAGAGCCTGCCTTCCTTCAGCAACAGTTAATGCTGAATTACCGCTGCAATGTGCAAATTTCCATTGTTAACATTTATGATTGTCATTATTGTTATTATTTTCATTGCTATTGTTTTCTGAGAGCATCTGTCTGTTTTGATGGGTCAAATTTTCAAGGAGGGTTTAAATGATCCTGGAATCCATAGCTACATATTAATCTTCTTCCTGAGGGGAAAAAAAGCGTGTGATTGTGCATCTTACTGAGGCCAATTAATAACCAAAAACGCTGAATTTTCAACACAGAATCAAAAAGGAAAGGAAATCAAAGGGAAAAACGCATGTTGAAGGCCAAGAAAGCAGTGTTGAAAAGCACCCACAGACACAAAAAAAGTGAGATCCCGATGTCATCCACCTTCCGGCAAGCCAAATATCCTCGGAAGAGCGCCCCCGGAGAAACAGGGTTGACCACTAGGCCACCGTCAAGTCCCCCCTCAAGCGCCCCCTCACCACGGAGTCACCGTGAAGAAAATAGAAGACAATAACTCACTGGTACTCACTGTGGACGTCAGAGCCCACGAGCACCAAGTGAAACAGGCCCTGAAGCCTCTGACACTGACGTGGCCCAGGCCAGTGCCCTGGTCAGGCCTGCTGCAGAGGAAAAGGCATGTGTTCAGCTGGTTCCCGACTGGGACGCTTTGGACGTCGCCAACAAAACTGGGATAATCTAAACTGAGTCCCAGGTGGCGCTAGAGGTAAAGAACCCGCCTGCCAATGCAGGAGACATAAGAGGCATCTGTTCAATCCCAGGGTAGGGAAGATCCCCTGGAGGAGGGCACAGCAATCCACTCCAGTATTCTTGTCTGGAGACTCCCATGGACAGAGGAGCCTGGTGGGTTCCAGTCCATGGGGTCGCAGGGAGTTGGGACACAACTGAGCAACAAACAGCATGTGCTGCGTTCAGCTCCTCTGAACTGAGTGCCCCTTGTCACCCTCCATCTGTGGACCTGGGGGCGGGGAGGGGGGTCCTTTCTGCCTCCCGGTCCTTCAGGAGGTCCCATCTCCTCTCAGAGACCCGCTTCTGTTTGTGCAGTCTGTGCTTGGTATCACCTGCTGCGGGGGGAACATGAGAGAAAGGAGGAAGCTAACACACTCACCGACGGAAGCTTTTCTACTTTGAAGTGAAACTGATTCTAAGTTAGCGCCCAAGCAGAGGGCCTACCTCCGAGTCTCCCGTGCCGTGAAGGCTGCACCAGGATTACTTGCCGAGCGCTGGCACTTCTCACTCAAACCTGACCTGTCATCTTTTATACAGCAACCTATATGTTACAAATGAAGCAATTTATTTTAACTGTTAGCAATAGTTTTTAAAATAATGAGGACAAATCACAGTGTTACAAAGAATACAGCAAGCTCACCAGAACTCTGAAGGCAGAAGAAACATTCTCGACCTTGGCAGCTCGTTCCAGCAATTCCTGCATATACTTTAAATTTGTATTTACATGTGAAATAAAATCTGTATTGTGCATCACATCACCTTAAAGCAACAATTTTTTTTTTTATCTCTTCTGAGACAAATTCCACCAGAACATGAGACGAGGTAGCACACAGCCATTTTTACAAGCAACATAGAAAGTTAGTTTGCCTTTATTTTCTGTTGCATCATCAGGCTTTTTTCCATCCATGGCCCTTAATTTTTAAATCAGTGCTCTTAGGGAAGAAACAAAAGTAAACACAACTGTTAGAAGTCAACCTATGTTCTCTGTTCTTTGCAGGACAGGAACCAGGCTGAGCTCCGCTTCCCGATCAAATTGGACAAATAGAAAGAGGGTGGAGCACTGACGCTGGGGCTAGAAGACCCTGGAGAGGCTGGTGGGTCTCAGCCCTACGAGCTTCAGCCCAAACCACCCAGGACCAGCGGCCGGCTCCAGGGGCAGAGTCCACTCGCACCCTCAGGGTGTGTTTTGAGGTTAAAGAAGTCATTCCACCTGGGCTGCCTGGAGCCCTGAAACTAAGTGGAAAGCATTTGGAAAACATGTAAATACCTAAGCTGACAAAACACTCATGGAGGTCGCCCCACCTCCTCTGCCAGCCGTGACGATGGCTTTCAAGGGAACTGGGGTGGGGAAACTTGCCTTGATTTCATTTAATGATAAGGCATCAATCTCTGCAAATTAGACAATTTGAGCAAACCACATTCTTAAAAGCATGTGCTAACTTAACTTTACTGAAACTTTACTCCAATTAAAATTAGTTTTAGACATACATACTTACATATGTGTATACATATATATATATATATATAAAGAAGAGAGAGAGACAGAACCAGGGCTTACCAGGACAATAAAAGATCCCTTTAAGTGACTTTAACAGAGGAAATAGAGCTTTAAAAGTAAAGATCTTTTTTTTTTTTTTAATCTAAGAGCATCAAGCTACATTATTAGATTTAGTTTCAGGAGTTTATTTATGCAATGCCTGTAATTAACAAATATTTTCAGCTGGGCTCCCTGTGTGATAGAGCAGCTTCCCACCAGCCATCTATTCTACACGTGATATTGCTGCTGCTAAGTCGCTTCAGTCGTGTCCGACTCTGTGCGACCCCATAGATGGAAGCCCACCAGGCTCCCCCGTCCCTGGGATTCTCCAGGCAAGAACACTGGAGTGGGGTGCCATTTCCTTCTCTAAGGCATGAAAGTGAAAAGTGAAAGTGAAGTTGCTCAGTCGTGTCTGACTCTTAGCGACCCCATGGATTGCAGCCTACCAGGCTCCTCCATCCATGAGATTTTCCAGGCAAGAGTACTGGAGTGGGATGCCATTGCCTTCTCCCTACACATGATAGTGTATATATGTGATAGTGTATATATGACAGTGAGAGTGTATATATGACAGTGAGAGTGTGTGTGATAGTGTATATATGTTGATGTTACTTTCTCCATTTGTTCCACTCTCTCCTTCCCCCACTGTGTCTGTTCTCCACATTTGCATCTCCATTCCTACCCTGCAAATAGATTCATCAATACTACTTCTCTAGATGTCATATATATGTACAAAACCATTTTCCTCCAATTAAAAAATATATTTAAAAATTAAAAGGCACTTAATTATACTTTTGAAAAAAACAAACAACTATCTTTGATAGTCAAAGGTTGACCCTGAAGACTTTAAGTCCTAAAGTTTAAATTAGCCCAAGGGGTCACAAAGAGTCAGACACAACTGAGCAACCAAGCACGCCATCCAAACGCTGCTCCCTCCCAACCTCCTGTGCATTTCATATCCTAGAATTACAGCAAGCACAGGTGGCCTGCAGACACAAGCAGTGTCTTCTGGAACAGCGTCCAGTGAGGACAGGATCAGAGTTTCCAGAAGGAAGACCTAACATCACACACAACTCCGCTTTGTGACTGGGATTTGAGATACTCAGTGGTAAACTGAGGGTATCTGACGGTGAGAGGTGGGCCACGTGTGTGCAGGTTGTTGTAGTGCACCCCCGCTGACCTGTTTCCACAGCTCCCTTGTTGCCCCTGGCCTCCGCCTTCAGTTCTGAGCCCTTGTCACTCCCTGTGGGTCAGCCAAATCCAGGCAGAGTCGAGTCCTTCCCTCATTACTGTTTTCTTTACTAAAAAGGCTTCCAAAGACCCAGTGCCCTGCTGTCCTCTGCCATCACCCTGAGTGGGGTCTTGGCAGCATCTCACGGGCTGGGTGGTGTGTTCCTGGGGCAAACCCAAGCCTGGCCATGACCCAGCCCCAAACTCTGTGCCCAGCTTTCAGCGACCCGGTCCTCTGGCCCCACAGCTCTGCCTGGAGTCCAGGTGCTGCCTGGTCCTCCATAACTGAGGCTTTTTCCTCGGGTTCTTCCTATCACGCCTTACGTTTCACATCTCATGGTCATCGGGAACCCACATCCTTCACTCCTGGGGACACCAGGTGGGTACCTGTGCTGCTCGTGACGCCTGGTCCCAACTGCCAAGCAGCCGAGTGAGGGTGCATAGGCCATGGGCAAACGAGAGACCCGGAGCCACAAAACACACGGGAACCCAGACCCATGACTGGAGACCCGGGGGCCTGTCTCTCATCCCTCTTGCTGCACGTCCACCACCACACGGGAGCCATCAAGCCAGTAAAAATACCCTCCTTCAGCCTCTAGATTTTGTCAAATCACGTTAGCCTTGTCAAGAAGCTCAGCTGTGGGAAGGGGCTTCCACACGACAGGGAGGGGCCCTGCACCTACTGCAGGGGGTTCAGTCCTTCATGCCCTGGAACTGCCTGCCAGGGTCTGCCCGGGGCGGCGGGGGGGGGGGGGGGGGGGGGTGGGGTGGCCGAGGGAAGGCGCCTACCACCCGCACACCTGCCTGCAAGACTAGAGATGGGCTGAATGCCCTTGGTGGTTGTGTGAGGGGCTGTGTGTGTTGTTTTTGTTGTTGGAGGGGGGATTTTTTTTTCATTTCAGAAAGAAAATAATAACACAAAGGCTTCTTCGATGCCCCTGTTTCGAGGGTGCTAAAGCCCGGCTGCTGGCTGGCACCTGTCCATTCTGTCCCAGCAGCTTTAAAGAAACATGCTGACAGGTCGCCCACACTGAGGACACTTTTTCCTCCACCTCTGCTTTTTTCTAGGGCTCACAGGCACTTTCCGACTTTCTCCTCTGCCTCCTTCTCCTTTTTCAATCTTTCTGGCTCTTCCATTGTTATTCGCCCTGCTTGTTGCTCCCAGCAGCCCTGACATACCGCACATCATCTGAAACCACAGACGACAGGATGCAATAAGCTGGAGAAAGCAGCAATCGGAGAAAGTTCTTCATTCACTCTCGCTCCTAACTCTCTGTCTTCTTATCCTACATAGAAAATAAAAAAATCAATACCACCGCCCAAGGCTTGATAAAAGTGCCGGCCGAGTACAGCAGGCACACTGGATATAGTAAATTAAAGCGATCAAAATTTTCCAGTCGACTCTGCCCACACCCTCCGTAAACTAACAGCCCTGTCGGTCGGGTGTCCGTCATGGGAAGCTTTATTTTATCAGGGCGTCTGATTATCTGGAGAATGAACACACACCTGCCCGGGTCGGAAGCCTCAGCATTGGGGTATGAGGACGCACACCCAGAGGAAGGTGATGCGGGAGCGGGCGCCCACTTTCCACCAAGACATGCGTGTTGCCCACGGGGCACGGACTGTGGGCTCCACAGGAAACACGCCAACAGGGTGCTTCATGTTTAGACTCCTGAGTGCGAGAAGGCAGGATGTCAGCCGATGCTGTCCAGATGCAGACCGAAGTGCAGGCTGGAGGCCCAGCTGTGCCCTCATGTGACTGCATACGAGGAACATGACCTACAGAAGCCCAGTGTCCTCCTGCAAAATAACAGCAAAGACGGCAGTAACAGTAACATCACAAGCACAGTCTTGCAGACCTCAGAGTCCCAGGAACAAAGCGTAATGTACACAAAACACCTCCATATCGCAGGTGCTCACACAAGGTTGGTGTGCACACACACACACGCACTTATACACATACTTGCACATGCACGAGTGTACACAAGCATGCATGGACACACATACATATATACATACACACAAACACATATACACATACACACATACATGCCTCTATACACACACCCACACATTTATACACAGACATGCACACGCACGAGCATACACAGGCATGCATGGACACACATACGTATATACTACACACGTACACATATACACGCATACATGCATCTATACACACACATGCATACAGGTGCACACGCACATGTATGTACCATAAAAACTGAAATAGTGTATGCTATTCATCTCACTAAAAGACAACTGTCCCTCCAGATGGATAAAACAGTATGCATATTCCTAGTAGATCAAACGATGAAAAAAATCTGTTAGCATCCTTCACATGCAATTTACCAACACAGGAGAAAAGATCTGACTCCAGAGCACAGTTCGCAGTAACGGGACCCAAGCCTCGGGGCGCCTCCAGGAGGGCTGAGGGCTGTCCGCCAGCACGGTTGTATCAGCCGGCTCTGCCGTCAGAGCCACGACCCTTGTTAAGTCACTGACACTCGTCCAACGTTGGAAACGAACTAATAGCTTCCATCCACCGTCGGAGAAATGAGCAGAATCAGAGAGCATCCCGGGACAGTGCGGGAGGCGGGTGCCCGCTAATGGGTAAGTCACGCCTGCGGAGGAGCTCGCTCGCCCCACGAGAGGTGTGCACCAAGCCCGGGAGACCAGGGCTGAGCGCCAGGGTCTCCACAGGCGCCTGCGGTGGCCGGACGCTTCGTCTATTAGGGTTGGTGCCGTGAGGACGGCAGGGAGGTATGGGCTGACCGCATCGCAGGCGTGACCCTCAGTCCCAGGGCCTCGCTCACACGGGGCTCTAACCCACTGCCCGGCCGGTACCGACCCTGCTAAGCCCCAGCCTTCTCCCATGTAAAGTCTGGGTAAGGACCCCACGCTCCGCATTGCCTGAAGAGCAAAGTGAACACATACACAATGCCTGGTGGAAGTCTGGGTGCCGTGAGTGGCAGACACCCTTCTTGAAAGATCTGAACCAATCCATGTCCCCTGCAGCGCATGTGCTAGCCCCCTGAGCGGCCACTAGAGGCGGGCAGGCACTCAGTCCGCCTCTTCCCACGGAGCTCGGACATGTCCAAGCTCGTGACCACGCCACACAGCCCGGCTTTGCCGTTGGTCCTGTCACTGTGCTGACAGCTGCCCTGCACAAAGCAAATGTAATGGGCATGTTTGGACGCACACAGAGGCAGAGCCCTGACGGCCTGCGTCCAGGTCGCTTGCATCGCTGGTTCTCCCAGTCCCACCCTGCCCACCTGCTGTTCCACTGGGAGCCCCAGCCCTGTCCGTTCACCTGTCAGCACCCTTCCTGTCCAATGAGCCTTCTCATCATCATCACACTGTAAGTAGTTAATGACAGTCTCCTCATATGATCAAACAACCAGTCAGTTCTCAAGCCTTCCTTGATTATTTCGGAAATGCCTTTCTGTTGCTGGTTTGTCTGAATCTTCACAACACTTTCCACAACCTAGGCTGGGAGAAAGCATTTAGCCTGATTTCCAGGCATTGCTACCTGCTGATCTATTTTACCACAAGATCCTGTCCTTCACCATCACCTCCTCCCCAGCCTTTAAGTGTCCCGACTTCTCTCCAACGCAGTTTCTGTCCTGAGTTGCAACTCAGTGCCTCCATCATTGCAGGGAGGCCCCAGTCACTCCATCACTGTTTCATTCAAGGCTGAGTCCTGAAGCCTCGTGTGCACCTCAAGGAGTTTCCTGTCCTTGGAAGGTTCCCACCTCACATCTCAAACCCTCGGCTTCGGCCGAGAGATGAGCCTTCAGAGTCCCCTCCAGGCAGCACGCAGCCCTCAACAGGAATGGCCCCTCAGGTGTGGAGACGAAGACGGGTCAGACAAGACACCCGCTCTTGTGTTGGCACCTGTCTGTAGAGCGTGACTGACACAGATCTGTCTTATTAAATGTCTCTCCTCGCTGTAATTGCCTTTCTCGCCTCTTTCTTAAAAACAAAAAACCTCTCCCTGGACATGTGAAGTCTGGGGTCCAGCTCCCCTAATTTCTTCATTACTTTTCATCCCCACCTTCATGCGTGCCCCCCTCCACGAGCGCCCCTCCCCTGACCTGCCTGTTTGGCTCACGTGCACACAGCAAGCTTGTCTACGTGAGGGTAAGTCACCTCCCCACAGACACGTCAGGGCCATTGAGTGCAGCTTCTAGATCTGGACCCTGTGTCAGCTGGAGCCTGCCCCACGTTCATGCCAAGGCTGAGATGCGTCTCATAACAGAGTCTTGCACAATGGGCCAACGTGTCCACACTTGGAGGTCACGGCCTCCACACTCGGCCACAGCCCCCCAACTCATGCTCTCCCCAGCCCTCCATGACCCCCGCTCACGGCCTCCCCAGCTTTGGAACCAGATCCGAGGCTTTCCTCAGGAAGTTTCTTACGGCCAATTATAGGACTTGATCAATAGTTAACACCTGTGACAGTGCCAATCTTTGTGTCTAACATCTAATTTCCCAGAGGTTTTCATACTTTAACAGGGATGCAAAGCGCGCCTAAATAATAATAATAATAAAGTGCGCCTGCCTGGAGCAGAGACAAGCATGCCGACGTCACCGTGAAGTTAGTGGGTCAGGACACCTGTGAAGGCTCCTCTGCTGAGCAGACCTCCAGGACTGCGTCCCATGGCGTCTGCTTGGAAGGAGGCGAGGAAAAGAAGCAAATGCGGGAAAGCACTGCATCTGCTGGTGTGAAGGTCCTGGCTGTGTCCTGATCTACTAGGAATGTGAGAAAGCACACTTCCCAAATCCACACAGAGCACCCTCAGTTTTCCCCCAGACTCTCTAACAGGACTACTAGCCTCCTCTCCCCGAGGAGAGGAGCCCCAGCCAGGGGTTGGGGGTGGGGAGGACTCAGCATCACAGGCCTACTGGGGGCTGGGCCACCGGAGCCCCAGACTGCCAGCTTGGGGCAGAAGCCCTCCCACCACCCAGCCCGCAAGGTTAAAGGGAACAGAAATCACCTGCTTACATGGTGGTCAGAGACCTTCCCTCCCACAGTGACTTTAGGCGTGAGCTCGGCCACAGAGAGGGACCAGAATTTAAATAGTTCAGTTCATCAGATGTTTTATTCAGTGCATGTAATGGAGACCCCAGGCTGAGTGTCAGCAATCAGGTCCTGGACCTAAGATCCCATGATTCCAGGGCACCGTTTTAAAGGGTGATTCTTCTCTCCCAGGAAAAGGTCTTCTGGATGGAGGCTGTCTGCCTCCCCTCTGCTCCCTCAGCAAAGCTGGAGCCTGGGTCTGGGGTGGTACTGATGGGCCTCCACCAGCGTTAACTAGTTAACCTGACGGTGATTTCATAAACCCCTCAAAACACAGACATTGGGAACCTTGAGCTCAGATGGCTGTCTTTATAAATCTTGTAGATGGAATTGCTGTGTTTATCTCACAGATAAATATCTTTCCATCTGCACCTGTATCAATGTACATTTTAAGAATTGAGTATTGTTTTAATCTGATCATTGCAGGAAAACAAGAGGTCACTTCTAATGCAAATAAAAGCTCCTTCCATCCCATACATGACATTCTGGTATCTAACAGCCTTTACTTCCAACCACTCCCTGGTTTAGCAACGTCCAGGGCACCTGGAGGCAAGGACTGGCCGCTCTGATGTGAGGACATTGAGTCTCTAACCACAGAAAGACGGGGCACAGGACATTCTTCTTAAATTTACCAACTCTGACCTGTCAACGCCACTCGGTTCATGTGACATGTGTGAGGACAGGACTTTACAAAAAAACTGTCTGATGGTGTGTAGGCCTGAAGGAGAGCAGACCCTGAAGACATTATGGAGGGGGAGGGGGAATCAGATGGGGACCATTTGACATGAATGAGAGTATTCGTTTGGGGGCTTCCTGTGAAAGGGGGATGGGCTCAGAGTCAGCAGACAGCTGTTCCCCTTCTGTCTCCAGCCAAACATCAGGGCACATCCACCAAAAGGTATTTGGGTGAACTGGGATCACCTTTCGCAATGTCACTAACTATTCCCCTAAACATATCGCCTCCGGGACGCCTTTCACACACAGACTTACAAGCTCCTTCTTGCCTCTAAGTGTCTGTTAGTTGTTGCCCGGGGTGGGGATGGGGGTCTGTTGCTGCTTCACTGCAGGAAGACCCTGATACGGAGACATCTAGCCTTATCTGAATACTTTTTAGGGTAAAGTCTTGGAGGTGGGACTGTGCTGTCAAAATGCAGGAATGTTTTAGTCTTTGATACCATCATGGTTCTGATAAGTGAGAAGCAGTCAGTCGCCTAATTCCTCAATGACCCAGCGTTTTTCTGTGAGTTCAAAGCCTGACCTCCCAAGCTGCTTCCTCAGGGACCCTGTGCCCCCGTCCATCGCCCCTCCAGGCAGACAGATTCCACATGGAACTCGGGCAGGACAAAGTCACTGCTTCCCTGAGCCCTCAGTTCCCTAGAGACCCCCACGCAACCAGGATCCCGTCAGCTTCTAGTCTCAGGAATGTAATATGCATGGCCTCTGGTGGCTCCTGACCACGATGACACAGGAGAAGAGTCATTTCCTTGAGGGTGTGGTTCAAAGAACAGCTGCAGGAAGTAGGAAGTCAAGTGAGGGCAGAGGTGGTCGGGGTGGGGACCCAGGGGAGAGTTTGTAAAAATCTAGAGTCTATTAGTCTAGTCTAATAGCCCACGCCCCCCACCCGCTCCCCTGCGAGGACTCTGAATTTTAGTAGCCCCTGTCGTCCACACCCCACGAGAAACAGAGGAATTTAAAAGTGTGACTGCAATTGATGAGAAAAGTTCAATAAACGTCAAAATTATTCTGAAAACATGTGATCACCAAGAGAAAAATTTCACCCCAAACTAAAGTTTGTAAGTTCAGGGGGCGCACTGGCAGGAGCCCTGCAGGTTAACCTGGGGGTCTGTAGGCTCCCAGGACCCCGGATTCTGTCTCCCCAAGCCTGCCGTTCGGGCAGCTCTGCCCCAGCTCCACGGCCTCCTGAGCTGCGTCTCCCAGCAGAGATGCCGACAACATTCTCTCTGGTTCAATCTGTTTTGCCCCCTTGTCTGATATTTCCAAGGGTTTTTAATCACAACCCCAGCAGATTGATCAATGACAGATATGAGCAACAACTTTTGCATGCTAACGGTGCTGGATTTTTTATCTGAGATAATATTTCTCCCTTAAAAAGTCTCTGCACGGCTATGTATTAATTAAAATCTAAATACTAAATATTGATTGATGTGTTATCAGGCCATAGCAGTTGGGCTCTGCCACATTGATTTTTTGCTGTGATTTATTATCATATTTAAGAAAAATCATTTTGTGTGATTATACGAGGAAATAGACTTTAGTGAGGGTGTAATTCTTTTGTATCACTTTTGTTGTGTGGAGGTCGGGCCAATTCCTCAATTGCCACCAAGATCGCTGATACCCTTCATGGCTCTTCTCCCGGGCTGCACCAGCCGGGGCTTTAAGCCTCCTTGGTCTTGTCATTAGGAATAATGGGTAATAGGATTTCCTCCTTAATCACAACAAAGATTAACAGATGGATGAACCCACGTTCTCAAAATTATCTAGTTATTAACAAGTATTCCTTTTTATCACATTAATAACACTGTCGCAGAGGATTTTTTTTTTTTTTTTTGCCTTTAACAGCAAGAATTAAAGCAAAGCCCCAGAACAATGTCCAGGCCAGCCCAGTGTGTTGCCATGAGCCAATTAATCTTTTCTCTTAGTGCAGAAGCTACGGCGGCTGCAGCAGAATGCGGCCACGAGGAGGAACAGAAACGCATGGCTACACGAAGCAACCTAGTGAAGGGCTTGGCCTGCCTTTGTAAACATGATTTATACGCAAACAACAAGGGCTTAGATTCCAGTTTTTTACCGTTCCCCAAACACAAAGGTGGGGGAGACAGACTCAGTCACGTGGAAATTTCTGCACATCAGATTCCAGATCAAACTTTCACAGAAACATAATCACTGTCATTTGAATTACTGCATCAAAATATCCCTTGCATTTTATTTTCTTGTCTCTTATTTTGCGTGTTCATCTGAAGAGACTAAAATCTCCTCAGTATTAATTGAATCATTCATTGATTCAATAAACCAAAGTCACCCATTGTTCTTCTCACTTATCACATCTTTCTGACCCCAGGGGGAAAAAAAAAAAAAACAGAAGAAAATAAATGTATTAACTCTAACTTCATATTTGTGGTTTTTCTCTTACAGTCAAAGATCCTTGACTCTCAGCTGAGCACCTAACTTGCTGCCCCAAGTCCTCCAGATTCAAACATCGGGCTTGTCCACAGTTCGCAAAGGGATGGTAACAACAGACAGAGAGTAAGTGAGGAGCCATAGGGAGATTTAGGAAGAAAAAAGAAACAGTTTCTAAGGAAAAGAAATCAGACCATCTCATCATCATTAAATTGAAATCAATTTTAAATATGAGGCCTTTTCCCCTAATTTCACAAAAATTGAAAACATAGACTCAAAGGCAACATCGGAAAGAGACCATGCTGGGGAGAAACATAAATGCAGTAACACTGTGCACACAGTCTGTGTCTTTCTCTTGTTAACGGTCTGTTCTCAGAGGGTTTTCCTGAGGAGGGGGGAGATGGGGAGCCTTGCTCACAATAAGGCTTATTTGGGGGACACGAGTGTGCTCAAGACTCGCTCAGCAAGGCCGGGTCTTAGGAACGCCCTGATCCTGGGTCAGAGACAGAGATGGACCGCCCTGAGCCCCACAGTCGAGCGCGGGCCGCCCTCAAGGTAACTCGAGGAGCACACACCTGCCACAGGACACGCATGTGTGGCCCCTCACGGCCACGCAGCTGGCACGTCCGTCATGAAGGGGAGTCTGAACTACAGCGGGAAGGGCAGGAGTGAGGGTCGGCCAGGCCAGCGGAGGCCCAGGAGGCGCGGAGACCCAGACACAGAGCTGGGACCTCGCGGCCAGGAGCTCTCACTGGTTGTGAGGTGCGTGAGTTTTATGGACATTCAAAAAAAATGAACTCTGAATCCAGTCTCCTATATCAGGCAGGGTAAAGAGCCTGGAGCTAAATTTGTGGAAATTATTTTATAGGAAAAACACTAAACTCAGTCCTACCTATAAAGACGCTATTTCTAAACCTTGGTGCCTGAGATTGAGTTATGAAACAGAAAATAATAATAAATGCTTCCCCCATCATTCTTGCAAGATGCATGCACACTGAACGATGAGAGAGGTGCACAGCGTGGAAGGCGTGAGGAGGGGACCTTCACCCTTCTCTTAACTGCATTTTGCCTTTGCTGAACAACAACGCAAATAGCCTCTGACCCTCATGTGCCCCGGCCAAGCACAGCATCTTTCCAAACACATGAGCCCATCCTCACAGGGAGAACACAGCGTGTTGGCCTTGGTCCTCATATTCGGGAGAAGCCCATTATCAAAGTCCCTGAAGCCGCACACTGGAAAATCCGCCCTGGTTTGGCCCTTGATTTCCCACCTGGTCTGAGAGAAGGGCTACTGAGGGTCCTGGACACAGGCTCTGCCCTGCTCCCCCCTGCACCAGCCCCAGAGCTCACGGCAGTCAGAGGTGGTCCCATAGAAAGCACGGCACCCGGAACATGGAGGTGACCCCCAGCCTGGCAGGAGTCCCTCTTGTGAAAAATGCCACAGATGCACCGATGACCTCAGGTGACCTGATCATACTCAGGCGCCTGTGTTGATGACTTTCTTTGGTACTTGGCTCCCACTCTCCCCTCATGAGAACTGAGCATCTAAGGGCTTCTAAAAGCTCCACCCATCCCATCTGGCTCCTGTATATCGAATAGATGAGGTCATGAGGATGGGCTCCTAACCCATTCTGGGTTCCTCACAAGAGGAGGAAAAGGCTGTGTAAAGATGGAGGTGAGCACCGGAGTGACGCGTCCACAAGCCAGGACTGTTGGCCCCTCAGAGGCAGGAAGGGGCCTGAAGCAGGTACCATGAGAGCCTTCAGCAGGGCCTGGACCTGCTGACACCTAGATGGTGAGCTTCTGGCCTCCAGACCACGAGCAAGTGGACTTCTGTGAAGCTACCGGGTGTGTGGATGCTATGGCAGCTGCAGAAGCTGATGAGGGTGAGACTTACATGTGAGGCTGGTGAAGCGCTCACACTCCCAGAAAGAGGCCTTCCTCATTCCCACAAGGACCATCACCCACTGCTGAAGAGGGGGAGGAACAGCAAAGATTTTCAACGACTATCCCCATCACCCCCATCACCATCTTCATCACCTCCACCAGTTATCATCATCTTCCCTATCACCATCACCACCACCCTCAGAACCTCATCACCATCAGCCCCACCAGTCACCATCACCTTCCCCATCACCATCACCATCACCTTCAGACCCCATCACCATCACCCTCACCACAGTCACCACCATCACCATCACCCTCACCACAGTCACCACCATCACCAGCACCATCACCTTCAGACCCCATCACCATCATCATCACCCTCACCACAGTCACCACCATCACCAGCACCATCACCACAGTCACCACCATCACCAGCACCATCACCTTCAGACCCCATCACCATCACCATCACCCTCACCACAGTCACCACCATCACCAGCACCATCACCACAGTCACCACCATCACAAGCAACATCACCCTCAGACCCCATCACCATCACCCTCAGCACAGTCACCACCATCACCAGCACCAGCACCCTCAGACCCCATCACCATCACCCTCACCACAGTCACCACCATCACCAGCACCATCACCCTCAGACCCCGTCACCATCACCCTCACCACAGTCACCACCATCACCAGCACCATCACCTTCAGACCCCATCCCCATCACCCTCACCACAGTCACCACCATCACCATCACTCTCACCACAGTCACCACCATCACCAGCACCATCACCTTCAGACCCCATCACCATCACCATCACCCTCACCACAGTCACCACCATCACCAGCACCAGCACCCTCAGACCCCGTCACCATCACCCTCACCACAGTCACCACCATCACCAGCACCATCACCTTCAGACCCCATCCCCATCACCCTCACCACAGTCACCACCATCACCATCACTCTCACCACAGTCACCACCATCACCAGCACCATCACCTTCAGACCCCGTCACCATCACCCTCACCACAGTCACCACCATCACCATCACCCTCACCACAGTCACCACCATCACAAGCAACATCACCCTCAGACCCCATCACCATCACCCTCACCACAGTCACCACCATCACAAGCAACATCACCCTCAGACCCCATCACCATCACCCTCACCACAGTCACCACCATCACAAGCAACATCACCCTCAGACCCCATCACCATCACCCTCACCACAGTCACCACCATCACAAGCAACATCACCCTCAGACCCCGTCACCATCACCCTCACCACAGTCACCACCATCACCATCACCATAACCCTCAGACCCCGTCACCATCACCTTCACCACAGTCACCACCATCACAAGCACCATCACCCTGAGACCCCATCACCATCACCCTCACCACAGTCACCACCATCACCAGCACCATCACCCTCAGACTCCATCACCATCACCCTCACCACAGTCACCACCATCACAAGCACCAGCACCCTCAGACCCCGTCACCATCACCCTCACCACAGTCACCACCATCACCATCACCCTCAGACCCCATCACCATCACCCTCACCACAGTCACCACCATCGCCATCACCCTCACCACAGTCACCACCATCGCCATCACCCTCACCACAGTCACCACCATCACAAGCACCATCACCCTCAGACCCCATCACCATCACCCTCACCACAGTCACCACCATCACCATCACCATCACCCTCAAACCCCATCACCATCACCTTCACCACAGTCACCACCATCACAAGCACCATCACCTTCAGACCCCATCACCATCACCCTCACCACAGTCACCACCATCACCAGCACCATCACCCTCAGACCCCGTCACCATCACCCTCACCACAGTCACCACCATCACCATCACCCTCACCATAGTCACCACCATCACAAGCAACATCACCCTCAGACCCCATCACCATCACCCTCACCGCAGTCACCACCATCACCAGCACCATCACCCTCAGACCCCGTCACCATCACCCTCACCACAGTCACCACCATCACCAGCACCAATACCCTCAGACCCCGTCACCATCACCCTCACCACAGTCACCATCACTAGCACCATCACCCTCAGACACCATCACCATCACCCCCACCACAGTCACCACCATCACAAGCACCATCACCCTCAGACCCCATCACCATCACCCTCACCACAGTCACCACCATCACAAGCACCATCACCCTCAGACCCCATCACCATCACCCTCACCACAGTCACCATCACCAGCACCATCACCATCAGACCCCATCACCGTCACCCCCACCACAGTCATCACCGTCTTAGCCAGAGCGTCAGTGACCACGTGTGCCTCGGCTACTTAATCTCTCCAAAGTGCCGTCCTCATCTACAACATAAGGAGGCTTCTTTACATGGTGTCCAGGATACTATTTTCATACTGTCCATGGGATTCTTATTTTCTTGGGCTCCCAAATCATGCTAACCATGACTGCAGCCACGAAATTAAAAGACATTTGCTCCTTGGAATAAAAGCTATGACAAACCCAGACAGTCTATTTAAAAGCAAAGACATGTTTTGCCAACAAAGATCTGTCTAGTCAAAGCTGTGGTTTTTCCAGTAGTTGTGTACAGATGTGAGAGTTGGACCATAAAGACTGAGCACAAAAGAATTGATACTTTCGAACTGTGGTGCTGGAGAAGACTCTTGAGAGTCCCTTGGATAGCAAGGAGATCAAACCAGTCAGTCCTAAAGTCATTCAGTCAACCCTGAATATTTACTGGAAGCACGAATGCTGAAGCTGAAGCTCCAATTCTTTGGCCACGTAATTCAAAGATGCAACTCATTGAAAAAGACCCTGATGACGGGGAAGATTGAGGGCAGGAGGAGGAGGGGGTGACAGAGGATGAGATGGCTGGATGGCATCACCAACTCAATGGACGTGAGTTTGAGCAAATTCCGGGAGATAGTGGAGGACAAAGGAGCCTGGTGTGCTGCAGTCCATGGGGTCACAAAGAATCACACGTGACTTAACAAATGAACAACAGGATGGTCTTCATTATCAGTGGACCTTAAAAGCTGCTCCATAAATGGTCAGCTCTGAATTTGGTTTGAAAGTCCAAATGAAGTGAGTCAGAATCTAGTGAAATGCTGGTGGAGTATAAGCCAACCATTGGTCCAGGTGGAAGAGCCTCAGAGGAGAAAGACGCCTTCCCGCCATGCCTAGCGGACGAGACCCCCTTCTACAGCGTCCCAGCTGCAACAGAACCAGTGATGAGCATCTCACGTAGATTAGTGTCATGCTCTGCCAAGTTTCCCAAGTGTGCATTATTTAAAATAAGCTGCCAAATAAGGCAAAACATCACAACTACTCTTTCTACAGAAAGTGGGCAAGTTTTTAACTCAGACACAAAGATCCTGGAGTGCAGACAGCATCTCAGGTCTCAGCATTTCTTTCTTGCCCCTCACTGAGTTATGCCCACATCCCCAGTTCTGAGGCACGGCTTTCTCGGCTTCAAGGGCGCCCAAGGTCAGTGGGATGTGGAATTCTAACGAGAACAGGCCCATCATGTGGTGTTCACCCCCTCCCTGGGCTTCTCTGAGGTGGAGCATTTGACCGATGTGGCCAGTCCCCTCCGTTTATGTCAATATCTATAGCACACCACTCCACACCACAGCATACCGGGGGGCTGCAGGCCCACACCACCAAGCCTTTGTCCTAAGAAATCTCCCTAGCTCTCCATTAATTATGTTCAGAAAAATGAAGAATTTGGGTACCAGCTGAAATAAAAATAAAGATCATACATTTTTCAGATGGTTATGGATTTTCCCTCTTTGTTGTGTGGCACTAGTGATAAAGATCCCAACTGCAGTGCAAAAGATTCAGGAGATGTGGGTTTGACCCCGGGGTCAGGAAGATCCCCTGGAGAAGGAAACACTACCCACTCCAATATCCTTGCCTGGAAAATTCCATGGAAAGAAGGCTCAGTAGGCTACAGTCCATGGGGTCACAAAAAGTCAGACATGACTGAGCAAGCTGCTGCTGCTGCTAAGTCGCTTCAGTCGTGTCCGACTCTGTGCGACCCCATAGACGGCAGCCCACCAGGCTCCCCTGTCCTTGGGATTCTCCAGGCAAGAACACTGGAGTGGGTTGCCATGTCCTTCTCCAATGCATGAAAGTGAAAAGTGAAAGGGAATTCGCTCAGTTGTGTCCAACTCTTTGCGACCCCATGGACTGCAGCCTACCAGGCTCCTCCATCCATAGGATTTTCCAGGCAAGAGTACTGGAGTGGGGTGCCATTGCCTTCTCCAGACTGAGCAAGCTAGCACATGGATTTTCCGTTCTATCTGAGTCACATGACACCCACATGTCCTGTAGATGTGACGACTAAGGGTAAACATCCTCCATACAACACCATAGAGCTGCTGTGGGCAGACACACGACAGCCTTGACTCAGCGCCTTCCAGCTGTGTCGGTGCACCGTCCTCGTGTTTGTGGCATGTGTCTGATAGAGGACATGCTCCCAGGCTCCATGGCACCTGCTTCTGTGCATATGTACAGGAGGTCCCCTAACAGAGCAGGCCCTGCTCCTGCAGACTGTCACTGCCTAGGTTCATGTCTCCAAACACAGTGATGTCACAGAGATGCCCCTTGACCTTCCTCAGAACCTGATGCTGTAGCTGCTCCTGCCAAAGGGCCAGCCGAGTCTAGACCCGAAAGAAGGACACTCTGCTCTGGCGAGACAGCTGCGATGCTGCCCGACAGGCACCCACACGAACCACCTGCCAGCCTCAGCCCCTTCCTGGCACCGCCGCCCAGGGCCCCTCGCGAGTGGGTGTGAGGGATGGCGCCAACAGGCCAGTGGGCAGAAGGGAGCTGACAGGGCACCACTGGCATCAGCTCCCAGCTCTGGTGCCCCCGGTGGGACTCGCGCCTGTAGAGAGAAACCACCCGGGGAAGGAAAACCATCAGCAGGGGCCTTGCCACCAAGATCACTTTCTCCTGGAAGAAGAGGGCTTCCTTGGGACTAACGAACATAATGACCAACACAGAAACCTTTAAAAACTGCTAACGTGAGGCACGCCGCCCCATAAACCCCAAACAGGCTCCTGCGGGGAGGATGGGGTGGTGGGGGCAGTCTCAGCGCTCTCGCTACCTGTCCCAGTAGTGGCCTCATCTCTCTGCCTTTGCCCCGCCGCGGGAGCCCTGCCGGATGCTCTTTCTCTCTGTATTACACTGGTTTCCAGTAAATCGTCCCCCACTCGGGGCAGGGCTCGCAGCAGAGGAGTGTGGCAGGGGTGAGCCATGCCGGGCTTCCCCACAGATCTAAGTCGTCACCAGACACCCTGTTGGGGCTGCGTCCCTGCCGTAAGCGCATCACCCCTAACTTCCACCACAGAACTCGCCACACTTCTTCACCTTGTCCCAGATGGCAGAACACACAGCTATGGGATCCTGGACTCAAAACTCAGAGCAATTCAGCTACTGAGGAAGGCACGTCTGAGTGCTTGTAACCAGGTAGTAATTGTGGGTTTTCTACTTTAAAAAACTCTTTACTGTTCTAAGGTAAGGTAGGACCAAAAACATGATGTCCAAACTGTAGAACCAATTAACAGTCATAACCAGTCACTCTCTTTGCAGCCCAAAAGTATTCCCAGGGAGATAACAGGACATACACAGTCTTTTTAAGCTTATAGAGAAAAGCAAAAGTTTGAAATGAAAATACGTTTTTGGGGGGATTTCCTCCTAAAAGGAGTACCAACTGTGCAGACAGTAGACCGCTAGCTGTTTGTCTCCATAGATTCTCTGGGGTTAGACTGTACAAAGGACGGAGACTCTTCTTGAAGCATAGAAGAAACTTCATTATAGATGCCTACGAAGAGGTGCCCTGTTTGCACCAACATTATGATGTCATCTGTCACCATAATTACAAGCAGAACCAGGAGGTGTCTCTTCCACACGGTGGAGGCACCCTGAGCCTTGCTTCAGGCCACAGGCAGGTGCAGTGCTGAGGACCACCAGGCCCTGGCAGTCCCAGCACTGCCCACTTGCCCGAGCCAGCGACGAAAGACCTTGCGGGAGAACTGTTTAATTAAAAGCCAAGCAGAAGTTTCTGGTATGTTCAGCGGGCTGACTCTGTGATGACCTGAGATTGTCGTCATGCTGACTGATCTGATTGTTGATCATCATACAACATGCTCTGATTGTATGCTGTAATTATTTCACTCATCACAGAATGACAACAGAAGAAATCCTGCACTGGCTGTCTGGACAGTGGGGACACCTCGCCGTCAGGGAAAGCAGCCGCAAGCAGGCCTGTGGCCAAGACACAGAGGGCATGTGGGGCGCAGCCCACATCTCGGGCTGCAACTCAGTTGTCACACTTAGACCCCTCCCCGTACACCTGGGTCCTGGCCTGGCACTGCAGGTCAGAGGCCGCTCGTTCTGCTCAAGAGCATGAGGGGCCAGCCGCTCAGACGGTCAGCATGAAACGGGAGCAGCCCGGCCCCTGTGGGTTCAGGCGGCAGCCTCCGGGCCACACACTTCTGTGGCTGAGTTTCATTCTCACCACAGAGACAGTGACGTCAGACGTCTGACCCCTGCAGCACCTGTGTTTTGGGAGGTGCTCCAGTTCTCACCTGGTGTCCACACCACAGAGTGGCAGGGGTAAACGCAGGTGTGTGCTGAGCCCTGCGTCAGCGAGGCCCAGGGGGCACCCACGGCGTGGAGGGGGCAGTCTAGCCCTAGGAAGCCACGGTCACAGGGACAACGCCCCTTCCTTCCACCCGAGAGCAGATGGCAGAGACCCACAGAGGAAGGTGTTGGGTCCAGTAACTCCAGGGAGGGCGTGAAACCCAGGAGGTCAGTGTCCCCCCAACAGGGTCTCCAGCCAGGATACAGGGAGCCAGAGGCATAGAGCCCATATGCGTCCCGGTCAGAAAGAGTGCGGCCCTGTGGCCACTTCTCAAGTGTCCGGTGTTCACTCAGCAAATCTGGGGCCAGGAAACCCATTTAAAGGTTGGCCGCAATTCTTCTCATCAAGTAACATCTTGTGTCAAATGGCCACGCATCTGTTAATCCCGTTCGGATAATATGGAAAGTAACACATTTACTCGTCAAATAACCTCACAACAGCCAAAAACAAATGTGCTTTTGTTCTCTAAAGAAAGGCATGGGATAAAACAGTTTTGTCCAGCTATCCACATATCAAGCAATAATTGTGGTCAAAACCACATAGCTGCCATTTTTCACGCATGGGGGACCTTCTGTTCCTTCATCCAGTGTCTCCCCAGCGGCAGGGAGTCTGTGCTCCCCTCCCAGGGGGAATGGGAGACCACGGCCACTTGTAAGGCAGAAAGATGGTGCCCCGTGGCATTCCCTGAGACACCTCATTGTGTTTAAACATTACTCAGGGCAACCAAACTTCTCAGCATGTCCCCAACAGAAAGCAAAGTCCTCCACGCACACACAGTCCCCCTCTTTCGGGGTTTTATGAAGGCTTCTCCCCCAGAGAAAGTCAGCTAGTGGGCAGAGGAAGAACTCCAGCCTGAGCTCCTGAGGCTGTGGACGGGGTCCGTGGTGTGAGACGCACCACACACGCTTCCCAGCCAGCCCCTAGCTCTGCCACCCACAGGCACAGAGGCCACCCCCTGGACCATGTCCCAGGTTGTTCAGCGAGAAGACCCCTCAGGATGTCATCTCACCTGCAGCCCAGCTCCACCAGAGGCCATCCAACCAGGCATCTTGAAGTCCATTCATAGCTCTTGTTGAAATGATACACAAAGACAGCTGATGAACACCGACCTCCTGAAAGTCATGTGTGGAGACTGGCGATGAGAGAAAAAGCCGAGAAATGCTGTCAGTGACCCGAGGGCAGAAGCAATGGCAGAGATTTCAAAAACGCACCGGCTGATTCTCAGCACAAACACATGTAAGGTCTGGCAGAATTTTTCAGAAATCACAATATGATATTATTTTAATTCTCTTTGAAATCGGTACATTGTGACAAAATGGTAGCAGCTAAATTTTCTCTCTGAATTGATATGACTAAAATGTGTACTTAACATGGAATATCGGAGAAGGCAATAGCACCCCACTCCAGTACTATTGCCTGGAAAATCCCATGGACAGAGGAGCCTGATAGGCTGCGGTCCATGGGGTTGCTAAGAGTCAGACACGACTGAACGACTTCACTTTGACTTTTCACTTTCGTGCACTGGAGAAGGAAATAGCAACCCACTCCAGTACTCTTGCCTGGAGAATCCCATGGATGGAGGAGCCTGGTGGGCTGCAGTCCATGGGGTTGCTAGGAGTTGAACATGACTGAGCGACTTCACTTTATTTTTTCACTTTCATGCACTGGAGAAGGAAATGGCAACCCACTCCAGTGTTCTTGCCTGGAGAATCCCAGGGATGGGGGAGCCTGGTGGGCTGCCGTCTATGGGGTCGCATAGAGTTGGACACGACTGAAGCGACGCAGCAGCAGCAGCAACGTGGAATATGAGTAGTTAATGTTTGTGTTTATAAAGTCATTGTAAAATTCAAGGACCACGTGACTACAGGGAAAACAATCCAACCAATCCCCACATGGATTATAACGACCATTCTCAGCAAGAAACTAGTTTAAAATGTGTCTGTAGGCTACTGGGCTATCTCACACACAGTTCATACAATGAACAGGTAACAACGTAGAGTGAGATCTGCCCTCGCAAGCAGTTGTTGTTCAGAAGCTCAGTCGTGTCCCACTCTTTGCAACCCCATGGGCTGTAGCACACCAGCCTTCCCTGTCCTTCACTATCTCCCAGAGTTTGCTCAAACTCATGTCCATTGAGTTGGTGATGCCATCCAATCATCTCAACCTCTGTCGTCCCCTTCTCCTCCTGCCTTCAATCTTTCCCAGCAGCAGGGCCTTTTCCAAAGTCGACTCTTCTCATCAGGTGGCCAAAGTATTGGGGTTTCAGCTTCAGCATAAAAAAAAATGTAAGTAGTACATGTTCTAATTATTTTTAGAGCAATTATCCAATAAGCCACTTTTTTCTGTCAGCTCAGTTCTTAAACACAAAAAAGGCAAAAAGCATCCAAACAACATGTTTATCTATTTTGTGATTTACATGTACATTAAATGTATTTCATACATTCAATGCTGACATTTGTTTTTGGCCAAAATTTGATTGATTAAAAACAAGAGAAGCAAAAAGGAGTCAGCATAAGCAAAATGAAAGAAAAATTAAGTCATTAAAGTGGAAAATGCCCTTTATAAATAAATTCTGGTTTTTACTTTCAAGTGAGCATCGGATGTATGCCTCAATCACAAACACAGTTGTCTTGTGTTTCAACTTGAACGTTACACACAAGGCCATCGTCTTATTACTTGAAATAGCATTACTTTCGGAAGGAAGGGCTGGGATTGAGGTGTGCTGGGGTATAAATCAATTAACAGTTCATTTATCTGCCTTGTCCAGAATCTTACCTTGTGTGAAGGACTAATCTCTTGCCTTTCAAAAGTTCAAAATAAAGAAATCAACCAACAAATGAACTAGCAGGGTGTGTACTCTGCAGGAAACATGGGTGCCGCCATCATGCCCCGGAGCACAGGCCGCTGACAGTCCTGCGTCGCCTCCTCCCGCTCTCTCCTCCTCACCCGCGCTGGTCTCAGGCCTCCTCACACCCCACCTTCTTCTGGTGGCGCCTCGGTCTCAGGGGCTTCTCTCCTTCTCCATGTCTGGTGGCAGTGGCTCCCTCCTGTAAGCAAGCGCCCCCTCTTTGGCACAACTGCCACCAACGTCTTCACTGCTGTTGGCTTTCCTCACAAGCCTGGACCTCCTCTTCCAGCCTCTGGTGACACCTTCACCTCAATTATTCTGAGGAGACTCAAGACCATCTGTCCGAAAACAGCCCACCTGATGCACAGACGGGGGTGGGCCTGGTGGGATGGCCATGGTGCACAGGCCGCAGGCTGCAGACCTCCGTGGACTGCTCCAGGGAGACCGTCCGTGCTCTGGAAGACCTGCTTGGTCTCCGGCAGGCATGTGGCTGAGCCTGGTCCTGGGGCCCTGGGGCATGGCTGTGCAAGCCGACTGCTCTACCCTGAATGGCAGCGCTGGCCACTCCAGAGACACCTGGTTACGCTCCCAGGAAAGGGAAGAATCCTTTGCTGACCGAGTCATGGCCCTTTCAACTTCCTATCTTATGAATTCTGATTCACCATGTCTCCGTAAAGCAGAGCACACACACAGAGTGCAAACATCTCCAGACTTTAGGAAAATCCACTGTCCGCTCACTGATTACAATTTTTATAAAGGATTCTTTTTTTTCTTAACTTTCTGATTTCAAGAAAATCAGTGTCTTTGGGTTCTGGTGTATTCGCCATAGAAGGGCAGGAAATGCCTCTGCATCACTCCCTCGTGTCTGATTTCAAACAGAAAAGTCCGGATGAATCAGACATACAAGGCTCAAAACGCAGAATACACTATTAAGTGAAATTTCTCAGCAGTGGCCAGCGATTCAGAAGGGAGAAGCAGAGATGTCCTGGCTCCCCCCACCGCACCCCCCGCACGTGCAAGAACAGAAGCTTGGTCCTTGCCCAACACGGACCAGGAAGGCCCAGAGCAACAGCCTGCTCCTTGGCTCCGGGCCACGCAGGCCAAGCACAGCCCTTAGCATGGAGGGGCCCGCGCGTCTGGACAGATCTGCTCATTTATTTAGCTCATCAGCCTGATTGCACGGCTTGAGCAGGAGGCTGTTAGTCCTGCTACCGGGTTGGTTTTCTTTTGTTGATGGTTTTTCAGGAGGATGTACCGACTCTAATCTGTACGATTTTTGTTGCTCCTCCTTGATTCCTGACCTTCCGGGACAGCTTGAAAGCGTCCGTTCCGGGCAAGGCCCAGTGCATCTGGGCACAGTGCAGACGTCCACCCGGGACCACGGGCGGGCGGGGCACCGCGGGGGCCATCCGCAAGGCCAGCGGGGCAGAGTGTCAGCTCTGAGCTTTGCAGCGCCTGGAGCTGAAGCAAGTGACGCCTGTGACCACGAGGAGCCAGTACCTACCGGTCCGCCCCATCGAAGTTGCTCCTGTCTTTCTACAACTTCTGTGAACACGTCGTGCAGAGCCGGCGTGCTCCCCAGACCGCGCCCCCTCCCTCCGATCCGCAAGGCGCCCGGGGCTCCGGGTGGGGGCGGGGTGGGTGGCGCCTGCCCTCCAGCCCCCCACTCCTCCCCTGGGTGCCCGGCGACTGCACTGAGCCCCGTACGTCCCACGGGGGTGGGCCCAACGAGAGAAGGGGACAGCGGGCCGCGTTCTCCAAACTGAGTGGCGTCTAGACAACAGAGGACCCTCCGGTCCCCGCCTCGCCGCCCAGAGGATTAGCCGAGAAAGACGCGGTCCCGCGCTGAGGCCTCGCTTGCTTGTCACACCCCCGCTCCCACTGGATCCGCGACCTCGGAGGGCTGCAGAGACGAGAGTGGGAAGGGACCGGGGCGGGCTCAAAGGCAGGGCTCCCTCGGCGCCCACTGCACCAGAGGCCCGGAAGACGGCCTCTCCGGGGACTCGGTGCCTGTAGGTGCGGCCAAGGGGGCCGAGGAGGTTCCTCCTGCGTCCTCCCTGTGTCCTCCGCCGCACCCGAAGCCCCTCTCCTCCCAGCAGTCGCCCGAAACGCGGCCTCGAGGAGGGCTAGGCGTGCGGGGGCGCCTCCAGGTCCGGGGACCCCGGCGAGGGAACACGCGCGCACTCGCTCCGCCGGGCACGCTCGTCCCCGAGCCGGGCAGCCGGACTGGCGCGGGGGGCGGGGCGGACAGGCGGGGCTGGGGGCAGGAAATGCCATTAATTGGGGAAATGCACACGGATTGCCCGCGCGGCCTTTGATGTGCGCCTGGGGCGGCGCGGCCCCTCCAGGCTAGCGAGCCCACCCCGCGTGCGCCCCGGGCCGCCCACGCTCCCGGGAGTGCAGCCCGCCCGAGAGCCGAGGACGGGCGACATTGATCTGGAGGGAGCAGGAGGCCGGGGTCTCCCCCTGTGTCTCCCGTCAGGCAGCTCGGGTGGAGCCCTTTTTGTCTCTCCCTAGACCCCCAGTCCCCTGGGCCTCCCGGCTTCCCGAGCCCCCCGGGGTTGGGGGTGGGCGGGCGGCCGAGCCCTGCGGAGGGAGCTCGCCCTACCCACGCACCCTCCGGAGGAGAGGCCGGGTCTCGCTCGGCCTAATGTATGTACACATATAAATATAGCGTTCGTCCAAATGACATTCCGCTCGCTCTCCCTCTGGCCCACCCCTCCCCCTCTTCTTTTCATCATCAGCAAATAAAGATTAGCTGGGAAGATTATGGAAGCGTTTTCAGGCTGCTGCTGATCTTTATTCCGGAGGCTTTGTGATGATATTGATGATGATGATGGTCAAGTGGACAGTTTGATTTTTGTGTTTGGAGCTAGTTATAAAGAATCAATATTATATCAAGGGGTAACTTTCGTGATAAAGGACTTTAACCAGTCCGGCTATTCATCATAAGTCTGTAGCAAGCAGATAGGTCAAAAGAAATTATATTGCACTAAAGACTGAGTCTTCTTATCTCTCCCATACCAGGGGAATAGGGACAAGCCGATCGATACAGTAGCTGCTGTATACTTCTTGCAATTATCAATAGCTGATTTCGCCTTTTGAGGCCTGCATCTAAAAATGCAAGCTAATAATAATCGTTTGAGCCTCCCTATAGGCAAGGGAGTCAAGGTTTTAGCTGGCCACTGTTTAAGGAATCATCCGTGTTGAAGTGCCCCAGCCAGTCCGTCCACCACAGCCCAGATATGCGGCTCAGCGGTCAAAAGAGAAGTGCTTTCACATGGCTTGTGTAGCTAAGTGTGAAGACGAATGACTCTGTGCTGTTGCTTCTGTGTGTGACATAAAAAGCCATGGAATGTTTGCCTGTGATGCCTACATGTGAAGCTGTAAGCTGACCTGTAATGAACATACAAGGTGACTGTGAAGCACGAAGACCTAGATGGATTTCTATAACTACACACGTGGCTCCTATCTATAAAAATATTTAGACATATTTATCTCTATAGTGTTGAAAGCAAAGGGGGTAACAGCAGGAGTTGTGTGCAGTGTGGGCAAGGCACTTAGCTATATGTTGGTTTATTTAAGGAGAGCATTTTATTTTTATGGGGAAAGTGATTTCAAATGCGTGAGTGAGAAGCTCAGAAAAAGCGTTTTCAAAAAACCATAAATATAGTTTTTGGCTGCACGTTTCCTAGCACCCCCCCCCCAACCGCCCAAATGTAATAGAAAAGAAACATCTTTATAATTGGCACTTGACATGCTGTTTGCAGTTGGGCTGTGGTACACCCAGCACAGATTTCCTGTTGATGGAAACATTTATCATCCTGATTGCCCCAGAGTGGCAGGTGGTGTTATCAATTACCTCTTCTTACCAATAATAATATTAGTATGGTAATATCTTTGCTCAAGTGAGAACCAATTAGCGGTCACTTGTCACAACATTAAAGACACAAAATCATGCCGGTTTTAACCATAGGACCTAAAAACAAAAGTTGGGGTGGGGGAGGAACCAGAGACAGGGGAGAGAGAAGAAAAGAACTTTGATTTGGAAGGGGAGAAAAAAATGAAAAGAGAAAAAAAAAAATAAAGCTCTAATCTTTGAATACTTTTTATACAAAGTAGCTGGGAAAATAAGCACATTGTAAATAAAGTGCCCAACGCACCTTATGCAAAGCTGTCTTTCGCTTTTGAAGAGCCAGGTAGACTCAATAAACCGGGACATTAAGACAGAACCAAGCCTTCCACCTTCCCTTGTCAAGTCAGTATCCCAGATACGCTTTCTGTAGTATCTGAATAAATGATACAAATTAATCAAACACCTAATTATATGTTCCACTAATGTAAAATATACAGTATTAATTTGTAAATAATATTATTAAGCAGACAAAATAATAACGTGTCGCCTCCAAAGACGAAAACAACATTGCAAGAGTAAAGACAATTAACAAATTAGATTTAATTATAGGGGAAAAAACCAACTTTTGTTTTTGCTAGTGTTTAGGTATTACAATATTGTAATAGACAGTGGTCATGTGATGGCAAAGACCTGTGTGTTGCCTGCACAAGTCGGTGTCCACACCTCTGATACACAGCTCCCGGGGTCCTTTCGCTTGGGCGAGACTGGAGGACACATTCTGGTACCTCATCTGTGAAAACACCCTTCTTGACACGTTGTCGACTCGCATTGTAGCTATTGTTGGGACTCGAACTTAAGATAGGTATGCTTTCATTAAAACTTCCTGCACTAAATAAAAACACTTAAAGAAAAGTTTCAGACCTCAGTGGAGGGAGGCGAAGAACAGGAGACTCAGGAGGTAACTCGCCTTTTGTTTTCGGCCTCTACTTTGTATTTTATTGTTTCTTTAAATTTTATTGATCTTGAATACCCCAGTCAATCTTTTAAAAGGTTTACAGATCCACACCACCTAGCCTTGGCGGGGAATTTCTGTAGGTTCCCCTTCCGCTGCGTCCCTGGCTCTTTCCGTCCAAGTCTTTGCTCGATCTTCTCAACGAAATCCGAGTGCAGAGAGCGCGGGGGGCAAGGCGGAGCCGCACCTACGCCCCGCCGGCCCCACCCCGCGCGCGCCCTGGGCGGGGACCGCACCCAGCGCCCCGGCAGGTCGGACCGCGGGCTCGGCGTGCGGCTTCGCGGCCGCTCGCTTTGTGGCAGCCCCGGCGTCCGCCGCAGCCGAGCCCAGCCTGCCGTGTCTCCCCACTCACAAAGCGCCTCGCGGCTGGCGGACACGTCTGCGATCTGACGGCTCGCTTCTTACAGCTAAAGGGCCGGGGCCTGACATTCGCCTTCGCTGGAGGGACTTAAGATCCTCCCCACGACCGCGCACCGTAGAAAATGCAAAACGAGTCGACGGAATTAGACTGTGGCGTTTAGAAGTCCGGGAAAGACCTAAGGAAATCGTGCCAGTGGGTCGGAGAGAGTGGGGGACGGGGATGGGAGGGCTGGGGGAGGCGGGCGAATGGCTTTAGCAACAAAAAGGCGGGGGCCGGTGCGCGCAAAGTGGCCCGAAGTGGAGGAGTCGCTGCCACGGGGCCCGAAGGATGTGGGGGAGCCGGGCGCGGGCTTCCTCTGAGAGGGTTCGGACGCCGCAAGAACTTCCATTTGCTTCTTTTCCCCCAAAGTGTCAAGTTTTGTAAAAAGAAGGGAAAAAGAGAGAATTAACCAAGTCACAACAGGCAGTGCGCCTTTAACCAGGACTCCGACCCACTGACGGCCGCTTTGGGTTCTTTCTCTGCTGGGGAGCAGACGTCTACCTTTCCGCTGCGGCGCTGCAACTTCCCCCAAACTCCTGCCGTCCTGTAAATTCTGCAAGGAACTTCCACTCACTACCACCGCCTGCCCCTGCCTCGCCCCTCCTCTTAGCCACTCTTTTCCCAGGAAAGTTCCCGGCCAGCTAGCCCCAAAGCCCTGGCTGGAAACTTTTCACTGCCGAGCGCCTCTGCGCCGGATGCGAGCGTCCCCAAAATGCAGCAGCATTTGCCAAAGTTGACGGCGCACTGGGGAAACAGACCTTCCCTGCATCTCCCAGCTTAGCTATAAAAGCGTTACCGTGGAGGGGGGGTGGGGGGGGGGGGGGGGGGTGGGAGGGATGTTAACCCTAGATTTCGAACGTTTCATTTTCCATTTTTTATTTTCAAAACCAAAATTACCTAAGTGAATACTCCTGCCACCAAGTAGCAAAACAGAACCAATTTTCAGGAATCTGGCTGGGAGGGGGTGGCAAAAGCGGTGGCGGGGTCTCTTTGGAGACGATTCCAACCTGTGCGCTTCCTTCCTCTGTATGATTTTTCTGCGCTTTACCTGGAGCCCAAAGCTGTTGCTTCGTGAAACTTACACAATTAGAGGAGCGCGGGAGAACACCGGCTGGGAAGAGGGAAGGTTCTAGAACGGAAAAGCAACTCGCGGAGAGCCGAGCGAGTGGCGCAGGGCCGGGGTCCACCCGGAGCGGGGGAGGGGGTCCCCACTGGCCAGAGCCCCGCTCCCAGCCACGCGGGGAGATCACAGCCCTGCGGACGCCCGGAGCTGTCTGCTAGCCTGCAGTTCCCTTCCAGCACACGACCCTGGGGGAAGCGCCGGAAGGCCATCTGTGCCAAAGCTTCGTACCAGACAGGGCCACTTGTGAAGACAAAAAATAATAAATTTAGGAAATGAAAGAAGACATGCTGGGGCGCAGGGCACAGGCGCGAGCTCGGCAGCGACGGGCCTGGAGCACATCCCGGCGGCCGCTCGCGATGGAGGACACGCGCGGGAGTGAGAGCGCGGGAGTGGGCGAGGGCGCGTGTGCGCCGCTGCGGGTGGGGTGCGCGCGAGGGGGCGGAGGCGAGCGCCTGATAACGCGCGGAGGGTGGGTGCGTGTGCCGGGAGCGCGCGGCGCCCGCCGCCCGGTGATCCGGGGCCGGTTCGGACGTGCGCGACCCCTCACTGCTCCCCCTACATCACCCCCAAAAGTCCAGAACGCGGTGGGCCGCGAGTGGGACTTTTGTGGACTTGGAACTTTCAGTCGAGAGGCCTCCGGGCACCCTGTGCTCCCTGCCCACGCCACAGGCGCCCGCCAACTGCACCCATCAGGCTACGGAACTGGGGGTGGGACGAGAAGCCCCGCGGTCCCCTCCCTATCCCTGGATTTAAGGAGCCACAGGCGGCCCGGAGGCCCGGCGGGCGGGCGAAGGGCCGGGGCAGCCCCGGTGGCGGCGGCGGGCGGGGCGGGCGTTCAGGAGTCTAGGGGCCCGGGTGGGGGGGCGGCGGGGAGACGGGGGTGGGAGCGGAGGGGAGGGGGTTCGAGGGGAGGGGGAGGGGAGGAGCCGCGCGGCCCGCGCCGCTTCCGAACCGGAAAGTTGGTCTTGCCGAAGTCCCGCCACCCCGGCGTGCGCACTCCGCTCCGCTCCGGCCGCGAGCCTCCGGGCCGGGCCGGCCGCCGGGGGAGCCCGAAGAGCGGACACGAGCCCGGAGAGAAGGTCCGGAGACTGGGACACCACCTGAGCCCGAGCGGGGCCGGCGTGCGGAGAAACGCCGAGGACCAGTGGAGGCAGGCGGCCGGCCGGCCCTCCGCGCCCGGAGAGCAGGAGGCTCGGCGCCCGAGCGCCTCGGAGAGACAAAGGCGCCGGCCGGAGCCCTGCCCGCGGCCGCCCGCTCCGGGAGGGGCGCCGGGCGGCGGCGGGGGGGCGCGGCGCGGGGCGCGGGCGGCGGCGCAGACACTCTATAAAGGGGCGAGCCTGGCGCGCCGGCGGAGAGGCGCCGCGCGGACGCCGCCAAAGTTTGCTGCCTGCGCTCGGGGCCCGGCGGCCGCCGTGGCCGGAGCCGTTCCCGGCCCGCCGGGCCGCAACCGGGCGCCGAAGAGCGCGGAGCCCGCGATGTGAGGCGGCGCCGGCCGCGCGCCCGGGTCCCGCAGGCGACGGCCCCTCCTCGCCGCGCGGCCGCTAATTGCGAGCGCGGCCTCATTTGCATAGGCCGCCCGAGTCCGCTGGAGGCCGGCCAATCGGCGCGGCCCTTTGCTAATGGCCATGCATTATTCACCAGCCTAATTGCTCAGCCCCATGCGCGGCCCGCGCAGCCGCCGCCGCCGCCGCCCGCGCCCCGCGCCCCGCGCCCGCCCGGCCGCCCCGCGCCGTCCCCGCCGGCCGCCCCGCTGATGCTGCTGCCCTGCGAGGGGCCCGCGCGCCGCTAGCAGCATGTCTCGGCGCAAGCAGGCCAAGCCCCAGCATCTCAAGTCGGACGAGGAGCTGCCGCCGCCGGACGGGGCTCCCGAACACGGTGAGGGGCCGCGGATCGCGGGACGGCCGGGCGTCTGGAGGGAGCGTGGGCCCCGTGGACCCGGAAAGTGCCCGGGCTCCCGCGAGCCGGTGCCTGCCGTGTGGCGCTCGACCCGGGCAGGCCAGCCTGGGGATCAGTTCCTCAGCCGGAGCGCGCGGCACGGGAGTTTCGGGCGAAGTAAACTTGGCTCGGCAGCCGGGAGTTGAGCTGCGCGCGGAGGCGTCAGGGCTCGGGGACCGCTGGTAGCCCGCGCTACCCCGCGGAGGCCAGCGCGCCTAGCCGGGCGCGGGCGGGAGGGGCCGAGCTGCCACCTCCGCGCCGCCCCCCGGGCTCCCCACGCCTGGACACTGGCTGGCCTCAGCGATCGCGGCGCCCACTCGAGAAAGCGCGGCGACTGGGACGCGTCCCCGGGTCTCCCACCTTCGGATGCGGGCCGGGGCAGCTTTGTTCGGCACCCGGCGTCCCAGGCGGTGCGCTCTCGGAGCGGATCCGCCGCCCTGACCGCGGCCTCCCCCTCCCCGGCAGGCCAGGGGCGCCCGGTGTGCCCCGAGGGCCGCGGAGCCCGCGAGGTCCGGGCGCGCCGACAAACCAGCGATCCCATTCCGAGGCGAGTAGGAAGTCGGTGTGGCCTGGCCTTTCCTAATGGCCGCCTTGGGAATTAACCCCGGGTGAGCTGCCCCGCGGCGCGGGGGGTGGTCGTGCACGCGGTAGGACCCGGGCACGCTTCTGTCGCCTCTCGGTTTTCTGGGCCTTTTGCTGCTCTTGGAGGCGCCGCGGCCACTTCTGCAGTCGGCTGGGGGGTAGGGACTTCCTGCCCATCCAGGAGGGAAGGTAGGAGCCGCGAAAGTTAGCTCCGGGTGAAGAGCTGGCTGGCCTGGCGCGCCTCAGCTCGGGAAAGTGAAGGCTCGGGCCTCGCGCCGCCCGCGGGTCCCCAGGGTGCGGGAGGGGCGGCCGCGGGGCTATCGCGGGACGCGGGGCGACCCTGCACTTGCCCGGAGGCCGGGCACCGAGTAGTGTGATCCTTACGAAACAGGCCGGCCAACTTTTTGGATTAACCTATTATAAGTGGTTTAGAGCAGATACGCATCTTTGCTTTGGGAACTAGGCTGCAGAAAATAAAAGGAGTTGAAGAGTTTAGCGAGCGGTGCCGTGAAGTTTGCAAAAGCAGGTATTCGTCCACAGAGGAATGGAGAAGGGAGCAAAGGCTTCTTACGCGGCTGGGAATTCAGGAATTAAATAAAATTCGTGAACTCATGAGGGTCTTTTTTGTCGCAGCGGAGGTAAGAGGTTCTTATCTGTGTCGCCTGGTCACCCAAGATTAGAACGGGAGATATGCTAAAAAGAAACGCTTGCATATGGTGGGTAGATTAAGGACAAAGAATCTTTTTGTCATGGAAATGGATTTTTTTTTGTTTTGTTTACTTCATCACATAGAATTTCTCACACTTGGTTTGTTTTCTATTGCCCTCAATGACTACATGATCAAATGAATGGATTTATTTCTGCCGAATGAGAAAGACAGTCTTTCCTTCAAAAGAACTACATTGCATCCCAGTGAGGAATTTTAAAGCTTTATTATTGTGGCTCCTGAATAGCTTAAAATCGGCTTTCACAGCCGCCCCAAAATGCAACAATGTAAATACTTCTCAGCTTTGTAGGGTCGTTATCAAAATGTGCAATGTCTCTTTTTATTAAAGCATATTTTAATTAATAGAGTAAAACTCCTTGTATTTAACAATTAACAAGCTGAGGCACTGCTATTCATTTTTAATTTCACTTCAGAAATGCGAGCATGGTGAACCTCCTAGTGTAGCATGTGGAGGGGTCCAGAGCCCTTATTTGAAAACCTAAGATGGAGTAAATTATTCACAAGTTCTCTTTTGAATTCCCCTTGTTACTGAATTTATTTAGGGGTGAAACATATTCAGGGTTTTTTTTTTTTTTTTTAACCCACCATGGGATTAAAGTTTTTGTCTAGGCTATGTTTTTCACAATCATTCAGAGTTGTAATCAAGATATTGCCACAGTTCCTGATCATACTTTGCAACAGGCCAAAAATAGCCTGTCTGGGGCTGAGTCTCAGTCAAGGAGTGTGTTCCCGCGATTGTTCGGGCAAACTGTTTAAAAAATAGTTCTTTCTGATTTAATTATTCTGAAGCTGATTGTTCATGGAGCATAAAAGATACTCTGTTCTCTGTTCACTTAAGGAATGTTCATGTATGTATTACTCTGTGGTGCTGATCGCCATTAGGAGGAGAATTAAGTAAAATATTTTTTTTAAGATAAATGGTTGTGAAAACTAAATCACTCCACCATGAATTCAGATATTCTCAGAATTATATTTTGTTAAAAGCAGTGGAAATAAACAAACTATGCATCAAGTTATAAGTGAACTAAGTTTACATTGTTTTAGAAAGGAAGTAAATAATTCTTTTGTATCACTTTGGGTGTTACATGTTAATTAAAGCAGTAAATGCCTGCAATAAAATGGAAAGTTCTTGATAATGACATGAAACACAAATATTCTATGCAAAAATTTTAGTATGGTATGGGCGGGACAGAGTGCACAGTCACATTAATTTACAGTAAAAGGCTTTATTTCTTTTAAAAGAGAAATGTGACTTATTTTTCATGCTTTAGTTTTTAGGCAAGCAGTGAAAAGACAGCTATCTAAAAATGCCTTAGTGCCTTCCAGACCTTATTGCAAAAGTGAACTATGATGACGTGTGCAGAACGGGAAAAAGTAATAAAGATTTACATAAAGTTCTAAAGTTATTCTGTTGTTAAAGACGTGTTTTAAGGATGGCTGGGACTCGACTTACATTCCCAATAGGTACTATCTTTTAAAATTGCAAAGTATTTCCTTCCTGTTTGTGAAAATTTAGAAATAAATGGGATGCAGTTTTAGAATTCAGTTAATTAAATGTATGCCACCAGTATGGAAATCCTTTGAGCCAGCTGAATGTTTTTGTTCTAAGAAAAATTAATTAAAACTTCTAATGACGGCACAGCACTTACAGTCCTACTAAGAGCTTTAAAAGGTGTATTATTGCTATCCTTCATTGGATAAAATACGAATTAGGAGGGATATATTTTATTGTTGTTAGAAGGAAAATATATAAGGAAGAACAAAAGAATACTATAATTTAAATCAGCTTGCCATCCTGTATCTTGTTTGTTTTTTATTTTCTGCCAACTCACAGTTACATGGCTACCTTAAAAATCCTTTAAAATGTGGTGATCCTGTGATTTAAGACTTTACCAGTGGTATTCATCCACTGTGTTTAAATTAAGGGGAAGAAGGCCCCCAGCCCTGGGTGCTGAGATCTTTTTTCTTTTATCTGTCTGTGCACGGTTTGCCTTCAGCGCTCAGGGCACTCACTCACACACTTACAATTCAGCATTGCAAAGGAAACAATACAGAAGCCACTTTCTAACATCCGTAGGCAGACTGTTTTCTCTTTAACATGAAAGGTAAGGAGTAAGTTAAGCAGGAGGGGAAAGGAAACGAAGAATTTGGAAACATTTATTTTTAAAATGGCAGTTAAAATTCTAATCTATTTAAAAATGCGTAATTTGGTGACCAATAAAAAGTCTGCCAATTAATTCCCACCGTACAGAGAAGGAGCTGATTATGTAAGAGTTAGGGATTTTTTTAAGGCACATTTAAACTTCCACAATCTATGCATAATCCAATATTTTCAGATCTGTTTAGATCCAGAAAAGGAAGAAGGTATGGACCAACAGCAGGAATTACTTAGCAAGCTGATTATTTTTTGTATACAAGATGATGGCAAAAGCAGCCAAAAGTGGGTCAGATTTCATTTTCAACTACAGTCTCTAAGAGGCTTTGCCATTCACCCCAAGATAGCTCAGAGAACGTTTTCTTTTGGGGAGAATTCAGCAAAGGTACAACCAAGGTTTCCGTTCTGTGTACTGAACACCAGTTAGAATTTAACATCCTTAAATGTAAGTATTTTATTTGCATGAAATAAAAACCTGCTTAACTGCCAATGAGGTCATGCCCCATCCTTTAAGGCTGGAAATAGTTTCAAGAAGGAGAATTGTTAAATACTACTTACAAGAGGAAGAGGTTTTGTTGTTTTGTTAGTTTTCATTTCCTTCATGGTTTCTTGACCAGTTGCCAGGATAAGAACAGCCCCGTGAGAACGAGAGCTGATTCCACCACTGGTGGGCCAGGTTTTCCATCACAGCATGTGTGATGCGGCCCACACTTCGTATAAGACCAGGTGTAAATAAAATCTATGTAGACACTGAATGTTTTACTATTACTCTACATAAACTTTTAAATTTTAAAAAAGAGCCCTTAGATTTTTTTCAGTTTTTCACTATTACTTGACATAAACTTAAGCCCTATCCTTAGGTTTTTCTCTCTAATTTGAACACTTCTGTGATCTCAAAAGCAGTTAACCGTGTGATTTCCAAGCTGACGAGTAAGGCAAGTCATATCACAGCAAGTGTGAAATATTAATTGAAATAATAAAATAATGTAACGGGCTCTGTTTATGTGAGAGATCAGGGTTGGCCTGTGTGTTAATTAAAGGCAAGAGCTCGGGTCCAGGGAGACCTGAGGCTCTGGGGTGGCATCCCGGCGCCCCTCCGTGGGCCTGTCTTTTCCAGGCATCCCGGATTAGTCCTGCTGACCATCCGGGACCCCTCCCCCTCCGCGTTCTGGGAAGCCTTGGGGCTGCACAGGGGCCTGCCTGGTGGCCTGGAATCTGTGAGAAGGTGGGCTTGCAGGGGACTGGCAGCTTCCTACTGCTCCACCAAAGGTGGTTGGCTCAGAGCACTGCTGCAACGGACCTGCTGCTTTAACCTTTGCCTGCTTTGCCCTGCCAGGGGTGGCCACTAGATGTCAAGCTCATAATACAATTAGTGCATCTGCGCTGTTGACCTTGGCAACAGGACTCACCAGTGTTCTGTTAAGTGTTAACACTGGCTCTGAGAGTGGACTGGGGACCCACAGGTTTGCCCTGTGCTGCTGGGCTTATCAGATGCCCGGCTAGTTCAGCACAAGTGTTTATAGTTCTCCAAGAGGGAGAGAGACCCGTTTTCTTTTGTGCGGCTGTTACATCTTGAACTGTTTAATTAACCCTGCAGGTGCCGTGGCTCTTGGTCTTAATTCTTCGGCATTCCTGGTCCTCTTTGCTGAGTGCCCTCTCCAGACCGCCGTTTGATCGTTGACTGTAGGCTCAGCGCAGGCAGACGCTGGCTTCAGACCCCGGGCAGAGCTTTTCCTGGAGGATTTTTTTTTTTTTTTTTTTGCTCATGTGTAAACTTCCCCTGTAGAAATGGAACAGTGTGCTGAGGTGATGGCAAATCCTGGAAATGATTTAGTAACCTGAGGCCGAGTGCAGGAGTCGACTGTTACAGTCGACGAATGGGTGCCTTCTTCCTGGACACTGCGCAGTGCGCGCAGCTGTGGGGCTCTTCAAGCCAGGTGTTTGTACATCGGAGAGGCTTGGCTTATTTCTTTATCGTTGTGCCGGTGGATATGAAAAGTGAGGAACTGGGGGAGGACCTAGGCAGTTGTCTGCATAGATGCATGGTGGAGTAGCACGTTTAGTTTCATGTGTGAGTTTATCTGGACCAAGAAAGTGACCCAGCACAAACCGTGCCTTTCCCCTCCCTAGTTTTGATCGAAATGGTCTGCATTGGCCGCCGAATTTCAGGTTTGTGCGTTGCTCGTGAGGCACAGATAGTGATATCCGTGCATTCATCGGAAGGGTGATTACAGCATAACATCTGAATGAAAGAACGATTGTGCAACCTTGAAGTGCAACAAACATCTTATTATTTGATACAGCGTCGGGCAGATAGTTAAGACAAGTGAACGTTGTGGCTGCTTTCCAGCTGTGTGCGTCCATAAAGGAAACAGTGTTCTCCCTCCCCGGTGCTTCACCCCGCAGAGGAGAACCCGCAAACCTTTTAAACAGAAGGCGTTTGGTGCCTGTGCCACAGGTGGTCCGTCCTTAACACATTTGAGGCGTGGGCCACTGAGTCGGCGGAAGCCGGCCTGCGGGTCAGCGCGGCTTGGGCGAGGCGCGAGCGCCCTCCGCTGTCCGGCTCCGAGCGCATACGCTTGGAGGTCTAGGGAAAGGACAAAATTTTTCTATCGCGTCTGGAATTTCTTCTACATTGTTAAACACAGTAGGGGTCTCTATTTGTCTCCTCCTGTTTCACAGCTTGGGCTCAGTATGTGATAATTCATCTTTCTTTATGGGATTCAAAGCTATCATAAGGAGTTAAAAAGAATTAATTTGCAAGAAAATAGTGTCTCCTAACAATTTGGGAAAACTTGAAAAATGCCTCTTAGATTTTTAAGGGATGGAAAAGGCACAGGAGAAAAGTACAGTTTCCTTTCCTCGAGACCCACGTGTGGTTTCCCAGTTACTAATTAAAGTGAAGAGGTTAACATCCGTTTTCCCATAAGGGACAACTTTTGCTTCTCCTCTTGTTAAAAGGAATTAAAAGTGTAGCAGAATCACGGTGGAAGTTTGAGCTTGATCAACAAAATTATCAAACACCTGTTTACTGCTCTGTGTAAGTGGTTACTTATTTACAAGGTACTGCCCTCAGGACGCAGAGAATAAAAACGCCTTACTGAGAACTCCACTTAGAATTTTTTTAGGAAAGCGTCATGTGGCAAATATCCTCATCAGTATTACAGTGATGCTTTTTACTTGTAGCTTAAAAAGATCATCGGGTGTGTAAGCACTCTGCCAGGTCATCTCTACTTGGGAGACCACCTTAGCTTTTGCAGGCAGTGAAGACTGATCCCTGTATAACATGATCCTTGTATATTGTATAGCAGACCGGGAATCGGAGCTGAGAGAGAGATGGCGCGAGGGGAGGTCCTTCACACCCAGAGACTTATAAAGGGGACATTTTTGTTAAACATCCTCTGTGTTTTTATTAGTGAGAAGAGGGGAAATATGTACTTTTAATACTGCCTTTGAGGCCCTCCCTAGGTTGGAGGCCTCTCTCTGAAAGGCCAGGGAAGCCTTTGCCCCTCCTGTGGCACACGTGCTCAGGAGTGCTTGAATGGTGAGCATTAGAAACCCTGAAAATCTCATGTATAAATTGTAAGTGTGGGGCTAGCTGTAAACTAATTGCACATTTCCTCTCCAATTGAAATAGCTTCAGCCTCCTGCGTGTCCCTCCACCTGACTGCGTCCAGGAGAACAGACCCCATCGCCGGGCTGGCAGCCATGGCCATTGCATCCTTCATGTTAGCAAAATAGGGTTATTTTCATAACAGCTCCTTCCTCCCGTTGACACTCAGTCAGTCCAGCAAAGCTGTGTGGCACTTTCAGAAAGTAACCCGGACCAAATACTCCTGTTAACCAAGAAGGGAAGATTCCTGCCTAAGTTCTGTTCCTAGGTGCACTGGTTAGCAATTTTCTCCACTAGTTCTACCCCTTGCACAGTCTAAACCCCTGACTATTTGCAGTTTGAAGTCTCTTAAAAATTATTTGACATTAATGATAATGTTAAAAATGCTTGTTTTTCAGTTGTCCCTTTTACGAAGAAATAATTTCCTATTGCATTGGAAATAAATTTCTCAAACTTGTACTGTTGTTATAGTGGCTCATGGACATGGCTTTATCGTGAAACAAAAATTTTAAAGCCATATCAACAAATGGATATAATAACTTCTACTTTTAGAATGCAAAAAGCCAGTTTCCAATGTAAGTTTAATTAACAGATAGTTGAATCCGACACAATAGCGGCTTAAAACAATGGCAGGATTAAAGAACTTGAGACGTTATATGATAAAATTTGGAGCTGCTGTCAGATCTTTCCTTATAAGGGTTTTCTTGTTATAGAAAGCAGTTTTTTAAAGATAAGTACTTCCAGATTAGCATGTCTACACTGTAACACGATGCGTGTAGCCACTGTAACGAGAAGCAAGTTATAACAACTTATTTTGCGTCTCACCCCGAACGCGACATAAGGTCGCTGCTTTCACTCTGGACTCAAGTGCAGTCTTGCTGCTTCTAAAGAGCTCTGTCCCCAGTGAAACAGGCTCGCTTTTGGTTCTTCTCTCCCAACCAATTCAGTTGAAGTACTTGTTGTTCTTTAAAAACGTTCTTAAAATATGCACCCAAAATTTCAATTCCACACGTGACGTATTAGAGTCTTTTCATTTGTATTCATTGCATTCAAGACTGTCTTGTGAAATTTGTGCTTCTCTATAACTTTCATGGAATGCTAATCCCACTCAGATTTGATAGTGAAACAAGTAGAAATTAACAATTGAAGTGATCATGTTACCGTATTTCATGCAGACCCCAGTAAGAAAAACTATAGGTGGTGATTCTAAATTATTTGCCCACAATAAGAAATATGAATTGTATTGAGGAATTTTTTTCTTCGCTGATTGTAGTTTTTTAAATATGTTTTAGTTAAAAGGCAAATTTATTATGAAACTTTGCTTGCAAAATCCAACAACTGTTTTGTTAGGTTCATTAACATAATGAACTAACAGGCCCTAATGTTCAGAATGCCATTTTCACCCTATTTCCTCTCTTCAAATTTGCTTTCCTTTTTCAATTTTAGAGGCATACAATGGAAGTTTATTTTACTTTGGCAAGAATATCTTCATTGTATTTAGGTAATTATCAATTTTCTTGAAACAAAATGGCTTATTATTTGGTAGATAGTGCTTAAATATTATTATTCTGTGCACGGTTTCTACATTTGAGACACAGTTATAATTTTGCTAACCTGCACTGGGGGCAGGAGGAAATTACCTTCCCAGCTTTCTTGACTTTGCAGGTGAACCCCACATACTTAGCACATGAAAAAAGCCAATGGAAATGTTAAAATGTATCTTTAAAGTAAATAGAGATTTATTTGGGTTTCTTAAAACCTTAGAGAAAAGTACAGTGTAAAATAAAATCCTGTTTCCTTATTTCACATGCCATAATTTGTTACAAAGAAAATCTGGGAAAAGCTCATTTGTAAAGATGTAAGTTAATGTAAAGTAAATTCTTCTGGCAATCGTCGCACTTTAAAGCGATCCAGCAATCAACCAATTTCCAAGCATTTTCTCAGTGAATTGTCCCCAATACATACTCCATATTAAAAAATATATTCTTATATAGCACAGGAAACTATATTCAACTTTTATATATTCAACTATTATTCTTTAATAATCTATAATGGAAAAGAATTTGAAAAAGAATACAGAAATAAAACAAATATGTATATGTACAAAATAATCACTTTGCTGTACAGCTGAAACTAATGCAACATTGTAAATCAACTATACTTCAATAATTTTTTGAAAAAAAAATGAAAAATATTCTTTGGACAAAATATACACTGTGTTTAATTGTGTAAAACTTTAAACATATATACCATGTGAATGCTTTTGTATACCACGTAAATTATACATTTTTTTCTTCTCTGGGAAATAAAGATGTAAAAATAATTTTTCAAAAAATTAGCAGTATTTAATTTCTCTGTATTTTTCTCTTTTTGTAGTTTTCTTTTTAAAAAGTATTAAAATTAAAACTCTCTGTGAAGACTATGGCTGGCCTTTTATATCATAGCTTTAAAGTGTTAAAATTAACTTTTAGAATATTTTGTGTTCTGATAATTACACTATTTATGTAATTATACTGTGTTAATACAGTATAACACTGATTCCAACTTGATTGCTTAATGCAGATGAACTTTTTAAAATGTCCACTAGTGCTTTATTTAATATGTGGGTCTGCAGAAGAACAACCCACTGTTATAAACAAATTGTAGAGATTCTTTGCCATTTTAAAATAGGTGAACTAAAATGTGAGATAGCCCATGTTTTCTTATCATTAAGAAATTATTTACCTGAAGAGTTGAGGCTTTTTTCCTGCCCTGTTCCATAACCCTTGCGAGTTTCAGATCAGATTTTGCATACATAGAGCAAAGTTAAGTACTCCAAGTATTTATTTTGTTAACGCTGCTATCTGCAGTATAAATCAGCCATGTCTTTGCTTCCAGCTACACTCGACCTCATTACAGACACCGATTCCGCTCCTGCCTCTGTGCAGTAAGGAGACTCCTTGCAGTCTGAGCTTCAGCACTGAATTTAGTTTAAAAGTCTAGCACGTCTTTATGGGCTGCAGCTCTAACTTTTTCCCCTATCAAATGGTTGAGCCAGTTAAGAAAATGCTAATTGAACACTGCTAATAATTTTTTAAAGGCACATATAAATTACCTGGAAACAGCAGCCTCGTGGAGAGCAGCCGACCAGCCTCGAATTTTCTTCTCTAGCGGAGGGACTAAATGTTTTCACTGGATATTTTTTTACAAGTCAGATTTCTCTGCTGAGATCAGTGCTGAATCCTTCCTTCCCTAAAACCCTAAACGAGAAAACATGGAGGCTTCTCAGCAAATCCATTTGTTGATATTTCAACAGTCAGTGGTTTTCGGGGATGTGGACCTGAGGGTGCGTGGTGCTCACACTCCACTGCGCACGGCAACAAAGGGCCGGCTTGAGGCTGTCACTTGTCTCTGTCCAGGTGATTTGTTGCTGTCACTCCATCCGCAAGTTGACAAAAAGCAGTTGCAAGGCAGTTTTACCCAGGCCGGCACAGGGAGCCTGAGCACCCCGTTGAGGGCTGCCTGTCACCCCACCCCCCCCCGAAAGTAGGAGCTGGGCATGTCCTCGGATGTTGGTTTCTCCTTCCTGTATAGCTATTTATTTGATCAGGTGTGAATGAGAATCATTCATTAAACAGGGTTGTTATTCGGCACAAGAGGGTAACAGGAGTCGGCAAGTCGCTGCCTACAACAGTAATTAAACATGTGTAACCAATTAGAGGGTTTCCACCATGGCACAAGCATATAATTTGCTAAGTCTTTCTATGTGAATAGATGAAAATAGGTACAAAAAGTGTGTCTGACTACAACATTCTCATGTTAAACATGTCAACATAAATGAACTTTAAATATATAATTTCTAGTTTGTTAACAATCTGTGGGACACGATTGGCTAGTAACAGTAACATATAATTTTGGTTCATTTTGCCAAGAAATATTGCATCTGACAGAGGCAATTAATTGTATTAAACATGATTAATTTTAGGCACAGACTATATTGATGGTATTCGTTTGGTGAATCCTGAAATGTAGAAACGTACTGTATCTGGAGGCAAGTGCACCTGCTAAAAAGATACAGGCTTGATGTGTGGATCAAACTGCAAGTCGGGGAGATTGTTTTTCTGAGCAGAGATGTAAGAAGTGCTTATATATTCTTTGTTATATTTACAAATGAAAGTATTTAGCTGAAATTTCCTCCATGAAATAAATGCTCATTGATTTGAAAGGTTCTGTAGAATTACATTAAATCTGTAATGTCTCCGCGCGGCATAAAGATAATAAATCTCCGTGGTCCGAGCCCAGGAGAGAGGCTGCAGCCGGCTCCCCTGTCAGGTGCTGACGTGAGTTTGAAAGGTTACAGATTAGTTTAGCAATGTTAAGCGAACTGGCAAAGGCATCTCTGATTTTGCTGGAAATGAGGAAGCCGGATGGTAGGGGAGTCCTAATGAGCCCATCGAAGGCTGGCTTTGTACCCAACAGACAGGGTGGCTGCAGATTGTATGAAAATATTGGAAATCAATGGCTTCTATGGAATTTCATTAAGAAGCAGTATCCACAATTGATAGAGCCTCATAATTTGATGGATTGTGCTAAGAAAATGATTAGCTAGCTAGAAAGAGTCATAGAATACACACGCCAGGACGTCAGAAATGTTGAAGTGGGGTAATTTGTACAGAATAAAAAATATTGATTTTACTTATGTGCAAAATTTTGAGATGGAGGGCGGGCTGTCTCTCGAGACCGGGCTGATGTAATGTCTTGCTTTTCCAGCGGCCCCCGGGGAGGGTGCCGAGGACGCGGACAGCGGCAACGAGAGCCGGAGCGGAGGCGAGGACACGCACGTGTGCGAGAAGTGCTGTGCCGAGTTCTTCAAGTGGGCCGACCTGCTGGCGCACAAGGAGGCCTGCACCAAGAACCCGCTGGTGCTGATCGTGGGCGAGGATGAGCCCGCCCCGCCCTCCGAGGACTTCCCTGAGGCGTCCCCGGCCAGCTCCGCCAGCGAGCGCGCGGACAGCGAGGCTGCCGAAGAGGCGGTGGCGGCGGCGGCTCCGGAGGGCGGGGGAGGCCGTGGAGGCGAGGGCGCCCGAGCGGGAGGACGAGCCCATGGAGGTGGGCGCGCCCGCGGACAAGGGCTTCCAGGGCCCAGGCGCGGCGCATGCGGGGCAGCCGCCTCCGCCGCCAGGCCCTGAGCCGGCCCCCGGGGCGGCCTATGGCATGCCCAGCACCAACGTGACCCTGGAGACCCTCCTGAGCACTAAGGTGGCCGTGGCGCAGTTCTCGCAGACCTCGCGGGCCGCGGGCGCGGCGGGCCCGGGCGGTGGCGTGGCGGCCGCAGCCCTCCCGCTGATCCTGGAGCAGCTCGTGGCCCTGCAGCAACAGCAGGTGCAGCAGCTGCAGCTCATCGAGCAGATCCGCAGCCAGGTGGCCCTCATGAGCCGCCCGCTGCCGCCCTCCCGGCCGCCGCTGCACCCCGGGCCGGCCACGCACCCTACCCTGCCACTCTCGGCCGGCGCCGGCTCGACAGCCACGGCACAGGGACCTGCCGCCCCACCGGCGGCCTACGAGGGCCCCCAGCATCTGGCTGCACCGGCGTCCACAGCCAGCACCCCGCACGTCGCAGGCGGAGGCCCCTCGGCTCCGGAGCCTGGCGCCCCCGCGTGCTCCGGTGGCCCCGCGACCTCCACGGCCTCCACCCCAGCGGCCGGCACCTCGGGCAGCGCCTCCCGGCCACAGAACGCCCCCACGCCCCCCGCCCTGGGGCCCGGGCCGCTGCTCACCTCCACGCCCAGCCTGCCAAGCCCACTGCTACCTCAGACCTCTGCCAGCAGCGTCATCTTCCCCAACCCGCTGGTCAGCATCGCGGCCACGGCCAACGCGCTGGACCCCCTGTCGGCCCTCATGAAGCAACGCAAGGGCAAGCCCCCCAACGTGTCGGTGTTCGAGCCCAAGGCCAGCACCGAGGACCCCTTCTTCAAGCACAAGTGCAGGTTCTGCGCCAAAGTGTTCGGGAGCGACAGTGCCCTGCAGATTCACCTGCGCTCGCACACCGGCGAACGCCCCTTCAAGTGCAACATCTGCGGGAACCGCTTCTCCACCAAGGGCAACCTGAAGGTGCACTTCCAGAGGCACAAGGAGAAGTACCCCCACATCCAGATGAACCCCTACCCGGTACCCGAGTACCTGGACAATGTGCCCACCTGCTCTGGGATTCCCTACGGGATGTCGCTGCCGCCAGAGAAACCAGTCACCACCTGGCTGGACAGCAAGCCGGCACTGCCCACTGTACCCACCTCGGTGGGGCTGCAGCTCCCACCCACCCTCCCGGGCGTGGGTGTTGGCAGCTACGTGGACTCCCCCAGCCTCACCCCCGCCAGCCGCTCCCCACAGCGGCCCTCGCCTGCATCCAGCGAGTGCCCCTCTTTGTCCCCAGGTCTGACCAGCTCTGAGACAGGCGTCCCGGTGGCTGCGGGATCCCCGCAGCCGGCGCCTGGTGGATCTTCCCTGCCTAAGACAGAGCCCGTGAGCCTGCCCTGCACAAACGCCAGGGTAGGGGACCTCCCGGCCACGGCAGGGCAGGTCTCCACCACGTCTGCCCTGGCGGACAGCGGCACGTCCCCAGGCCTCTGCAGCCCGGTCCTCCCGGCTGGGGCTGAGCCGTTTAAGGCCAAGTTCCCCTTCGGAGGGCTGCTCGACTCTATGCAAACGTCTGAAACCTCCAAGCTGCAGCAGCTAGTGGAGAACATAGACAAGAAGATGACAGACCCCAACCAGTGCGTCATCTGTCACCGCGTGCTGAGCTGCCAGAGCGCCCTGAAGATGCACTACCGGACGCACACGGGCGAGCGGCCCTTCAAGTGCAAGATCTGCGGGCGTGCCTTCACCACCAAGGGCAACTTGAAGACGCACTTCGGCGTGCACCGCGCCAAGCCGCCCCTGCGTGTGCAGCACTCCTGCCCCATCTGCCAGAAGAAGTTCACCAATGCCGTGGTGCTTCAGCAGCACATCCGCATGCACATGGGGGGCCAGATCCCCAACACGCCACTGCCTGAGGGCTTCCAGGACGCCATGGACGCCGCGCTGCCCTACGACGACAAGGCCATCGACGCCCTGAGCGCCTGTGACGACGACATGGACGACAACTCCCTGGAGGATGACGCCGAGCTGAAGGACGCGGCCGGCGACCCGAACAAGCCGCTGCTGGCCTTCTCGGGCTCCTGCCCACCCTCCCCGCCCTCCGTCATCTCCAGCATCGCCGCCCTGGAGAACCAGATGAAGATGATGGACACGGTCATGAGCTGCCCGCAGCTGAGTACCCTCAAGTCCCTGGAGAACGGGTCTGGGGAGAGTGACCGTCTGAGCAACGACTCATCCTCGGCCGTGGGCGACCTGGAGAGCCGGAGTGCGGGCAGCCCGGCCCTGTCTGAGTCGTCCTCCTCCTTGCAGGCCCTGTCACCCGGGAACAGTAACAGTGAGAGCCTGCCCTCCAAGTCCCCGGGCCTTGGTGCCCAGGAGGAGCCCCAGGAAACCCCGCTGAAGACGGAGAAGCCGGACAGCCCGCCCCCCGGCCCCGAGAACGGAGGGGCACTGGACCTGACGGCCACCCACCCATGCCGGCCGGCCATCAAGGAGGAGGCCCCCTTTAGCCTGCTGTTCCTGAGCCGCGATCGGGGTAAGTGTGCAAGCACTGTGTGTCGTGTGTGTGCAAAGCCCTTTGCTTGCAGGAGCGCCCTGGAGATCCACCTCCGCAGCCACACCAAGGAGCGGCCGTTCGTGTGTGCGGCCTGCGGGCGCGGCTGTTCCACACTGGGTAACTTAAAGCAGCACTTACTGACCCACAGGTTGCGAGAGCTGCCTCCCCAGTTGCTTGACCCCAACTTTGCTCTAGGTCCCGGCCAGGGCACCCCGAGCCTGGGCCCTGGCTCCACGCCCACCACCATCAAAACGGAAGTGAACGGGCACAGCAAGGCCGGCCTGCTGGCCGAGGGTCCGCCGCTGCCGGCTGCCGTCCAGGTGCCCCCCGGGACCCCGACAGTGATGAGCCCCGGCCTCGCGCCCATGCTGGCCCCTCCACCGCGCCGGACCCCCAAGCAGCACAACTGCCAGTCGTGCGGGAAGACCTTCTCCTCGGCCAGCGCCCTGCAGATCCACGAGCGCACCCACACTGGGGAGAAGCCGTTTGGCTGCACCATCTGCGGAAGAGCCTTTACCACCAAGGGCAACCTCAAGGTGAGGGTCGCCCGGGAGCTCCCTCACCTCCCATGGTCCTGGCTGAGGGGTACCCCTGAGAGAGCGTGTGTGTGCCGTGTCTATGAGTGTTATGGGCGAGTCTGCCTTGCATGTGTGCTCAGGTACGCGTGTTCCATGTGGCGCTCCCACGCACATCCAGGGCCCAGCGAGGAGCTTGCCTTCCGTGCCGGTCTGTCCTCCCCTCTAGAGACTGGTGCCACCTAAGTGGCTGCAGGGTGTTGGGGAGATGCACACTTGCTGCCTTGAGTCCAGTGGGTCACTGGTACCAAAATAGCTAGGCTTTTAAATGCTTCCATGTAACACAAGCACTGCTGACCCTGTCCAGAGGCCAGGGCTTTGATCTGTGGGTTTGTCCACGTGATTGCCAAGAGGGCCCGGTGGGCATTTGGCAGAAGCTTCCCAGCCTGAGGGCCAGGAGCAAACGGTACAATGATATAACATTGGTATCGAAGATGCAGCCCATCTTCCCTGGAGGCAGGGTGTGTGGCCAGCACCACAGAGCCATTCAGGCCAGCGTGCTGCTTTCCAGCCCAGGTTAGCTGGGTGTGGGGTCTCAGCAACCCCCTTCAGTAGGCACTGTGGACGTGGCTTCCATTTCCTGAAGGCCACCTGAGGTCCTTGCTGACCACAGGTGCCCAGACGGTCCCTCTGTGTTGGGGAGAAAACCAGAGAAAGAGGCACAGGAAAGGCAGGAGCTCCGAGCAGAAGACGATCTGGGTGTGGGGGGAGCTTTGGGACCCTCCGAGTGGCCTGTGGGTCTGACACCTTAGTGGGGAAATCATGCTGTCAAGCTGCGAACTGATAGGAGCGTCCATCAGCTCATCGGTCAGCTTGCCTTGTACTTGACGAAAGGAGTGTTGCAGGTTCACGTCTCAGATGTTCAGAAAACCTCATCTAACAAGTTTGTTGTCCCAGATGAATGCTCAGGCTGGGGAGGAGGGGATGGAAAGGAGCTGGAAGGCGTCCCCTGGCCCCGGATGCCCTGTAACCAGAGGCTGGGCGCGCTCACGTCCAAGTGTGGCTCTGTCCCCGCAGGTGCACATGGGCACCCACATGTGGAACAATGCTCCCGCCAGGCGTGGCCGCCGCCTGTCAGTGGAGAACCCCATGGCCCTGCTGGGTGGCGACGCCCTCAAGTTCTCAGAGATGTTCCAGAAGGATCTGGCCGCACGGGCCATGAACGTGGACCCCAGCTTTTGGAACCAGTATGCCGCTGCCATCACCAACGGACTGGCCATGAAGAACAACGAGATCTCCGTCATCCAGAACGGAGGCCTCCCCCAGCTCCCCGTAAGTCTCGGCGGGAGCGCCCTCCCCCCGCTGGGCTCCCTGGCCACCGGGCTGGACAAGGCACGTCCAGGCAGCAGCCCGCCCATCGCAGGGCTGGACAAAGCCAACTCGGACACGGGAGGCAGCCGGCCATTCACACGGTTCATTGAGGATAACAAGGAGATTGGGATTAACTAGCCACGTCCCTGCCCTGTGGGTCTCCTTCTTGGTTCACCCGGAGCGGGAAAGACGTCACCGGGTGGCCGCCCGAGGTGGCCTCCTGCGCTACCCGGTTGCGCCTTTCGAGGTGAACTTGGGAACTCGGCAGCCTTGGAGATAGATTTGAGTCAGAAAGAGACGTCTTCCGAGAGCCGCCTTGGAAGCCGAAGGGGCTCAGACCACATCCATTCCATCCCTCCAGAGCCTGGCCTGTGCAAGGGAAACTCATCCAGTGGTCTTCTTGGAATTAGTTAGAAACTTGAACTCTGTGTTTAGAACTCTTATCTCAATGACGTGGTCCAGTGTGCCCAACGCCGGTCCCGCGCAGCACCTTCACCTGTAGTATTTATGACGTTCAGATGATGCGGGTCACAGACAATGCAGCCTGACTAAAACGGGAGCTTTTGTACTGCAGAATACATCTGGCTATGTGAATTTTTTTTTTTTTAAAGCAAGATTTGTTTTACTATAAATAAGTGGGTGATTTCCATGCAGGCAAAATTGTGAAGTTCTGTTAGGAAACAGCATGCTTTTCGTGTGCAAGCACCTGTCAGTAACAAGCCTTTTTTTTTTTTTTTTTTTTAATTTAAATGTCTGTAGCTGCTATGTGGACAGTGGTCTCTAGTGTGGTCTGTAGCCCAGCAATTGGGAACAAGTCACAGACAGACGTCACCGTGAATTATTCACAGCGTTATAGCAGTTGTGAGTAAATATTTCACATTATCAAAGCTGTACAATAAAAAGGTAATGTTTGTATAATGTGGTTGCAAACTCTTAATTTATACTATTGCACTTTTAGTATTTTGTATTAGGGAGGTTTGTCTATAATTTGAAAATTTTAAAAGATATAAAGCATTTTATAAATAGTACTTTGATTGAAGGAAAATGAAAAAAAAAAAAAAAAAAGCTGTTACGGTCTTAGGTCAAACGTTACGAGAAATCTGTGCTCCTTAACCAGGAAAACCACCAGGACTTGTCCGTTCCTCAGTAAACTAGGGCCTGCCATTTCTTACATTGAGTGATTTAACTTTTCTAGAAAGCCCATTTAAAAGCTTGACCACCCCCAACAGAACTCTGGTGAACTCGTCTTAGGGCTGTGGCACCAACACAAGCCAGGAGTGGGGGAGCCGAGCAGCTGCCTTGCAGGTGTGATCTCGCCGTCCCCTCTGCTGCTTCCTCGCATGCCCGCGGACCAGATCCCGACTGCCTGCAGGCCTGGCGTTGTGTCCAGTAAACCGAGAGGTGCCGGGTGTCGGGCAATATAATCCGTCATAACCGGGAAATTTTCTGGGTTTCTGATTTATTTATTACCTTCTCAGATGCAAACAAAGCACACTGTGGTCCATTCACTCGAAGCGCAGGCTTGTGCTGGTGACGGTCAGCTGCTCCGAGTCAGGGAAGGGCCCTGGGCAGGTGCAAGCGGCTCGGCTGAGCCAGGCCGTGTGGACAGGTGGTGTGTTCTACCTCATTCTGTGTGCTGCACGTGTGCCGGAGTCTGAAAGCGAGACCTCCTCTGACTGCGCAGTCCCCCGGTCATGGGGCCCGGGGACAGCGCCGGGAGGCGAGCCTTGAGCAAGGAGGTGGGCAGTCGGCCGCCTCAGCAGAGACCGAGCTCTAGAACGATCTTCCTAACATAGCCCCAGCAAGCGCAGACCACATCGTGTCACTGAGCAGAGTTTCAGAGCCTCACAGATGAGCAGACCTAGCGGTGGTTTCTGTCGGAAAAGAACATGGAACTCTCCCACTCTTTCCCACAGAGATGGGATGGAGTGAGCCCCGGGAACCGTCTCTTCTCCCAGGACGGCTGAGGGTGTTCCTGTGTCGGGAAGAGAAAACAGGTGCTCGGTGTCGCTGTGTTTCAGCAGTGAATGTTGTTATTATTTATCTGTGTCCCTTTTGGTGTGATTTTTTTTTGGGGGGGGTCATATTTGGTACCATGTAGTGCTCTGTCCTCCCAGAAAGATGTGTATATACCGTGAGAAAAGAGAAATGTAAAGTGCTGTACATAAGGCGGCTCGCGGTGGGCAGTGAGACTGCCCAGCCTGTGTCCGGGTGAGGCTGTCCCTCCGCACGGTGGAGAGACACTTATTTTTCTATTGCAGCACCGTGCAGGGCCGGGCCCTCCCTGAACCAGTGCAGAGTTGTTACCCAGATCCAATATTTTTTATGACGAAATCTGTGGCTTGACACATCTACTGATTGAAATGGATGTCTTAGTCTAGGTTCCTATTTTTGTCATATGGAATTGAATAAAATGCAGGATGTAATATTATTTCTGAATGGCGTTCCTTGATTATTCTAATGGAAAAAGTGGCATTTGAGGTTATGGTCATTGATGGTGGATGTATATTTGTGGTGTTTCTCCAAGGACAGTCAGTCAGGTCTGACAGCTTAGATTTAAGCCATATCTAAGCATGTCTTGATTGGTCTTGAAATTTTCATGTTTCACCTTTTTCTAAAATAAAAATACAGCCTTTTGATTGTGGGTTTTTTTTTTTTTAATTTACATCTTTGATGGAAGAAGATGTGGTAGAAAATGTCTAATGACTAGAGACTGTTGACAGTGTCCAAAAATGGCTGCACTCTGAATGACTCTCCCGTGGTGGGCCTTGAGGAAAACCTCGGTTCTTTGGGTCCCTGGAAAACTAAATAGCTGTGCGTCCAGCCGTGATTCAAGGAAGCAGGGCAGGGAGGAAGGTGGGGGCCCTCCCTGAGCCTGTCAGTCCCAGATGAAGGGTACCCCTCACTTGAAAAGAAGCTTTACCTTGCCAAAAACATGGAATAAGGCATAAAACCTTACATAATTTAGTAGCTCCTGGATTTCAACATATAGAATCCATTTCTTCTTTTAAAAAAATAACTGCTGATCCCTAGAAGCCACAGTGAAGCTCACCTGGGAGACGCTGGGTGCTTCTGAAGTGTAGAGAAAGGTACTAACCACTAAACACCTGCCCAGTCCCCCGGCAGGTGTCATATGTCATGAGCCTTGGGAATTAAAACCCTGTTGATTTCAGAGCTAGAGTAGAAATTATGAGAGAGAAACCGACTAAATCAGATAGTCATTTTTTTAACATATGGCAATAGTCGTTTAAAGTAATATAAATTAAAATGTAAAAAAAAAAAAAGAGATTTACTTCTTAATTCAAAAATGTTTCCAGTGTAAAACCAGAGGTGTTTGGGCTTAACAAGCCTGGATATTTACTTCTTCCTGACATGAACTCTAGCTGCTCAGACAGTATATCAAAGAATCATAAATGCCAACAATCCCTAAAAATTACTTATTTAAATATATTTCTATTCTAAGTTGGTTGCAGGAACAATTAACGTTTCAAACTAATTAAAAAGCATTGCTTAAGGGCCAAAAAGCAATTGCTGTGAAGCCCTCGCTGTTTAACTCTGTGTGTGTGGAAGCTTCCAGGCAGCCCAGGTCCCCTGCCCGTTCCTGCTCTGTACCCGGCAGGCAGCGCCCACTCCAGCACTCAGAAGCCGAGGCAAACATCAAGGCTGTTTGTTACCAGCGGCTGCACGGCATTTCCAGCCCACCCACCTTAAACGCGCTTTATTTATTCTGGCTGGCTGTCCAAGCCACGGAAGTCCAGACTCCTGTCTCTTCCCCTGGTGCATGCTTTCAGTGGATAATAAGGTCACATGTGTATAATTCTGCAGCCAGCCTGTCACCTTGCGAGCGTGCCAGCCGACCTGAGGACCTCGGGTTCAGCCTTTGTGTTTCGAGTCCTATGCTCATTTCCTCGTTTCTGGGCTGAGGCACTCCTTCGCTCCTTCAAGAAGTTTTTCTAGGGATCCGGTGCGTCTTTGAAAAGCAGAGGCTGTGAAATGTTTCTGTGAGCGGGTCTGTTGGCTGATTTTGAGCTATGGGAAAATCTGATCTACAAAATATTCCCTGCAACACTAGGAAGATAATGAAATCCTTTTCTTTTTCACTTAAGTGGAAAGCACTGCGTATTGTTTCAGCACTTTTTTATGAACAGAAAACCTTAAAATGAAATCACCATAGAAACATTCCCCTGTCCACGTCTTTGTCCCAGGGTGGCCGTGGGCGCGTCAGTGTTCCCCAGTGGCCCTGGTCTTCCCCGCAGTGGCTCAGACCAGGGACGGGCCAGGCTGTGCCCCGTGAGAGCCCCAGCAATTCCTCCCTTTGCTCCCCGATCTGCAACAGCGGGGGAGAATTTGATGACAATAAAATTTCCACTTCCAAAAATCAGTGGTTTTTTTCTCTTTCTTTTAAACAACTACCACTAATGTACATCTTTCTTCCCTGCCCCCTTCAGAATTCAATAGACAAATTGATGGCATCTGTATAGAGAGAAGATACAAATGATTAGCTAAGAATATAAATATGAAAAATCTATTACAAATGACTTTGCTAAAGAAAATATGTGGAATCATATTTGGACCATGAAAAATGTGTTGGTATCTTTGATTTTTTAAAAAATCATTAAGTTTATTGAAGCTTTTAAAAATGCAACTATATTTAAGGTAAAATAAAGTCGATCTCTGTGAACATTATGCTGACTGCATTTTCTGTCAGAAAGGAGACCTTTTCAGGTGGATTGGATTTTGCCACGTGTGCACGTCACATGCAGAGCCTTATTAAGGCGACATACAGATATCTGTGTCAGTATAGACACTCAGCAGAGGATACACCGGAGCAGGGGTTGGCTTATCGTCCTTTTTGGGGAGCAGTTAGAGAACGTCGCTATTAGCGCTGGGTTTCGCATCCTAATTTATAACTGCATGTGCAGTTCTGGTGTGATGTTTTCAGAAGGAAGGCTCGCCAATTACTCTTAAGTGACTCTGCCTCAAGCTCTTCCTCATGGCTGAGTTCAGTATTCACTGTGCACTGGACCAACCCAGAGGGAGATAATCAGAATGTTGGTGAGACAGGAAAGGGGAGGAGAGGGAGTCCTGAATGTGAGTCCATGCATGTTAAGGGTTCCCTACGTCACTGAATGGAAAACATGATTCATAAGCCCCCAAAGTGAAGGGATATGTGTGTATCCCTGTGAGTCACTCACTGTGTCTGACTCAAACCTGGAAATAAATGTCTGGCTGTAGTCCCACATGTGGTCACTTGTGAACACGGGAATTTTGCACATTCCATGAAATGCTTTCCACGTTGGTCTGCTGTGCGTGTTTTTACACCACAGAGTTACCTGTGAACTAGGACTGTCTCAGGAGTGTGGGCTCCTTCCCTCTCCAGCTGCTGCTTTCTTTCCATTTATCAGTTCTCTTTCTGGTTGAACCTCAGGAACACCTGAACTTTCATAACTTTTTACAAGTCAGGATATAAATATTTAAATGACCAAAGTCACCATATTTCTTGTCTAACTGGCATTATACAAGATGGATTACATGTGTGATATAAAACAACTGTGTTTTATTTACCTTTTCTATTTACAGTATCAAGGGCAGCTTGGGAACAGGTCTTGTTATGACCTAAATTTACCCAGAAAGAGGAATAGGTCACACTGGCCCTCAAACACCGCCTCCAAGGAAAAACAGGCAGCCTCAGAAAAAAACGTTTTCCACTCTGACGATAGTGGAAGTTTTAGGGGGATACACAGAGGGAGGGGCACATAGTAACTTCCCCACACATTCAGATAATTGAACGATAAGTTAGATTTTGAATTCATTTTCCTTCACAAGTAAGCCTGGAGTTGTTCGGTTTCTCCCTAGGAAATAGACGGGTCTAGGAACAGTTCTTGGCGTAGAGACTGTGCTTGAGAGCAAGAAGCATGAGCATTTCCTTTCTATCTTGTTTTTTCGGCAATTCCATTCTTTCCTTGGCTTCTCACTTGGGGCTTTTTGTTCTGCTCTGTTTGTGATGTTTGGTAACAGGAGCTGCCCCTTGCTGCCGAGGCCGTGCGGGCGGGGGTTTGGGGTCACAGAGAAGAGTTCTGGATCCCAGGGGTGTCCTAGTTGAGGGTTAAACAGACTCGATAATTGAAAAGAGGTAGGAGCTGTGAAGGCATTCTCTTCTAAAGGTGAGCAATTCACTTCTGTGACATTGTGGATAAGTCTCCCAACCCACTGATAACTTTAACCCCAAGATGAGTAGCTACATATGGATAAAGCACCAACTTATTAAAGAAGCCAATCTGGAAATTGTACCAGCAGTAAAAATAAACACCGACAGAGACATAAAGAGCAGAAAACTTACCAGCATCTCAGAGAGTTTATAGCTGCATTAACCTCATGGATTTTCAATTAGGAGCTATAGGCAATTTGGGAAATGAACTTTATCAATAAATATTTGTAAATGATTAGCTTTTCCTGAGGGCAACTACACATTTTTCATAATCTCAGTACACTTTCTAGGACTTGAACAAATCCCTGAATATTGTTTAAGGTGATGAACCTCCAGCTCATTTGTTCACGATGAACCCCTGGTCCACTTAGAAACCTTCCCATTATGTTTGGTTTTTTTTTGCATTGTCATCTCTTATCCAGAACTTATATCCTGGCTTGTGTTTCTCTTTTCGTTTTATGTTTTAACCTTGATTTTGTCACTTTTTTTTCTGTTTTGCTGGAAAATAGTAGAGATCAGGTTTTGGATTAGAAATTGCGATGTGAGGGCGTTGTTCCCTTGCAGTGCGGTGGTTAGGGTGCCGTGCTTTCACTGCTGTGACCCGGGCTCCGTCCCTGATCGGGGAACTGAGATCCTCAAAGCTGAAAGATGAGGCAAAACAGTACATAAAACTAGAGATCTTAACTTGGTTCTTTTCAAGACTGGTTCCTGAGGCTGAGCTCTGAGCCCAGGCATCTTTCTCTTCCAGTGGGCTGAATCACTCAGTTTTAGAAATACAGACCCAGTGGTCTTTGTGCCTGGACTTGGTATTTAACTGAAGACAAATTCAAAGGTTTCTCACAATCCCTGAAAAGGGAGACTCAGATGATTTCAACACCCACTTTGGCCTTCAGGCTTCACTTCGGCACAAACAAAGCATCGTCCGTGGTGTGGAGACCAGCGTGCACAAGCTGCCTTACCTGGTGGTCGTGTGTCTGCCGGGAGGTGGCGAGGGACAGACGACCGTCTCCCGCTGGGCAGGCGCATCTGAGCCAGCCTGCAGGCCCTGCCTCCTGCTGTCCAGAACCGATTCCATCGTGATGACAGTGAGCAACAGTGACCCAGTAGTTTGTTTTGCGTAATGTCCCGTGTGGTTGATGGTATCTGACTTGGTTTACTTTGGGAGCATCAAGGGAATAAGTTTAGGTATTTAAAATTATAAGTGCATTAAAATAGTACTTGTAATCCCAGGAAAAAAGTACCACCAGGTTGAGATTTGGTAAATACTACAAAGGGAACACAAGTATGGGATCTTACAGGAAAGATGACTTTGCCTGGCTCTTCATAAAACTCACTTTTTAAGACATTCTTAAACCTCAATGTGTATCTTAAAATCAGTGATAAGAACTAGTTTAAATTGTTTTGATCTTCACTAGTAGAAGTTTCTACTTTACTGCTAAGTTCTGTGTACCTGAAAGAATCACCTGCTTCAACCCTGCAAATACTTGTTTGTCCAGAACAACAAGTTCAGCTTTTTGAGTAGAAAATAAAGCATAATTGTTGTAATGCGGCATACTCCCTGAGGTGGGAAGATACTAGGGTTAGGATTTAGGGTTAGGCAGAGAAAGCAGTTGGCACAGGTTTGCATGGGCAGCTTAGTTGTGTGTTGGAAAACGCTGTGTTTTCTGTGCTTCTAAAAATTGCACGTTTGATACAATTTGTGTTTTCCCTGCTCTTGTTATTAAAGAGGCTGGGACTTCTCTTGGGATGCATCCGAATTCCTAGAGCAGAGCGCTGGATGCGGATGCAGACTTCTGCCGTTTCCGGAACCTTCTCCCTGGCTGCGACACCAGACCCCACCCACCGCTTCTCTGAGAGCCGCTGCTGGTGTCTCTCCGTCCCCACCTCACCTCCGTCTCAGACCTTTACGGGAGAGCCCATTTCCTTTCCGATCTCAAAGCAGTACAGCCTTTCTGAAAATATGAAGTACTTTCCAAAAGCAAAAACAAAATGTGGTGCGACGCAGGTTCTCTGGCCCTTGATGGCAAGGACGCCCCCAGGTCCCTGACGCTGCAGGTGAGGAGGGTGGGGGGGGTGGGGGTGCCTCCTGGCTTCCCCCTCCCACGTCACCTCCAGGGGCCTGGCTCGCCTCCTGGATGGAGACCAGCTTCACTCTCCTGCTCCTCCTCGAGTCCCCAGGCCCCTGCTGCTCTCCCTCCAAAGCAACCTGTCTGCACACGCGGCCGGGGACAGGTCTGAGGAAGAGCTGGGGGGCATGTGTCCCCAGTCCCAGTGCCCAGGCTGTGGGGCGGAGAGACTCCACTCGTATGGACGTGGAGACACCCGCCCCCAGGACGTACCGAGAGCTGGAATTCAGACAGGAGAGGCTTCTGGGGAAGGCGGCTCTGAACGCTCGGGAAGCCGAGACCCACCAGCTGCCAGGAAGCAACTTGGGGACCAAGGGCAAGGGCCTGCAGGCCTCATCCCAGCCCCACCACCCAGGGTGGTCCTCCTGCAGAGCAAGGGGCAGCGCCCTCCAGGGCTGCTGCCCAGTGAAGCCCCCCAGGTGGGCCAGAAAGCCCACTGGCTCCCTGGGAGCACCTCCAGGGCCCTGCTGCCTCTGCAGGTGGGGGCTCAGGGCAGGGGCAACCTAAGCCCGCCTCTTTGACACTTTCCTACCTCCCAGTCTCCAGAGTTCCTGCTGTGAAGACCACCACTGAGTCCTGCAGGGGCGGTGGGGGCTCGGAGAGGATTGGGGTCCCAGGGGACTTGCTGAGTCCAGACCAACATCTTAGAAGGAGACCTGGACACAGAGGAGGTCTCAGCGGAGTGGCTGTGCTACCCCAGCCTCAGGGCCGTGAACTCGGTCGGGGAAGAAGTGAGGCGCACATATCATGCTCACACACAAACACACACACACACACACACACACACACTGTCACACAGACCTCACGCTGCCGCCTGCTCACTCAAATGCCTGCAGTCTGCTCTGCTCACACCACCCCCAGGGCAGGGGGCTTCCCCAGATATCCTTCATGAAGTGAGAATCAACACGGCTACCTCCTTCCTCTCTCTGGTCCAGAGGCCACACTAACGAGCCACACCACTTATCTCTGGTCACCAAACAGAATCAATCTACAAAGGACGGGCAAATTATAATACACATACCCACAGCACACAGGGTGGGATTCCAGCAGAAAGGTCTGTGCCGGGGACACTGTGAGATGATAAATACAAGTTAGTCTTGTAACAATCCTTACCGTATTCAGTAGATGAGGGGTAGATAATGGGTGGGTAGGTGGGTAGGTAGATAGATAGATGATGGATGGATGGCACCTGTTTCCTGTAGTATTGGCAGGAGTAGAAGATGAGAGATTCCTGCCCTCAGGAACCATGGTTAGCCAGGAGGCCCCACCCCACCGCTGATGTCTGTTACTTCACCCTCAGCCTTTCACACCTCCTCCTCTTTGTGGTGGGTGTTCTGTTGAGCTCTGTCTTCCCTGATAGCTCAGTTGGTAAAGAATCCACCTGGTAAAGAATTCTATGCCTGCAGGTAAAGAATCTCCTGCAATGCAGGAGACCCCAGTTTGATTCCTGGGTCAGGAAGATCCCCTGGAGGATAAGGGATAGTCTACCCACTCCAGTATTCTTGGACTTCCCCTTGTGGCTCAACTGGTAAAGAATCTGCGGCTGCAATGTGGGAGACCTGGCTGCAGTCCCTGGGTTGCGAAGATCCTCTGGAGAAGGGAACGGCTACCCACTCCAGTATTCTGGCCTGGAGAATTCCATGGACTGTATAATCCATGGGGTTGCAAAGAGTTGGACATGACTGAGCAGCTTCCACTTTCACTCATGACCACAGGATGGCTGCTGCCACCCCAGGTATTGCATTCACTCTCACACGTTCATCCATGTCCGTGTATGTATGTGATGTCCATGTCAGAGCCCTTCTCATGGACCCTCCCCAGTGACCCACCTGGCATCTGCTGTGTGTCAGAGCCTCGTTGTGAGCAAAGATGAAGGCATGGGCACTGTGTGTAGTGGGTGATTGTCTGGGTGATAGTGATCCCAGAATTTATTCTCGAGAAGCACGTTCCAGATTCTGACCAAGCGTTTCACCTTCATCACTGAGCCACAGTTTTGCACATAGCCCATGCCCAATAAATACGTGTTGGTGTAATGCAATTGGAGTTATAAATGCAGAAAAAATCCCCAGAACTTTGATGAAGTTTGAGTGAACCCGGAGGAAAGTGAATCTGCCAAAGAACGTTAATATTTTCTGCTTCTCCCCTTCCCCAAATCTCAGTAGTGATTATTGACAAATGCTGAATGGCTTTTCTGCAGTCACATCTCTGTGTTCAGCTTAATGATATGGGAACTGCAGATGGAGGTGAGGGTAACTTGAAAAGAAAAGGGTATTATTGGTAAATGCACTGGACGCCTTGCAAATGTGAGAAGATAAATTGAAATTTTACAGGACTAATGAGTTTTTGAAAACTGTTAGCCAGGCTTGTCCAAACTGTTCTCTCCCTATTTAAGATTTTCTAAATTAGAAACTCAGAAATTTCGTAGCTGTTTTGGTCTTGGAATAAATAAACAACCAAAGTAGATGGTATTTTCCCATTTATTAAACTTACATTGTCTCTTGCATCCACTGTAACCTGTGTATTATTTTTATTAAGGTTGATGGTCTGTTCAAAGCACTTGCTTTATTGAGCCCAAATGTAGGTACTTTGTAACCATAACTGGGCTCAGCTGTCAAAAAGAGGTGACTTCTAGGCACCTTCACATTTAATTTTTTTAGCATACTCCAGGGTTCTGGCGGAGAAGGCAATGGCACCCCACTCCAGTACTCTTGCCTGGAAAATCCCATGGATGGAGGAGCCTGGTGGGCTGCAGTCCATGTGGTCACTAAGAGTCGGACACGACCGAGCAGCTTCCCTTTCACTTTTCACTTTCATGCATTGGAGAAGGAAATGACAACCCACTCCAGTGTTCTTGCCTGGAGAATCCCAGGGATGGGGGAGCCTAGTGGGCTGCCATCTATGGGGTTGCATAGAGTCGGACACGACTGAAGCAACTTAGCAGCAGCAGCAGCAGGGTTCTGGAGCATGTCCATATAAGCCTAAAATTAAATTTTGAGGTAAATGCACCATATTTTTTAAATTGTTGTTTATGGCCTAGCAATTAAAGTCTTGAATTTGATTCTTGGGCTTAAGTCCTAGTGTCAAATTTGAGTTTGCATTCATCACTTAAAACTGTCATGGACCTAAACAGTCATATTTATATATTTGAATCCAAAAGTCTTGCTGTAAGGGGATGAACCTTTCACACACTTTGAACTGCAGAAGTAACCTTTATTTTTATTTCAGTTATCAGCCATTTCCTCTTCCTCTGATAGTTGTTGTTGTTCAGTCCCTAAGTCGTGTCCGACTCTTTGCGACCCCATGGACTGCAGCACACCAGACTTCCCTGTCCTTCAGCATCTCCCAGAGGTTGCTCAAACTCATGTCCAAGTCGGTGATGCCATCCAACCTTTCATCCTCTGTCGCCCCCTTCTCTTCCTGCCTTCAATCTTTCCCAGCATCAGGGTCTTTTCAAATGAGTCAATCTTCACATCAAGTGGCCAAAGTATTGGAGCTTCAGCTTCAGCATCAGTCCTTCCAATGAATATTCAGGGTTGATTTCCTTTAAGATCAACTGGTTTGACCTCCTTGCAGTCCAAGTGACTCTGAAGAGTCTTCTCCAACATCATAATTCAAAAGAATCAGTTCTTTGGTGCTCAGCCTTCTTTTCGTCTGATACCACTGTCAATTGGTTTAAATACAATTTACCTCAATGTTCTTAATTTGTTGCCCTGGGAAACTGGCACACCCATTCATCAGTGGAGAGATTGCATTTTACTTCGCATTTATGTACTTCCATTATATAACATTATGTGGTTGCATGTGAAGAAAATGCTAAATATCCTTCAATATCATTTCTTTCCTAAGCAAATCATCTGAGATTATTTTGTGTTTTGGAAAAAAGAAAGTTATCTGTGAAATATTTTATCTCTGTTGCCTAGACGTGTTCTCAAATGTAATATAGATAAATCAAAAACTAAGTTGCTCACAGGTTTTCTGGTGAAAACAATTTGAGAAATAATTACAAATTCTAAGTTGTGGGGGTTTATTTGTTGCCCATATCAAAATTGTAACAGAGGTATTTCATTCACGCAAGTCTTTCAGAATTCAAGTTTAATCCATTCCATTGTTTCCTATTGACTCAAATGCTAGAAAAGTGGATTCTGACATTTTCACTGATCATCTTCAGAAGAAGCAGTTAGTATAGATAGTTATCTCTCCTTTTCAAACTAAAAGTACATACTCATTCTGTTATGTTTGTGTTCAGAGAGATTTAAGAGTATCTCCTTGAGCACGTCATCCAAGTTAGAGCCCATTTGTGAGTCATGAAATCAATTTAGTGGATCTAAACCAGCATTTATTAATGAAAGAAAGTGGAATAGAAAATGTTAGACCTCATGGCACGGTGAGTTGAAAATTATGAGTCTCACTTTATATCTGTGTGTGTGTGGACAGGCGCTCCGTGTGAAGTAGTCACGGTCAAAACAAAGGTCACTGCTCTACGGGTGCATCTTTTCCTTTCTCTCTGTTCCTCTGCCTTTTTTCCTTCCTTCCTTCTTTTTTTCTTTCATTCTTTCTTTCTCTGAGTCATTAGTTTACTTAAAGGGTTAGGAGGGTATAGAATCTGAAGTCTGTCACGGTTCACACTCAGGTTCCATCACCTACTGGCAGTGTAGTCATCGGTGAGTTTCGTGACCTTTATGTCCATTTCCTCACCTGTCAGGTGGGCTGCTTCACAGGCTCGTCTGTAAGGAGGTCAGACCAGTGATGGTAGACGGTGAGGACCACATAAGCATTAGCTAAAACTATTGCCAACTCTTGAGAGCAGTCTCTTTCACTGTTACTATATTTCCATATGCTATATTTATTAACTGTATATTATTCATTCAGCATTTCTAGATGATAATATGTATCTCTTTATATTAGAATTTTTATATTATTTTTTTTGCATTTCCTGAGATAGAAACGTTATTATATATTGAAATGAGTAATTCCTATTTGAATATAAATATGGGAAAAAGGCACTGGCAACCCACTCCAGTACTCTTGCCTGGAAAATCCCATGGATGGAGGAACCTGGTAGGCTGCAGTCCATGGGGTCGCTAAGAGTCTGTAACGAATGAGTGATTTCACTTTCCCTTTCCACTTTCATGCATTGGAGAAGGAAATGGCAACCCACTCCAGTGTTCTTGCCTGGAGAATCCCAGGGACGGGGGAGCCCGGTGGGCTGCCATCTATGGGGTCGCACAGACTCGGACATGACTGAAGCGACTTAGCAGCAGCATATAAGAATGAACATAATGAGGTTTTCATTGATGGAGATCATTCATTGAATGCATGCATTGCTTGTATAATAGTGAAGGATTTTAATAACGGTTTTGGATTATGAATATGCATAGGGAAAAGTCAGTATCTACTTGGTAACAAAATGATGAAATGCAGATTTTTTTAAGGTGAGAAGCACTTAGTAAAAACTACGATCTTTTCCTGAGCTTTTGGGGAGATTATTTGTGATTCATACAGGAAATCAAGAAGAACAAGTCTAACTGTTCTTAGAAGGAACCAAAGAAATAGAAAGGCAGGATATAACTGTCCAACTAGAGCTGATAAAAGATTCAGAAATAAACTACAGACCTAGAGAAAGCGAAAACAAAAGAGAACATTTTTACTTATAGTGGTTCTGTCCTGAAAAAATGTTTAAAATTTCAGTAGATGAAAAATGCCGGGACAGAATTTTAATTTTGTAGCTTTACCCAAATCAGATCCCAGGAAGACTGTATTTAGTTTGTGACAGGCAAAGATTCATTCCATCCTGATAACTGATTCCTCTGACTTCTGAAAGTGCACCTTTCTAGACATGGAAAAAGGAAGGTAGAATAATTTGGTGACCAAAGAATTATAAACAGAAAACTCAAAAAGAGATATAGACGTGATTAATGCCTTTAACTACACAAAGCACAGCCCCAAACCAAACAGTTGTCTTGACAAATACACATGTTTTATTTTTCTGACAATCCAAGAGAAATACTAACATTTTGTGAATTATGACCGAATGTGTGTACTCACTGCTGTGCAAATGGAATTTTCCACCCAAAGCTGTCTTTGCTTTGATGGCATGAATCTAGCCCAACCATGACAAACTAGCCTAAAAGACAGTCCTAAAACCTTTCTCTTCAGCAGAATGGATGCAATCAGTTGTTGAGAAAAAGATATTGCGAGTTTTGTTGAGGAAACCATATTGTGCTTGCATCACTGAAGCAGTTAGACATGTTCTAGATTACAGAAATAATAGCAGAGCCAAAACCTTCTGCATACAGGTCTAGTTTGCTTTAAACTCTGAAGTAAAACCAACAATAAAGATGAAACTTCCAGCCTGGGGACCCACTGTAGGAATATGAAACGGCTCCAGGGAAAAGAGTTTAGACAAAAAGGAGCACACTTCCAGGGTGGCCACACAGAAGATCTTTATTCTGGAGGTGACGATTCAAAAGCGCTCCAGGACACCTGAAATTAACACTACATTGTAAATCAGCTCCACTTCAGTCAAAAAGCAAAGAGTCACCAGGGCAGCCTGTGCCGGATGCTGTGTTACCCAGGAGGTCCCTCCTGGGGAGGGCATGAGTGACAGGCACCATCTCAGGGCTATTTTGCTAAAAGATGACTTTAGAAAGGCAATGTCATTAGTGAGACTTGGAACCCCTGTTGGCTCAGATGGTAGAGAATCTGCCTGCACTGCAAGGGACCTGGGTTCTGTCCCTGGGTGGGGAAGATCCCCTGGAGAAGGGAACGGCTACCCACTCCAGTATTCTTGCCTGGAGAACCCCATGGACAGAGGAGCCTGGTGGGCTACCATCCACGGGGTCACAAAGAGTTGCACGTGACTGAGCAAGTAATACTTTCGCTTGCTTTCAAAACCAAGCATGTTATGTCTCAGGTTATTATAATTCCCCAGCTTCTACTTTATGAATTATTATAAGTCATCAGATCTTCGGTGTTTGATGAAACAACTACATCTTATCATCTGTTGGTTTCAAGGTTTAAAATGTGTGCTTTCCCAACCAATTTTGGAACCAAGGGTGCTTTGAGAAGAGCCCTGTCTTGGTACTGAATCCTCTTCCTTTCACTAGATTTCAGCCTAAACTGCAGCTAAATTGCTGCGCTCCTCTTGGCCTGCAGGCCTTTGTATTAGATATTCCTTAAATTCGAGGGCAAAATCAGCAGAATGGCATTTCCCAAAACAATCCTTAACTCACTTTGAATTTCACTGTTGGACCACTTAGCTTTTAGTTTGTTTTGACCAATAGTCAATCTCCAGGTGGAAACTCTCCAGTTTTAATTCTTGCTCTGAAATAATTCATGTCTAGAAAGAATGTGCTGATCGAGTAGGAACGGCGGCCCCAGGCATGGATGAGGGCCTGGGAATCTGATTCTTGAGAGACACACTCGGGGCAGCTGAGGCGGGTTTCTGTGCTGCAGGACTTCTCAGAGCCTTAAATGAGCTCACGAGCCCCGTGCATCTCCTGGCGAGGAGTGTGGTCTGCCTGGTTGGCAGGCGTGGACCACAGAACGAGGGTGGGAGACCCTGAGCCCCACACCCGGCTCTGGCGACAGCCACCTTGTCCTAAGGTGCAGACACGTCCCCCAAGCTCACCGTCTGCAGCCTCCCTGGACTCTTCAGGGTCCGCCCGGGCTGCCAGCCCCTCCTCTCCTTTCCTGACCTCGTGTGTGCTTCGTTCACAGGCCTGGTCTATAGGCCAAGCTGCAGCCCCCCACCCTGAGGGGCTCCCAGGGCCTCTGGAGCAAAGGAAACTCATTATCTCACCCCACCGTCCAGGCGTTGCGGGCCAGGCAGCTGGGGCAGAGATCAGGGAGGGGGAGGTGGCCCTTTTCTCTCCCAGGTTCTGGCGGCAGGCCGACTGTGTAGACATGTGTGTCTGCACCCTGCTGCAGGGCACCGTGGCCAGTGCTTGGTGCCTCCCCTTCCTAATTCCTACTGCGTGAGTCCAAGTGGTAGGAGCCTTGCAGCTAGAGGAGCCCTGTGGCCCAGTGTCCGGTTCTCTGGGCCAGAGTCTGGGACCTTCCCAGGCCTCATGGAGTGCCCTGCAGTCTGAGGCCACCTCTGAGGGTCACCCGCATGTTGGGGTCTGGCCCCCCATGAACCAACATCTCACCAGGCAGCAGCCACATTAATGCTCACCTTGGCCTTGGTTCTCTGCTTTGATTTCCATGCTTACTCTGTGGTCACCAGCAGCAGAGAAGTCTGCCCGACCCAAGTGGATTTGGAAGGGCAGGGCTTCCGGGCTGGAAGGTGGGTGGCCCTCAGTGCTGGGGTGTCCCCCGAGCATACCCAGAAACCAGAGGCCCCCGCAGGGAAGCCACCTGTCCTGGTCAGAGGGTCAGAGGGAAGAGTGTCCTGCGGGTTCCCAGGTGGAGACTGGCCTGGAACATGCTCAGAGACACGCCTGACCCGCATACAACCCCGCCTCGCCCTTACTGGCCGGTGTTCACTCGGTGATGTCCCCTCAGCCTGACCCAGATGCCCTGAGTCCTCATCCACCCCGAGCTGGGTCCGTCATGCCCTCGTTTATTTTACACACACATTCCCTCCATGTCTCCTGGGAGCTCGTCACAGGGGGAGGAAGGCCATCCTGCTGTGCCCTTGGCTGCAGCAGCTCTGCCTTTGGATGGCCGCTGGCCTTTCTGAGTTGGGTTTCCCACCTAGACGAAGAGGGGAGACCCCTGTGGTTGCAGGTGTTGGAAATAACATCAGGGTATTTTGCAGATTAAGTGCTTAATGCTCCAGAACCTAGTAGGTCCTGTCAGCAGCTCTGACCATCTGAGCGTCCATCCACCTGCTCGCAAGCTCACACACTGCCCAGGACAGGCGCCGGGTACAGGGCACCGGTAGGAGACACAGGCTCTCGGGTCAGACGTGCAGAACTGCGCATCACTTCGCATCACTTGCACCAGCGGCCAGGCTTTGGCCCCAGGTCTCTAAGCCCATCCCCACTGGTGACAGCTGCACACGTGGGAGAGGGACCCTGAGCCAGGACGCCTGAGTCTCAGAACAGGGAGGTGGCCGGCTGCCCCCTGCCCTGGCCAGGGACAGCCCTCGTGTCCCGGCTGCTCACCGTGCAGACAGACGTGAAGAGCCAGCCGAGAGCGTAGGGCAGCCAGCGCCCCCCACCCCCACGGGATCGGAGGTGACAGGACAAATGCTCTGAGGACTGCCCCCAGCGCTCACAGCCTGGCCCAGCGACTCCTCTGTCTCGTGGGGAGACCCTGCCTGACATGGCTGTTTACAGAAGCATGTGCAATGCTGTCAGGCGGTTTACAAGTGTGTGGGCTCCAACTCTCATTAGATAGAAAGCTGTTGGCGTTATAGCTGAAAATCTGAATAAATGCCCAGTTTATGACTCTTCTTCCCAGCGCATACGCCAAACATGGTCTTCAGATCCATATTCTATTTTTTATTTTCTGTTGTGAAACATAATGTAGAAAACTGAAAACGATGCAGTTACCTTAATCTTGTGGCTAGATTGGCTGCAACAGGCGTTAAGAGTGTTTCTCACAGTTGTCATTGCCTCATTCACCTGCTCAGAGTGACACTGATGGAGCATCCCTCTCTAACGGGTGGCTCTTTATGCTGGATCAGTTGGGTTAGTAGGAGGAAGAAATGGAATCCGACGGTAGGATGAGGCTGGGGTGCTGCCAACGGTGCCACCGTGTAGAGAGGCCTTTCTCCCTCTTGCTCTCATTCCTGTTATTAAGAAAAACTTCTGCCCGAAGATGCATTTCTGTGTGAGTTAGGGTGACTTTGTAAATCATAGGAAAAACCAACTCGGCATGTCGCCACGCCCACAGCACCCACAGGCCACGCTGCCCCTCAGGGCCGCTCCACTCAGGCCAGGGAGGTGCCCCCCAGCCACTCAGCCGACTGCCTGCCTCCCCTGAGCCCTTGCCCGGCCTCGGAAGGTGCCATATTTGCTTCTGGTTTCATTCAAGCCCTGGTTATTCCTACTCCTAATCACCCACCTAGCACAGCCCACCAGATTAAATAGCTAAGTGTCTGCTGCTGCTGCTGCTGCTAAGTCACTTCAGTCGTGTCCGACTCTGTGTGACCCCATAGACGGCAGCCCACCAGGCTTCCCCGTCCCTTGGATTCTCCAGGCAAGAACACTGGAGTGGGTTGCCATTTCCTTCTCCAATGCAGGAAAGTGAAAGTGAAGTCACTCAGTCATGTCTGACTCTTAGCAACCCCGTGGACTGCAGCCCACCAGGCTCCTGCATCCATGGGATTTTCCAGACAAGAGTACTGGAGTGGGGTGTCATTGCTAAGCGATTACTAACCATTAAATGACTAATACTTATAATAGTAATTGGGCTTCCCAGGTGGCACCAGTGATAAAGAACCTGCCTGCCAGTGCAGGAAACGTAAGAGACGAGGGCTCTATCCCTGGGTTGGGAAGATCCCCTATAGGAGAGAGTGGCCACCCACTCCAGTATCCTTGCCTGGAGAGACCCAAGGACAGAGGAGCCTGGTGGGCTACAGTCCGTAAGGTCACAAAGTGTCAGACGTGACTGAAGCAACTTAGCACGCACACGCGGGCTGCTGCCTGGCTGTACGTTGCTGACTTTCTGTGGGATCTCCGTGGCATGGCATCCCCAAGGTTCTGTGATCTCCATGAAGGTCATTGTTCCATATGACCCCATGACAAGGTGACTCTCCCAGAGAGGCTGGCAATACGCTTGTGTGGCTCCCACGGGGCTGGCCAGAGAGTGAACAAAATAAGAGACAGGGCTCCCAGAGGTTTCTTTGAATGTCCTACTGTTCCTCCTCTCCAAGGTGGACATGCTGAAACTCAGATATTGAAAAGGAAGTTGCATCTTTGTCCACAGTGTTTTTTCTAACCTTTATAAACATATTTAATAATAGGTGTTCTGTCCACAGGTATTTGACTCGATACTTGCAAACATACTTCATAATGTACACGTCTTACATTTTAATTATATGGGAAGTGTTTTTGAAACAGTATGGCCTCTTGCAACACAAGCTATTAATCCGACTTTCCCAGTGCCTGTAGTTTTGTTCTGCTTACCTTGATCCTTTCACACCGTCATTTCTTTTCTCCTGGGAAGGAAAGGCTGATAACCTACGATATTCATTTGGGTGCTTATCCATATCCCACAATTATCCAAGTTGACTGAGACCAGGTGAGCACTCACCAAGGCTAGGGGCCAAAGGGGCAGAGGTTCCCTGGGTGGGAGTCAGAGCCTCTGTTCCGGTCCACGCCAGCTCTGTTTAATGGCTCTGTTGTTTACACGTCTCAGTGGGCAGAATCAAAGGGTGATCTGAATTTATTCCAGGCAATTTCTTCTTTTGTTTTTCTTAGTTCATGAGTATTAATATTCTTTAATAAGGATTTTTAATTCTGAGCCTTTTTTTAAGGGAGGGAGCTCTGCTTCCCTCCTTTCTGGAGGGAGAAGCATTAATGAATTCTAAGTGATGGAATGTTCCAGCAACTTTCTATAAAGTGGAGACAGAAGAAGATTCTCCAACGCAGTGGGTGTCCCTGTGATTCTTGGGTCTTGGGGAAGCCTCGATGTCCAGCGATGACAGTGCCATTCTGATGCCCTGTCCTGCAGTCCCTCCTGAGGGGCAGATCTGACGGGACACCCCGCCCTGCAGTCCCTCCTGCGGGGCAGACCTGTTGGGGTCACCCCGCCCTGCAGTTTCTCCTTCGGGACAGACCTGATGGGGACACCCTACCCTGAAGTCCCTCCTGCAGGGCAGGCCTGCCAGGTCACTGCTTATCCTACCAGTATCTGAGACAAGGAACTCAAGGCAGACGGAGCCCGAAAGGACTCACCAGGGTCACCGCACATGTGCTTCTGGGTCCAGTGCACTCCAAGGGCTCGGTATGCATTCTTGTACTTCGTTCTCACACAGATCTTTTGAAGTCGGTACTATTATTATTCCCATCCCTCAGGTAAAAGAGCTGATACTCAGAGTTTAAAAGTTGCTGTAATTCATAGGCTTCCCTAGTGCCTCATACAGTAAAGAATCTGCCTACAATGGGAAAGACCTGGAGAGTTTCGATCCCTGGGTCGGGAAGATCCCCTGGAGGAGGAAATGGCAATCCACACCAGAATCCTTGCCTGGAGAATTTTATGGACAGAGGAGCCTGGCAGGCTACAGCCCATGGAGTTTCAGAGCTGGACATGACTAAAGAACTAACACTTCACTTCTTCATAGGCAGGTAAGAAGGAGAGGAGAGACGAAAGCCCAATAGCTTCCTCTTGAGCATCAACTCTTAGATGATGAGCTCTGTTGGCTCCTAGATTTTAATAAAGCCATCATCATACCTTAAAAGACATCTGAAAATAAATTTGTCATGGTCTCTGATGCATGTCAAGTTTCTATAGCAAAATTTTTTTGCCAAGCAACTGTACTCCAACAAAAATTAATTTAAAAAATGTTGCCAAAATTTTTCAGTAGGAAGAGTGGAGAGTTATTAATAAAAAATGACGTGTGAAAATAATAAACATCTGTAGAGTGTGCTTTTGTAAAACAAACTTAAACCTATTGGAAAAGTTAAAGTTCCTGGGGCTTCTTCTTTAAAGAGGAGAGGATGGCAGGGGGATGCAGGCGGAATGTGGGTAGATCACGGAGGGGTGTCCACTGTCCAGCTATCCTCATTCTAATAGAAGCCCACCCAAGACCGTGGCTGGATGGAAAGTGCTGTGCAGCCTCTGTACGAAAGTAAGTCCCTGGCAATGAGGGTGGCTGAACACTGGAGAGTCTCTATGTAAAAATCTGAAAATTTTTCCCAGAGAGGCTGTGCTCCTGCCAGCTGTCAGGCTAGCTGTCCCTGGGCCAGCCGCTCACGGTGCCTGGGCCCTGCATGTTAATTCTGATTTTACAAGTGTATCAGGCACAGCTGGAATCTCTCGCTTATAACAACTTGGTAAGCTTAGACTGTCTGAAAACTCCAAAGGAAAAAGGGTTTCAGCATTTGGTTTATTTTTATTTGACTATTAAAATAAAAGCAGATATATTCCACATCTAATATAGGAAAAACATTAAAAACTAAGTGGGAAAGAATCCACCTGCCAATGCAAGAGACTCAAGTGAGGCAGGTTCACTCCCTGGGTCAGGAAGAGTCCCTGGGGAAGGAAATGACTACCCACTTCAGTATTGTTGCCTGGAAAATCCCATGAATGGAGGAGCCTAGTGGGCTACAGTCCATGGGGTCGCCAAGAGTCAGACACGACTAAGCGACTGAGCACAGTAGGAGAAAAGTTAGCATTCAGGTAAACAATAATAGTGTTGGGAACGTGAACGTGAAGTCGCTCAGTCGTGTCCGACTCTTTGTGACCCATTGACTGTAGCCTACCAGGCTCCTCTGTCCATGGGATTTTCCAGGCAATAGTACTGGAGTGGATTGCCATTTCCTTCTCCAAGGGATCTTCCCAACCCAGGGATCGAACCTGGGTCTCCCACTTCGTAGACAGATGCTTTACCATCTGAGCCACCAAAGAAGTCCATAGTGTCGGGGGAGTGTGTAATTTTCTTGGTTCTGTCTTGACGCAGCAAAGATTTGAAATGGTGGACCAACGTTATAGCTTGATTACAGCCCAGAGTTTTATTCGGCAAGCAAAGGAAAGTACACCCTTTCTTTTGCATGAGGGTGGGCCAACCCCAAAGGAGAGGGCTCATTTGGGCTTGGCTTCCTCCTTTTATGTTTGTCTGCTCCCCGCCTTGAGCCTGCCCTATGCAAATTGGCCTGGCCAAGAAGGGGGCGTGTGTGTTTCACATGAAGTTCTCACTTCAGCATGTGGATTTTCTTTTGTTCCATTTTCACAGGCTTTTTCCTTTCTTTGGCTTTTAGCCACCGCCATTTTGGACTCCTTTTTCCTATTCAAACTATGAGATCAAATTGCCAACATTCGCTGGATCATCGAAAAAGCAAGAGAGTTCCAGAAAAACATCTCTTTCTGCTTTATTGACTATGCCAAAGCCTTTGACTGCGTGGATCACCACAAACTATGGAAAATTCTGAAAGAGATGGGAATACCAAACAACCCGACCTGCCTCTTGAGAAATCCGTATGCAGGTCAGAAAGCAACAGTTAGAACTGGACATAGAACAATAGACTGGTTCCAAATAGGAAAAGGAGTATGTCAAGGCTGTATATTGTCACCCTGCTTATTTAACTTCTATGCAGAGTATATCATGAGAAACACTGGGCTAGGTGAAGCACAAGGTGGAATCAAGACTGCCGGGAGAAATATCAATAACCTCAGATATGCAGATGACACCACTCTTATGGCAGAAGGTGAAGAACTAAAGAGCCTCTTGATGAAAGTGAGAGAGTGAAAACGTTGGCTTAAAGTTCAACAGTCAGAAAACTAAGATCATGGCATCTGATCCCATCACTTCATGGCAAATAGATGGGGAAACAGTGGCTGACTTTATTTTTTTTTAGGCTCCAAAATCACTGCAGATGGTGATTGCAGCCATGAAATTAAAAGACGTTTACTCCTTGGGAGAAAACTTATGACCAATCTGGTGCTGCTGCTGCTGCTGCTGCTAAGTCGCTTCAGTCATGTCCGATTCTGTGCAACCCCAGAGATGGCAGCCCACCAGTCTCTGCCGTCCCTGGGATTCTCCAGGCAAGAACACTGGAATGGGTTGCCATTTCCTTCTCCAATGCATGAAAGTGAAAAGTGAAAGTGAAGTTGCTCAGTAAGCATCCAATTCTTCGTGACCCATGAACTGCAGCCTATCAGGGTCCTCCATCCATGGGATTTTCCAGGCAAGAGTACTGGAGTGGGTTGCCATTGCCTTCTCCGATGACCAACCTAGACAGCATATTAAAAGCAGAGACATGACTTGTCAACAAAGGTCTGTCTGGTCAAGGGTATGGTATTTCAACCATAGTCATGTATGGATGTAGTCATGTATGGACGTGAGAGTTGGACTATAAAGAAAGCTGAGTGCAGAAGAATTGATGCTTTTGAACTGTGGTGTTTGAGAAGACTCTTGAGAGTCCCTTGGACTGCAAGGAGATCCAATCAGTCTATCCAAAAGGAAATCAGTCCTGGGTGTTCATTGGAAGGACTGATGTTGAAGCTGAAACTCCAGTACTTTGGCCACCTGATGCGAAGAGCTGACTCATTTGAAAAGACTGATGTTGGGAAAGATTGAAGGTAGGAGGGGAAGAGGACGACAGAGGATGAGATGGTTGGATGGCATCACCAGTGTGATGGACATGAGTTTGAGCAAACTCTGGGAGTTGGTGATGGACAGGGAAGCCTGGCACGCTGCAGTCCATGGGGTCACAAAGAGTTGGACACGAGTGAGTGACTGACCTGAACATTAGTATATAAAACACATGGAATGTGTGTTTCTGCTATATGCCGAGGATCAATGCTATCAATAAATACAAGGAAGAGAGAAAAAAACTTCACAATTTATACAACAAATGTTTGTTAGCCTCTTGGTATGGGTGAAACCATGGTGGTCGCCGGAGGAAACAGACAAGATGCAGGTCCTTTCTGGAGAGGATGAAGAAGCAAAAAGTAGCTTCCACTGTGTCCCAAACAAGAGTAGCCCCACAGTGCTGCAGGAGGTCAGAGGGCAAGGGCTGTCTCATGGTGGGGGGGAGGGGAGCGGGGGTGGGGTCAAACCTCCAGGTTATCTGGGTAAAGGCAGCCTCAGCCTTGACCTCCCTCACTCCCTTGCACTCCTGATCACATCCTAAACACTGCACATCGGGCCATTGCTGCCTCTTCCAAAAATGGTTTTGGGGTGAGGAGGGCATTTTTGCTTTTTAACAACTGCAAAAAGAGAGTAAGAGCCCCTCCTTAAAATCACTTACTTTGTACCAGGACTAGACCAAATGCTTAAAACACATGATCCCATGGATGTCTCACAAAGCCCTGGGGTGGGGAGGGGCCGGTGCTGTCTCCCTCTCAAACAGACGAGGAGCCCAGGCTCAGGAGGGCCCGTGAGCTCAGGGCACGGGGCCGAGGTGGGGTGAGGACCCTTTATCGAGCCCATGCCCACAACCACTTCATCATTCTGCCTCCACAAGGGATGGGCACTATTCTAGGGAAGGAAGGAGAATTTCCTTCTTTTTAGATGCTTTTTAAAGGAAAACACTGAGTGCTTTTTTGGGGTCGTTCCTCAAATTTTGTGGTTTCTCTTGAGTATCTGGCTTTCAGAGGTGATTTGTGATATGGGTAGCATGTTTCATAAAGCTTCTTATAATTAACGCTGCTGAAAATATTAGGATGGTAAAAGAGTAATTTCGGTTTTGTGTTGCTTAACTTTGCTGTTTGATAATGGAATACACTCTTTTTTTTTTTGGAATACATTCTTATATAAATGTGGTTATGTTATACATCATTTTAATTCACATTTATTGCTGTATGTATTTTTCTAATGAGTTATTAGTTTATTTTATATTTACTTTAGACTAGGGAAGTGATGTTAGACAAAAAGCAAATTTGAGCGATTTTCTTATTCAAGTTCAAAATGAGTCGTAAAGCAGCAGAAACAACTCACAACATCAACAACCCATTTGGCCCAGGAACTGCTAACCAACGTACGGTGCAGCTGTGGTTCAAGAAGTTTTGCAAAGGAAACATGAGCCTTGAAAGAGAGGAGCCCTGTGGCTGGCCATTGGAGATTGACAACAACCGAGAGAATCATCGAAGCTGATCCTCCTACAACTACGTGAGAAATTGCTGAAGAACTCAATGTCAACCATTCTATGGTCATTTGGCATCTGAAGCAAATTGGAAAGGTGAAAATAGGTGGGTGCCTCATGAGAAAGTGAAAGTGAAGTCACTCAGTTGTGTCCAACTCCTCATGACCACGAGGGCCATCCATGGGATTTTCCATGCAAGAATACTGGAGTGGGTTGCCATTTCCTTCTCCAGGGGATGACAGAAAAAAATTTTAAATCATCATTTTGAAGTGTCATCTTCTTTTATTCTATGCAATGACGAACCGTTTCTCGATTGTGACATGTGGCAAGAAGTGGATTTTATGTAACAACCAGCGATGAGTATCTCTGTGGTTGGACTGAGAAAAAGCTTCAGAGCACTTCCCAAGGCCAAGTTGAGTTCAGTTCAGTCACTCAGTCATGTCCAACTCTTTGTGACCCCATGGACTGCAGCACACCAGGCTTCCCTGACCATCACCAACTCCCAGAGCTCCCTCAAACTCATGCAAATCAAGTCGGTGATGCCATCCCACCATCTCATCCTCTGTCACCCCCTTCTCCTCCTGCCTTCAATCTTCCCAACCATCAGGATCTTTTCCAATGAGTCAGTTCTTCACATCAGGTGGCCAAGTTATTGGAGATTCAGCTTCAGCATCAGTCCTTCCAATGAATATTCAGGACTGATTTCCTTTAAGTTTGACTGGTTTGATCTCCTTGCAGTCCAAGGGATTCTCAAGAGTCTTCTCCAAAACCACAGTTCAAAAACATAAATTCTTCTGCACTCAGCTTTCTTTATAGTCCAAATCTCACATCCATACATGACTACTGGAAAAATAATAGCTTTGATTAGATTGACCTTTGTTGCCAAAGTAATGTCTCTGCTTTTTAATATGCTGTCAAGGTTGATCACAGCTTTTCTTCCAAGGAGGAAGTGTCTTTTAATTTCATGGCTTCAGTCACCATCTGCAGTGATTTTGGAGCCCAAGAAAATAAAGTCTGACACTGTTTCCATTGTTTCCCCATCTATCTGCCATAAAGTGATGGGACTGGATGCCATGATCTTCATATTTTGAATGTTGAGTTTAAAGCCAGCTTTTTCACTCTCTTTCATTTTCATCAAGTTCTTTCTCTTTAGTTCTTGCTTGCTTTCTGCCATTAGGGTGGTGTCATCTGCATATCTGAGGTTATTGATATTTCTCCCGGCAATCTTGATTGCAGCTTGTGCTTCATCTAGCCCAGCATTTTGCACGATGTGCATTAAATTGCATGTAAGTTAAATAAGAAAGGTGACAATATACAGCCTTGACATACTCCTTTCCCAATTTGGAACTAGTTCATTGTTTCATGTCCAGTTATAACTGTTGCTTCTTGACCTGCATACAGATTTCTCAACAGGCAGGTCAGGTGGTCTTGTATTCTCATCTATTGAAGAATTTTCCAGTTTGTGGTGATCCACACAGTCAAAGGTTTTGATGTAGTCAATAAAGCAGAAGTAGATGTTTTTCTGGAATTCTCTTGCTTTTTTGATGATCCAGTGGATGTTGGCAATTTGATCTCGGTTCCTCTGCCTTTTCTAAATCCAGCTCGAACATCTGGAAGTTTATGGTTCACATACTGTTGAAATCTGGCTTGGAGAATTTTGAGCATTACTTTACTAGCATGTGAGATGAGTGCAATTGTGCAGTAGTTTGAACACTGTTTGGTGTTGCCTTTCTTTGGGATAGGAATGAAAACTGACCTTTTCCAGTCCTGTGGCACTGCTGAGTTTTCCAAATTTCCTGGCATATTGAGTGCAGCAATTTCATAACATCATCTTTTAGGATTTGAAATAGCTTAGCTGGAATTTCATCACTTCCATTAGCTTTGTTTGTAGTGATGCTTCGTAAGAGCCACTTGACTTTGGACTCCAGGATGTCTGGTTCTAGGTGAGTGATCACAGCATCATGGTTATCTGGGTCATTAAGCCAAACTTGCAACAAAAAAAGGTCATGGTCACTGTTTGGTGGTCTGCTGCTGAAATGATCCACTACAGCTTTCTGAATCCCAGTAAAACCATTACATGTGAGAAGTATGCTCAGCAAATCAATAAGACGCACCGAAAACTGCAATGCCTGCACCTGGCATTGGTCAATAGAAAGTGCCCAGTTCTTCTCCAAGACAATGTCCAACCACACATCACACAACAAATGCTTCAAAAATTGAATGATTGAACTACGAAGTTTTGGCTTATCTGCCATATTCACCTGATCTCTCGCCAACTGACGGCCACTTCCTCAAGCATCTCAACAACTTTTTGCAGGAAAAACACTTTCACAACCAGCAGGATGCAGAAAATGCTTTCCAAGCATTCATTCATTTATGCTATGGGAATAAATGAACTTATTTCTCATTGGCAAAAATGTGTTGATTGCAATGATTCCTATTAATAAAATGTACTTGAACCTAGTTCTAATGATTTAAAACTCATTGTCTAAAGCTACCAACTAAACACTAAGTTGGTCCAACTAACACTAAATTGGTGTTTGCGCCAACTTAAAAATACCCAGAAGTGGCCCCTGCCCCACGAGGTCCGTGCTCTGTCCTGCAGGGGTGCAGAGTCAGGGTGACTGTGTTTGGGTCCACAAGGGCCTGTGCACCCCATTGGATGATGGTCAAGTGGGCATGGGGCACCCTGAACAGGGACAAGGGTGACCAGACACCAAAGCCTTGACTTTTATTCTACAAACAATCATGGACATGCGTCTTCAGGACTCATGTTTCTGTCCATCGTCAAGACTTCCAACCCTTTCCTTCTCAACTTAAACGAAGATGCTCACAGTATGAAAGTTTCATGGAAACTGTCTTTAGCATAATAAAAACAAGCAATTTATCTGATTAAAGAATGTCAACAGCAAGTGCAGTGTCATTTGTGTGGTGACACATTGTAACCATCCTTCCCAGGAAGAAGGGCTTAGAACTGGGGGAGGGTGTCGCAGGAAAGCACCTGTGTTTAGTGTGTTTAATGTACAGCTCCAGGACCATCACTCTTGTCCTTTCAGATGTAGATGCAAATTAGACCTAACACAGTGGTTATCAACAATAACTTCTGCTTCTCCTCTCTTGCATGTTCCGTGAGTACGGTGGGAGAACGGGCCATTGTGAAAAAGGGGTGCTGTGAGCCTCAGGGTTGCAAACATCCACAGCAGCACCACTAATCATCACTGGAATTGGACGTGTGATAGAAGCTATATTACAGGTGAATTGATTCAGAGATCAGCTGGGTGGGGTGAGAAACACAGCCCTCCGGACACCTTCAAGACCCTCACTGTGTGTCTTGCATGCTGGAATCCCATAGGGGAGGCAAGGAGGCACTCAGTTTCCCACAAGGCTGGAAAACACAGGTGACCTTGGGTTACGAAGTGCCTACAGGGTTTGGGTTTGAAAATTCGTGGGATCCTCCAGTGGTCTCTGACAGACCCTGAGCCATGGGTATGTGAAACAGGCTTAAGTTAGCTCAGCTAAGGAAATAAGATCTAGACCGAGACCGGTATTCACATCGAAAAACTGAATTTTCCCGTAAAACTCTCCTGTGAGCATATGAAACACACTCACTGAAGAACAATAACAGAATCCAGAATCTCTACAACCTAACATTCACAATGTCCAGGATCAGTCCAAAATGACCTGTCATCTGAAGTATCAAGAAAATGGAATTTGTTCTCAAGACGAAAGAGAAGCAATGAAGCCGTATCTCAGTATGAACCCAAGATGGAACCCACAGGCAAGACTTTGAAGTGAATATTGTAACTATTGTCTGTGAAGTGAAAGAAATATGTTTTAAATAAGTGGAAAACAAGACATCTCATCAGAGATACTGACACAATTTTTTAAAAAACCAAATGGCAATTTTAGAACCGAAACCCCCCAAAATTTCTGAAATAAAAATTTCATAGGAATAGACTTAGCTGGAATAGATGACTGTTCACCACACCATGGACTATGCAGTCCATGGAACTCCCCAGGCCAGAGTACTGGAGTGGGTAACCTTTCCCTTATCCAAGGGGTCTTCCCAACCCAGGGATCGAACCCAGGTCTCCCGCATTGAAAGTGGATTCTTTACCAGCTGAGCCACCAGGGAAGCGCAGTGAAGTGGGAGGGCCATTCCTTCCAGTTTCTTCAGATCCCTGCAGTGTGGCTGTGACAAGCAGGAAATGACTGATCCCGGACATGTGTGCAGCGCCCAGGGGGCTGTGGAGGGAAGGGCCACCAACAGCCCAGGGCCAGGCAAGGAGGCCCCCTCCTTGGAAAAGGGACACTGGACACCAGGGTCTGCCAGGGATGTGGACGGGGTGTGTCAGATGTGGCATCTCATTATTGAGATGATGGTATTGTGACTAGAAAGATTCTCAGACTTTAAAATTATGGGTAGAAAGACCTTGTCAGCCACACAGCTATTGATACAGAACAGCCCTCAGTTCAGTTCAGTTTAGTCACTCAGTCATGTCCAACTCTTTGAGACACCACAAATCGCAGCATGCCAGGCCTCCCTGTCCATCACCAACTCCCGGAGTTCACTCAGACTCATGTCCATCAAATCAGTGATGCCATCCAGCCATCTCATCCTCTGTCATCCCCTTCTCCTGCTGCCCACAATCCCTCCCAGCATCACAATCTTTTCCAATGAGTCAACTCTTTGCATGAGGTGGCCAAAGTACTGGAGTTCCAGCTTTAGCATCATTCCTTCCAAAGAAATCCCAGGGCTGATCTCCTTCAGAATGGACTGGTTGGATCTCCTTGCAGTCCAAGGAACTCTCAAGAGTCTTCTCCAACGCCACAGTTCAAAAGTATCAATTCTTCGGCACTCAGCTTTCTTCACAGTCCAACTCTCACATCCATACACGCCGACTGGAAAAACCATAGCCTTGACTAGGTGGACCTTTGTTGGCAAAGTAATGCTTTTTAATATGCTATCTAGGTGGGTCATAACTTTCCTTCCAAGGAGCAAGCATCTTTTAATTTCATGGCTGCAGTCACCATCTGCAGTGATTTTTGGAGACCCCCCCAAAATAAAGTCTGACACTGTTTCCCCATCTATTTCCCATGAAGTGATGGGACCAGATGCCATGATGTTAGTTTTCTGAATGTTGAGCTTTAAGCCAACTTTTTCACTCTCCTCTTTCACCTTCATCAAGAGGCTTTTGAGTTCCTCTTCACGTTCTGCCATAAGGGTGGTGTCATCTGCATATCTGAGGTTATTGATTTTTCTCCTGGTAATCTTGATTCTAGCTTGTGCTTATTCCAGCCCAGCATTTCTCATGATGTACTCTGCATATAAGTTAAATAAGCAGGGTGACAATATACAGCCTTGACATACTCCTTTTCCTATTTGGAACCAGTCTGTTGTTCCATGTCCAGTTCTAACTATTGCTTCCTGACCTGCATACAGATTAATCAAGAGGCAGGTCAGGTGGTCTGGTATTCCCATCTCTTTCAGAATTTTCCACAATTTATTGTGATCCACACAGTCAGAGGCTTTGGCATAGTCAATAAAGCAGAAATAGATGTTTTTCTGGAACTCTCTTGCTTTTTCCATGATCCAGCAGATGTTGTCAATTTGATCTCTGGTTCCTCTGCCTTTTCTAAAACCGGCTTGAACAACTGGAAGTTCATGGTTCACATATTGCTGAAGCCTGACTTGGAGAATTTTGAGCATTACTTTACTAGCATATGAGATGAGTGCAATTGTGTGGTAGTTTGAGCGTTCTTTGGCGTTGCCTTTCTTTGGGATTGGAATAAAAACTGACCTTTTCCAGTCCTGTGGCCACTGCTGAGTTTTCCAAATTTGCTGGCATATTGAGTGCAGCACTTTCACAGCATCATCTTTCAGGATTTGAAATAGCTCAACTGGAATTCCATCACCTCCACTAGCTTTATTCATAGTGATACTAAGGCCCACTTGACTTCACATTCCAGGATGTCTGGCTCTAGGTCAGTGATCACACCATCGTGATTATCTGGGACGCGAAGATCTTTTTTGTACAGTTCTTCTGTGTATTTTTGCCATCTCTTCTTAGTATCTTCTGCTTCTGTTAGGTCCATACCATTTCTGTCCTTTATCGAGCCCATCTTTGCATGAAATGTTCCGTTGGTATCTCTAATTTTCTTGAAGAGATCTCTAGTCTTTCCCATTCTGTTGTTTTCCTCCATTTCTTTGCATAAGAACAGCCTTATTGATTTCAAATTCCGACCAGCTATAATAAGACTCCAAAAAGTCTTGTTTGGAATAATGGAATAAAAAGATTCCATTTTATTCTTTAGCTAACCCTTTGAAACTCTCCACAAGAAGTTATTAACAGCATTTTTTCCCCATTTTGATAGAATAGTTGAAACATCTATGGCTCGTTACAAAGCAGTAATTGAATGAGTGGTTTAAAGGAAACTATGAATGCTCTAAAACTATGAACAATCTACATTGATCTAAACAGCTGGATTCCAAACAACCTGAAATTCTTTTTCAAGTTACCAGAATTTCCTGAGTATGGTTGAAGTTGCATGTGGCAAAAAAATAAATGCCATGTATATATGTACCCACTCATATTCATGCATACATACATTTTTTGTTGTTGACTTAAATTCTTTCAGACTATGAGAAGGTAGAATAAATTACCCCTCACAAATATATTAGTTTTAAATTATGAACTTGCTGTAATGTGAGAGCCTTAAGTGGTGAATTGGAAAAAAAAAACAAACCTTATTCTAATTTTTCCCCCCTCTATCTTTACCATCTGGCGCTGGCTCCGATGGTAAAGAATCTGCCTGCAATGCAGGAAACCCAGGTTTGATCCCTGGGCCAGGAAGATACCCATGCAGAAGGGAATAGCAACCCACTCCAGTATTCTTTCCTGGAGAATCCCATGGACAGATGAGCCTGGCCCATGGGGTCACAAGAGTTGGACAGGACTGAGTGACCAACAGTTTCACTTTAAGTGGTGAATTGAAAAAAAAAAACTTATTGTTGTAGTTACATTTTTCTCCTTTATAATAAAGGTACTTAATCATTCCTCTTTAAAATATATTTCTATTCAAGGAATGAAATATGATGTGTTTTAGTGAAGCTGGGATCTTCTGAATCCAGATGTATGTTAGAGGGTGTGGCAGTACAGAGACTTTTTGCTTAACTTCCCTAACCATTGAGTCCTGGAGAAGGAAATGACAACGTACTCCTGTACTCTTGCCTGGAATATCCCATGGACAGAGAAGCCTGGTAGGCTACAGTCCATGGGGCCACAAGGAGTCGGTTACGACTGAGCGACTTCAGACTTTCACCTGTTGAGAGAAAGAATGCATTTCTCTCAAGGGAGACTTCCATGAGAGCAAAGCAAAGAAAGCATCAGTAAGAAATCATAAATGTTAAAATTGTCGTATAAAAGATACATTTAAAGATGGATTTTTACAAGATTCATTTTTCGGTGGTAGTGTTTTAACTGATCATTACAATTTGTTGTTCTTTAGTTGCTAAGTTGTGTCCAACTCTTTTGCAGCCCCTGGACTGTGGCCTGCCAGGCACAATCTTCAAAGTTCTTTTTTGCTCATTGACTCCCTAAAATAATTTTGGAAATGTGTTCATTCACACAGTTTGTGTTGACATCACTTTTTATTGTAAGTGTAGATAGTTACAAATGATGCATCTTTGGCATTTAAGCAAGTGTTTACATTTAAAAACGGAACTGTGACATCACTCTTTCAAATGCATGGAATGGCATTTAAATTCCACCATTTGATAACCTGTCATCCATTTTTAAAAATACATAAGGAAGCTCTTCAATATTTGAAAATTTGCCTTTCTTTTTGCTAAATTATAATTTTTGAGAGGTAAAACAACTTTCATGAAGATATGTAACAAAGATGTGACAAAATTTCTTTTCAAGTAATTAAGAGGGAAGATACGGTGTGAAAGATATTAAGAGCTGCTCAGAGTATTTCAGGACCTACGTGTTTGCTGGTGCTGCTAAGTCGCTTCAGTCGTGTCCGACTCTGTGCGATCCCATAGACGGTAGCCCACCAGGCTCCCCCGTCCCTGGGATTCTCCAGGCAAGAACACTGGAGTGGGTTGCCATTTCCCTCTCCAATGCATGAAAGTGAGAAGTGGAAGTGAAGTCGCTGAGTCGTGTCTGACTCTTAGCGACCCCATGGACTGCAGCCCACCAGGCTCCTCCATCCATGGGATTTTCCAGGCAAGAGTACTGGAGTGGGGTGCCATCGCCTTCTCTGGACCTACGTGTTTAGAGGCGATTTAACACAGAAATGTTAGGGTGGGCTATCTGGGTTATATATAAAAGTGGTTAAAGCCTGTAGCACAATAAACTACACCCTTTAGTGTTCTTGGGAGTGGTTATGTAGCTGGAGTACAATGTAAGCTGTTAGTGGTTCCAGCTTGTTGGTGTTAACGATGTCAGTTGAAAATCATTATCTAGACGGTTGGTGTAAACAATGTCTGCTGTTGACAGTGGTTATCTAGTTGGTTGGTGTAACAATGTCAGCTGTTGAGGGTGGTTATCTAGCTGGACACTAAAGCGTGTCATGCTATTGTGGCAAAAGGCGCTGGCCACCGGCTTCATTCGTCACCCGGTGCGCACGGGCCAGGCGTGCAGGTTGTGCACTGCGCTAAGGAGGTGGGCCAGGTTCTCATGCGGCAAGGCCCTCAGTGCCCTCCATCTGGCTCTCAAGAAGTCCTCGGGCAGGTGCACAGCGGCCGGGCAGCATCCGCCGCACTCCAGACCAACAGGTCAGCGCCTCAGCCCAGGAGCGCTCAGGAAAGGCCTGCTTCCCGCCTAGCTTGGACCGAACGGCTTCCGCTCGGGCCTTCCCTGCCCAGGGATGTCATTGGTCGCCGACGGAGTTGGGCCACCGAACGCCGCCAACTCCCTCTCGCGCCCTCGCCGCAGAATGACGTCACCGGGCCCTGCCGCGCCGGGGGCGGGGCCTCGGAAGCCTCCGCCCCCCCGCGCCTCACCTTCGTGGTGGTGTCATCATCGGGCCCCGACACATGGTGACGCCATCAGGCCTCGACGCACGGTGGAGAGGCAGGGCGCGCGGGCGGTGCCTCAGCCGGGTTGGCGCTGAGGGGAGAGGGCGGGGAAAGGCGGTGAACCGAGAGGGGTCGGGGAGGGGCGGGAAGGTGGCGGCCAGAGCATGGCGGACCAGATCCCTCTGTACCCGGTGCGCAGCGCGGCGGCCGTGGCCGCAGCCAACCGTAAACGCGCGGCCTACTTCAGCTCAGCGGGGCCCGGGCTGGGGGCCGACAGGCCCAGCAGGTAACGACGGGGCCGCCCCAGCCTCCCGCCCCGGCGCCCTTCCTCGCCGGCCCGACAGGGGCAGCCCAGGCGCGCCCGGACCTGGGCAAGGCGTCTGCGCTGCGAGAGGTCCCCCGACCCGGAGCTCCCCGGCCGGGCTCGGCGGAGAGAGGGGGCTGTTTCGGGTTCGGGGTCTGCTGCCTCTATCGGCGCAGGCAGCATGGGTCCAGCGGCGCCCGTCCCCACGGCGCCCGTCTGGCAGTTGTTAGCCTCCGAAACTTGAGCGTCTCCGGAAGATCGTGAAGATGGCAGACACAACTCCTAGTCAGGCTTGGAAATGCAGACCTTGTTGGGAGTCACTTCACAAGTGGAAGAGCACGTGAAGACATTTCAGTTTGTTTCCTGAGAACACTTTTTACTTAAACATATCTACAAAATACCTTTTGTTGACAAGAATTTTTGCTCTTTAACAATGGGAAACGGAGATTCAGAAAGGTTGAATTGTTTCATGTGAGCACGGTTATTAAAGTGGTATAATTTAAAAGTGGACACCTTTGATTTAAAGTGGAAATCTCATACCCTAGTTGGATTTAGTTCGTACTTCTTACCCAAAGGGAAGGCTACCCCTATGATACATATGATACATATGATATGGTTAAGGAAAGAAACCTATAAAAAGGGGAAATAGTTGTTAAATTTTTATTTCTGAAGGATTGTAGAAGTAATCTGCCTTTAGCACACAGAAAAGGTACGGATTTTAGTACTCAGTTGCTTCAGGATTCAAGTTTTAGAATAACTTTTGGTTTGGGCTGTTTGAGAGGCCATATAGTCAAAAGAGTACTTATAATGTTACAGAGCTGAATTGAATCTTGGTTCATTTACATACTAGTTTGATCTTGGGTAACTTAAACTGTAAGCCCTAATTTCCTCTGCTCTAAAATGGGGGCAGTATTTTTTCTTGTAGAATTGTTGAGGGTACAGGAGGAGTTAGTAAGGAGCCCATTTTTAGTGTTGGGCCCTGAAATGGAGAGGTATGGTTTCTCCTTTCTTCCTTGTCATTATCTATAAGAGTCACTGTGTTAGTCTTCTAAGTAGTTGATTTTAAGAAATAGTTTTTGAAAGTGTGCCACCTCTTTCACAATAGATTTCCCTCAAAGTTCTCATCTGCCAGTTTTTGACTTATACATTTTAAAGCTTCCCTGGTGGCTCAGACGGTAAAAGCGTCTGCCTACAATGTGGGAGACCCAGGTTCAATCCCTGGGTGGGGTAGATTCCCTGGGGAAGGAAATGGTAACCCACTCCCGTTCTATTGCCTGGAAAATCCCATGGATGGGAGCCTAGTAGGCTACAGTCCATGGGGTCACAAAGAGTCAGACATGACTGAGCAACTTCACTGAATGTGGTATATATACATTTAGGATTCCTATGTCTTCAGGCAGATATTTCTTTTATTGTTGTCTCTGGTAACTTTTTTATGCTCTGGAGTCTCCTTTAGTAGACTAGTGTAGCCACTTCTGCTTTTTGTGGATAAATGTTTGAGTCATATTAGCAGTGTTCTTGCCTGGAGAATCCCAGGGACGGAGGAGCCTGGTGGGCTGCCGTCTATGGGGTCGCACAGAGTCGGACACGACTGAAGCAACTTAGCAGCAGCAGCATTCAACTTATCTGTGTTGAATTTGAAGTGGGTTGCTGTTGGATCATGTTTTCTCATCATTCAGTCTGTCAATCTCTGTCTTTTGGTTGGTGTATTTAGGCCATTCAAGGTGACTGTTGATACATTAGTGTTTAAGTGTGCCACTTTATTAATCTGTTTTTCTGTTTCTTATATTTCTCTTGCCTTCCTTTTGCTTGAATGTTTTTGTGATATCGCTATAGTGTTTTTTAGGGTAGGCCTTTGTATAGTTTTTGTAGTGTTTGCTCTGGGTATCACCGTAGTGTATTGGTATCAGTATTTTACTATATGGAGTGATTTGTGGAAACTTTGTTTCCACAAATTTTGGTTCCTTTACTTCACTTTCCCCACCTGCAACTTAAATGTCATGTCCTTATATATGTATGTGTGTTTGTTGGATTGTGATGTAAAATGTATTTTTTAGATAAAAAAGTTTGCAGGTCACTATAGACTGGCAAATAAAAGCACAAATTAACTTGACAAAAAATCATGTCCTGAGTATCTGATGATGTTAAACTTTTTGTTTAAATTATCAAGTATGGTTTGTAAGACTTGTGATGGTAAGGATAGCTTGTTGAACGTACCCATATTTTTGCTCGTTTTTTTCTTCCTTCCTGCTGTTCCAGGTTTCTCTTTTTTAAATTTCCTTTTTGTTTTAGGACCTTCCTATAAGCAGTCTTAAGATTTCATATTATGATGTCTTTATTTCTCCTTTATTTCTGAAAGATAGTTTTTATTGGATAGAGAATTCTTTGTTGCTACATCTTAGTACCTGAAAACTCTTGTTCCACTTCCCTTCAGCTTTCATAGTTTCTGATTAGAAGTCTGCTGTCATTCCAATTGATGTTCTCCATAGGTAATGCATCATTTTTCTTTGGCTGCTTTCAAGTTTTTTCTTTGTCTTTAGTTTTCAGAGGTTTAATTATGAAGTATCTTGGTATGATTTCTTTGAGTTTAACTTGTTTGGTAGTCGCTAAGCTTCTTGAATCTGTTGGGTTTTGTGTCACCAAATTTAGGGAGTTTTTAGTAATAATTTCTTCAAGTACTCTTTCATGCACACCTCTCTCTTATCCACTTTCAGGACTCCAGTGATACAGATGCTGGGTCTTTTGTGTTTTACGTAATTCTTCCCGCCCTCCCCCCCCCCCCCCAGTGTCTATTCTCTGTGTTCAGACTGTGTAAATACTATTTATTTGTTCTTAATTTCCCTAGTTCTATCGTCTGTCATTTTCACTCTAAGTGACTTTCACTTTCACATAGATCCCATCCAGTGAGGTTTTTGTTTCTAATGTTGTATTTTTAAGTTTTATAATTTACATTTGTTTGAAGAGAATTTGAAATTGATTGTTGAAGCATTTTTATGTTTGGTGCTTGAAATAATTGTTACACCATTCTATATCTGAGTTAATCTTAGGAGTGATGTCAGTTGGTTGTCTTTTCTAATTCACATTGTCAGTGTTTTGATTCTTTGGATGATGGATAGTTTTTGATTGTTTCCTTGATACTTGTTCTTTTATATTAGGAGAATGCGGGCCATATTGATATCTTTAATTCTAGCAGATGATAACCCTGTTTAGATTTAGCACATAGGTCCTGGCCTACTTTTGTTGGCCTCAGTTCTAACGACAGTTTAGTTCACAGGGCCTCTGTGCTGATTTTTGGTCTGTTGGTTTATGTCGTGCTACCAGAACTCTTACTTGTCTCTCTCTATGCTGCTGAGGAGAAGGGATTTCCCCAGGCTCAGGGTCTCTTGGTGAGTGGTGATGGTGTCATCCCATATGGATGATGAGACTGTGTTGGATGGACAGTGGCTGTAGCTGTCGCCTCTTCATCTGTGCCTCCTAACTTCCCTGGTGTGTCTTGGTGGGAGAGGAGACTCAGCACCACTGTGGCCAAGAGGCTATGTGTGGCTGAATTGTTTTTTGCTCGTGCCTGTGTCTGCTGTGGCATCTTGAGGAAGATTAGAAGCATTTCAGGCCATGGATAGAAGCCATTTCCTGAGCTGGCTGTTTCTGTGTTTGTTGATGCTGCCTGCCCCAGCCTCACCCCCACCTCCCCACCCCCCACCCCCCCACCCGCACCCCCAGTGAGAAAGGGAAGTCTCAGGCTCACGGACATGGAGACATCAGGGAAGGCCTTGATGTCTGAGGCCTCTAACCTCTTGTTGTGGCAGGGGCCCTAACCGGTGCCACTTGGATGCCCCCGTGTCCCTGGGTGGGATGTGGGAGTCTCAGGCTGGTGGGGTGGGACACTGCCTCCTAAGGCCACTTGTCAGTCTTGTCCTGCTGGTGGTGGACTCTCAGGGGAGTGAGGGCCTTCCTGGGCTGCCTTTTCTTGCTAGGATGGAGTAGGCTGTGCTGGGCCTGTGTCCTTCTGTTGGGTGGGGTCTCATAAGGTGTCCTCCCATTGTTTTCCTCTGGTTCTGGGTCCCCAGTCCGCCCAGCTCTCTTCCTCGCATTCTCACCACCCTCCAGAGCTCTCCTGGCTGGCTCTTGCTTTATTTCCAGGGTTTGTATTGATTGATAGTTGTTTTTAGGGAAGAGGAACAGAGAGAAATGGATTGTGACTTAAAAGTTGTGTTCCTGTATTATTTTGTGAAGTTGGTTTTGGTTGTATTTTATCATGGTGACATTTATGTATAGTTTAAAAAGTTAACTGGTGGTGAAAGGCTTCTGATAGTCATTGTTGCTCTCTACCAGTCACCTTCTCCCCAGCTTCTCATTCCACTGGCAGTTACTTTGTACTCTTTTAGCTATTTCTTGTATTTACAAATCTCCATTATTACAGTGACTATTCCTGACTTGTGTCAATATCTGAAATGACGTGACTTCTAATTCAGTTCAGTTCAGTCACTCAGTTGTGTCTGACTCTTTGCAACCCCATGGACTGCAGCGTGCCAGGCTTCCCTGTCCATCACCAACTCCCAGAGTTTGCTCAAACTCATGTCCATCACATCAGTGATGCCATCCAACCATCTCGTCCTCTGTCGCCCCCTTCTCCTCCCACCTTCAGTCTTTCCCAGCATCAGGGTCTTTTCCACTGAGTCAGTTCTTCACATCAGGTGGCCTTCTAATACCTTCCTTGATTTCAACCCCAGCCAGAACAGAACAAGATGCTCCTGCCAGGCTCATACAGTACTCTGCTTCCCTTCACAGCACAGAGTGCACTTGACTAATTGCTCATCTTCTCATTAGACCTTAAATTCCATGAGTAGAGTGGCAGTGATGGCCAGGCTTTACCCTGATTCCTCTCCCCATGAGATGAGTGGGGAAGTGTTTTCTTCTCTTTCCCTTTCTGGAAGGCATTTTGTAAAGTTGGTGTTACTTTAAATGTTTGGTAGAATTTTCCAGTGAAACCATCTGGACCTGGAGATTTCTTTTTAGGATGTTTCAATTTAAAATTCAGTTTGTTTAATAGTTATTGAACTATTCAAAGGATCTGTTTTGTATTTGGTGAATGGTGATAGTTTGTGCTCATGACCAGTTGGTTCATTTTAACTGAGTTGCTGTATTTATGTGTATAGACTTGTTTATAGTATTCCTCTATTTTATTTTTGCTGTTATTTCATTCAGATGTTGGTGGTTTGTGCCTTCACTTTTTCTGTTGTTGTTCGTTCTTGCTAGAGATTTGATCTTTTCAAAGATCCCTCTTTTATTTTACTTATGTTTTCTAGTTTTCTTTTTCCAACTTCATTACTTTCTTTGTTTACATTATATTCATTTTTCTCTTCTCATTTCTTAAGGTGAGATCTTGGATTATTAATTAGAGACTTTTCTTCTTTTTTAATGTAAATACTTACTGCTGTAAATTTTCCTCTTGGCACTGACTTACCTATGTCCAACAAATTCTTGTGTTTTGATTTTCTCTGAGACATCCTGTCTGACCAGTGGATTGTTTAGTAGTGAGTTTGGAAAATTTACTGTTATATTCTCGCATGATTTTTTTGTAATCAAAGAACACAATTTGTATGATTTCAATTATTCTAAATTTGGTGCAGTTTGTTTTGTGACTGAGGATATGATCTATATCAGTAGAAATCCTGGGGCTCTTGAAAAGAAAGTACTTTGTGCTGTTGTTGGGTGAAATGTTCTGAAATGCAGTTAGATCCTGTTAGTTAATGGTGTTGAGTTCTTCTCTCCTTGCTGGTTTACTGTCTGGTTGTTGAGGGTGGATAGTTGAGGTCTCTTAACTGTAATCATGGATTTGTCTGTTTCTCCTTATAGTTTTACCAGTTTTTGCTTCACATATTTTTCAGGTCTATTTTTGGTGCATTCATGTTGGAATTGCTTATCTTCTTGATGGACTGACATTTTTATTATAATTAAATTTCCCTGTCTGTTGCTGGTAACTTTTTTGCCCTGATGTTTGCTTTAACTGACATTATTGTAGCCACTCCTGCTTTTTTTGGATTGATGTCTGCCTGGCACATAATTTTCCATCCTTTTACTTTCAACCTGCTTTTAGTAAAGTGAGTTTCTCTTCGTTGATATGTGGTTGGTTATACTTTTTATCCACTCTGCCATTGTGTGTCCTTGAGCTGATGCATTTAGAACATGTACATTCAGTGTAGTGATTGATTAGTTAGGGTTTACACCTGCCATTTTACTTTCTGTTTTCTGTCTTTTGTTTCTCTCTTTTCTTTTTCCTGCCTTTTTTAACAGTCACTTGAGCATTTTTTAGAATTCCATTTTGATTTACTTGTGGTGTTTTACATTGGGTCTCTTTGTATAAACACTATGTAGCAGTAGTTCCACATGTTATAGTCAGATCAGATCAGTCGCTCAGTCGTGTCCAACTCTTTGCGACCCCATGAACTGCAGCACACCAGGCCTCCCTATCCATCACCAGCTCTCGGAGGTCACTCAGACTCACATCCATCAAGTCAGTGATGCCACTCATCACAGTATACTCCTGTTGATATTTCATCAGTTTGAGTAAAGTGTATAATCCTTACCTTATATCCTTTTATTCCCACCACTGGTAACGTAATTATGGGCATACCTTATTTTATTGTGCTTTGCAGGATTGTGTTTTTTTTTTTTTTTTTTACAAATTGAAGGTTTGTGGCAACCCTGCATTGTCAGTTGATGGTTAGCATTTTTAAGCAATAAAGTATTTTTCAGTTAAGGCATGTACTTTTTTTAATACATAATGCTGTTGCACACTTGGTAGACTTCAGTACATTGTGAACATAACTTTTATATGTACCAGAAAACCAAAAAATTTATTTGACTCACTCTATTACCATATTTGCTTTATTCCAGTGTCTAGAACTGAGCCTATAGTATCTCTGAGATATGCTTGTGTCTTATAAAGTTATATGTTAAGTTTTACATATATAAAAGTAGTTACATATTTCCCTTACATACAATTAGAACTGCTCATCAATGTTAGAAGTTTTACTTTATCTCTCAAACATAATTTAGAAAACATAAGAGGAGAGGGACAGCTTATTATAATGATTCATATTTTTGCTGCTTCTGTTGTTCTCTTATTTCCTGGTATACCAAAACTATTTTCTTGTTTCTGTTCTGTTTTAAGAATTCCTTGGCTATACTTTGAGGATGAGTCTGCCGAAAACAAATCTCTTAGTTTTTCTTCATCTGAGGATGTCTTATTTCCCCTTCATTCTGTAAGGATATTTTCATCATATATGCAATTTCAGGTTGACAGTTCTCTCAGCACTTGAAAAATGTCACTTCTTTTTGGGTTCCATGATTTCTGATGAGAAATCTGATGTCATTGGAATGATTTCCATTGTAGGTATGATATTTCTCACTAATTTCAAACTTTGTCTTTGGTTTTCAGTGGTTTGATTTTTATGGGCCTTAGCATAGATTTGAGTTTATACTGTTTCACTTAGTTTCTTGAATCTTTTTCAGTTAGAAGTTTTCAGCATTTATTTATTTATTTGAATACTTATATTTGGACAATCTTTCATCTCTTCTGCTGATACTCTAGTGACATCTTGTGAGAGCTTTTCTTTTAGTCCCACTTGGTCATGAGTTCTGTTCATTTTCTGTTGAAATTGGGTGATTTCTGTTGTTCCATCTTCAAGCTCATTGATTTTTTTCTCTGTCTCCTTCATTCTGCTGCTGAGCCTGTCCATTCAGTTTTTAAGTCTTATTTTTTTTCTAGTTTCAAAATTTCCAGTTGATTCTAATTCATATTAGCTGTTTCTTTGCTTAGTTTTTCTAATTTTTTCTTATGTTTCAAGCATGTTTGTATTGCCCATTGAAACACTTTAATGATGAATGTTTTAAAACTCCTGTTAGATAATTTCAGCATCTGAATCTTTTTCATGTTAGTATCTTTTGAATCTCTTCTCAGGGTTTTGGTATGAGTGATTTTTGATTGTATCCTGAACATTTTGTTGGTGTTGTGCTATAAGGCTATGGACCTTATTTAATTGAGAAAGAAATGGCAACCCACTCCAGTACTCTTACCTGGAAGATTCCATGGATGGAGGGGCCTGATAGGCTACAGTCCATGGGGTCGCAAAGAGTCAGACATGACTGAGTGACTTCACTTTCTTTCTTTCTATAGTTCCTTTTGGAGAAGGAAATTGCAACCCACTCCAGTGTTCTCGCCTGGAGAATCCCATGGACGGAGGGTCCTGGTGGGCTACAGTCTATGGGGTTGCAAACAGTCAGACACAACTAAGCAACTAACATACACACACACACACACACACACGCACACCTTATTTAAGTCTCCTGTTTTATCAGTCTCTTTTAAAAAGAGACTCATGCTGAGAACAGACGGCTATTGTCTGATTATCTCTAAAATATTAGTGTGTTTCTTGGTAGAGGAAATACAATTTTTTTTTTCAGTGTTAGTTTTCTCATTGAGTGTCTACACACATTTTTCTCTGAATCTAAAAAATTTTACAATTATTATGATAATAGATATTTTACTGTTTTCCTTTTCTGTGATGGTCTGTAATTAAAAGCTTTTTTTAAAGTACAGAATGATTGTTAAGATAGCATTTATCAAAGTAACCAGGTCCAGGATTCCTTGGAATCAGAGATATATTCTTATAATACATAGCATTTCCTTTAAAAGAACTATTTCATGCAAGTTTATAAAATTCTTTATACTTAACCAGAATAGAAATGTTGTGCTTAACTTTCTAAACTAACAGTATTAGCATGAAGATAGAGTTGGTGATTGGAATAGCACCTTTTGGGCAGCTGGAGTATGTGTCCTTAGCTTAACTGGCCTGCTTGTCTGCAAATTTCTGGATTGGTATTTACATACATTAGATATTGTACCATTAACTCTGGAGACTAGTGATAAAGAATTCGCCTGGCAGTGTAGGAGACAGAGACATGGGTTCAGTCCCTGGGTCAGGAAGATCCCCTGGAGGAGGAAATGGCAACCCAACCCAGCATTCTTGTCTGGAGATTCCCATAGGCCTAGGAGCCTGATGGGCTGTAAGGGGTCGCAAAGAGTTACATGACTGAAGTGACTTAGCATGCATGCACCATTAACTAATTCAGAAGTTTGTCTCAATATATAGTGTTGGTGTAATTTCTTATTGAAGAAATTGGTGTTCGGTTTTTATAGAACATTCTATAAGAGGAATCATAGGTCAGTAAAGCCTGACTCTTGTTGCTTGTTTTTGCTCCTGGTGTCAAGGCATGTGGCTCCAGCACTGGTCCTTTAATTTTTTTGTTTTTTAAAAATATTCCCCTTTTCATCTCCTCTGCTGTTGTAGGAGGGAAGGAGTTCTAATTTCTCACTAGTTCATAGTTTTGCCGCTTATTAATGACTCATCGCAACACAGTTGAACTTGGAAGCTGTATTTGTTAAAGAAAATATACATTTTTTATAGCATTTCATTGCCTTGTTTTTGTGCTTTATTAACGTGTAGGCAGAGAGGGAGTATTTATTTTTCTTAAAGAAGTTTTAAGCAGTAGGCATATTTGAAGTGTTTTTCTCCCTTTAGTATCAGTTGACTTCTCAGAAATGTTTCTCATCAAAATGGAAACAATAAGGCTGTTGGATACTTAAGATAAAAATGTGAGTTTAAGATAGTTATTGTACTGACCTACTTTTACTTGGATACATGTAAATTATGTGCCTTCCAGTACTTGAATGTTTTGTTGAACGTTCCTAGTTTTTTTAAACCTTCCGCAGCAGTGGGGAGAGCTGTGGTCAGTTCTCAGCACGGTGGGCTCTTGGGTTCCGTATCATCCATTCTGTCCTTTGTTCACATTGTTTTTACTCATTTAAAAAAAAACATGTTTCCAGGATTATACTTAATTGCTGGAAACGTTGATTTTTCTTGAGTGACAAACCAATTAAGTGTGTATGACACCAGGCAACAAAGACACTTAAGATTCTCTGCTTATCTTGTCTCTGAAAAAATCCATTATTCATCATCTTATTGTTTTTAAATACTGAGGTAAAATTTTCAATACAATAGGAAAATTGCTTTGGAAATGGAATAAATTGCTTGCCAGTTCAAAGGCTCCCTTTCTGAGGTTGAGGTTACTAAACATGATGTTGCTTATATTCATTATCTTTCAGACTCTCATTGTACTGCTTTTCTAGCATTAAACATGATAAGATTGTGACTTTTGCTAAAATGCAGCATAATCACTAAAAGAATTTAATGAAGAAGACTAAAAATCTCATTTTGTATACTATGTTATAATATCTGTAAGTGGTGGTTTGAATTTTAATTGCAATTTGTATAAATATCCATTTTCTTGTTGACTTTTAAAAGAGGTGCTTTTACACAGAAGTAAGAAAAAGGAATTTTTGAGAGGAAAAATATTAATTCTGTTTCAGATTGTGTACTTTTTGCCTAAATCATCTTAAGTGATAGGTGGCTTGCTTTAAGGATGTTCCATGGTGGAATTGAGAGTAATTGGAGTTGTTTGTAGATTTGATGAGTGATGAAGACAAGTATCCCTTTGATTAGGGGAGTGAAGTGTTGAAGACGGGTGTCAGTAGTGACTGCTGCTTCTCTGGACATTTGCTTTAAGCAGAGGTCTTCTGCCTTCTTGGTTTTAGTAATGATACAGTATTCGATCATGAATTAAGCAACTCTAATTGTTGATATGAAGGTTTTTCCATGCGTTTTGGGTGACTAGCAGCATGGTGATCATCATCTTTGTAGATATATCTTACATATATTTTTAATTTTCATGAGGTAATTAGAACCTGTGGTTAAAGTTAAATTACATTGTAAAAAAAGAAAAACGCTTTCGATGCATCTTCACAAATTATTCTCCCCAAAAGTTGTTCACTTTCTTACTGCAATTAAGAGTGCCTGGTTATCCAAGACTGTTGGCTATGCCAGATGTTAAGAATTAATTTTTTTCAGTTATTTTAATTTGCATGTTTTAAGAGTCCTTTTTGAAAACTAAAATTATTCCCAGGCTTAAAACCTTTCATTGCCTTCCTCTGCTCACTGAGCGCTTCATTTTCGTTTCCCAGACCATGAGGCTCACTCGCTCCAGCCACACTGGCTGTCTCCCCTCCTGCAGTCCTCCAAGCTCCACAGCCCCTTCTCTGTCTTCCTAGACCTTCGTGTGGTTGGCTGCTTTTCATCCAGGTGTCACTTGTTGAGACTCAGCTTCCTTGATGATCCAGGAAAAGCCTTCCTGTCACTTCCAGTCTTATCACTTTCTTAATTGTCTTCCTAGCAATTAAGTGTCCTGTGAGTCCCTGAGCTGTGTATCGCAGGGGCTTTGTTGCCTCTTTGCTTCTGTACCCGTGGGGACACTGCTAGCACGTAGTGGGCACTCAAGTATGTGTTGAAAGAGTTGGAGTTCCTAATGTGGTGGAACATGATTTTCTTAGTTGTTTGTTTTTTTTTTCTTTGTGAATTGTCTTTGCTCATCTGTCATTGGAGGCATTTGCTTTTTTATCGATTTGAGAGAACTGCCTGTGTAGCATCGTTTTTCTGTTATACGCTGCATTTATTCCTCCTGGTTGCTTGTTTCTTTTAAGATGTTCTTTGATGATACAGATTACAGACCTACATTGTACCTGGCCATAGTAAGGACTCAGTAAACATCAGCCATCCATTTCCCTGAGCTTCTAGTCTAAGAGGCCTTCAGGGGTTCTTTCCCCAATATTCTGGCTGTCTAGTTGAGCACCCCACTCCCCATATTCACTCTCTTGAGTGAATTTGCCCTGTGTGTCAGGGTGCAGACTCTCTCTGTGGCAGCCAGCAGGACGACGAGGGGAAAGGGCCTCATGGTAAGTTCAGGCAAGACCGCATTGTAGGAATTACCTTGGCAGGCTGGGGGTGTGCGTAGTGATGAGGGAATATCCATCTGCCAGTGGTTTCTTGGCTGCCAGGGAGCAGGGTGTTATCAACAATAACTATAGAAAAAAATTTTTTTTTATTATACTGTTGTTTCATTGACTATGCTGAAGCCTTTGACTGTGTGGACACAACAAACTGGAAAAATTCTTAAAGAGAAGGGAATACCAGACCACCTTACCTGTCTTCTGAGAAACCTGTATGCAGGACAAGAAACAACAGTTAGAACCAAACATGCAACAACAGACTGGTTCAAAATTGGAAAAGGAGTACGTCAAGGCTATTTATTGTCATGCTGCTTATTTAACTTATATGCAGAGTACATCATGAGAAACGCTGGGCTGAATGATCACAAGCTGGAACCAAGATTGCTGGGAGAAGTATCAACAACCTCACATAGGCTGATGATACCACTCTAATGGCAGAAAGCAAAGATGAACTAAAGAGCCTCTTGAGGGTGAAAGAGGAGAGTGAAAAAGCTGGCTTAAAAGTCAGGATTCAAAAACTAAGATCATGGCATCCAGTCCCATCACTTTATGGCAAATGGTTGGGGAAACAGTAACAGATTTTATTTTCTTGGGCTCCAAAATCACTGTGGATGGTGATTGCAGCCATGAAATTAAAAGACACTCCTTGGAAGAAAAGCTATGACAAACCTAGACAGCACATTAAAAAGCAGAGACATCACTTTGCCAACAAAGGTCCATCTACTGAAAACAGTGGTTTTTCCAGTAGTCATGTATGGATGAGAGTGTTGGACTGTAAAGAAGGCTGAGTGCCGAAGAATTGATGCTTTTGAACTGTGGTGTTGGAGATGACTCTTGAGAGTTCTTGGACAGCAAGGCGATCCAACGAGTCAATCCTGAAGGAAATCAACCCTGAATATTCATTGGAAGGGCTGATGCTGAAATTGAAGCTCCAGTACTTTGGCCACCTGATGCAAATAGCTGACTCTGGAAAAGACCATGATGCTGGAAAAGATTGAGGACAGGAGGAGAAGGGAACAACAGAGGGTGAGATGGTTGGATGGCATCATCAACTCAGTGGACATGAGTTTGAGCAAGCTCCGGGAGATGGTGAAGGGCAGGGAAGCCTGGTGTGCTGCAGTCCATGGCGTCATAAAGAGTTAGACATAACTCAGTGACTAAACAACAAAAGGCATAGGTAATATGAGTTACAACTTAACCATTTTTGTTGTTGTTCAGTCACTAAGTCATGTTGATATTTCTCCCGGAAATCTTGATTCCAGCTTGTGAGTTATCCAGCCTGGCATTTTGCATGAAGTACTCAGCATATAAGTTAAATAAGCAGGGTGACAGTATACAGCCTTGACAGACTCCTTTCCCAGTTTTGAACCAGTCCATTGTTTTCATGTCTGATTCTCACTGTTGCTTCTTGTCCTGCATACAGGTTTCTCAGGAGACAGGTAAGGTGGTCTGGTAGTCCCATCTCTTTTCAGAAATTTTCCACAGTTTGTTGTGTTCACACAGTCAAAGGCTTCAGTGTAGTCAATGAAGCAAAAGTAGATTTTTTTTTTTTTTTAGTTCCCTTGCTTTTTCTGTGATCCAGCAGATGTTGACAATTTGACCTTTGGTTCCTCTGCCTTTTCTATCTAAATCCAGCTTGTACATCTGGAAGTTCTCGGTTCATGTAGCTTAGTATGAGAAAGTTAGCTTAGTATGAGGAGAAGAGAAAAGTATAATTAGTAGAACTGGGCCAGCACTTACCCTGAGTGAAACCCTTACCATAGACAGGAGACAGCTTGCCCCACCTCAGTGCTCTGATCTTTCCTCTCTCCAGGTACCAGCTGGAGGATGAGTCTGCCCACTTGGATGAAATGCCACTAATGATGTCTGAAGAGGGCTTTGAGAATGACGAAAGTGATTACCACACTTTACCACGAGCTAGGATCACGCGAAGAAAGAGAGGCCTGGAGTGGTTTGTCTGCGGGGGATGGAAGCTCCTTTGTACCAGGTTTGTCTCCCTTTGCTGCCTAACCTCCTGCTCAGCGAGGTTACATTGTTATTTATAAGCTTAGCTTCTCAGCACATTTGTTTCCATGTCAAACTAAAGAAGCCACTCTAAATGACATCCTGGAGAGTGTAAATAACCTTAGTCAAAACCAAACAGTGCTAATCCAAAAGGGACAGAAAGCCAAATTCACTTTTCTTGTCACATGATTTAATGTTTAAATCCTGGAGAAGGAATTGGCAACCCACTCCAGTATTCTTGCCTGGAGGATTCCATGGATAGAGGAGCCTGGTGAGCCCCAGTGCATGGGATTGTGAAATGTTGGACACGACTGAGTGACTAACACTTTAAAAGATGGAGACAGTTAGTGACTCTGTAATTAATACATGGTAGAATTGATTTTAGTCACTGTATTGATATTTGTAAATTGATACTTATAAATTGTGTTCCTTTCTTTTCCATCTATAATTTTATATGTACCCCTTGGCCTCTGTGGAGGATTGGTTGTAGGACCCCTGAAAAGTGAGAGTGATAATCACTCACAGGTGTCCAACTCTTTGCGACCCTGGTCTGTAGCCTACCAGGCTCCTCTGTTCATGGATTCTGCCAGGGAAGAATACTGAAGTGGATAGCCATTCCCTTCTGCAGGGGATCTTCCTGACCCAGGGATCAAACCCAGGTCTCCTGTGTTGTGTTTACTGTCTGAGACTCCAGGGAAGCCCTCTAGGAGCCCTGCAGTTACCAATCAATGGATGCGCAGAAGTCTCTTACATAAAATAGCCTAATATTTGCATGCAGCTACACACATCTTCCTATATTCTTCCTCGTTAGTATTTTTGTTTTTTCAGTTAAACGTGTATTTTTTTAGATTTTTTTCTATTATAGGTTACTATAAGGTATTGAATATAGTTCCCTGTATTGTATCCTTGTTGTTTGTCTGTTTTATATATAGTAGTATGTATATGTTTATCCCAAACTCCTAATTTATCCCCTTCCTCGCCACCCCCTGCTACCTCTTTGGTAACCTCATCTTCTGTATCTGTGACTCTATTTTGTAAATAAGTTCATTTGCATCATTGTTTAGCTTTTGCATATACGCACTATCACATGATATTTGTCTTTCTCTAGTATGATAATTTCTAGGTCCATTCATGTTGCTACAAATGGTATTATTTTCACTCTTTTTTATGGCTGAGTAATATTTCATTGCATGTATGTCCCATATCTTTATCCATTCCCCTGACGGTGGACACTTTGGTTGCTTCCATGTCTTTGCTGTTGTAAACAGTGCTGCAGTGAACATTGGTGTGCATGTATCTTTCCGAATTAGAGTTTTCTCCAGATACATGCCCAGGAATGAGGCTGCTGGATCATATGGTGATGGTAGTTTTTAAGGAACTTCCATACTGTTCTCTCTGAGCGTCTCTGGTGGCTCATATGGTAAAGAATCTGCCTGCAATTCCATACTGTTCTCCCTGAGCATCTCTAGCGGCTCAGACAGTGAAGAGTTTGTCCACAGTGCAGGATACCTGGACATGATCCCTGGGTTGGAAAGATCCCCTGGAGAAGGGAATGGCAGTCCACTCCAGTACTCTTGCTTGGAGAATTCCTTGGACAGAGGAGCCTGGTGGGCCACAGTCCATGGGGTCATAGAGTCAGACACGACTGAGCAACTTTCAGTATACTGTTCTCCCTAGTGGATGTACTGATTTACATTCCTACCAGCAGTGTAGGTTCCTTTTTCTCCACACCCCCTCCAGCATTTATTATTTGTAGACTTTTTAATGATGGCCCTTCTCACTAGTGTGAGATACCTGTGGTACCTTTTATAAATCTGTTTTGAACTGGATTGGTCTAAGACAGTTGTGTCAGACCCAGAAGCAGGGTCTGGAGATAGAGGTTGAGCCTTGTTGTTATTGTGATAGTAGAGGCCCCTCAACGATGACTTTCCTAAAAGCATCAGTAGGCGTGTGGCGTAGGCCTATGACGGGGAAAGGAGTGGGAGGTACCTTGGGGAAAAGGACAGTTTTGGAAAGGGAGGCTTATACTCCTTTTTTTTAGGCAGCAGAAAAAATAAGGGAGGAACAATGAAATCATGTTGGAGAAGATGACTTTTATCCTTGATTGGGACCATTAGTTCATTTAAGTTAGATGGTGTCTGGGATACAGATGAGGACTAAAAACAAGAGAAGGTTGGCCATTCTTTGGTAGAGATCATCAGTAATGAACAAAGGAAAATCAATAATCATGCATTTGTATCAAACCTAGCATATTGTATTACTGTTTGTCCATCAGGGAGAGGCTTGGCCATTACAACACCAGCTGTGGAAGCGAGGCGGTGGTTACGGTGGAAACGGTGGCCAGTGTTGTCGGTTGAGGAGACAGCTGCAGTGGATGGGTTTGGGTGGTACTGTCTAATGGTGTGGCATGTGTTCTTCATTAGTGTGGGGTGGAGAAAGGAGTTGGACTTGACCCCATGGTGCCGTCTGAGGTTTGCATTTTCACCATGGTTGAAGCCAAGAACTGGAAGAGTCCCTGTCATGAGAGTTAAGGGGAAAGCTAGGGGTTGAAGAAGAGTCTGACTTGATGAGCCAAAGCCTTTCCTCCCTCTCTGCTCCATGGACTGGGAGAAGTGCCAGGACAGGGCCTTGTGGTCTCCATGCAGTAGGTCCGGATTTGCCATCTTCCAGTAGAGAACACCCCCCAAAGGAATCCTGCAGTGGAAATGAGCATCTGTTGTGTGTGGAGGATCCCTGGGTGACAGTGTTTCTGAAGACTGAGGGCGTGGGGGCAGGCACGGATGGACAGGCAGCTGTGAGGACACAGCGTGGTCTCGTGTCTACAGCGTGAGCTCCACAAAGGTGGCTTGTGCTGTAGAAGTGGCGACTTAACCTGTTCTGGTCAGATATTTGCCAGGAATTGTGAGCATTAACAACACTGAGTATACGTTGAGTTATTTTTGGTCTCTTACAGGGTTTTGTTTTTACCAAATGGAACATAGGCAAATTTGGGATTTCATTTGTAGTATTCCTTTTCTTACTGAAGATATATTTGAAAATATAGATGTTAGCAGCAAAAAATGTTTTGGGGAAATTAAAACAGCTGAGTAACATACACTCGACGTGTATGTAAAGTCTTTATCTTAAGAAATGGTGATCAAGTGGGCACAGCTGACTGAGCCGTCATGGCGGCTTTACTCATGAGTGTCTCTTTCCATGTGGACCAGAGTGACCTGAGACGTGGCCACACTTCATGTTCAGGAGACACCTGCTGCACCAGGAAATTGTTACAGAAATTAAAACTACCTTACAGGACAAAGTTTACAGTTAGCAACTTATATTGGTCTTATTTTCTTTATTTCTTAACAGATTTCCAGTTTTGAATATTCGTTAACCTTTTTATTTACTAAATACCAGGGATTATAACTCGTATGCTTGGGGCTTCCCTGGTAGCTCAGATGGTGAAGAATCTACCTGCAATGCAGGAGACCTGGGTTTGATCCCTGGCTTGGGAAGATCCCCTGGAGAAAGAAATGGCTCCCCACTCCAGTATTCTCGCCTGGGGAATTCCATGGATAGAGGAGCCTGGCAGGCTACAGTCCATGGGTCGTAGAGTTGGACACAACTGAGTCATTAACACAATGACAAGACATTATAAAATTGTGTTAGTAAAATTATTAGGTGGTGGATCAGAAAGTAGAAGTTGTGTAAAATTAGTTTAATTGCAGGAGAAAATGTTAGTGAATATTGTAGTAAAGGTAGCAAATAGTATTATTGAGTTCTAGATATTTCTGTGTATTTCTACTTGTAGATTCTGTGAGTAGTAAGGCTTACTTTAAAATTGTTCTTCTTCAGAGATTAAGTCGGCTTTAATTTCTTCATGGCTTAAGATCTGCCTTCTCATTTTTATTATTTGGCAAAAATTCCAACTCTGACAAATTTGATTCTGAAAAATATTTTCTGTGATCTGTCTTCTAAAAGTTTGAGTGTCCTCCACATGGGTTATTGTGATGCACTCAGATCTGTAGTTCTGGGGGTGGAAGTGGAGCAGTAATGTTTTTCTCAGGAGATTTACATTTCACTCCCTATCAAAAATCACTTTGTCCCATGAAAGTGGAGCCCCTGAGTAGCATTTCCATATGAAGGGGCCTGTATCAAATGCTGGGATTATTCCTGGATCTCAGTGGCCTCTACCCTCTCAGTTAACCTGCTGCACGTTGGGAGTGCAGAAGCGTGGGAAAATGCAGATCTTTCAGGAGGACGTGAGTGCCCGGTTGCTTCTGGCTTGGTGACTGAAGATACTTGATGGGTGGAATATTTATTTGTTTATATAGGAAGCTCTAAATATTGGAAGTTAGCTAATTGTGGTCACTTAAAATTTTAGAAGATGGGATCTTGGTATGCAGATGCTTTATTTAATATTGGAGTACTACTTTGACTGTAGAGGCATCTGTGAAAAGTTACTAATCCTAAAATGTTTTAAAGTAAAAAGGATACTTTGTGCATTACTGAATTTAGTTTCAATTTGCATAGAAATAGGAAAGTGTCTTCAGAGTGATGACTCATTGAGGCAGCCTTCTGAGCCCCTGCCCTTGTTCTGGGTCCAGGCTCCTGACTTGTTCCAGAGCAGCTCTCTGCTGCTCCTTCTCACTCACCACTATTTACCAGTATATTTTACTGTTGTGTCTTTGCTTTCAAAAATTGCTCATGTTTACCTTCTCCCTTAGCTCTACAACTCCCTAAGACTTACATGTACTTTTTGATTACAAGTATTTTCTTTACTTGGTAGCACCTGTCTCTCTCGCTGTCTTCTGTGGATAATCCAGTGGCAGTTCTGGTAGCGCCCCAGGCTTTTGTCCACTTATTTAATCTTGGCGACGCCACTGGATTTCATCAGTTCAGTCGCTTAGTCGTGTCCGACTCTTTGTGACCCTATGGACTGCAGTACGCCAGGCCTCCCTGTCCATCACCAGCTCCCGGAGTTTACTCAAACTCATGTCCACTGAGTCAGTGATGCCATCCAACCATCTCAGCCTCTGTCGTCCCCTTCTCCTCCCACTTTCAATCTTTCCCAGTATCAGGGTCTTTTCAAAAGAATCAGTTCTTCACATCCGGTGGCCAAAATATTGGAGTTTCAGCTTCAGCATCAGTCCTTCCAATAAATATTCAGGACTGATTTCCTCTAGGATGGACTGGTTGGATCTCCTTGCAGTCCAAGGGACTCTCAAGAGTCTTCTCCAATACCACAGTTCAAAAGCATTAGTTCTTTGGCACTCAGCTTTCTTTATAGCCCAACTCTCACATCCATACATGACTCTTTGAAAAACCATAGCCTTGACTAGATGGATCTTTGTTGGCAAAGTAATGTCTCTGCTTTTTAATGTACTGTATAGGTTGGTCATAACTTTTCTTCCAAGGAGTAGGCCTCTTTTAATTTAAGGCTGCAGTCACCATTTGCAGTGATTTTGGAGCCCAAAATATAAAGTCTCTCACTGTTTCTACTGTTACATATATTTGTCATGAAGTGATGGGGCTAGATGCCATGATCTTAGTTTTTTGAATGTTGAGCTTTAAGCCAGCCTTTTCACTCTCCTCTTTCACTTTCAAGAGGCTCTTTAGTTCTTCTTCACTTTCTGCCATAAGGGTGGTGTCATCTGCATATCTGAGGTTATTGATATTTCTCCTGGCAGTCTTGATTTCAGCTTGTGCCTCATCCAGCCCAGCGTTTCTCATGATGTACTCCACATAGAAGTTAAATAAGTAGGATGACAATATACAGCCTTGATGTACTCCTTTCCCTATTTGGAACCAGTCTGTTCATGTCCAGTTCTAACTGTTGCTTCCTGACCTGCATACAGGTTTCTCAACAGGCAGGTCAGGTGGTCTAGTCCCATCTCTTTGAGAATTTTCCGCAGTTTGTGATGATCCACACAGTCAAAGGCTTTGGCATAGTCAATAAAGCAGAAATAGATGTTTTTCTCAAATTCTCTTGCTTTTTTGATGATCCAGCGGATGTTGGCAATTTGATCTCAGTTCCTCTGCCTTTTCTAAAACCAGCTTGAACATCTCGAAGTTCATGGTTCACGTCTTGCTGAAGCCTGACTTGGAGAATTTTGAGCATTACTTTACTAGCGTGTGAGATGAGTGCAATTGTGTGATAGTTTGAACATTCTTTGGGATTGGAATAAAAACTGACCTTTTCCAGTCCTGTGGCCACTGCTGAGTTTTCCAAATTTGCTGGCATATTGAGTGCAGCACTTTTATAGCATCATCTTTTAGGATTTGAAATAGCTCAACTGGAATTCCATCACCTCCACTAGCTTTGTTCTTAGTGATGCTTCCTAAGGCCAACTTGATTTCACATTCCTAGATGTCTGGCTCTAGGTGAGTGATCATACCATTGTGATTATCTGGGTCATGAAGATCTTTTTTGTATAGTTCTTCTGTGTATTCTTGCCACCTCTTCTTAATATCTTCTGCTTCTGTTAGGTACATACCATTTCTATCCTTTACTGAGCCTGTCTTTGCATGAAATGTTCCCTTGGTATCTCTAATTTTCTTGGTATCTCTAAAGACTAGATATCTCTAGTCTTTCTCATTCTGTTGTTTTCCTCTATTTCTTTTCATTGATCACTGAGGAAGGCTTTCTTATCTCTCCTTGCTGTTCTTTGGAACTCTGCATTCAAATGGGTATATCATTCCTTTTCTCCGTTGCTTTTCACTTCTCTTTTCACAGCTATTTGTAAGGCCTCCTCAGACAGCCATTTTGCTTTTTTTGCATTTCTTTTTCTTGGGGATAGTCTTGATCCCTATCTCCTGTACAGTGTCATGAACCTCCGTCCATAGTTAATCAGGCACTTGATCTGTCAGATCTAATCCCTTAAATTTATTTCTCACTTCCACTGTATAATCGTAAGGGATTTGATTTAGGTCATACCTGAATGATCTAGTGGTTTTCCCTACTTTCTTCAATTTAAGTCTGAATTTGGCAATAAGGAGTTCATGATCTGAGCCACAGTCAGCTCCCGGTCTTGTTTTTGCTGACTGTATAGAGCTTCTCCATCTTCGGCTGCAAAGAATATAATCAGTCTTATTTCAGTATTGACCATCTGGTGATGTCCATGTGTAGAGTCTTCTCTTGTGTTGTTGGAAGAGGGTGTTTCCTATGACCAGTGCATTCTCTTGGTGTTGTTGGAAGAGGGTGTTTCCTATGACCAGTGCATTCTCTTGGTAAAACTTTTATTAGCCTTTACCTTGCTTCATTTTGTACTCCAAGGCCAAATTTGCCTGTTACTCCAGGTGTTTCATTTCCTACTTTTGCATTCCAGTCCCCTATAATGAAAAGGACATCTTTTTGGGGTGTTAGTTCTAGAAGGTCTTGTAGGTCTTATAGAACTGTTCCACTTCAGCTTCTTCAGCATTACTGCTCAGGGCATAGACTTGGGATTACTGTGATATTGAATGGTTTGCCTTGGAAACGAACAGAGATCACTGTGTCGCTTTTGAGATTGCACCCAAGTACTGCATTTCAGACTCTCTTGTTGACTATGATGGCTACTCCATTTTTTCTAAGGGATTCTTGCCCACAGTAGTAGATATAATGTTAAATTCACCCATTCCAGTCCATTTTAGTTTTCTGATTCCTAATATGTTGATGTTCACTCTTGCCATCTCCTTTTTGACATCTCTTGGACTTTATAGCAACTCCCTAACCACCACTTTTTCACTATTAGTAGCAGAGAGTTATGAATAATTTAGTTATATTTTGGAAGTCTAGGATCCTTAGTTTTTTCTATACAGGATTATTGAGAAAAAATTAACTGTTGAATATGTGTTTTTAGCCTTTGGTATCTAATTTAGAGTTTATAGAGTACGACAGTTCAGAAGTTACTGGGATGTTAATTTCATGTGCTGCTGATAGTGGTGTCGATACTGGGGTTTTTATTCTACTAGATGTTTACAGTGTCATGTGACGAAGACAGTGGTTTTACATTTATAGAGCCTTTTACCGGTAGACCATGTTGATACCAGCATAAACTCTGGAAAGTCCACATTTTTTCAGTTTTATATTTATTTTTTCAAACACTGAGCTTGGCTATCCTTTGTTCATCTTAAGACTTGTCTGACTTTTTGCACATTAAGCCATTAGATTAGATAGTTACATGTTTCAGAAGAAAAATTCACATCTGAATGCATTCCTGGAGAGTTTCTCCTGTATCTGAAGTGTACACCACCGAGGACCATTGTCCCAGCTGCCATGCTGCCCGCAGCATGTTCTGTGTCCACCAGCCCTGCTCCACGGCTTCCCTGGGATGCTGGGACTATGCTTGATCTTTGGTGATCAATATGCTAGTCACTGGACAGGTGGCTGTTGAATCCTTGAAATGTGGATAGTGTGACTGAGGAACTGGACCTTTTATTTTACTAAGTAGTGAGTAATTCACACTAAAATAGCCACATGTGGAGAATGGATGCTTTATTAGACAGTAAGTTTTTGTGTAGTGTTGTAAGGTTGGATAAGATGGTTGGATGGCATTACTGACTCGAAGGACATGAGTTTGAGCTAGCTCCAGGAGTTGGCATTGGACAGGGAAGCCTGACATGCTGCAGTCCACAGGGTCACAAAGAGTTGGACACAACTGAGCGACTGAACTGAACTATAAGGTTGGAGAGCTAAAAACAGGAGGCTAAAAAACACATATTCAATAGTTTATTTTTTCTCTATAACGCTGTATAAAAAAAAACTAAGGTTCCTAGACTTCCAACATGTGAGTAAATTATTCATGACACTCTGCTACTAATAGTGAAAAGTAGGGGTTAGGGAACCTCTACGAAGTCACCTGTGACGTCACAAGGTCCACGGTGAGCTCCTGGCACAAGGCCCGCCTCTCTCAGGGAAGCACTGAGCTCTGTGCCTACTTCCAGACCTCAGGTTTTCTGAGCACAGCCAGGAACCTGGTGGATATTCAGAAGGAATAAACTCATTGCAATTTAAGCGCCTAGTGTATTCCCTCATACAGCACATCTAAGTGTTCTGTTTTTGATACTGATTTCTTTCTTTTTTTTTTTTTAAATGTGGTACGCTTCATGAATCTGCATGTTGTCCTCGCTCAGGGGCCATGCTGACCTTTTCTGTATCGTTCCAGTTTTAGCATGTGTGCTGCTGAAACGAGCACTGTAAAGTGATGTTTAAAGAATCACCTCAGAATGATTGGAGTAGAGGGAAGACCTGCAGTGATTTGACCTGAGTCCAGTTATGTCACCCTCATTTCATTGTCATGTTAACTGTGTCAGAGTGAGGCTAGGTGTGTCTGCCTCCTCCTGGTTGGTGGTTCTATTATTCTATCCTTGGCTTCAACTTCCCTTCCTAAATAAACCATTGTGAGTCTTTCTCTACATTTTGGACATTTTAATTAAACTGAATTGTTAATACTTAAGTTTAAATTCATGATTATTTTATGCTTAATAAAGATGAATTTGATACCTTTTCATCATTTTCTGAAGTAGTTTAAGAAAAGTTCTCCCACTAGAAGCTTTATACGCTCTACTCAAATATAATGGTTGAGTAGACGAGGGGGGCGTCCCAGGAAGGGGACGAGTTTGTATCCCTGGAGCCCTGGCACTTTTGGAGCAACAAGGGTAGATTGAGCATTAAAATCTGTACCTCATAGGTGAAAGTAACTATATGAAAATATAGTCAAGCTTTTACTACCATTTGAATAGTCCGATAAATGTTGGTATCCTTTCAGAATATTGCATTGAGTCATAAGTCTTAATTGTATATTAATGTTACTAGAAAAGTCATCTTTTAAAGGAGGAAAAAAGTGACTACCTAAGACAAAACAAGGATGGTCACTTTTTAATCAATGACGTCTAAGATCCTTTGTCAGAATCACTGAGTGGTGTATTGAGAATTACCAATAACATATGGTGACTCTCTTCTCAGTTTATACAGCATTGACTGCTTCAGAATGTTAGTGGTTTTATTTTGCCAGTGAGAGGGTCTAACCAGGGAAGGCAGTCTCCCTGAGGTTCCAGGAGTCATCACACACTTGTATAAACTCTTTCAGTACTTTTATGTCAAATTTAAATTAATATAGCTGACCCATTTTAAGAAAGCCCTTACTACTTAACAGTAGATAAGCCATTGGTGTCTGGTAAATACAGAAACAGTATTGGCTCTAGATATTTAGAATTAATTGTAAAACACTTAGAAAAGCATACACAACAAGTATCTTTTGTTTCATGCAGTTGCTGTGACTGGCTGATAAATATTTGTCAAAGAAAGAGAGAACTGAAAGCTCGTACGGTGTGGCTTGGATGTCCTGAAAAGTGTGAAGAAAAACATCCCAGAAATTCTATAAAAAATCAGAAATATAATATATTTACCTTTATACCTGGGGTAAGATTGTTAAATTCTTGAAAATGCATTGGCTATTAGAGATTACTTTGTTCTCATTTTTTTTCTGTCATTAATTCTGTCATATCCAAATCAGAGACCTTTGAACCATGGGTATTTCAAATAATTGTGAAATAATTCATATACTTTTCTCTTCTTTTTTTGTTTTCATATATGTTATTAATAGCCACATAGTCCCAGGGACAGAGGAGCCTGGTGGGCTTCCGTCTATGGGGTCACACAGAGTCGGACACAACTGATGCGACTTAGCAGCAGCAGCAACAGAGTTCAACTCAAGAAAATTTATAGTCTGATTATTGCCTTCAGTTCCAGATAAACATCATATTTATATCATTATAGAAATCAGATCAGATCAGATCAATCGCTCAGTCGTGTCCGACTCTTTGCGACCCCATGAACCGCAGCACGCCAGGCCTCCCTGTCCATCACCAGCTCCCGGAGGTCACTCAGACTCACACCCATCAAGTCAGTGATGCCATCCAGCCATCTCATCCTCTGTCGTCCCCTTCTCCTCCTGCCCTCAATCCCTCCCAGCATCAGAGTCTTCTCCAATGAGTCAACTCTTCGCATGAGGTGGCCAAAATACTGGAGTTTCAGCTTTAGCATCATTCCTTCCAAAGAAATTCCAGGATTGATCTCCTTCAGAATGGACTGGTTGGATCTTCTTGCAGTCCAAGGGACTCTCAGGAGTCTTCTCCAACACCACAGTTCAAAAGCATCAATTCTTCGGCACTCAGCCTTCTTCACAGTCCAGCTCTCACATCCATACATGACCACAGGAAAGACCATAGCCTTGACTAGCCGAACCTTTGTTGGTAAAGTAAGGTCTCTACTTTTGAATATGCTATCTAGGTTGGTCATAACTTTCCTTCCAAGGAGTAAGCGTCTTTTAATTTCATGGCTGCAGTCACCATCTGCAGTGATTTTGGAGCCCAGAAAAATAAATTCTGACACTGTTTCCACTGTTTCTCCATCTATTTCCCATGTAGTGATGGGACCAGATGCCATGATCTTCGTTTTCTGAATGTTGAGCTTTAAGCCAACCTTTTCACTCTCCACTTTCACTTTCATCAAGAGGCTTTTTAGCCCCTCTTCACTTTCTGCCATAAGAGTGGTATCATCTGCATATCTGAGGTTATTGAGATTTCTCCCAGCAATCTTGATTCCAACTTGTGTTTCTTCCAGTCCAGCATTTCTCATGATGTACTCTGCATATAAGTTAAATAAACATGGTGACAATATGCATCCTTGACGTACTCCTTTTCCTATTTGGAACCAGTCTGTTGTTCCATGACCAGTTCTAACTGTTGCTTCCTGACCTGCATACAGATTTTTCAAGAGGCAGATCAGGTGGTCTGGTATTCCCATCTCTTTCAGAATTTTCCATAGTTTATTGTGATCTACACAGTCAAAGGCTTTGGCATAGTCAATAAAGCAGAAATAGATGTTTTTCTGGAACTCTCTTGCTTTTTCCATGATCCAGCGGATGTTGGCAATTTGATCTCTGGTTCCTCTGCCTTTTCTAAAACCAGCTTGAACATCATTGTAGAAATAAATAAAGCTAAATAAAATTACCAGAAAATAAGTCATAAATTTTGACTGGGAATTTGTTTGGAGGAAATGTTGACTGTATATATAACGTTTAAAGCCTGCTAAGGCTGTCACTCAGGCGCATTTCTGGCTCAAGTCTGTGTGGTGTCTCTGGGTCCTGTTGCACACTAGGTTTGTTTGAGCCCTCTGAGCGTCTCTGGTGGGTAAGGGGTTTGATTCTAAATGCGATTTCACCCCTACTGCTGTCTGCTGGGGCTTCTTTGCCCTTGGATGTGGGGTATCTTTTTAGTGGGATCCAACATTCTCTAGTCCACAGTTGTTCAGCCGGGAGTTGTGGTTTTGGAGTTCTCGCAGGAGAAGAAGATGAGCCTCTTGATGAAAGTGAAAGAGAAGAGTGAAAAAGTTGGCTTAAAACTCAACATTCAGAAAACTAAGATCATGGCATCCAGTCCCATCACTTCGTGGCAAATAGATGGAGAAACAGTGGAAACAGTGGCAGACTTTATTTTTTTAGGTTCCAAAATCCCTACAGATGGTGACTGCAGCCATGAAATTTAAAGATGCTTGCTTCTTGGAGGAAAAGTTATGACCAACCTAGACAGCATATTAAAAAACAGAGACATTGCTTTGCCAACAAAGATCTGTCTAGTCAAGGCTATGGTTTTTCCAATAGTCATGTATGGATGTGAGAGTTGGACTATAAAGAAAGCTGAGCACTGAAGAATTTATGCTTTTGAACTGTAGTGATGGATAAGACTTGAAAGTTCCGTAGACTGCAAAGAGATCCAACCAGTCCATCCTAAAGGAGATCAGTCCTGAATATTCATTGGAAGGACTGATGCCAAAGCTGAAATCCAATTCTTTGGCCACCTGATGCGAAGAACTGACTCTTTTGAAAAGACCCTGATGCTGGGAAAGATTGAAGGTGGGAGGAGAAGGGAACGACAGAGGCTGAGATGGTTGGATGGCATCACTGACTCAGTGGACATGAGTTTGAGTGAACTCCAGGAGTTGGTGATGGATAGGGAGGCCTGGCGTGCTGCAGTCCATGGGGGTTGCAAAGAATCAGACACAACTTAGTGACTGAACTGAACTGCAGGCTGTGACAGTCAAAGTAAAATAACTTTTTACACAAACATGACTGAGCAACAAAATATCTACAAGCACTTTTAGATTTATTTTCTACTTCACAGTATACATTTCAGGCCTTGTTTTATTATTATATCAGTAGTTATCTTTAGGTATTATGCTAAATTTAAATTCTGAAATTTAAATATTTATTACTTTTTGTTATTGCCAGTGTATTTTGTCTTAAATTATAAAGCTGATAATGTATGTATTTAGAATAGTTGATTTATTTTTGCCTCATTCCCTATTTTAATAGATTTATTTATCTTTCTAAAGGCAAAAGCTGGTGCTGATTATTTTTCCATTATCAAAGTTTTTAACACATTTTCAGTATTAGGTCTTATGCTATTTTGCAAGAAATACTCAATTATGTGAAATGAGGGCTGCTTTCGCTTTCATGTTTTTATTTAAATAACCATGCTGACTTTATATTGGGCATTGATTAGCATCACTCTCCACCCCCATCCATCCAGTAGTTGTCAGATGCTTGATGTCTAATATGCTTCTTTATTAAAACATGCAAAACTAATGCCTCCATAATTAAAAGACTGCTCTTTTGTCAGGACAATAAAATGTAAACTGTCTTCCAGGCAGATAAATATTCTCATCTTTATTGAATGAAGCTGCTGTTTTCTCCTTAGGTTTAAATTATTAAATACTCCCAGATTGGCTAAATACTGTACATTTTTCCGATGCCCTCTGAGTTCACTCAGCAGACAATAGAAATAGAGTCTTGATTGCAGTGTCCAAGGGGGGCAGTGCAGCTTAGGTTTTGATCTGAATGAGTTCACAAAGCGTTCAGGATGGCTGTCCTGAAGAGACCTGTTGATGTGTCTGTACCACTGTTACCGTGGGAATGACTTTTTCCTTAGATTATCTCTTAAATTAGTCTTTTCATCTAAAATGTAGTATTTTAGAAACATTTGGTAATTGCACAGTAGGAATTCTATGCCATTTTTAGCACGAATGGCAATTTCTGAATTGCTAATAGATATAATTTATGCTAACTGAGATTTTAAAGAAATCACTGAGGAAAAAGAGAGCTTTCTTTCCTGCTGAGATTAATTTATGAAATGATTCAAAACATTTTAGACAGCAATTGAATGTGATTATAAATATAAATGTGTTATCAATGTAACTGATTTTTCAGTCACACACATAATTGTGTGATGTATACAGCTTCATTATATAAAAAACTGTGATTCCAGCCTCTTTAAGTCAACAATAAGGACTTAACCCATTGCTCTGCCCTTGTTAAAATTTCCATGCATTCCAGGTTGTATTTAAAAATGGCAACCAAGGAGATTTTGATTTACAATGTGCAAGTTTGTAAGTTTCATTGTAATTGTAGTGTGCTATTTAAGGTATTCCCATCTATAAACACAAGTTTTGTTTCATTTTGATTTTCAATTTAAATCTAATAAGTGAGGCATTTGTGAATAGAAGTCTGTTAATATACTAGATCTTGGATTTCCTTAAGGATTATTCTGTTTGAATTAAGAAACAAAAATGAAAATACAGGATTTGCATTCCTAAAAGATGCTGTTGAATGATGATTTTACTTTAGTTTATATTTGAACATATTGTTTAAGATCAACTACCAAGAGACTATAAAGAATATACAATTAGTTTTCTTCATAAAAATTGGTCTGTAATTTACATATTTTTATAATTTTCATTTCTTATACTTTGAGGGAAGTGAATGTAAGAGATTAGTGTTTTTTTTACATGTGTGAATGTATACCTGTAAATGATTTGCTTATTCACTGGATCTTTGTGAAGCTACCTAATATTCACATTCAGAAAATGTGGCTGTCATGTTTGAGTGTTTACCACTCCATAAATATAAGGTTGCACCACTTTCCCAAAAGATTTTTTGAATTTATGACTTACTAACATTGGGAAGGTTTTCCTGTGTGTCTTGGGTGATATGCATGTAGAGATTTCTGAAAGATGAATATGGAAGACTGCATACAAGGAAACAGAAAACCAAAAGGTTTAACATAGTTGAAAGTTCTTTTTTTCAGTTGATTTTAAATATAATTTGAGGTAATCTTAGCTCTTTTTTGTAATTTAGTTATTAGACCATTGTCAAAATTAAGTTTGTTGTGACTCAGCATATTCTCACTGTTGGTGGAAATACAGTTAGATATTATGCTGATTTTAATTAAGGTATGAAAGATTTTTCTTGAAGAGATTATATTGATTTTTTTTTCTTTTTTAGGTTTTATATGAACAATTCAAGTTTTTCTTGAATCTCTATTTTCTGATAGTATCCTGCTCACAGTTTGTACCAGCACTGAAAATAGGGTATCTCTACACCTACTGGGCTCCTCTGGTAAAAAGAAAAGATTTTGAAATTAAGTTAAATTATTAAGTATTTAAAATACAGTTTTAAGAGTTCAGGTGGTTAAAAGATAAACTGATAAGATTTTTGAAATGTGACATTGTTGCTGTGTGTCACTGCACTTTGTTAAAGGGTTTCTAGAGTCTTCTGCAGCCCTCCAGCTAGCTCGGCTGGAGACATTACAAAGCACTTTTGCTGGTGGGCTGGGGGTTCTCTTCGGCCCCAGGGGGGCAGCTCCATGTCCCAGCCCAGCTGGTTCCTGTGCTGGGAGAGAGCAGGCGCCCTGTGCAGAGTAGGTGTTGGGCAGAGGGCACAGCAGTTGCACAAGGCCCTGGCATGCTGCTGGAGCGTGTGGACGTGCGGCTGTGGTGGGAGGAGCCCACGGGGTGGTGGGCTGTCGGGTTTCCTCCTGAGTGGGATGGGGCCCGTGTCTGTGTGTGCATGGGTCACTCGATGGGGAGCCCTCAGGCTGACCCCGCAGTCCTAGCCAGCCACACAGCCGTGCAGAGAAAACACAGGTGACTTCTGCTGCTTTGTTTTCTGTCTCTTTTCTCCTCACTGGAGGTGGTTTTCTGATGTTTAACTTGAAGTACATATTAAGATGTGAGTTTTTTTGGGTACAGTGAGAATTGTAAATCTTACACTGTGCATTACTGTGTTCCTTAGGTAGTGTTTATTACTTTTTGTCATTTTTTGTTTTTGTTTATTGTATGCTTCACAACTAGTATAAATTGAAGGAAAAAAGTAAAACTAAATAGTAAAAGAATTTTCCCTTTTTTGCTAAAGTCCAATTTTCTCAAATACTTTGTTTTATTTTGTTTAAAGGGGTTTGTCTTGGCTGTCACTATCATGAGAGAAGCAGTTGATGAATTTCGGCGTTTCCAGCGAGACAAGGAAGTGAACTCACAACTGTACAGCAAGCTTACAGTAAGAGGTGAGCAAGACACTTTTGATCCAGTTTACCATTGGTTCATGTGATCATCATTCTATACTGAGCATAAATGCAAGAAAAGTCTTAGTTTTGTTACTGAAAATAGTATTATGCAATTACATGTTACCTAACTAATTTTCCTATAATACATATGATTTCAGGATAGATTTTTATTCTCTCGATGCTTGAATGTGTGTATGTATATATGAATATAAATGCATACACATGCCCGTAAACACATGCATGCACATGTACATATACAGGTGTGTGTATATATGTTTATATAAAAATAGTTACATATATGCTCTGTTACAGTTTGTATAGAATGCTTGTGTACTAGACACACATGAAACCCAACTTATGTGTACACATTGTAAAGCATAGCATCATCTCATTTAAAGTCTGTCTTTGCAATCTGTTTTAAACACAGTCATCAAGACCAGACATCTGGTACCATGGCCTGAAATTATACTTGGGGAGTAGGACTTCTAGCACCTGAAACAGATGTTGAGATCCAAAATGGAAGCCATTGTGTGCTGGCTCCCCCACACCCTTCACTTCAGGCTTGCACCCTTGTCCGGTTTATGTGTTAAGAGTTGTTTATTTGGTTTTCAGTCCACTGTAGAAGAGGCCGTGTGATAGGGAGAGAATGTGTGAAGCTATTATGATAAGCATGAGGACAGGAAAAGGCCAGAGAGAAACTCCGTGAAGATTCATAGCACTTGGAGCCTGTCTGGAAGCAGAGTTCAGAGTGGAGTGGTTTTTAGTCCCTTGTTGAATATATATGTTTTGGAACTCTGTTGTCTCCTTCTGTGGGTTGTATTTTTTTCTTTCTTCATGGTGTTCCCTGATGCACAAAAGTTTTTATTTTCATTAAGTCCCAGGTTATCTGTTTTTTTTCTTTTGTTGCTTATATTTCGGGGTTGTATCTAAGAAATAGTTTGCCAACCCAGAGTTGCAAAGATTTACTTCCATATTTTCTTTTAGGAGTTTTATAGTTTGAGCTACACCTGAATATAAATTCAGGTGTATGACCCATTTTCCTTTTGTATGTGGTATCGCTTTACATTCTTTTGCATGTGAATACCAAGTTGTCCCAGTATCATTTGTTGAAAATATTATGCTTTCTCAATTGAATTGAAAAATTAATTATTAAAAAGCTTTGATGCTTTAAATATTGGCATGGTAGAGGAAAGTTCTTTGTATAAAAAAGAAGGTTAGCTTTAGTTCTGAAGAAAAGACTCCCCAGAATGGCCAGGTAAATTAGGTATAACTTTGGTTCGTCTGTTTTAGAATACAGTGTAGATCTTGGCTTGTGTTTTCTGTTGTTTTATATTGTGAAATTTGGGCTATGCACTGTCTGTATCATTCACAAATGAACAGTGCAGTGATGTCAGCAAAATGAAGAGTAGGCAGCTCCACAGATCAATCAGGACCTGGCGGAGCTAACTTGTCAGGACTCTGAAAAACATCAGAGCCTTACAGCATCTGGGGGATTATTGAATCCAGGAAAAGGCCACTTGAAAATAGTAGGAAAGCTTCTTGGTGTTTTCACCTGCCCTTGCCCCACCCTGTCCCCATCATGGCACCCTCCTTGAAGATGGCAGCAGCCAGATCCTAATTTGGGACTCTGGACACTGACTCTGAAGAGTGCGGAGCAAAACTTATTTGCGGTGAATCGTTTTTGTCTGTCTAACCTGTGTGGGGGCTACCTTAAGGACTGACCCAGTTGGCTTGTCTGTCTCTCACCTAACCTGCAACTCTGGGCAGGAAAGCTGGAAAGCTGCAGGCGTCTCTTATTGTCTAGGCTGGGGTCCGGCTGCAGCAGCCGAGCAGAGATATCACAGCTGGGCTCACACACTAGCTGTCACAGCCAGGCAGGAAGAATCGAGAGGGAATCTGAAGTACCCCTGTTGGCCCAAGGCGGGGGGCGGGAGTGAAGCGGTTTGAAAACCACACTCAAGGCTGGATGCAGGCTCAGGGCAGGCAGAAGTGAAGGCTGAGGTGGAGCTGCGACCAGGGTTCCCGCACGGAACCGTCGTCTGTGGAGGCTGTGAGCAGCTGTGACTGCTCCTGTCTTCGTCCTTGCTCCCTTCACTTCCTCCTTCCACTGCCTCCTTTTTCCTCACATGCAAGGAGATCTCTTTTAAATACTGGTTGAATATAAGCTAAAGTAAGAAAGACTTGAGAGACCGCATGTGACAAAGAATACATGCTTTACAAAAATAGTTTAGAAAAGTCACCAGATATACATGGCTACAGCGTATACTAAGCAGCAGAACAAACCCAAAAGGGGGAAATATTTCATTTCCTGAGTTTTCAGATGATAATACTCAAAATGTCTGGGTTTCCACAAAAAATTACGGAGAATGCATTTCACAGAAGACATTAACAAAAACTGTCTCTGAGGAAGCCCAGACATTGGACTTCCTAGACAAACATGAACCTCACCCACCTCAGTTATGTTCTGAAGTTAAAGGAGATAGTGGACAGATGCTGAAAGATACCAGAACAGTGTGTTGGCAGATAGAGCATATCTGTAAATGTATGTCAGTATTTAAAAAAAAGCAAGAAATTCTAGTACTGAAAAACACAGTAAATGAAAAAGAAACTCACTAGAGACTTTCAGTAGCAGACTTGAGCTGGCAGAAGAAAGATCAGTGAGCCTGAGCCTCCAATCACTGAAAATGGTCCAGCCTGAGGAGCAGGGAGGAGAAGGAAGAGCAGTGAGCAGGTCCTGAGAGGCTTGTGGGGCAGCGTCAGGGGTACTGAGGTGCCCAGAGGAGTGTGTGCTGGAGGAGAGGGGAGATATGAAGGGATATGGCCATTGACCCCCGGTTTTGACAAAAGATACAAATCTACACATTGAGGAAGTTCCCTGAAGCCCAGGAGGGTCAGAATGGAGACCCACACCAAGACATGGCATCATCACATGGTCTAAACCCTGGGGCCACGAGCACAGCCTTCAAGCAGCTCGAGAGGTGGCTCCAGGCAGGGTCCTCGGCGGTGACGAGCATGCTGCAGGCTTCTCATCAGAGACCGGAGGGCAGAAGGAGTTGGAGAAGGGAGAACTGCCAACAGAAATTCTGTATCTAGTAAAGCTGTCACTCAGAAGTGAAGGCGAAATGAAGACCTGCCCAGATAAGTTTAGAATTAAGGACGAGCTCAAGCATATGCACACACACCCCTGCTTGTCCTGGCACTGCATAGGGTTGGCAGCAGGCGGTGACGTCGGTTGTCCGTCAGTGGATGAAGGGCGAGGGACTGATGGTCTCTTCATAGCTTGGGGTATTATTCAGCTATAAAAGTTAATAGAATACTGATACATGACAGAACATGAATGAACCCTGAAAATGCTGTGCTGTGTGAGAGAAGCCAAGTACCAGAGGTCGTGTATTGTGCGATGCTGCTCTTGAAACTCACAGAACAGGTAAGTTAATAGAGTGCAGGTGTGGCTGCCATGGCCAGGGAAGCAGGGATGGGGCACAGTCATCAGTGGGTGAGGGCCTCTCTGGCGGTGGTGAGCGCGTTGTGGAACTTGGTAGAGTTGGTTGTAGAATACTTGGAATGTACTAAATGCCACTGAATTATTTACCTTAAAGTGGCTGCTTTCTTTTCACTGAGTATAAACTGTTGAGGAAGACAGATTGGTATATATCTTTTTGCGACTGTTTGCGACCCCATGGACTGTAGCCTGTCAGGCTTCTCTGTCCGTGGGATTTTCCAGGCAAGAACACTGGAGTGGGTTGCCATTCCCTTCTCCAGGGGATCTTCCTGACCCAGGGACTGAATCCAGGTCTCCCTCATTACAGACAGATTCTTTACCAACTGAGCCACCAGGGAAGTATATATCTTACAATTCTGTATTATTTGAACGCAGAATACTCTAAAACAATTTTACTAGTTTCATTTCAAATACAAATGAAAATTTACCTTTTTAAAAAATTTGGTCATCGTTGCCTGTGACCTGAGCAGTAGACATTTCACATGTGGGTGACAGTCACAACAGCTGGTGCTGCTTGATGCCCGAGTGTGTCAGATAAAATGCCCTGTACTCACTCACACGACACGCCCCAGGCGGCTGGCGTTGTCTCAGTGATAGTGAGCAGCCTGGGGCTTGTGTAGAATGGTCTGCCTTGAGTGGCCGTCCTTCTGGGTGGAGTTTGTGTTTGAACCTGGGCCTGTTGACCTCAAGTCCAGTGTTCTTTCATCGGTGGCATGTTGCTTTGTGATTGGTTATTCTGCTAAAGATGATTGGTAAGTAAAATTTAGAATGTAAAAAAATGGAGTTTATGCTTATTGCTGAGTATAGTTTAAAATATTTTCTTATCAAGAATATATGCTGCCACTTAATTTCTAGTGTTTCACAGTTATCTATTCTTTGAATGGCATTGATGGCTCTTTCCCTGTGGTTCACTGTAGTCTGTTGTAGCATTTTACAGCATTTGAACTTTTCTTATTTGGGGTTCTCAAGCACATTCTTGTAGAAATACACTGAGAAAACTTTGTGTGTTGTATTTTTTCTTTTGAAAAGGAAAACCACTTCCACTTGCTAATATCTTGAAGGTGCTGTGTTTGGAAGCAGAGAGTATTTTGACTGTGGCACGTGATCTCAGTGAATACTGAATGGTTTTTAGTTTGCTCTTTCTTTCATTTGGTTTTTAGTTTGGTTTTCTTGGGTGGGAATTTCCATACCTGTTGCTTCCACCTTCCTTCCTATCTCCTTGTTTGTGTTATGCTTTATCTCCTAGTGAGTAGGCACAGAGGAGGGTCACAGAAGAGAGTAATGTAGACTTCCCTGCTTCTTGGCAGCTTTTGAAAAAATTCCCGATGAAGTTTGAATTATGTGGCCATTCTGCTTTTGGTGAAGGAAATGGCAATCCACTCCAGTACTGTGCTAAGTCACTTCAGTCGTGTCCAACTCTGTGTGACCCCATAGACGGCAGCCCACCAGGCTCCCCGTCCCTGGGATTCTCCAGGCAAGAACACTGGAGTGGGTTGCCATTTCCTTCTCCAATGCATGAAAGTGAAAAGAGAAAGTGAAGTCGCTCAGTTGTGTCCGACCCTTAGCGAGTACTCCAGTCCAGAGTACTGGAGTGGGGTGCCATTGCCTTCTCCAGTACTATTGCCTGGAAAATCCCATGGACAGAGGAGCCTGGTAGGCTACAGTCCATGGGGTCGCAAAGAGTCGGACACGACTGAGCAACTTCACGTTCACGTTCACGTTCTGCTTTTGGATTCTTGGAATCAATGCTTTTTTTCCCCTGTTGTTAAGGAGTGGTTTGTAGATTGTATACCTTGCTTGTCTTCATCCAGTTGGCTAGTTCACAATTTCCGCATTTGTTTACTAAGTACCCACTGTGTGTCAGCTACCACAATAAGCTCCTGAAATTCAAACATGAATCGGTCATGAACTGATAAGCTTTTCCCAGAACTCATGCAGTCTGTTTTCTAGCAGATGAGATCAACCCAGAAGTCTTCGTTTATTTGTCTCTGTTCTCAGCAGCCACCAGGTCTCAGCAGGGCTAAGTCATGTCAGCCATTTCCCAGATTTAAACCTAAAGCTAGCGTGGAACTTGATGTTTAGAAACAAACTTGAGTTAATTCTGTGCTGCTGGTGGGTCCTTCGTACAGCTTGTGGTGATTGTTTTTCCCAGGATATCTTAGTTATCTTTCACTCATTCTGGCATTTTGTTGTTTAACATGTTTCAAATCTAGGAGAGAGAGAAATTGTGACTGGAGGCTTGTGTAAATTACTTGTGTTTGTGTGTGTGAATATGAGAGAGACAACTTGCATATTTACTTGTTTATTGTGATCCAGGTTCCTTGCCAAACAGGAACCTAACCTATGCAGAGTTCAGAAAGAGAAGATGTTCCTTACGCCTACATTTTTGGGCATCTTTGACTCAGTATCAATACTGTGTTGTCCCATACTTGTTAACGTTCTTACGTTTTTTATGCTAAAAAGATTTTTATGAAATGTCCCATGAAATTTTCTCATCTTCTAGTGAAATTGACCCCATTTATCAGTAATAATTTTTCCTTGAAAATCAAGAGATTTTAAAATCCCTATTTTGTACCTTTTACATATTGTTTATGCATTATGTCACTTTCACTAAATCATCTTTCTTGTCTGGGTTCTGCATTTGAAAATAATTATTCCAATATTCATTCAAGAATATTCAGCATGCATTATTTCATTTTGACTCTGCACTGATATTTATCAATCGGTTACTGTGTGTGAGGCACCAGCAAGCACTTCAGGTTTATCACCTCCTTTGTTTGGTTCTCTGTGGCCATGTCACGGTAGACATGTACCATCAGGACTGGGTACATGGGCAGGAGTGGATGTGTGTACTCGTTTCCTGCATAACTGGTATTTTTCCTTAGGTCACCCTGAGAGGACCTGTATGAATTCATTTCTTCATGATGTTAAACATTTAGCAGTTTTTATTACATTGTTTGGAGATTAGGGCCTGGAAACTATGGGACATAACTTTAAAGAATACCAGCACCCACAGAGTGCCTTCTCACCCAGATCAGCGTGTGTGTATAGATGCGGGGAGCATCCTCCGCTCCCTCTGGAGTCTGGATTGCTCTGCAGCTTTCTTTAGTGACTGGACTCCCAGGTCCCCAGTTTTTTAAATTTCCAGTTTGGTAAGAGATACTCTCACTGTTTTTGCTTGCTATTTCTCTTTTAACACTTTACTGTTTCTTCTCTTTTATAAAAGTCTATTCCTCCTTTGTTCCCATGTTCATCTTTACCTTATTAAAATTTCTGTGTGTATACGGTCAATTATGTCTGACTCTTTGCGACCCTATGGCCCATAGCCTGCCAGGCTCCTCTGTCCATGGGATTCACCAGGGAAGAATACTGGGGTGGGTTGCCGTTTCCTTCTCCAGGGGATCTTCTCGACCCAGGGATTGAACCTGTATCTCTTTATCTCCTGCATTGGCAGGAGGATTCTTTACCACTGCATCACATGTGGCAAGTATTTTTATTTTGTTTGATTAATTTTTTCATTTTTTAAACATGTAGCTACCTTTTTAGTTTTTTGTAGGCAGCTCTTCTGATCTTTGTGGTTTTTACTTTAATCTTAGAAAATCTGTTCAATCCCAGCGTGTTGTAAGCAGCTGTCTTAATTTCCTTACAGTGTTTCTGTGTTTTTGTTTTTTGTTCTTGGAATATTATTCCACTTGCAGTTTTACGTGTAAGGTTATTATATGGAGAAGGGAATCTACCTTTTTTTTCCCCTCAAATGGTGTAAGTTACTTAAAAACGAGTTCTTAATTTTCCTCAGATCTTTGAGAAATGCGTTCGATTTGTTTTGGCCCTTTTCTCAAGTTTCTGTGCTGTTCCACTGACTCATCCAAATCTCTAGGCCACGTCCACACCGCTTCTGAAGAGTGTTTCATTACAGTGCATTCTAGCGTCAGGAGGCCTCTCCCTCCCTCCCTCCTTCCTGCCTCCACCAGGTATTGTCATTCTTCATTTTTTTCTTGTGTTCTCTGAGAAACATGAAACACTATGAGATTCCTGAGAAACTTTCACAAAGAAATGTTAGTTTCTCCGATTTTTCTTCTTTTATAAGTTTTTTGGCTTTAGAATTTGCTGTGTATATCACATATCTATTTCGAGTAAATTTTTGTATTAGTACCAGGTGTGGGTGGTGGTGTTTCTGGCACCATTTTTCAAGAAAGTGGCCTCTTTCCCACCGCATTGCCTTAAACTTTAGTCAGTGATCAGTTGTCTTCCATGTATGTGTTTATTTCTGGACTCTCTCTTCACTCTGTTGATCTGTTTGTTTCTCTTTATGCTAAAACAATGCTCTTGATTACTGTTGCTTCATAATATTAATAATTCTTGAGCACAGCAGTATTTGCCTTCCAGCTTTGTGTTTTCATTTTCAGAGTTGTTTTGGCTAAACTGCATCCTTTGTATTTCCATGTGACTTTTAGAATTGCTTTTTCAATTTCTATTAAAAAGTAGCCTGCTAGGATTTTAATTGCACTGAATCTGTAGGTAAATTTTGGGGAGAATTGGCACCTTAATAGTATCAAAATGTTTTGATCCTTGAATGAAATATACCTCTTCTTTTATTTAGGTGTTTTAAAATTTCTTCTCAGCAATATTTTGGGTTTTCTTCTGAATTATAAGTCTCTCTTAATATATTGGGTTGGCCAAAAAGTTCATTTGATTTTTTCCATAAGGTCTTATGAAGAATGGAATGAACTTTTGGGCCAACCTTATAACATAATATAACATAACATAATTAATATACTGTTTCCCAGCTACCCACTTTTAATCCCAGCTACCCACTTCGTAATCTGTGTTAAATTAGGCTCCTACTTAAGATGTGAAGAGAGTTGGGGGAGAGTACCATTCCCCCAGTAATGAAGACCAGCCAGCCAGCCTGCTGCTGCTGCGGGTGGTCGTGTGCTCAGCAGCAGTGCCCTTCATCTCAGCTGTGTGGCCTTCTAGAGGCTCCTTATCTGTGAGCAAGTGCTTTTTAAAAAGTTACATCAGTATCTCTCACTCTTACCATGTTGCATGTGTTTTGTTGGGAAATAAGCAATGAATACATTTTCATTCTTATTTGTAGATGTCTGTATCTGTTTAGATGTGGCTTTTATGGTTCTGTTCTCTTTGACCCATTCTGACATTTGACCCATTTCAACTGATGATGGGTAGAATGGTCATACAGTCCTTCTCTCCTTTTAAAATGGGTTAAGTTTGGATGTGCATTTGTGAAGAACAAACTAAATGTCCTTGAAGTGCACAGGATCTGAAATTTGGTAGACCGCCAGGTGTTTGAATGTTTATAGCAATGTAGCATTTTAAGCACATGTGTAGCAGTCTGTATAAAATCTGCTGCTGCTTATACCTGCTCTAGAGGCTTCATGGGGGTAGTGTTACTGTGTAAGTAAGGAGATCTGCGGAGGGATGGGTTTCAACCTAAAGGAACAGCAAATGCAGAGAGCCTGTGAGAACCAGCATGGGCATTACATGGTCGTAGGATAAAGTGCCAGACTAGAGCAGGAGCAGAGGGAGACGAGGCAGGGGATGAAGCAGAAAGCTACTGTGAGATCAGCTGTGGAGAAGCAGCACACGCGCTGCAGATTTGGTTATCTTCTAAATGATTGTCAAATAACACAGGGCTTGGGGTGAGGATGAGTGTAATCCTTAATTTTGCATCTAGTTCTATTAACATGTAAAAAAGCAGAAGGAAGGGAAAGTGGATTGGATACTAGCACAGCATAAAATTAAATGAGAAGATGGGAATTGTGTTGAGTTAAAGGACAGGGCTACAGTTCTGGCGTGCTACAGTCCATGGGGTCACAAAGAGGGGGACAGGACCTGGCAACTGAACAACAACATTATACAGGAGGTATGCGCTCCGTGGGGTGTCTTCACTGCCTGATGCTTAGCTATAAAAACACGACAGTCGGAGTACAAACATGAAGCTTGAAGTAACCGACTGAAGTAACCAATAGAAGTTTTTTGGCTATTAATAAACAGATACTTACCTCTTATGAAGATATCTTAAGGTTGTTTCACATGTAATTCTAAAGTACACTGTTATTTTATAATATCAATACAAAGTAGCTTCACCTCCCTCCAGGAAAGTAACTCAGCCCTTATATATTTATTGTATAATTGAGGAGTGTGAAAAAATGTAACAGCAGAAATATATTTACCAAACTTTTTGATATCCTCAAAACAAATAATTAGGAACTGATGTGGTTCTATTGAAACTCAGCTGCATTCATAGCTATTTAGGAAATAAGGCTTTATAATGAGCTGAATTTGGTCTATAAGTCAAGTAATGACTGGTAACATTAGTTTTTGTAATATGAACAAATGTAATAAGAACTTAGCTCTTGTTCTTTTAGCTTTCAGAATAAACTGACTGTAAAAGAAGTGGATCTTTTCTCATACCAAAACAGTAGTTTTGACAAAAATATAAAAATAGATCTACATGGCTGTTGCTGGTCCTAAAAGGGAGATGGACAGAGGGAGGGAGACCAGGAGAGGGAGTGAGACGGAGGGGAGGAGGGATCACAGGGAGCAGGGCCTGGACCAGGGCTCGTTACTGCTGTCCAGCGGCATCTCACCTTGTCCACATCAGCTTTTCGTCTCCTCTCTGTGGTGCTGACATGACGTAGACTCTGTGTGTTAGATTTTGTAAATGGTCACGCTGCACTGGATACTATAGAGATAAGAGTTTACAAGCGTTTACACCACTTTTTGTGTAAAGCTCTAAACCTTAGTTTTCAGCCCTGGCCTGTGTCTTTGGAGCTACTGGTGGAGGGTGATCTTGCGTTTATTTTTCTTTGTTTGTTTTTCTGTCAGTTGTGTGCCAGTCAATGCCATTCACAATATTAATGTAAGGATTTTACATCTGCATGTTACTCAGCTTTGTCATCAAATTATTTTGTTTAGTGATACTTTCGATCATCCGTAACTTGACTCAGACCTGAAATAATGGCAGATACGGGAAGAACTTTCCAAATGTGGAGTCCTTGTCCATGTTCTGACACATCTCTTATTGGGGGGATAGTTAACTGTATTTGGGAGTTGACTGAGAGAAATTAATTTTTATTGACTGTGTCCATCTGAAATAAATTTATTTTGAAAGTATAAGTAAATACCTAGAATGTTATTTTGTCCTCCCAAAGTTATTTCTGAAGTATTATTTATCAACTGAAAGTTTAACTCTGATGTGCTATTATTTCATTGAGTTGATTATACTTCTTCTTTTTTTTAAGGTAAAGTGCAAGTTAAGAGTTCAGACATACAAGTTGGAGACCTCATCATAGTGGAAAAGGTTGATGCATTTTTAATATATTTTAGACATATGTATACCAGTTATTAACATTTAGACTGACTGCATCTGAAGGAAATTATTTAAGACAGTTATTTTAAATCTTAACATTATTGTGTAAGATTGATATTCTGAAGGAAAAAATCTAGACTTTTGTATAGTTTTTTTTTTTGCTAAAGTACATTTTAGTGTGTAGTCATATTTTGTCTAAAATAAGATGTGTTAATTGTTTATTGTTTCATTGTCAGAATTATGTCTTTGACCAAAGAATTATATTAGTTAGAACCTATTTATCATGAAATATGTTTCAGTTTCTGGGACTTCCCAGGCGGCACTAGTGGTAAAGAACCTGTCTGCCAATGTAGGAGACGTAAGAAGTACGGCTTTGATCCCTGGGTCAGGAAGATCCCCAGCAGAAGGGCGTGGCAACCCACTCCAGTTTCTTGCCTGGAAAACCCCATGGACAGAGGAGCCTGGTGGGCCCTGGTCCATAGGGCCGCAGAGCCAGACACGGCTGAGCGACTTGGCACACGTGGTTTCAGTTTCTAGAGCTTCCTCTTAGACAATATCTGTATTATACATAATTATTGGGTATTCTATGGCTTAAAAAAAAGGGAAATGGAAATAAAGAGGATTAGAAAGAAAAAGTTTAGGTCAGTGTTGTAGGAAGCCGCAGTGGTCAGAGGTGGCTGTGGACAAGCCGCCACTCCACTGGAGTTAATTGCCTGGGCTGTCTGCCTGTGTGGAGAAGCGTCTCTGCCTACACAGTCTTGCTGAGTAACAGTTACTGAGGGCTCAGTCGTTATTTTTAAGGCTCTTGAACAACTTTAAAAAAAATATGGCAGGTTTTCATACGGCCTATTACAGAGGAGTGTGAGCCCTTGGTACCAGCTGATGTCCACCTGGGAACCCACCAGGGCACCCCTAGCCTGCATCGCCCGCAGAGGTGTTTAGTGAGAGGGCTCTTCCTCAAGACTGAAGTGGTCTTCATCTGGTTGCAGTAATGTGTACACAGATAATGTTGTGGGCTGTGTTTGCCTAATTTTACAGAATGGGAGAAAATTAAACATACTGATTTGCAACATATTTATGTAGTATTCAATTATATGAATACTATAAATTACTAACTTTTGATCCATTGTTAGATTTTGGATGGTTTTCTTTTCTGCTATTGAAGAGTGCTGTAGTGAACATCCTGGTACATATATTCTTGCAGAATTCTGTGGGCTAAATGCTGACAAGAGAGATGGCTGAGCCATATGTTAAGTCATATACATTTTGATGTAATTTTTTTAAAAAATCAACATTTATTCCCTCACAGTTTGTATGGTCAGGAATCTGGGTACAGCCTAGCTGTACCTCCTGGCTCCAAGTCTGTCCCAGGGCTGCAGTCAAGGGGTGTCAGGGCGTAAGCCTCCTGGCCGTCACCTCCAAGCTCCACTGGGGCGGACCTGATGCTGGTCTCACTCCGGGGCTGGTTGGCAGGACTTGTTGCCTTTTTGGATTCAAGGCCTCAGTTCTACCAGCTTTTGGCCTGAAGTCACCCTCATTCCTGGCCATATGGGCCTCTCCACCAGGCAGCTCACCACTGACCTGCCAGTTGGAGGGGAAAGAGAGAGTGTGGGTGCCAGCGAAAGGGACCGTGGTATATTAAGAAGACACAGGTCCCTACTCCTGTATTGCTCAGAGTCCTGAGGAGGGAAAAATAAAAAGTATCCAATAATTATTTTGGAGTTTCTAGTTTATTTATTGATGCCCATAGAACATAAAACAGTATAGAGGAATATAGAGTAATGGTCTAAAATTGAAATTAAGAACAGAATTTCATTTGCAGTAGCATCAAAGAAATAAAATACTTACAAATAAAATCATTGTTAAGAATAAATGTAACAAAAGAGGTCCAAAACTTTGAGGGCTATAAAACATTGTCAAAACACAGTAAAGAAGACCTTTATCTAGGAAGACATTTATCTATGGAAGGACTTCCCATGTTCATAGATTAGAAGTATTCACACTGTTAAAACAGGAATACTCCCAAACTGATCTGCAGATTCAGTGCTGCCCTCACAACATCCTAGCTGACTTCTTTGCAGAAATTTATGAGCTGATTCTGAAATTCATATGGAAATATCAAAGATTCAGAGTAGCCAGAGCAGTTTTTAAATGTATGAACAAAATTGTTCAAGTATTCACACTTCTCCATTTCAGAACTTTTTAAAAGTTAACAGTAATCAATCAGGACAGTATGGAACTGGGATAAATTAAATGTTGAGAGTCCAGAAATAAAGCCTTAAGTTTGTGGTTAATTGACTTTCAACAAGGGTGCCTGGAAAATTCAGTAGGATGGAGCTGTTCTTGGGTGGGTGCTTATTTTTGATCCAGTGCTGATTGTGACATTCTTCATTTTGTTGTCTGCAGTTATAGTTCATTCATTTTGTTGTTGCACACTATGACTTTTATCCATTCTACCACTGATGTATAGTTGGGTTGCTTCCAAGTTTTCTTGTTAGGAATGATAGCTGCGAGACATCCGTGACCATGGGTTGTGGCTCACGCATGCTCACTTTGCTTCTGCACATGTAGTCAGGAGTGGGCTTGTTGGCTTTAGGGGTGTGTTTCACCTGAGTGCTTCATGTTTCACCTGAGTGCTTACTCCAAATGGTTTTGCAGAGTGATGGATCAAATTAGTACTGAGGTCAGGAGGAAGAGTTCCCATCTCTCATGTTTGCCATCACTTAGCACTGCCAACCTTTTAAAATACCATTTCCAGATTGTATACGTAGCAAATTGTAGTTTTAATGTGCATTTCTGTAAATTGTCAAAGGTGAACACTTTTCATATGATTTTGGATATTTCGTTTTTGGAAGCTTCCCTTGTGGTTCCCTGGTAAAGAGCCAGTGAAAATCTCTACTGTTTTTCTTCTGAGTTATCCTTTCTTATCAGTTTGCAGGCCTTCAGATATTCTAGATAGGAGTCCTTTGTTAGTTTTATCTTGCAAATATCTTTTCTTTCCTAGTAGGCTTTGTGAAATAGAAATTCCTAGTTTTAATGAAATCTACCTTTGTAATCTTTTCATTTATAGTAAGTTTTTTAAAATTTGTGGTGGTGGGGGGAAGGAGTCTTATTTAAGAAATCAGTCTTTCTACCAAAAAGTTATCAAAGTATTCTTCTGTATTATCTTTTAGATTTTATTGTTTTGATTTTTGACATTTATAATTCATTTGGAATAGGTTTTTATGTTTCTGTTGAAGTAGAGGCCTGGTATTACCTCGTCTCATCGCCTATAGGTATCTAGTTTTCTCTAGAAAGCTATTTATTTAAAAGATATCCACAGTGCCAACTTCCTCATAAATCTGGTGTCCATATTTGTATGGACTGACTTCTGCATTCTCTACTTTACATTATAAAATCATCTATCTTTGTGGAATGTCATCTTGTCTTAATTATTCTATTTTAATATTTAGTTTTGTTATGTTATACATTGAATCCTCCATGTTGTTAGTCATTCTTGGCATTTGCATTGCCCTCTAAATATTAGGAATGTCTTGTCAGTTCCCTTCAAAAAAGCATGTTAAGATTTCGATTGGGTTTGTTTTGAATGTATAGGTCAGTCTGTGGACACTTGTAATACTGCATATTATAATGGGAGAGCACAGTGTGTTCTGTTTCTTTATTTAATTTCTTTCAGTAATGTTTTATAGTTTATAAAATTTTTATAGTTTTTTATTGAGAGAACTTGCCTATCTTTCATCTGTTTTATTCTAATGCTAGTTTTTTCTTACTACCAAAATGGGCATTTTTTTTTTTTTAATGTACTTTCTTGCTGTTTGTTACTGGAATATATGTTTTCATTTTCTGTGTCATTAATTTTGCTCTTATATTTGCTTACATCTTGGTATGTTCTTTGAGACTTACTGGCTTTTTGTTTTTCTGCTTTCAAGCAGATACTCAGTTCCCTGTGTGTTTTTAGTCTCCCTTTTCTTCTGTTTGCAGTTTAATCATGTATACTTTCCTCTTACCATTTTTCTAACTTTGGCTGTGTTCCACACATTTTGATATGTTGAGGTTTTATTACCAACATTTTCTAATTTCCATTCCCCCTTCACCTAGGGGTTCCTTATCTCTCAATAATGGCCTAAAGAAATACTAGAAATTATTTCATGTTAGAAATAAGAAGCACTGTTATGCAGCATATCTTATTTCACCATTAACAGCTCAATTTATATTTGTTGTTGTTGCTTGCTGACTGACAATAATTCATTTCTTTATTGTTTGTATGTAAATATTTACTTAGGTCTCAAAAAATATAAATAATTCATGAAATTATGTGAAGTATTCTTACTATATTTTTCTTTAGTTTGTACAGCTTTCCCAACTAATTAATGCTAATGCTAAGTATTAGTAGTACTAATTAATACCAATTATCAGTAATAGTGATTAAGTAAATGTATGAATAGTGAACTTTGAGTTTTTCTCCTTTTCTGCCTTGTAAAAGAGTATCTTCTCAAATTTATAGGGTTTAGTCTGCTCAGCTGTACATTTATTCATTCATTCAACATTTACTAAGTGTTCATTTTTGATATGCTTTGTTTTCTGTTAGATGTTGGAAGAACATTGTCCTCCCCTTCCTGGTCATTTAGTCTGATAGAGAGTGCATAATTTTTTTTATAAGGCAGTAAACATACTATATTGTATGTATGAGTCAAAGTACAATAAAGGCCACAGAAATGGTAATATTTAACATTTTTCAGAAATGGAGTAGTTTCAGATCATCACTAAATGCCATTTACATGATTCATTGATGGGGAAAGAAATCTTAGAGATCTAACTAAAATATGAATTAAATTTTCATTTTTGTTATACAAATTATAAATGATTCAGCATAGAGTTGGATTATAATATTATTTTAGTTTTTAGCAGCTGTTTCTCCTTTGAAATGGAATTGTGTTAATTTATAAACTTACATACAGATAATTAATATTTTATATTACTCTGCAGAATCAAAGAATTCCATCGGACATGGTATTTCTTAGGACGTCAGAAAAAGCAGGTATTTTTATTTTTATTTGCATTGCTGATGATTGGTTTTTGGCAGTTTAATTTTCATATTGAAAGATAAAGGTCTCACAAGAATTTTTCTTCAAATGATAATTGAATTCATTAATTTCTAAATCACATTTAACTATGTTTAAAACAATGATTTTACTGTATAATATGTTGGTTTAAAAAATATAATCCTATCAGAATCTGTTTGTCAAGTGAATATTTTCATGCAATCCATTTTGAGTCTAAATAATTCATGATGTTGCTCAAATTTTGATTGCTGTTCTGCATTTACAGTTTTATTCCTCATTTAGCAAACATTCATTGAGCACTTACCATGTGCCAGGCACTACTTGTTGCTTAGGACACAAAAGGGAGTGAAACCAAGTTGTTCTCTTCAAAGAGTTCATGATCTATTCATTTATGGAAATATACATGTTGACAGCTAGCAATACTCTGGTTGTATATAAATATTAAAAGACATGTGGGGGTGATGGGAGGGAGCAGACAGTTTGCCTGGGTAAGTTGAAGTGAGCTTCACAGTAAAATGATATTTATATGACCCGAGCTTTAAACAAGAAGTTGCTAAAGTGGTAATGAAAAGAAAGCTTCTTGTGGTCAGAGAGAAAAACTGTTAATTGGAAATAGGAGGCTTAAACTCTAGTCTGCTTTGACTAGTTTTTAATTATATGACCTATCTGTGTGGTCATACACTTTCATCATCTCTAAAATGATGGGAGCTTTGTCAGGTAATATCCAAAGTTCCTTCTGCCTTATGTTTCTGACTTTGTTGAATAAATGAACATTATTTTTATAGGAAGCTCAACATGTTATTTTTGTTCTGGAAACTCAGCATATTGTTTGTAGCATGAAAATTCTATAAAGGACACAGTTAAAAATTCAGAGTTATTGGTTTAGTTTTTTCTCCATTTATAAATAGTGGTGTGTTTTTTTTAAGGACGTTTTAAGTCATCATAAAGAAGGAAAATGTTTTCTCTTTTCACCAATTGTAGTTACGATTATTTACATTCTAAGAGGCATGCGTGCTAAGTTGCTTCATTCGTGTTCGACTCTGTGCGACCCCATGGACTATAACCTGCCAGGCTTGTCTGTCCATGGGATTCTCCAGGCAAGAATACTGGAGTGGGTTGCCTTGCCCTCCTCCAGGGGAATCTTAACCGACCCAGAGATCCAACCTGTATCTCTTAAGTCTCCTGCATTGGCAGGCAGGTTTGTTACCACTATCGCCACCTAGGACTAGATATAAATTTACTTTCAGTTCAGTTCAGTTCAGTTTTTCCCTTGTAGCTCAGCTGGTAAAGAATCTGCCTACAATGCAGGAGACCTGGGTTTGATCCTGGGTTGGGAAGATCCCCTGGAGAAGGGAAAGGCTACTCAGTCCAGTATTCTGGGCTGGAGAATTCCATGGACTGTATAGTCTATTGGGTCACAAAGAGTCAGACATGACTGAGCAACTTCCACTTAACAGTTCAGTTCATTGCTCAGTCATGTCTGACTCTCTATGACCCTACAGACTGCAGCACGCCAGGCTTCCCTGTCCATCACCAACTCCTGGAGCTTTCTCAAATTCATGTCCATCAAGTCAGTGATGCCATCCAACCATCACATCCTCTGTCATCCCCTTCTCCTCCTGCTTCAGTCTTTCCCAGCATCAGGGTCTTTTCTAGTGAGTCAGTTCTTCGCATTATGTGGCCAAAGTATTGGAGTTTCAGCTTCAGCATCAATCCTTCCAATGAATATTCAGGACTGGTTTCCTCTAGGATTGACTGATTGGATCTCCTTGCAGTCCAAGGGACTCTCAAGAGTCTTCTCCAATGCCACAGTTCAAAAGCATCAGTTCTTTTACACTCAGCTTTCTTTATAGTCCAACTCTCACATCCATACATGACTACTGGAAAAACCATAGCTTTGACTAGATGGACCTTTGTTAGCAAAGTAATGTCTCTGCTTTTTCATATGCTGTCTAGGTTGGTCATAACTTTTCTTCCAAGGAGCAAGTGTCTTTTAATTTCATGGCTGCAGTCACCATCTTCAGTGATTTTGGAGCCCCTTGTCTCACTGTTTCCAGTGTTTCTCCATCTATTTGCCATGAAATGATGGGACTGAATGCCATGATTTTAGTTTTCTAAATGTTGAGTTTTAAGCCAACTTTTTCACTCTCCTCTTTCACTTTCATCAAGAGGCTCTTTAGTTCTTCACTTTCTGTCATAAGGGTGGTCTCATCTACATACCTGAGGTTATTGATATTTCTCCTGGCAATCTTGATTCCAGCTTGTGCTTCATCCTGCCCAGCATTTCACATGATGTACTCTGCATATAAGTTGATAAGCAGGATGACAGTATACATCCTTGGCATACTCCTTTGCCAATTTGGAACCAGTCTGTTCCATTTCTAGTTGTAACCATTGCTTCTTGACGCACATACAGATTTCTCAGGAGGCAGGTCAGGTGGTCTGGTATTCTCATCTCTTTAAGAATTTTCCATAGTTTGTTTGAACCACACAGTCAAAGGCTTTGGCACAGTCAATAAAGCGGAAGTAGATGTTTTCCTGGAATTCTTTTGCTTTTTCGATGATCTAGTGGGTGTTGGCAATTTAATCTCTGATTCCTCTGCCTTTTCTAAAACCAGCTTGAAATCTGGAAGTCCACGGTTCACATACTGTTGAAGCCTGGCTTGGAGAATTTTGAGCATTACTTTGCTGGCATGTGAGATGAGTCCAATTGTGCAGTAGTTTGAACATTCTTTGGCTTTGCCGTTCTTTGGGATTGGAATGAAAACTGGCATTTTCCAGTCCTGTGGCCACTGCTGAGTTTTCCAAATTTGCTGGCATATTGAGTGCAGCACTTTTATAGCATCAACTTTTAGGATTTGAAATAGCTCAACTGGAATTCCATCACCTCCACTAGTTTTGTTCGTAACGAACAAAGGCCCACTTGACTTCACACTTTAGGATGTTTGGCTCTAGGTGAGTGATCACACCATTGTGGTTATCTGGGTCATGATGATCTTTTTTGTATAGTTCTTCTGTGTATTCTTGCCACCTCTTCTTAATATCTTCTGCTTCTGTTAGGTCCATTCCATTTCTGTCCTTTATTGAGCCCATCTTTGCATGAAATGTTCCCTTTACCTAAATTTACTTTACTGTGTGCTATTTAATGGGTAGTTTTCTTTTTCCTGTGGGACAGATACTGGAGAACTACTTTTCCAGTCCCTTTCCCTTTCCTGTCCAGTTAGATGAAGCCATGCCCTGAGGTGTGGCAGAGGGAGGGTGGCTGAAAGCTGTGTGCACCGCTTTTAGCCCCAGCTCTCCCTGCGCTGGCTGCATCTCCATGACTGCTCTGACCTTGGGAGCTGCCTGTTGAAGATGGCAGAGCTTCCCTCAGCTCAGGTTCCTAAATGACTGTGTGTAACAGTCCTGACCCCTTCCATCACCTAGTGAACTCTGTGTGATAGAGACTTAATGTTAACTAGTAGAGTTGGAAGGTTTATCTTTTATGGATAGAATAGTGTTCCCTTAGCACCTGCAGAGCTGTGACAGGCAGTTAAAACTCTGCCTTTGCCTTCATGTCTTGCTTGTATAACCCTCAGGTTCTGCCAGGCTTGAGAGATTTGGGCCTTTCCAGTTTTCAACAGGATGTGTATATCCCTGCACTGGCAGGTGGCCTTCTAGACTCTTGGGAATATGGTAGAGCTCTTATCCCTTGTCATCTATTTTCCAGCTTTTCTTTTAAATTTTGTGGTCAGCTTGTTGTTTACCCCAGCTTTGCTACCACCCAAGGAAGCTGCGATAATGAACAATTGCCACTGATTGCTTCTGACAAAGATTCCAGGAGAAGCACCATTCTCCGTGACTCAACTGTGGGTTGGGTCAAAGTCAGACAAACCCTACCTAGTCAGGCAATTACAGCTCTCTGGGAGTGAAGTTTGGGGAGTCCCAGCCCTCATTTGTTCTCCTCAGTGTCTCCCAGACAGCTGGTTTCCTCAGCTCAGTGAAGTTTGACTTGGGGGCAGGTTACTGGAAAAGGGACAAGTCAGACCACACAGGTCTCTCATAGCTAGATTTAGCCCCATTTCTTGAATAAACGCACCTGGGATTGTTGCAAGTCTGATTATTTTCCAGAGTTTTGAAAAAAATTGCTTTTGACACCTTTTGCTAATGTTCTCATTACAGTTATAGAGGAATGGGTTTACAGAGATTTTTACACTGCCATCTCTCCTTATTTATGATTTGTTTATCTTTGTTTGTAAATGTATTCAGTATAATGAATAACAAAATGTGTATATTTGGGAGGTGCTTTTATATTTAATTGTCTTTGTCGTGATTATGGTAGATATATATGTAAGAATATTATACTAAATGTGAAAATGGCTATAGATAATTAACTTAAAAGAATATATTATGCACATCATGTTAGAAGATTAAATGTGAACAGTATCCATCACTTTAAAGCTGGAAGATTATTAGAAAAGTCCATTTTTCAGAGCAAGAATCAGAAGGCTAGAATACAAATTCTCTACTAAAGTTTTGGAAATTGTAATTCAGCCACTGTATAATTGTTATGGCATGACATAGTAAGATAGCGAGACAAATAGAATATTAGAACATTAGTTATAGTGTTATAGTGACAAATGATATAGTCTATTGTGCTGACTTCAGATAAATAGAATTGTATCCAAATTGATTATGTTCTAAAAATGTCTCCTTTTTCTCAGATTTTGCTTTGTATTCTATGTTGTAGGGATGGTTTCTCTCTGTAGGGTAATGATATTTAATATTTTGGAGGACATAGATCTTTTTGAGACTCTTAAGAATTATCACTTTGTTCCTGGAAAAAATGTACATAATATACATGTATGCTAATTTTTTTATTATTTTACATATTCCTAGAATATTATTAATGATCCAAGTTTAAGATCATGCTGTCATCTGTTTTAACCTGTGGTTATATTTCTCAGGTTTAGGATTTTTTATGTCAAGTTTTAATTGTTAAAACAGTTACTAATACTTATATGGAGATATTAACATGTCAGATTCCTGTTTCATTATATTTTTCTTCTCTTTATAAAATGACTGCATAGCTTCTAGCTATGTAAGAGTTGTGTCATAATATTACTTTCAATCAGATTTATTTTTAGAAATTCTCTTTCTGTGACTTTACATAATTATTTAAGTTTTTAAATTAAAGCGTAATTTTTAAAAGTACACATTCAGAATTTTTTGTTATCTGCTAACACTGTAAATATCACTTTATTATTTTTAGTTTCAGCTCAGAAAGCCCTGGTAGTACACTGTCTATTATGATAAGAATGTCTGACCCTAGGCAGTATAAAGTCTTAAACCTGTGCGGCGCGTTCACGTTTGGACAGTAGCCACTGGGCGTTTGTCAGTACAGCTCAGCGAGTCTCTCGGTGGCGTCACACTGACTGTGTATTAATACAGGGTGTGCTATCGGGCCGTCAGTTGATTGTTTAGAATGTAAATGAAGCTGTTGATGGATCTGGTGACTGATGGCTTAAATTCCAATTAATCAATTGCTTCATCAGTTTCTTAATTCAGATCAAATATCTCCTGAATGCACACAATTCTTCTAGTGGTATTAAGAGAAATTAATGCTTTAGAACTAATTTTCATCAATCTCTTATAAATGCCAATATCTTTTTCACTTGTCTCCTAAGTGATGACATTATCGTTTAAGTGTTTGGGACATAGCAAGGAGCTCAGCTGTCACTTGTTAGTGGGCGAGGGGTAGGTAAATGACACTGTACTCCTCTGCATTCTCTGTGTGGTACTATTCATCTTGCCACCAGCTTAAAAATTTCATGCAGAGTCATTAAGTCATATAAATGATTTAGAAATTAAGTTTAATGGCAAACGATCTGGTATTACATATGCAAAGTCGATGTCTATTTTTCTTTTGTTGGGCACATACTGTAGCCTGTCTCTTTCAGAGCCGCTGCATGTGTGAGCTGTTGCAGGCAGGCTGCTAATATTGCAGGGTAACTTATTAAAACTTATGACAGACTCGTGTGCCCTGTCTCTGAGGGTCCCATCAATTACTTTATCGCCAGCTCTCCTAGGCGACACGTACATGAGTTAATCTTCATTTGATTATCATTAAACTTGTCATTTGCTGTCAACTCTTGTCAATTATACCAAATAAAATCAAGTATTCATAAGAAGTCAGTAATAGGATATAAGCAGACCAATTTAATAATTCATTTTTACTGAGCCTTAAGTGGCATCGGTTATAGCTAGTGCTTGCTATTAAAAAATTACTAGACATAGTTCGTGTAAGACAAGTTGGCCATATTTAGGATTTTCTACAGTTCATTTTCTCTCTTTACATCGTATCTGTTACTGTGAGCCTAGTAATATTACCTGCTGTCCAGCTGCCCAGTTGTGTCCGACTCTTTGTGACCCCATGGAAGGCAGCATGCCTCCCTGTCCCTGTTAACTGTACTGGAAGATAAATGATATGTCAACTTCCTCTGTAATTTTAAGAATAGTGTAATTATTTAACACGAGGCATATCCTTTTACTTTGAAGAATAGCATGTATATTGTTTCTGTTTGGTAAGTTTATTCTAGGTAAGATATATAAACACAAAATATGTGAAATTTAAGAGGCTTTAGAGAGTCTTTCTTGTCTCATTTTATATGTTAGAAAGCAAACCTTTAGAGCAGAGCCATTGGCATCGACGTCTCAAAGTATGTGTCAAACAGAATCTAGAATCCACTCCCTTTCAAGTTGTTTTTGTACTTTATGAAGTACACACACAGATGTATACAAACATGCATATATTTAAGAGGAAAAAAGCAATCTTGAGAAAGAAGTTTAAGCGTAAAATAATATGTACTGCAAATTTCCTTGAACTCCTTTTTAGTTAAAACTAGTTACTCTCCTTATCATAAATCTGTTGACAAATAATGCGTAACAAAATTTGTTTCCCTGTGAACTTTATTAGGAACAGACCTTGCTTAAGTCCGTGCATGAGGGCAGTGCTGAAAACAGTGGGGAGCTTGGTGGCCAGTAGTTCAGAGGACAAATCTGTGATCCACTCCAGCAAGGGACACAGCAGCCCTGCCAGAAACTTCCCTGCCAGACTCCAGGGGAAAGTCACCCAGTAGGGGGCCCACAGCCCCCCACCCGTCTGTGTGTGCAGACACTGGGCTACTCCATGCAGGAATAGTGGGAGTGGGACAGATTGGAAAGGCTTCTGGGAAACAGACAGGCTCACCCGTGTTGGCCCAGGGCCTGAGCACAGTCTCTAGATACCCTGCTCTGTTCCCAGGGCAGTTCCTGCGAAGCTGACCTTCAAAACAGAATCACATGCACCCCCATTGGCCTAGACGTCAGTGCGTCTGTCCAGGGCTGTGGTCCCAGGGTCAGGCAGAGAACCTCCAAGCTGCTGGTCCCTGACCAGCTGTGGGGCCAAAGTAGGAATGTCCTGAATTGCTAGAGTTCCCCATGAGCCATACACATTCACTGATAAAGGGTGAAAAATCTGACCAACTAAGCACATTCAGGCACTATTTTTTTTTAAACCAATAAGAGGTTTATGCAGAGCCTAGAAAGCCAGGAAATACTCTGAGCAAGGATATCAGAGGAGAGTACTGCGGGGGAGCAAGATTTCACAAAGTTGTCAGCCAGGTCTTTAAAAATAAACCATTGACTAAACAACCAGCATCCAAACTAAATTCCTGGTTTGTGTAATGTGGTTCAAGCTGTTAGATAAATCAGCTGTGACGAGGTCTGTGTTGGTGTACGGCATTGGGGTCTGGAATCTCATGGACCCAATGGTGGCGTGGAGCTGTGCTTCCTGGTAAGACCCCGGGGCAGTTCTCCTCTGAACCTGCACAGGGGCAGTCACCTGCCTCCTGTCTCTGGGACATCAGATGTTATATGTGGGCCAGGACTGTCACTTAGTTGTGTTCAGACTCAAAAATCATGTCTGACTCTTTGTGACCCCATGAACTGCAGCCAGGCTCCCCTGTCCTTCACTGTCTAGTAGGTGCTCAGTAAATAGGAATAGCCTTCATTTTTGATGAGAAAGAAATGACACCCTGTTATGAATACATATATAACTCTACATTTTTTGAGGGGCCAAGTCCAGAATAGTTTCTAACTGAAAATGTTAACTCCATAACTACTGCTTCCTTAATTTGGAGTTTTCTGTTAGTTTTCATCATAATCTTTGAAAGACCTACTCGGAGAGAGCTGGGCCAGAGAAGTGTGCTCGTGTTGAATCCCTCCTGTGTCCCTTATTGGTCTGCCTTCTACTTTGTCCCAGGCCTCATCCTTCCTGCCCTGGACCACCGTTGGTATCGTTTATTCTGGCCCTTTGGCCCTTGAGGTTCAAAGTTTTCTAAGAAGACTTTTGCGGGCGGGAGTCGCACTGCATATCTTGTGGGATCTTAGTTCCCCAGCCAGGGAGTGAACCTGGGGCCTGTGGCAGTGAGAGCCCAGCATCCTGATCACTAGGTGACCAGAGAACCCCTGTGCCCAGAAGACTTGAACACTTGATATGTGTTACTGTGGGTCTTCTTTTCCTTAAGTGTATATCATAGTCATTTTCAAGCTGAATCTTCCTCCCTTAGGGCCTCTCACAGAAGTCCTCCACCCCATTTCTGGTTATAAGGCTCTAAAAACCCTGCTCCAAATGACTAAGTTTTATTTTAGAACTTTATGGCTGGGCTACTTGTATGGCCAGTGGCATGCATACTCTGTGATTCTCCCAGCACATTTTTTTTTCTTTAATTTTATTTGGTTGTCTATCTAATTATTAATAAGGTCAGTAGGAACTGTGGTACCTGGAATAATGCTTTCAGTATGGTGGTGTTCAGTGGATGTTGGGTACACACCTAAGACCAGTGTGGTGTATCAGCCTGTAATAATGTGAAGCAAGGCCATGCCACATACGTTAATTCAGAAGTTGACAGTGCTGCCTTTCTTTCCTAAGTTTTTAGTGAGCATTTCTAGACATTTCCTATAAAATCTTCATTAGGTCTTCATTTATTTTTTAAAAGATGTTAGGAGGTATTTATTTCTAGATAGCATGCAAACCTTTTATTTAATGCTTCTGTTTTGCTGTAGTGATCACTATTGAAAGCTGACCTGGCATACGGCAGTCTCTTCCTCTGGATAAAAGGGAAAAGGCCATGAGATAACTTATTGATGAAATTAGCTACTGAAGTGGAGAGGACGTGTAGTCAGCCAATAGTTGTCATAGCTTGAGCTCTGTTAAAGGAGCATGTATGCAGTGAGCCGTTCACCAGAGCTGCACTGTGCTGAACTGTGCTGATCAATAGTATAATTCTACATAAAATTGATGGATAGGACCAAACACTGCTAGACAAGGGAAGGGGAGCTCAGAAATATAAATATGAAAAAAGTACAATGAAAAGTAATCTCCATTTTTGCAGGTGTTACAATATAAATTTAGATGTAGGTTACTATAGTGCAGTTTCAGTTATTTGCAGCTTTCCTGTCCTGCAGAGAACAAATGTATGTGTGACATTTTTGGTTTACATTTTCTATAATAATCTGAATATGTTTCTTAAAGGTTTTTAAAAACTTTGTACTTTGTTCTTAGGTTCACAGAACAGTGAGAAGGAGGTGCAGAGGTTTCCAGTATACTCCCTGCCCTCACACACGGGTAGCTTCCCTCATTCTCAGCACCCCCACCAGACGGGCCGTTTGTTACAGTTGACAGACTCACATGGGCACATCACTGTCACCAAGCTTCCAGCGTTTGCATTAAGATCCCCTCTTGGTGTAGTACGTTCTGTGGGTTTTGGCAAATGTATAATGACGCCCATCCATCGTTGTATATAGTATCATGCAGAGTATTTTCACCGACTACCCCCACTCCATCCTGGGCAGCCACTGATCTTTTCAGTGTTTCTGTAGTTTTTTCTTTTCCAGAATGTCATATAATTGGAATCACATAGTATGCAGCCTTTTGAGATTGGTTTCTTTCACTGAGAAATAAACTAATTTAAAGTTCCTCCATATCTTTTCATGACTTGATAGCTCATTTCATTGTATTGCTGAATTATTCTCCATTATCCACATTTACCACAGTGATCCATTCACTCACCCAAGGATGTCTTGGTTGTTTCCAAGTTTTGGCAGTTGTGAATAAAGCTAGTATAAAATCTACATGCAGGATATCACGGGACATAAGTTCCTCAGCTCTTTTGGATAAATGAAGGGAGTACATTGCTGGATTGTATGGCAAAATTATGTTTACCTTTGTAAAAAAATACCAAACCGTCTTCCAAAGTGGCTGCACCATTTGCATTCCCAGCAACAATGAAAGAGAGTTCTTGTTGCTCTGAGTCCCCCAGCATTTGGTGCTGTCGGTGTTCTAGAGTCTGGCCGTTCTCATAGGTGTTGAATGGTGTCTCCTTGTTGTTTTCCCTTTCATTTCCCTTTTGTGATGTGGAGCATCTTTTCATGTGCTTATTTGCCACCTCTATACCTTTCTAAAATGAAGTACTAATTAATAGTAAACCTTAATAGTCGAGAAGATCAAACAGGAGATAATGACCTAAACAGTTAACGCGCTCTGTCTTTTCAGCAAACTCATTTTGTGAGTCAAATAAGTAGACTTTTAAGGATTTTTGTTCATGGGAATCTCTAGATATATCATTTGTATATCACCACTGTACGATGAATTGTGGCTTTAAGGTACCCATAACTCAGGAGTTTTTCTTCTCTTATTCCAAGGTTCATGTTTTATTCGAACTGATCAACTCGATGGTGAAACTGACTGGAAGCTGAAAGTGGCGGTGAGCTGCACACAGAGGCTGCCCGCTCTGGGGGTGAGCGTTGTTGTCCTTACTCCATCAGTTACTCTGTGGTCATTTCTGTGCACTTACGTACCAGCTAACTTGATTAATGCATTGATAATGTAAAGAATAATTTCACTACTAAATTCATCGAAAATTATGCCCGCATAATTTCTGTGATATCTTAGCACATACCCTGTTTGAGGTGTAGCTTTGGATGTTCTGAGCTTGGCTCAGGTTTTCCTTCTTTTCTTTCCCTTTCCTTGTTGTTTCTATTTTTAATCCTCTCGTTTGAGTAATCTTTGAAATTAAGACTCCTGATGGGGGTTAAGATGAGTCCGTTTTTGATAACTGACTGACTCCCAGAAGGCTGTTAATATGGCTGCTTTGGGATAATTCAGGGGGGCATCCCCAGCCCTGAACCCAGCCCATCCACTTCAGCTTTTCCCTCTGAGAGTGGAGAGTCCTCCCTGGGGAGGAGGAGGTACAGTGTCCCTGTGTCTGTCAGCTCGTGAGGAGGAGAAAGACACCTGCAGACTTCCGGCTGGGCCTCTGCTGCCTGGGGATGGACAGGATAGAGGGCACTGTGCTTGTGGATGTCAGCGTGTTCCATGGTCTCTGAAAGTCCATCTCACATGTGCTCAGAATCTCCGAAACTGCTACACATTTTTTTTTTTTCTTTAAGCAAAATCACAGTTGTGGCCTTTTGGTGTTGTTTTGTGTTGTATGTGCTCTTTATTTGAATGAGAGCAACTTTATCTTAACATGATTTGTTGATATTCATTGGAGAGTAAAGAAAGACTGAGATTGTCTTAAGAATGACATTGAAGCCAAGCAGTTGTTTCAGGGAAGGGGATTGAATCCTCTGGGTTTGCTCACTGTCCTGAGATGGGCTGGCTTTGATGGAAGTAGGGATGGCTCATGGTTCACAGTTAATTCTGTGAATCACCCGGGACTTGCTCATTCTTGTATGTATTGCACTTTGGGGAAACTAAATCTGTGTGACATATATCAGCCTTGGCAGTATTTTGATTCTTTAGGTGCTTTCCGTCAGCTATACTTGCAGTAGTGCCTGCGTTGAAATTCCTTCCCTCTTTAGAGTTTGTTTCTAAAGAAACAAACTTGGTTTCTTGGGTCTGTGGGCTCATGGTTTTCTTCTCTTTCCGTCCTCTTTTCTGCCCAGACGCCTCTCCCTGGGACACGGGTGACAAGTGTGTTAGATTCGACGTTCCTGCCCATGTTGAGCTTCTGATGCTAACTTCCCAAGGAAGTCCCATGTTGCTCGGTTTTTAAATTCACCAATGTCTAGTTTTCTGTTAAAGACCTTGGAGAAGGAAATGGCAACCCACTCCAGTGTTCTTGCCTGGAGAATCCCAGGGATGGGAGGAGCCTGGTGGGCTGCCGTCTATGGGTTCGCACAGAGTCGGACATGATTGAAGTGACTTAGCAGCAGCAACAAATTATTTTATTCCAAATACTGTATTTTTAATCTCTGGAACCAGGTTCCATGTGGTCACCAGTTTTTGTTATTATATAAGTCCTCTTGTCTCCTAATGTGTTCATAGTTTCATTTAACTCTTTCAGCAGTTTGTAATACATGTTTTTTCTTTGTTAATTCCATTGTCTCTGTTATTTCTGAGTATGTTTCTTTTTAAAGAATTTTTCTCCTTGTTACAGGTCACACTTTCCTGCTTCCTTGCAGAGCTGATAACTTTTAATTGGGTATTGAATAATGTAAATACTATGTTTTTCTCTTCACAACCTACTGATCTTCATTTTTCTTAGTTCCATAACTTGTGGATAAACTTGACCTTTCCAAGACTTGTTCTTAAGCTTTGTTGGGGAGGCCTGGAGTCCCCTTTATCGTGATGCTAATGTAACCCCACCCCAGGGCCTGCTTCTCCTAGGGTAACCGTGGGCATCCCAGGCTGTTCTGAGGTACTTCTAACTCCAGCCGCTCAGTCTGTGTCTCTCCCCAACTCTCTGTCATCCCTGGGGCTGGGCAGGAGGCTTCTGGTCACACTCTGCCAGCCATCACTTTTCTTGTCCTCCTCAGTCCGAGGGGGGAGCAAACTCAGGACCAGGCCTGCTGTGGCCCGTCCTTCCCTCCCCCTCCCTCTGTGCCGGCGCCTGCCAGCCCCTGCCGGTCCTTGGGCTCTACCCACCACTCGGCAGCCTGGCCCTGGGCACAGCACCTCCCCTGGGCAGGAGGCTGGCCTCCTTGGGGCTCGCAGCTGCATTCTCGTCTCCTGAGGGTCCCAGTCCTGCAACTCTACCAGGTACCCTGTGTCCTGTGTCTGAAACAGCTGACTCACATGATTTGTTCATCTTGCAGTGGGAGGGCAAATCTCACACCAGTTGCAATGACACAACTTATAGAAGTTTGATTAATTCTTAGTGAGAAATATGTGTCTTGTGGGCTAACTGAGCTCCATGATATTTAAAATTAAAATTAAAAGGTGGTCCATCAAGCATAAAAGTTTTAACAAGTCCAGAGCAATGGGCCTTTGCTATTGGAGGGTTTACTTACTTCAGGAACATACCTGCCAGGAAGACGGGGCACACCCGGGCCATGTCTCCCCTGTCCTGGAAGGCGCTTCATACCCTTGTTCTCAGCCACACAGCTTCCTTCACAAACACGTGAGTGAAGCTGTGCACATTTTTCCTGTTAGGATAGGCGTTCAGCAGTATGTTTGGGGGTTATCCTTTTATGTTAGAAAATACATGTCTCTGAAGGAGTTTTTTAGCTGCATAGTATTTGGCAAATTATAACCTCTGGGACCAGCCTGGTATTGGTGAATGTGAAAGTTAATGTTTTGATATTTTATAGATAATAATAGAATGCAGAAGCAGGCATAGTGCAGGGATTTGATCCTTTGGTCAGAATGCTCTAGAAGACGACAGTGACAGCCCTGCTCATCTCCTGTCAGTGGACCTGTCAGCGTCTTCAATCTGATGATGGCGAGAGTGGCATCCCATTTAAATATGCTTTTAATCTTTTTGTGAGGTTGAAGATTTATTACCTAAGAAAGTAGACTTATTTTTTTGTAAGTTTCTGTTCATGTTGTCTACCCATTTTCCTGTTGTATGTTTTTAAAGAGGTTTTTATATGTAGTTGGCTAATCATTTTTCATTCTTCACTGTTTTAATCTGTTTTAAATACTTTTGTTTATAGTTTCTTTTGTTCATATAAAAGCTTCCTATCCTTAAATAAAGTGACCTAACAGTAGTTTTAAAGAAGTCTCTAAAATGGTAATTTATATAATGTGATAGAAGTGCTAATTATCATTACAGTGACTTTCAAACTGACTTGTACATCTTAAATTTACACAATGTTACATGTCATATATTTCGATAAAAATACCATACACAAAAATAAACTCAAAATGTATTAAAGATCTAAATGTAAGACCAGAAACCATAAAACTCCCAGAGGAAAACATAGGCAAAACACTCTCTGACATACATCACAGCAGGATCCTCTATGACCCACCTCCCAGAATATTGGAAATAAAATCCAAAATAAACAAATGGGACCTAATTAAACTTAAAAGCTTCTGCACAACAAAGGAAACTATAAGCAAGGTGAAAAAACAGCCTTCAGAATGGGAGAAAATAATAGCAAATGAAGCAACAGACAAACAACTAATCTCAAAAATATACAAGCAACTCCTACAGCTCAATTCCAGAAAAATAAAAGACCCAATCAATAAATGGGCCAAAGAACTAAATAGACATTTTTCCAAAGAAGACATACAGATGGCTAACAAACACATGAAAAGATGCTCAACATCACTCATTATCAGAGAAATGCAAATCAAAACCACTATGAGGTACCATTTCATGCCAGTCAGAATGGCTGCGATCCAAAAGTCTACAAGCAATAAATGCTGGAGAGGGTGTGGAGAAAAGGGAACCCTCTTACACTGTTGGTGGGAATGCAAACTAATGCAGCCACTATGGAGAACAGTGTGGAGATTCCTCAGAAAACTGGGAATAGAACTGCCTTATGATCCAGTAATGCCACTGCTGGGCATACACACTGAGAAAACCAGAATTGAAAGAGACACATGTACCCCAACGTTCATTGCAGCACTGTTTATAATAGCCAGGACTTGGAAGCAACGTAGATGTCCATCAGCAGATGAATGGATAAGAAAGCCCTGGTACATATACACAATGGAGTATTACTCAGCCATTAAAAAGAATACATTTGAATCAGTTCTAATGAGGTGGATGAAACTGGAGCCTATTATACAGAGTGATGTAAGCCAGAAAGAAAAACACCAATACAGTATACTAACGCATATATATGGAATTTAGAAAGATGGTAACAATAACCCTGTATACAAGACAGCAGAGGAGACACTGATGTATAGAACAGTCTTTTGGACTCTGGCAGAGGGAGAGGGTGGGATGATTGGGGAGAATAGCATTGAAATATGTATAATATCATGTTTGAAATGAGTCGCCAGTCCAGGTTTGATACCTGATACCGGATGCCTGGGGCTGGTGCACTGGGACAACCCAGAGGGGTGGTATGGGGAGGGAGGAGGGAGGAGGGTTCAGGATGGGGAACACATGTATACCTGTGGCGGATTCATTTTGATGTATGGCAAAACCAATACAATGCTGTAAAGTTAAGTAAAATAAAATTAAAAAAAATAAATAAAAATAAATAATCACTGCCTTTATTTCTTGCTTAGACTGTTTCCACTCCATGGTTATAAATGGTTCCTTTAAAATAGTCACTGCCTTGTCTTTATGCTTGGACTGTCCCACTCCATGGTTATAAATGGTTACTTTAAAAATAATTATGCTTTACACATGAACCCCCCAGTCCATCTAGCATTTGTTTTGAGGTGAACTCTGAGTAGGAAATCAAAAACAACTGCTGGCCAGTTGCAGCCATACAATTGCAAGTTTGCTGACTTGCTCACTATTTTAGCACAATTTTAAGCTTGCCCTCGGAGGTTCTGTTTTAAAGCCTCGACTTCGACGTCTGAGTGTGCAGACTTCTCCAGACCTTTGCACATCTGTTCTCCCAGACTGTTTCCTGACTTTACACTTTATATCTTTTGCCATATTAATGTGTAAATGTTTTAAATTCTATATAGGTAAATATTTATACGTTTTCTTTTTTTGAATGTGGATTTTGTGTTGTGCCCAGAAGGCTGTTCTTCCACCCGTGTTTATCATTTTAACCACTGTCAGTGTTTGTCAGCGGTAGTCTCAAAGTGAGAGGCTGGTCTTTAGCATTATTGTCTTGTAATTATTAAAATATTCCCTGCACATAGACCATAGGGAAGGAGGTTCAGTCCTGTTGCTAAATCTGTGTGGCTGAAAGATGGTTTTCTGAGTGAGGTCCAGCAGGTTCTATTCACGGCAGCCTGCAGCTGGGCCGGAGTCTTCTCTGCGCACTCCTTTCCGCTCTCTGCAGCTTCACTTAGACCCCCAGCGTTTCTGTTGGCTTTGCTCTTCCTTAGGTGTTGCGTGAGAGAAGGCTGTGCTGTTGCACTGTCACTGAAGACGCCCAGCTTTCTCACTGCCTGTTAACAGGGTAGCCCGCCCAAGACAGCCGTGAAGCCCGTTGGCCTCAGCCTGTCCGCTGAGCCCTGGAGGCTTCCTGCTGCTGCTTCTCAGGCACCCTTTCCCTCCTCTGTGTCCTGCCTTCCGTTCCCAGCACACATCCTCACGTAGTCTCCCCCAGGGTTGCAGAGGGGAGACGCCACACGCCCCAGTGACCGGAGGATGTCTTTCTGCTGTTGCGCTTGGGGTGGGGGTCCACCCCAGAGTGTTCGCCTCTGCATTGCCTTCCAGGAGTTGGGAGGTGCTTGAGTGCTTGACACCTAGAAGCAGTTGCAGCAGAACATTGGTAGTAGAGTTCATTTGCTAGAGTGTTAAAAAAAGAAGTGCAATGTTAAGGCACTGTATCAGAATTTTTCTGAAAGAAAAGCCAAACAAGCAAGGATGTAGTATGTGTTACATAGATTCCAGGAGCATGGGTCAGCCGTGACGGAGGCTGTGTGCAGAGGGGCCTGCAAAGTGCTGGTAGAAATGTCCATATGTTGATCCTGTTGGTGTCACAGGTGTGTATTTGTATTAAGATGCAGAACATTGTACACTGTAAGCATGTATAATTTATTGCTTGTGAGTTATGTCTTAAGAAAATGTTTAGAATCCCACTGTGTTGCCTCTATTTTTGAATATTCCCTTGGCTGTGATCACAGGAAGTACTTTCTATCATGTTCAGTATTATAGGATATTTTTTTCATTTTTATTAGTGACAGATGTATGAATTACAAAATACTTAGAAAGCTAGAGTATACGGTTCATACAGTGCTACTTTTAAAATTTTATGGTTGATAACGCTTTGATAGTGTGTTAAGCATTTGGGTGAGGTAACTGGAAAATGAAAGTGTTTTAAGTTTTCATAAATTTAGCTGAATTTGTGATTCAACCATAAATTTAAATTTGTAACTTCATATAATTTGGCATATTAGATATAGACTTTTTTTTCATAGGAAGGAAAGCTCTAATTTCATTTTGAACATAGGCAAAGCATTTTGGTTTCTCATCTGATAGCTTACACTGCCCATAACTGTCACTCATTTGACTTTTCTGTGTCTGATGTAAAAGATCTGGGGAGTGTGCAGTGTCGTTTGCTGTTTGTCACATCGACAGTGGAGCGTTGTATCCATGGTGACACCAGGAATGGGTGAACCTGTGTTAGAGCCCTTCCTGAAAAACTGAGGACACCCCCAGGAACAGGCTTCCTAGTTCCATTGTGTCCAGAGCACCTGATGTGATCAGAGAATTGAAACTGAGTCAGAGCGGTGTTGCCGGCTGCTCCCACCCTGCGATGGCAGGTCTGGCTTCTCTCCGCCGTGCGGGCAGGGCTCGGAAACATGAGGAAGCGCGTTCCCGGCTTCTGTGATCAGGCAAATTTATTAACAACAATGAGGTCACAGCAATTTTCAATAAATCATGACTCGCTGATTTATTTCAAAAGATCCATATAGCAGTAAACAATACCATTTACATTTAATTAGTTTTATTGAACGAAAGGCAATTTTATTTGTAATGAACCACATGTTATGATTAAGGATGTATTTTAATGACCTTTAAGTAATGCAAACAAATGTTGCCCTTGACCTAATAGCAGAGGCTTTCCTACATTATTGAAAACTTCAGAATGATTTTTAAATTATCATGAAAAGCTTCGAATGACATTCTCATTATTGTGCCATTATTCAGTCATTTGGTGTCTAATATATTAGATGAAATGCACTCCTCTCAGTGTTCTTGTGCATTCAGAAATATGGGGGCTGTTGCTAGGCAGTTCTTTATTTCCATGTATCAGAAGATACTCTGTTATATGAAAATGTCACTTTTTAAAAATTACCGTGACAGCGTAGTGCTTAAATTTTTAAATGATGGACGTGCTCAGTTACTCAGTCGTGTCCGACTCTTTGCAACCCCACAGACTGAAACCCTCCAGGCTCCTCTGTCCATGAAACTTTGCAGGCAAGAGTAATGGAATGGGTTGCCATTTCCTACTCCAGGGGACCTTTCCATCCCAAGGATCGAACCCACATCTCCTGTGTGTCCTGCATTGACAGCCAGATTCTTCATCACTGAGCTGCCTGGGAAGCCCCTGGAATGATGAGTGATCCTCAAACTTCCTCAGACTTGCTGGGAAAGATAGAGGGCAGGGGGAGAAGGGAACAACGGAGCACCAGGGGAGAAGATGGTTGGATGGCATCACCAACAAAATGGACTCGAATCTGAGCAGACTCCAGGAGATAGTGAAGAACAGGGAAGCCTGATGTGCTGTAGTTCATGGGGTCGCAAGAATCGGACATGAGTTAGCGACTGAACAGCAACAACAAAAAGACTGAAGTATGCATTTAACTAAAAATGATTGTGAACAGTTAAAGTTGTATCATTTCCACATTAAATTAAGAACCTTGTAATTATACAGATCCATTTATCACACTCATTTTTGATGCTAAAGCACATTGCACAGTTTTTGTGTGCACATACTTTTGTATGTATTTGTAGATGTTCTATATGTAGTATGTCTACATATACCATAAACTGTCCTGATATTTTATCTGTATTTTAAAGAAATAAAGTTAAAAGCCAGGATTTTTATTTTTCTTCTGTATTAACCATTTTTGTTCCTCACCGTTCATTCCTAAAGACCTGAGTTTCTACTGAATATTGTTTCTCGTCAACCTAGAGAATTTCTGTTAGCATTTCTTGTAGTTTATGTCTGCCAGCAGTGGATTCATGTTTTCTTTTATCTCAAAATATTATAGTTTCACCTGTTTCGTGAAGGAGATTTTTGCTGAATATTGAGTTCAGAGTTGACCAGTTCCCCCGCCCGCCACAGTACTTTAAGTGTTTTGTTCCATTATGATCAGCTTTCATCATCTGTGATGAAAAATCAGTCATTATTTTGATAGGTTTTTTCCCTGTATAGACAGTGTCATTTTTCTCTAGGTATTTTTGAGATTTTTCTTTATATTTGGTTTCTTCTTTAGCTGTGACTTTGTGCCAGGTTTTACTCCCCTGGTGGGGGGTTTGCTGAGCCTCCTCAGTCTGCACACATGTGGCTGTCAGCCGGTCTGGCATGGTTTTGGCCTCTTGTTTCTCAGAAAGCTTTTCCTGGTCTTTCTGCTGTGCACTCTTGCAGGACCTCACCTGCTGTGTCAGTGATGCTGCAGCCACACTCGCTGTCGTAGTCTCGTCCCTGTGCCTTCTTCAGAGTCGCCGTCTCTTGACCTGTCTTCAGGTTCACCGACTCTGTTCTCCGTTAAGCCTATCTAATGAGTGAATTTATTTCAACTGTGTTTTTTTTTTCAATTCTAGAATTTCCAGTTGGTCCTTTTTTGTAAATATGCTTTCTTTTTCTCTGCTGTGGTTTCCTATTTGTTTATTCTTTAAGAGAATGTTTTCCTTTAAAGATTTGGAATGTCCTAATAACTGCTTTGAAATTCTCATCTGGTCTTATTCTGATGTCTGGTCATGTCAGAATTAGTCTTCATTGATTAGATTCTCCTTGAATATGGATCTTGTATTCTCATTTCTTCCTGTGTCTGGACATTAGAATTGTATCTTCAACATACTCATACCTTGTAGAGACTCTGGATTCCATAATGTTCTGAAGGGTATTGGGTTTCTTGTTTGGTTTGGTTTGAACTGGTGTTGACTGGACTGAAATCAGACCCCCACCTCGTCTTCCCGCACTGGAGAGCCAGGGGGTCTTTTGCTCCTTTCTTCTGCTGAGCTGGAACCTGCCTGCACGAGGGGCTCGGGACTCGGGCCGAGAGCACGGGGCTTGCAATGCCCAGTCTCCTGGACCTGCCCTCTGGGGCTTCACCTCCTCTGTGGAGCTTCAGCGTCTGTGACCTAACCTTTGTTCTTCACGGCTGGAAATCTGCTGTTTTCTGAGTGTTAGCAGCCATGAGGCAAAACAAAATATAAAAGCAAAAGTTACAAAAATGGCAGACTGTGTTGAGGGATCCTCCAGATCCCCCTAGTTTTGATGCTTCTCTCAGAGGACCCCCAGGGCTCAGCATGTACACCTCATTGCCTTGGTCGCCACCATGAAAGGGCCCAGAGTAGTTAGCACAGAGAACAGGCAGGGGGTGGCTTCGCAGGAAGACAAGTCGTGTTCAGGAACTGGTCAGGAGGCGCTCTGAATCTTCAGACTTTTCAGATAGCATTCCATAGCTCCAGCCCTTCCATCCTGCCTGTTTATCTCAGGCACGGTCCAAGACAGGTCATCCCCTTTGGGGACAGTGGCTTCAGTGATTAGACGGCTGTGGGAGGTGTGTGTACAGGAGGAGTCTTGGGAAGTGGGTCAGGCTCACAGTCAAGCTCATGGTCCATGGGGTTAGCGCCATGTACTCCCGACTGCTTCTGACACAGCCTGTCGTGAGATACAGCAGTCGTCCTTTAAAGGCAGGAGATCCCCGCACCGCTCTTGAGCTTCAAAGTGGTTTCTTTGGGTTCTCTTGCATCACGATTCATAGTACTGGCATACAACATATAAGAAAATCACCTCTTCTGGTAAATGATATATGAAAAATATTAGTTGGTAATTGAGAACTTTCCAAGTAATTTTGTTTAATTATCAAGTAATTAATTCAGATATTCTGTATTCCAGGACCTTTTTTCTATCAATGCTTATGTTTATGCTCAGAAGCCACAACTGGATATTCATAGTTTTGAAGGCACATTTACGAGGGTAAGTTAAATCTTTGTTAAATGCAAGTATATTCATTGTGTACGTTAAAACATTATAGCAAACCTTTATTTGGAAAGTGTAATTAAATCAAGAATCAATTCAAACAAGCTCTGAACTAAAAAGTGAAGACCTAGAGAATGTTTCAGGTTCTTAAATTTTCCTATGTCAGATATTTCTTTGAGATACATTAAGTATAGTTTTTCTGTGTTTTTAGCATATTTACTCTTAATAAGATCCTTCTTCCTTAAAATATTATGAATCAGTAAAATGAAGTAATTCAACTGTTTCAGTTTTTATTTTGGACAGGATGATATCCACATCATTTCTTGATTTTTACTGACTGGTTGGATGGATGTGTATGTGTAAGTCCACATCCATTTTCTTATGTACATACATGTATTTCATGCTGCATTCGTTTCACTAGTGTTTTGGTGTAGCTTAAAGTCCCTTCTTCCCTCAATTATTGTTAGGATTTGGTAACTTTTGGATTTAGCACCTTATACTGATGCTACACAGGGAAGGCAATGGCACCCCACCCCAGTACTTTTGCCTGGAAAGTGCCATGGACGGAGGATCCTGATGGGCTCCAGTCCATGGGGTCGCTAAGAGTCGGACACGACTGAGTGACTTCACTTTCACTTTTCACTTTCATGCATTGGAGAAGGAAATGGCAACCCACTCCAGTGTTCTTGCCTGGAGAATCCCAGGGACGGGGGAGCCTGATGGGCTGCCGTCTATGGGGTCACACAGAGTCGGACACGACTGAAGTGACTTAGCAACTGATGCTACAAATGATTTATAATACTTCAGGGATTTTAATATTTACAATTGTAGTTTATTTTTACTTCCTACAATTATTTTTAAAGATTTCTGGTAGTACAACCATTTTTGTCTCACTCTTGGTCACAAACAAGGGTTGAACAGTTGTCATCATTTGAGGAAGCATGAAATGGCAACCGACTCCAGTAATCTTGCCTAGAAAATCCCATGGACGGAGGAGGCTGGTGTCCATGGGGTCACAAAGAGTCGGACACGACTGAGTGACTTCACTTTCACTTTCTTTATCTCTTACTAACAGCATATTGTGTGTCGGGTAATGAGCAGAGTGGGAATGTAGACATGAGGAAGAGGAGATGGGCATGACTCTCTGACTTCATTTCCGCAAGTGCTGCCGTAAAAGTAGCTGCTGTAAAAGTAGGCGCAGTTTATTCATGGCCTTACAGCCTCTCCAGAGTGCCCAGGCCAATGGTAAGAGCAAGCAGCATCACCTGTTGCTAATATGTGCAGCGTAAATGTGGCAGAGAGTTCTGAAGACTGCATTTTCCTGTGAGAGGGGAAGAGGTCCAGATGCACCGATAGTGTCAGAGCCCAGACCCTAATTGCATCTGGGCTTTTTGTTAACTTGTGTGAACTACTGCAGGCTCTTAACAGTACAGTTCATTGCCTTCATTTGGTGTTCCTAGCAAAGTTTTTTTCGCTCATTATTATTATTTCACTCATAATTATTTCAAACGTGAGTTTTAGATTATTTCAGATGGAAAATCTTTGCTTTTGTGTGCATTTTTCAAAAAGGAAAGAAAAAAACCATTGTAAGTGTAACTTGTTTTGTAACTGGAGCTTAGTTTACCAAAATAACAACTAAACATTTTAAAAAGTGGTGTCTGCTTATATTCCTTTTTTATAGTGTAATGGATCAATACAAAGGAGAAAATATGTTTCTTTTGACTCAGCCTGTGTAATTTAATAAGAATCAGATTGATTAAGGTGTCCTGTGGCAATAGACATTGTATATGTCACTGCCCATGCAGAGTTGAAGGCAGACATGCATGCTGTGATTACTATCCATTCCCTTGAAACAATGTCCGGGTTACATAAATTATGTGCTATATGGCATTTTGTGTTATATAAGTGATTCATGTTATTATTATTGATATCATTAATTTTGCTTATTGTTAAAGACATAGCTATTCTCTCTGTACTTTGGAGTTTAAAACTGTAGCCAGTTTTGAAATATTAACAGCATCTATGGTCCTTTAACATCACATTCCCACTTAATCTTTTTTATGCTGCATTTTCTACTGTAATTTCCTTTGTAAACCATAGCACACTTACCATTGTTCATGTCTTTTTCAATCAAAATACTCTCCTTTTAAAAAGCATATCCCTATTGTTTGTTAAATAGAGTGCACTATTGAGAAAACAGCTTGAAATTGTAACATTTTGCACTCTCTCCCTCAAGGCAAATTTTATCTTTTCAAACTATATAACATTAAGAGGAAGGAAACCCAGAGAGAAAGTTATTTAAAGATAATTTCTTTCCCATCATCCCAGTCTGTCTTCTGTACTATATGAGATTGGTAAAGAACTATCGTTTACAGTAATTTTCTCGATATTAGAAAAATGTTTAATGTTTAAAGTCCATCATTGTTGTTACAGAATTGAAAGCAAACTTCACAGGCACCGTGTATTCTTCAGCACATAATGGTGTTAGAAACTGACAAAAGCACTCACGTGATTAAAGAGTTCTAGAAAAGTAATGGGAGAACCAACTTAAATTTTAAAGCTAAATTGTATAGAATTGCAGTTCAGAAAGCTTTATAACAGTGTTACATTTTATTTTGCCCTTGTCTTGGAGTTTCCCACAGTGGGAATACTATACTCAAAGATATGCATGCAGTAATGGTTTTTAAGTTTCCATATCAGGGGAACCATAGGGAGAGTTTGAAACTAATACAGTTGTACCCCTTTTGTACTTTTGTGGTCAGTTGATGGCCAGCTGTGGGCAGGTGGTCTTAAGAAGTTACTAAAAGAAATGGGTGGCTTAGAGTAACAGCATGCTGCTGCCGCATTATTAGTTCCATCACAAGGATTAGAAACCAGAGGAAGAGGTTCATGTTTATCTCGCCTTAGATTATTCTCTTACTGGACAGATGTGACTGGCTGTTCCATGCTAGGAGTTCACAACATCAAAATCAGTGCCATAGTTAATGTTGCTCACAGTCTGAAGGGAAACTAAATATGGAAATTGCTAGATGCAGTAAAAATAATTCAGAATTCACACCGGAGAGTAATTTTATATATTTGTCTTATGCCTTAAATGATAAGGCATTGGAGAAGGCATTGGCAACCCACTCCAGTACTCCTGCCAGGAAAATCCCATGGACGGAGGAGCCTGGTAGGCTGCAGTCCATGGGGTCGCTAAGAGTCGGACACAACTGAGCGACTTCACTTAAATGATAACTGTGAATCAGCAATCGGCGGGGTGTGTCCTAGTCTGCACTTACTTTGCCGGGCCATTTCTAAAGCACCTGCACTAGCCTACAGTTAAAGGATGCACCGTGTAGACTGTGTAGGAGGTAGGCAGGAGGGTATCGTTCTTTTTCTGACGCTCCATCAGTGTTTTATCAGTGTTAAGATTCTAAGACCATCTCTGAATGAATCAGAAGTTGATCATTTCAGTTCAGTCAAAAATTTAAGTATGAAATAGTTACTCTGTAAAGGCCACCTCCTCTCTTTCAAGAGTTGATACTAGAAGTTTTTTTGTGAGCTCTAGGATTTTCTGCATATACGATCATGACATCAACAAACAGATAATTTTACATCTTCCGTTCTAAATTGTACCTTCTATTTCTTGTACAGTTACTCTGGCTGAAACTTCGGGTATTATATCAGTTAGTTGTGGTGAAAGTGGGCATTCTGATCTCGGAGGAAAGGTTTTAGTATTCACTGTTTCATATGATACACATAGTGGGGTTTTCATAATGGCTTTTAATATAAGGAGGTTAGTTAGTTCAGTCGCTCAGTTGTGTCCGACTCTTTGCGATCCCATGAATCGCAGAACACCAGGCCTCCCTGTCCATCACCAGCTCCCGGAGTTCACTCAAACTCACGTCCGTCGAGTCGGTGATGCTATCCAGCCATCTCATCCTCTGTCATCCCCTTCTCCTCCTGCCCCGATCCCTCCCAGCATCAGAGTCTTTTCCAATGAGTCAACTCTTCGCATGAGGTGGCCAAAGTACTGGAGTTTCAGCTTCAACATCATTCCTTCCAAAAAACACCCAGGGCTGATCTCCTTTAGAATAGACAAGTTGGATCTCCTTGTAGTCAAAGGGACTTCTATTCCTAGTTTGTTGAATGTTTTCTGTCAAGAAAGGGCGCTGAATTTTGGCAAATGCATTTTCTGCATCAATTGAGGTGATCTTGTGGGGTATTTTTTTCCTTCATTCTATTATTGTGATATATTTTCTTGATTGATTTGCATGTTGAACCATGCTTGTATTTTAGGAGTAAATCTCACTTGGTCATGGAGTATAATCCTTTAATATGCTGCTTAATTTGGTTTTCTGATGTTTTGTGTAGGAGTTTTGTATCATTGTTCATAGAAGATATTGATGTGTAGTTTTCTTTTCTAGGTATTCTCTTTGGCTTTGTTATCAGGGTTGTCCTTCCTTCAGTTTTATCAGTTGCTTCATAATTGTCTTTCATTAGGAACATGCATGCGTGCTAAGTCACTTCATTCATGTCCGACTTGCTGCCACCCCATGGACTGTAACCAGGCAGGTTCCTCTGTCCATGGGATTCTCCAGGCGAGAGTACTGGAGTGGGTTGCCATGCCCTCTCCAGGGGATCTTCCCGACCCAGGGATTGGACCTGCATTCAAATTAGTTACATCCAATGTCTCTTATGTCTCCTGCATTGGCAGGCAGGTTCTCTACCACTGCGCCACCTGAAAAGCCCCATTAGGAACATAATTATTTTTAATTGTCATCTTTCCGCCTTATTTAACATTTAATTAATACATAATGTCTCTTGTGATCCTTCTGTCTGCTCAAACTGCCTTGAATCCCTTTAGTGAATTTTTCATTTTGATCACCATACTTTTCAGCTCTTGAATTTCTTTTGGTTTCTGTTCGGATTTTCTGTCTCTTCATTCACATTTCTGCTATGTTCATACTTTGTTTTCTTGACTTTCTCCACATCTTTATCTTTAAACATCTTTAATAGTTTTCTTTTAAAGTCTTTGTCTAGTATATCTGCCATCAGGTCCTTTTCAGGGATAGTTCCTATTGATTTATATTTTTCCTTTGAATGGAGCACACTTTTCTGTTTCTTTTATGCCTTGTTACTTTTTGCTGTTCAGCAAGCATTTGAATATAATAACGTGGTAACCCGGAAGTTAAAATCAGGGTTTGCTGGGGTTCTGTGTTTTCTTTTGTTTGTTGATTGTCAGCTCAGCCTGAAGCGTAAACTTGATATCTTCTTGTGTCTTTTCTGAGCCTTTTCTTGGGCATGTGCCATTGTTTTCTGTTTTTTTTTTTTTCCCGTATATGCAGTTGTTTTTGAATGTCCTGGTCTTTAATATCTGTCTCCCAAAAGAGGAAAAAGAGAGAAATGGTAGAGGTTAAAAGAGCACTGGTCCTTGAAACCCCCTGGAGATCACTTCTCTGGATGGGGGAGTGGTAGCAGCAGTGGCCACCTGCCTCATTGGCTGCATCTCTGTCACCAGTGTAGCATCAGAGTACAGGCTCCCGAGCCTGGAGCACAGGGTCCTTTTTCCACCCTGGCTCCCACAGGTGGCTCCAGAAACACGTGTGGCCTCTGGAACTCGCCACCCTTCACCAGCTCCAGATTCCAAATTAGTTACATCAGATGGATTCTGTCCCTGAGGTTGTTGTCCAGGTGGGGAGTCATTCCTGGTGCTTCCTGCTCCACCGTCATCTTAGAAGCATGTGTAAATTTCCTGTGTTTTTGCCTATTTTTTCACTGCTTTTTCTCTACTTGTTAGTTGAATGCAGCTGGTAGACTTGTTTTAACACTGTGGATATCTGAAGTATGAGTAATAAAAAAGTTGCTAATTTGCATTTTTCTTTCTTTTCTCTCCCTGAATAGGAAGACAGTGATCCACCTGTTCATGAAAGTCTCAGCATAGAAAATACATTGTGGGCAAGCACTGTGGTTGCATCAGGTGAGAAAGGAGTTGTGGTTTTAGCGTGAGTTCGAATGTGTAGGAGATGCTTTATGTGTTTAGGTGACTCCAGACAAGCGTGTGTCAGAGTGCTTTCATCACAGGGGGACCTTGTGGGCCAGGCCTGACAGTCTGCCTCTCAGATGAGCCCAGGGTGAGGCCCCTGTGCGGTCCTCACACTTTGAGGAGAAACTGAGCCTCACAGAGGCTGCTCCTTTGTGGGGAGACAGTTCTGACTCGTCACTGTGCCTTCAAGAAGGTGGTGCAGTAGAACCAGTCTGGGGCTAGGGGGCAGCTGGTGAGTTTGGAGGGATCTTATACTGCTCATCCATTTAACAGAGCACGAGGGGTCGATGTGGTGGATTGTCTGTGGGGGGGAAGTGTTAGATGAGACAGGGCCTGACAAGGTGGATCGGATCAGCCCTTTAAGGGCCAGGGTGCAGGTTCTTTCACGTGAAATCAGAGTATGTTGGTATATTTTTAGGGCTTCCCTGGTGACGCTAGCAGTGAAAATCCACCTGCCAGTGCAGGAGATGCAAGAGATGTGGGTTCAGTCCCTGGGTCAGGGATGATCCCCTGGAGGAGGAAATGGCAACCCACTCTGATATTTTTGCTAGTTGTCAAACAGGGAGGTATTTACATATGCATTTCATCAAGTGGATTTCTCTGAGAGGTGTGACACTCTTAAGTGCTTCCGCCTTTCAGAAGGTGATTGACCCTGTGAGTGGTACCAGGAGGTGGCAGCCAGGAGCGTCAGGGTGCTAGCAGGGAGGATGCAGGACTGCCTGTCCTGGTGTCTGTCGCTAGTGCAGCCCCCTGCCCCGGGGCTTTGTGTGGGCTCTCTGCTCCAGACCAGTGTGTGTGCCAGAGGCCTTATGGATCCTGTCTTCAGGAGCTCATGGCAAGAAAGACAGTAAGGAAATGAGACAAAGGCAGTTCCCTTGCAGTCCAGTGGTTAGGTGGAGAAGGAAATGGCACCCCACTCCAGTACTCTTGCCTGGAAAGTCCCATGGATGGAGGAGAGTGGTAGACTGCAGTCCATAGGGTCACTAAGGGTTGGACATGACTGATCGACTTCACTTTCACTTTTCACTTTGATGCATTGGAGAAGGAAATGGCAACCCACTCCCGTGTTCTTGCCTGGAGAATCCCAGGGACGGGGGAGCCTGGTGGGCTGCCGTCTATGGGGTCACACAGAGTCGGACACGACTGAAGCAACTTAGCAGCAGCAGCAGCAGCAGCCACTGGTTAGGACTCAGTGCTTTCACTTCTGGAGCCCAGGTTCGATCCCTGGTTGGGGAACTAAGATCTTGCAATCTGCATGGTGCAGCCAAAACAAAAGGAAAAGAAAGAACATGAGACAAATCACCTGAGCTTTGCTGAGTGTCTCAGAAGAGTGCAGGGTGCCCTGAAAACAAACAAGTGAAAAGCTCACCTGTCAGGGTCTGGAAGCCTTCTCTGTGAAAAGTACATGTGAACTAGATTTAAAAACAGACGGATACGCCCAAAGGAGAAGATACAGCGAGAGGCTGGAGCCTGACTGCTGGGCACTGACCACCAGTCGGAGGCCTCAGACCGAGGGCACCGCAGGCTGAAGACAGTGGTCCAGGCCCATGTGCCCAGCACACGGATCAGAGCATTCTGTGTGTGTCTGAACGCATGTGTGTGCACACAGGTGACAGGCTGCTCCTGCAGGAGAACACCTGTCCCTTTAGAGAAGAGGGGAGGAAGTGTGATAGCAGACAGCTCTTCAGGTATTACTTTTTTTGTCATGATGAATTTTTACTGAAAAGAGAGAGGAAGTAAGGATCGTACACGGTGCGAGACCTTGGAGATGCCTCCTGAATCCCAGGTGTAGGGCTGTGCTCAGATGCCACTGCCATCAGCAGGGTCACGTCCCCAGGCTGTGTGCAGCTGGGCCAGGCTTGGAGTCCAGGCCTTCACCTTCAGCACTTAGCATGTCATAGCCTATGGGAAACACCACAGCATCCACAATTAGGTACCTGGTCACAGATTTTACATTTCCTGCATCTAGGTGTTGTGTACTATTTTTTTTCATTATATTGATATATATTCTTATAAAGGATCAAGATTGGGTTTACTCATAAAGATATTTGAAGATTCTCTTAGTTTATAAATCCATTTCATCTTTTTTCCTGCATGTTAGGCTGTTCCGACTGGTCTGCAGTCTTAGTGACTTGTGTACTTCTCAAAGAACTGGGCTTGTGGGCCCCAGATAATTCCCTGTGCACACCGTTTCTCTCCTGACCTCACTTCCAGCCTGACCTTGGCAGGTGTTATAGCTCCCAGTTGTGAACCGTGGCATTGCAGACACACATGTAGGTATGTGTGTGTGCATATTACTGTAATTACTGCATAGGTAGCCCTTTCTTATTAAGGTACAGAATACAGTTGCTGGAGTATTTTTTCTTCTGAGAGACTGTTTAGGTTGTTTAAAACCATCCATTCCAAAAGTTTAAATAAAGCATATTTAATTTTAATTTCTATTTAGGCATTTTTAAAATGCAAACTTTTTTCAAGAATTTGAAATCTTTTAACACATGCTTAACTATTTAAAAGCCTTATTAATGTTTTATATTACTTAACTCCTATATACTGAAGTATGCTTAAAATACTTTGGACTTCTAGAAATATTATAGGAACTCTTGTCTTCTTTCACTTAATTACAAATTGAGAAGGAAAGACCAGAATTTTTAAAAATCTTATTCTTCAAAGGTTATGTGTCACTACTATACATGAAATGGATAACTAATAAGGACCCACTGCATAGCACAGGAATGCTACTCAATACTCTGTAATGGCTTGTACAGGAAAAGAATCTAAAAAAGACTGCTGCTAAGTCGCTTCAGTCATGTCCGACTCTGTGCGACCCCATAGACGGCAGCCCACCAGGCTTCCCCATCCCTGGGATTCTCTAGGCAAGAACACTGGAGTGGGTTGCCATTTCCTTCTCCAATGCATGGAAGTGAAAAGTGAAAGTGAAGTCGCTCAGTCGTGTCCGACTCTAGCAACCCCATGGACTGCAGCCTACCAAGGCTCCTCCATCCATGGGATTTTCTAGGCAAAAGTACTGGAGTGGGGTGCCGTTGCCTTCTCCAAAAAAGAGTAGATAAGTTTTATTTTATTATTTATCATTTTGTTTTATTTATCAATATAGGTATAACAGATTCACTTTACTGTTCATTTGAAACTAACCCTAACATTGTAAATCATCTATATACCCCAATAAAAATTAAAAAAGAAAAAAGTGTCAATTGAATTCAGGTTGCTTCCTGGTGGAGTAAACTCAGATCTTCCTTCCTTGTAGGAACTGAACGTCTGGGAGCAAGGACTAAAGTTGACAGACAGACAGAAGGACTGAGGGCACCAGAGAGGGATACATGGACTCCCAGGGGGCCATATTCCTTCCCCTTGTTAGTTCAGAGAGCCAGGAGCCCACCATGTTTCAGTGACAGGTGGATGTCAGCATGCGATCATAAGTGGCTGAGCCTGGAAACAAGAACGAGTCCTCAAGAGCAGGACTTCTGGACTTGTGTGCCAGACGGGGTCCAGGCTGAGACCCAGAGCAGGACTGCTGGGTATGTGTGCCTAGACAGGGTCCGGGGGAGTCCCAGAGCAGGACCGCTGGGTGTGTGTGCCCAAACGGGGTCCAGGCTGAGCCCCAGAGCAGGACTGCTAGGTATGTGTGCCTAGACAGGGTCCGGGGGAGTCCCAGAGCAGGACCGCTGGGTGTGTGTGCCCAGAAGGGTTCCAGGCTGAGCCCCAGAGCGGGACTGCTGGGTGTGTGTGCCCAGAAGGGTTCCAGGCTGAGCCCCAGAGCAGGACTGCTGGGTGTGTGTGCCTGAACGGGGTCCAGGGGAGTCCCAGATCAGGACCGCTGGGTGTGTGTGCCCAAATGGGGTCCAAGGGAGTCCCAGAGCTGGACTGCTGGGTGTGTGTGCCCAGACGGGGTCCAGGCTGAGCCCCAGAGCAGGACCACTGGGTGTGTGTGCCCGAACGGGGTCCAGGGGAGTCCCAGAGCAGGACTGCTGAGTGCGTGTGCCAAACAAGGTCCAGGCTGAGCCCCAGAGCAGGACTGCTGGGCGTGTGTGCCCAAACAGGAGTCCAGGCTGAGCCCCAGAGCAGGACTGCTGGGTGCGTGTGCCCAGACGGGGTCCAGGCTGAGCCCCAGAGCAGGACTGCTGGGTGTGTGTACTTAGACGGGGTCCAGGCTGATACTGATTTTGATAAATACAGTAGTGAGAGTAAATATTTGAAAACTTATGTAAGAATTTAACAAAGTAATTTAATATTAAGAAAATTGGGACATATATTGTCTCAAAGATTTTTATTGGTTTCTCGATAATTTATTGATATAGTATTTTACAAAACTAGTCCTCATGACTACTTAGAAATTTAAAAATAGAACCTGTACCATGTAGTTTGCAACACTCTTGCTCTGGAGAAAGTTTAGTATCAGATGACAGCAGGGGAACCCCTTCCCCTCGGGTGTCCCTAGAGACTGGACCAGAGAGTACAGACAGAAAAGCAGGGTGGAGTTCGAGAGGCAGGAACTAGGAGCAGAGAACAGGTACCAGCCTGCAGCCTGTGATTCAGACTTCAATCTTGAGGGGCGTTGTAGCTCCCCCTCACCTCCTGTGGTCTTGCTCCTCCTCTGATATGCCCGTTGGTGGAGCCCTGACTCTGTGCAGGTCTCACCGGTCACTGTGTGTCCACCATTGGCAGAGTGGGAGCCCACAGTCACACAGGGCTCAAGACCACTGTAAATGCAAGCCTCCTGGCTTCACCAGGGGCTTTCAGTTAAAAAGGGAACAAAGGCATGCTTCTAAGAAGGAGCAGACATGACCTCGGAGGATGTCACGCTGAGTGGGTACCTGGCATCTTCTGCTTTTCTGGGGTTCTGTGGAGGGATGAGTGACAGCAGCCGTCCTGCTCCCATGGACCCAAGATCGCCACGGCCGCATCTGCCCCACAGATCCTGCCTCAGTGCCACAGATTCCACACGCTACAGTAAAGAGACAGCACTGCTGCTAAGTCGCTTCAGTCGTGTCCGACTCTGTGCAACCCTATAGACGGCAGCCCACCAGGCTCCCCCGTCCCTGGCATTCTCCAGGCAAGAACACTGGAGTGGGTTGCCATTTCCTTCTCCAATGCATGAAAGTGAAAAGTGAAAGTGAAGTCGCTCAGTCGTGTCTGACTCTAGCGACCCCATGGACTGCAGCCCACCAGGCTCCTCTGTCCATGGGATTCCCCAGACAAAAGTACTGGAGTGGGGTGCCATGGCCTTCTCGTATAATTACATGGTTAGCTGTGCAGTGGTTGACTTCAGTCAGTAGTATAGACATTGTCTTTCTCACCTCAATTACATTTCTCACCTTCAAATTTTGTGAAAGTTAGGAATATAAATTACTCATAGCAGCAATTCACAAAACAGACTTCCATGTTTTTGTTGTTAGGTATTTTCACTTTTTTGTTTGGCTGCCTCAGGCCTTAATTTCGGCCCACAGGATTTTGCTTGCATTTTGAGGAAGATCCCCTGGAGAAGGAAAAGGCTGCCCACTCCGGTATTCTGGCCTGGAGAATTCCACGGCCCGTGGGGTCAGAGAGTCAGACACGACTGAGTGGCTTTCACTCGTGCTCTGTGATTGCCCTGCAGCACGTGAGGTCTTAGTTCCCCAAGCGGGGACCAAACCCGTGTCCCCTGCACTGCAAGGTGGGTTCTCAACCACGGGACCACCAGGGACATCCCCATGGTTTTTAAGTTGATATTTCAGAAATGAGTACCTCTGATCTGAGCCTTTGTAATCTATAGTTCATTCTTGGGGTATTTTATTATTCTTTTAATCTTAAGTTTGATAGAGCACTTCTTTCTGACATGTATGATTAGAAAACCAAACTTTCAGGAGATTTTTATTAAAAGAGACATACAAATTCCAAAGCAAACACTGTCTTTACAATATTCCTCTTACTGTTTTCATTGTCTGCGTGCTGAAATGTCCACACAGTTTCTTGTACCTTGTTGTCCTGAATCTTTACGGTGGAAAGATGCTCTCAGACTCCCGTTCAGCAGAAATGGCCCACCTGGTGCCATGTTGTCTGTGGTCTCAAGTTTGATCGGTTTAATGTAGGCTCTCTCAGTGTAACTCCAGTGTTCGAGTTACCATTTTAGTAGGCATTAGTGAACGAACAACTTCTGTTGTCACACTTTCTGTTGTTACCAAAGAGAGTACTGGTGCATTTTCATTGCGTGAGAAATCAGTTGAGTTTTTCAAAGCCTAATTTTAAAGTTAAGATTAGATTTTGTTGAGCTACCAAAATTAAATATGCTATTAGATAAATACGTATAGAATCAAATGGTGCATTAATATTTTCCATCAAAATGATTAACTCGGAGGTGTTACCTCCGTGCTTACATTTAAGTTTCTCTGTAAGGGCCACTTTTGTGTTTTGCAGGTACTGTAATAGGTGTGGTCATCTATACTGGAAAAGAGACTAGAAGTGTCATGAACACATCAAATCCAAAAAACAAGGTAGGTTAGATGGAGCACTGACTGCTTTAGTGAGTGGCCTCCGCTTTCCCTGGGAGAGGACAGGCAACTCCGGGCAGCTCGGTTGTGTTAGCTTCGTGCATGTCACAGGAGCAGGGCTTCCTGTGTCAGTGACCTGGGACGTGGATTCTCTGTGTAACAGCAAGCTTGTCTGGAAGAATTTTCAGAACTATTTTCCTTTGCTTAATCAGAGTTTTATATATCTCTTAAATTTTCATTGTTGTATATATAATTTGTCCATAATTTAAGTTAATTATGGGTCTTTTAATTTCTCCTCAATCTATTTATTTTATAATTTGCACTCTATTTTTATGTTGATGGTTCACTTTTTAAAATGAATCTGTATTAATGTTTTTATGGTATTTAACTTGATAATGTATTGTTAAAGTAATTTTAAGTTATTTCGATTTCAGAAGAAGCATGTTGAAAACTAGATTTTCGTTTTAAAGACTGCTAGATTATATTCCTAAAATTATATTCCTATTATAGTCCTAAAGTTGTTATTTATGTAGTCATTGTGTATATAAGTTAAATCATAACAAAAAGTTAGTTTGAATACTCAGTAGTTATTATTTAAGTAACATGTTTTGTATCAAGTCATAATATACACTAATATCGGCTGATTGAGAAGCTTTTTCTTACTGCATTTTACTTATTTTTCTTTGAAATATAATTTGTGTGTATCTGAGTAGAACAAAAAGTCCTCTCATGGAGCCGTGCCTGCTATGTGAGTAATTAACAGAAGAGCTTGTCTTCTGTAGGAAATTTTATAACCAAGCGATAGAAATGAAATCATTCTTTGAGAAAATACCTTTTACGACAGGATGTGTCTCATTTTTTCAGCTAAATAGTATTTTTTAAAAAATAGTTAACCCTTCAGAGGCTAGCAAAGCAGCCCTGATTCTCTGAATGGTCGGGCCATTTGCAGGGCCACTTTCTGGCGATGACTGAGAGCAGGAGTCACCAGTGAGGTCGATGGCGCTCATGTCTCTGTGTCTGTTAGGGCTCCGGGTGTCTGCCTGGCGCGTGTTTACAGAAGTCAAAGAAAAGAGTTGTGCTACTGTTGTTTTAGTAGAAATTCTGATTTTGATAATGGGGAGAAATAAATCTCGTTGATTTATATAAACCAAGTTTTATAAACTTTGCCTTAATTTGAGCAAATCAGATATATGTCAGTAATTCTGCAATATAGTTAAATTATTTAAAAATAAATGATTATACTAATGACAAGAGTTAGCATCACATACATAGTTATGTGTGTTTTCCAGCAAGTATGGTGTTTTTCTTTTCTTCAGTCAGCGAAACTAGGATGTCTAATAATGCAAGTATGATTTCTAGGGTTTTTTCCTCATTTTACTTTTACACTTATGATGGTATTTGAGGATAAATTTAGTTGTAAATATTAACTTTAAAGTCCTGAACCTCTTTAATACAGCTTTTTAGTTCCCCCTTACCCCTCAGTGCAGCTCACCTCTGCCACTCACTGTCTGTCCACGGTCACTTTTCTCAAGTCACCTTTGGTGTTGGCTCAGTGAGCTGTTCCCTTGGGTGCCAGTGACCTTTCCTGGGTTTATGATGCAGTTAAGAACTCTGACCCTGGAGGCCTGGGCTAGACCACCGACCAGCTCTTTACCTCCAGGCACTTGGCAGATGTTGCCTCTCCTTATTACCTTTCTACGAGGTGAAATGAGTACCCGAGCCCCACTGCCAGTCAGGACACACCCCCAACAGCTCCTGCCCTGTCAGGCCTCGTGTCTGCCTTCCCCGCTCCTCTGCTCCTCCTCTCCTCCTCCTCCTGGTTTTAGACAGCCTTCTCAGTGTCCTTGGGTTAGGAAAAGCATCTTGGTTCTGCAGGATTGGACTCGGACCCTTGCTCGAGCACTTGTCGGCCTCACACAGGGAGCAGACTTGTCCCTTCCTATGGCCGCACCTTGCTGGGGCTTGGCCAGCGTTTGCTGCAGTCCTTCTGGTGGGAGGCCCTCGTGATGCTCCCAGCTGCTCACAGGCTGTTCATGTGGTGTCGGGAGCCTGTACAGTGTCCCCCAAGCAGACGGAGCCAGCAGGCTGCAGAGCAGGACCTGCCTTGTCCGCGTGGGGCTGCTTCTCCTGAAAGACACTCTGGGTGGTAGAGCACCAGCTTGACATGGAAACAGTCTTATAAATCAAGGACTCATCTTAGGAGAGAAATAAAATCTGTCAATGTGCATAGGTCATTAAATCTTTCTAAGTGTTAAACGCTAGATTTATAAGAATAAAATTCAGGAAAATGTTACAAGCATACTCAGCGAGCACAAAGTAGCTGATGTGATTTATTTAGGGTGAGTTGATGTGTGTCAAATGAAAAGAATGTGTAGTGTTTGAATCTTAAACAGAGAAGGGAAGAAAGAAATGTTCAGTATTTGTAAGACATTATTATCTGCAATCTACATCTCAGTAGCTTCCTAAACCAGCTTATTTCTGGATTTCATAGAAACCTAGTGGAAACAAAAAATAACCTTTAAAACGCTTTGACTTTCATCAGGCTTCTTCAGGGAAGCCACACTGTTCCTAACCATCCACTCTGAGAGCTGCCCTGTGAGTGAGTGTCTGCGGGGACATTGAAGGCTGGAGTGTCAGGTGGAAGGGCACACACCAGACGTTTCCTCTCTGTTTGTGTACACGTCTGACGCGTGGGCAGGTGCTCTGCTCGGCGCGGGCCCTCGTGGGTCTGTCCTGGAAACACACCTTGGTGACCATGGGGATGAGAAGCTGGCATGGCAGGTCGCACACTGCGTCCTGTCCGGCCGGTCAGCAGTGCAGCCGTGTTCCCTTGTTCCGAGACTAGAGTGACCCGGGCCCTGTGGCCTGCCCCAGCCTCAGGAGAGGGAGAATTGGGGATGTTTAATGCCACTCACTGCTGCCCACCCACAGTGCGGTTACAGCGAGCTTCCAGGCCTTTCACACAGAGCTGGAAAGAGAAGTGAGGAACCTCACAGAGCCTGCAGGTGCCGGTCCTGAAGGGCTGAAGTGGAGGGAGAGGGGAGAGGAAGGCATTTCTGGAGCTTGGGCGGGCCGCGGCAGGTTGGTGCCGTGGACGCCCAGGGGATGAGAAGCTGAAGGTCCGGCAGGCGAAGGAGCGGGGAGTGAACATCCTGCATAGACCCGTCTGGGTGTGGGGCGGCTGGGAGCGTTCGGCCGAGGGAGAGCAGGGAAGACTGGGCAGGCTTCTAGACAGGGCCCAAAGCATTGGAGGAGCCGTGGGGGTGAAAGCTGACCGGTGCCTCCGTGGGGAAAAGATTGTGTTGATTTTGTTTCTGGTGAGAAAATATCACAAGACTATTGATGCGTCCAATAAAAGAAGAGACAGTCTTAGTTTACACAGAGGAAAAATATGTTCTGGAAGAATAAGTTTTGTAGGCATCTGATTAGTAATTTAAAAATACAAACAGAATTTCTTAATAAGAAATTATATACTATAATATGGAGAACAGTCACCATCTAAAATATGGCTTGGCTTCTTTGATTTTGTAAAAAATATTTATACTCACAGACACAGAAAACAAAGTTATGGTTACAAAAGGGGAATGAGGGAGGTGAGGGATAAAAGAGGAGGTTGGGATTAACATACACACACCACTATATGTCACCAACAGGGACCTACCAGATAGCATAGGGAACTCCATTCAATATTGTATAAAAACCTTACTTTGTAAGAACCTGAAAAAGACTACATATATAGATGTATAACTGAATCACTGTGCTGAAGACCTAGCCTAACACAGCACGGTAAATCAGCTGTACCTCAGTAAAAAATAATAAAGATTCACAGTCATCAACTAATCAGCCAGTATCTCCCCACTCTCCCCCCTGCCCATTACTCCGTATTTCATTTGTTTCCTACCTCCATTACCGTGAATACAGAAGGCTCATGTAAATTTTTAACTGCTCTGAGTTGCTAGGATGAAAACCACTACAGGTAAACCACTGTTAGTGGAAAGTTAGTGATGATAATTGATGCAGTGAAATTGATGCAGAATAGGATAAGAGTTTGAGACTAAAAGCATTGAGATTATTGCTCAACCATTCAAGGCCCCTAAATTACTGAGACCCAGCTGCATCTTAGAGCTCTGGTGGAGCCAGTAGCGAGTATGTGGTCTTCTCAAGCTGATGGTCAAGAGCCCCAGAGCTGAAGTGGAGAATGGTCTGGTCCACAATTTCAGGTTGTCAGGTGACAGCTTCCCATATCAGAGACTATAGCTGCCCACCGACCCCAGCAGGCAGCGAGGTCAGTGCCCCACGGCCCTGTGGGTTATGGCCCTGTACATCATCACTCTCAGTACCCACGCCCACTCACAGGGCCCTCCTTCCAGGCTTCTGCACACGGCACAAGTGTCCATCTTTGGGGAGCCCTGAGCCCTCAGGCAGTACCCCCAGGCACTCCCTGCAGCTCTCATAGTGGGAGGATCACGTCCCCTTTGAGGATAGGCTTCTTGTGGACCACCCTGTGTGCTGTGTAAAATACCCTCCTAGACGCATGTTAGATTGTTCGACCGTTTAGTACTGGTTATTTCATAAACTATACTTTAAAAGTTAACGTACTCAGCTAGTGTCCAAAGCCTTGTGGGAGCCACTCTCCTTTTTGTCTTCATTTTGTCCGTTTTGTTCTCCAGCTGCTTTTTTAAAGACAACTTCAGAAAGCAAAGGAGAAGAGGAGTGCAGTCACCAATGGACTTGAACTAGGTTTCACACAGGTGCCCACTGGGTTCATCACTCTGTGGCGGCAGATATCATGGGGTTTTACCCCAAGGGTGTCCTTTTATACAGCAGGGACCTGCGCGCTTCCCGGGGCTCAGCCTCCTGCCTTACTCTGGCCCCTAACCCCCACCCCTAGATTGAGTGGCCCTGGGTTGGTGACATCAGCTTCCCATCCAGGCACTGATCTGACTGAAGTCCCCCCGACCCCCAGACTTCCCCAGCCCAAACCTCTGGGGTCTCTGACACACACCAGAGACGGAGAACCACTGTCCCGAGTGGACACCACAGTCAGATAAGTGAGGATCCTGCGTAGATTTATCGGTTGTAACTGAATTCCATGACTCTCAGACATCCTACTTAAATTCATCCTTCTAGAATGGCCTTGAAATTGGTTCTATAAATCCAACTTGATAATTTTATAATCAGAAATACTGTTTTATCCTTACTTATTGCAGGAGCTTACTAAAATACTGTTTAAAATGCAGCATGTTTTATTCATACATGGGGATTAAGAATAAATCCTAAAATGTAATTAAGAGTGGAGGAAAGTTCTAAAAGAGAAATTGTTAGAGCTCCTTCTCGGAGTCAGAATGTTCCCCTTGTAGTACTCACTGAGGCAGATGAGAAGCAGGGACTGGTGTCTACACAAAATTCAAAAATTCTGTTTTAAAACTTGGAACAAATCAAAAGTTTATATTATAAAGCAGTTACTTTTACAGTAATATTTGATGAAATTTTAAATTATAAGGAATACAATTAGAGTAATGGACTGTTTTATAAAACCTAGCTTGAGATATATTTAATAAGATACTCAATTACATTTACGAGGAAAAAATTCTTGCAGGAGGTTAAGAAAAATCAATTGTGACAGGTTGCCATTTTCATGCCATTCATAATAATAAGTTGCTCAGAGCAAGAACAGCAAGGATGAAATGATAATACAGATTGCTTCCAGCAGTTATTATAATCCCTTGGGCATATTGATTTGTGTTTCTAATAAAAAGATGCTTTCAAACGTCTCATTGACAGACAGACAGGTGATATGTGCCATTATGTGAATTAGAGCCTCTTCTTTTATCTGAATGGTTGTAAAGGCATTTGAGATAATAGAGCCCAAATAGGATCAGCCATGGTGTACTTTGCAAGTTGAAATATCAAAGTCTGTTTTGAGACTAGCTCTTTTATTTTTAAAAGGGCAGTTTATTAATATTTTAAAAGTTGTGTTTTATATTAAGATTTTACAGTAGAAAGACATTACTCTCTTCTTGTGGCTGTGTACAATCACCGCACCCCTTAATTGTTTTAATAGTTGCCTTCTTGAGTAATAAAATATTTTTGGATTTAAATACTTGTTTAAAAATGGGATCATGTGGTTCACAAAAGAGCTACATGTTGTGGAATATGGTATTACAGTCAATCCACAGAGATAGAAAGGCTTCGGGAGTGCTTTTTTTGGATAACTGTTATTAATATTAACAAATCATAGTGTTTCAAAGCCTCATCAGGAGAAGATTAACTCGAGAAACAAACCTCCAATAAAGTAATTCAGTGGCACGTAGACAAGACCCCGTGTGGCCCTCGGAGCTGTGACAGCACACACCGCCTCGCTGCACTTGCTCAGCCGCGCACTCGGATATTACAGCTGCTCACAATTAAAAGTTGTGTTTCTTCATCAGCAGTGTGAATATAAATAAACTTATAATTTCAGGAAAGCAATACAGAGGCAAGACGCTGAATGAAGAAGCAGTCCTAATGATAACCTCTGAGACATGATGCTCTATCAGAGTATACAGCGAACATCTCAACCGGAAAACTTGGATTCAGGCCCTAGTTCCTTTTAAATATGAATTTGATTGTAAGGCAGGTGTTCTGAATAGGAAACAGCATATTTGTTATTTAAAGTAAATACTTTGTACCACTAAAAAGGCAAGTTTTTACGTAAATTTCTGAATGAGGTCTTACCGTCATTTGTTGTGTATAAAGTAAGTAGTAATTGATAATATGTCAAGACCTTGATGCTGGGAAAGATTGAGGGCAGGAGGAAAAGAGGGCGACAGAGGATGAGATGATTGGATGGCATTGTTGACTCAATGGACATGAGTTTGAGCAAACTCTGGGAAATATGGCAAAACAGAGAAGCCTGGCATGTTGCAGTCTGTGGGGTCACAGAGTCGGACACGACTGAGTGACTGAACAACAACATCATCATTTCTGAACTAAATTCCCTATAATCATTTTCTTAGAGAAGTACAATTTATTCAAGAAACAAGTAAGTGTTTTCATAAGTGCCTTTATATTTTGAAATCCTTGATTCCTTGTCATGGGGCCATGAAAACTGTTAGAAATAAGTGGGACTTGTGATGACTGCTTTATCATGACATTTCCGTCTTAATTTATATAAGCTCCAGGAGCATTTCTGATGAAGGCCTTTCAGTGTGGGTGAGAAATACAGTCTGAAAGATGTAGTGAGATGGAAAATGAGCAACTTGGAAACCTTCTGGATGGAACCAGAGTGGATGGATGACTGTGTCGTGAACGAAGACAGCAGAGGGAGACAAGGTTTTCCTGTTGTTTTCAGATTCTCACGGTACATTTCACCTTCCCAGGAGGGCTGGCAGCCCCGGGGCCGTGGTGGGTACCTGGGATGTAGTGCCCTAGGTTGTTATGCAGAGGGGTTCCCATCGTGGTCACCATGAAGAGAAACAGGTCATGAGCCGCATGGGTTCAGAAGCAGACTTGGTTGGGGAAGATTCGAAGCCAGGGGTCAGCTGGAAGAGAAGGGAAGTCACTTGGTTTGCTTGCTGTGTGGGAAGGCAGGGGTGATGGGTAGGACCCTTCGGCCCCCACCGTGCTTCAGGTTTCTTGAGAGAGAAGCTAGCCAGGGGAAGATTTGGCTGCCTCCCGGCAAGGTGTGCAGGGTGCCTATCCTTGGGGCTGTCATGAGTGAGGACCCCAGCGGGGCCGTGGAGGCCAAGTTCCAGCCCAGCCCCTCCCCATGCCCACTGGCTGCGTGTGTGGGAGCGCCCGGCCCGCTGCCACCCCTGGGCCCTGATGACGCTGGTCTGGTGCCCTCTCCAGAGGCAGCCCCAGGCTCCGTGCCACTGCATCCTGGGCCCTGACTACGCTGGTCTGGTGCCCTCTCTAGAGGCAGCCCCAGGCTCCTTGCCACTGCATCCTGGGCCCTGACGACGCTGGTCTGGTGCCCGCTCCAGAAGCAGCCCCAGGCTCCGTGCCGCTGCATCCCGGGCCCTGACGACACTGGTCTGGTGCCCGCTCTGGAGGCAGCCCCGGGCTCCATGCCGCCTCGTCCTGGTACCGCTGCTGTCTCAGCCTCTTGCACGGTGCCCACCCATGTACTGAATGGTCACAGTACTTAGCAGTGGTTCACGGTTTTCCCCTCCATAGTTACTGTTTTCTAACCAATAATTTAAAAATAAGTGTATTCCTCAGAAACACATCTGGTTTCAACTTAATTGTCTTTCACATGCCTAAAAATGTATTCTGGATATCATTTTTAAAAGAAACTCCAGTATATTGACATTAGAGTAGCAACTGTACCCAGCTTTCTTTTTTACAACCGCATTAACTGAGCATGTATATGATACATTTAACACGAAATTAAATAGCTTTCTTTTCCCCTACATAATTAGCATTTTCATCTAATAATTTCCTTTTGCAAAACTATATCATGTGAGTTTGACTTTTCCCACTGTAATAAGCTGCTAACTGCCTCAGATTTCTTTTTGAGGGACAGTTACTCACATCAAACATTTCTGAAAGGCTTGGGTTTTTTTATGTTTATTTTTTTTAAATTTTATTGAAATTGAGTTGATTTACAATGTTGTGTTAGTTCCCCCTGTACAGCAAAGTGACTCAGTTATGTATATACATACATCACTCTTTCAGATTCTTTTCCCATGTAGGGCATCACAGAGTATTGAGAAGAGTTCCCTGTTACAGTCGGTCCTTTTTAGTTACCTGTTGGCACCCCACTCCAGTACCCTTGCCTGGAAAATCCCATGGACGGGGGAGCCTGGTAAGCTGCAGTCCATGGGGTCGCTAAGAGTCAGACACGACTGAGCGACTTCACTTTAACTTTTCACTTTCATGCATTGGAGAAGGAAATGGCAACCCACTCCAGTGTTCTTGCCTGGAGAATGCCAGGGACGGGGGAGCCTGGTGGGCTGCTGTCTGTGGGGTCGCACAGAGTCGGACACGACTGAAGCGACTTAGCAGCAGCAGCGTGTATGTGTCAGTCCCAGTTTCCCAGTTTATCCCTCCCCTGGCTGCCCCCTTGGTAACCATGAGTTTGTTTTCTACACCTGTGACTCTGTTTCTCTTTTGTAAATAAGTTCATTTGTACCATTTCTTTAGATTCTACATATAATATATATAATAATATATAATATAATAATAATATAGTAATACAATATATAATATATATATATATTCTACATATAATATATTTGTCTTTCTCTGACTTACTTCGCTCAGTGTGGCTTCTTCTTAAACTGCTTAATACCATCAAAATCAAATATTTTTATGAGGCATTGAAGTAAGAAGGAAATTTTTGAGCCCTATTCTTTGAACCCAATTAGAATATAAAACTTGTATGAGATAAATGACCACAATGTAATAAGTGTTCGTTTATCAGTAGGATAAATTAATTACAATGTAAATTGTAATTGATGTGCCAGTGTATTTCTTAGTAATATTTTCAAGAGACAATAGGATAACGAGCCCAAAATGTACTAGTGAAGGTTAATTAGTCCTCCCCACCAGTGAACAGTGCCTTCTGTAGAAAGCTTCAGTAAAATACACTAGTTGAGATACTTGCTTATTAATACTTTAAATTTTGGTCTGGTGGCGACATCTTGGGAAGACCTCTGGATGGGGCAGCCTCAGCAGTGCCCTTCCAGGGCTGTCCCTCCCGGCGTGCCCCTACCTACCAGGTTCGCTTCTGCACCGCAATGCTGCTGTATCGAGAGCATTAAACGGAAGAGGAGATACAAAAGGAATTTCGTCCAGTGCGGGTGCTCACAGTCTGTTGGGTGCTGCTTCTGACCAGCTTCATCCTGTTAGTTAACAGTGCTGGGTACTATGTGAGCTGTCTTAGTTCAGGTTAGTTAATGAAGATGGGTTAGTTTGTTCTGGAGACTAGAGAGTGGGCTCATTACAATTTATGCTACGAGACCTCAAAAGACCAGGGTCCATGTGCTGAAGACTCAGTGCATGTTTGTGAAGTCACTTCATTTCTGGGGGAGGAACGAGTGCTGGAAATATCTTCTCTGACCAGGAGAGGCCAAAGAGGCGGCTCTAATGAGATGCTGATGGGGCCGCAGAGGAGCAGTTTCCACTGGGGGGCACCTGATGCTCTTTTGCTTCCCTTGAAATGTTGACATTTCTGAGCAAGCCAGCGAAATCCCGTTACAGACAGAACTGAAGCTAAGCAATCCTTGTTGATTATTCTTAGTTTTTGAAGCTGATTTAGTTTATAAAATTTTATACTTTCAAAACAGATAAAGCAGAGGAATCATTTACATTAAAAGTTATGAATTTATGAAAAGGTGGCACCTAACACTATGGTCTTTCCTGTGGTCATGTATGGATGTGAGAGCTGGACTGTGAAGAAGGCTGAGCGCCGAAGAATTGATGCTTTTGAACTGTGGTGTTGGAGAAGACTCTTGAGAGTCCCTTGGACTGCAAGGAGATCCAACCAGTCCATTCTGAAGATCAGCCCTGGGATTTCTTTGGAAGGAATGATGCTAAAGCTGAAACTCCAGTACTTTGGCCACCTCATGCGAAGAGTTGACTCATTGGAGAAGACTCTGATGCTGGGAGGGATTGGGGGCAGGAGGAGAAGGGGACGACAGAGGATGAGATGGCTGGATGGCATCACTGACTCGATGGATGTGAGTCTGAGTGACCTCCGGGTGTTGGTGATGGACAGGGAGGCCTGGCGTGCTGCAGTTCATGGGGTCGCAAAGAGTCGGACACGACTGAGCAACTGATCTGATCTGATCTGAACACTCTAAAAGGATTTTAAATTCTTTTTTTTTTTTTGGTGGGGGGAAGAAGGGAGGATTTATCACTTTCAGCAAGTAAGGAGAACACGACACAAAGCAGGGTCTCAGATTGAAAATTCTCAACGTCCTTTAACACACAGTCTTTGTGTGTTTTATGCAGTGGCACAACAAAAATGTTTGTTCCTAGAACTTTGAAAATGCACTTACCGCCCAAGTAGGTAAACACTTAATAAATGACTACTTTAGATGGCACTTGCTGTGCTGGCATTAAGGACAATTTTTTCAGATGTTGCAAGTGAGGTGACTTCAGAGTTAACAGCCACATTTAGGAAGCTAGGACTAGAACTCAGATGTGTGTCTCCTTACTCAAAGTCGCCCCTCGGTTTCTGCTCACTTGCCTGTGAGTGCTGGTGTAAAGGAGGAGGCCCCTTCGCTCCTGCAGTAGTGCCGACAGCTGACGCCATGTTATGTGCGGCGTGGAAACCCTCCCAGGCCCGCGAATAAAGGCGTAAAAATGAGACCCAGGAAAAATGACAGATGTAACATCACTACCTACAGTTCATTAACCTGTGGAAATGAGCAACTGGTGCACCATGCACTTCAGAGAAGGATTTGTTTTGTTCTAAATGAATATTTAGTCATTTGAGCAACAATTTTCTTAAGTTAAAGTCAATAATTTGTTTTTTTATTACAATTACAAAAATTGTTCCATAGCCTTAAGATACAGACATGGTCTGAAACACAATATAGAGAACAGAATTTTCATAATGGATCAATTTAATATGTTTTTAATTCCAAACGATATAAAAAATGACTGCTTCCAAGGTTTAATTTCAGTCTGAGTTGCTGCCTTCGCCCCATACTGGAGATGAACGTGGTGACACTGCAGTGCCTCGTTTCGGGAGGGTGGGTGTGTGGCCTTGGCCTCGTGAGCAGTGAGCTCGGTCCCCGCGGAATGTGCTGTAGATCGAAGGAGGGAATCGGCCTGAAAGTCTCCTTGCGTCCTTTAGTAGTACTCAGTCCTCTCTCGAGAGAATGCTCTCTCTCGGCTTTGGCTTTCTGGATGAAGGTCGTGACAATTTTAAAGGTAATTTATGGTTGCTAATTAAGTAAAACAAAAGGAAATTCTTTTAAAGTATCACATGATTTGCACAGTTTCATTCAGTTCATGTGTTCGGGCCTTGTAAGGATGTGTAGGATGCTAGGTTGTGACTGCACGTTCTCTTGACGCTGAGTTAATGCATTAAGGACAGAAAGCAGGACGCTCATGTTCCACGTCCTCTACAAAGTAAGGGTAGCGTCAGCAGAGATTTCAAGTGTAAGATTTAAAAGCAGCTGAAGGGGTAGTTTAAATATTTTCCCCTGGAATGACTATAATTAGTTTAAGAAGTACAAAAGCCTTATTTGTTATTTTGTTGTGTATGCGTGCTCAGTCGTGTCCGACTCCTTGCAACCCCATGGTCTATAGCCCACCAGGCGGCTCTGTCCATGGCATTCTCCAGGCAAGAGTGCTGGAGTGGGTTGCCATGCAAGATCCTCCAGGGGATCTTCCCGATGCAGTGATGAAACACACATCTCCCACATCTCCTGTGTCGGCAGTGGGGTTCTCTACCACTGAGCCACCAGGGAAGCCCGTTACTTTCCTAGTGCTACACTGTTAGTTTTCAGACTAAAATGTGAGTTGCTTGGTCATCCTTTTAACATCCAGGAAGGCCAGTTTCTCCCCTTGCTGGTCCAGCCTGCTTCTGCCTGTTGTCTGATCTGAACTTCTCTGTTAGTTCTGGTTGTCGTGTGCTGGTCCAGCTAGTTGCTGCTGTTACTGTTGATATAAAGTTGTTGCTTTCTGTTTACTGTTTACATGCAGGTTGTGTTTCTTACTAGTAAATGGAGTGTAAGCGCTCCACAGCCACTCAGTGGGTCACTTCTCTCCAGAATGCCCGCCACTGCAGCGCTGCCCTTGCTCCCCCTAACTAACCCCGGAGCAGTTAGGATGCAGGTGTGGGCGCATCTCCCTCCAGGAGCCATCGCCCTCTGTCCACGTAGCAGACGCATTAACAGACGGCATGAAACTCACTTGACCTTGATAGCCTTCGTGTTCATAAGTGGTTGGGGAGCACTGAAAACCGACCCTCTGGCTTGTGAGGGATGCCTGACTGAGGGGAGCCAGCCCTGTGCGGAAGGAGACCCTGGTGTCCCACGTTGGCGGCCTGGACCGGAGCGGCTCAGCATGGCTAGCTCTGCGTTTTGGGGGAAGTGACAGGAGCTGGGGGCTGAAGAAGCAGTCGAGGGTTGATCCCCCGAGGGTCTCCCATGCCGCTGATGCTGGAGCCACGTCTGGAGCCAGGGCCACGGGCCCAGCAGAGACACAGAGGCCAGTTTCTCTGATAGCTCCAAGCACGGCTGGTATAAAAGATGAGGTGGAAACCCCGTTAGGTCTGTGGGACCCACTTCAGACTGTTGAACATCGAGGCCTCTGTAGCCTGTGGAAGGAGACACGACACCAGACACTTCAGAGGTGCTCAAAAGTCTAGTTAGGGGACTTCCGGTTAAGATGGCGAAGGATTAGGACGGGGAATACGCTTTCTCCTCCACAAATTCATCAATGGGACATCTGGGCGCCGAGTAAATACCACAAACAGCTTCGGAGTGCTGGCGGAGGACGTCGGACACCCAGAAAAGCAACTCACTGCCTTCTAAAGGAGGTAGGAAAGAATATAGAAGCCAGAGAGAGACAAAGAGGGAGGGGCGGACCTCTGTCCGGGGAAGGGAGTCTCAAAAAGAGAAGTTTCCAAACACCAGGAAACACTCTCCCTGCGGAATCTGCGCCGAACCTGGGAAACACGGAGACTATCATAACAGGGAGGAGAACAGTTGAGCAATTAGAACCCACAGACTGCGGGCCCTGCGGTAACTTCCGCAGCGGAAAAGCACCGCTGCAAACGCCCGCATCTGCCATTGGGGAGCCGGGGCTGGGCAGGGAGACGCCTTGGCCGTTCCCACGCGGGACGCTCCCCTGCCGGCGCTCCCCAGAGGGACGCTCCCCCGCGGGACTCTCCCCTACTGGACGCTCCCCCACCGGCCACTCCCGCGCAGGCGTGCCCCCGCCCGCTGTGCCGGCGGCTCCCACGAGGGCCACCCCATCCCCTCCCCCACCCGCCCGCCCGCCATTCCCGTCGCCGACCCCTCCCCCTCTGCGGGCCTCAGCGCAGACTTCGTTCGCCTGATTGTCTGGAGTGCTGCCTAACTGGAGTAGTTTGGGCCGGCAATCCAGATTGTGCAGCGCCGACCACACGAGTGGCGGGCCTTGGCCCAGAACACCGCCGAACCGTGCACAGAACAAAGAACTATACAGAACAACCACAGAGAAAGGGGCCTATAGATCTTGAGAAATTTAAGCCGGAACAAGGAACTAGCTGAAAATGAACTGAACCCACAACAATAATAGAGAAACTCTTATATATATTGTTACTATTTTTCCCATCATTATTTCCTTTTTTTTTTCTTTTCTTTTTTTAATATATATATATTTTTTAAATTTTTATTATTTTTTAATTGGAAAAAGGAAAACAAAAATTTTTTTTCCCTTTTAATTTTTTTTGTTGTTGTTTGTTTTGTTTCTTTTATTTTTTTATTATTATTATTTTTTTTATCCTCTAGTACTTCTTTAATCTCCACGTTTAGATATAACTTTTGCGACCCTGTTTTTTTTTTTTTTTTTTCCTTTTTCCTTTTTGTCCTTTGCTTTTTTCCTTTCCTTTTTTCTTTTCTTTAATGATTACTGACTAGATCTGTCTCTCTCCTTCACACTCCCTCCTTTTATCCTCCTGACCACCTCTGTCTCCTTCCTCCCTTTTTCCTTCTATGTATAATTCCGTGAACATCTCTGAGCAGTCCAGTTGTGGAATGCATTATAGAAGAAGAAGTTTTTGAGACTACTGTAAAAATAAGACCAATAACTGGAACCAGGAGGCTTAAGTCCAGACCCTGATCCCACGAAACACTAATTGACAGGAGCTCATTAAAAGCCTCCATACCTACTCTGAAACCAAGCATCACACAAAGACCAGCAAGTTCCACAACAAGACATACCAAGCAAATTCTCCAGAAAAACAAGAACACAGCCTGAGCTCCAATACACAGGCTACACAAAGCGACCCCAAAAGCATAGACATCTCATAACTCACTACTAGACACTCCACTGCACCCCAGAGAAAAGAAATCCAGCTCCACCCACCAGAACACCGATACAAGCTTCCATAAACAAGAAACCTCGACAAGCCACCGGTACAAACCCACATATAGTGCAGAAACGCCACAATAAAGAGAACTCCACAGACTACCAGAATACAGTAAAGACGCCCCAAACTTAGCAATTTAAACAAGATGAAAAGACAGAAGAATTCCCAGCAGGTAAAGGAACAGGATAAAAGCCCACCAAACCAAACAAAAGAGGAAGAAATAGCGAACCTACCTGATAAAGAATTCCGAATTATGATAGTGAAATTAATCCAAAATCTGGAAAGCAAAATGGAATCATGGATAAATAGTCTGGAAAAAAGCATTGAGAAGATGCAAGAAAGATTTAACAAGGACCTAGAAGAAATAAAAAAGAATCAACATATAATGAATAATGCAATAAATGAGATCCAAAACACTCTGGAGGCAACAAATAGTAGAATAACAGAGGCAGAAGATAGAATTAGCGAATTAGAAGATAGAATGGCAGAATTAAAGGAATCAGAGGAGAAAAAAGAAAAACGAATTAAAAGAAATGAGGACAATCTCAGAGACCTCCAGGACAATATTAAACGTTACAATATTAGAATCATAGGAGTCCCAGAAGAAGAAGACAAAAAGAAAGACCATGAGAAGATACTAGAGGAGATAATAGTTGAAAACTTCCCTAAAATGGGGAAGGAAATAATCACTCAAGTCCAAGAAACCCAGAGAGTCCCAAATAGGATAAACCCAAGACGAAACACCCCAAGACACATATTAATCAAATTAACAAAGATCAAACACAAAGAACAAATATTAAAAGCAGCAAGGGAAAAACAACAAATAACACACAAGGGAATTCCCATAAGGATAACAGCTGATCTTTCAATAGAAACTCTCCAAGCCAGGAGGGAATGGCAAGACATACTTAAAGTGATGAAAGAAAAGAACCTACAGCCCAGATTATTGTACCCAGCAAGGATCTCATTCAAATATGAAGGAGAAATCAAAACCTTTACAGACAAGCAAAAGCTGAGAGAATTCAGCACCACCAAACCAGCTCTCCAACAAATACTAAAGGACATTCTCTAGACAGGAAACACAAAAAGGATATATAAATTCAAACCCAAAACAACAAAGTAAATGGCAACGGGATCATATTTATCATTAATTACCTTAAATGTAAATGGGTTGAATGCCCCAACCAAAAGACAGAGACTGGCTGAATGGATACAAAAACAAGACCCCTCCATATGAATGAAACTAGAACACTTTCTAACACCATACACAAAAATAAACTCAAAATGGATTAAAGAGCTAAATGTAAGACCAGAAACCATAAAACTCCTAGAGGAAAACATAGGCAAAACACTCTCTGACTTACATCACAGCAGGATCCTCTATGACCCACCTCCCAGAATATTGGAAATAAAATCAAAAATGAACAAATGGGACCTAATCAAACTTAAAAGCTTTTGCACAACAAAGGAAACTATAAGCAAGGTGAAAAGACAGCCTTCAGAATGGGAGAAAATAATAGCAAATGAAGCAACTGACAAACAACTAATCTCAAAAATATACAAGCAACTTCTACAGCTCAATTCCAGAAAAATAAATGACCCAATCAAAAAATGGGCCAAAGAACTCAATAGACATTTCTCCAAAGAAGACATACAGATGGCTAACAAACACATGAAAAGATGCTCAATATCACTCATTATCAGAGAAATGCAAATCAAAACCACTATGAGATACCATTTCACGCCAATCAGTATGGCTGCTATCCAAAAGTCCACAAGCAATAAATGCTGGAGAGGGTGCGGAGAGAAGGGAACCCTCTTGCACTGTTGGTGGGAATGCAAACTAGTACAGCCACTTTGGAGAACAGTATGGAGATTCCTCAAAAAACTGCGAATAGAACTGCCTTATGATCCAGCAATCCCACTGCTGGGCATATACAATGAGAAAACCAGAATTGAAAGAGACACCTGTACCCCAATGTTCATAGCAGCACTGTTTGCAATAGCCAGAACGTGGAAGCAACCTAGATGTCCATCCACAGATGAATGGATAAGCAAGCTGTGGTACATATACACAATGGAATATTACTCAGCCATTAAAAAGAATACATTTGAATCAGTTCTAAGGAGGTGGATGGAACTGGAGCCTATTATACAGAGTGAAGTAAGCCAGAAACAAAAACACAAATACAGTATACTAACGCATATATATGGAATTTAGAAAGATGGTAAAAAATAACCCTATTTACGAGACAACAAAAGAGACACTGATGTATAGACCAGACTTTTGGACTCTGGGACCAGGAGAGGGTGAGATGATTGGGGAGAATAGCATTGAAATATGTATAATATTATATCTGAAATGTATTAATTGTTCAAACTAAACACTATCATGTTACAATTTGTTCATACTAGATGTTTGTAATGTTTCTGATAATCAATAAAAGAGATTCTTGATTAAAAAAAAAAAAAAATAAAAAAAAAAAACAACAACAACAAAAAAAAAAAGTCTAGTTAGGGGACAAGAGAACTGAGTATTTTAAAATACTAATGTAAAGAAAAAATACAGTAGTCTGGTGCTCAGAGTTTGAGTTTCTACACCTGAGATATTGTGGGCTCGGCTCCTGACCACTGCAGCAAAGTCACACGAATTTGGGGTTTCCCAGTGCATATAAAAGTTAGGTCTACACTACACTGCAGTCTAGTAAGTGTTCAGTAGCATTATATCTAAAACACAAAGTGCATGCCTTCATTAGAAATACTTTATTGCTAAGAAATGCCGACCATCTGCACCTTCAGCAACTCTTGGTAGTAATATCAGAGGTCACTGATCCCAGATCACCCTAGCAAGTCTGATAACAATAAAAAAGTTTGAAATATTGCAAGAATTTCCAAAACATGACAGAGACATGAAGTGAGTAGATGCTAGAGAAACGGCACAGATAGACTTGCCGGACACGAGGTCACCACAAACCTTCGACTTTCCATGTGACTGTCCAGCAGGGCTGTCCTGCTCCAGTGGAGAAGCAGGGGCCCGAGTCCCCGGCTGCGCTTTGCTGTCCGGGCCCTCGGAGGCCGTGCAGAGGAGGCAAGGGGCAGCAGCAGGCGGGCCTCACATGCCTGAGGCTCCTGTCCACAGAGCGCTGCCCCTGTGCCGGGCCTGCCCCGCCAGCCCCAGGCCTCTGCACGGCCTCCGCGTCCAGCCAAGCCGCAGGGCCCAACCGCTGGAAACCGTTGCCTCTTCCAGTGTCACCCTCAGAGGCTGTCCCTCCGGGCCCTGCAGCAGGAAAGACCAAGTGGACAGAGAATTGTTGCCCATCCCCTAGACCCAGCAACACACCCGGTGTAGCCCTGGCCTCCCGGCGTGGGCCCTGCAGGAGCCCCGAGCCGCCAGCTGTGGGAAAGCCACACAGCCTGTGGACAAAGTGCTGGGGGGCGAGTGCTGCTCAAACACCCTGGGGCTGCAGTGCCGGTCGCGCTCAAGGTCCTGAAAGGGGCTCCTCCCTCCTCTGGGAGGCACGGCAGAGATTACAGGAGCCAAGGCGGGAGACGCGGCCACAGACGGGACCCTTGAGTAGGAAGATACCTCAGAAACTTCCAGGCTGAGAAGCCAAATAAAAGAAGAATGAAGAAGGGGGACACACAACAGGACAGAGCACCCGCAGGTGTGTGTGGCCTCAGCAGGTGTGGGGCACCGTACGAGAGGAGTACCGAGGCAGCCGGAGGGGAGCACAGACTCAGGGAAACGACTGAGGGCCTTCTCACCTTGATAACAGACCGGGTGCCCGGGAATACCAGGCCGGGTGAGTGCCCCAGAGCCTCGGCCCCGGGCTCGGGCCTTCTAGCTGCAGCCTACCAGCCCGAGGAGTAAAGGCACAGGATGCTTCCCGTCAGGTCTGGGATGGTGATCTCGTCACTCAGGACGCTGGGGCGAGCCAGTGATGTGGCCTGGGCTGGGAGCAGGGACTGTCCTGCTGACCGTGGCCCGAGGGTGGCGGGGCCTGGCTGGACGCTTCTGAATCCGAAGCAAACACATCCAAGCAGGCCAAGTTTAGAGCCTGGGGTCCATTCTCCTCTGCCCTCCCACAGCCCCGCTCACTGGAGACGATGCCGCAGACCACGGCAGGGCCCACAGGTGCGAGCAGTATCCCCAACCCCGGCCACAGTCAGTGGTGGGCTTTCCCGACATGCCGTGGAGGACAGGGGCTTCCTGCCCGTCCCGCCGAGCTGGCTCTGGCTGCGGTCTGGGTGGCCCCCTGACCGTGTGGACTCGGGCTGAGCCCATGGGCGGGGTTTCCTGAGCTGGCCTCCGTCAGCGTTCCTGTGTTACGATCTTAGGTGAATGTATGTATTGTTTCCTCAGCTGCTCACTCGTTTTCTGAAATTCCAGGTGTGCTTTCTGTTTAGCAGCTTTGAGGTCATTAGATCCAGTCTTGCACCTGACCTCGCCCTCCTCCTGGTGTCTGACCGACAAGCGCCCTGCCCCACGCGGCCGTCTGGAGAACAGCGGAGCCCCGAGGCCTCTGCCCGCCGGGCTGGCCGCTTCTGGGCAGAGGCGTCCACAGCAGAGCCTGCGTACTGTGTGGCAGAAAGCCCCCCAGGCAGTGGGCTCCGCTGGGAGCACGCAGGCCAGGGGCTTTGCCTTTGAGCTGCTTCACCAGAGAAAGACGTAGGGCTCACCAAGCGCGTGCTTTCTCTGCTCCCGTGGCTGCGGTGTTTATTCACTTTGTTTAGGCTCTCCTCCTTTTCCAAAGTACAATAGCTGATGCCAGTTGAGGAAGTTTCACCACTGCTAAATAAAAACAGTGAAAGAAAGCATTTTTATAAGATCTGACCAGTCTTCATTTCATGAACCTGATGGAAGTTTGTGTAGTTAATGGACATTCCAGTCGCAGATCTAATGATGAGAGTAGAAATATTATCATTTCTGGTTCACATCAGCCAGCCAGGGAAGCCCAGCTGCAGTCAGGGGCCAGGAGCTGCGAGCTTGGCCACACACCTCAGCTCCATGGGCTGAACGAGAAACCGTAAGCAGGTGGGACTGGGACCAAGTAACAAGTCATGCAGAAGCACCTGGCAAACTGTGGAGGCCGTTGGCTTGGAAATTGCCAAGGTCACAAGGAGTCAGAACGTGATCAGTTATAAACAATTTCAACCAAAATGAAGCTGCTTTATGTGTTAGTTACCCATGTGGAGTTAATCTTGTTTAAGTAAATTGGTTATGCATTTTGTTTGCTTGTCTGAAGCATGTTTTTTCACGTAGAACACAGACAATTGAGTCCGGTGCTGACGTGGCGGTGATGATGCCTCCCCTGTCAAGATGCCATAGTCTTTCTGAAATCTCATTGCTCCTGGCTCCTGGCTCCAGCCCTGCCACAAAATCCCCAGCCTTTATTTTTGAGGGAGAAGGCTTGACACGTCACCTGGAGATTTCCAAGGCGTTTCCTAGCTCACTGGTGCCCTTTCATGGTGCCGCCTGTCCCTTGCTCCTGGGGTTCTCCTCGCCTCAGCGATCAGCCAGGTGCCTGGGGGTCTGGGGGCTGGGTCCCACTGAGTGGCTCTGGTTGTGAATGGCCTGCCCCCAAGGGAGAACCTGGGGTGTATTTTGCCATAAGACTATTCATGACCAATTAGTAGAACTCTAGCTCTTTTAGTTTAGGGCAATGTCTTTCGTCATTAGGTGCACGTTTTTAACAGCTAATACGTGTACTCACATTTAAAATCATTGCGGTCTAAGTGATAGACACGTTTGGTATCAGAGTTGTGACCCAGCAGTTGTCTTCCAGCGGCTGAATAAACTTGTGTCTGAGAGCTTTCGAGTGTGGAAGTCACCTGACACAGGGCTTCCTTGTGGAAGGTTTGCTGGTGCAGAGCGCTGCTGTCGCCTGCTACGGCAGGCCCACGCGGAGGTGGTGTAAGCACAGCCCGCCATGGGCAGTGTGGGGCCTCCTGGCTCGAGCTCGCGTGCCCCGGGGAGAAAGCCCAGTGTGGGCTGAGCATTCTCAGGAGGAGCAGTGCTCAGCTGGTTTGCATTTAATACACGAGGCGGGAAGGATGGTGACCACCTTGTGAAAGTTATGGCTTCTCTTGAGTCCAAGTGTGTTGTCGTGTTATGATTTGTTTTCATGGCCCTGGCGCTCAGCAGCAGATTAGGCTGGTGGGATTGTTTCCACGACATTCTGCAGAAGACTTCTTTAATCCTCTTCCTCAAGCAGATGAGCTTTGCTCAGAGCACTCGCCTATAGCACCATATTATATTAATGTGTTTTACTTGCAATTTAGAGAACAAGAAGAATGCCCCGATCTGAAGGCTAAGCTGTCCCCCATGGCACTGGCACAGCTGATAATCGCGAACTAGAAAGATGTGTATATCAAATAGTTTACAAAATGAAGCCAGCTGTGTTTCCCTACATACTGAGGCTTCCTGACATGCATCATTAAACCTTATTAGCTACTTCCTTTTACAAAGATTCTTGTAGTCTTGAACATTGCATATTAACATTTTCTGCCCCTCCAACTGGAAATTATTTGCTTTATTGTAGAGTGTCAACTTGCTCTGGTTTCTGATGCGTTCTAATTGGTACTTTAGAGTATAATCATCGTGCGATACCACGCCATGCATTTCTTTATTTGGAAATTAATACAGACCTTTTCACTTTATCTGTCAATCTGGGCAACTTTTCACACAATTCCCAACTCTTGGGATTGCTTACAAGCCATTAAGTATGAAATTGTTCATAAAATGTCTTTGAAGACGTTATCACAAAAATTTTAGATGGTTTAAAGTATGTTACATTTTGCCGAGATACTAGTAATAAACCTCTTAAATAGACAGTTAATAATAAAAGGGTAATTAGGAAGATGAAAAGTTTATTTAAGCATATGATGTTAGTCATTTAAAATTTTCAGTAAATCTGCTAAATTTCGTTTTCCTTTCAAAAGAATGCACATCATGAGAACCATGAATTTTGACATTGATTCAAAGTCAGGTGTTAGGCCAGGGCAGTACCTTTCCTCATCCTTTCCCCTTCCCACCATCCTCTGCCTGCATCCCGCGCTGCCTTCAGAAGTGAGTACGTTTACCCATTATTAACCGCGTGATGGGTCAGAGCAGGGACAGGTTGAGAGCAGCCCTGAGGGCCAGGGTTTCTGTATCTTTACCCGTGTTTAACATAATCACAAAGAGGTGATATGCATTTCACTGAGAATTTCACGAGTTCAGTGAAACAGTGATCATAGCTTTGTTTCCAGTAACTATCTTAGACACAGATCTTGTCACGTCAGCTAATGACTCTTGATTTAAAAACACTACTGAGTGGTTTTATGTCATGATGGGTGCCAGATATCTGGAGATTGGGGTGGAGACCTTAAGTGGTCCATAAATCCCCACATATTTACACAGTAACCCCAGCAACGATGCGGGGGCAGGTGACACCGTCTGATCTCGGGCTATGTGATGCAGTGTAGGTTCTCGCTGCGCCAAGCTGCCCGCAGAGAACCAGACGTGAAACATGCTGAACTCAGCTCTACCACACACAGCATGCAGGCGTTAAGGGTTTTTCCTGCTAATCATCCTTTTTGCTTTCTAACACACTATAAGTTAGAATTAACAACTTTATACTACCATGTATGGGACGGAAGTAGTCCGTAATGGAACCAGACTTCGTGGAATCTATCATATATAAAAATTGTTAACTAATGTCTAATACATTCCCTGGCACAAACCTGCAAAAATATGTTTTACTTGTTGGTTTGCCAAAGGAAGAGTTTAGATGGTGACATTTGGAATCACTGAACAAATCTCTGTTGTAGGAACTCATCTTTATCATGACCTCTTATGAAAAAAATTTAGGGCTGGAAGTTAACGTTTCACTGGAAATTAATGACCTTGTTTACTGATAAAATTTAACCATTCCTTTCCCCAAAATTTTATTAGGAAAATATGCAGGTGGAGGGTGTTCCCCACCTCCACCCCCCAATTCATTCACTTTCTTAAAAAAAAAAAAAAACAAAACTGTTTGGGTCGTGTCCCAGGCAAGCTCCAGGGAGTGGGATGGTCTGGTACGTGACTGCCCAGCTGTTCCCCACACCTCCTGCTTGAGGGGGACCACCAGGGGTTGGCCGGGCACTCGCTTTTCTTGGGAAGAGGCATGTTCTGATCTGATGTGTCCTCTAAATCCCAGCCTCCCCCATCGCCTGTGGTCCCACAGTTCCAAGCCAGTAGCAGGAGTAATTCCTTCACTGTCCCTTCTGGGTGCCAGGAAGTACTTGTTTCAGCTCTTTGCAGAGTTCAGAGGGCACTCTCACAGGAGGCGGGCCTGTACCGGGGACCCTGGTGCGGCAGCGTGAGAAGCTCTGGCAGTGTGTTCAGTCATCTCTCAGCGAGCAGTCCCAGAGCCCAGATGTTAACAGCAGTATTATTAATGTGCTTAAAGGAGAAGATTACTTTCTAATTCAGTAATATATTTTATAAATTATATTTCAGAGTGTATCTTAAGGGTGTTTCTAGAACACACACATATGCACAATGATACTTAAAATAAGGGACTTTGCCACATGCAGGAGAAGATAAAGAACTACACATGCACGTACCTCCCAGAAGAAAACTGTAAATACTGTGGTCTCTTCAGTATGAAAAATCCACCAGAAAACGAAAGGTAATGACTGCCCATATTTCAGCAGATTTACAGCCCTTCTTACTGAGTCTGTTAAAATTTTAAGATTCCTAATAAAAGCCTTTCTTTAAAAATATCGACCATTTAGAGTTTTTATTAGAAAGAAAATCTATTTTTCATGTTTTAAGGGAAAAAAGAATTACCAAGAGTGTGGGGACTTTCAAAATCTTTGAAGAAATATAAAATAATACAAAGTTCCTTAGCGTACCAGTGACCACACACAAAACCTGCTCTTACTGGCATTTTTCCAGACTTTTTTTTTTTTTTTTAAAAAAAAAAAAAAAAAAAACAGTTACTAATCCCTAAACTCATGGGTATTGTGCTTTTAGATAGTAAGAATTCACGAGTAGGTTAATGCTATTTGTAAAATATCTGTTAAAGTAAATATTAAATTACCAAAATAAACTGCTTATTTAATTAGACTAAATTGAAATCAAATGCCTGACCTCAAATTTCACTTATATGAATGCTGAATGTTGAAGTTTCTGGTGTCAGTGGATAACTTAAGCTGTTGGCGCAATTATTTTGAATTGGTGGGTGGTCTTGGCAAAACCAGTTAAAACTGATAGCTTGCTACATTGTTAAGACAAAAATAAGGTAAATATATGCAGGATCTCAAAACCATTAATATAAATTGTTACAACTTTATTGACTTAATTTGTAGATCTAAATCTTTTTTTCTAAAAGCTGTACTGGTTACCTACAGTATTTTGGGTGTCATATCTTTAAATATGATTCTTTATTTGCTAGAAGTTTTTATTTAGGAAATTTCCCCCCGTATGTAGTTTATCATGTTAAAGTCTATAAATTCTGTCTTTGATTCTTCATGGCAACATAGATATTTAGGGTAATTTTTTCATTAAAAAAACTAAGATAACGTATTAAATTTACTAAATTGGCTGATTGAAGATCAAAGTTCGGCTTCATGAAAAGGCGGCTTTCAGCAGTCAGCCCGGGAAAAAAGCATCAAACTTGAGCGCCCTCTGCTGGTGAAGCCGCAACATGCTGCTCCTTGGCTTTCGCTTTCTCTTCCCAGCAAAGAAATGTTACTGTACAAGCAGCGAGTAGCCGAATGGCAGCAGGAACATGGCGGCAGCGCACGCAGATCGCACTCCGCACAGTGTTCGGACGACAGTGACTCCTAAGGGGCAGTCACCTTGCGTCCCTGGCTTTTCAGTAAGCTGTGTGGGCTGTTGTAAGATAAGACCAGACTACTGTCCATTAGAAAATTGTCTTTAAATATTCAGTGCTATAGATTTTAATGTAGGTTTACATAGAGTACAAATTAAATTTACAAATTTACAAATATTTGCCAGATTGTTCTGCATATTTATGTTTACTCATTTTGGGTTTTTTTTTTTTTTTTGGTTTTAAATATGGCTTTGATGTGTCACAAGTTGAACCTATTTGAAATAATTTAATAATTATTAAAAACAAAAAATTTTACCCCTTAGTCACTATATTGCTTTAAATTTGATGACTTTTTAATATACTGGTTATGCTTTAATAAATGATCTACTATGACAGATGCTGTCAGATAATAACAGACTTGACCAAATTATCCTACACGAATGTAGAAGTCAGTCAATTTGGCAAAAAAAAAAAAATACACCCATATCTGACGGGTGGTGTATATGTGTATGTAACATGTTCATAGATAATGTGCCATTTTCTGGCAGTTTTGACAGTTATAAAATGTTGAGTGGATACGTTTTATAGCAAATGCCTGAGCCAGTATTGAAATTTCTCAAATGATCTGGAAGGTTGAATGTTTGGAAAGACAGCCTCATTCTTCATTCATGAAGCCCCCTTCAAACTCAGCAAGTAATCTGTTTGTAGGTTTTAGGAATAATTTTGCCCCTAACAACAAACATGTTTATTATGTCTGGCGGGCAGACTGGTCTGATGGCATGCATCGCCCCGAACACGGAGCTGATCGGCACCAAGGTTGTGTCAGCTCCAGGAGGTCTTGTGTTGGGTCTCCCCGTCTTTTGAGTTTCTCACAGTAATATGCAAAGTGCTATACTTCCTGGTTCAGTAGCATTAAGTAGTTAATTTGCATTAAGGCTTTTTTTTGTTGTTTACATGAAAAATATAGCAACCCCATTTTATTTTTGAATGTTAAATGTTAAGAAATATGTGATAATATATGGTAAGCAAGGAAAAAAATCTTAAAATGCTAAACATAGAATAGTCGGGCAAAATTTATTTGTAGGCAAAAATGTATAATATGAAATATTCTTTCAGTACAAACTTTTAAATGTGTATCGTGTAAATATAGGTTTTTGACTTTTAAAAATTAAGGTAATATAACATTAAGAATTATTGTGCTGATACTTATTTAGGGAGCTTTTAAAGCACAGATTATTGAGCCAATAGACTAGAACAGCTAAAAGAAGCACTTCTTATTTCGCAGATCACTGGGGCAGTAAATGGTAATAGCCGAGTTGTCTATGGGCGGGCGGTGCCTGCATCTAGGGCAGACACTTAGGACTAAGGCGCTCATGTCCAAACATGAATGAATAAATAAATGGAGAAGAAGGGGAAAGGGGCTATATGGCATCACTTTATAATTTTAAAAATAGTTTAAAAACTCCAAACTGAAAAACGTTATTGCCATAACATTTAGAAGTTTACATTTAGTGTAAGAATTTCAGAAGTGCATTACTGAAAATTACTTATTTTTTTCTTATTTTTAAGATTCTGCCATAAGTAGAAAATATGGGACTGATTTGTTTTTAAGATATTTAAAAATATGTGCTTCTTATAGTAATCTCAGGAGGTTAAAGCGGTGATCCTGTGTCAGCTTTGTAGTCACAACCCAAATTCTGAACGATGTGGGACCAACAGGCTGATCCCAGAGTAGTTTAGCTGCTAAAAGGGAAACCAAGCAACAGCAATGTCCCTGTGTCTCCTCAGTCGTCTCTGTCCTGTCAAGCTGTGCTTCGGCCTGTGTAGAGTTGTCTTGAGTATATTTGCTAGTAGGTTGGAGGCTTTTCTGTTTTTCAAATTGAGATGCGTTTACAGCGAAAATACAGGACAAATTTAAATGATACTTAGCTTTTTTCAAGAGTTTAAATTGGCTTTTTGACATTTTGCGATTATTGTTTTGTTATTCTAGAATGCCTTCATGTAGTAGGTAAGGAAATGTGAGTGTAGAAGGAAGGTTACAGAGCTTGGATGTTCACGTAACATTAATCCAGGATAACAGCACGTGAAGAGCAGTTGGTGATGCTTATTAATGCCTTTCGCTCTCTCTTCTACTAAGTTTTTATAACACGAGACTTCTGCATTGATTTCTTGGGGACTTGGGGAGACTTTGAGACAGGCTGGAGAGGCGCTGGGTTGCTGAGATAAGGTGGGGTCTCATTCGTCCCCGGTGCCTTAACAAACCTGACTGATCTTTCGTTGATTAAGCAGGCTACCGTATTTACCCTTCATTGTTAGTATAAACCATTATTTTACTGAGAACCATTAGCTGTTTAAAACTTGGTACATAAATTAAAGAGGAGCTAAGTGGATTTGTGATCGCTGCCATTAGAGGCGTCTTAGATTATACAGGCAATTATTGTGCTCATTACCCCAGAGCAGCCCCTTCCCAGAGCCATTGTGGTGTCTTAGACATTATGCACAGATTTTCCCTTGGAGATTAAAATTTCCAGTAGCGTATTTAATTTTGTTATCACAGTTGTTTTGAGTAAAACAAATATTATGACAAGTGAAAGAAAATTTGCTTTACTAATATAGGAAATTACAAAAATGTTGAAAGTTACTTCCTAGTGTACTTAATTTACCTTTTCTTGTACAGTCATAATTACTTCAACTGATCAGTAATATATGTTAGGGGTGAAAAGATTTTGAAATCGGAGTAAAAGGTACCTGGCCTGTTTAGGTGTTTTAAAAGTTTTTAAAGAAGGAAGAGATTCACATCAAAACTCAAGTTACCACCTTTATAGAATCTGTAGCTTTAGCATTAATTAGCTTTCATGGTGAATAGTTTTTGAGTCCAGACTGCATTTTAGACAAGTTGAAGAAACTTTCAAGGGTGTTCTAGAAAAATGAGTATAAAGTTAATTGCAAATGACCTTTTTAAAAAACAGTTGAAGTATCTCTGTTCTCCTCACTGTGTTTTGTTAGAATTGAGCCCCCCTCTCCAATAAGACCATACTATTGATATATACGGGAGAAGGCAATGGCACCCCACTCCAGTACTCTTGCCTGGAAAATCCCATGGATGGAGGAGCCTGGTTGGCTGTAGTCCTTGGGGTCGCTAAGAGTCGGACACGACTGAGCGACTTCACTTTCACTTTTCACTTTCATGCATTGGAGAAGGAAATGGCAACCCACTCCAGTGTTCTTGCCTGGAGAGTCCCAGGGATGGGGGAGCCTGGTGGGCTGCCGTCCATGGGATTGCACAGAGTCGGACACGACTGAAGCGACTTAGCAGCAGCAGCATTGATATATACTGTAGCGTGGTGCAGTTGTGTTCCAGGAAGAAGAGTTGTAGTTGAGAAAAGGCTCCTGAAAGATGGCAGGGGACAGCCCACTGCTGAGAGGCTGTGTGTACTCTGCTAAACTTGTTACTCAGTCCTTTCAGCTAGAAGTGTTTGGAGAAGACAGCATGTCCGCCTTACAGGCACGTCAGGCGGCTGACCACATGTCCTCCTCCACTGGAGGCGCATTGACACTTGGAGTGAACTGTGCATCAGAGTGCAGTGGCCCCCAGTAACGTTTCAGTCCCACATGGGGCATTGTTTCAAAGGAAATTTGGTGCCCACTGCTGACCGCTTACTCCTGTCTCTTGACAGACCTTCCTTCACTGCCGCAACACAGGGGAAAGTGTGAGGTAGTGGTTATGCATTTTGCAAGACAGTGATTCTTTATTTTATTACAAAAAAAGACCAACTCTGGAAGGGCAGATTAAATCATTCCTTTCACTTTTTAATGGGATTTGGATGAATAGAGTAAAATATGCACTTTGCATTCATTGATAGCATCTTTACGTTGAGGTAATTGAGTCTTTTCTCCTTGACTGAATGAGTAATGACTTCATCTGACCCTCCCGAGGCCTGGAACTCAGGCCGCCTTTGTCACCGTGGAGGCCCAGGCTTTGAAACATGCTCTACTTCCCTGGCTTAATTTTTCTTCATTTTAATCCCAAACCCTATTTTTCTCAATAATTCAAGCATAAACTATGTAGTAGTTGAAGCAGTGGAGATTGCAAGGTATTTGTCCTGGTCATGCTGGTTTTTAAATGGAGATGATAAATCAGGCGCCCAGGTCCCCACTGCCCCCTCTCACAGAAGCCCAGCCCCATGCTGCCGGAGAAGCTTCCAGAACACCGTTCACGTGGCTTGTCCTGGACCAGCTGGTCCCATTGCCCACTTGCCGGGGCACTGTGCTGGAAGTGACCGCCAGGAAGGCAGGACGCCCCACCCCCCCAGCCCCGCCCAGGGAGCACTGCACACCTAGCTAGCCCACGCGGCCCGGAAAGGGCCTCATGTGCCGCAGGCACGTGGACGTGAGGCATCGCCAGGACCCGGGGAAAGTCTCCAGAGTTCTGAGTCCGAATAGCATGACCAGAGGCAGCTACATGTCCCAGGCCTGGGCCTGTTGGGGTGTTGGGGGACATAGTGAGGAGCAGGGCATGGTGGAAGGGGCCAGTGGAGGGGCTGAGTCTGCAGGGTGGGGACTTGGTGAGGGCCGGGGTCTGCTGGGGGCTGGCTCGGACGGGTAGGGTCTGCAGACCACCCTCACCCCTCACCCCTACCCCAGGGCCCAGTGGCTCCCAGCCCACACAGGGGACCCTGCAGTGTCTGGGTCGGGTGTGAAAGTAGGGTGCATGCACTAAACACACTTTCAGCAGTGTTGCTTCTGGATACTTGGTGTCATTCCCGTTGCTTGTGCAACCTCTTTAAAGGCTATAAGGTGTCAACCAACAGCGATGCTGATCATCAGTTCTAAGAGGTAACTTTGTCCATAAGCTTGGTTGGAGAAAATTCCTCTCTTACAGGATATGTTACTCGTGTTCATCTTATCTTTCCTACTGTTGTTCAGTTGCTCAGTCATGTCTGACTTGTGACCCCATGGACTGCAGCAGCCAGGCTTCCCTGTCCTTCTCCATCTCCTGGAGCTTGCTCAAACTCGTGTCCATTGGGTCACTGATGCCGTCCAGCCATCTCATCCTCTGTCATCCCTTCTCCTCCTGCCCTCACTCTATCCCAGCATCAGGGTCTTTTCAAATGAGTCAGCTCTTCGCATCAGGTGGCCAAAGTATTGGAGCTTCAGCATCAGTCCTTCCAACAAACATTCAGGATTGATTTCCTTTAGGAATGATTAGTCTTCTCCAACACCACAGTTCAAAAGCATCAATTCTTTGGCATTCAGCCTTCTTTATGGTCCAACTCTCACATCCATACATGACTACTGGAAAAACCATAGCTTTGAGTATACAGACTTTTGGCAAAGTAATGTCTCTGCTTTTTAATACATGTAACATTTCCTGCTAGACTGACTGTTTCTCCCCAGGTGAAATCTCATAGTTCACTCATTTTTCATAACCTTAGCATGCGTGTGTGCTCAGTCGTGTCCGACTCTTTGTGACCCCATGGACTGTAGCCCACCAGGTTCCTCTGTCCATAGAATTTTCCAGGCAAGAATACTGAAGTGGGTTGCCATTCCCTTCTCCAGGGACTCTTCCAAACCCAGATTGAACTCACATCTCTTGCATCTCCTGCATTGGCAAGTGATTCTTTTACCACTGTACCCCTTTCATTTTTCATAACCTTAGAGTTTAGCAAAAAATGTAGTAGACATTTAAACTTGTATAATGAATGAATTTTCTTCACTGCTGCACTTAATGAGTTTTCTGACAGAGTTTTGTGCTTTCTTTTTAACTACTAGTTCTAACATTCTCATGAGGGTTTGCAGCAAATATTAATCAAAACAAGATATACACTAAATATGTGAGGTGTGGAAAAGGCTAGCCTTTTATTGGCCAAAGAAGTGATATTTGACAAGGCACTACAAAGTAAACTGTTATTAAGCAGCTTAGTAATTCTTCAAGTTTTATTAAGGTGTTTATAAAGGTATTTGTCCTAGTCGTGCTGGTTTTTAAATGGACTCCCAAGTCCTGCTGTCTTGGTAGTTTTGGTAATCATGTTTCCTTTTTTAATTTCTCTTTTTCAAAATTTGTACCAGATACAGGAGAAACTCAAACGACAGATAGATAACCCGAAAGGATTCACTTTTCTGCTAGTGTCATAAAACTTAGGAGTTAGCGGCTGTATTAACACCTGCTGGGCCCTGGCCTGAGGGTGGGGCATGCTGTCTGGGCTCCTGGTACCTCCATTAGGAGATGGGCAGCGCCAGTTTACCATGGAGGAGAGTGAGGCTTAGAGAGTGTGAGACATTCTCCACGGCCACACGGCTAGTAAACAGAGACTCAGATGCAGGTTCTCAGCAGTAAAGAAAGTGGTCTTGGTAGTGAGAACAGTAGCAGGGTGCCCGTAGTCTTGCTCTGTGCTGGAGGCCGTGCTCCCTGTGCTGTGCGCCTCCTCCCCCCAGTCGCCCAGTCACGGACGGGAAACACGTCCATCTCGCCCAAAGCTGCGCAGCAAGGCAGCGCAGCCAGCACCCAAACTGGCCCAGACACGGCGTCCTGAGGCATCTCAGCTGCAGTGTGGCATCCCTTCTCCTCTCTACGGCCCTAAAGCCTTTCTGCAAAGCCCCGCACTGCCTTCCCCATGCCCTTCCCCGCCCGCCACGCCACGTTGCACGGTGGTCTTTCAGCCATGAAACTTGGCCGGGAGGAAGACTGCGTGGAGGTTACTGGGCTGGAAAGTGAAGTTGCATGCCTCAGATCTCTTAGCTTGTAGGACGGGTGGTGTTTGGATGTGTTACCCTTTCTACCTCCAAGATCCCGCACAGATCACACACAAAAAAGGAATGAATTCTTACTGACATAATTTTCCCATATCTTGCTTAGCTGGTAAATAATCCACAGACTGAATCTGAGTGTCATGTACCTTCCTGGGAGAACCTCCAGTGGAGGACTTCTGCAAATTAACCAGTTGTTGTTGCAAGCTAACTATTCCATCTGTTGCTTTTCTTCTTAATCAAGAGAAGTTCTTTTCAGAGAGGCTCTTGGCCGAGGGGGATGACAGACAGCCGGCCTGTTCTGGCCTGGCCCGTGCGGAGGAAAAGGCACCTGTGTTCTCACAGGAGCCGGCTGTGCGCCTGTGCATCCCCTTCTGTCCAGCAGTAGTCATAAGCTCTTTGTTCAGAGAGAGGATCTCAGGACTTGGGTTTTCTCAGTAGCCTCTTTCTGGAAACCTTCTGGGGACCGTGACTCATTTCCAGAAATTCTCCCTAAATCTCTAGAACACTTTTTGGGAAAAACTGTAAATGTCATAAGTTTTCCCAAGAAAATGTAAAGTGAATACGTCTTTGTGTTTTATTGTAATAAAGGATAATACTAAAGAAAACTTAAGACCGTCATCCCTACCATGTATTTAGACTTGTAAAATTAGAGACACTATGGCTCTTTGCTAATTCTGTATTTTCTTTCAGGTTGGTTTGTTGGATCTTGAACTCAACCAGCTGACCAAAGCACTATTTCTGGCCTTGGTTGCCCTCTCGGTTGTCATGGTGACCTTGCAGGGATTTGCAGGCCCCTGGTACCGCAGTCTCTTCCGCTTTCTCCTCCTCTTCTCCTACATCATTCCCATAAGGTGAGTTTAAGGATGAGGAAAACCAGTGTCTGGTTTCATTGAATATGATGTTATTGAATGTGTTGTTCTCAGTGTGAAAGAAATGATCCACTTAGATCTAAAGAGGGAAGATACGGGACTGACTTTAACCATGGCTGCTTCCCTTTCACTGCGGGCACTGACTCTGAAAAGTGAGTGTGTGCCTGAAACTCCCCGTTGAGAAGAAGGCGCAGGGGTCCATTCTGTTACCTTGGCCCCGGCGCTCTCAGCACTGGAAGGCCTGAGCCCAGAATCTGCGGGTGTGAGCCCCGCCCCCTGATGTGAGGAGACCTCCGCCCCAAACCCCGGTGGGGGCCCTGCCCCAGGACAGCCGGCCTCACGGGGCGGAGTCTCTAGGTCTGCGTGGCCTATCTCAGCTGTTAACACACTCCCTGTCCTGCAGCTGCCAACATCCGTCTCCTCCCATCTCTCTTGAGCAAACACATCTTTTCTTGGGGTTTCTTAGGATTTTTTCCTTTATTTTCATTAATCTTGTTTTTCTTCATTTCTTTTGCTTTTATCAGTTCTGAAATTTTATGTGGTGTCCTTCATGACTATTTGTGTTGTACAATGAGAAAGGCTGAGTTAAGAGTGCTCTTCCTTCTTTGGGGCACTTCCGTCTTTGATAGAAACCATTGAACAATATTCAGATTTTATTGCCGTTTTTTAATATGACTGTTTAATTTCTTTCTTCTTTTCTATAGTAAACGATGTAAAGAGACTTGACATGTTTCCCCCTTATCCTATTAATAGGAAATACTAATTATAGTCATGAAAGTTAATACATAAGTTATTTTTAAACAAAAACTAATGATCATTTTCTCACATTTCAATTTCATATATTTATAGTAAAAAAATTAGGGAGTAGCTAAGATGGCGGATGAGTAGGATGGGGAGAATACTTTCTCCTCCACAAATCCATTAAAAGAACATTTTAATGCTGACTAAATTCTACAGAACAACTTCTGAATGCCGGCAGAGGACATCAGGCACTTAAGAAGACAATTCATTGTCTTCAAAAGGAGAAAACGAGCCCTGCGGTAACTCCTTTTGCAGAGAAGCGGCGCGGACACCAGCATTTGCTATTAGCAAGCGGCGGCTGGGCTAGGAGGAGCGGCGCGGCCTGCATCGCTTTGAGAAAGGATTTGCCCTGGCTGTCTCGAGCGCTATCTGAGCGAAATAACCAGACTGTTGGTTATCTACTACATCAAGGACCAGCCCTAACTTAAGACACCACCAGGACTATGTGAGGAACAGGGGACTGCACTGAGATAGCCGGCTGCAGGCCGTCCCACTCCAGCGACAGGCAGCCAGGGCCGGAGGCAGGCAGTCACGGCCCTAGAGAGACACTGTCTGCAGAACTCTAGGTAGGTTTCTGTGCTGACTCACGCTTCTTGGGGCTCTGGATGGTCAACATCTGCCTGAGAAAGTGCGCCAGTTGTATACCCAGAAAACTGAGCGGCGGGGAGGTGATAAGTCGCAGCAGCTGCGCTCGCTAAACATTTCATCACCTGCGCTACTCGGATCTGGGAAGGGCATAAAATGCAGACTCAACCAAGTCTGTGCTTCTGAGGATTATCCGAGTGCCTGAACCTGGCCGGCTTAAATTTGGGTGTTTATCTCTGCCCCCTTTGTAAGAGGGCAGAGATCAGATATTGAAAAGACCTGTAAACCGCCTCAAGAAAGAGAATTCAACAAACTACCAGAATATAGTAAGGACACTTTAAACTTGGCAATTTTAACAAAATGAAGAGACAAAAGAATACCCAGCAGCTAAAGGAACAGGATAGATGCCCACCAAACCAAACCAAAGAGGAAGAGATAGGGAATTTACCTGATAAAGAATTCCAAATAATTGTGAAATTAATCCAAAATCTCAAAATCAAAATGGAATCACAGTTAAAGAGTCTGGAGACAAGGATTGAGAAGATGCAAGAAAGGTTTAATAAGGACCTAGAAGAAATAAAAAAGAGTCAACATATAATGAATAATGTAATAAATGAGATCCAAAACATCCTGGAGGCAACAAATAGTAGAATAACAGAGGCAGAAGATAGGATTAGTGAATTGGAAGATAGAATCCTAGAAATAAATGAATCAGAGGAGCAAAAAGAAAAACGAATTAAAAGAAATGAGGACAATCTCAGAGACCTCCAGGATAACATTAAACGCTACAACATTCGAATCATAGGAGTTCCAGAAGAAGAAGATAAAAAGAAAGACCATGAGGAAATACTTGAGGAGATAATAGTTGAAAACTTCCCTAAATTGGAGAAGGAAATTACCACTCAAGTTCAAGAAATCCAGAGAGTCCCTAACAGGATAAACCCAAGGCGAAACACCCCAAGACACATATTAATAAAATTAACAAAGATTAAATATAAAGAACAAATATTAAAAGCAGCAAGGGAAAAACATCAAATAACTCACAAGGGAATACCCATAAGGATAACAGCTGATCTTTCAATAGAAACTCTCCAAGCCAGGAGGGAATGGCAGGACATAATTAAAGTGATGAAAGAAAATAACTTACAGCCTAGATTATTGTATCCAGCAAGGATCTCATTCAAATATGAAGGAGAAATCAAAAGCTTCACAGATAAGCAAAAGCTGAGAGAATTTAGCACCACTAAACCATTAATGGCAACCCACTCCAGTATATCTTGCCTGGAGAATCCCGTGGGCGGAGGAGCCTGGTGGGCTACGGTCCATGGGGTCGCAAAGAGTCGGACACGACTGAGCGACTTCACTTTCACTTTAAACCATTTCTCCAACAAAAACTAAAGGACATTCTCTAGATAGGAATCACTAAAAGGGTGTATAAATTCGAACCCAAAACAATAAAGTAAATCCTATTTATCAATAATTGCTTTAAACGTTAACAGGCTGAATGCCCTAATCAACAAAGACTGGCCGAATCGACATAAAAACAAGACCCCTACATACCTTGTCTACAAGAGATAACCAAAAGACTAAAATGGGTCAAATGGATACAAAAACTAGACCCCTATATATGTTGTCTACAAGAGAACCACCTTAAAATAGGGGATATATACTGACTGAAAATGAAGGGCTGGAAAAAGATTTTCTATGCAATTATGGACCAAAAGAAAACAGGAGTAGCAATACTCATATCAGATAAAATTGACTTTAAAGATCCTGAAAAGGAGACAATCAAGGTTATACATAATGACTTAAAGGAACAATCCAAAAAGAAGTTATAACAATTATAGATATATATGCACCCAACATTGGAGCATTGATATATCTAAGACAAACATTAATTAATATGATAGAAGAAATATGCAACAATACAATAATAATGGGAGACTTTAATACCCCACTCATACAATCTGGCTGTAATAGACAAAGTAAACAGGAAAACATATTTACTTATGAGCCTCAAAAAATTCAGTTCACTCAGGAGAGTTAAAAAAAACTGACTTATTTGTTCACTCTGTAAAGCTTTATTGACTATTTTATGGGACTGGTACCACTTTGGGTAGTAGGGAGGAAGAAGTGACAAATGTGATCCTGTCCTAAATAATATATTGTGGTAAAGATAGACCTACCAATACAAAATACCAAGATTTGCCTAAGATGAGGACACCCAAACTGGACTTTTAGTTTCCTGAACTTTTCATTTCCAGATCAAACCTCCTAATATAGGATGAATTCAATATGATTTTTTTAAGTGTTCTTTGTGATTAAAAACAGAAAGTCATTAGATAAGAAATTACATATACTCCTCCCCACCATCATTCCCCTTCTTTCTTCCCATTTCCCTCCCACCCTCATTGATCCTTTCCTTTGTCCATTTTCCCCTGCAAAAAAAAAAAAATAATAATGAAAAGAGGGAATTCATGGAGAAAAAAAAATATATTAGATAAAACCCAATAATAAGAGAAAGAAAGAAATATTATGTATAATCTCTGTAGCTAATGATAAATTCTGTAAGATCTTTCAGATGTGGATATACTTACAGACTTATAAGCAAGAATGTTCATACTTAACCTATACATAAGTATATTAGCATTCACACATATCCTTTTTTAAGTCTGTATATCCTTTTAAAAAGTCTGCTTATGTGGAACTGCCCTGGCAGTCCAGTGGTTAAGACTCCACACTCTACTGTGTGAGGCTTGGGTTCAATCCCTGGTGGGAAACTAAGACCCTGCATGCCACTGGTGGGGCAAAAAAAAAAATCTGATTACAAAACGAGTAAGGTACAAGGCTGTGTGCAAATCTGGCTTGTTCAAGTTTTTCCATCAACAGTTTTATATTTAGATTAACATGCTTAGTCAAGCTTGGAGAGACTTGCTGGATGAAGTGTGACTGTATCTCTGTCTGTCTCTGAGATGCTCACATGCACTTCAGCGTGACACTTTTCCCATTTTTCATAGTGTGAGGATGCAGTTATACAGGTTTAGCAGAAGGGATGACACAGTAAAATGTAAAACGTATACAGGACACTGATTTAGGGGCTTAACATTTGATTCAACCAAGTTTGTTTTCTCATTGCAAAGTTTCCATTAAAATATAAATAGTAATACATTTTACTATTTACTAAATATGTTTCTGCGCTTAACAAAGAATCGATTTTAAAATAGTCTTTTTTCTTTTTCAAAGTACCAGTTCTGGAAAATAAAGTGCTTTTTCTTCTACTGACTTAACACTCTAAAAGACTTTTCCATTTTAAGAAAAGAGAGCTGTTTTATTGAAATTCTCTACAGAATTAAATTTGTTTAAGTCACCTGATACAAGTTACTTCATCTTTCAAGGAAAATAGTATAAGACTTACCTCTACTTTTGTAATTCAGAAATAAATATGTGTTCCTTAAATCGTTTGTTTCTCTCATAGCACAAAGCCAACCATCAGAATTCTTCATGGTGCATGTAAAGTTCCCTCAGGTCAGGAACTTGCATTACATGTCTCTAGTCACTGTGTTTTCTGCATATGCTGTGAAATGCTGCGTGACAGTCTAGTTGATGATCAGAAACAAGTGTCTTAGCAGTGCCGAGCCAGGGAGGCGTATGTGGGCAACAGAAGCAAGGTGGCATTTGACAAGGTGACAGCAGTGTTCCTTCCAGGAAACACTGGAGTGTCTCTTGTGGGTACAACGTCTTTGTGGAAACACTGACGTTGATGAGTGTTTGTGTGGCCTGGGAGACCATTTTCCTCTCTTTCACTCTAAGTCAAGCAGCCAAATCAGCGGGTGTGGGAAGGCTTGCCAGGGAAATGCCCACGTATTCATTCTACCAGCTGACCGCTTGGTGGGACGCCCAGTGCTCTGCCCAGAGCTCTGCTTGGTCAGCACACCAAGAAGGGAGTACTGAAAATGTTAGCTAACACAGGCACAACATTTGCTTCAGAATTTAGAGATTAACTTTCCTGGAGTTTTATTGAAGGAAAATACTTAGATTTTTGTCAAATTATTTACAGGGCAGTTACCCTCCTGCAGCTTCACAAGTTTGTGCTAACCTGCCAGCTTTGTTTTCCAGGTAGAATGCTTGGGGGAAAGAGTACTTTGAACCTTACTTAGACCTCGGCATGATATTCAGTTACTGATGGCTTGGGACATTTGCAGTCTCTCCAGACTGCAGAAGATGCTAACCTTAGAAGATTCAGTGTGTGGAAAGCATGCACTGGAGGGAAGTCCTAGGGTGTGGCTGGACAGCCTTTTGCTGAAGAGGGGAGGTGTGTGGCTCTTAGATCCACTTAGCCATCTCAGCAGGAGTGAAGAATAGATGGGCTTGTCCAGCAAAGACCTGTGGAGGAGCTCTTGTCTGATGGTGTGGTCCCCCCATGACACACATGAGAGACCCTCAGAGTTTTTGAAAATGTTATATCAGCAGTAACACTGCCATCTTGGACTGGAAGGGACAGAGATAGAACAAAATAAGAAGCCTGCCAGACTCCCAAAATTCTGCGTGGGAGAAATGGGCTGGAATTCTCCATGGCTGGAAATGGGCTGATAGAACGGCCTGGCTGCAGGCCTGTGCTACATTTGGGGGGAAAGGAAGATAGTTTTGAGGCCAGAGCTGGCACGTGTCCTGCAGAGGCTGTGGAGCTGGGAGTCCAGAGCTGGAGCTTCCAGGCACAGAGAATTATTCTCAGCTCTTGAAACCTGATGGAATCTGCTTTGCTGGGAAGTTACTACAGCTGCTTTGTGGTTACTTATGATGTCTGGATGTTCTTTTTCAGTTCTCTGCTCTGCTGATAATCTTTCTCAGTCTTTAACTTGAATTTTTACTCACCCAGTGGTTAAATTATAAATAAAGTTGTTAATTTTACATTGTCAAGTTTATAATTCTGTTTTGTTTTTGCCTTTAACTCTGTATGTTTAAGAATTCCTCCTCTACTCCAGAATGGTGAAGCTGTCCTCCTGTGTTAACTTCTAGAAGTTCATCAGTTTTCTCTTTGACCACTGAAAGTGCTTTTGTTGTTTCCTGTTTTGGGCGGGGGTGTGGGGGTTAATAGTGTGAAGTCGTATTTTCACATATTTTCCCATACCGGTTCTCTTAGCACCCTTTATAAAAAACACCTCTTCCCAATGATCTAGGGTCCTCTCTGTCACATGCTAAGTATTCATATATGAACAGGTCTGTTTTGGTTTCCCTGTTCTGGTCTTTTTGTCTTTTCCTGATGAAATAACAAAGTGCCTTAATTTGTAAGCCCTTATAATAAATTGATATTTGATAAAAACAAGTCCTCCATGTGTTCATTGAGTGTCTTTGCTCTCCTTGGTCAGGCTTCCCAGGTGGCTCTAGTGGTAAAGAATTCACCTGCTAATGCAGGAGACATGGATTTGATCCCTGGGTTGAAAAGATCCCCTGGAGAAGGAAATGGCTTCCCACTCCAGTATTCTTGCCTGGAGAATTCCATGGACAGAGAAGCCTGGCGAGCTACAGTCCATGGGGTCGCAAAGAGCTGGACACAACTGAGCGCACATGCAGGCTGTCCTTGGTCATTTACATTTAATACTAAATCTTCCAAACCATGACTGGAATATTTCTTAACTTGTGTTAGGTCTTTTCTAACATCTCAAACTTTTTAAAAACTTTCATTGAAATCTTGCATAACTTTTGTTAGAACTATTTTTAGATACTTGACATTTTTCAAATGCTGTTATAAATGCCATTTTTTGAAAGAACTGTTTCCTATATATTTGTTGCTGGTATAGAGAAATAAAAATGGATTTCTATAAAAATGGTCGAATCCATCCATTTTGGTAAAATTTTATTGATTGTAATTATTAATGTGAAATCTATTGTATTTTTTTCCGTAGATAATCACCTAGTTAGTAGATAATGATAGCTTGTTTTCTTTCAGTTTTTTGCACCCTTTCTTTCTTCTCCTTGTCATTGCAACAACAATTTCTAGCTTAACGTTAAGTGGCTATAGTAATACCGGACATTCTTCTTTTGTTCCCAGTGTGAAAGGCAGAGCTTTCAACATTTCATCATAAGGATGCTAGAAGTTTTTACAGAACCCCTGCTTTACAATATATAATAGAAGTTGTTTCTATTCCTATTTTGTTAAAAATTGTCTTTAAATCTGATATAATTTTTTAAACATTGCTACTAAATCTTTTGAGATGATTTTTCATCTTAAGTTTTTCTTCTTCAGACATTCATATGCCAAATTATACCAACTGACTCTCTGATGTCACACCTACTTTGTATTATGCTATGCTATGCTAAGTCACTTCAGTTGTGTCTGACTCTGTGTGACCCCATAGACGGCAGCCCACTAGGCTGCCCTGTCCCTGGGATTCTCCAGGCAAGAACACTGGAATGGGTTGCCATTTCCTTCTCCAATGCATGAAAGTGAAAAGAGAAAGTGAAGTCGCTCAGTCATATCAGACTCTTAGCGACCCCATGGACTGCAGCCTACCAGGCTCCTCCGTCCGTTATTATTTGGGGGGAAAAGCACAACTTGGTCATGGCATAGTACTCCTTCATGCATTACTGGATTCCTTTTGCTTGTCACTTTTGTGAAGTTTTTGCATTGGTTTATCTGAGTGAGATTAACTTATGTCTCCCTCCCACATCGTCTTTTGGTGTTTAGTGTCAAGATTATGCTGTTCTCTTAAAATACATCAATGAGTCTTCTCCAGAATTTGTTTAAAATTGTAATTATTTATTCCTTGAACATTTACACATCAAGGAGGCCGTGTCAGCCTGAACTTTTTGTTGTGAGAAATCAAACCAGTTGATTTCTCTACTGGTTTATATATATTTCTTAAATACTTAAAGTTTAAGTAGTTAACTTTAGTCAGAAAACTTTATTTCAAGTTTTTACCTTCTTGAGTCAGTTTTGGAAAGTATGGTTTTCAAGAAATACGTCACCTGTGCCTAAATATTCAAAAATTTTTATTAAAGTTTGTTAATAATGTTTTCCTATAATCTCTTCTTATAAGTGTGATCTGTGGTATTGATCGTCTTTATTCTTGATACTTATTTCTGCCCCTTCTCTTTTTTTTTCTTGATTAGTCTTCCAGTGGTTTTGTCAACTTTAGTAATCTTTAGGAAAACCTACTCTTGACTTTATTGATTCCCTATGGCTGTGTAATATTTTCCTATTTTAATAATGTTAACTTACTTTATTTCTTTCCTCCTACCTTCTTTGGTTTGTATTCTTCTTCTTCAGATAGATAATTAACTCACTAGTTTTCATATTTTTACCTTTTTGAATACATACAGTTGAGGCTATACATTTCTATATAAGTACTACTTTGGCAGCATCCTAAAAGATTTCATATGTAGTATTTTTGTTGTTGTCAACTACAGATTGTTTAATCTTGACTGTGATTTCTTCTTTGACCCATGGAGTTTATGAGCATATTTGACTTTTCTAAATATGTCTCTGTTCATAGTTGACTTAATTGCCTTGTCAGAAAACATGCCATTCGTTATTGCACATCTGTGAAATATTTTTAGACTAGTTATAGGGTCCAATATGTAGTTGGTTTTTGTGGACATTCACTGTGTACTTGAAAAGAACATGAAGTCTGAATTGTTGGTCTCAGTGCTTCACAGTCTGTTAGGTCAGGATTGTTCATCTTGTTCCTAAGTTTCTCTGTACCCTTTGCTTGTTTTCTCAACCTTTTCTAACAGTTACTGGGGATGGTGTCAAAATCACCCATCAGTATTGTGAATTCATCTATTTTTCCCTTGAATTCTATTTTTGGTCTTATATATTTTGTGACTTTACTATTGATGGTATCCAAGTTTAAATCATTACGTATTTCTGCTGAATTATGCATTTTCTCAATATACAGTGACTTTCTTTATCTCTGCTAAGGCTTTTTGCATTAAATTCTACTTTACTTTATGTTAATATAGTGGTGCCAGCTGGCTTTAATTTGCTTGGCATGTCTTTTTCCATCTTTGTACTTTCAACTTTTCTGTGTAATTATATTTATATGTGTCTCTTGTAAATAGCATAAAGTTTAATTTTAATCTACTCATAGTTTTTGACTATTTAGTGCATACACAATTATTGTAATACTGTTGTATTTTTAGTTTAAATCTATTATTTTATATTGTGCTTTTAATGTGTAGTTCTGTTCTGTATTTTTTCTCCTTTCTTACCATTTTGGGTTTTTTTTCAATTCCACCTTTTCTCTAGTAGTTTGTAGGTTTTATAAGAGTTTCTGTTCTTTTTAGTATGTATCCTTGAAATTTAAAACATTCTTAATTTCTCGGAGTCTAAAGGTATTAGTTTCCTTTGCATGTCATCTTACAAATGTTTAACTCCCATTTGCCCCTTCTGACTTAATCCATTTTTGTAATTTATCCTAATTGTAGTTATCCTTAAACTGCATGATATTACTGTTTTACACATTCCCTCTTAATTTTGGCTTATCAATGTTTTATTCTTCTTACTTTCAGAACTTCCATGTAGAATAATTTTCCTTCTGTCAGAAATTTATTTAGTTTTTGTTTAGTTAGAGTCTTTGTTGGAAACTCCAGATTTCTCCTCTTGAAAAATAGTTTCACCTGTGTATAGGTTTCTGCGTTGTCACGTTTATCGTGCTCTCTTCTGGCTTCTGTGGCTGCTGTTTGCTGCTTTTCATTTCGGTCTTACCCGCTGGGACCCTCCCAGCGTCTTTCAGGCATGCTCTTTGTTGGTGGTATCCTGCTCTCTGACACAGTGTGTCTACATAGATGTCTATTCCTGAATCTGTAGATAGGTTTCTTCCACTCATCCAAGAACATTCTCAGTTTGTCCCTAAATACACTGCCATTGCCCTATTCTGGGTGGACAGAGACCCACCCATACCCTTTGCTTCTCCTGTTTTACTTTTGTACTTTCCACCTTTCTTCGCTTCTTGCTTTATTCTGTTAATAAATAATATTCCTAATGACCTGTCTTCCAAGTCACTGATTTCATCTTTGGCTATATCTAATCAGGCATTAAACTAATTTCTAAATTTCAGTTACTGGTATTATTTTAGTTCGAAAATTTGATTTATTTATGGACTTGACTACTTCATTTTTAATTTTGCCTATTTCAGGCAAATATTTTTCTAATTTTCCCTGTGTGTCCAGGCTATAGTCCACACCTGTCACATGTGTATATCTCAGCCTTTTCAGTTTTTTCTCTTGTATTTTTCCTCTGGCTCTTGTTTGTGGTGTAATATGTTTGTGTGCTATGTGTTGTTTGTTGTTTTTGGTTTATTTGGATTTTGTTTGTTTGTTTGCAGAAAAGCTGACTATATTTGAAAAGCTAACTATAGGAATCATTTGAGATAAGAGATGGAAGTACGTTTTTTCAAGACAAATACCCTTACTTCTAAACTGTGTACTTGTACTTACTACCTGTCTTGAAACAGCTTCATCCAAGTTCAAGATTCATGGTTACAGACTTACTCAAGAAATGTGAGCCTGACCCCATCACACCTGCAGGTGCCTTGGTCCAGGTTGGCCCTGAGTCTGAGAGCCATGGGTGAATCACTTGGTGAGAACATTATTGAACCATCGCTCGCCATCTGTGGTGTGTCATGAAGATTTTAAAGAATCATAGAATAAGACATTTGGGGGAGAGAGAAATCAGATAAAATTGTATCTGAGCTTTTTTCCTTTAAATGACTATTTACAGGAAAAGGTTTTGATTACTTTAGATAAAGCTTGTCATTTAAATGACTTTTATTTTCTTTTGCTCAGATTAGGATCTAAAAATAAGCCTCTATTTGGAGAAATACATGTGAATAATCTGAGGTAGCTTCACTCCCTGAGGAGCCTGGTGTGCCCTGTGGCTGGCTCACCTGGTCCTGATAAATGTGCAAGTTTAATTGTAACAAATTAAGTTTAAATGCAGCAGGCCGTGTCGGCGGGGGATAGGGGGTGGTGGCTGGGAGGGTTAGAGGGGTGGTATGCCATGGTCCATGCTTTGCACCTCACTTGTGCAGGGTCCAGGCTACCCCTTCAGACACTTCTGTGGCCGTGGGGAAGAAACATGGGGAAAGAAAGTGCCACCATTAAGATGACATCTATGTTCTAAAATTAACCTCATGTTTTCTCACCGTAGCATAAAGCAGGTTCATACATGTTCCTGTCAGTGACACTCCTGAACATGCTAGCTCGTGAAGATAATTTATTTCATTTTTCTTATGTGTGTAACTGGAGGAGGGCGTGGCAGCCCACGCCATTGTTCTTGCCTAGGAAATGTCATGGACAGAGGAGCCTGGTTACAGTCCATGTGTTGCAGAGTCAGACAGGACTTAGTGACTGAATAGAAACAACATTATTTAGCAGTAAAGGTCATAACTGCCTCTGATTGAACTGACCATCTAGAACTGCAGCCGTTTTCCCACTTATTTGGAGTAGGTCTCTAGAAAATTTCACAGTTGCTAAATTAGTAATATAATGAGCTTAAATATGTATATGGTATCTATTATTATAATACTCAAAATAGTAGGCTTAATAAAAATTTTTTGTTCAGAAAAAGTGTAACTATAAAGTATTGGGTTGGCAAAAAGTTCCTTCAGTTTTTAAGTGAAAGTAAAAGACATGTTTTTCATTTTCACCAATAATTTATTGAACAACATATTCTCCATTTTGTTCCACTACCTTCTGCCATTTTTCAGTCACTTCATAATTCCATAATTCCAAAACATTTTGTCTTTTTGAGCAAAGAACTGTTCCAGGTGCATTTTTTAATCCTCCATGAAATGGAAATTTTTTCCACTAGGAGAATTTTGTAAAGACTGAAATCAATGGAAATCTGCAGGTGCAATGTCTGGCAAATGGATCGGAACTTCCCAGCCAAGCTGTAACAGTTTTTGCCTGGTCAGCAAAAAAACTTGAGGTCTTGAGTAATCCTGATGGAAGCTGACGTATTTTCTGCTGACTAATTCCCCAGGCTTGTCATCAAGCACTGCTTTCAGTTGGTCTGATTGGGAGCAGTACTTGTTGGAATTAATGGTTTGGTTTTCCAGAATGAGTTCATAATAGAGGACTCCCTTCCAATCCCTCCATTTACACAACATCACCTTCTTTGGATGAAGACCGGCCTTTGGTGTGGTTGGTGGTAGTTCGTTTCCCTTGCTCCGTGATCGCTTCCATTCCACATTATTGTACAGTATCCACTTTTCGTTTCCTGTCACAATTTGTTTTAAAAACAGAACATTTCATTACGTTTCAGTAAAGAATTACATGTGGAAATACGATCAAGAAGGTTTTTTTTCACTTCACATATGTGGAACCCAAATATCAAAATGATTAACATACCAAGCTGGTACACATGGTTTTTAACACTTGATTTGAAAACTTGATTTTGAGTATGTTGGCTGTGTCCCATGTGGTATAACATTGATTATTCTCAGTTAGTATCTCGATTTGATTGCTATCAACGTCAGCTGGTCTACCCAGCTGTGGAGCATCGTCCAGCGAGAAATCTGCAGCATGAAACTTCACAAACCACTTGTGACGTATATGATCAGTCACAGCAATTTCTCCATAAACTGCACAAAGCTTTTTTGTGTTTCAGTTATGTTTTTCTTTTCTTGAACTAATAAAGCATAATATGCCAAAAATGGTGCTTTTTTTCCATCTTCAATATTAAAATGGCTACACAAAAATTCAGCAATTTTATTCGTTTTTTTTTAATGCATGCTAAGACAACTGTCACAATCTTAACAAAATTGTGTCAGTGAAGTTAAAGATAACTAAGTGCTACTAGAGTCATCTTATGGAAAAAACAGAAGAAACTTTCTGGCCAATCCAATACCTGTGTTTTGAAGTTCCATAAAATTAGAACATAACTAAAAAGTAAGTTAAAGTAAGTGATGATAATTACTGTCAACTTGGTGTTTGAAGTTTGAGCTTCTAGAAACTTTTGGCATTAAAAATGAAAATTATTGGACTGACATTTGATCAAGATGTCCAGTGTGAATGAGAGTGAACGTAAACTCTGCTTCCTCCCTGTATGGTGGTGTTATCTTAGTTGAAGGTGTTTTTCCTTCATACGCAGTGGCTCTGCTCTGTTTTTATGAACGTGATGCTCAGGGGCTGGTGCTCAGAGGGCCTTCGCCCAGCCTCCTCCTGAACGTGCTACCCTTCACAGCCTCCTCCACGTGTGGGAGCTTCTCCTTCATTCTTGTGAATCACGGGGGTGGATGTCAAGACCCCTCTGTTACTGATGCTCAGTGATTCGGGGTGATTTCCTCCCACCTGTCACTGGCCCCTTTGAGCCTGGACCCACGCTGCCGTCCACCTCTCCCAGGTCCATCCAGCTGCATCACAAACCAGGCTGATGGGCGAAGGATGAGCAACTGGCTGAGAAGGGGCCTGCCGACTTAGGTGTCAACAAATTCATTTCTCTTAAAGTCTGAAATCCACTATGATCTATCTCTTCCACCTCAAATTACAGAGAATGCATGTCTCTGTAAATGAATTTTTATCGAAAGCATGCTGGACATGAGGTGTTGAGTCACTAACTGCAGTGGGTTTTCTCTGGCAGTTTGCGTGTGAACCTGGACATGGGCAAGGCTGCCTACGGGTGGATGATCATGAGAGACGAGCACATTCCTGGCACCGTGGTCCGGACCAGCACCATCCCGGAGGAGCTGGGGCGCCTGGTGTACCTGCTGACCGACAAGACAGGTGCCGCTCTGCCCACACGCACCTGGAGGTGTCTGGGCAGGGGTGGGGGGACCCTGGCCTGCCTGTGCCCATGCGTGTGTGTGGGTGTGTGTGCACATGTGTGAGAGTGCTGAGTTCACAGCGTTCCCCGGACTGACCGCAAAACTGGCCTCCAGCCAGTCTCCCGATTCTGACATAACAGGGTCATCAGAATTAGCGAGATGTGAGATTCTTAGAGACTTAAAAACTTATTTCTGTATTTTGAAATTCCACATCCTTACACTTGTGATTTTGTTCTATTTAACTGCCTGTGTTACACCTTTCTGGTAGCTTCTTCAGAGCTAACAGGGCTTGTTTATTATAGAATGGTAGTTACAAACTGGTAGAAGAAAATGAGGATTAATAAGATCTGTGAATTTGATGTTTGTTTTAACAGTAACGTTCTCCAAAGAGCCTCTCTACAATGGTTCTTCCCCATAGAGTTCCCTGCTCCAAATTTGCTTTGTCTTTATTTCATTTTTTAATTTTTTTCATCAAAGAATTCTTGTCAGTCCATAACATACTAAATAAATGACAAATTGAATCCAGAACTATAACAAGAGCCATATCTAAGGATTAAAATCCCTTCTTGACTGACTGATTCATGGTGTAAATTCCTTTGTAATTCTTAGCCAACTAGAAATAAAATCTATAAATGGTAAAGAAAACATGGGTTTCCCATATTATACCATACCATTGGCAGTGGTAAAGAATCCCCCTGCCATTGCAGGAGACACGGGTTCAATCCCTGGATCTGGAAGATCCCCTGGAGGAGGAAATGGCAACCTACTCCAGTATTCTTGCCTGGAAAATCCCTTGGACAGAGGAGCCTGGTGGGCTACAGTCCATGGGATCACAAAAGAGTCGGACACAATTTAGTAACGAAACAGCAACAAAGAAAATGTATCTCAATTACAATTCAACCTTATTTTTAATAAAATATTAGAAAAATCCTCACTGTAGTCAGGAAGAAGAAAGACTAACATGTACCAGGCTTTGACATTTACTCCAGCTACTGCTGTGAGCCAGGAAGTAGAAATAAGATCCACAAGCAAAAGAAGAAGCAAATATTTACAAATACAACAATCAATCAAGGAAGTCAATGGCTGAAAATAAGAAATCAGTAAAGTGGCAGGTTACAGATTGAAATAGCAACAGGAATAAAAGTTTCTCCCTTACATGTGGAACAGACTGAAGAATGATTCCGTTTAGAATCTCTGAGGTCCATGTAGAACGCGTGGGCACAAACTTGAGGAACCTGCGGGCATGTGTGAAGGCAGTGGGCAGAGCTGGCAGAGAGCTGTGGGAGACTGACCGTGGGGGGGAGATAGCCCGTGTCCCGAAGGCGGTGGTCCGGTGCCCTGTGGCAGCCAGCCTTCGCACAGGGATTGCAGGTTTCCTGCAGCTCAGTCAGAAACAGTTGTTGGATTGTGTTTGGTTTTCATTAGGGCTTGTCTCTGTGGGACGCTGAGGAATCTACCGGGAAGGTGATACTCGGTGAATCAAAAAAACTCAGAAATAGTGACCTGAGGAGCTCGGGGTCAAGAAGGTAGGTGGAGGAAGTGCCTTCCCAGCCTCACTGTGCTGATGGGAGAAAACTTCAGAGAGTTAGCCTCGAACAACACTGGAAAATGCACAAACTGCCCGTAGCTGATCCAGAGATTGAGCTGTTTCTGGAAAACAGCTGGAACGTATTGGATGGAGAAGCAGGCACACGGCAAACCCAGACCCGTCCGAGACGTTACAGACATGTCAGAGATGTCTCCAGAACCAGCCGAATCCTGGAGAGGTGGTCAGTCCACAGCCAGCAGGCGTGGGCAGGGAGGCACCCGGCTGCTGTCCGCAGAGAGCATTGCCCCGGTGGACGGCTGTCGATGAACATAGTCGGGAACCACGAGCCACGCCCAGGAGACGAGCATCCCGGTGCTGACAGGCAGGCTATTCCCAGAGAGGGCAAGTTCATGACTGTGTACCTTGAAACCCAAAGAGCAACCCCGGAGCTTCTAGAGTAGTGAGAGAGCTTAGTTAGTTAACACATGTAAAGTTGGTATCAGCGTTGAACTGCATTTCTCTATACCAGCAACAAGGAGGACACTTAATTCTAAAAATGCCAATTAGAATAGCAACAAAAAGTGTAAAGAATTAAAAAATAAATTCTAGCAAAAAATGGGTAAGATCTACGTGGATATGTGTGTTTAAACATTGAAAGACCTTGCTGCTAAGTCACTTCAGTCGTGTCCGACTCTGCGTGACCCCATAGACGTCAGCCCACCAGGCTCTCCTGCCCCTGGGATTCTCCAGGCAAGAAAACTGAAGTGGGTTGCCATTTCTTTCTCCAATGCATGAAAGCAAAAAAGTGAAAGTGAAGTCGCTCAGTTGTGTACGACTCTTAGCGACCCCATGGACCTTACCGAGACCTAATTAAATGTACGGCTGCCCTGTTCTCCTGAGTAGGATATCCTAATGCAGGAGGGTGTCATTCCACCTTCATGAAACGTCTGACATGTCTGCACAGACAGGACTTGCCAAGTCTGGTCACAGTTGGTGGGAGCGGCCTGTGGCAGGCTACCTTGTCAGGCGGGTCTTGGCCTGGTCAGCCCAGCGTTTGTGCCTCGGAAGCGTCTGTTCCCTGGGGAAGCGTCTGTGCTGGGTGACGTGGCAGCCCTGCACCATTTTACATTCCTGCCAGCAGCATCCGAGAGTTCTAATGTGTCCTTATCCTTACCAGCACGTTCTGGGTGTTCCCAGCAAAATTCTGGCCACAAGGGCCAGCGGTGCGTGTGAAGAGAGCATCCCCAGCGGGACAGCGGTACCGTGGAGGTCCTTGCAGGGGCCCACGCAGCAGCAACCCCTGCAGGGTGTGCCCCTCCTGGCGTATAGGGCTGGGGGCTCGGCACGTCCTCAGGCCTGGCCCTCCACCCCCAGCCGCCGCTCCTGCCCCCTCTCAGAGTCTCTGCGGTCGCCTCCTGCCCCAGTGCCAAGTTTACCTCATTCTTCCTGGGGGAGCAGGTGCTGTCTGGACCAGAAGTCCTCGTGTGGCCATCGCACGTGATTGCCCTGGGGGGCACTGACCTGCTCTTTCACAGAAGGGTACAGACAAAGCTCACGCCTGACAGCACGTGGTCAGCTCGAGTCTCTGTGTCTGCCAGCGTGATGTCGTTAAGTAAGGTTTTGTGACGTTATTTGTCCTCCAAAGGCTAACTGTTGTTTTGCATTTTAAACAAAAATGGGGTTATCATTTTGTAGCTCCTCCATTTTTCTTTATTGAGTTGGAGTTACAGTCATAGTAAGGATAAGTGGTTTTTGCCCAGAGTCATAAAAACAAAGCCTCATTTCTCCCACAGTTCACTCTGCTACTTTTAAAAGGCTAGACCAGCGCTTCTTTAGGTTTTGGATAAAATGATCTTGGTTCCTGAAATTTAAGGGGAAAAAAACCAGAATAATTGTATAAAATAGGGAAAATATTTTTCATTTCATCTTCTAAACGGAAGCCTTCAGCTCCTGATGTAGCTCTGCAGCGGTGTTCTTGAGTTCCCGGGTCTGTTCTGCCTTTCAGGCTCTGGGACGGCTCCCAGGATGAGCCGGGTGTGGGCGCCCCTCCCGTCGGAGGCTGGGCTGGGGGCGAGCTGCTGTCAGGAGCCTCACAGGGCTGGTGAAGCTGTGAGGTAGGCCTTCGTGCGGCTGTAAATTGGGTTTGTGCTTCATCAATAAGCTTTCTGACAAGAAGCGTCCATCAGGGTATCTCTCATTTGCCGCAGCAGAACAGAAAATGAAGTATTCCAATAATTGCATTACAGTTTCCTCCTCCTGGACAAGAAAGCCGTGTGCTATAATTAGGTTTGATTGGAGTGCACGTTTCCGGTAAGATCTGAAATTAATGATGTTGCCATAGTGACACATCTGCGGCCACCAGTGCGTGAAACATAAAGTAATTCACTCGACAAGGGTAGACATCTGTTAGCTGCCAGGACGCAGAGCGTATTGACACTGACCAGAAATACTAGGCGTGGTGTGATCAACACGCAAATGATGCTGAAACCAGAGGACAGGCCGTTTGCCCCAAACCTGCTGAGAGGACGTCCCCTCTCCCCGCCACCTCCAAGATGCCATTGTTTGAGAACAATGCTGCTGAGGATTCATAAATTTTAAAACTGGACTTGGGTGCAGCCTGTTAAAGCAATACATTAATTCCTTTGTTAGTTTTTGTCTTCATGTAGAATAAAGCCATTCCTGAAACACCGTCTGAAACAACAGGTTCTCGGATGCACTGTAATCATAGCATCCATTGCCCAGCACGCTGCCTTGCTGAGACTCGACTCACAGGGATTTTGTAGAACGGCGGCAGCGGCGCGTGGAAGCACCATCTCCCTGGTTTCCAAGGGCACCAGAGCACAGGTGTGCCCAGCAGTGTGCACACGTGCATGGAGTGTGTGCTGGTGGCCTGACCCCAGGGGACCACGGTGGTGTCTCCTGCCTGGTGCGCCCGAGTGGGGCCTCAGTGAAGCAGCCTGAGCAGCCTCACTGGTGCAGTTGTTCACTGACGCAGGTGACCAGGTGTGGGGGAGAGGGACAGTGGGGTGCTGGCCAGGCGAGGTTTCACACACGTGCCGGTGCCAGTGGTGCCGGGCTCAAGGGAAGGCCTGGTATACTGCACGTAGAATGTGTGACTCCCCATTAAATGTCAAATGTCTGCTTGCATGGTTTGGTAAATTAGTCTTATCACCTTAGAAGTTCTGTTTCCATTCCTGGACCATAAGATATAACACAGTTTTTTGGTTGGTTGGTTGGCTTTGATTCTATTTATTTTTTTGTTTTATTTTTGGCTCCCATGAGTCCTCGTTGCTGTTTGGGGGCTTCTCATTGCAGTGGCTTCTTGTTGTGGAGTGGGGCTCTGGAGCACACGCGCTTCAGAAGTTGCAGCTCCCAGACTAGGATGCGAATTCAGGAGTTGGGGCTCATGGGTTTAGCTGCCCCGCGGCCTGAGGAGCCTTCCTGGACCAGGGATCCAAGCTGTGTCTTCCGCACTGGCAGGCAGGTTCCTAAGCAGTGAGCAGCCGGGGGAGTCCGTGAGTAACTATTTTAATCCAGCCACTTACACCGTGTCCCTGTCACCTTGTGGCCCCGTCCCTCAGCCGCTCTCTGAGGCCGGTAGATGACCCAGTCCGCACCCGGCCCTGCGTCGGGGGCCGAGGACTCCCTGTTGCTCTCGTCGCCTGTCAGGCTGCGTTTACTTTAGGAGCTCTTTCTTTTACACATAGCATGGCACGCTTGTGGAGGAGGTGGCGTGTTTCTGAGTGGCTCCACTGGAACCTGGTTGTCAGTCAAGTCTTGGGTTGCAGCAGCGCCATGCGGTGCAGACATGCGATTTGCCATCAGAGGGTCCATGTTCTTGTCTCGCTCACTGTTTCACTAACAGCCTGACCGCAAGCGTTGCTTTGACTTTTCCATGCCATAGTTACTTCCATTTAAACAGGGATGGGGGACTTCCCTGGCCCACTGGTTAAGAATTCACCTGCCAGTGCAGGGGACGCTGGTTTGATCCCTGGTCCAGGAGGATCCACGTGCCTCCAGGCGGCCAAGCCTGTGAGCCGTGACTGTGGGAGCCTGTGTGCCCTAGAGCCGGTGCTCCACAGCAGCAGAGGCCACTGCCACGAGAAGGCTGCGCCCGTAATTAGAGAGTCGCCCCCTCACCACAATTCAAGAAGGCCTGGTCACAGCATATATGTATGTGTATAGAATGTACATGATGTACATTCTTTTGAGAGTGTTTGTCAAAACAGTCCCTAAGTAAACCTCCCGTCGGGGGCAGAGGCAGTGGGCGAGAACCCACGAGGAGGGTCCGACGTGTGCTGTGATCACATGGCTCTCCCATCATGTTCACACTTAAAACTGCGTCAGTGCCCGAGGGTGCCCCTCCTCTGAGCTTCGACACAAGTGCAGGGATCCCCAGACGTCGAGCCGGCCTGCAGTCTGGGGACGGGCTCACAGGGCGTTTACCCGCCCCCCACGGCTGTCCTTCTGTGGAGCGGGAAAAGCCAAGGTCCCATGCTTGTGTGCGTCTTTTCATGTTAAGGTCCTGTGCTTATATTCGTGTTTTCACATTAAGGTCCCATGCTTGTGTGTGTGTTTTCACATTGAGGTCCCGTGCTTGTGTGCGCGTTTTCTTATTGAGGTCCTGTGCTTGTGTGCGCGTTTTCATATTGAGGTCCCGTGCTTATGTGCATGTTTTCATGTTAAGGTCCTGTGCTTATGTGCGTGTTTTCACATTGAGGTCACGTGTTTGTGTGCGCGTTTTCACATTGAAGTCCCGTGCTTGTGTGTGTGTTTTCACATTGAGGTCCCGTGCTCGTGTGTGTGTTTTCATAGTAAGTGATCCACGTACAGTGGTTGCAGTCTCCTATCAGGGTCATAAGATGAGTACCGTCGGGACCTCCTGGGCCACTTTTAATGAGAGCTCACCGAGGTTCTGACATGCGCGGCCTCCCCTCTGCCTCCCCTCTGTCATGCTGGTACTTCACTGCGCCTGTTGTGTATCTTTTTGATTGGAGGCTGAAACCATGGACCCTCCTGAAAATGGCTTTCCCGGGTTGGTGGTTGGTCCCAGGGTGGGTGAGGAGGGCACACAGGGTAGCCCACGGGCTGGAGAGCAGCCAGGAAAGCGCCTCTGCTTCCTCTCCTCCTCTGTGCGACTCACTTGATGTCCAGGCTCAAGTGCGTTGTTTCTGTTCAGTGGAAAATACTTCGTGGTTCACGACAGATTCATGTGAAAGGGATAGACATGCTGATCTCGGCTAAGGGTCACTTTTCCAGTTTCCCACCCGTCTCTCTCTGAAGGGGCAAATCTGCCTTGGATCAACAGCAGATCTGAACCGGAAGACAGAGCCCAGACTTTATCTGCAGAACCAGGCCCCCCGCCCCCAACCTATTATTGGAAATTGCTGAAAGGGAACCTGACGCCGCAGGAAGAGCGCTCCGGTCCTCATAGTGAAGTGGAAGCAAATGAGGATGGTGTGGGCGACACTCAGGGGTGCTTTGTGTGGCAGAGTGCATGCTTGGGGTGCAGGGCGCAGCCAGCCCTGGGTGTGACGTGTTGGGACACGGCCGTGACCCGCCAGCGAGCTCCCTGCATTGACGGTGTCCTGCTGCTTCTGTCCTAGGAACCCTCACCCAGAACGAGATGGTGTTTAAGCGGCTGCACCTGGGCACTGTGTCTTACGGGACGGACACGATGGATGAGATCCAGAACCACCTCGTGAACGCCTATGCACAGGTGAGTGGGCCCAGCTCTGCAGGCGTCTCCCTGCCAGTGTGCCCAGTGCTGCTGCGGTCACGGTGCCTGGCACAGGCCAAGCTGCAATGCGGCACCTTCCCTGGCGAGGCCTTGACGTGGCTGTGTGCATCACTCACTTATAAACCAGGAAACAGTCTTGGGACTAATGTTAACAGTTTTATAATGTTAATGTAATGTTAATATATTATATTAACATTATATTAACATATATTTCATAACAGTTAACATAATGTTAATAATGTTAACAGTATTGTATAAGCACAGGCTTAATCATCTTAAATCATTTATTTGTATTAAATTTCCTTAGTGAACTATTTGTAAAATTACTCGGTAAACAGTATTTTTAAGAATATTAAGTGGAATGCGGCAATAAATATGTTTCTTAATAATCCTTCTGTTTTTGTTCGTAATCAGTAAGACCTCTTCATATTTTTAAAGGTATATCTTAACCCTCTCAATAAACACAAGTAGACAACCTGATGTTTCTGCCTTTCACTGTCAACAATCATCAGTGCACAGCTAACCTGTTTCATCTTAACCACTGTCCTTTAGCATGTTGCTTTGGAGAGAGTACCACATTAGTTCTTCTGTAAATATGCAGTCTGGATCTCTAATGGACAAGGATAGGTTTCTTAATCTTTTTCAGAGCAACCTTACAAACCCTCTGAGTGATAGGAGGGGGAATGGTTTTTTCTGTGGGAACGCGCAGCCCAGTGGGTACGGCATTTGCTCTCCACAGGGCACTGGGGCCCTGGTCCTCCCGTTCTTCAGGCTCCTGGCCTTAGGGGTGTCAGGGCCACGGGTCCCCAGCACAGGCGGGGTCCACAGAGCAGGTCCGACACAGCCGCCTCCCGGCTCACGTCCCGCGCATGGTGGCCATGCTCACCCCCAGGCTCTCTACCTCCCGGCTCACCTCCTGCACGTGGTGGCCATGCTCACGGGTCTCCCTGCCCCCTGGCTCTCCACCTCCCAGCTCATGTCCTGCATATGGTGGCCGTGCTCACGGGTCTTACTGCTGCCAGGCTCTCCAGCCACGCTGCTGCTCACACCTGTGGAGGCCACTGTGTCCCCACTTGCTTTTTCACAGACTGGACTGAACTCTCCTTGCCCTCTGCAGTTCTTCCTTCAGTTCAGTTGCTCACTCGTGTCTGACTCTTTGCGACCCCATGAATCGCAGCACGCCAGGCCTCTCTGTCCATCACGGACTCCCGGAGTTCACTCATACTCGTGTCCATTGAGTCGGTGATGCCATCCAGCCATCTCATCCTCTGTTGTCCCCTTCTCCTCCTGCCCCCAATCCCTCCCAGCATAAGGTCTTTTCCAGTGAGTCAACTCTTTGCATGAGGTGGCCCAAGTATTGGAGTTTCAGCTTCAGCATCAGTCCTTCCAATGAACACCCGGGATTGATCTCCTTCAGGAGGGACTGGTTGGATCTCCTTGCAGTCCAAGGGACTCTAAAGAGTCTTCTCCAACACCACAGTTGAAAAGCATCAATTCTTCGGTGCTCAGCTTTCTTCACAGTCCAACTCTCACATCCATACATGACCACTGGAAAAACCATAGCTTTGACTAGACGGACCTTTGTTGGCAAAGCAATGTCTCTGCTTTTGAATATGCTGTCTAGGTTGGTTATAACTTTCCTTCCAAGTAGTAAGCATCTTTTAATTTCATGGCTGCAGTCACCATCTGCAGTGATTTTGGAGCCCCAAAAAATAAAGTCTGACGTTGTTTCCACTGTTTCCCCATCTATTTTCCATGAAGTGATGGCACCAGATGCTGTGATATTCGTCTTCTGAATGTTGAGCTTTAAGCCAACTTTTTCACTCTCTTTCACTTTCATCAGGAGGCGTTTTAGTTCCTCTTCACTTTCTGCCATAAGGGTAGTGTCATCTGCATATCTGAGGTTATTGATATTTCTCCCGGCAATCTTGATTCCAGCTTGTGCTTCTTCCAGCCCAGCATTTCTCATGATGTACTCTGCATATAAGTTAAATAAGCGAGGTGACAATATACAGCCTTGACGAACTCCTTTTCCTATTTGGAACCAGTCTGTTGTTCCATGTCCAGTTCTAACTGTTGCTTCCTGACCTGCATATAGGTTTTTCAAGAGGCAGATCAGGTGGTCTGGTATTCCCATCTCTTTCAGAATTTTCCGCAGTTTGCGGTGATCCACACAGTCAAAGGCTTTGGCATAGTCAATAAAGCAGAAATAGATGTTTTTCTGGAACTCTCTTGCTTCTTCCGAACACAAAGTATGTTGTCAGCCTTATATTCAGTTTTGTGAAAACCTTCTCTTTTTTCTGTGAAGTGCACCCATCTGGCATGTACTTTATTTTTGAGATGCTATCAAATGAAAACGGCCTTACCTGAGTGTGTGTGTGTGATATGTATGATCAGACACCCCCAGAAGCACTCATCTGTGCATGAACACATAAAGTCAAGCACTTTATTAATTTGGATGTCGTTCATTTTAATAGAGTATTTTGGAACCTAGAATATTTATAATAGATGAAAAAGTTTTAATGGAGGACTATCTCCCTTCTTGTGATCTGTGTCTAGATTAAATAGTGCCAAGTAACATCTTTAAAAAAAAACACACAACCTGTATTATCCATGAATATGATTTCAGTAGTTCCAAATAAGTTATTTTACTAGAAAAAATTAAAAGCAGAAAAGATGTCATATAGACACAGCAAATAGTATCCCATCTAAGAAGAATCTACAAACCTTTTTTAGTGAAAGCTATGTTTGTTGGCTGGTTATCCAGCTTTTTATGTGAACGGATTTCTTCCTTCCCTTCTGCTTGATAGTGTTAATGAGATGACAATAATCTAAGTCCACTGTAACAGAACACGAGTCTGGTGCAGCATGATCACGCTTCCGCCCTGGGATCCTGAGTGGACTTGAGTGGAGTGAGGCGCTCAGTCTGGGTCAGCAGGAGCAGAGCCACTTGGCAGCTGTGTGGGTGTGCGGTCAGGATGCAGGTGTGGATGGGGGGCACAGGCTGGAAGGGGCACCAGCTGAGCAGGAGGCCACCTCCTCATTAGCCAGCTCTGTGATTGACGGGTGGATGGGCATGGCTCACCTGCTCTGCACAGCCACCCAGAAGCGGAGAGGCTTTCCAGGGACGTCAGGAGTGACCCTTGGGTTCCGTGGAGAAGCATCTGACAGGCCTTGTGGTCAGGGTCCTCCTACAGCCCCACCCAGGAGGAGGTGAACGGGGTTGGGGTGGGTGTGTCCAGGACTGTCAGGAGGCAATTACTGTGTCCCAACGCTCCTTGTCTGCAAACCAGACACTTAACTTCAGAGACTGATGCAAAGCCAATGAGTCCGTACTATTAAGGGAACCATCCTAAACGCTTTTTCCTGCTCTTACCTTCAGACCATTTTATGCACACAGTTTTAAGGAGAAAGGAAAGCACTTGGGAGTCTTCTGTTCTTAACTTTGCTCTTAGAAGTGGTGGGTAAACGGGAATTTTTAAGGACTGGGCACATGCATGCCAGGCTGCAGTGAATCTACTAGAAGGAGATGGTCAGATTTTGAGTACTGTAGCAAATATTTCGGTTACTGGACAACCGGGAGATGTCCAAGGACCTTGTAGCCCCAGGATCCCCAGGTGAGTCGTTGACCCGCGGGTCACGTGCAGGCGACCATCACCTCAGCCACTCTCCAGCCCGGCCTGGCCATCCGTGACAGGCGTGCATGTGGGTAACTCCAGCGTGCACCCACTTGCCTCTAACCCTGCAACATCCGTGTTTGCAGACGCAGTGTCAGGCTGGCGGAAGCAGCGCCACTTCAACCCCTCCGAGGAAAGCCCAGTCGTCAGCGCCCAAGGTGAGGAGGAGCGTGAGCAGCCGGGTCCATGAGGCCGTGAAGGCTGTCGCCCTGTGTCACAATGTGACGCCTGTGTACGAGGCCCGCGGCGCAGTGGGCGAGACCGAGGTCGCCGAGGCGGACCAGGACTTCAGCGATGACAACCGCACCTACCAGGCCTCCAGCCCCGACGAGGTCAGTTGCCGAGGGCCGCATCCCGGGCAGGCCCGCAGGCGCAGACGCGCCTCCCCTGACTCCTCCTGGCCCTGCCAGGAGTGCTTGCTCTGTCTTCTCATGGGGTGAGGAGGGCTTGTCTGTTGTTTTCAGAATGGGCTTTCGCCACAGGCCAGTGCCCTCCTGGCCCAATCCCTGCCCTCACCCCATCCTCGTGGGCAGGTGCCTACTCATCCCAGAGCACCCTGGGCTTGGGTCCAGGGAGGCGGGGAGCGGGACCAGTTGCCTGCTGATGCCATGAGGTCTGCAGGCTGCATCCTCCCGTGCTCTCTCTCCAAGGGAATCACCAGGCTTGCGAGTCAAATCTCCAGGTATTTTGCTAGAATTTAGGTACAGTATGTGTGTGTGTGCGTGCTCACTCAGTCGTGTCCAACTCTTGGCGGCCCGTGGACTGTAGCCCGCCAGGCACCTCCGTCCGTGGGAATCCCCAGGCAAGAATACTGGAGTGGGTTGCCATTTCCTCCTCTGGGACATCTTCCCCACCCAGGGATCAAACGCGTCTCTTCCATCTCCTGCATTGGCAGCCAGATTCTTTACCACTAGCGCCACCTGGGAAGCTCAGTTCTAGAAATGCTGTTGATTCCGCAGGTAGGGCCAGCTCTTCTCCATCCTGGAGATCCAGTAGGTCACACCACAGCTGAAGCCCACCGCCCCAGTCGGTCCCTCCCCTGGTACTGCCAGGCTCTGAGAGGGTGCAGGCCGGGGTGTGCAGTGCAGGGCCCGCAGCCTGTCCTGACTTCCCGATGGTGAACCCCCAGTGGAGCAGCAGCTCAGGGCATAGACAGCTGTGTTTCTTTTTAAATTTATTTTTGAAGCTCTCGTTACAGAGGTTATTTCCTTTTTTCTTAAACTGAAGTATAGCTGGTAGACTCTATCAGTTACAGGTGTACAAGGCAGACTTGCCCAGTGGCTCAGTGATTCACAGTTTGTACAGGTTATACTCTGTTTCTGCTGCTGCTGCTAAGTCACTTCAGTCGTGTCCAACTCTGTGCGACCCCATAGATGGCGGCCCCCCAGGCTCCCTGTCCTGGGATTCTCCGAGCAAGAACACTGGAGTGGGTTGCTATTTCCTTCTCCAATGCATGAAAGTGAAAAGTGAAAGTGAAGTCTCTCAGTCGTGTCCAGCCCTCAGCGACCCCATGGACTGCAGCCCACCAGGCTCCAGTCTGGGATTTTCTAGGCAAGAGTACTGGAGTGGGGTGCCACTGCCTTCTCCATACTCCATTTCTAGTTACTATAAAATGTTGACTGTGTTTCCCGTGTTGTAGCCTATTTTGTACATAATGGTTTGTGCCTCTCCCTCCCACCCCGGCCTGCCCCTCTACCTCCCCTCTCCCCACTGGTCGCCACTCTTCTGTTCTCTGAATCTGTGAGTCTGCTTCTCTCCTGTCACGTCCACTGGTGTGTGTGGCTTCCCCAGCAGGGCCAGCAGGAACTTGCCCCGTGGTTCCGCCTTTGCCTTCTGTGAGTCTCAGTGCCTGTCTTCCCAGTAAGTGCTGGGGAACCTTTGAGCTGTGAGCCAGGCTGTGGTCAGCCGTGGGGACGCCCCGCAGCGCAGCTGAGCCATCGTGCAGAATAGGGATCCAGGCCGTGGGGCACTGAGCCACCCTTGGGGCACAGCCCCCAGGCCCCACGTCCCTGGTGAGTGATGCAGCAGGCGAGAGCGGGGTCCCGTCCATCCTCCCGTGCTCTGCTTTGTAGACCACGTTAACCAGCAGGTGTGTAGAAACCTCCTTTCCACCTGAGCTCGGTACAGCCTTTGGAATCGCGTGTGTGTCACCTGGAACACACGTCACTCACAATCACAGTGGACATGGGGCCTGGGCCGCGGAGGCGGGTGGACAGGTGTCTGGGCGGCTGACCTGGCCTCGGGTCGGCCTGGAGCAGACACACATTGGAGGGAAACGCCTCCTCTCTTTTTCTTGCAAAGGAGTTACACTCTTCACATTCTAGTGTTCTAGAAATCCTCTCGAGTACCATGTGATTACTTATTGAAAACGTATTCTTTCCTAGTCCAGAAGAGCACAAGAAACTTAGACCACAGATGTTTTCCAAGGAAAATTTTATTGGAAGTCTTAAAAATCTTATATGTTTACCTTATTACCTTCCAAAAATAAATACAAATTTTTATTTAAAATACTTAGAATTTTTATCTTTAGATTTTTATGTTACAACATTTTTTAAATTTTAAATTAGGAATTCACAATAGAGAGATTTCACTGATTCAAAGATTTCCAAAACTAAATTAAAACTACTAGCCTTATATTTAAATTTTTTATTTCAAAATTTCTTCCTACTTTAGAAATTGGACAATGATTAAAAATGGCAGGCCATTAAATAACTTCTAAGAAATCCCTAACCCATATTTCAAATCTGAAAATGAAAAGACTTGACTTCATCGTAATTTTTAAAGCACTTTGTGGATGCAGTGTTTGCAGGTCCCTGAAGCCCAAGGAAAATCATCTAAATGGTTCATTATTTTGCTTATTGCACTTTACTGCAGTTAGGTTGACAGATGCTAGCATTGTTTCCCAATCGCCAAAGTACTGTTTTAAAAGCATTTTTTATTGAATAAAGTGCTTAGAATATTGCACCCTTGAGCTTTTTTCAGGGAAATGGCTCAGTTGATGTTCTCTACTTGCCCTCAGCCTTGACCGGTCAGCATGTGTGCAGTTAATAAGCAACCTTATCATTTAGGAGACTTAACCGGCTTCGTATACCCACGTCAACACCATACTCTTATAATCCCTATTTGCTTAGGCACCTGTGTCATCTTAGCTTCAGAAAGTGTGACTTATTGAGTAGAACGTACTGGTCTCTGAGTCTCTCATATTGGGGCAATTCTTCCTGTTCATTTTCCTGAAAAGAGAGCATCTTCTGACTTACCTCTGCATGTGCACAGATGCATTTCTCCTGTTCCAGGAATGGCATCTGGGGATTGACTTCAAGCCGTGAGAGGCTGTCCAAAGTATGGTCCCTGCACACTTACAATGATGAGCGTGCTTGAAGCTGTCACGTGCAGCGGGGGCTGGGCTGTCAGAGCAGGAGTGATTTCGTATTCAGAACCTGCAGCCTACTTAGGCTCCAGTTGCTGTTTCTTATGATAAGTGATCAATATTTCATTTTCTCCAAGGGAGTAGAAAGTTTCGCTTGCCTGTCACTTTGCCAGTACAGCCTCAACATAGCAAACTCCAGCTTAGCAGACAAATGTTCCCGGAAATTCCTGGACAAAGTTAAAACCCAGCCCTGGAAAGCTCTGTGTCCAGTGCACCTGCGGAAGCTGAGACCAAGCCAGTGTCACCAACGGGCGCCACCAAGTCAGCTCAGGGGCAGCACCTTGGACACCAGATCGTCACCTCCAGTGAGCAAGGCCAGCGCGATGCAAACCCAAGACACCAGTCAGCTCAGCTCAAAATAATCAATAGGCTGAGATTGTCAATGATTTAAACCTGCGAACCTGCTGTTGTTGGTAACATTTCCTCCTTCACCTATGTAAGTTCTGTGTTAACTGTTATTTCAGGGTGTAGCTAGTTCTGTTCATTTGGACGTTTCTGTGCAGGAATCAGCTGAAATTTATGACAAACCACGAGTGGATTATTTACAAACAAAAGAATGACCGTCCTTAATAGTATTGCTTTTGATTTACTCCAATGTATGCTGCCTGCTGTAACTTTACACTCATTTAATTGTGTGTGCTTATTGAAGCAGGACGAACTATGGTGTTGGGTCAGCATGTTTATGGGGAGCAGCTCCCCGTCTGTGATGTGAGTCCCCCACCATGACCCTCAGGAACAGGACAGAACATGAACCGCACAGCCTGCCCTGAGTATTGACTGGCAGCTTTTCCAGGTGGTCAGCTTGCACATTTTGTTCATAATTCTATCAAATTATAGCAGTGATGGTAGTACCGCAGTTGAAAATGAAGATGTGTCAGGAATCAAATTGTGATTTATAAGGTGCACAGTAGGAAAGGTGTCCCTGGAGTGTAGCTGGTGGCTGTGCAGATGCTAATATGGTAAAGGAAACTTCTCCTGATCTTTTCAAGAACGACAGCACAGACATTGCTGAATAATGGAATTACAGCGAAAATTAATAACAAAATCTGCCCCACACTGGCTACCTAGCTTGGGGGAGTGTGAGAGCATAAACAAATTGCCTGTGACAGTGATTGCCCAAGCATGTTACTCACTGGCCTATGGATGAGATTTAGCTCAAGCTCCCACTTAAATACATATTTTTCACACTTGCATTTTAATTATTTTGACCTTCGCATTGTTTTCAATAATCACATTGTTAGAAATGTCTAAAAGCCAAGTTAGAGAAGCAGTCATCTTTACGTGGTCTCTTCCATCACTAACAGCGTCCAGAGGGAGCAGGAAGGGGCAGCAACTGCTCCAGCTACCCCCGCTCCGCTTCTCTGTGAGGCCACACAGCCCGCCCTTCCCTGCCCCAGCAGCTCTCTTTCTGCTAGTGTCCCCTTAGAAACGCCACACAGCAGCAGTGTGACCCGACGCGAGAGTGACAGCCCAGGAGGAGCCAGGGCCGTGGTCGTGCAGCCCGAGCAGCTCCACCCAGGCACCCCCTCCTGGGAGCAGTCAGCAGTCGGAAACTCCACCTCAGCCAGCGGACGTGCTAGGTAGTGCCTTGCACGTCAAACCAGGACTGCACTGACAGAAAGAAAGGAAGCAAGTGAAGCTGGTGCCCAACTAAAATGCCTAAGAAGAGGGGAAACCAAAGGCAAGTAGGAGAAAGACAAGATAAAGGAAAACATAAAAGCAATGATTGAATAAGCAGTAAATTCAAAAGCTGATCCTTTGAAAATTAAATAAAATGGAAAAACTTGGCAAAAATAGTAAATAATACAAAACAGTGAATGCAAACTAAGCATACACACCTAAAAGTCTGTACATGAAGAATGTATAATAGACAGATGAGCTTAAACTTTTAAAAGAGAATATTAAAACATAGCCCAAATGCTAATATTTTTTAAAACCTCTAATATCCATGTTCAGGAAAAATACAGATTAGCAAAATGGAGTGTAAGAACTACATAAAACCTTGTTAGACCAGAAAAAAAGGAAGAAACAAAACTCCCTTTTTTCAATAGTTAATGTGATTGTCTTCGTAGAAAATCCCAAAAGCTCTCCTGAAAGTTTAACTTTCTCCTAAGACTTAATAAGTGAATTTACCAAATTTGTATGTTATGATATCCATATATAAGAATTACTCCTATTTGTATATACCAGCAATGAGCAATTAGAAATGGAAATTTTTTAATGTACCATTTATAGAGCACACACACAGAAAACCATGACATATTTTAAGGATGCTGCTGCTGCTGCTGCTAAGTCGCTTCAGTCATGTCCGACTCTGTGCAGCCCCACAGACGGCAGCGCACCAGGCTCCCTCATCCCTGGGATTCTCCAGGCAAGAACACTGGAGTGGGTTTCCATTTCCTTCTCCAATTCATGAGAGTGAAAAGTGAAAGTGAAGTTGCTCAGTCGTACCCGGCTCTTAGCAACCCCATGGACTGCAGCCTACCAGGCTTCTCCATCCATGGGATTTTCCAGGCAAGAGTACTGGAGTGGGGTGCCATTGCCTTCTCCGGTTTTAAGGATAGATCTAACAAAATACATATAGTATTTGTATGCGGGAAAGTGTAAGACAATGAAGAAAACTTGAGGACACTATATGTGAGAAATGTACACGTAGATTGGAAGACTTTCTGTTACCAAGATGTCAGCTGATTTTTTATAAAGGTGCCATGGAAATCCGTTACAGAAAAGATGATCAGAATAAATGGGGTGCAGAACATTTGAACAGCCATTTGGAAACAGAGCCTGAACCAGTATGTCTCACTATTATAAAAATTAACTCAGATTGGTCATAGACTTAAATGAAAAACCAAAAGTATAAAATTTCTAAAAGAAAATCTTTGTCTTTTTTTTTTTTTTGAGTTAGGCAATGATTTTGTGGGTCACAAACAGTGCAAATTGTAAAAGAAAAGCTGTTAAATTAGATTTTAAGATAAAAATCCTACATTCTTCAAGAAACATTGTTATGAAAATGAAGACAAGCCACAGACTTGTAGGATGTGTTTGCAAAATACATACCTGATAAGTGACCGGTAACCAGTACAGATAAAGAACTCGAAAAACTCGATCATGAGAAAACAACCACCCAGTTTAAACAGAAGCAAAAAACTTGAACACCTGCGCCACCAAAACCAGGTGCGAACCCTGGCTGTGTGGAACCACAGAGCAGCCTGGGCGCTGCTCTCAAGTGATGACATTTTGCTTGTGAAGAAGTGGCTAACTATGAACTAGTGACTTCTAGGGTGAAAACTGGGTTTTTACTCTCAAAGCCCAGATGACGCTGGATGAGCTCTTCACCCCGTCTCTTCTAGGACCCAGAAGACTGCCTCACGCAAGCCAGCGCTCAGACAGGGCTCCATGTGTTCTCTCCCGCCTTCAGTGTCACATTGAGCTTCCCACTGTTCAACCACCTTGAAGAAGAGACTGCTTCTCCTTGGTTCAAGAGGTGTCCGTGGTGCTGGTCACTGGGGGTGGAGTCCTGAACACAGCGGGCATCGAGGGTCTGCCCCGAGGCCATCGTAGACCCCCCTCGCTGTTGTCCAGCTCCGTAACCGGACGGTCGCTTCTGCCACAGGGGTCTGAGTGGACCGCTGCCGCCCAGTCTGTGCGGGGCCTCCGGGGACGGGCGTGGCCAGCAGAGCCCGAGTCACATGAAGAGCCTCCCCCACCCTTGGCTGATACCCTTCATTCTGCATTAGGAGACACTATGCTTTCAAACAGCATGTGTTTTAATTGCTTAATCATCCTTAGGAAGAAAATACAGTCAAACTGTCAGTATCATAGAAATTTTCCTTCCTTTCACTGCTACGTGTCACACCTCTGGATGTGAAGTTACTCCTCAAATCCGTCTAAAAAGAACAGCACTAGTTTACTTCCGGGGAAGGCAATGGCACCCCACCCCAGTACTCTTGCCTGGAAAATCCCATGGACGGAGGACCCTGGTGGGCCACCGTTCATGGGGTCGCTAAGAGTCAGACACAACTGAGCGACTTCACTTTCACTTTTCACTTTCATGCATTGGAGAAGGAAATGGCAACCCACTCCAGTGTTCTTGCCTGGAGAATCCCAGGGACGGGGGAGCCTGGTGGGCTGCCGTCTATGGGACCGTACAGAGTCGGACACGACTTAGCAGCAGTAGCAGCAGCAGTTTACTTCAGACGTACAGAGCGCACGGCCTGGACTCCGCGAGGCTGACTGCAGCCCTGAGGCACGCCGAGGCAGGGTGGCGAAGCTCAAAGCCGGGGAGACCGTCTGCCCTCTCAGGCCCCACGGCCCCGCGTGTGTGGCCGCAGGTGGCGGTGGCTGGGGTGCTGAGCACATGACAGGAGTCCTGTGCGCTCCTGTCCGTCCTCTGTGGCTGTTTGTTTACAGGCCTGCTCAGAAATGTTAAGTTTTATTTTATCAGAGAGAGTTCTGCCCAGCAACTGACATCAGAACAGTAACTAAAATGTCTATTCTAAAGTGTCTATACCATTGACATTCTGAACACTTTTCCTCCTGTTGGCAACAGACAGTTAAACCCCAGAATGCTCACTAAGAACAGCTACACGGATGCTAGGCTAGGTAGCAGAAGCCCAGCTGATTTTTTGTGATAAATGCTACCTCCAAGGGGTTGTGAAACCAAGCATAAGCTAAATAATAAACAGATGTGAGTCACCAAATATAGAAACTTGCATCCTGACTGCAGCGGGCCCAATGAGATGATAGGGTGTTCACAGGAAGATACAATTTATAGGTCAGGATATAATGGTAACCTTTCACTGCGTAGACTGAAGGCGAACCTCGGGGTCTGGATCACGTGCAGATACAGAGGTTGTGTAGGAACGTGTACGGAGTTTCACTTTCAGTTCTCGTTTGCATGGGGCTGTGGGGTAGTTGACTTGCCCCCCTTGCCATGCCTCTGCTGATGTCCATGTGTCCCTTTTGAATGCTATAATTTGGGGAACATCACTGATGTTCTAAATTATAGTCCTGTATCCTCGTAGCATCTTGTTAGGGCCCGGCCTTCTCTAGTATCCTAGTAACGTGCTGGAAATCCGGGGAAGGCGGGTTCTAATTCCATCTCCACGGTGACTCACTGTGTCATGTTCACACGCACTTGGACCCTGGAGCAGCCAGGGTCCCCTAGAAAGGCCTCAGAACAAGCAGGGCCAGCTTTGCCTCCTGGTGGCGTCTCGGCGAGCTCGCTGACGCTGGCCTGACGCCCTCCGCCCTCAGAGAGCGGTGGCCTCACACCTCGCCAGTCCCCCACGGGGAGCCTCACACCTCGCTGGTCCCCTGCAGGTGGCCCTGGTGCAGTGGACAGAGAGCGTCGGCCTCACGCTGGTCAGCAGAGACCTCACGTCCATGCAGCTGCGGACCCCCGGCGGCCAGATCCTCACCTACGGCATTCTGCAGACCTTCCCCTTCACGTCGGAGAGCAAGCGCATGGGGGTCATCGTCAGGGTACGCCCGCCCCTGCCCCAGCCAGGGTCGGCTCTGCTCACTGCAGGGCCGCTAAGGCTCCCTGCAGGGCTTTATGCTGGTCCCAAAATTCAGACTGATAACTTATACTCCAATGGTCGTGACGACTAAGGCAGACTGAGTATAAGGTGTTACTGGTGAGTTTTGAAATCAGCTCGAGCTTCTTTGTTTGCCGCTACAGTAGCCGCTGAAGAGTTTACCTGAAGACTGACTTATGACCGTGAAGTTGCTGTCAAATTTTTCTAGCAAATACCACAAATACATCTTGGATGTTGGCTAAACTAGAAGCTCATTCAAACTATGAAAATTTGAGAGGATTTACCTTGCAGTCCCAGGCATATGTGTGTGTACAGGTTTTACTTCAGAAGCCTCAGCACAGCACCTCGCGAGCTGCCGTTGTGGCCTCGGCTGCGATCAGCGTGGGCACCCAGGGAGGATGTGGCCCTGCAGAGGGGGTGTTTGAGCAGCCCGCCTGGAGAGAGGCACTCCCGGGGGCTGCTGTCTCGGGCCGTTCCATCCAGGCAGCCTGGCCTCAGCAGGCATGTCTTGTTGCAGGACGAGTCCACGGCAGAGATCACATTCTACATGAAGGGTGCCGATGTGGCCATGGCCTCCATCGTGCAGTACAACGACTGGCTGGAGGAGGAGGTACGCGCTCGCTGCGTCTGCAGGCTCTTGATGTAGCGCAGGCCGTGAGCTGTGGGTACTCACTGGGGTCGCCGGACGAACCGAGGTTCCGGGATCTACCGGACACCAGTCAGCCCGTAGAGCAGGAGAGGTGGGAGAGCTGGTGATACAACACGCATTTGCTGTGTGAACAGCTAGCATTTGGGGTTTTGTGTGAATATACGTGTATATATGCAGGCGGGTCCTTAATGAAGAATATTTTATGTTGGTGAAGAAATAGCATCACTAATCAGTCACTAAAAAATCTGAAATAATATTATCTTTATATCCAGAGTTATATTTAACCTGATACTTATTTTGTAACCTAATTTAGTTAGAGTTTTACTCTTATTCTAATTTGTACATAAGATTCACTTTAAACATGGAAAGTAAGACCCGGATATAACCATCCTTTATTTTCATCAAATTCTCCCTAAACAAGTATGACTTGTACTTGTTCACATTTATGTGTTAACAAAGAGTTAGATTCAGAGGAGAACTAACCCCCTGCAGTTGTGGGCGTGACCCCCGCACGGGCCTGTTGTTGCCGGGGTCCCGTGCGCCCCGCCCCCACTGCACGCCCGGAGTCCGTCTGTCAGTCCAGGGAGCACAGCCTGCGTCCATGACGGTATTGGCAATATGAATCAATAGCTCCTTCAGGCGCTGGATTTAATCAGGGACATGAATAAATTAAACTCCCTGAAGACCTAGTAAAATGCCATAAAAATTACTTTTGGTCATAATGATGTGCAATTAATTATAAAATCCTTGTTTAATTTATTTAGCTTTATGAGGTCAAATCAATAAATGTCTTGCAACAGACAGATAATGTCAGATTGTTTTTCACAAAGATAACTTTATTAAAAATCCTTTATGCGTTTATTTCCAACATTGTAGTTTGTTCCGCGGACACATCTTTCGACCCCCGCCCGCGTCTTTGTTATAGCACTGTTGTTGTCTGAGGGCCTTCTGGTTTATTCAAAAGCCGCAGGTTCTTGGAGCCTGAGTTTACAGTGGCTGTTCTGTGTCAGGGAAGTACCCGAGTGGAATTTTGGTTATAAACTTTTTCCCCAAACTTGAAAAACAAAACCACCAACACTTGCCCTCATGCGGTGGAAAGCGCGATGGCGTAAGGCCTGCCCCCCAGCACCTCCTCCGTGGACCACGCCGGAGGCGCTGGGGGACGGCTCCTTCTACAATGCCCCTCCACTGCCCACTCGCGGGGGAAGCCATGGTAGTGACCGTCGGGGGGTGCTGAGCCCGTGGCGAGCCTGTGACCTACCTGTGCTCTCCCAGTGTGGGAACATGGCCCGCGAAGGCCTGCGCACGCTCGTGGTCGCCAAGAGGGCACTCACGGAGGAGCAGTACCAGGACTTCGAGGTGAGCGGGCAGCTCCCCTGGGGCCACCGTCGCCGGCTGGGCAGGGCATCCAGCCTCAGTCGGTCCAGCATGATTCACAGCTCCACCATCATCCCCAGAGCCGCTACAACCAGGCCAAGCTGAGCCTCCACGACCGGACGCTCAAGGTGGCCGCTGTGGTGGAGAGCCTGGAGCGGGAGATGGAGCTGCTGTGCCTGACGGGCGTGGAGGACCAGCTGCAGGCGGACGTGAGGCCCACCCTGGAGATGCTGCGCAACGCTGGCATCAAGGTACGTCCCGGGAGTGGTCCCCCAAACCAGGTACCCTGTCCCCCAGGGGTGGTCCCCTGGAACTCAGCACCCCGCCCCCGCAAAGGTGGTCCCTTGGAACTCAAATAAGACGGAGCGTGGAAGTGTCGGTAAGCAGAGGTCTCTGCATGACCCTCGGAGAAGAAACCAGCACATGTGGAAACCTCTGTGTCCCCAGCTGGGCGTCCATCCTTAGAGGTTCAGGCGGTCCCACGCCTCCCCCAGCTTGCAGGCACTCCCAGGGCAGGCTGGTTGCCCCCTGGCCTGGCCCGAGCTGCCTGCACCACAGCCTGTACCCACTTTGGGTGTTTCCCATAAACTGCACGATCCTGCCTGCTGACCCACAGACCAGCTGGCTTCCCAGCAGTTTGTCCTCTTTGGGTCTGGGGAGACGAGGGCTTTGGGTGTGAGTTTTAGTTTGTTTTCTTGCCTTCCGTGCTCTCACTGAAGCTGAAGTGCAGTTATCAGGGGTCAAGAAACATGCTGCCTCAGAACAGGCCCTCCACTTTTGCGAATTTTACTAAAAAGAAACACTTGTGTCTTACTGGACCAGAGAGCAAACTAGGAGGAAATGTCAGGACACAAAGCCGTGCCAGTTTCAGATAATGCCCTTGGCACACCTAGATGAGGGCGCCGTGACAGCACAGAGGAACACAGGAAATTCCTCGCCCACTGAGGGGTGCAGTGGGGCCGCCGCAGGGGTCTGAGCTGCCATCCAGGTGGGAGTCAGAATTAGAGAGCGGCTTGGACTCCGAGCGCTGAGCCAACCTCAGCCCGCCTGGCCAGGAAGTTGGGTAGAGACGCGAGACGGGTTAGAGCGGACAGCCTGCCCGTTCACCGTGTTTCCTCCTGAGCTCCACCCAGTCCAGCTCTCGGTGTCCTCCTGGGTGGTCGGCGAGCCGAGCAGTGCACGCATCCCATGTAGAGGTGTGGGCGTCTGCAGTAGCTGCTCCCTGAGCGCTGGATGAGGTTCTGCCCTAGTTCCTCCCCGTTTTCCATCTAAAGACGCAGACTCCTTTGTCCCGCCCCGTGGAAGGATGCGGTTTCGGCCCATCCTCTGAGCGTGAGCCATGGCGCTCGCGGGTCACGGACACCGGATTGTCGGGTGGGGGTTCTTGTTCTGTGGCTTGTTTCCAACCTTGTCACAATGAGGTGCCATAATCTCAGATCTAGGCGCAGTAAAGTGAATCTAAATGTGTAACGGAATTAAAAGCACAAATCCCCAGACACTGAAAGGAGCCACTGAGCAGAGAGCCAGTACACCGTGTAAGTCTGCATCCTGTGCCCCAGAATTCATGCTTGTGTCTGACACATAGAACACCTGGAAAATTCAGAGGACAGAAACTACTGATGTTACGGGAAGTGTGTATAAACCATTCCATTATGTATGAAGTGTGCTGATTTTGCTTTTCAGGCTAGGGAGATTTACACACTAATACGTGCATGTGTGTGATATTTATAAATAAGAGGGGTCTCAGGAGTTCCTTGGTCGCCTAGTGGTTAGGATTCTGGGCTTCCATGGCCCAAGTTTAGTCCCTAGTTGGGGAACTGAGATACCACAAGCCATAGGGCACAGCAAAAGTTAAATAAAATAACTACAATAATAAATGGGCTAGATCTTTTTATTTTTCATGGTCTTGTTCAACATGCCTTACTTGACATAAACAATTTCTGGCTTAACCACTGCCCATCTACCCATCTTGAACCCCAGCTTTCAACTGAGAAGCTCACAGGTCACACAAGAATCTCGGACCCTCAGCCCTGTGGTCCTTCTGCCATGAGGCTCCTGCCCCAGTCCTTCACCTGCCCCAGCTCCAGCTGCCATGTCTGAACGTTACTCTGTTCTTGCTGTTCCCATTAGCACATTATCTGAGACATTTTCATTCCATCTTTACAGTCCCCAGTGCACGAAGCAGTGACACCAGGCACACTTACAGGCCGTGCAGCGGCTGCCTGCCTTCACTTGCCAGTTTCGAGATGAAACTGCCACTCGGCTGCCAGCTCTCCCTCCCGCAGCCCCAGCACCTGCCGGTCCACTTGGTCTCTCTGAGTCCGACTCCTCTAGGGACCGCATTTAGGCGCTATCAGGCAGTGTTTCCCTTGGCAGCTGGTTTGTTCCACTCAGCACAGTGTCCTCGAGGCTCGGCCCCATTGTAGCAGATGTCGGAACTGCCTGCCCTGTATGGAGGGACCACACTCGGTCTCTCCACCATCCGTCCGTGGACTCTTGCCTCACTGCACATTTTGGCTGTTGTGAATAGTGACGTTGTAGGTGCAGGTGTCTGTCCAAGGATAGAGACTTAAGACGTGAACGCGTGCCAGAGCTGGGGCTCACCCCCTGGGACTGTCCCCTAGATATGGATGCTGACAGGCGACAAGCTGGAGACCGCCACGTGCATCGCCAAGAGTTCGCACCTGGTGTCTCGAACACAGGACACACATGTTTTCAGGCCGGTAAGTGTACATCCACATCCCTTTGAACTTTAAATGTTTTGAATTAAAATGTACTGGTTTTGTGAGAATGTAAATTAATTACTAGATACCTATTTAAAAAGAGAAATAATTTCCTTGCTCAATTTATAAATGTTAAAAACAAATTTCTATTAGTTACATATATTAATGTGATCAAAAAGCTGCTTTTGATAGAGTGAAACAAGATACACATTCAAGAGTATTTTCCTGTAGTACTATTAGAATTATTAACAACTAAATATCTATTTTGAAACAGATATACTGCCATCACTTTCCATGTGATTTGTAAAAGTGTGTAGTGATTTAAAAAATTACAGTTCCCTAGTGGTCCAGTCGGAGAAGGCGATGGCACCCCACTCCAGTACTCTTGCCTGGAAAATCCCGTGGACAGAGGAGCCTGGTGGGGTGCAGTCCATGGGGTCGCTAAGGGTCGGACACGACTGAGTGACTTCCCTTTCACTTTTTACTTTCCTGCACTGGAGAAGGAAATGGCAGCCCACTGCAGTGTTCTTGCCTGGAGAATCCCAGGGACAGGGGAGCCTGGTGGGCTGCCGTCTATGGGGTCGCACAGAGTCGGACACGACTGAAGTGACTCAGCAGCAGCAGCAGCAGTAGTGGTCCAGTGGTTAGGACTTGGTGCTTTCTCTGCAAAGGCCTTGGGTTCAACCCCTGGCCCGGAAACTAAGATTCCACAAGGTGTGTGGCACAGCCAAGAAGTAATGATGTCTGTCTCTTAGTCATCATACACGTTATATGCGGTCCAGAGACCGCATTTGTGAGACAAGCTGTAAATGCAAAGTAGACGTGTTTTTAATCTACTGCCATCTTCAGATTAAATGTTCTCCCTTAATTAGATCAAAGGAAATTAATAGAAATGATCTAAATTAATGTGTTTACTGTATCTATTAGTTATGATGAAATTTGATTCAAACAAGAAATAAAAGTTTCTTGGGTCTTGATTGATGGTGGCTGAGCAGACATTGCGTGTGTCTGTCTTCCAAATGAAGCACTTGCACCTACAGAAATAGTGATTTGAATATAATTTACATGTAAATGTCGTTTATCTCGAAGCATCAGAATCACAAATTAGGCCCTGCAGACTACTATTTGCAATTAAATTATTAATGATTCTGATAAAATTTCAGATCAATTTTTGTTGACTTTTCAGTGTTATAGCCCCACAAATAAAATCTCCACAATAAAAACTACCTACTTAAAGATGAGTCTGGGATTAATTTGAAACACATGAAACTTTATTTTAGTCCTATAATATATCATTTCTTTTATGCCCCATAAAATCTCCACAGAAAGAATGTCAAAAACTGGTGTGTTGGCTTCTGAAATGTTTGCATCCTAAAATTAATGGTATTTTGAGATTATGGCTCGATTTTACATCGTTTAATCCTCCAGACACTTAGTTGGCCTGAACTACAAGAAGCTGAAACTCATGACTGAAACACAAAGTGAGCATCTTGCTCACTCGCCTTGTTATGAACGAGGCGTCTGTAAATGGTCCTTCCATCCCCCACCCCCTGCTCAGCCTCCTCAGACCCACCGGGCCGCCCCAGCCCCGAGACTGGAGACGGTCCATTTGTGGCCGCCGTGTGCTCACTCACGTGTGCTCCTGAGCGCTCACAGGCGTCCAGCGCTCGCAGGGCCTCACCTCGTCTTACTGCAGTACTTGCCCTGCACTTCCCAATGTGTCTCCTGCTCTGAGTTGCCACAAATTGGGAAACAATGATATTAAATAAGTAGGTGTTTACTGCCAGCACTGCAGAAGAAATTTCGAAGGCAGTTTGTTCCAGCATTTCCTGTGTCTGGAGCTCCATCATGCTAACTGGGCCTTTTTTCCCTTTCGTGGAGGTGACCAGTCGCGGAGAAGCCCACCTGGAGCTGAACGCCTTTCGAAGGAAACATGACTGTGCACTGGTCATTTCCGGGGACTCCCTGGAGGTGAGGCTCGTCCTGCCCCAGACCTGTGTGTCTGTCTGTCCTTCTCCCTGGAGGTGAGGCCGCGCCTGCCCCTAGACCTGTCTGTCTGTCTGTCCTTCTCCCTGGAGGTGAGGCCGCATCCTGCCCCTAGAGCTGTCTGTCTGTCTGTCCTCCCTAGAGGTGAGGCTCATCCTGCCCCTAGACCTGTCTGTCTGTCCTTCTCCCTGGGGCTGAGGCCATGCCCTGCCCCAGACCTGTCTGTCCTCCCTGGAAGTGAGGCTCGTCCTGCCCCTAGACCTGTCTGTCTGTCTGTCCTTCTCCCTGGAGGTGAGGCCGCACCTACCCCTAGACCTGTCTGTCTGTCTGTGCTTCCTAGAGGTGAAGCCGCACCTACCTCTAGACCTGTCTGTCTGTCTGTCCTCCCTGGAGGTGAGGCTCGTCCTGCCCCTAGACCTGTCTGTCTGGCTGGTGGCCTGTGGGCTTCCACAGGTGTACCTGCCAGGCTGCCTTGCTCGTCGGCACTGTTTCTGGGTCTCTGCTCTCAGCAGGCCACGTGCAGCCCTGTGAGGGGTGGGCCCTGAAGAGTGGCCGCCGTGCTGCAGTGAGAGCCTGGCCCGCACAGCTCTCGCCTCCTCCGCTCTGCTGCCAGCTCCCTCAGTCCCTCAGTCCCTCTCTGGGCACCTGGAGCCCGCTCCGTGCTAGCAGCATGGCCACCGTGGAGTCCTGACTCTGGTACCCACCTCGTGATCTAAATTCATCCACACACAGATGTCCAGTAGTGGCCCAGGACCCAGGAGACCCTGTGCTCCTGGAGACCCCCCATGGGGCAGGCGGCTTGTGGATGTCTGGGCCATCCCCTCTGTCCAGTCCCCTCTGCTCACTCTGCTCATGGGCCTGGCGGCCACAGTTACCCAGACAAGGGGGTGCTGGGCACCCACGCCCTCTGCAGTTTGCCGACGGTTCTCGCAGATGTTTCTAGGAGTCTGGGCGGAATGGTGGGTCCTTTTGTGTCCCACCTTGTCAGTGGGACACTGAGGCCAGCCCGTCAGGGCGCAGGCAGCACCCACACTTCCCTGGGGGAGCAGCAGAGATGGCCGCGCTGTCTGTGCCTGCGGGTGGCGCCGCATTTTCAGTTCTCCCTGTGGACCCAGGAGGGGCTAGCGGCCGTGGTCACAGAGCCTGCCACCCTGGAGCCCTGGCCTTCGAGCTGTGCGTCCACTCTCTCTCTGTGGCGGTGAACCCGGGCCCCTCTCCTCCCCCAGGTCTGCTTGAAGTACTACGAGCATGAGTTTGTGGAGCTGGCCTGCCAGTGCCCGGCCGTGGTCTGCTGCCGCTGCTCGCCCACCCAGAAGGCCCACATCGTCAAGCTGCTGCAGCAACACACAGGCCGACGCACCTGCGCCATCGGTGAGCGTCCCCATGCACCGGGACAGACGCTGCACTCCCCACTGGCTGGACTCCACTGGCTTGATACCCAGGGCCCAGACCCCTGTCTGCTGTCAGCGAGGGAGTCGGGCCCTGCAGGCCCCCTCACACCCTGTTCCCTGCCTCAGGTGACGGAGGGAATGACGTGAGCATGATCCAGGCGGCGGACTGCGGGATTGGCATCGAGGGGAAGGTGCGGTGAGGCTTGCCTCTGCACCCCCCCCCCCCCCTGCACCCGGCACCTGCTCTGGGCGGCTCCACCACATGGAGGGGAGGGGGCAAAGTGGGGCCCACTGCCCTATGGGAACAGCTCCCTGAAGACCAGGTGGGGACAGTCACAACCTGCTACGACCCGGTTCCCTGGCCAGTCTGTCCTCTGAGCTCACGTGAAAACACCCAGAGAGACGGGGCATGCACAGGATCCCGGCCCCTTTGCTTGCTGGGCCCACAGTCGGGTGTCTGGTCACAGCTGAACCTGCAGCTGCTTGTGGTGGGGCGTGGGTCGGCGGCTCCAGCTGAGGCGACAGGTTGCAAGGCTGGCTTGCAGACAGCCGAGGTCCCTGCTTAGATCCTGGGACGCCCACAGTGCTGGAGCTGGACCCTCCCGAGGTTCTGGGGGCAGCGGCCGCTCCTCAGCCGAGTGGGCTCCCTTGGGCAGGGGGCCCGCACAGTGCCGCCTGCTCTGTGCTTTGAGTTGTGGGTCGGACGCGCCCCACAGGCCCGTCCCCGGCAGCATGTTGCTACCTGGTGGGTTCGGCCCGTCCTGAGCACCCCGCCCGCCCTTGCAGGAGGGGCGGCAGGCATCGCTGGCAGCTGACTTCTCCATCACGCGGTTCAAGCACGTCGGCCGCCTGCTGATGGTGCACGGGCGCAGCAGCTACAAGCGCTCGGCGGCGCTCGGCCAGTTCGTCATGCACCGGGGCCTCATCATCTCCACAATGCAGGTGCGGCCAGCCCAGCCCCACCCCAATTCACCATCCTCGCCCCCCAGTCCCCATCCCGGCCCCACCCCAATCCCCACCCCCAGCACCACCCCAATCCCCGCCTCCAACAACCCCACCCAGTCCCAGCCCAGCCCCCCAATCCCGCCCCAGCCCCACCCCATACCGCCGCCCGCCAGGAAGGTGGTGGGCCGTGGGCTGTGGCTCCTCGGGTGCCTTGCGTTTTGACCACCCATCGGGACCTACGTCACTGCTATTTCCCTCCAGGCCGTGTTTTCCTCCGTCTTCTACTTCGCATCGGTCCCTCTATACCAGGGCTTCCTCATGGTCGGGTAAGTGGACTGTCCAGCACACACAGCGGCTGCACACCGGGAGTACGGGTTCTTGGGAACCTAGGGGGCCGTAGCCGGAGCACTTCCCGCATGGTCAGAGTCAGGACGATCACACACGTGAGCGTGGAGGCGGACCATCTGCTGTCCCCCAGCGATCCTGCTGTCATCTGTTCTCCTTAGAAGCTGTTTTCCTGGGGAAACCACACTGCATCCAAGCAGGGCTGCCCCTTCCTGGGCCCGCACCCTCCCAGCCAGACACGGTTCTTCTAGCAGGACGTGAAGTTAGCGGCAAAGACACGAAGGGCAGACAGCGCTGGGACGGGCCTAACATCCTGGGACAGCCACCGGGAGGCCTCCTAGGGGAGCACGGCTGAGTTAAGACCACAGACCTTGCTGGGTGTTGGCAAGAAGGGGGCTCCCAGGCCTTTATAGCTCCTGGCAGGAGCGCACATTGGGAAAGCAGCCCAGAGACAAGAGTAAACCTACGGCCCAACAGCCCTCACCTCCGTGTGTGCCCATCACCACAGGAAGACCCCTTCTCTATTTAGCACGGTCCTGCGAAGTCCTGACGCCCAGCAGCTGACTCAGGAGATCCACTGAGTCGTGTCCCTGCAGCCCAGGGTCAAAGGCTTGGGCTGCAAGGCAGCAGGTTGGGCACTGTGGCGAGCTCAGTGACTTCAGCTGAAATGAAGCACACAGCTGCCTGCACCCCTGGACCTCCGGCCCCGGCCACCACCCCCGTCAGAAATAATCGCGCTTACCTTTACAGAACAAAAACCCTGTGCAGTCTGTAGCCACTTTATTTGTATTAGTAATAACCAGAAACGGGCTGACACAGACACACTGCAGAGACGGGGTGTGAAACTGCCCTACCCAGAGCCAGGGACGAGGGACCAGCTGAGCGAGAAGCCAGACGCCGGAGCCCGCAGTGTGATGCCGGCCTGTCACCGTAAGGCGACAACAATTATGACATGGAGAACAGGCGCCAAGGGGTCGGCGGAGCCGAGGGAGACTCCAGGCGGGCTCCAGGGCCCCCTGTGGCCTTCCAGCCTGAGGCTGGCTGCAGTTCTGGATATGCAGCCACTAGGGGGAGCTGGCTAACGGTTCCTTGTCTGTCTGGGTTCTCTGTGATAACTGTTCTGACGTCTGCAGCAATTTCAAAGTTTTAATTAAAAAGCTTTAATTAAAACCGAAAATTTGGATTCCACTGCCTGTGAGCACTGTGGCCTGTAGGCATTGCTCCAGTGCTTTAGGACAGGTTCTGCTCTGTTGCCAACTTGTTCTGTTTGGAGTTTGCCTTTGGCCTCTGGTGGAAGAGGTGTGCTCCCGGGGTAACCTCCCTGCTCTCCTCCAGGTACGCAACCGTCTACACCATGTTCCCCGTGTTCTCGCTGGTGCTGGACCAGGACGTGAAGCCGGAGATGGCCATGCTGTACCCGGAGCTGTACAAGGACCTCACCAAGGTGGGACAGCTGCAGTGCTCCACGTGAGACTGTGCTTGTGAGGAGGGCACATCCTCTTTCTGTGGGAACCGTGGCCCCGGGTCAGCATCATCCTCGGGCGGGGCCAGCTCACGCCCCCTGGAGGTGCCGGGGTTCGTACCTTGGTGGGCCAGGGGCCTGGGGTCTTCACAGGCTACCCACACGCGGCCACGAGACACACGTGCTGCGCCATTGACAGAGCTGCTCCCCTGTCTCCCCAGGGACGATCCTTATCCTTCAAAACCTTCCTCGTCTGGGTTCTGATCAGCATTTACCAAGGTAAGATGGACACTCTCCTTCTGGGCTGAAGCTGCCTTATCTTCTGTCAGCAGGGGTGCTCTGCCTGTGGGTTAAATTTCTCAGGCTCCACGTTTCGTCAGCAGTTGAAGATCGCCTTCTGTTTATCTCGCAAGTCGATCCCCAGCAGCTGGCCCCTTCCCAGCGCAGTGTGGGCTGGCATTTCTTACTGGTCCAGGTCACCTAAAAACCGACCTGGTTTTAAATAAATGACAGTTCTGAAAAATGTAATCAGCCCTTATGACAGCCCACACAGTGGCTTGCTTTCTTGGCGTGGTGGCAGGGCTTGACGAGATCTGGACCCTGTAGTTAGGAGCCAGCTGCCCTCGTGGCGTCCCAGAGAAACAGGTGCCGTGGAGCTTGTGGGCAGTGGCTGGACCCCGTAGGGGCACCAGGGTGTAATCACCAACAGCGGGGGGCAGGCCTGCGCAGATGCTGCACCGCTGCCCATCCAGAGTGTCCATGCGGCGCCGCTCAGCCCCCCAGCCGTGCAGGCCTGTGTCTGTTGGCACGGTCGAGGTCGTTAGCGGCGGCCTCTCGGTGACGGAGCCGACAGCCGCAGCGGAAGGCGGTGCTCTCTCCCAGGTGGCATCCTCATGTTCGGGGCGCTGGTGCTGTTCGAGTCCGAGTTCGTGCATGTGGTGGCCATCTCCTTCACGGCGCTGGTGCTCACGGAGCTGCTGATGGTGGCGCTGACCGTCAGGACCTGGCACTGGCTCATGGTCGTGGCCCAGCTGCTCAGCCTCGGCTGCTACGTGGCCTCGCTGGCTTTCCTCAATGAGTATTTTGGTAAGTTGCCGTGCAGTTGTTTTCCGAATAACTGTCTCTTCCTGGTTTCCACGTGATTTTCTTGTTGCTTCTGCTACATGATCTTCAGTGTGGATCGCAGACAGCTTCGCAGCAAACAGCTCACTTTGCGGGCAGACAGAGTTCCTTATAGTTATGCCCAGAGCTGGCCCGGGCTCCCCATGGGCGCGCTCTCCTTGGTCCTCTTCCTGCTGGAAGTGCTGAGGCTGCAAGGAAGAGGCTCAAAGTACAGGGCTCGCGTGCCCAACCCCTATCCCCCATGTGTGCGTGAAGAACAGGATGTGGGGCAGAGGACAGGACGCAGGCACAGAGGGCAGAGGACAGAGGACAGGACGCGGGCGCAGAGCACAGAGGACAGGACGTGGGTGCAGAGGGCAGACCATAGTGGACAGGACGCGAGGGCAGAGGACAGGACAGGACGCAGGTGCAGAGGGCAGGGGACAGGACAGGACGCGGGCGCAGAGGACAGAGGACAGGACGCGGGCGCAGAGGGCAGAGCACAGAGGACAGGACGCGGGCCCAGAGGACAGAGCGCAGAGGACAGGACGCGGGCGCAGAGGGCAGAGCGCAGAGGACAGGACGCGGGCGCAGAGGACAGAGGACAGAGGCCAGGACGTGGGCGCAGAGGGCAGGGCACAGAGGACAGGACGCGGGCGCAGAGGGCAGAGGACAGAGGCCAGGACGCGGGCGCAGAGGGCAGAGCGCAGAGGACAGGACGCGGGCGCTGAGGGCAGAGGGCAGAGGACAGGACGCGGGCGCAGAGGGCAGAGCGCAGAGGACAGGACGCGGGCGCAGAGGGCAGAGCGCAGAGGACAGGACGCGGGCGCAGAGGGCAGAGCGCAGAGGACAGGACGCGGGCGCAGAGGGCAGAGGACAGAGGCCAGGACGCGGGCGCAGAGGGCAGAGCGCAGAGGACAGGACGCGGGCGCAGAGGGCAGAGGGCAGAGCGCAGAGGACAGGACGCGGGCGCAGAGGGCAGAGGACAGAGGCCAGGACGCGGGCGCAGAGGGCAGGGCACAGAGGACAGGACGCGGGCGCAGAGGGCAGAGCGCAGAGGACAGGACGCGGGCGCAGAGGGCAGAGCGCAGAGGACAGGACGCGGGCACAGAGGGCAGAGGACAGAGGCCAGGACGCGGGCGCAGAGGGCAGGGCACAGAGGACAGGACGCGGGCGCAGAGGGCAGAGGACAGAGGCCAGGACGCGGGCGCAGAGGGCAGAGCACAGAGGACAGGACCTGGGGGCAGAGGGCAGAGCACAGAGGACAGGACGCGGGCGCAGAGCGCAGGTACAGGACACACAGGGCAGAACCTGAAACTGTGGACAGAGCCCCAGGGGGAGCTGTGGTTCCCAGGGAACAGGTGCGGGCTGAGTCGGCGCTTTGTCAAGTGGGTGAAACGAGAGGGTCGACGGGCAGCTGAACGCCGTTGCTGGAGACGCTGGAGACACCCGACTGAGGAGAGCCCCGTCCCCCGTCTGGGAGGCGTTTCCCGCTGGCCCTTCCCCCGGGACGCTCTGGCCTGATCCACCTGCAGAGGCTCCTCCTGACCCCCGGGGCCCAGGTCTTGCACTCGTCAGAGGGGACAGGGCTGCCACCACACGTGCCCACCGAGCATCCACACTGTTCCGCACACAGCACCAGGCCTCCAGTCTGTTGTGCTTGAGCTGGGTCCTCACGGCGTGCCCACACTGCCCAGGCCCCGTGAGCCCTGCGCAGACTGGGCCTCTGCTTCCCAGGCCCCATGCCGTCCGTGGTTCTTCGGGCAGCTTTGCCCACAGCCTGCAGGGTTGGCACATCCTGAAGGCGATCACCCAGCCAGGTTCCCACGCGGCTCTCCCCGTCAGCATCAGGACAGCCTAACCTCCGCCAGGCTGGAGGTCGTCCCGGCAGGTCCCCCGGGTTGGCAGGACCGTGGGGGGCAGGCTTGCGGAGATGGCTCTGCGGCCCAGCACGTCCCCTGGGTCGGCAGGACCGTGGGGGGCAGGCTTGCGGAGATGGCTCTGCATCCCGACACGTCCCCTGGGTCGGCAGGACCGTGGGGGCAGGCTTGTGGAGATGGCTCTGCTGACTCCAGAAGGTCCAACCCATCATGGCTCCATTGTGCGCATCTGCCCCTGAACACGGGGGGTTCCTGCCTCCTGTTGGGAACCCTTCGCCTGATGCAGGCAGAATGGTGCCTTCACAGGGACCCCGAGGCTCTGCCAGGCCCACCTCTGTGGTAACCTGGGTGCAGGCAGAGGCGGGCCACGACCCCAGCACCCTGAGACCTGTTTGGGCTTTCTCTCCCACAGACGTTGCCTTTATCACGACTGTGACCTTTGTGTGGAAAGTGTCAGCCATCACAGTGGTCAGCTGCCTCCCTCTCTATGTCCTGAAGTACTTGAAGCGGAAGCTGTCCCCACCCAGCTACTCCAAGCTCTCCTCCTAGCCCCTCCCTGCACCTTCGGCCGGTGGCCATGATGTCCGGCGCACTGCAGCTGCTGAGAGGCTGAGGCCAGAAGAACCCAGGCAGCCCAGCCAGGTGCCGTGAACATCCCGCCTAGGCACCGTGGACTTTCCCCCTTGTCCTCATGGGGCTGGATTTCTTTTCCTCCCCTTTCTGTTGTTTTTCAAAGCTTAATTTCCATGTAGCACCAGCTTGAGTTTCCAGGAATATGAGCCCTGTTACTGTAAAACACCATCGTTCTCTGCAGTTCTGAGAACTGAAATGAAAGTTTATTTACTATCCTGCAACTTCCCAACTAAAATTCAGGCTCTTTCTTTGATGTCATAACAGAGTTGCCCTTCTTCACCAGAATAAAGCCTCCGTTCTGTCCAGGCCATGTCTGCCACACCCTCCCCGCACCTCCCGCAGGCGCACCCCGGTCCCAAGCGCCGGCACAGCCTCTCCACGCCCACGGCAGCCACACGTGTATGTCCCGAGGCTCTGCTGTTAGTTCAGCTGTCCCCGTCCTTCTGGTGTTCGTCCACGTCTGCTGCTGCTGCTGGCTCCTGGCGCTCAGGCGGTCCATGGGCCCTCGCCGGTGCTTCCGTGGGAGAGCGCTTCCTCCAGGCCATGCTCTGAGTCCCCTCTGGGTGGCCACTGCCCAGGGTGCGTCCCAGGGAGGACGAGTGACCCCTGGCTGCTCACTCTGGTCTCTGGCTGGGTCCCCACAGGAAAGGCCATCAGTCGGAAGCCCCTCGCACACCCAGCTTCCTCACTCAGCAAACAGTCCTGGGGAGGATCCACCTGGAGGATCCACATCCAGGGAGGATGCGCCCATTGCTGCTGGGCGAGTCCACCCTGCAGGTTCTCCTGAAAGCCCTTTTTGCTGGAGTAATTTAGACTTGGGGAAGCTGGCCATCCACACAAGCTCTGTGCTGGCTCCCCAACTTCCCGCTAAACCCTGGTCTGACCCCCAGTCCAGACGGCTCCTGGTGTCCCTCTGTCCCGGGCAGGGGGCTCATCCCAAGCTGCTGGGAAGGGCCCCGCACGACAGGCAGGTGGCACTGGTTTGGGTCCCTAGGAGGGGGCCTGGTGGCTGCGCCCCTGTGATCCCAGAGCCCTTCAGCGGGCTGTGCCTAACTCAGGCTCCTGCAGACAGAGGCCTGGCTGGGCTCCGGGTGAACCGAGCGCGCAGAGCAGGTGTAATTCCAGGGGACTCCAGCAGGTGGCGCTAGAAACTAAGGAATGCAGGCAAGGCCGACGGCCCAACTTCCGGGCTCGGATCAGTCAGCCGCCTGGGCTAGATTGTCCGCGCATTCGCCGCCTTCACGCACGGGCCTGTGTCCACGGGGCATCTACTCTGGACGGGGACCGGGGCCCCCGTCATGGTAAAGTGCGGGCGACACCTCCTGGTTCTCCCGGGATGACCCCGCCCGCGGCCCCCGCTCTTGTGCCCTCCGCCCTTCTGGTGGCCGGGAGACTGGGTGAACAGAACCCTAGGGCCCAGGAGGACCGAGGTCATGTACCGTTTTCCTAAAAGCAGAACTTTCCGAGTCTCACAGCCACGTGATTGTAAAGCCAGAAACCCTCCCTGCTCTCCAAACCAGTTCCCAGGCCTGGGCTGTGGCTGCCACAGAGAAAGGCCAACCCCAGCCCCTTCCACAGCCCAGCCCCGCTGCCTTCAGGTTCGGGTGCCCGCCCTGCACAGGGAGGCCAGCATGTGGAGGGGCCCCGAGTCTCTGCTGGACCCCCCAGTCCCTTCTGCCGACTGGGCGAGCGGCCGGCCTGGTGGGCCCTGAGCGGGGGTGATAGGGGTCAGGCGAGACTCTCCAGTCCTGGTCACAGGATGTTCTGCCGGGGGCCGCGGTGGCTTCTTCCAAGGAGGCCAGAGCTCCCAAGGGGAGGCTGGGCCCACGCTGCTCATCCATCCGGCCCTGCTCAGGCCCCTCGGAGCTCTGCGTCCATCCATCAGCTGGGCAGCTGATCAGGGCTCAAGGGAGAGCCGAGGGCAGACACGACTTCTGAGCAGCGAGTGAAGCAAAGGCAGGACGGCAGGTGAAGCACGGAGGGGGCCGGGGGTGCGGGGGCAGGGCCTCAGGTCCCTGGGCAGCGGAGCCCCTGCCCCGGTCACGCAGCCCATGCCCGGGGCTGGCAGAGCTGGAGGGGTCCTCCCGGGCAGGCTCACGACGGCCCACAAGAGCCCCGGGCCCTGACCCACGCTGCCTGAGACGCAGCCTGTGGAGCTGGGCCCCAAGGTGCACCCTCAACAGCGAGGACAGAGTCCACCCCAGGTTCTGGGCCGGGCCCCACTCTCCCCGCCCCTGTCCGCCTGTGCATCTCCCCGCGGCCCCTGCGTGTCTGGGTCCATGTCACCAGGTGGAGCCCTCCAGGACGGCCTTGTCAGGTCTGAGCCCGAGTCCTGAGGTCTTGGGCGACTGCACTGAACCCTGGATGCCGTTTGTTCACAGTGACCTAACGTCGCTTCAGGGCTCCCAGGCTCTTCCTGACCTGAAGGTGCAGAGGCCGGCTGGCCGAGCCAAGGCGGCTCTGATTCTATGATGGGGCCAGGTGTCTGTTCCAGGCTGCGTCTTCATGTCCCCTGCCCAGCACCTGGCCCTGTCACCTGCCCTCAGAGAGCCAGCTCTGAGAGAAGCCAGACTCCTGAGCATCGGGAGGAGCCTCACAGTTTAGATGGTCGCTCCCAGGAGCCTCCCAGGGCTTCTGGGCACAACTACAGGGTGTGCCGTCCACACGGGCAAGCTGGCGGGGCGTCCACTCAGCCCCAACGTCCTTGTCCCGAGTAGCCCTGACTGTCGCTGCCAAGGAGAGTGGTCCATCTGAGTGTCTGGAGGCTGCAGTTACGATGATGGCTTTGGGGTCTCGCCCAAACCAAAGAGAAGGTGTACTGTGCTTCTTACTGTTTTCACCAAACAGGAGCAGAAGGCAGCTGCATCCCCAGGCCCACTCCCCTCACTGGGGTGACATCTCACTGGCTTGGATGCAGCCTCCTGGCCCCAGAGCCCCGTGAGGCCCCTGCTCCAGCTGGGCAGCTCCCCATGTCTGGAATAGCAGAGCAGAGGAGGACGCCCCCAACATGGCCACAGAGCGCCAGGCCAGGCTGGTCCTGGAGGAGGCTCTGGTCCCACTTTGGGAGTGCCAGGGGGCAAGGCACCCACGCCCAGTGGACTGGATGGGCCCAGCTCAGTTCAGGGGTCACACTTCCAATGCCAAGGACCCTGAGGTGTGTCAGGGGCTCTAGGGAGGGAGCCTCCCACTGCTCCTCTCACCTGTTCTCAATGAGCCCTGAGGTCCCCACACCCCTGGACCCCAAGCTGGGTGCAGGGTTATGGGGTCCCCATCTGGCCCTGCACCCCCTTCCACCACTAACCACCTCTGGGAAAGTAGCCTGTCACTGGGACCTCCCAGGATGTGAGGGGCTGCCCCCATGACCCTGCAGGTGGCCACCTCCTCCAACAGGGCCTCCTGGGTACCAGGACCCTCCTGCCCACCATAGGCACCCCCCACAGGCACCCGTGCCAGGCTGTGGGCTCCGCCCCCACAATTGCTGGGACATCCTGACTGCCACCACCCCGTTCCATCTGAATGCCCACATGAGGGGTGGGTGACAGACAGGCGGGGGAGGGCGTGGAGGGCTCCGGGACCGCGGGGACAGGCTCAGGCTGGTCAGATCTGGATGAGGTGGTCGGAGGCTGAGCGGCCTCTATGGGAGAAGGACACCCAGTGTGGTCAGCGATGCAGACCCCAACATCCCACCACGCAACCCTAATGCTCAGCAGGACACGCTGCCCTCGGCCAGGAACCTCACCCGGTTCCTCAGGAGGAAATGGGAAGGTGGACACTGGGTGGATGCCCAGCTGGGGAGTTTGGGGGAGGGGGTGGGTGCTGAAGGCATTTTGGTAACCAGAGCCGCTAGGCTGGCAGTGAGCCACTCGGCTACAGACCACCCGCTGTGGCCCTAGGACCCGGGACGTCCAGGGCCCCCCATCACACTGCCCAGGAGGGACCACCCAGCAGCTTGGGGCCCCACGTGGCCCGATCCGAAGGACACTGCATGAGGACCACATGTGGACGTGGGCCATGCATCATTAAACAGCAGTGATGAGGGGCGGACAGACTCAGGCGGGCCCAGCTACAGAGCTGTTCCCAGCGGGGATAGAGGCCCGGGGCGTTTCTGAGTCCCTTCCCAGTTCCCGTCAACAGCCTGAGCCCACCAGGCTGCAGCAGTGCCCTTTGTCCTTGGGTCCCAGAGGCCTTGGTCCTCTGCCTGCACCAGGGCAGGCATTCATCCTCTCTGAAGTGCCTCCAGCCTGGGGTCCCCTGCCTTGCCATCGCCTCCCCTCTGCCTCCCAGTTCTGGCCACTGGCCAGAAGATCTCACAGCTGCCAGGACGTTGGTAGCACCTGCCCAGAGCAGCCGCTGCAGCGCCATCAACAGAGCAACATCGACAGGGCTGCAGGTCCCTGGAGGAGTCCGACTTGGAACACATGGGCCAGAGACTCCCAAGGGGGCCAGTCACCCAGAGGCCCAGAGGGAGGGTCTCAAGGGGTATCTGCACCCGTGCTCAGGCCGGCAACTTCCTGACAGTGGGGAGGTGCACTCAACGCAAACGCCCTTCCACGGATAAGCAGGGAGGGAAGCAGGTCCCTGCCCATGACGGGCTCCGAGTCAGCCTCAACAGGGAGGAGCGCTGACCGGGAACAACCCGGATGGACCTCGAAGACATGCTGCCGAGTGAAACAGCCATTCTAAAAGGACAAATACTGAGTGATTCCACCCACACAAGGGGCCTGGGCTTAGCTTAGCGTGCAGGTTCACAAATGGGGGGTAGGGGGCGGGGTGGGGCTGGTGGTCCTCAGGGACCGCATGCCGGCTTGAGAAGATGGGAGCGCTCTACAGACAAGGGCGGCTGTGTGCACGTGCTTGATGCCAGTGAAGCGCACACGTTGTGTCCCTAGTGAACTGTGTTGTGTGTGTCGACAGTGAACTGTGTTATGTGTGTTGCATATGTTGACAGTGAACTGTGTTACGTGTGTTGACGGTGAACTGTGTTGCGTGTGTTGACAGTGAACTGTGTTGTTTGTGTTGACAGTGAACTGTGTTGTGTGTGTTGCGTATGTTGACAGTGAACCGTGTTGCGTGTGTTGACAGTGAACCGTGTTGCGTGTGTTGACAGTGAACCGTGTTGCGTGTATTGACAGTGAACCGTGTTGCGTGTGTTGACAGTGAACCGTGTTGCGTGTGTTGACAGTGAACTGTGTTGTGTGTGTTGCATGTGTTGACAGTGAACCGTGTTGCGTGTGTTGACAGTGAACTGTGTTGTGTGTGTTGACAGTGAACTGTGTTGTGTGTGTTGCTTGTGTTGACAGTGAACTGTGTTGTGTGTGTTGCTTGTGTTGACAGTGAACTGTGTTGTGTGTGTTGCGTGTGTTGACAGTGAACCGTGTTGCGTGTGTTGACAGTGAACTGTGTTGTGTGTGTTGCTTGTGTTGACAGTGAACCGTGTTGCGTGTGTTGCGTGTGTTGACAGTGAACCTGTTGCGTGTGTTGACAGTGAACTGTGTTACGTGTGTTGACGGTGAACTGTGTTGCGTGTGTTGACAGTGAACTGTGTTGTGTGTGTCGACAGTGAACTGTGTTATGTGTGTTGCATATGTTGACAGTGAACTGTGTTGCGTGTGTTGACAGTGAACTGTGTTGTTTGTGTTGACAGTGAACTGTGTTGTGTGTGTTGCGTATGTTGACAGTGAACCGTGTTGCGTGTGTTGACAGTGAACCGTGTTGCGTGTGTTGACAGTGAACTGTGTTGTGTGTGTTGCATGTGTTGACAGTGAACCGTGTTGCGTGTGTTGACAGTGAACTGTGTTGTGTGTGTTGACAGTGAACTGTGTTGTGTGTGTTGCTTGTGTTGACAGTGAACTGTGTTGTGTGTGTTGCTTGTGTTGACAGTGAACTGTGTTGTGTGTGTTGCGTGTGTTGACAGTGAACCGTGTTGCGTGTGTTGACAGTGAACTGTGTTGTGTGTGTTGCTTGTGTTGACAGTGAACCGTGTTGCGTGTGTTGCGTGTGTTGACAGTGAACCGTGTTGCGTGTATTGACAGTGAACCGTGTTGCGTGTGTTGACAGTGAACCGTGTTGCGTGTGTTGACAGTGAACTGTGTTGTGTGTGTTGCATGTGTTGACAGTGAACCGTGTTGCGTGTGTTGACAGTGAACTGTGTTGTGTGTGTTGACAGTGAACTGTGTTGTGTGTGTTGCTTGTGTTGACAGTGAACTGTGTTGTGTGTGTTGCGTGTGTTGACAGTGAACCGTGTTGCGTGTGTTGACAGTGAACTGTGTTGTGTGTGTTGACAGTGAACTGTGTTGTGTGTGTTGCGTGTGTTGACAGTGAACTGTGTTGTGTGTGTTGCGTGTGTTGACAGTGAACCTGTTGCGTGTGTTGACAGTGAACTGTGTTGCGTGTGTTGACAGTGAACCGTGTTGCATGCGTTGCCTGTGTTGATAGTGCACTGTGTTGCATGTGTTGCGTGTGTTGACAGTGAACCGTGTTGCGTGTGTTGACAGTGAACCGTGTTGCATGTGTTGACAGTGAACCGCGTTGCGTGTGTTGACAGTGAACCGCGTTGCATGTGTTGACAGTGAACCGCGTTGCGTGTGTTGACAGTGAACCTGTTGTGTGTGTTGACAGTGAACTGTGTTGCGTGTGTTGACAGTGAACCGTGTTGCATGCGTTGCCTGTGTTGATAGTGCACTGTTGCATGTGTTGCGTGTGTTGACAGTGAACCGTGTTGCGTGTGTTGACAGTGAACCGTGTTGCGTGTGTTGACAGTGAACCGTTGCGTGTGTTGACAGTGAACCATGTTGCGTGTGTTGACAGTGAACTGTGTTGCGTGTTGTGCCTGTGTTGATAGTGCACTGTGTTGCATGTGTTGCGTGTGTTGACAGTGAACTGTGTTGCGTGTATTGACAGTGAACCGTGTTGCGTGTGTTGCCTGTGTTGATAGTGCACTGTGTTGCATGTGTTGCGTGTGTTGACAGTGAACTGTGTTGCGTGTGTTGACAGTGAACTGTGTTGCGTGTTGTGCCTGTGTTGATAGTGCACTGTGTTGCATGTGTTGCGTGTGTTGACAGTGAACTGTGTTGCGTGTGTTGACAGTGAACCGTGTTGCGTGTGTTGCCTGTGTTGATAGTGCACTGTGTTGCATGTGTTGCGTGTGTTGACAGTGAACCATGTTGCGTGTGTTGACAGTGAACTGTGTTGCGTGTTGTGCCTGTGTTGATAGTGCACTGTGTTGCATGTGTTGCGTGTGTTGACAGTGAACTGTGTTGTGTGTGTTGACAGTGAACTGTGTTGCGTGTGTTGCCTGTGTTGATAGTGCACTGTGTTGCATGTGTTGCGTGTGTTGACAGTGAACTGTGTTGTGTGTGTTGACAGTGAACTGTTGCGTGTTGTGCCTGTGTTGATAGTGCACTGTGTTGCATATGTTGCGTATGTTGACAGTGAACTGTGTTGTGTGTTGACAGTGAACTGTGTTGCGTGTGTTGCCTGTGTTGATAGTGCACTGTGTTGCATGTGTTGCGTGTGTTGACAGTGAACTGTGTTGTGTGTGTTGACAGTGAACTGTGTTGCGTGTGTTGCCTATGTTGATAGTGAACTATGTTGCATGTGTTGCCTGTGTTGCCTGTGTTGATAGTGCACTGTGTTGCATGTGTTGCGTGTGTTGACCGTGAACTGTGTTGTGTGTGTTGCCTGTGTTGATAGTGCACTGTGTTGCATGTGTTGTGTGTGTTGACAGTGAACTGTGTTGTGTGTGTTGCCTGTGTTGATAGTGTACCTGTTGCATGTGTTGTGTGTGTTGACAGTGAACTGTGTTGCGTGTGCTGATAGTGAAATGTGTGTGTTGTGTGTGTTGACAGTGAACTGTGTTATGTGTGTTGCGTGTGTTGACAATGAACTGTGTTGCGTGTGTCCACACGAGTTGTAAGCACACAAGTACAGCACAGGGTCCCTTGCTGTCTGGGCACCAGAGGCCCAAATGCGGGGGAGCCTAGGGGTATGAGCCGAGGGGTGTGCGGCAGCGTCGGGCCCATGGCCCCTGCCTGGAACCCCCTGCTGCCAGCTCCTGGGACCCCACAGCCCAGCCCTGTCACAGGCCCAGGCTCTAGGGTGTGAGCTTGAAACAGCATCTTCCCTGAGGGTTCCCATCCATTTACACTTTGGCAAGATGCCACTTCCTGTTTCCAAGAAGGAAAAAAGGCCAAGCAGGCTTGTAAAAAGCCGCCTTCTGCTTCAACATCAAACAGTTCAACGCAGCATCTCCATGAGTTAAGTGTAAATGAATCAGAAGCACATGGATTAAATTTCCCTTGAAATTCACTCCAGTTTAAAAATTAATGGAAAAAGTGCCTGGCAAAACTTGTTTAGAGCTTTATTGAACCAAAAACACTTTAAAAATAGTTTGGGAAGCTCGGCAGACCCAAGCCATGGGCGGATTCCATCTCCTCCCACACTGGGCCAGAGCTCTGAGCCGGGGAGGGGGCGCTGGCCTGTGCCCAGGGTCCTGTGCCCGCCCCTCCCGAAAACTCACTGTGCGCAAAAGTGAAGCCAATTAGAGCAAGAAAGGACCCAGAGCACCCCCCACCCCGCCAACCTCGGCCCAAGACTGGGATGGAAAACTACTCGCCTTGGGCCACTGCTGAATTTAAGAGTTCCCATCAGAAGACTGTTCCTGTTACCATTCTGCAAAACGAAGGCATAGTGAGCTCACAGGTGCAAACCCTGAAGCTCACCAGAAACCAGAGAAGGACCTTAGTTCCCTCCAGCCAGGTTGGTGGCCAGAGCAGATGCCCAGACAGCCAGATACGGGGGGTGTGGAGTGCCCGCCACCTCCGCACACCCTCAGCTCTCAGAAACACAGGCTTGACCTGAGGCTGCTGGGAGGGGCCCAGGGCAGCAGGAGTCCGCGCAGGATCCCTCAAGAGGATGGAGGGGAACTGTGAGGACTCTGCTCCACGGGGCATCCTCACCCCTCCTGGGTCCGCCTCAGAAGCCGCCAGGCCCTTATGGGCCTCGCAGAGCAGGACAGACCCTGGGGCCAGCTGGGGTTCCGGTGCAGCCTGGAGTCCCAGCTGAGGCTGAGTCCACAGCAAAGCAGACGAGCAGCAGAGGGGAGGCAGCTCCTCCCAGGTGAGGAGCCCACAGGCGGGGTCTCAGGTGGGCCCAGGAATCTGCCTCTGGCCTCCCCTTCAACAGAGAGGACCTCGGCCTGCATCACTGTGAAAGCGCTGAGGATCACAGATGCAGCAAAAATCCCAAGGTCACTTCCCCTGCCCCAGGGGACTGGGCCCAAAGGAGACTTCCGCAGGCTGGAAGGCCGTGGGCAACACACCAGCGTGCTCAGAGGAAAACACTGCAAACCAAGAATTTGATACTCAGCAAAACTACCTTTCAAAAGCGAGGGTGAAATGAAGATTTTCCCAGATAAACACTGAAAACTTGCTGCTAGCAGACCCGCCTTACAAGAAACAAAGGAAGTTTTTCAGGTGGAAAGCAGGTGACCCCAGACAGACACTGGAGCCACATGAATAAACAGTGCTGTTAAAGGTAAGGACGTCATTTTATGAAGCAGTACAAATGTATATTTTCCTCCTTTATTCCAATAACTGGTTTAAAAAGCAATCGTATAAAATAATGCAGATATAATGTAATGTGAGGCCTATAATTAGTGGAAATGTAAGACAAGTGTAATATTTTCACCAGAACCAAGGAAGTGGGTGAAACAAAGCTGGGAGGAAGGGGACGCCTGCAGGTGGTGAAGGAGCACCAGAGCCCTGCTGGGGCTGCAGCATCACCATTTGTTAACATGTTACCATAAAAAGAGGAGAAAGGAGTGAACCCACATAGGATTCATGGTTATGTCTGTCACTGAAATTAAGCTACTAGGCATCTGAAGCTGACTGTGATGTTAATATGTCTGTGGTAAATCCACTAAAGAAATAACTTTAAAGGGGGTAAAAAGCACTAAAGAGTTCATTTTGCTACATTAGAAAACATTCACTTAACATAAAGCAATAAAGGAGGAACAGAGGAACAAACCAACGGGAGGAAAGTAGAAAACAAGAAAAATAAAATGGCAGATATAAATCCAATGATATCAATACTAACATTAAATGTGGATGGATTTAACAAGCTGATCAAAAGAAAACGTGATCCAACCTGAACCCGGCTACAGTAGGTGCACTTTAGACTCACGAATGGACTAAAGTGGAAAAACATACATTATGCAAAGAACAAGGTCGGGAAGCTGGAACGGCTGTATGAATGTCAGATAAAATAGATTTTAACACAGAGAAAATATCATTAAACAAAGAGGCATGTTTCATAACGATTACAGGGCCCATCCATCAGGAAGATGTAAAAATTATAAATATATGTACATCTAGCCTCAGAGGCCCAGAATATATGCCACAGAAGCTGACGGGAGGAAGGGAGAGGCAATGCTGCAGCAATAGTGGGAGATGTCAGGAAGGGCCCTGCCTTCACTCATGGGTGTGGCAACCAGGCAGAAGACCAACCACGAAACAGAAGACCTGAGCCCAGGGCAGCATACCAGCGAGGCCCACCAGACGTCCTTAGGACACGCCACCCAGGCGCGGCAGAACACACATTCCCCTCAGAGTCACATGGGACACTGTCCGAGAGAACGTTCTCCACTGTCCCAGAGGAGCCGCAGCTGAGACTCAGGGCAGGCCACGTGGAGGGCGAAGGGCAGGAGGTGCCATGCTGAGTCTTCGGCAGGGATGCCGACCAGCCTTGGCCGTGCTGTCACTGGCTGAGGACTGCAGTTTTTGCCCAGTGGTGGGACGCCTGGAGTGGGTGGTCCGGAGATGAAGAAGCCCCTGCACTGTCTCAGGGACGAGGGGAAGATTCAAGAGCGACTTCACAGGGAAAATCTCAGAGCAGAACCTCCAAACTGGAAATGCATGGACCGCTAAGGACACCCCTAACAGAAAAGGGAACTCACAGGTGTGCAGACCCATCTTTTTCAACTTCAGGCACAACTGGCAGGTTTACTGTCAATGGCTTTTTAAAAGAACCTCAGCAAAATTTACTTAGAAGTAAACAAACTCTTCCTAATTGTGAGTTTTGGGCTTCCCAGGTGGCACTACTGGTAAAGAACCTGCCTGCCAATGCAGGTAGACATAGGAGATGTGGGTTTGATTCCTGGGTCGGAAAGATCCCCTAGAGGAAGGCACAGCAACCCTCTGCAGTATTCTTGCCTGGAGAATCCTCATGGACAGAGGAGCCTGGTGGGTCCATAGCATTGCAGAGTTGGACACAACTAAGGCAACTTAACATACACGCAATTCTGATTTTTCATTTAATGCCTACCTCTACCCTCTGGCTCAATGCCCATGTAGCCAAGCATGTCTGCCAACACTTGATTCAGTCTGTAAGCCTCTTGCAGGCTGCTCAGAGGTGCTGCAGGAGGAATGCACACCTGCCCTTGAGAGAAATCGCATGCTCAAAGTGGTTCCAAATGGGAGAACTTTAAACTGGCGCTGCCAGGGCTCGGAGGTGGACCTGGCGAGAACAAAAGCATTAACATTCAACTCACAGATGTCTGAGGTGATTTTCATGAGCAAGAAGTGGCACCTGGGTGTGCAACAAGGGAACAGGAAGAAAGGGTGGACACCAGCCGCACCTGCCCAGAAGGCCCTGCCAGGCTGGGGGTGCAGAAGCTGGAAAGTGGGAGCAAGGGGTCCCCAGGGGGGCTCCCAGGGCAGGGGACACAGCAGCCCCTTCAGGGCAGCTCTGGCCAAACCAGTGCCTCCCAGGTCCTCCAGAGCCGGTCCCCAGGCTGCGGGCGCTGAGGGTGCCATCTCCATAGCACTTGTACTTGAACACAAAACCGAGAGCAACAGCGACTGCAAAGTCTCTAGAAAATATTGAGCAGGGAAGATGAATGCCCAAGTGTGCACCAGGAGAAAGGATTTGGCACTAAAGGGACTTTGAAAATGGTAAGCTTCTTTGGGTGTATTTGCCCCAATAATCCACAGAAACAACAGTAATCTAAAAATAGTCTTGTTTTCTGTCCTAAGCTCCTTTTAACTTCGTTAGTCATCACCAATTCTTAAAATAAAACCCGTGTAACGTCTCTCCTAGTAGCAGCTATAAACACACCTCGAGCGGGGCCGGAGGACCCAGAAAGGCGGAAGGGGCGCCGGGGGGCCACGGGCGCGGGGACGAGGCCGGTGGCCCCGCGGTGGCCGCAGGGCCGGCCCGAGGCGGACACGGGGGCGCGCTGGCCGCGGAGCTGCGCCGCCGCCTCCGGGACTCCCTGCGCCCTGGCGCGCGGCCACCGTGGTCCGGGCAACGGCATTAAACAGAGGGAAACAGACGGGACACCGTCACCCGGGCGGGGGAATGAGGGGCGCGTTGAGAGCAGACAGGAAAAGAGCTTTTCTGGATGGAGTGAAAATTATTTATTGGAGGAAGAGGAGGAGGAGGCGGCGGCCAACGGCCGAGTGGCACTCCCGCCCCGAGGGGTCTCTCAGGCTCCGGGGCCGCAGGACAGCCCCGCGCCACTGAAAGCCCGACAGGGGCGGGCGGAGGGGGCGAGAGTCAGCGTTCCTTTAGATACAACTCTCCAGACCTCCCTTCTCTCCACGCCACGACTCGGCCTCTCCTCCCGGCCCGTTCCCCTAATGGGGCGGGCACTCGCGCCGACAAACTCTGCAGGCAAAACCCGAGCCCATAGGCTTGGGGCCGGGGACTCACCAGCGCATCTTTGCAGAGGGAGGCGGGGGCGGGGGCGGGGGCGTGGGGGGAGGGGGAAGGGGGAAGGGGGAGGGGCGGGGCGCCCCCTGGCGGCTGCCATCTCTGGACGCACGTCCCGCCCCCCGAGTCCCCGCCCCCCAGTCTCCGCTTCCCTCCCCCCCCTTTCTCCCCCCCCCCGCCCCGCCCCGCCCCGCCTCCGTCCGTCCCGCGTCCTCGCGACCCTCCCCCCCCCTCGGCAAGCGCGAGGGGTTCCCCCTCTTGGACCTCCAGCGTCCTCGCGGGGTCTCCCAGCCCCAGCCACTGCGTCCCCGCGGGGTCCCCCCGCCCTTTGCCTGGGGCTCGAGGCGCCTGGCGGGCCGGCTCCCAGAACGGGCGCTGACCCACAGGTAGTAGCACCAGGAGTGTCCTGACCCCCACCAGACCCCCAAGGGAGACCCCCAGGGGAGACCTGCGCCCAGTCAGGCCGACTCCACTGGGATGAACCGACAACCGCGGTGGTGACGTGGGCATCCCCCCGCAGGGCGCCTTCCTGTTGTTTAATGTCGCACCGAGGGCAGGGCAACCCCCGCCCCTCCCCGCACTGGTTCAAGTGTGGCATCCCCCTTTCCCCGGGTGCCGGCCGTGGAGTCCTTTGGGAGCACCCACCCGCGAGCCGCAGGCCTCTTGGTCCCTGCGGCAGACACGTCTTCTGCTTTGGGTTTATTTTAACCCACATAGGGTGTCGTGCAATAGATTTATGATTCTTATACACCAGACATTTTAACTGCCCCAACACTCCGTCCCTTCCATCCAAGGCCAACACGAAATATGGTCCCGTTTTGGCCGCTGAGCTGCACCGAGAAGCAGGAGGGCTTGAAAGAGCACAGTGAAGTGAAGCGGCCGCTTGGAGAGGCCTCCCCCGCGAGGCGAGTGGACTAGCCCCCGTCGGCTGGAAACCCCAGTCACGCCCGTAAACCGCCCTGGCCCTCGGGGCCGGCCGGGGGCGACGGCTGGGAGCCCGGGGAGGGGCTCGTGGTTCTCCACGGCCCTCTCGCCGCCCCGCGCCAGCCAGCCGTGCAACAGGCAATCTGGGTCGCTCAGATATTTACAGAAGAAAAATGACAGTGACTCCACGTCCCGGGACTGCCGTGCAATCTGTTAGTAATTTAGCGGGATGGGAATTTCCTTTCTCGGGCCTGCCAGTGGAAGCGCTTTTCCAAATTTCCACAGCGGGGGAAGCCTGCGATTTTACATAATGACTTCAGCATGCAGGGCTCTCTCGGCACCCTCGTCGGCCCCCCTCCCCGCCCCGCCCCGCCCCCCTCATTAAAGCGCAGTGCGGTTCTCTCAGGACACCCGCGTGGACCCAGGCGTCCAGGCCGGGCCGCGCGCCGGTGCGCCCCAGCCTCTCCGCATGCACCCCTGTCCGCCCCCCTTGCGCCCCGCGGGACGGGCGAGCGGCGGCGGCCCGGCGCGGGGAGGGGCGGCCGCTCGGCGGCTGGTCCCCCGGGCCCAGCGCCGGCTCGGGCGGGCGGGGGCGTGATGTCACGGCAGGGAGGGGGCGCGGGAGCGGCCGGGCCGGCGGGGAGGCGGGGGGAGGTATTTTCCAGCTTTAAAAAGGCAGGAGGCAGAGCACGGCCCTGCGTCAGAGCGAGACTCAGAGACTCCGAACTCGCCGGCACAGTCACCGCGCCGGGGAGGGCGGCCGGGCGCGGGGACCGGGGCGCGGGCGCACACCTTCGAGCCCCGGCCACCGCCACCCTGCGGGGCTCCCGGGGCCGCAGCCCGGCTCCGCCACGCGCGCACACACCCTCCCACCACATTTCTCTGGGGCGTGCGGGCTGAGCTGAGCCCGGGCCGGAGCGCGTCGGCCAGGGGAGAGGGGGCCTTTCGCGGGAGACCCGACCCCGGGCGGCAGCGCGAGGCGCCCACTTCTCCCGCTCCTCCTCCTGCTTGCCGCCGCCGCCGCCGCCGCGTGGATGCCAAGTACCAGTTTTCCAGTCCCTTCCAAGTTTCCACTCGGCCCTCCGGTTGCAGTCGGCGGGAGCGGAGAAACTTTGGGGCCCTCGGCGCCCGCCGGCGGCACCATGAAGTCGGCAGAGGAAGGTAAGCGGGTGCAGCTGCAGTCCCCCACCGCGGCCCCCGAGGCGTGGGGGCGGCCCCGCACCCTGAGCCCCGCGCCGATCCCGCCTGCGCCCGGCGGGGTCCCGGCCTGGGGAGGGGAGAGCAGGCCGGTCTGGTGTCCGCGCGCGGGGAGGGGCGCGGGCAGCCGGGCGCGCAGCGGACGCGCTGCAAAGATTGGGAACCGGTGTCCCCCTGGTGTTTCCCCAGAGCGGCCCAGATTTCGAACGCGCCTTCTTGCCAATAGGTGTCTCCTCTTCTCTAGCGCTGAGTGCGCGCACTTGGCCTTCGCTGGTGCAGCCGCTCGGCAGATCCCGCTGTAGAAACTCGGTTCATATGCAGGCGGCTTGGGGACCAGCGAGGTTAGGGCCGACAGAACCTCAAAGGAAGGACATTTTGGGGAGAAGCGAGGCTTCTTTAGGAAAGAGGGATGGCCCGGTTTCTTCCCCAGTGGGGCAGGGCCACCCTGTAGCCTCGAAGACCAGCCTTTTGGTGGGGATCTCTGCTCCCCTCTACGAACTTAGCCGGGGGCGCATTCTCTCCAGGCACCGGGCCACGGGAACCGCTCCGTGAGGCGCCGCCACGCCGATGGCTCGACCCGCAGAACTAAAAGCGATGAAAGGCGCCGTGGGGCGCAGCTCCTAATTCAAACCAGTTTGCAGTCTTGTGGATTTGAGAGTTCCAACCGTAGACGTTTCAGGACAGTCTGGGAAGGGCCTGCCGAGTTTGAAGCTACTTTTTCATAGTCACAAGGATGGCATAAGCGTCTGCCCTGAAGCCGGTGATGGCGAGGCCACGACGGACAGTCTGCTGGCGACCCTCCTTTGTGCAGCCTCGGGTCCACAGCCCCTCACATTCACCCCACACCCGCCATTAGAAACAGCCACTATCACCCCGAACTCCCCCACCACCCTCATTAGCCAGGAGCAAAGGGGTAACTAGCCTCCTGTGAGGGGCCACCAGGGCCAGGGCTCTGGTGGAAGCCAGAGACACCTTTCCAAACGCCTTATCAGCGCTGAAGTACTTTGTCTAAATTATTTTAAGAAAACCGCCAAGGCTGCCAATGTGTAATGAGTACTCATATTTTATAAGGGCAGACATCCTTCTGGGAAGTGCTAGAAACTAAATGCTACTGCCTCCTGCACGATTCTAATAAATATGACGGCCCCACTTGCATCACAGCTGCAGTTTTCAAAGACTGCCTGCTCTGGAGAACTTCCTTATCGTCAGCAAACATGCGCTCAAGACCCTACATTCAATGTAAGAACGTCATATGGGGGTCAGGGCCTTGATGTCTTACGTTATTTCTATGTAATTTTAATCAAGGGAAGATGTATATTAGCATACACCTTATGTTTCTTACCGTTTCATGCCAATTTAGAAAATGTTTAAATGTAAGCAGTAGATAAGGCTTACAGGACGAGGTGTTACTGTCAGAAAAGTTTTAAAAGTTGTCGAGATTTTGATTTTACATCTTTGGACACTTTACATCAAAGTTTCCCCCACATATTTCTTACAACTGCTTTTTAAATATGTGGGCCTTTGAAAGTTTAGATCTCTTTACTTGAGCAGTCGGTGGTCTGTCGTCAATAAAGGGTCTTTTTTTTTTTCCCTCTTACAAGAAGAAAAGACATCTATGAGGGGGTGATTATGTGTCCTGTTTCCTACGTAAGAGAATACATTCTAAGGCGCCAGTGCTGAGACAGCTAGCCAGGCGCGGTGATACCCTTCGACTAAACAAATATCGGTGCGTGTATCAGGACTGCAGAATTAGGCCAACCAGAAAGCATGATCTAATCCTTCATACAGACAGGAGCGGGGTGTGAGAGGCAGAGCCCGTCTGCAGGTCCACGCCTGCCTTGCTCACGGCTGGCGGAAGGATCTGGCCTTCCCCGCAGGCCAGACTGGGTTTTGGTTGCCCATCTGAGAACCTGAGGGAATCCCCAGCCTTCCCCTCCAGTTTAATGAGCATCTGGTCAAAGCTCATTAGGCCTGTTGTTCGGGAAGGCCCTGTGCTTGTTTTTCCGCGTGGGGAAGGCAGAGAAATGCGGGCCTTGTAGGTACGCCCACCACCCATTCAGAAATTGCTCCACACGGAATGCCTGGGGCGCTCCAGGACTGAACAAAGCCCGCCCTGTTCTCTCGCCGCCTCGCTCCTCGTCGTCTCCTAATCCAGATTAGAAAGGCCCCGTGGCCGCATCGCTTGTAGGGCTGGAGGCCTGGGCCCGGAGCACACCCGCCGCCGCTGGGAGGAAGCGCCAAGCTAAACATTTCCATCAAGACAGGAGTGTCTGCTGAATTGGCAAATAGCTCCAAACCATTTACAAGACGCAAGGCACTGAGGGTGCTGGTGGGGGGACCAGTTAGAAAACGGGCCCCTCTCGGGCGACCTTGGTGGGGAATCAGCTTCTCCTTGGGACAAAGCAGACCTGAGTCCTGACCCTGGGGGACTCGGGTCCACCGGGAAGGATAAACCCACCTTCTCCAGGACAGAACAGTCCAGAGAGACGTTTTGGTGTAAACAGTGGGTAGAGGCTGTTAGGTTTGTGTGTAAGTTTTTCGCGAGGGTGAGAAAGTGGCTGAACTTTAAAAAAAAAAAAAAAAAAAAATGAAAAGAGAGAAAAATGAAATGCTGTGGCTTCTAAACGGAAAACAGAACTTCCATTTGCCTGAAGGTCAGCAAAAAAAGCAAACTAAAACAAAACAGCCCTCCAACATACATCTCAAAGTTGGGACTATTATTAGAAACTAAATCAGGCCAAAGTGAACTATAGTTTATCACGAGAGAAAACCAGCCGTTTGAAAAGGTCCTGAGAGAGAAGAGGTTTGGGGGGTGTCGGGTGACTCCCAGGTTCTCTGCTTCCGGAAAAATTGGTCCCCAGGGGCCGAGGGCCTGCAGGAGAGAGGAGGACACGACAGGCTGGATTAGCAGCAGAGTCACAAAAACGGACCATTGAGCACCGCCTCCTTCCCCCGTGGGCGATCCTCTGCCTCTCCCCCCGCCTTCCTGACCACCTTTCTTGGGCTTTTCCAGATGTTGCTTTCACGGGGCGCCAAGACCCTGGGGAAGTCAGAACGGCTGGGAGAAAGTCCAGTTGGGCCGGGGGCGGGCTGGTCTCAGGCGGGCCTAGCTCTACACGGACTTTGTGCGCACACGCTGCTCTGCGCCTCGGCCTTGGGTGTCACCCCCGCGGGCTCCCCCTCTTCTCGCTCGGCCTAGGGGAGCTCTGGGGTTATTCAGGGATGGTTTGCAGGTTACTCGTGGGCCCACAGGTGTTTGCACGCGTGTTTCAGCAATTTGAGGGACTAAAGTGAGCGGGGTCACAAAAAGGAAAGGTAGCCAGTTGGGCATCAGCCTGCCCGTAGCAGGCCGCGCGCGGGAAGGTGGCGGCGCGGCCCGAGCATCCCCACGACCTCCCACCTCCTGACTCTCGGTGGGGGGGGGGGGGGGGCGGGGGGAGGGGGTGGAGATCTAAGCTTCACGGGCCGGAGCACAGTATCGTGCTTGCGCGTTGGGGGAAGAAGCTGCTCTTCTGAAAGCCGGCCCTGCCATCTAGGGGGGTTCTGAGCAGGCCCTGCCTGCGGGGCTCCAGCAGGACGGAGGTGGGGGCTCCCCGACCTAGGGGCGGGCGGCCGCCTGGAGGTCCTTTCGGCCGCTCAGCGGAGCCGCTGTGGTCAGGGCCGCGCGTCCCGGGCTCTGCGCCCCTCCCTCCAGCCCCCTCCCCGGTGGAGCCGCAGAAGCCGCTCGCTGCACCCGCCTCCCCGAGCTAGGCTGCGGGCTGGCGGGGGTACACCGCCAGGTACGGTCCGCACCCCCAGCTTCTGTCCGCACCCCCAGCTTCTGTCCACCCGACTCCCGCCGCAGGGGTTCTAGGGCCGCGGGGCGGACGGAAGTGGCCGGAGACCCCGTGTGCCCCTCTCCGGCACCAGTGCACCCCCCGAGCGCAGACCCAGGAGGCACTCGGGGATCTCCCTCGCGCTGGGGGGGCCGACCCCGAGAGCTTCCCTGGGGGGCCCCCGGGCGCGGGGAGTCGGGACACCAGTGAAAGGCGTGCGCTCAGGCTCGCGGGGAGAGTTTATTTAAAACTCGGAAGCCGGCGGCCGGCGAGCCGCTTGTTTATGTAAACCCGGAAACAGCGGGGGGAGGGGCGCGGCGGGGGAGGGCCGGGGGGAGGGGCGCGGGAGTCACGTTACCGAGGACGCGCGGCCGAGCCCGGGCGCAGCCGAGTCCCGGCGGCGCGACCACAGGTGCCCGCGGCCCGCGCCCGATCGCGGAGCCCGGCCCGGGACCCCGACACTAGACTCCGACCCAGGAGCCCGACCCCGCCTCAACCCCAGACCCCATGAGACCCCGGACCCTGAATCTGATCCCGACCCTGACCTCGGACCCCTGACCTGGGACTCGGAGCCCGAGCCCCGACCCCCACCCTGGACCCCTGACCTCGAGCCCCGACTCCGGCCCTGGCCCTCTGACCCCCGACCCAACATGACGGGGCTGGAGGAGGACCAGGAGTTCGACTTTGACTTCCTCTTCGAGTTTAACCAGAGCGACGAGGGCGCCGTCGCGGCCCCCGCAGGTGGGTGCGCGGCCGGGCGCGGGGCGGGCGGAGGATCCGGGTCGGGAGGGGCCGGTCTGGAGGCGCGCCCGGCTCCCGCCCCTCTGCCCGGGGCGCCCCCCGGCCTCCGTCCCACCCTCCGCGGCTCCCGGGCAGAAAACAGGTCAAGCTGAGGGGCGAGCCGGGCGGTGCGGGAGGCCCTCTGGGGTCGTAGAGTCGCCTTGCCAAATTGGCTAGGCTCCGGGCGCCGTCTCGCTGGAGGGGCCTCCTCTTTAGGGCGCGGTGGGTGCTGGTCCTGCCAGGGGACAGGGCGCCAGGCCCCGGACGTGGACGTCCCGCGGGGCGGGGGCCAGGAGCCCCTACTTCTGCCCTCCAGGCTCCTTGTGCCCTCGGCGCTATAACCTCCCGCCCCACCAAGAAAAGACCCAGGGGAACCAGCCTTCAGGCCCCGCGACCACCGAGTTCCCTGGCCTTTTCTTTCTTTCATTTTCTCTTCTCTGTCAAAAATAAAGGTTCTACTTAAACAAGCAGCTGATGCAGGAACCCTCCAGCCCTCGGGACGGGGTGCGTGCTCTCCAATAGGAATGAGATGTTGAGCAGTCACCCAGTTTTGCAGGAAGACCGGGCTTGAGCTGGAGGTCGCCCCAAGTGGTGGGCGCCAGGAGCCCCTCCCTGCAGCCTGGCCCCCCCACCTGTCTCTTGTGTCCCCTGTCAGCCTCCTTTCTTGTTTGTCTTCAGGACACTCTCTCTGGCCCTGCCCACGTGGCGGGGAAGTGGTGAAGCTGAGCCCAGCAGCTTGGCACCGTTGGGTGCCCAGCTCTGCAATGACTGTATAATATTTTCCGTATCATTCACCACCCCTCTTTTAAAACTGCAGCGTCCTGCTCGTTTTTTTAAAAAAACAAATGTTCCAACCAGGCCAATGTGGCCTGAATCAGTCCTCCCTGGATGGCCTCCCTTTTCCTCTTCATGGGCTGTGGGTCTCCCGGCCTTTGGGTGGGTGGGAACCAAGGCAGGCGAGGGTGGGAGAGCGTGGCAGTTTTCTGAACAGATGTGAGGCTCGAGGTGGAGAAGCGGGCCCCACAGGCCTTCTGTACTCGCTTGGGTTTGGCTGTCTGGACGCAGGTCCTGGCTGGGCTGTCTGGGCTGTTTCCACTAGCATACTTTCTCCCTTGGTATCCAGCCCCCTTTCCATTCTTCTTAGCAGATGTATCTGACGAGAGGCCTGATGTGTGAACTGCTCCCCTGACCGCTCCAGGGTGTGAAAGCCGGGTGAGGACGGAGTGCCACGCACATCCTGCGTCCTCAGGCTCTGCCGCCCCAGAAGGCTAACCTGGTCAGAGCAGAGGCCTGTGCTTGGGAGTCCCCTGGAGTTGGGGGAAGGCCTCGTAGCCCCCTCAGTCTCTGTGCATGTCTGCTCCCGTAACAGCAAACTGAGCAACATTCTCAAGGTGCTCCTTCAGCATCGTTGCCAAGTGTATACCCCCACCCACCTCAGCCTCCAGGGACAACAGTTCCAGGAAAGCCTCCTACAGAAAGGCCTCTGGGATACTGGGCCTTGGTGGAGGGACGTCAGTCAGCTGGAGGGAGCTCTGGGCAGAGACGAGGTGGTGCCTTCACCTTGTCATGGCATTCGAAGAAAGCATCCCTTTTTATCTATCTATGTGAGAGACACTCATACTTTCTATTACGACTATTTTAGAGCAGGTTTTAGGTCTACAGCAGAATTGAGAGGAAGGTATGGAGATTTCCTGTGTACCCCCTGCACCCACAGACACAGCCCCCCAACTATTGACATCTCCCCTAGATGGGACGTTTGTTATAGTCGATGAACCTACATGGACACATCATTGTCCAAAGTCTTTAGTTTACATAATGTTCCCTCTGGGTGTTTAATCCTGTGGGTTTGGATGAATGTGTAACGACACGTGTCTACCATTGTGGGGTCATTCAGAGCACTTTCGCTGCCCCGCCCCTGTTCATCCCCCACTTCTCAGCCCCCGACCACTGACCTGGTCACTGTGTCCCTAGTTTTTCCAGAGCGTCCTACAGTTGGGACGCTGGACGCAGAGGATGCGGCCTTTTCAGGTTGTCCCCTTTCACTCAAGTGACACTCAACTTGCGTCTCCTCCAGGCCTCTTCCTGACTTGATAGCTCTAGTGCTGAATAACATCTCTTGTCTGGATGGATCACAGTTTATCCATTCACTTAACCAAAGGACATCTTGGTTGCTTCTAAGTTTCGGAAGCTATGAATAAAGTACATTCTTCTTGTTCTTATTAATTACTAACATTACATTGTAATTATTAAGTTAATGGTTACATTGTTATGTTAAATTATTCAGCTCTTAATGGGTGACAGAAATGACTTCACATTATTTCTGGGATGAACTTGGACAGAAATAGGTGAATGACTGACCAACTCTGAGGTTGTGAAGCGAGGTGAGAGAGTTTGGGAGGCGATTATACTCAGCCCAAAATGGGCACTTTCTCAAAAGGATTCGGCCTTGCCTAACCACAGGGCCCCTCACCCTCACCATTCTGAGTGAGAGTGGCATCGTCTCACCTGTCACCTGTCGCTCACGCCACCTCTTGCTCTAGAGTGCGTGACACCCCCGCGTTCGAGGAGGCCTGGGTGCTGGGGTTCCTTATGTGCAGAGAGCTTGGCAGGTGCAAATAGTCAGTCACCATTTGTTGGAAGAAAGCAGAGTTTTAAAAATAACCCGCCCTTGTCTGGGCAGGGTGTTGTTTGCCCAACAGGGGCTGCCCTGGCCCCTCTGGGGAGGAGGATGGCGGGGGGCTTCCCTCCTGGGGGGGCTTCCTGCTGCTACTTCCCTCTGGGTCTCAGGAAATAGCTGCTCTGCTGTGGGCAGGGCGGGCGTGGCCCTGCTTCCCGCCCAGGGCTCCTGTTTTCTAAGTTATTTTGGCCGCCCAGCTGGGGCTGTCACCGTGGCAACGCAGGAGGAAATGGGCGGGGCCTCGTGGCGGCCTGGGGGCGGGTCCCTCACCCGTGCGGGTTGGGGGCTCACGGTTCTTGCGTGAAAGGGGACGTTTCCTGAGAAAAGGAGGACTTGGAGTTTTTATTCTCAGTGCCCTCTCAGTGATGGTGGTGGCCTGGAGACCCCAGAGGCCCACATGTCCTGCTCGCTCGCGGCCCGCCGGGCCTCGGGCCCAGAACCCAGCGTGCTGGCCAACCCGGGGCCACGCAGGCCGAGCGCCGCACCTGCGCCGCCAGCCGGCGGGCCCACGCCCTCGGTTTGCTCAGACCTCCAGAGACACTCCGCCACCGGGGTCTTTGTCCAGAGGATGTTTTACTCTTCCCGTGGAGTTTTTCAGAGGAAGCGGCCGGGGCGAAGCGGCCTGGGGATGTCTTGGCCCCTTACACAGGGGCCTGGAGGGGAAAGACGTGAGGTGCGAGGCTGGACTTCGGAGCCGTGGGCCTCGGGAGGCTGAGACGGCCGGCTGCTCTGCCTCTGGAAACGTCTGCCTTGCAGGAGGCTGACTGGCCCTCAAAGCTGTGTCTGTCCGTCACCCGCGGGCCTGGCCGCCCCTGCTATGTCAGCGGCTCCCCACCGAAAGGTCCTGGCGAGGAGTGGCTTTGTTTTGCTTTGTTTTGTCTCCACTACCTGCAAAGCTATAATCTAGCCCTGTGGGGCCGCACCCGCCACCCGGGAGAGGAGGCCTGGCAAGGCGTTGGGAGGCCTGGCCAGGCTGCTTCCAGTTCTATTTCTAGCTTCGTGTCCTGCGGTTCAACCCCAGCAAATGCTGAAGGGGATGTTCCTTAAAATGAAAAACAAAAGTCTCGTGTCGTGTTCCCTCTCAGGGTCTGTGACCGACGCTGGGGGGCGAGGGGCGAGGTGCTGTGAAGATGCAGCCACGGTGGGTGTGGGCGAGCGCGAGCCAGCAGTGCGTCCGCGTCCCTGCTGCTCCCCAGGAAGGGCGAGGGGTCCTGACCTCACTGGCAGGGAGGGTCCCAGTGGTAGGAGCCTGCCTGGCCGCAGTTGGCTGTAGTGGAGGTACACCGGGCAACTTTTTTGTTGATCGTTCAGTGAAGTGTTAGTTGCTCAAACGTGTCTGACTCTTTGCTACCTCAGGGATAGAAGCTGGCCAGGCTCTTCTGTCCAGGGCCTGGGATTCTCCAGGCAAGAATACTGGCATGGGTTGCCGTTCTCTCTCCAGGGGATGTTCCCGACTCAGGGATCGAACCAGGGTCTCCTGCACTGCAGGCAGAGTACCGGTTGTTCAGACCTAGCACAACTGAGTGGTTCTGGAATCAGTGGTTTTTCAGAATGAGAGGAAACACTCCTGCCCATGCTGTCTGTTGGACATGCTGCGGGTGGAGCTCGCCGTGGGCGCTGGACGGGCCGGGAGCTATGCATTGTCCCCTGGCTGCACACTGGCATCCAGCTCTGTGTCCACCAGGAGGACGGGGTCGGCCCTGGAGGCGAGGCCGTGTCTGTCTTCAGAGATGAGGCACGGTTTTATGAATGTCCGTTACGTTAAGACTTATTGAATAGGCTCTCCCTGGTATTCGCCTAGACTCCCGCACTGTGAGTTAATGACCCTCCTTGGCGGGCGGCCAGGCTCCGGAGGCAGCGGCAGAAAGCGCATGTCGTGGGTGCTGAGCCCTTTGGTGCTGCCTGACGTGACGTGAATCAGCTTGGGCATCTCAGGAATTTAAGAAAGTCGCTGAAAATATTTCCATCCCATGTAAATATAATCCCTTTGAATAGGTAAAGAACTCAGATTTGAATACAGTTCAGGTGGGAAATAAGCCCAAATTGGGTGGGAGTGGGGCGCGGGGAGATGCCCCCCAGGGCAGGCAGGCCCCAGCGGCTGGCAGCAACCTGTGGGCTTTTCGTCCTGCAAGGGAGGTCTTCATCCCAGGCTCCGACTGAGCTCAGAACGAAGTTCAGGCACTTAGGAGTTTCGCTTCATAATTTATTTAATTAAGGAAAACTCATGCGTAGGGGGTCATGTTTGTGTTCTAATAAACCCTCATGCCTTTCTTTTCCTTATTCTCTATAGACTTGGGTTAAACAGTGGCCCTCCTGGGAGGCTCTAGGGGTCTGACCCTTGCGCCAGTCTCCCCCTCGGGCCACGGGCTGTGGCGGAATCCTCTGGGCAGGTGGTGGTGGGGCCAGGACTCACTCTGCTAACTGTCGGATTTTTCTCCGAATTCTTGAAATTACCTTCCTGCCAACAAATGGTAGTTCAGGGGTCGGATCAGCCTAGTCCTAAAATAAAGGACAGATTTGCATCATACCGTTTGGCTGAGTGGGAAGCATGGGATCTGTTCCCTGCTCCCCGTCAAGGCCCTGTGGGCTCTGGGAGCTGCAAGTGGCCTGCCAGCCCGCCGCGCCTGGTTTGCATGCTGTGCTCGCTTCCCGTCAGCCTCCTGCTTGGGCTCCCCTCCTGGAGTTGGCAACTTGTCTTTAAAATGAAGTCCCTTCGCTGAGTGCTGCAGTCTGCTGCACACGGACGAGAGCGCTGTGAGCCACAGAGGCCCCAGAGTGAGGGGTCCAGTTTGGGGCATGATCACTCCTCCTGGGGCAGCCAGGCCTGGGGGCCACGCCCACCTGGGGGCCCGCGTGGTGTCCTGGCCACCCGGAACGGGGCCGCCTCCAGGACAGACGTCATGGAGGCGCTGGAGCACGCTTGCTTAGCAGCTGCTGCCCCCAGGGAGGGGCCCCCACGTTGCTGGGCCAGGCTGGCCTGTCCCTCTACTTCAGGGCACTGTGTGACCACCACGCTGGCAGAGGGGCCCGTGTGTAGGCCGGGGGGCAGGGGCCAGGGTGAGCGACCCCACCCCCTGAGATGGAGCCAGATGCTGCGCCGGCGATCTAGAGGACCCGCCTGGGAGGAGGCCGGTCCTCAATGACCTCTGCAGCGCCTTCATGACTCAACTGTGGTCTGGGGACAGACCGAACATGGCACAGCCACATGTTGAGAAATCCCTGCCGTGTGTGCGGGTAACACGATTTGTTAATATTCTGCTCGTCAATCACGGGCCTCATCACATCTCACTGTCCAGGTGGTACTGCTGGACACTCCAGCCTGGCGGGCCGGCTTGCTTTTGATTGAACTGGTTGATGTCTGACTTCTTACCTGAAGCCTCACCAGCGCTGGGAACAGTTGTTTGTTTTCTGAACGAGCAGCTTTGGTCAGAATGGTTTGGAGAGTTGGGCCACGGTGTTCTGTGCACGAGGCTGGGATGTCCACGTGGTGTGCACTGCCCTGTGGCCAGAAGGGGCTCTTGGTCCTGCCGGGTGCATCTGCTGGACGCCTTTGGGAAGAAGCACAGAGCCGTGCTTAGGCTCCCTTAGTAATGAGGATTCCGGCTGACACCACTGTCCAGTCAGTTTTGCCCTAAGGGTCAGACCCTCAAAGGGGCCCCGGGGCCTCCTGTGGGAGGGGCCCCTACCTGCTGCCCCGGCCCCTCTGTGTCCAGGGCCTCTACCAGCCCAGGCTGAGGTGGGTGTGTCCACACCTGTCCTGAGGGCTCCCAGCAGGGTGGGTGGGTCTTACAGGGCCTCAGCGGCCTGACCTGCAGCCCCCGGGCCAGCTGTTTCTCAGAAGTCTTGACCGTCTCTTCTGGATGTGCCTTTGCAGGGTTGTTAACTTCCTGGAGATTTTTACAAAGATGGTAATCTGATTCTGACCATGGTTTTTGTGTTGAAGTGTCGATGAGACTGCGGGTGTTGGTGTGAGGACGTTGAGGGCAGCTTCGCCTGGCAGCCCCAGGAGGGTCCGTCCATCCCCCTCAGGAGTGTGGGGGTGGGTGGGGGTGGGGACCACAGGGCTGGTGGGGGGATGGTGTCTGCAGATCCGCTTACCCACCCCACCCCTGCCTCCTCCCCCCACCCTGGAACTTCGATTCCCTCAGCTGCAGTTTCCCACTCTCGTCCCGCTTAGCCTCGCTCCGGGGCGTTTAGATTCCAGCAGCGATTCCAGCAGCGACTCTGAGCATCTGGACGCCTTCTCCCCGAAAGATAGGCTGCCTGCGAGACCCGGGGGGTGGGGCGGGCCTGCGTGCTCTCCCGGCCTGCCCTGTTGGGGGGCAGCTGAGAACAGTGTCTTATGGGACGGTATTTCAGAGTGTAAAAGCCGAAGGTCCTCTCTAGCAAGGGTGGAAGGGCCTGGATTACCAGAGGGTGGTCGCATGCTCCTTTTGAAATAAGAATGGAAATAGATCTCCCCTGATTTGGGAAGCTGGACCTTTTGTTGTTGGTAAATCCGTGGTGTTTGAGCCTGCACTTCGAGGCCCCTGAGCTCTAGGGTCTGTCCAGGCAGGTTCAGAAGCCTGGAGGCTGGATGAAGCATCTCTGGGCCGGTGCTCTGGGCCGGGGAGGTGGTGTAGGGTTTCCTCAAGTGGCTCCATTATTCAGAGACCTTGGGAGACTCGACTCCAGGCTGCGGTCATGAGGAACCAGCAGTTATGAACCGTCTGTTCAAATCGGAAATCCAGGCGTGTGGTTTGCTGCTAAAAATGACTAATTACACTAGTAATGATTTTTTATACATATTTTACTGAGGTTATAATTAACGTGTAAAGAGCTAAATTATGGCTGTACGTCGATACTCTCTGCTTCTCTTTCTTTTGAAAGGATTCCTGGGCCCCGAGTCACTGTCAAGAGGCTGCGTGAGAGGCCCCAGAGTCTGTGTGCTCGCCTCAGTGCTTTCTTTGTCTCTGGTGATCAGTCTGTTACGAGGTCCTTAAACGTCCTGGTCCCAGGGTCTGACACCCTGGGTCTAAACCCTGTCCATCTGTTCATTGAACAAATCAGCGCCATTTGGACTGGAAACAGGAGTGGGGACCACAGGGCGCACTGGGGTGGCTCTGACACCCCCACCCTGAAACCCGTGGTTTTCTCTGGTGGAAGATATGGATGATCAATGTTATGGAGGGGAGATAAAGTGGGGGAGGGTGACATGTGTGTCAGGCTTGGGGGTTAGGATTGGGATAGGGTGGTTGAGGGAGGCAGTGTTTGAGTAGAAGCAGAAAAAAGGGGCCCCACGTGTGGCTCTTCAGGAAGGAGTGTGGGCAGACGGAAGCCCCATTGGGTGCGTGACTGAGCGTGAGGCCACGGCTGGAGTGGAGAGAGAGGGGCCAGAGGGGCGGAGGCCCTGAGGGCAAGGCCAGGGTGGGCAAGCAGCGGGGTCGTCTCAGTGGCCTTTGGGGTCGGGGGTCGGGGGTGGGGGGCCCCCACACCCCCGGTCCAGACCCTCACCATCTCCCTCTTCCCTCCAGAGCACTACGGCTACGCCACCCCCGGCCTGGGTGCAGGCCTGCCCCTCTCTGCGGCTCACCCCTCGCTGCCTGCTCCATGCCATGACCTGCAGAGCTCAGCCGCGGGCGTCTCCACCGTGGGCTATGGCGGGGCAGTGGACAGCGGGCCCTCCGGCTACTTCCTGTCATCGGGCGGCATCCGGCCCAACGGGGCACCGGCCCTGGAGAGCCCGCGCATCGAGATCACCTCCTACCTGGGGCTGCACCACAACAGCAGCCAGTTCCTGCATGAGGTGGACGTAGAGGACGTCCTGCCCAAGCGGTCCCCGTCCACGGCCACGCTGAACCTGCCCAGCCTGGAGGCGTACCGCGACCCCTCCTGCCTGAGCCCCGCCAGCAGCCTGTCCTCCCGAAGCTGCAACTCTGAGGCCTCGTCCTACGAGTCCAGCTTCTCGTACCCGTATGCGTCCCCGCAGACGTCCCCCTGGCAGTCCCCCTGCGTGTCCCCCAAGACCACAGACCCCGAGGAGGGCTTCGCCCGCGGCCTGGGGGCCTGCGGCCTGCTCGGGTCCCCGCGGCACTCGCCCTCCACCTCCCCCCGCACCAGCGTCACCGAGGAGAGCTGGCTGGGGGCCCGCACGTCCAGGCCCTCGTCCCCCTGCAACAAGCGCAAGTACGGGCTCAACGGCCGGCAGCTGTCCTGCTCCCCGCACCCCTCGCCCACGCCGTCCCCGCAGGGCTCGCCGCGGGTCAGCGTCACAGATGACACGTGGCTGGGCAACACCACGCAGTACACCAGCTCGGCCATCGTGGCCGCCATCAACGCCCTGAGCACCGACGGCAGCCTGGACCTGGGCGACGGCGTCCCAGTCAAGGCCCGCAAGACCACGCTGGACCACTCGCCCGCGGTGGCACTCAAGGTGGAGCCGGCGGGCGAGGACCTGGGGACCACGCCGCCTGCGCCCGACTTCCAGCCCGAGGAGTTCGCGGCCTTCCAGCACATCCGCAAGGGTGCCTTCTGCGACCAGTACCTGTCCGTGCCGCAGCACCCGTACCCGTGGGCCCGGCCGCGGTCCCCCGCGTCCTACAGCAGGTGAGCAGTGGGCGGGCGGGGCTGCAGCCTCCCAGCATCCCTCTGCCGTCTCCAGCCTGTGTCTGTCCAAACCTTCCTCTCTCAGGACCTGGTCACGTTGGCTGAGGGCCAGAGACCTCGTCTTCACGCGTTCTGTCCTTCCTCAAGGCCGGTGTCCAGACAAGGCTATGTTCTCTGGGGTCGGGGGGGCCTTCGGGCACATTCTCTGCCGTCTTGGGGCTTACTAACACATGGGCTGGGTTTTTGTTTTGCTCCGTGTAAAGCCAGGCGCAGCTCCTGTCTGTGTTTTCGCCTCCCCTGCTCACACCTAATTGCTGTCACTGCACAGTCGGCGCAGATGGGGCCCTGCTCACAATTCCCTGGAGCAGCCCGCCCGCCCGCACCAGCCCCGCCGGCTTGGGAGCAACTCGGTGCCCCTCCCCAGAGACCACCGCCTGGCGGGAGCCCAAGCTCCTCCAAGCTTCTAGTTGTGTCTTGGGCTGTTGATTTTTCTTTTTAACGGCGTGGGGACTGCTGCTGCTGCTCCGTTGGGTCCCCTCACTCAGCCCGGTTTTGTATTTTTAACTAAACAGCTTTCCCAGCAGGTGGTCCACCACTGACCCCAGCAGAGTCCTTTCTGCCCCAGGACTCTGGTCAGGTGTCGGCCATGCGCACAGGCCCTCCCTGGAGGCCCGTGCTCTGCCGAGGGCTGTGGCTGCCTCCCAGGAAGAGGCTTCTGCCTGTGGGTTCAGTCTTCGAGGCTTGTTGCTGCTCCTGTTTGCTTCTGGAGGCAGGACTGCGTGTTGGCCTCGTGGCTTCCGGCCGTCCTGTCCAGACCTTGAGGAGAGTGAATCAGGGTGTTATTTGTTACAGAGCTTTCTGTGTTCTCTTCAGAACCCCCTTTTTTCTAAACTAAAGATGTAGTTAGAGCTGTAAGTGGACAGTTTAGTTCTCGGGGCCAAACCTTTACAGAAACTTGTAGCAAAAAAGCGATGTGAGGGGTAAGTTTCTAAAGCTGAACGCTTCCTTTCCGCCGGCATAGGTAGCAGTCAAGGGCAAAGGGGCAAGGGGGCCGTGATGGGTCTTGACAGGCTTCAGGGTGCATCCACATAGAGTTCAAAAAGCTGGCGTTTCCAAAGTTACTGTCAAAACAGATGTATCCTGGAACGTGGATTTCATTCATGAATGTGGGAGTTTAAAAAAATCTATTTGGAGACATTTTAAAATGTAAGAATTTTTATTCACGCTCTCTTTATAATTATTATTTAAATAGAAAAAGAATACATCAAAGCACCCTCCTCCAGTTTAGAACGAGGCTTCAGTGAACTCGCATGGCGATGTTGGCGTGAAGGTCCTAAGGGCTTGCAATGAGACCATGGGCCCATATCTCCAGGAGCCGCTGGGACTTAGCCCCACTGACGGGACGGTTTAAACAGCAGACGTTCCTTCCTCACAGTCTGGGGCTTAGAGCCCACAGTCCAGGCGTTTGGCCCCTTCTGCGGTCATTGGATGGGACCGCTTCAGGGGCTCGCCCTAACTTGATGGCCCCTGTAAAGACTGAGCCTGCAGGCATGGGGGTCTGCTGCTGTCCTGGAGTTAGGACTCCACTCTGGAGCCTCTAAGGGGAGCAGCTCAGCCTGTGACCTCAGGTGGACGGGGTGGCTTTCTCGAGCCCGGGTGGTGGGGTGCCCATGGGAATGTGCGTGGTTCTGGGGGTTGTCAGTGATGGAAAGCACCGGTGCTGTCCTGTCTCTGCTTGGGGGGCTGCTCCGTGGGCTGAGTGCCCTGCTCTATCTCCCAGTCCAGGCCCCCTCGGGTGGGGTCCCCCAGTACTCCTATGAGCTCGCGCCAGCAAGCCCAACACTTCCTCTTGGGCTTGAAATCAGCTTTTCCCACTGTTTTGGTTCCACATTAAAATATGTTTCCTGGTCCCTGGCAATGTTTTCCGTGTGATCCTGTCCACGGGTGCCAGGGGCCAGCTGGAGAAGGGAGAGGTCAGGCCGTTGCCCTGGGGGACGGTGACCACACTTCCTGCCCTTGGACACTGCCGTGCGTGCCCAGGGACTGGTGCAGGGAGGAGGCTGGCACCAGGTGTAAGCAGGTCTCAGGCTGCACGGCCGGGCGCCCGGTGCTGACAGGCTCCGAGGTCTGGGATGGGTAGTTTATCAGAACAGATCCATCACCGCCCCCATGGGAGCGGGCAGCCCCTCTGGGCACATCCACAACTATCCTGCCAGCGAGGGGAACTTTTTAATGAGATGTGTGTGGCGTGGGTCTCTTCCCGAGGAATGTGGGGTCCATGGGATCACTGCCCCCAGCACGCGCGGCCCTCTGTTCTGCGTGGAACCTCCCGACAGTCTCACGGGGTCAAAGATGATTCCCACTTCCTGCCACAGATAGGGTTGTGTTTGTGGAATCAACAGCGTTGTTGGACAGAAGTTTGTAGCTTTTAAAGAAGAATTTTGATGTAGAGTCTCGGAAAACAGTGCTCTGCTCCTGAAGCTTGAGAGACGCAGAGGAGTCACAAGTGACCCATCTGAAGGCTGTCTGTCCGATCACTTTAGCCAGGCCATGGGGGGCCTCTCCAGGGAGGACTCCCCGCTCCTGTCCTTGGATGAGAATAAGCAGGTCCGCCACGGCTCTGACAGCGACGCTGCCCCTGGCCGTGGCAGAGAGGGCAGAGATGGCCGTGGATTGACTCCCACTGGTGGCTTCCAGGGGCTGTCATTGTCCCAGAAGTGCTCAAGCATAAGCCTGGGTTGGTTCAAGGAAATTTTCTGGAGCTCCTGCCCTGGCAAGGGTGTCATCCTTACCCAGGGCCTGCTGCGTGCGCTCAGGAAGCTTGTTCTTCCTTTGGAATGGGCTTGTGGAGAGTCCTGACTTCTGACGTCTCAGTGCTGTCTCTGTGCCCGGCAGAATCTCTGGATGTGCCTTCAAGGGGCAGGGTTACATGAGGAAAGGACTGGAAGGAGCTGGTCTGGGAAGGCAGAGCGTTTTGAGACATGCCATTTCTGACAGCAGCAGCGTCGAGTTAAATCACTGCAGACGAAACTTTGTTTGTGATCTGAGCATTACTGACTTATCTCTTTGTTAGCCACGTCCCGAGGCTTGGGCGTCTTGGTTCCCGGACCAGCCCCGCGCCCCTGGCTGTGGAAGTGCGGGGTCGTAACCACTGGGCCCAGGAGAGCCCCCACTGCGGGGTCAGCTTTCTGAGGGGTGCGGGCATGTGATGACCCCACTGCTTGTTCTGGGTTCAGCGACCCAAGGGGCTGCGCCTCCCAGTCAGTGTGTTTCAGACAGGGTTTCTTCTAAGTTTTGGGTACAATTGATGATTTTAATGAGATCCATGACCTTTGTGCTGTGCCCAGGTCTTAGCTCCCAGAAGCCTGATGAGGCTACAGCTGATTGACTGCATCTTTAAGTTATCTGAATATTTCAGAGTTTACCCTAATTTGGAATAAGATTAAATAAAACTGTATGCTGGTAACAAATCTGACCACACATCATTCTGCTGGAATGGCTGCCCTGGCCCCAGCCGTCTGCACTCGGGTAGCTTGCATCGGGCCAGCCCACCTGAGGTCTTGGACGCATCGCTTCTGGGTTATTTTCCCTTTTCTCACCTGGCCGAGGAGCTCGTCATCTGGAGGTCACAAAAGGAAGCTCAGCAGGGACACCCCTGGTGGTCCTGTGGTTAAGACTTGGCATGTCCACTGCAGGGGCCGCAGGTTCAATCCCTGGTCCAGGAACTAAGATCCCACATGAAGCAGGGACAAGGAAGCCGCCGACAGTAAGCTTTAGAAAGAAGCCAGTGAGAGGAGTGGTCTCCATACGTCCCCCCCAGCGCTTACAGGACCGGGGCCCAGTGCCCAGGCCACTGTTCAGGCCCCGCTGGTAACAGGTAGAGCTGGACTCAGGCCATGATTGGCAGCCCCCTGCTGGGCCCCTGCTCCCAGGAATTGTGATGCATTTGCCTGCTAGGTGGAGGGCTCTGGTGGTGTCGAGGGCTGGGATCTCTTCTCTCTACAAAATCCATGTCCTGCTCCCAGGGTGTTGGTGGCTGCTCGGAGAGATGAGAGGCCGGCAGACCGAGGCCTCAGGAGGCCAGAGGCTGACCATGGCCTCAGCTGTGCAGAGGCATCTGCAAGTGAACTCGGTGGCCAGAGTTGGGCCTGGGCTGCGATTTCTGCAGATCATGCTTGCTCACTGCAGGAGTAGATAGTCTTAGAGGCCTAGCACCCGGGTCCCCATGGATCAGGTTCTCCTGGCTCCTCAGAGTCCACCGTGGACCCTGGACACAGCACTGTAAGTGCTGACTTCCAGCGGGTAGCCTTGAGGGTTCAGCTGAGATCTGCAGGTTTGTGGCAGAGGCTTATCTGCACCTTTTGGTCTTTCCTCGAGATGCAGGTAGAGGATGTGGGCCTGATTGCTCTTTTTTTTTTTTTTTCAAAGATTGATTTATTTTGTGTTTTGGCTCTGCTGGACTTTTGTTCCTGTGCGCGGGCTTTCTCTACTTGTGGCGAGCGGGGTCTCCTGTCTCATTGGGCTCTTGGGCTTCTCATTGCACTGGCTTCTCTTGTTGCAGAGCAAGGCTCAAGACGCACAGGCGCAGTAGTTGTGGTGCACGGGCTTAAGTGCTCCGTGGCACGTGGGATCTTCTTGGACCAGGGATCGAGCCTATGTCTCCTGCGTTGCACAGTGGATTCTGTATCACTGGACCACCAGGGAAGCCCCCTTTATTTGATGTTATCCTATGAATGAGTCCCTTGGACTGCAAGAAGATCCAACCAGTCCATTCTGAGGGAGATCAATCCTGGAATTTCTTTAGAAGGAATGATGCTAAAGCTGAAACTCCAGTATTTTGGCCACCTCATGCGAAGAGCTGACTCATTGGAGAAGACTCTGATGCTGGGAGGGATTGAGGGCAGGAGGAGAAGGGGACGACAGAGGATGAGATGGCTGGATGGCATCACTGACTTGATGGGTGTGAGTCTGGGTGATCTCCGGGAGCTGGTGATGGACAGGGAGGCCTGGCGTGCTGCGGTTCATGGGGTCGCAAAGAGTCGGACACGACTGAGCGACTGATCTGATCTGATCTGATCTGATCTATGAATGTCTGGTATTATTAGCTGTGAAAAGGAGAACGAGGATCTCAAGGACTTCTGCATTCCTGGAGAGGATCAGTTTGAGTCTTTGTGGCTTTATACACTGATTTTCAAGTTGAGCCTTGAGATCCGTGCTGGTTGATTTTGTGGATAATCTAAGTGCTCAAAGAGTTTTGCTTTTGAGACTGGACAGCTCCTGGCCTGTTCTTGTTCTGACCTGGCTGGCTGTGGCATGCGTGTGGGGCTAGGCTGCACTCGGGGGTCTCCAGTCTTGAGTTTCCCAAACTGGTAGGAGCCTGACTGGGAGGAAGTGTCCAGTGACAGCATGCACCAGTGACCACAGAAAACAGAACTCTTTCTGTCCAGACATTTTCCTCTGAAGAGAGTGCGGGGGACTCGTCGGGGCCTCAGGCACCTGCAGTGTACCTGGGTTAGGCAGCCAGGGAGACACGGGGCCCGTCCAGCAGAGGGTGGAAACTTAGTCACATTTAAGACGAGGCCTTCTGTGGATATTAACGGGCCTTCATTGACAACTGTTTTTTGGGTTTATGAGCAAAAATGTATGTGTTGTGATGGGATTTGCTTTTTGAATAAATGCTTCTAAAATAACCTCCTGGAAGCTGGGGCTTCACACCCAGCCTTGAGCTGGTTTTTGGTGAAGAAAGTAACCGCCCAGAGGCTTTGCGTCCAGGTCGGTTAGTGGGCTGAGTGCCCAGCAGGCACCCCACCCTGCCACGGGCACACGGAAGCGCTGGTTAGTGCTGCGCCTTGCCCCAGCGAGCTCAGCCATAGTGCACTTGTCACTCTGGCCACGCTGTTTCCATGGCCCGTCGAGGTGGACAGCCCTGCTCAGGCTGTGCGGAGGTTTAAGCAGCCGTTGGCAGGGCAGCCAGAAGCATCGGGATGCAAGCCTGTGGGGCAGGGCCTGAGAGGCCCACGTGAGATAGGCCTAGGTTCTTTAGGGGTGGGCGGGGGTGCGGTGCAGAGGAAGGATGACGGGGTTTTCCAGAAAGCTGGAAGAAAGTCCCTGCACCTCGGAATTCTCCACACTCTGGTTGGTGGAGCCCCTGAAAGCAACAGAGTTTTGTGAAATCCCTAAACCCGAGCTGGTGTCCTCGCTGTTCTTGCTCTGAAAGTTCCAGGTCTGTGACTGGACTCAGGTTTCTGAGCAGGCCTGGGCCTTGCAGAAGGAGGATGAGGGAGGATGAGCAGGTGGCCTCCGCCCGCCAGCACCCCCCAGGGGCTCAACCTCATCTGAGCCTCCCTCCCAAGGGCAAAGGGACACATCGGGGACTCTGGGGACCAAGCTGGCGCTCAGGAGGGGTCCGGGCCAGTGTGACCTGGGCAGAGCCTCCTGGGGGAGCTTAGGCCTTAGGACAGGTGGCTGGCCGCAGAATCTCAGGGTCGGGGTGCTCTGTGTGTGGCACCCCGAGGACAGGCAGGGGATACGTGGGTCATTGGCCCCCTTGTACATTACTACCCAGCTCTGCCCCTCGCCCCCCCATCCACCCACCGATACCCCAGTAAAAGCACTTCTCCAGCCTCCTTGAGGCCGCCAGCCCCCTCGGCCGGTTCTGTCCCTAAGTCCCCTCAGTGCAGAGGAGGCCGTCCCGACAGTCAGGGGTGACAGCCCACAGTCCTGAGACCCAGATGAGAGCTCCTGTCTGAACGGCCCCCACTGCATCCCTTCCAGGCCCATCAGAAGAGCCCGGCCAGCTCTAGACTCGGGCCTTCCCCTGGTTGACCCCCAGCTCCTCCCTAAGGGCAGTTCCCTGGGCCCCGAGAACCAGTGAGGGTCACCACAGAGAGATCAGCCTTGCCCGGCAGCCCTCCAGGAAGGTGACCTCTCAGTGGGAGCAGCTTTCTTGACTGGACTCTGCCGGGGGCGGGCGATGGGTTGGGCCTCCGGCGAGGTGTGTGGTCCCGGCCCAGCCTCGGCCCAGAGCGCTCTGGGAGCCCAAAGACTCTGCTTCATTAAATAGCTGGGAACTGAGCCCGTGACCTTTTTTAAAATTAAAGGGAAAAAGTCAAATCAAAGCCAGTAAGTCAAGCAGCCCTTCCCTTGGCTGCGACCCTGGGAAAGCGCGTTTCTTTCAAGCTTGGGGTGACGGCCTTCCCCTGTAGGTCCGGTCCCCTTCGGGTAGATTTGCACCCTGCCAAGTTCAGAGTTTGTATCTTCAGCTCTTTTAGAAACAGCTGAGTTCTAAAACCTTTGCAGTTTTCTTCTAAGTGATAGGTCCATATGGGCTTTAGCTCTCAAAAATTCAACATTGAAAGCACTCTACCCAAACCATCTGCTTGGAATAGCAGCCCCCCCCCCACCAACCCCAGGTGTCTACAGGAAGGAGAATTGCACGGCACAGGGCTCCCTGAGGCTCGTCTATGGCCCCTGGCGTGGGGCACATGGACAGCCGTTCAGTGGGAGCTGTTCTCAGTCGTGAGTGGACATGGCCTTTCTGTGGGAGGAGGTTCGGGGGGCCCAGGCTCAGGTGAAGCCGGATGAAGGAATAGTGAACGAGCTCACGGGGTGAGAGCAGAAAGATGGAAAAGCGGGTGGCTTGGGGGGTTTACAGCTAAGAGTATTCTCTGTGGCACATTTTTTAATGTCAGTAAACCAAAAGGAACATGAGTGCCTGCCGGTTCCGGCCTGGAAGATCACCGTGGAAACTCGAGTGTGTGTTTCTTAGATTTACTCTTTCAGTTTGTGTCACAGAAAAACAACCCTGTGCAGCGTCGGAGCCTCCTCACGGTGCCCACACCCACCCCTAACAGATGGAGGAACTCGCAGTCCACCCGCCTGCCCCCACCCACTCCCCCCTTGTGTGACCTTTCCAGTGATGTTCAGTGTGCGTCTTCCAGAGACGGGGCTCAGGTTTAGACACGAATTGTGGCACCAGTCGACATCACACTAGACACTAATGTGTGATTTAAATTATCCCTTGGTGTAACCCAGCGAGGGTTCAGACCCCCTGACCCGTGGTTTCCCCGAGGCTGTCGGAGTCCAGCTCCACGCCTCCTGGTCTGCTCAGGTACATGAACTGTTGTTTCCCCCGTGCTCAGCTGGAGGGGCTTGGCAGTTGCAGTCCTGGGCCTGGAGTCCCCTCGTTGCCTGTAGGCAGATGCGTATCAGATATCAGGGGACACTTGGAAGCCCAGACACTTTGGTGGATGTTACCACTGGGGGTTCAGGTGCTTATGTGTATGTCACCACCTCTGGGGTGCCCGTTAGTGTTGCAAGAAGACGCTTCCTCGAGTGGCCCAGATTACAGCCAGCAGGCCCTGTGCAGGGGCCAGACCCCCAGGAGGCATCAGGAGCCCCGAGGGTTCGTGCTCTGTGATGGAGGCTGTGGGTCTGTGCCAGGTATATGACCAGCAAGGCTGCCAGGGTCTCACACTGGATGTTCACCTCTCTGGTATCGACAGTGGTGGTGGTTTAGTCACTCAATCCTGTCTGACTCTTGTGACCCCATGGATTGTAGCCCGCCAGGCTCCTCTGCCCATGGAATTCTCCAGGCAAGAATCAGAGTGGGTTGCCATGCCCTTCTCCAGGGGATCTTCCTGACCCAGGGATGGAACCCAGGTCTCCTGCATCACAGGTGAATTCTTTATCTGAGCCACTTTTCTATCTGTATAAAAGGTAGAAGCCCTTTTCTATCTGTATAAAAAGGCAAAAAGATATGAGGGATATATCAACAAAATAAAATAGATGTGATACTCTGGCTTTTTTTTAAAGAGGATGAGGTGGTTGGATGGCATCACTGATTCAGTGGACATGAACTTGGGCAAAATCTGGGAGATGGTGAGGGACGGAGGCCTGGCGTGCTGCAGTCCATGGGGTCTCAGAGTCAGACACAACTTGACAACTGAACAAAACAACATCCCTTTTATACGGAAATACTTAGAGACGCGCACCCAGTTGTGGAGGTAGTCTGTCTGGTTGATCGTAAGTCACGCTTCTGTGTATGTGGAGAACATAAGACAGCTCCTCTTTGCCGGGTCAGTTGGGTCAGCTGGGTGTCAGATGTGAGTTTAACCGAGTGTGATTTTTTAAGAAATCAGGTCAGGCTGGAGGTGAGTTTGATGTCATCCGTTGTGCTCAGCAGGCGGGGCTGAGGCACAAGAGAACCTCCAGGCGTTTGGGGTCCCATGGGGGCTCCGCTCCACGTCAGGGATACCCGAGGAAGGTCCTCTGGCGGCAGGGCCGCGAGGGGTTGGGATGGCGCAGCAGGCACGTCTCGGGAGGTTTCTTCCAGGCTGAGGCCTTGTCCTTGAATCAGAGGTACATTTACATTTTTGTGGCGCTGCCAGATTCATGGAGAAGGCAGTGGCACCCCACTCCAGTACTCTTGCCTGGAAAATCCCATGGATGGAGGAGCCTGGTGGGCTGCAGTCCATGGGGTCGCTAAGAGTCGGACACGACTGAGCGACTTCACTTTCACCTTTTCGCTTTCATGCATTGGAGAAGGAAATGGCAACCCACTCCACTGTTCTTGCCTAGAGAATCCCAGGGGCAGGAGATCCTGGTGGGCTGACGTCTATGGGGTCACGCGGAGTCGGACACGACTGAAGTGACTTAGCAGCAGCCAGATTCATGCTGAAAATTTCCAACCTCAAACAATAATTTTAATTGTCTGTATGTGACAGTATTTATTTTGTGAGCCATTCTAACTTTAAACTGCGCACAGCCGTGTTGCTGTCTGTGTCAGTGACTCAGGAGCAAGTTACTCCCCAAGCCTGTTTTCGGCCGTACTCCAGTGCTGAGTGGCTCCGGGGCCTTGCCCTCTGTGGACAGTGAGGAGTGGACCTTTCAATCCTCCTCCACTTCTCTGTCTGTCTCTCAGTCTCTTTCTGTTTTAATTCCCTGGGAGTCAGATGAACCTAACTTCTACTTGTTTTTCATCTGTTTCTCTTCTGTTTACAGCGAAGGACAGTCTTTTCACCTAGACGGACAGTATGTATAAGGGAACAGATTAGTACACTGGATGTTTTGAACAGAGACATGGTCCCCTCATGTGGGCCTGGTACTACTGCCCTGGGGGACCGGAGGTTCTGTGGCCCGATCTTTCCCCGCTCCTCTTGCAAACCTTCCTGCTACTCCCTTGGTTCTGCGGGTCTTGGCTGTTGTGGATCATGGACACAGGGCTGGGCGAGGTTGCTGCAAACCCATTGCCTTATCAGGCGCCCCCCATTTGTCAGGTCTGCTCACAGCTGGTTTGTGGGCAGAGGAAATGGGAACCAGCCTGCCCACTTCTTGGGTCAGACTGATAGAGCTGTGATTTTTAAAAGATCTATCTTATTGGAGAGGTTAAATAATTTTTAGGCCTTTCATGAGGGAAGGAAAATACTTAGGTTCAAGTGTGGAAGAGGTTTCCATTGTATTCAGGAACCTCGTCGTGAAGAGCTGAGAGGGTCTGGGTGTCCGTCACAATTAGCTGGCCATCGGCTCTGCAGCTTTAACTGCTGCTCATGTGAGGACAGTGACCTCACTGATGGGAGTTTCAGACCTAGCCGGAAGGACATGCCGCCCATCTGTCTCAGGCCAGGTCCGTGGGTGCGGGAAGCCGTCCATGCCTCTAACGCTCCATGTGTCTGTTTCAGCCCGTCCCTGCCAGCTCTCGACTGGCAGCTGCCGTCACACTCAGGACCCTACGAGCTGAGGATCGAGGTGCAGCCCAAGTCCCACCACCGCGCCCACTACGAGACGGAGGGCAGCCGCGGGGCCGTGAAGGCGTCAGCTGGGGGCCACCCCAGCGTGCAGGTACCGCTCTGCTCCAACCAAGCCCAGCCCTGCTCAGGGAGGCGCCAGTTCAGCCCAGAGGCCACTCTGCGGCGACAGCCAACAGCTCTTTCTGTGTTCTTAAAAAAATCTTCACCTCCCAGCCAGTTTAGCTGAATATTTTATACCCAGTCGAGTCCCAGTCTGCTCGATACAGACAGGCAGGTTGAGGGTGCGCTGCCTGCAGCCCCTGTATGGCTGTAATGCTGGGGAGGAGGCTTCTCTTCAGCGAGCTGTTGCGGGGGCGGGGGGCGGGGCGATACCCCGGAGACCGTGGGGTGACCACTGTAGGCCTGGGAGTGTTGGGAGGGCTCCCTGGATAGTGGTGTTGGGGTGACCAGCCTGGACCTGGGGGAGCTAGGAGGACCCGCTGGATGGTGTTGCTGGAAAGTGTTTGTTCACCAAGGAGGGCTTGGTGAAATGGCTCTAGCTTTTGCTTGTGACTCCTGGTGGGGGCTACAGTGACCTGGGCACAGCCAGGCAGCTGCTTTGTCCAGAGGGACGCTGCCCCGTACCCTCGTGGGCCCCTGAGCATGCCTGACTCAGAAGGGACGGGCGAGAGAAGCCAAGGAGAGACAGCGTGCCCAAGGAGGTGCCCTGTGGCCAGTGGGCAGCGTGGGCTGGGGCTGCCACCTAGACTAGGCTCTTAACAGAATAGACCTTGGGGCTGTGTCACTTCAAGGTGTCCTGGAGTAGTAAGATCTTAAAGAGAATAAAAATAGCTCTGAAATAAGAGTGCTCCATTTTCCAGGACCTTTCTGTATCTGTAAGATGAACATCCGGGGCTGGTTGAGCTGCAGAGAAGCTTCTGCTCAGAATCCCCCTCGGTCTCTCATCTGGCTGTGTGGCCCTTCGTCCCTGATTCCTGCCTCGGGCGCTGCACAGCCAGACCACATGCTGGGCACCTCGAACCGTGCCTGAGCACAGGTGGAGGCCTTCCGCCCTGGGGAGAGTCAGAACCCAGTCTGAGGGCCCTCTGCCTGCCCCCAGCCCCGTGGGAACAGAGCCCCTCTGCCCGCCCCCTGCTTGGAACCATCCCTCAGCCCCCAGGCGTCCCTTCCCCTGCCCACATTCCCGCCTCCCAGGGCTGCTCCCCAGACGTAGCCATGGTCTCTGTCCCCGAGCAGCCATCAGTAGAGCCTCAGCCGAGGTTACCTTGGGCCACGTTCAGATTCGTCCCAAGCTAGGTCTGTCTGCACGGGTTCCGCTCTGGTTTGGAGTTTTCAGAGGCTGATTCTAAAGACTCTGCTTTCCTCTCTGAAGCCTGGGACCCTTGGAGGCAGTGGTTCCCAAAGTGTGGTCCCCTACCTGCAGGGTCGTCCTTGCCACGCCCCTTCAAGATGGGCGTTGTCTGGTCTGCCCACCCCACTGGGCTCGGAGCTGGGCCCTGGGTCCGACATTGGGGTGCTGGCTGGGACCCGCCACTTGTCAGCTGGGAATGGAGGAGCGGGCACCTGCCAAAGGATGTCAGGGCCAGGGCAGCGTGCAGGGGGAGGCCGGGAGTGGGGTGGGCTCTGGGCACCGCTCCCCTGCACACACCCTGGGGGGCCAGCTTGCTTGGCTGCAGGCCAGCATGCTGAGCTGGTGCCCAGGCCTCACCTGCCTTGCCACCGTTTTCCAGCCCCGGAGATAAACCTGAGCTCCCAGGTGGGCTGTCCTTGTGGACGGCAGCATTCAGTCACATGTGTGACACCACCCGCCGGGCCCTGCACTGTGACCTGTGACAGTCCTACCGGACACACATTTGCCATCTTGTCCCCAAGAGCGGCAGGCCTCGAAGTCCCCCCACCCCCGTCTACACCCCCACCGTGACCCGAGCTCCCAGCCCTGTCATTTAGGGAATGGTGCAGGCCGGAAGGGGAGGCAGCAGGCACTCCTTGTTTGTATTCTACTCCATTTAGATAAATAAAAATAAAGCTGGCGAGGGCGGGAGGATGTAGGGACAAGTGGCCGTCCACCAACGCAGCAATCAGGTCCTGGAGTCTGCGGGATGATGTTGGGGCGATGTTCACAGCCACGCGCTCGTTGCCAATCAATACCCACTTGGTTGGTGGCTTGACTTAGAAGCACAGCAGGGGCCCCATCAGTGCCCAGGCCGTGGCCTTTTAGGTCCTCCCGGGCGGAGGCAGGTCGGCAGTGCCTGCACTTAGCCCAGTGGCATAAACATAGTGTTTATGGCCCCTCCTGCTCCGGCTTCCACTGGAAGAAAGTGCATCGCTGAATGGAAAAGACGTTACATTACAGAGGCGAGGAAATAGCTGTTAAGTACAGAGAAATGAAAATAAAGCAGCGGAGAAGTAACAGCCAAATGCCCCCTCCCTTGTATGTTCTGCCGGCCAGGGGTGCTGTCCTGTAGGGCAGGGAGCCTCGTGCGGACTGGGCGCTGCTGAGACGCCAGGTGCATGGCTGTGGCCCCGAGCGAGGGTGTCCGCGTCCTCGGCATGCTGGCCACGGTCCTGGGGATGTGCCCCCCACCCCCAGCCAGGGCCCCACGTTCCCATCCCCCCTGGGCAAGTGTCTGGGGCACAAATGCTATTACCCTCTCAGTGCAGAACAGAGCTGAGATGTTCTGGAGGAATTCTGGAACTTGAAACAGCGTTCGAAGTATCTTAAGCACGAAAGTGTTAGTCGCTCAGTCATGCCTGACTCTTTGTGACCCCATGGACTGTAGCCCAGCCTGCTCTGTCCGTGGGATTCTTCAGGCAAGAGTACTAGTTCTTCCCGACCCAGGGATCCAACTCGGGTCTCCTGCATTTAAGGTGGATTCTTTACCATCTGAGCCACAGGAAAGCCCCACCCAAACATGAATACCCCAAAATGACTCAAGTTCAGTGTGGGTGGAACGGGGGTGGCTGGTTCTGGGTGTAAACGGTGAGGCCCCTCCTGCACCGTGCAGCCTAGAGAGAGAGAGAAAGGAAAGCCAGCCCCACAGAAACGTCAGCCTCACCCGCTGTCTCTCCCACGAGGGCGAGTCCTCTGATCTCGAGGCAAAGAGGAGCTACGTGCAGGGCTGAGGCAGCAGGTAGGAAGAGGGGCTTTTAGGGTTTGTTTTCTTTTTCAGTTAGTGGACCACAAATTGGGTAAAAATAGAATTTGTAGATAATTATAAAACAAATGAAAATAGAAAACTCTCTCCGTTGCTGTGAAAGCCGGGTAACCACAAAGTTTTATTCTGCGCTGAGTTATTTTAGCACATCCTCCGACACAGCGGCTCCTCCCACTAGGGCGTCGCAGCCTCAGCCAGGCCGATCCACACGTTGGGGGACCGGCCGCTCCCCTGGGCCCTTCTGCGGTCAACTGGTCAGAGGGAAGCCAGGCTCTTTTCCCAGAGCATCCAGGCTGTCAGTCAGACCTGCTGTCACGCAGAGCAGGGAGGAGGCCAGCGCACGTAAAGGCTGGACAGGGGCTTTCTCGCCCGCTTAGGACACCTAGCTCATGGGGGCTGAGTGTGCGTCCCCGTGCTTGTTACGAAGTCAGAGGCCGTGACCATGTGCAGGACGTAGGCCACTCTGTGCCAAGATGTGGGGCGAGCTGCCCCCTGTGGCCCCTCTCCTAAATTTAGGAGACATGGCAAAACACAGAACCTTTCTAGGCAGAAGTCAGAATGTAATTTTAGATTAGGAAAGGACTTCGTGTTTAGGGGGCCTTGCCCCCCATTTTCATTTGGGGACACGGATGCGTGTGGGGCTTGGCCAGCGTCGCTCGGAGACTTGGGGGAGTGTTTCAGACCGTTCACTGCCCTGACTCTCCAGAGGCCCCCACAGCCCTGGAGAGCTTGTCTGGCTGCTCTGGCAGCCCCTTGGGGCGCTGGCTCCTCAGGCAGGACCCCTGGCCACCAGCTGGAAGGCCCCTTTGGGTGCTGGCTCCTCTTCCCCTGGGCCTGGAGCTGGATGGGCTCCAGCCGGCCTCAGCGAGGCCCACTGGCAGGTTTGGTGTGACGACACAGCCAGGGCAACAGGACCCCAGGTCTGGGCGGCCTTTGTTGTGATGGGAACAGTGAGGAGGGGCTGTGGGCTTCCCTGAACTTTATAGTCTTGCCTTTTCTTCTGTCAACAGTTCAGACACACTCACGCAAACAGTGCTCCCCACTTCTGGCCTCTCGGCCGACGTCCAGGCCACGGCGTCCGTCTTGCCTGCCCTCTGCACTGCCTCCCTGACACATCGGCCCAGTCCTGGGAGTAGACGACCTTGCTGGGAAGGTCCCCGGTTCCAGCTGCCCCATGGGGCTAGGGAGAGACCTGGGGGGGGTCACCACTGACTTCTGACCCAGGGGTCAGAGGACGATGCTTCGTTTACCCAGTTACCAAAATAGCCCAAGGGATAGCATCTAGCCCCACCGACGGCCAGGCCTCAGTGAATAATTAATAGGTCATGGAAACGTGAGACTCAGTGGGGCCTGTCAATTCCTGAACAGCGCTTTAGTTTGTAACTTGTGTCCTTGTCCCTATGAATGACCCGTGTAGCCCCTGTGTGGCCAGGTGAGCAGACGGGAGGCCCTGGCGGGGCCTGGGAGGCTGGGCTGCCCCGGGGGGAGGATCCTGGCCTCGCCTCATGCCCCGAGCGGCCCTCGTGCTCCTTAGGATGGCCAGCTTCTGGGCTCAAGTTTGCTCCTGAGGACCATGACAGCTGACACCAAGGAAGGAACACGCCAGGAAACAGTCATTTTTTTCCCCACATCATTAAAATCAGCGTGTCATGTGATCATCACTTTTCATTTCACATGGCACCCCTTCCCGGCACCACCCCCTGCCCCAGGTACTAAAGCATCAGCATTTCAAGTGATGGGCTTCTGGGAGTGTCTGAGTACTGCAGCTAGACAGCAACACTTCCTTCATCTGATGTTCTGACGTGTTTTGTTTTACTCTGAGCTTCACTCCATTTTTTTTCTTATTTGTTCTAAGTGGGCATCTTTTTCTACTCTGGAGATAGGATTGTTTAACCTGAAACCAGAGTTTTCACAAAAGCCAGAGAACCGACGCTAGTGGAAGAAATTCCGTTGGACAGCAAACCTCCTCGGGCCCAGTGGGGAACTGAGGATCAGACCACCCGATGCAGCAGCCAGGCTCCCCTCCGCCCTGGGGGCCCAGACGCCACTTGGACCCCGGTCTGACCCAGCCGCCCTGCAGCGAAACCCCACCAAGCTGCCCTTGCAGTGAATCAGTCTTTCATGGGGCCGCAGGGCTGGGGTGCCTGCCCTCCACTCTTCCTGCAGCTCCCAGGCAGGTGGCGTTTCCCTCCTGCCCTTCTTTCTCGGCCACGTGCACAGTCAGTCCTGGATGGTTTCCCTCTTCGCAGACACACCTGTGCCATGGGAGCTACTGCCGTCGGGCGGCCTCTGTTCCCACGACGTGGCGGGCTCTGCAGAAGCTCTGGGCCCCGTTCAGCCCCTACAACACATGGTTAGTGTCTGTGCTGAGCAGGGGATTGCCATTTGTACTCCTCCCGAAGCAAAGAGGTGCCCACGCTTACGAGGTCACACAGCATCAGCACGAGAGTGCATGAGGTAGCCAGTGAGAACAACATAAATGATGGCTGGGATTTGTGGCCGCTGCTGACGCCGCAGACACTGAGCAGCGCCCGGGGAACAGTGACGCCCCCGGCCCCGGCCAGACCCCACGTCAGGTGCTCCCGGCACTCCCCCTCCTCCTGCTGTGCTGTGCTCACGGTCTTGTCTTTGTGGGGGGCTCCAGGTGGGAAGGCGCTCGCCCCCGAGCGCTGCCCCTGCCCTGCGTGCAGCCGGGCAGTCAGGAGCACCCCGTCCACACACTCCAGGTGGGGCAGCATGGTCTTCACTGAGCTGGGCCCTCTGTCTCCTCTCCTTCGAGAGCCACTGGGCTCTGGGCTGCGGGACAGGCATCTACTCTGCGTCGACTCAGGTGGCTAGCCCCACCCTATGTAGGCCGGGCCCCACCCAGCAGGACCGGCAGTCCTGCCCTGGCTGCTGTGCGGCAGCCATCCCCTCCACGGCACCTGGTGCCAGGGCTGGGGCTGGCCCGGCAGCAGGCCAGTGACGGGCGTGTGGGCATCTGGCGGGCAGTGCCCTTGGCCTCTCGGCGCTTCTGTTGGCCCTCTTGCCTGGCCCAACCCACAGCGCCTCTGGGTCACTGGTGACAGACCCACAGTCCAGGCTCGGCCTCCAGAGTCACACCTCTGCCCACCTGAACCCCCGGGCAGTGGCCGCTGCCCCATCCATCCTGCAACATTCACAGCGAGTTCAGAGAGGTTGTCCTGAGGAACGCGGGCTTGGGTCAGAGTGTCGGCCCCGCCCACCCAAGGTCTGGTCTGCAGGGAGCTAACCTCAGGCTGGGCGTCCTTCCTCCCACCCTCCCAGGCCGTGGAGGATGCGAGACACCCTGGGGGGAAGCCCTCTTGCGGGTTTGAAGGCCGAAAGCTCACAGGGCAGTCTCTTAAGTTAATCCAGTACTGGGAAAATTTCTATTAAAAAAAGTGGAACCAGCTTGTGAACTGGAGTTTTTCTTCCTGCAGAGCTTCTTTGGGTATTGCGTGAAGATGCAAATTTTACATCTGGGTTAAACGCATAATTTCCCTTTAAATTGCCTGCTTGACTGTGTACAAGGATCCCTGCTCGGTATATATTCGTACCAACTGGAAACTTAGTTGAAAGTAATTTCACTCAATTAACTAGTCCTTTGTTTGACGATGCTGCTGCCACTGTGTGTGCTGTGGGAATTTCAGCGTCCGGTAAATTTGGCCTCAATCATTCCTCACCTGTCATCCTGCCGTGTAAGTGCTGAGCTGAGCGCAGCAGCTAAAAACAAACATCTCTGTGTGTAGAAAACTCACTAGCTCTCGTACCTTGAAAATGGAATAATACATCCAGTTTAGTTTAGGTTGAAGCAAAGAGAGGTCATTGCTATGACAGGTAATTTTATAAATATTATTTTGACAGATACTATAAGGTGCCAGGGGCAGAAAACCCATGCAGTGGAACATGTAAAGTATTTAAATGACTTGTCTTAAAATGAACTTCGTGTTTTAAATAATAGATGTTTACCTCCCAGGTTAAGCCTTAAATATTCCCATTTTCACTGAAATGGCATGTTTTTAAAAAGGCAGCGTTGGACCCACAATGCACTGCCTGCCGGCAGAGCCAGGCCCCACAGTGAGTCCTGTGGGATTCGAAGTTGTCATTGTCAGATCGTCTGACCCCGGCCAGACCACGTGCTTCCCTGGGGCCCCTCCTGACACAAGGAGCATGCCATGGCCACACATGAGCAAGTCTTGGTCAAAGCCTCACCTATATATTCTTGTATTAAATGTCACAGGATATACTAATGAGAGGCAGGCTTCATCTCTTCCTTAGTCTCTGATTTTATTTTCACGTTTCCTGTTGTGAAAACCTAGGTCGAGTCCAGCACAGGTTCCTCAGGAAGCTCATTAGTTTGGCAGAAGACTGGACTCGGGCTCCCTAGCAAGGAAGAGAGCAGCTGGGCGGGCCGGGGGCCAGTCCTGGTTCCCAGCACCCTCCCCGACTCAGCACTGCACTCAGAGACTCTTGTGGATCCACCTAGGAGAGTGCACGTCCGCCCTGGTGGGCAGAGCATGCGGATCCTGCAGAATTAAACTTGTCAGCAGGACCCACCATCAGGAGTTGACAGCCCCAGCAGGTTCTCTGTTGATGGCCTCAGAGGTGGGAGAGGCCCCGTGTCAGCCTCTGTCCACACAGCAGGCTGGGAGGACAGAGAGTAGACTTTAGGTCTCCCAGTAAACTTAGACTCTTGCCAGCTCTCTGCTTTCTGTGGATACTCGGGGACTGGCCACAGGCCTGAGACCAGCTCACTTCCTCTGCTCACTGCCCGTCGGGCACGTGTCTGGTCTGTATGGGTCAGACCCTGTGGGTCAGGATGAACACAAGATTGTTCTAATAGGAAAAACCCACTTTGAAGACAAGCACACCCATGGGTGCCTGGGGCGGTGTCACAGACAGAGATGATAAAAACAGGGAGCCTGATGCCTGAAACTGCTGCTCCTGCCAGGAAATAAGATCTTTAAGCATCTCCAGGGTCCCAGAGAGAGTCTGGAGAGCACGTGTGCACATGTCAGCCTGTGAGCACCCGTGTGCGGCATGTGCATCTATGCACACCTGTCCTATGTGCATGCCCAACCTGTGTGCACGCCCGACCTGCATCCTCGTCTCCATAAGATCTCACAGTGATGCTCAGATGCCCCGGGAGCCACTCTGCAGCCCGTGACATGTAACAAACACGGGCTGTTAAATGTTACTCAGGTGCTACAGACCGTTCCCTAGAGATGTCCGCAGACGCCAGTCCCTGGTGCTGGGAGTCTCAGCTGCCGGCCGCTCACCTGAAACTGTAAACTCATTCACTGGGGCTGCGATCCAGCCGGTCAGAGCTGGGCTCAGTGGCCTGTGGTCTCATATTGTCTGGTGTAATGCTGTGCAGACTGTGTCTGTCGGAAGATGGGGCTGGATGGACAGAGCCATGAGGCTACACGAGCCCCGCCCTGATGAGGTGCCGTGCGGATCCCCTCTGGCCTGGCTCTTGGCCTGATGCCCCGGCTCATCCTCCCACGTGGGGGGTGCGCAGCCCCAGCACTCTTCTTGATGAGTGTGCGTGACTCTCACGAACGGCCTGTCATTGTTTGGATTCTCTACTGAGGCTTCAGAATTTACAAGTGACTTCATCTCTTAATTAAGTGAAGTCAGTGCAGTAGCTGGGTCTTTGTCATCGCGTCTTGATTGACGGTTTGCTGCTGGTTTTAACCACACTGAAAGCAGCGCGCACTCGCTTCTCCGGGCTGAAGAGAGATTCGTTCCTTACTGTGGGGTTGGAGGAGAGCTGGGGAGGCTGCAGCCGAGGGCTGGAATGAGGTGGATGCTGCTAACTGGGTGTCGTGGAAAGAAGTGGAAACCAGCCAGGGAAGTGAGCAGTGGGATCTCTGCAAGGAGGAGCGAGACACGGGGCAGAGAAAGTGCCGGAGCCGGGCACCAGACCTGCCAGTGAAGTTCCGGCTCATTTGTCTCCGGACCTTCAGCTTCCATTCTGACATCCCAGCTTGGAAAAAGTGAGCCCTAGAAACAGCAAGCAGGGTCTTGGACATGGAGGTCAGCTGCTGCTGGACCTGGAGGTGTCCCGTTTCTCCGGTCACTGATCCTGTCCCCCTTGTGCGTCTGAGAACTGTCTGCATTTAGTCTGCCTCCAAACAGTCCCAAGTCCCAAGCCAGCACTGCCTGGAAGTTCTCGGTCGTCCAGCCTGGCCTCCTGCCCTGTGGCTGTGAAGTGACTTGTCAGGGCTTCTCACAGGACAGAGGCAGAGCCTAGATGGCAGGGCGGGGACTGATCCCCCTGAAGCCTCATCTAAGCAGGGGCTTTGGGGCTCATGTATGAGCCAGACCTGAGAACAACCCCACTGCAGGGCCAGTTCTCCTGTGGTTTCCACCTGGGGAACAGGGTCGGCCAGAGGGTGGGTGGCTGTGCCCTCACCCACGTGGAAGCAGTGACCGACAGCCTTCTTGGCTGCACTGGTCTGGCTCATTAAGCTGCCTGCTGTCTGAACTGCTACCATGAGTCCAAGGAGCAGTGATGACAATCCGCAAAAGGGAGAGCGGCCCACTGTGCCCCCTGAGTCTATGTCGGCAGCTGCCCTCCTGGGGCCTGTGTCGGGACCCTGGCAGGTCCCCGCTTCTGTGGGAGGGGGATTGGCATGGGGGCTGGCCCTGTGCTGCCTGCTTGCTTTGGATTTGCCTCTTGAGGATGGCCTGCCGTAAACAGGATGGAAGGCAAATCCAGTGCTGTTCCGAGAGGGACTCTCACTGAGGGGTACAGGGGGAAGCGAGGCGGGGACTCCACCCGAGGTCTGTCCAGGGGCAGCTGGTGAAGGTCCTGGGAGCGGCACTTACCCTCAGCTCCTGGTGCAGAGTCAGCTTGTTGTGTATCTGGGGCCCCGAGGCTGATGGGTTTTGTACCCACACAAGACCATGTGCCCGGCACACAATTGAAATGACCGTGTACAGGCCCCCTCCACACCTCCCATGTGGGGTCTGAAGCTGGCAGAAGACAGGCCGCGACCGGGGGCACATGGGACAGGCCCCAGGGTCCCACGCACCCGCAGCCTGCCAGGCAGATGTCGGTTGTGTCTGATTTGGAGCATCCTGTTTCTGGTCAGGACAGGACTGAGTAGGAGAAAGTGGGTCGAGTCCTGTTGGGTGCATGTCTGAATTCATCGGGGCAGGCTTGTGTGGAGGGGCTTGGCCTTATGAGATGCTTGTGTCCACACGCGTGGGCGGAGGAGTGTCTGTGGATGAGGCCGTGGCCTGGAGACCCCGGCTCTCCTCCCCACCTGCCCCTCGTGGGGCCCCTGTTGCCGTCCCAAGACACAAGCAGACGTGTGCAGGTGTGTATGGTCCTCATGTGCGCTCGTGCTCCAGCATGCTCACGGCCCCGCTCCTCTGCCCGCAGCTGCACGGCTACGTGGAGAGCGAGCCGCTGACCCTGCAGCTCTTCATCGGCACGGCGGACGACCGGCTGCTGAGGCCGCACGCGTTCTATCAGGTGCACCGGATCACAGGCAAGACCGTGTCCACCGCCAGCCATGAGGCCGTTGTCTGCAGCACCAAGGTCCTGGAGATCCCGCTGCTGCCAGAGAACAACATGCGCGCCACGTAAGCTCGCTGCGGGCCGGGGGCTGGGCCGGCCCTCGGAGGGAGGGGGAGTCCTCACACTTCCACTTTGCTTAACACCTCAGGAAACTTAACAAACATATACGACGGCAGATTTGTTTCCTTCTAGGGTTTTCATGTTGCCACTAAGTTCACAGCTGTGCGAGCCCCCTCTGTGTGCAAACGTGGCACCCACTTTTTTCTTTTTTTTATGCTTTTCATTTCATATTGGGGTATAGCCGATTAACAATGTTGTGATAGTCTCAGGTGAACAGCAAAAGGATCAGCCATACACATACATGAAGTCATTCTCGCCTAACTCCCCCCTCACCCCCGCATGGCACCCTTTTCTTTCTGAAAGCTCTGTGAAAGCCAGAAGGGTGGTTAAAATGCTGCTAATGTTGAAGCATTATGGAGACCAGCATGTCTGGGTTGTGTTATCACTGAGGGTTTCTGCTGATGTGACCAGCTGGAATGTGCAAGTCAGGCCTGGCTCTTTGGCATAGAGGTGACTCAGTCAGCAAGCTACAAAGTCATCTTCTCGGGTCCAAGTGGGGTCCCTGTTTGTGGCCTCATAAACCGAGTGACCACAGTGTGCCCTGCCCTTCACTCCCGAGCTACAAATGTGGCAGAGAAAGGGGACAGGGTTGTCCCTCTGGACCCACCTTCTCCTGGGGGCCTCTGTCAGCACAGGATGGAGCCTCAACACCTTGTGTGTCTAGATAAACATGTAAGGTAGCAGTTCATTAAAAGGGTACTTGGGAGGTGTGTCCGTGGGGGCGGCCTCGAAGCCGACTTTGCAGGGAAACAGCGGGTGGGAAGGCCCTGTGCCCGGGTGGGTTTGAGGTGTCCTCGGGGGAGAAGGAGCCCAGGGCCGTGGCTGGGGAGGGAGGGTGTGGGAAGCCACAGTGTGGGCTTGTGTGGGGTGTTGATCAGTCATTTCTAAGTAGCTCCTAAACCCTCTACTTGTAAACAAAGGGAAAGCCTTCTCTCTGTGTTGGCTTTTCAGGGATTTGAGGGGATTCATTCTGTTTCCCAAGGACCAGGAGTGGAGCTGACAGCTGGGAGACTCTGCTGGTCCCTTCAGCAGCTGCAGCTCTGACTCCAGTGGCTCTCTTTTACTCCATGAAATACCCTTCAGCCCGGGACAGCACGGTCACCGCAGGCCAGGCTTCCCAGCACTCTGGGCCAGGCTGTGGTCCCGACCTTCAGGCCTCATGCCGCCTTGTCTGTGAGCGTCTGATGGAGGGAAGGGCTGGTTTCCATCTGACAAGTTGCCTGTGGATCGTTGTGCTGGAGGCTGGTGTTGGATGGAATCATAAAGTTAAATGAAACTAGAGGAAATCACACGCTGCTGCTGCTAAGTTGCTTCAGTCATGTCTGACTCTGTGCAACCCCATAGACGGCAGCCCACCAGGTTTCCCAGTCCCTGGGATTCTCCAGGCAAGAATGCTGGAGTGGGTTGAAATTTCCTTCTCCGATGCATGAAAGTGAAAAGTGAAAGTGAAGTCGCTCAGTCATGTCCGACTCTTAGCAACCCCATGGACTGCAGCCCACCAGGATCCTCTATCCATGGGGTTTTCCAGGCAAGAGTTTGGGAGTGGGGTGCCATTGCCTTTTCTGGAAATCACATGAGGCCCTAGCAAATCCAGGATCCTGAGCTGAGGGGGGACACTCCCAAAATCTTGGGAAAGGATGCTGTCAGAGCCTGCCCTGGGAGCCTTCCTCTGGGACGTCCACACCTGTCCACTGTGGCGGGTCCTGAGCAAGTGGGGCTCTGCCTGCTTGAGACCCGGGTGCATGAGGGGCTGGCTTGTCCTGCTCCTTCGCAGCCCCCCCACCCACTTGATGGGTGGACATGGGGCCGTCCTGACAGGTGAGTGTGTGTTGGGCAGGGCTGGGGACTGAAGTAGGCACTCTTGTCTCACAGCATCGATTGTGCTGGGATCCTGAAGCTCAGGAACTCCGACATCGAGCTGCGTAAGGGAGAGACAGACATCGGGAGAAAGAACACGCGGGTACGGCTGGTCTTCCGCGTACACATCCCGCAGCCCAATGGCCGGACGCTGTCCCTGCAGGTGGCCTCCAACCCCATCGAGTGCTGTGAGTGCCCCACCCCCTGCCGCCCCTTGTCCAGGCGGAGGGCCACTCCCGTCGGACCCTTCACTTCCCACAGCCCACAACATTCCGCCCCGCCCCAAGGGTTGTGCTGTGTTGCGACCCCCATCCTCACCGCTGGCCTGCCCGCTGCCTCAGGGAGCACCCTGGTTCATTCCTTTGTCTCTAACCTGAATATCAGTCAGATAAATCTTTGACGGCCCCTCCCTCACGGCCCCCTCTGCCCTGCGGCCCCTCCCTCACGGCCCCCCCTCACGGCCCCCTCTGCCCTCACGGCCCCCTCTGCCCTCACGGCCCCTCCCTCACGGCCCCTCCCTCACGGCCCCCTCTGCCCTCACGGCTCCCCTCTGCCCCGTGGCCCCTCCCTCACGGCCCCCTCTGCCCTCACGGCCCCCTCTGCCCTCACGGCCCCTCCCTCACGGCCCCCTCTGCCCTCACGGCCCCCTCTGCCCTCACGGCCCCCTCTGCCCTCACGGCCCCTCCCTCACGGCCCCCTCTGCCCTCACGGCTCCCCTCTGCCCCGTGGCCCCTCCCTCATGGCCCCCTCTGCCCTCACGGCCCCCTCTGCCCTGTGGCCCCTCCCTCACGGCCCCCCCTCACGGCCCCCTCTGCCCTCACGGCCCCTCCCTCATGGCCCCCTCTGCCCTCACGGCCCCCTCTGCCCTGTGGCCCCTCCCTCACGGCCCCCCCTCACGGCCCCCTCTGCCCTCACGGCCCCTCCCTCATGGCCCCCTCTGCCCTCACGGCTCCCCTCTGCCCCGCAGCCCCACCCTCACGGACCCCCTCTGCCCCGCGGCCCCTCCCTCACGGCCCCCCCTCACGGCCCCCTCTGCCCTCACGGACCCTCCCTCACGGCCCCCCCTCACGGCCCCCTCTGCCCTCACGGCTCCCCCCCTGCCCTCACGGCCCCCTCTGCCCCGCGGCCCCTCCCTCACGGCCCCCTCTGCCCTCACGGCTCCCCTCTGCCCTCACGGCTCCCCTCTGCCCCGCGGCCCCTCCCTCACGGACCCCCCCCTCACGGCCCCCTTTGCCCTCACGGCTCCCCTCTGCCCCGTGGCCCCTCCCTCACGGCCCCCTCTGCCCTCACGGCCCCCCTCTGCCCCGCGGCCCCTCCCTCACGGCCCCCTCTGCCCTCACGGCTCCCCTCTGCCCTCACGGCCCCCTCTGCCCCGCGGCCCCTCCCTCACGGCCCCCCCCCCCCCCCGGCCCCCTCTGCCCTCACGGCTCCCCTCTGCCCTCACGGCTCCCCTCTGCCCCGCGGCCCCTCCCTCACGGACCCCCCCCCTCACGGCCCCCTCTGCCCTCACGGCTCCCCTCTGCCCCGCGGCCCCTCCCTCACGGACCCCCCCTCACGGCCCCCTTTGCCCTCACGGCTCCCCTCTGCCCCGTGGCCCCTCCCTCACGGCCCCCTCTGCCCTCACGGCCCCCTCTGCCCCGTGGCCCCTCCCTCACGGCTCCCCTCTGCCCTCACGGCCCCCCTCTGCCCCGCGGCCCCTCCCCCTCCACCCCCCCCCCCCCCCCCGGCCCCCTCTGCCCTCACGGCCCCCTCTGCCCTCACGGCTCCCCTCTGCCCCGCGGCCCCTCCCTCACGGACCCCCCCTCACGGCCCCCTTTGCCCTCACGGCTCCCCTCTGCCCCGTGGCCCCTCCCTCACGGCCCCCTCTGCCCTCACGGCTCCCCTCTGCCCCGCGGCCCCTCCCTCACGGACCCCCCCTCACGGCCCCCTCTGCCCTCACGGCTCCCCTCTGCCCTCACGGCTCCCCTCTGCCCCGCGGCCCCTCCCTCACGGACCCCCCCTCACGGCCCCCTTTGCCCTCACGGCTCCCCTCTGCCCCGTGGCCCCTCCCTCACGGCCCCCTCTGCCCTCACGGCCCCCTCTGCCCCGCGGCCCCTCCCTCACGGCCCCCCCCCCCCACGGCCCCCTCTGCCCTCACGGCTCCCCTCTGCCCTCACGGCTCCCCTCTGCCCCGCGGCCCCTCCCTCACGGACCCCCCCTCACGGCCCCCTCTGCCCTCACGGCTCCCCTCTGCCCCGTGGCCCCTTCCTCACGGCCCCCTCTGCCTCACAGACCCCCTCTGCCCCGCGGCCCCACCCTCACGGACCCCCTCTGCCCCGTGGCCCCTCCCCTCACAGCCCCCCGTGGCCCCTCCGTCACGGCTCCCCCGTGGCCCCTCCCTCACGGCTCCTCTGCTGCGTAGTCCACTCTTTCTGGACCCTCGTGTCCAGTCTCCAGATGGCCATCCCCAGGCCGTGGGCTCTGCTGCAGGTGGCTCCAGCTTTCTGCCCCGAAGCCCCTCCCTCACGGCCCCCTTTGCCCCAAGGCCCCTCCCTCACTGCCCCGTGGCCCCTCCCTCACAGCCCCCTGTGGCCCCTCACTCATGGCTCCTCTCTGCCGCATGGTCCACTCTTGCTGGACCCTGCTGTCCAGTCTCCAGATGGCCATCCCCAGGCCGTGGGCTCTGCTGCAGATGGGTCCAGCTTTCTGCCCCGTGGCCCTCATGACCCCCTCTGCCCCGCAGCCCCTCCCTCATGGCCCCCTCTGCCTCTCCCTTGGGGCCCCTCTCTGCCACGTGGTCCACTCTCGCTGGACCCTCCTCCTGTCCAGTCTCCAGATGGCCATCCCCAGGCCGTGGACTCTGCTACAGGTGGCTCTAGCTTTCTGACCTATGGTCTCTCCCTGTGAGAAGGACCAGGGCCCTCATCTCAGGTCTTCTGGTCACTGGGGAGGGCCGTGTGAGGACCCCGGTCACAGAGTGTATCTTCACTGTTCCTGCTACACAGACCTCTGTCCCATATCCCGATTTTGGCTGCCTGTGCCCTCAGCCCTTGAGAGCCCACCATGGACAGCCCTCCACATTCGACTTTAGCCTGGGGTGCCTTGCTCTGTGGGCCCCCTGCCCAGTTAGACCCGGGGATCGCCCTGTTGCTGCTGGTGGGCAGGCTGTGTCCCCCCTCACCTGTAGGACTCCCCACAGCTTCCCCAGGCCCTTTAAGGGTGATTACTCTAGCAGAACGCGTTCACTCCCAGAGTCACACACACACACACACTCACTCACATACTCACATGTGTACGCACACACGTCTCCACGTGGACCAGTCAGAGGCGTGTTGACTTCCCTTTGACAATGCCTCGTGGGTGGACCAGCTGCCCAGGAGGGGCTGGCGGGATGTGGGTGGAGCAGCTCTCCCGGAAGGGGTCTCACTGACTCACTTCTCGCCCCCACCCCCACAGCCCAGCGCTCCGCCCAGGAGCTGCCCCTGGTGGAGAAGCAGAGTGCGGCCAGCGGCCCCGTCCTTGGAGGGAAGAGGATGGTCCTCTCCGGCCACAATTTTCTGCAGGACTCCAAGGTCATTTTTGTGGAGAAAGCACCAGGTATTTGTTCTTAAATCCAGCATCGAGTGCTTGCTATCTGGGTGCCGGCACAGGTTGGCTTGCGCTGAGAGGGTGCCACGCACCGTCCCAGGGCCTCCCCACGTGGCTTCGAGGGGCTGCGGTGTGGGGCCTTTGTCTGCCTGGCTAGAGGTGCCTCCTCAGGGGGCTTGTTGGTCTTTGGCTTTCTCAGAACCACAGACCATCCTAGGCAAGTATCCAGTTTTGCAGCGGGCACAGAAGCTGTGGGGGACCCCACTGGGGCCCAGAGACCTTTCTGTGCCGCTTGTTCTGGTAGCACAGCGCCCTGCAGTGCAGAAGGAGACACTAGTTGCTTTCAATGATGGTGCCCCCTGGGGCCACAGCCACCCGTGTGTGTGTGTGTGTGTGCACACAAGTGCGCATGGACCTGTATGTATGCATGCGGGTGTGTGCTTGCACGTGGACCTGTGTGTGTATGCTCCTTTGCAGGTCTGAAGGGAAAAGGTCTGGTGTCTGGGGAACCAGGTGACCAGCCTGTCATTGAGCTGCAGGATGGATGCAGGGGGTTAGGGGTAGGGGTCGGAGTAGGGCTGGGGGAAGCACGGCTCCTGCCCCAGGGCTGTCCAGCCCTGCCTAGCCCACATGGTCATAAGGGTGAGCATGTGGCCTCACCTCTCTCACACCTTGGGGTGTGTTTGTAGAACACGTTCCTTGTGGGGAGCTGGCCTGAGGGGGTGCTGCTGCCCACAGGCTGGGAGGGAGTGCCTGCAGGCCGGGTTCTGGGGCCAGTTGCCCAGCTGCTCCTCTGAGCCCCAGTCCAGCTCTCGAGCCCAGAGCAGGGCCCCTGCTGCTGACTGCAAACCACGGAGATGCTCAGCCTCCATAATGGGGTTGATTTTGTACAGACTGCAGGAAACTTAAGTGCTTCAGTCAGAACGGGCTTGAGAGTCTTTCACGTTGACCTCATTCTGCCTGCACCATTGTGCCTGTGATTGGAAATTGTTTTACAGGAGGGAGAAGACCCGCCTGAGTACAGTGGTAGGGGAATTCGCACTACCAGAACGCCCCTGTTTGTAGGAAGTGAATTTTGAAATAATTTCAGCGTTTGTGTTCTTAATGTGTGCGGGGCACCCCCTCCCAGCCTGTGGGCGGCGGGGTCCTCACCGCACTCGGAGATGTGTGTGGTGGGAGCTGGCCAGCGCCCCAGGCTCTTTCCTCGAGCAGTCAGCCCTGTCCTCGACCTGGGTGCCATGATGAGACCGTGAGGCGTCTCCCAATCTCCTCAGCCTATCGTGGACGGGGGCGGGCTCCTCGGTCACGGCAGCCTGGTCCCAGGTCTCCACGGTGGCCGTCTGCCTGCAGCTGGAAGCAGAGTTCCCGGGCGCCTGGCTGTCAAGGTCGCTAGGCTCCCGGCTCCCTGGCCCCAGGCAGGCCCAGTGCTGCTGTCACTCACTGCCACACTGGCCTGTCCCCAGCCTGCTGTCTCCTGTAGCATTTCCATGTCTGGCGGGCAGAGGGCAAGAAACCAGTAAGTGGGTGGAGACCAGAAGTCCCACAAACACGTGGTGCGTCATGACAAGTGCAGTGTAAACACGCAGCTGTGTGTCCTGTCACACTGCGTCTGCATCTAAACCAAGTTGCTGGCACATTTGCACACACGTGCATGCCAGTCCTGTGTGTCCAGCGTGCATTCTTAGGTGAGCACACATGCTTCCTGATGGGCCTCAACAGTTACTAGGTTTTTCTTGGTTGATTTTGGGGCGAGAAACCACTAAAGTCAATTTAGACTGAAAGCCTGGTCATCCTCTGGGCTCCTGAGGAGGTGCCTGGTGTGCTGGAAAATTCTGTCTTTAGCCCCTACTTGGAGGCAGCAAGGCTGGCATGCGAGTGGTAAGGCTGGGCCAGGAGCCACTGGCCGTGGGCAGGAGCAGGACTGTGGCTGGCCTGTCGCACATCAGACACTGGGTGAGGTGGGTGTCTGGTCACCATGTCGCCTCAGCTGCTCTGAGCAGTGCTTGGAGTTTCTTAAGTGTTTCAAGATTCCTCCCGGCCAGGGCTGGCTGTCACCTGTGCCCACCTTGTGTGACCAAGCAGGGTCCCGGAGGAAGATGGCCCTCAGGACATGGGAGCGAGGCTCCTCCCGTGGTCAGGGGACTCCTCAAAAAGAGCCGTGAAGCAGCTGCTCTCATCTCTGAGATGTTCGTGTTCTCAGCTGCATTCGTGGTGAGACTCTCCAGAGCCACCCTGTAATTCTGCTCAGGGTTTAGTGTCCAGCAAGAAGCCACAGGGCCTTCCCTTCAAGGAGGACAGCTGTGGCCTCTGAGCCAGATGCCACCTCCCGCAGTGGACGTCCCTGAGCATGGGGCCTGGGACAGACTCACTGGGAGGCCTGGCAGGAGCAGGACGCTGAGATGCTCCCCCCACCCTGCTGTCTCCTGCTGGAGGTCAGGGGGCTCTGTTCAGACTTGTGGATGAGGGATATACTGGCACATGTGCAAACATTAAAAACACATTAAAAACATTTAAATATGAGGACACGGAGAGAGTGCCCACATGGAGGGGGATCAGGAGAGACCAGGGATTTGGAGCTTGCACTGCCGTGAATGTTACCAGGTTCTCGATTGTGGTGCTTAAAGTCAGCGATGTGCAGCCCAGCCTTTCCACATGGTTCCTAGAAACTGAAGCTCAACAGACCTCACCAGCGCTGGCGGCTTCGGCAGGCAACATGGTCCGCTGCACCTTGTGTGTGCCTGGGCACGGGCATGGCCCCCAGGGCATCCCAGTGGACACTGTGCCTCCTCAAGGCCCAGACTCGAGGGGGACCCCTTGGCACTGAGGCTCAGGCAGGTCCCATCTGCCCAGGCTCAGGGCTAAACCACCCAGGGTGCAGACTTGGAGGATCGTCGGGTTCAGAGTGCCGCCAGCCACATGACCAGACCACCTCTCTGCCAGACCTGTTCACACCTATTACTGAGGTCCCAAATCCCACGTGGTCACAGACCCGGAAGAGAACATCACGTCCCAGTCCTAAATCCTTGCAACAGAAGCAGGACTTGTTTCCTGCTGGGAAGGCCTGCCACTGCCCAGGATTGACCATCAGTAAACAGCGCTGACCTTCAGTGGGTGGGAAGGAGCATCGGCCAGGCCCCTCTGGTCCTCAGGAGGCTTTTCTCACTTTGGCCCTCGGAGCCAAGTGGTCCTCCCACGACCCTGAACTGAATGTTTTCAGCAGTCTTGGGGGGATGTGTTTCCCAAGTGCCTTCAATGCAGATGACAGGTGGGTGGGGCCCTGCTGGGGTCAGGGGCCATGGCATCCTATTCCCGGCTCTGCCACCCAGCAAGGTCCTCCAAGTGTCCCGTGAGAGCATCAGAACATCACCCTCTGAAGCCCAGAGGGTGCCCATCCTACTTGTCGCTTGCCATGGACGGCTGTTGGTGTCAGGCACAATGCACATTGGATCTGTGTGCGGGCTCACACGAGTGTACACATGTTCCTCCCCTGGGCGAGGGAGTGACCTTCCTTCCCTCTAGAGGCACGTCTGCTTGTCCATGCGGGTGTCAGAGGCAGCACCCCCACCCTGGCCCCGCAGAGGGCTGGAAACCAGCGCATTTCAGGCAGGGTCAGCTGCTGGGGACCCTCGGGCCTCCGTCCTGCGGGCCTGCTCAGTTCCCACCCTGTGGAGCGTGGAGCAGGACGTGCGCCGGGGTGGCCCCTCCCAGGCCCGGCTCCTCCCGCCGGGTGTGGCGGGGAAGCCTTTCCGATGACTCAGGCTGCAGGGAATTCCCTAATGACTCGGAATATTTTTACTCCTGGGCTTGCACACAGTTTCCTACTGAGGAGGCCAGCAAGCTCCTGATAAGGCTGGAGCACAAAGGCCCATTCAGGCCTGCGGCCTCCCCTCCCGTAGGGGCCGCGGCCGCGTTCCACCCAGTGGCCTCCCAGCAGCTTTGCAGACAAGGACGCCAGAGGCCGGGGGGCACCTGACCCAGGCCGGGGCAGTGCAAGGAGTCAGCAGTCAGCAGGGTGGGGGCTGCTGGGGAGTGTCCCGCGTTGGGGTCCCGCAGGACAGGCACCGGCCACCCTGGCTGCTGCTCCGGCCTCCTCCTGGAGCAGGACTGCGTGTGTACTTCTGACCACAGAACAGAGACTGGGCCAGAGCCCCCAGGCCAGGGTGAGGGACGTGGGAGCCCTGCGCCTATGAGCCGGACCTCAGTGGCCTGTCTGCCTCTCCCCTTGGCTCTGTGCTCGTCTCTCTGTGGCTCCAGGGATCTGTGCTTTCAGACACAATGACAGGGCTGTGAGCCTGTGCAGGTGGCCAGGCTGGTCAGCTTATGGATCTGCTTGCACGGTGGGACCGCTAGACCCCAGGCCAGCACTGGATGGGATGGTGTCGCACGGCCCGCGAGGGCCTGGAGGGGCAGGCCCCTCCTGCCCCTCGGTGTGCACGCCCACCACCCACTCCACACCCGTGTTTCCTATGATGGCTGTTCCACCTGTGGACCTGCAGCCCATTCCCAGGAAGCTGGTCTGGTCTGTGGACCCTCCTGGAGGGTGGGCAGTGGATGCTGGGTGAAGGGCTCTGTCAACCTCTGTGGACCAGAGGTGAAGCAGTTGCAACGCTTTGCCTCAGCTGTTCAGGTTTTAACACTTAATGGCTGTTTTGGGGTAACAGGGTAACCATGGGCTTTGTCATAAGAAATGTTGTTTTTAAAAGGCACCAAGGACGTGGGAAGCTTGGTTACAGGAAGAGTCATTTCTGTTTCCTCAAACTGGTGGGGTGGGTGGGGCCCAGTGGCGCATCCACAGTGGGTCTGGGCCACACCGCGGAGCCGCGTTCACGGTGCTTTCCACACATACCAGGGACCCTCTGCCGTTTATCGCCCAAGTTCAGGTCGCTCCTTCCCTGAGCCCTGCCCTCATGGGAGCTGTGTGCTGCTTGCGGAATGCTGGCGCTTTTAAGGGCGGGGGTGTTCTTTCCGTCTCCTGTTGGTTTTTCCTAGAGGAGAGACGGATGCGGGTCCCCCTGGCCCCAGCAGTGTTTGATCCCCTAGTGGGTCATCTGCTGGATGCTCCGCGGGGGCACTCAGTGTCCCAAGGGGCTGGTGTGGCCTGGCATGTCCAGGCCTCTCTGTGACTCACATTTCCTCTCTGCTCCGCCCTCCGCCCCTGCCCAGCCAGCACTGTGAGGGAGAAAAAGGCGATGCTGTCTAACTTATTTATAATTTAGTATTTGTAACACACACATTTCTTCTTGGAAAACAGGGAGAAAGCAAAAACTAGGCCCAGAACCATTACTAGATGTAACGATTCATTTGGGGAACAACTTTATAAAAAATTGCAAAGAGGTCCGTGTAGGACATTGGCATCTGTTACTTCCAAATAACGACTAGGCCTTGTAGGCAGAGCACGCCTGCCAGAGGGGCTTCCTAGCACCGGGAACGCGGCTCTGTCACCCCATCCAGCGGGGCCTGGGCCTCACCTCCCTCCAGGGCCTGGCCCGGGGACAATAGGCCCTTTCTTTCACAGGCACTGGAGCCTTTTCATTTTTTCAAACATGCAAACGGCCACGGGGTAAGGTTAAAAATACCTTGTGTTTTGCATTTCTGTGTCCTGATGTGGCAAGGAGTCATCTCAGAGAGGATTTTCTTATTCAGCCCCCAGTTTCCCTGAGCAGGGCAGGACCCGTGGCTCTAGGGCCATGCTCATTAGGATAACCCTGCTCCCAAGACCCACGAGGGCTCTTCAGGCCCAGGTAATGAGGCCCCAGCTCCCACTGAGTGCACTGCACTCAGGCTCACATCCCAGACGATGGCCTTCTTACCTGGGTTGCCTGCGTTCCTCCTGGTTTACTCCCTCTTTGAGCGTAGACCCCTTCCAGGACTGGCGCTAGGGACGCTCAAGGCCCTAGCTAGGGATGCTCAAAGGCTCCCTCCTGTAGAGTGGGGGTCTCTAGGCCTCCGCTCCAGACCTGCAGTCAGATCTGTTTGAGCTTCTCCCCTGGGGTCCTGGCATCCACTCTCTGGTTGATCGGTCATGCAGGGACCCACTCCCGTCAGCTGCTGCTGAGCCGGCCGGGCAAGGGTGGGTCTTCTCATCGCAGGACTCCCATCTGCCTACGTCCAGGTGTGATTTGGGGGCCACCCCACTGGGACAGAATTAACAGACTTCCCGAATCCTTTCTTGCAGATGGGCACCACATCTGGGAGATGGAGGCAAAAACTGAAGGAGACCTGTGTAAGCCGGTGAGTGTGGGCCAGACGGGTGGCTGTGGGGGCAGGGGGAGTGGACAGACGGCCTAGGGGGCCACATGCTCTCTGGGGAGGCTCTTGACTACACAGGGGCTCCTGGCCCAAGACACATGGCTTCTGATTTGTTGCAATGAACCACGGATGAGCACGCAGAAAGAGAGAACAGGGAGTAGAAATGGTTGTGAAGTGCCTCCTGACCCAAGCACTCCCGGCATGCACAGCGCAGGGAGCAGACAACGTGGACGCAGGGTGACTGCAGAGAGCCAGGCAGCTCCTGGGCTGCAGGCCCCCGCCAGGTAGACCAGGTGCACACACATGCCCGGAGCCTGCGGTCTCCACTGGCCATTGTCACCAGGGAGCCCAACTCGCTGCCTTCCGGGAGGACCCCCTCTCCAGAGCCTGAGCCCCTATCCTCACTGCCTGGCCATGCAGGCCCAGGGTTTCCACCAGTGCCCTTGACTCCTCACGCGCTGTCCTCCCACCAGGACACAAGCTCAAGGTCAGATCTAAGTGCTGCTCCACCTGCTTGTCCTGCTGGCCAGCAGCCAGGGGACCTGCAGACCCGAGGTCCGCTGTGCCCACCCACCCTCTGCAGGGCGCAGGGCCTGTACACTTGGTCTCCGTGGTATTTGTGGCTGCTCACACTTAAGGAAGAGCCAGGAGGGGGCCTGAGGGAGAACCAGGAGAGGGCCTGAAAGAGAACCAGGAGGGGCCCTGAGAGAGAACCAGGGGGGCCTGAGAGAGAACCAAGCGGCCTGAGAGAGAACCAGGAGGCCTGAGAGAGAACCAGGAGAGGGCCTGAAAGAGAACCAGGAGGGGCCCTGAGAGAGAACCAGGGGGGCCTGAGAGAGAACCAAGGGGCCTGAGAGAGAACCAGGAGGCCTGAGAGAGAACCAGGAGGCCTGAGAGAGAACCAGGAGGCCTGAGAGAGAACCAGGAGGCCTGAGAGAGAACCAGGAGGAGGGCCTAAGAGAGAACCAGGAGGCCTGAGAGAGAACCAGGGGGCCTGAGAGAGAACCAGGGGGCCTGAGAGAGAACCAGGAGGGCCTGAGAGAGAACCAGGAGGCCTGAGAGAGAACCAGGAGGCCTGAGAGAGAACCAGGAGGCCTGAGAGAGAACCAGGAGGAGGGCCTAAGAGAGAACCAGGAGGCCTGAGAGAGAACCAGGAGGCCTGAGAGAGAACCAGGGGGCCTGAGAGAGAACCAGGGGGCCTGAGAGAGAACCAGGGGGGCCTGAGAGAACCAGGGGGCCTGAGAGAGAACCAGGGGGCCTGAGAGAGAACCAGGGGGCCTGAGAGAGAACCAGGGGGCCTGAGAGAGAACCAGGAGGAGGGCCTAAGAGAGAACCAGGAGGCCTGAGAGAGAACCAGGGGGCCTGAGAGAGAACCAGGGGGCCTGAGAGAGAACCAGGGGGCCTGAGAGAGAACCAGGAGGCCTGAGAGAGAACCAGGAGGAGGGCCTAAGAGAGAACCAGGAGGCCTGAGAGAGAACCAGGAGGCCTGAGAGAGAACCAGGAGGCCTGAGAGAGAACCAGGGGGCCTGAGAGAGAACCAGGGGGCCTGAGAGAGAACCAGGGGGCCTGAGAGAGAACCAGGGGGCCTGAGAGAACCAGGGGGCCTGAGAGAGAACCAGGAGGAGGGCCTAAGAGAGAACCAGGGGGCCTGAGGGAGAACCAGGAGGCCTGAGAGAGAACCAGGGGGCCTGAGAGAGAACCAGGAGGAGGGCCTAAGAGAGAACCAGGAGGCCTGAGAGAGAACCAGGAGGCCTGAGAGAGAACCAGGGGGCCTGAGAGAGAACCAGGAGGAGGGCCTAAGAGAGAACCAGGAGGCCTGAGAGAGAACCAGGAGGCCTGAGGGAGAACCAGGGGGGCTTGAGAGAGAACCAGGAGGCCTGAGGGAGAACCAGGGGGCCTGAGGGAGAACCAGGGGGCCTGAGAGAGAACCAGGGGGCCTGAGAGAGAACCAGGAGGCCTGAGAGAGAACCAGGAGGAGGGCCTAAGAGAGAACCAGGGGGCCTGAGGGAGAACCAGGAGGCCTGAGGGAGAACCAGGGGGGCCTGAGAGAGAACCAGGAGGCCTGAGGGAGAACCAGGGGGCTGAGGGAGAACCAGGAGGGCCTGAGAGAGAACCAGGCGGCCTGAGAGAGAACCAGGAGGCCTGAGAGAGAACCAGGAGGCCTGAGAGAGAACCAGGAGGAGGGCCTAAGAGAGAACCAGGGGGCCTGAGGGAGAACCAGGGGGCTGAGGGAGAACCAGGAGGGCCTGAGAGAGAACCAGGGGGCCTGAGAGAGAACCGGGGCGGGGCCTGAGAGAGAACCAGGAGGGGGCCTGAGGAAGACTGGTGCTTTCTTACTGTGTTTCTGCCCGAAGTCGGCAGAGGCTTCTCCTTCCCCTGGATGAGCACAGACACGGTGCGCCTTTCGGCCTGCGTCTTTATTTTGTAAGAGTGCCCAGCAGAGCAGCCCTGTGCTCTCACCCACACTCAAGTCCCTGCCTTCTGGTTGGGGTGTGGAGACCTTGTGTCAGAAGTGCTTGTTGACGGGTTGGATTACTGTCCACCTCCGAGTGTCTGTCCTCCTTTGTCTTCACAGAGCAGGAGGAACCTTCAGGTAACAATGCACAGGCTGGCAGGTGATTTTTTTTCCTTTTAAAAATCCTTTACTTTTAAAATTTTAAACTTATTTATTTTAAATAAAAAAGGATGAATTTTTAATGATAAAAGGTACAATTCACAAAGAAGATGGATATTATAAATCATTAGACACCTAACAGCAAAGAAACAAAGATACATAAAGCAAAAATCAGAAGAAATATAAGGGAAAAGAAAAAATACATAATCACCATAAGACACATCAACATTTCTCTGAGAATGTTTTCTCAAGTGCAGAAAAAATAAGAATACGAACATCTTGAATGAGGTAATTAATAATTTAAATGTAATAGATTTATACTTATTTTATATTACTCTTACATCCTACTGTGATTTTTTGAAGTTCAGAGTTCCTCCATTCTCTCTCCCTCATCCCACTTACCCCTCTTGATGATGACGTGTGGATGGTCCATTCCTGAGAGCACAGGCAGTGGCGGTCATTGTTCAAAGTCTCATTCATGATAAGGACTGAATTTTCTCCATCGGCCGCGAGATTTGCAGATGTGATCCTGGTACCCTCTGCCCTGTGTCTGGAATCCCCTCCCTCCACACAGGTGGCTTCATCAGGAAGAAGCATGCTGTTGTTCAGCTGCTAAATCATGTCCAACTCTTTGCAGCTCCATGGACTGCAGCATACCAGGCTTCCCTGTCCTTCACCAACTCCCAGAGCTTGCTCAAACTCATGTCCATTGAGTCGATGATGCCATCCAGCCATCTCATCCTGTCGCCGCCTCCTATTTCTGCCTTCAGTCTTTCACAGCATCAGGGTTTTTTCCAGTGAGTCAGCTTTTTGCATCAGGTGGCCGAAGTACTGGAGCTTCAGCTTTAGCATCAGTCCTTCCAGTGAATATTCAGGGTTGATTTCCTGTTGGACTGACTGGTTTGATCTCCTTGCTGTCCAAGGGACTCTCAAGTCTTCCCCAGCACCATAATTTGAAAGCATCAATTCTTTGGCGCTCAGCCTTCTTTATGGTCCAGCTCTCACATCCATATATAACTACCTCAAGCATCTTTACCTGTGACTTTAGCTTCCTTTTTCAAGCACTGACGCATTTACAGAAACCTTTCCAAATGGTATCAAGGGAAACCTTTCCTCCCAGGCCCAGGGAGGACACCTGTATCCCACTGTCACCACCCCCCAGGGTGTCCAGGCCTCTAACCTCACACGCTGCCTCACGGCTCCCTCTGGTTCCCTTGGGGAGGTGCTGCTGGCTTAGGAACTCCACATCTGGACAAGGACTCCAGGCCCCATAGGCCTCACAATTACAGAGGTGGGCCTCAGGTTTGCTGTGACCAACACCAGCCACTGGTGGTCACCCCGAAACAGAGGCCCTTGGCTCCAGGTTCCAGCCCCCTGTAGGCCCAAGTCCTCTGCCCCTGGGCTACCCACCCCTTCTCCCTGGGCAGGAAGGGAGAGGCCAGCAGAAACTGTGCATTTTTGGCATCGAAATAATTCCGCCAAGTTTGCATGTTCAGATTTTCCGTTGTTGGGTTTCCTTTTCCACTGTGAACAGTGCATATTTTAAAGAAAACTTAACCATTATCAATCGTGTGCTCTGAGAGAAAAGCATGTGAACAGCGATGTGCTTCAGGTTTACGGTTTCACCTTTCTTATCTCTTAAATGAAGTTTACTTTCATATATTTCTTCTAATTATGAAAGCGTGCCATATTCATTGTGGAAACTTGGAAGATATTAACAAAGTTTAAAAAGGAAAACGCCTAGTGAAATTTCAGTGGGATGTGGCCACCATTAACATGTGGGCGTATTTCCTTCCACCCTTTTCCTGTCATGGGCGTGTATCTCACACACACACACACACACACACACACACACACACATACACATTATACATTTCAACAAGGCTGGGTGGCACTGCGTGTGTGGTTTATGTATGACCTTAAGCAGTGTATACAGTTGGTATATATCTACACACACACACACGTACATACACATTATCCATTTCAACAAGGTTGGGTGGCACTGTGTGTGTGGTTTATGTATGACCATGAGAAGTGTATACGGTGGGTTTTCTCAAAGTAAGTGGCACGAATGTGCTGGGGGCCGTTTGGACCTCTCACCCTGGTGCTGGAGAGACAGGTTACCCTTCTGACCTCTACCCTCACTGCACATTTAGTGCTTCATCATGATTTAATAACCTGTCCAGCATATCAGTCTGTGCCCACATCTAAACACAGTCCTCCAGTCACTTGGAACAAAGAGAACCTGGCCCCCTGACGTGGAGCCTGCTGAAGGTTCCTTGCCCCACCGGTCATGTCCCCGTGCGTCCCTGCAGCCACTCCTGCGTCCCAGCTCTGGTTCTGGTCTCAACTTGAGCAAGCCCTCTGCCTTTCTCTTGTCCTCGTTTCTGCTGTTGACTGCGATGTCTGCCGCCACTGAGCACCAGCTGTGTGCCCAGTGCCAGCATTCCCTGCAGTCCCCTCCTCAGACCGCTGCCCCGAGGAGCGTCTTCCTCGTCCTCTCCCCTGTGCCAGTGGTGGAGCAAAGACTTGGAGATGTCAGAGCCCAGGCTGAAGTGCAGGCCTGTCCGACCCAAGCCAGGCTCCCAGACACGGGCTGCGGGGCTGGGCACAGACTTGGCAGAGGTGCAGCCCCAGCAGGGGTCTGACTGAGTACACATGCCCTTGCCGGGTCACCCACCCTTTGCTCCAATGACTGCGTCTTGTTCCAAATGGGATGAAGTTATTAAAACAATAGAAATGCACTTTCTGGCACACATGTGGTCCCAGGAGGCGGAGCCTAGAGCGGGCTGCAGGCCTGGTCCTGCCCCCCACCCCGCCACCAGCTGCCCTTAGCAGCAGACTGTGCCTCATGTTTTCACCTGTAAAGGGAAGAAAGAGTTGCCCTCAAGTTCTCACTTTTCTGTTTAAACATTCTTAAGATTTCATTATTAACCGGATCCAATCAATTTTGCTGTTAATTGGCTACAACAACTCTTAAAAAAAAAGTGATGCTACGGATTTCTCTTACACATTTTGCTCTTGTTAACTGAAATCGTATGATAAAAATCATTGAAGAAACCTTTTAGGATGTGAAATCTTGCCCTACCCCACCCCCAAAATCAGGGCCTCTCTTTGGTGCCGAGGTTGGGCCCTTGTGTGGATGTCTGGGCACCTGAGCATGCAGACCCTCCCTGCTTTCTTCCCCCACAACACACACTGGCCCTGCCCCAGTGACTCCCTCTGTGTATCTGTACTTGAAAGGGGGCAGTTTGGTGCAGATGTTGCTGATCTTTCATTTAAAACCTGGAAGGGTAACAACAGCCTCCATAAACCCCTGATGCACCGTGGCTGCCGGTCCACCTTCCCGTCCCCATCCATTGTCGGGGTCGTGGCTCGGGCTTTGGGCCATTGGCACAGAGCATCTCCAGTGGGGCACTTGGCCTGGGTCTCTGCTGCCAGTTACCTGGACAGGTGCTCCAGGGTCCACTGCAAGTCGGTGCCTGGGGGCTTATTAGTTTCCTGCAGGTCATGCTTGGGTTTGGGGACAGAGAGGCGTGGGGTCCTGCCCAGTGGCTGGTCCCCTCTTGGCACCTGCGCTCACGACTTCTCTCCTGACTCAGTTGGCGGCATCTTAATGAAGCCTCCTCCCTGCACACCCTCCTCGGCCCCCTCTGGGCTCTGGCCATGCAGGAGCCCTGGGCCTCAGGCGCTCGGGCTGGCCTCTCCAGGGAGAAACCTGTGCGTCTCACTCTCGGCGGGGTAGGGGAGTGCGGGTGGGTGTGTCCCTGGCTTGTGAGTCACTCACCGCCCTCACCTACCTCTTTCTCTCTAGAACTCACTGGTGGTGGAGATCCCGCCTTTCCGCAACCAGAGGATAACCAGCCCTGTGCAGGTCAACTTCTACGTCTGCAACGGGAAGAGGAAGCGGAGCCAGTACCAGCACTTCACCTACCTGCCCGCCAACGGTAACGCTCTCTTTCTAACCGTAAATGCTGCCAACGAACCCACGGGGTGCTTTTCCTAAAAGAAAATCAGGGACCCTGACGTTTCAGTTGCTTCAGACCGTGTGGTCACACTGTGGGCCCAGCCGTCATGTCCTGTTAGCAAGATCTCGTCGGCAGCTCCTTCCAAACAGAAGTGGAGCTTTTGGTGTGCTTTTCCTTCGTTACTGCAGGGGTGGGGCTGCATTTGGGGGTGATTACTGACCCTTTGGAGGCTGCTTGCCGATGTGAAACCGCCAAGGGGGTGAGAAGGTGCAGCTGTTTTGTTCTCAGAAGCTGATGAGGTGGCCTCGGCGTGAATTTAAGTTCTCAAGATGCTTAAGGTGGAAACGCAAATAGTTGTCATGATTTTGCAGGTGCTTGAGAAATAAACCTGAGGCCTGAGGCTGGTGACTGGTGTGGTCATTCACTAACATGATGGTTCTGTCCCCAAGCTGACGTCCCACATAAAACTCTCGGCTGGAAAATTGCCTCTCCCCTCAACCGGGAGGCTCTTGCCCCCAAACACCCTTGGTTGTTGTTCTTCAGTCGCTCAGTCGTGTCCAACTCTTCGCGACCCTGTGGACTGCAGCACGCCTCCCTGTTCTCCACTATCACCCGCAGTTTGCTCAAGTTCATGTCCAGAGTTGGTGATGCTATTTCACCAAACACCCTTTGCTTGAGCAAAAACACCTTGTTCACGTGGTCCATTCACACACTTGAAGGGTGGTTTCTCGTTCTAAAAAGGCCTGTTTGCACCTGTTCCATATTCCAGGCTATTTTCTTAAGGAGAGCAACACTGTTGTTGCTTCACCCCTAAACTCATAGGCAGTTGTTTCCCAGCAGAGCTCAGCCCTGCAGCCTGGTGCCCCGGCCCCCACCACCTCCTCCAGGCAGGCAGGTCTATGTCCAGAGAGGACCGAGTCCTGATTCCGTTGTATGATGTAAGTGCAGCTGTTATACCGTGGCTTTTGTTCGGAATACTTGAGATATCCCTATTATCTAAGAGGGAAATCACATAGTTAGAACTAATTGCAAAAGCAGCTATGTCCTTATGAAGATGTTTTTGGAGGCTTCAGTTTTCTCTAAATGTGAAACCCTCTGTGTCACAATAGACTAGGTGACAGAAAGGCCTGGAAAACCTGTGGCCATCAGACAGTAGAACTAACTGTTTTCCAGGAAAACAGTAGCCAAGGCTCTCCAGGTTTGAATAACGTGGTTATGCTGTAAAGTCACCGCGTCACGAGCGTGCACGTGGACAGAGCCGCAGGAACGTGCTGCCGTGGGCCCATGCACGAGGAGAACGTCCACCCTCCTGCCCTGGGCCCGTCTGCACGTCTGTGGTCAGTACTGGTTGCACCTCTCAAGTCCTGCCTGCTCTTGGACACAGTACTGCAGCCCTGGTGGCAGAAATACTCAGTGTTGACTTGAAAATGTAACAATCATGTACTAATTAAAATTCAAGTATGGTTGACTAAAAATTGAACGTTATAAAGAAAAAATCACTTTCTGAAGCAGTTTACAAACTAGTTCAAACATCGTTTCCTACATTTCACTGCAGGTTCACCTCCCACTAACACACGCCCCAGTGTTCACGGGGCCTTTCAGATGGGGGTACTGAGGCCCCCAAGGAGACGCTGCTGAGGTCGTGGGCGGGGCTGTCTTGGGGCTCCCATCTCCCCCTCCCTGCAGCCGTCGTTCAGTCCTGCAGGCCCCTCCACCAGCAGTGACCTGCCCCGACTCCACACCCTCTCCTCTGTGTCTGCCCAGAATGCCCCTTTCAGCTGGTGACCCTGCTCCACCCGCAAATCCTCTGTCCCATCTGTCTGTCCGTCCAGAGCATGGGGCGTGTGGCCTGGTCTCCCTTCATGTCTCTCCTGGACATTTGCTTCATCCCCAGAGGCCAAGGGGGCCATGCCACCTGCCCCTGGAGCCCAGCCCTGCCCACCTTCCTGAGGGGTCTCCATGCCCCAAGGGGCCGTGATCACAGACACTCCACTGGACTGCAGGTTCCCTGTGAGCAGCCCCTAGGCAGCCCTGACTCCTTACCAAATCACAGGGGCCATCCCTATATGTGTGGTTTTTTTCCTTTAAAAAAAAATAAATGCATGAATGACAAAACAGAATTCAAGTTTCCAGTTTGGGGTTTGGTGTTCTTGCCACTGTCACTGCCTCCTTCAGCTTCAGGCTGAGTCTTCCCAACAGTGGTGGTGCTGGGGGCGGGGGGTGGTGGTGGGCAGAGCCCCACATCCCCACCCCCTTCCCACATCTTGTCTCAACCCTGCCATCACCCCCGGAAGCCTCGACCGCAGGGAAACCCACCGCAGCCCCCTGTCCCCTGCTGTCCGCCACGTCACGTTAGCATCAGCTGTTCAGCCTGGAAGGGAGTCCTGGCTGCTGGCCTTCGTGCGGCCCAGGCAGGTTGGGTCCCTTCCCTGGTGGCTCAGACGGTAAAGAATCCACCTGCAATGCTGGAGACCTGGGTTCAATCCCTGGGTCAGAAAGATCCCTGGAGGAGGGCATGGCAACCACGCCAGTATTCTGGCCTGGAGGGCTACAGTCCATGGGGTCGCAAAGAGTCGCACACGCCTGCGTGACTTTCACTTTCATTTTCTTTCCCTCGTGAGAAGTCTCCAGCTGTGGTGGGACACCCAGGGCGAACTGAGCGGGCAGGGTCGGGCTCCGTGCAGTGTCTCTGGGCGAAGGTCGAGGGCAGAGGAGAGCAGACATCCAGGCTCTTGTGCTGCAGACACACCACATGTGGCCGGGGTGTTTCCCTCGGTGTCTGGTTGGTCACCATCTGGATTTAACTCGCAGTCTTCTGAAAGGAAGCTTGCAATCTCTGGGGTAACTGAGCTGAAGGCTCTGGTCCTGTCGTGGGATTGAGACCCTCCGGGGAGCGGTGACGGTCCTTAAGTTACCATGCACCAGCTGTGTTAAAGATGCAAAGCAGCCTGCCTGTGGGGGGAGGCCCCCAAGTCTGGGGGACGGCAGTGTCCACTTTAGCTGTGTCCCTGGGGCTTGCGTTCTTGGCAATGCTTGGTGCCCCTGGGACAGGCAGCCCTCACGCAGGGAAGAAGCCCAGCTAATGACCTCAGGGTCACAGAAGGAAGTCTGCATGCTACTAAGTTGAGAGTCCAGCAGAGCCTGGGGTCTGAAGAGCCTGTCTCTGGTCTGAGATGCTTCTAGCTATTCCCCGGACTGCCGGCCATGGCACCTGCCCCCCTGCCTACCTGTTGCTCTGGCTGCGAGGGTCCAGGAGCTTTGCCAGGATCGCGAGAAAGCCCTGGGGACACTCAGGTGCCCACATGGCCTCCGCCGACGGAGAAGCCATCTCCAAGAGCCTGAGGCCGAGGGTCGCACACTTGCTGGGTCCAGGTCAGCTGGGTGGCCAGGGCTGGTGGCCGGAGTCACGGGCAGGCAGCTGTCCCGCCTGGGCCGTCAGCCCCGCGACCTTGCCTCACAGCCAGCTCTGGGCTGACCTTTCTGCTGGGCGCCTGGCTCGTCTTTCCCTGAGTTCGTGGCGCTGACATTCCATCCCGAGTCTTGACCTCCCAGAAGCCAGTGTGCACACCCGGCCGTGAGCTTCGGGGCCGCCCCCAGGCTGCCCTCTGACCATTCCTCTGAGCCAGGACTCGTGGGTGCCCACTCTTCAGCATCCCCTCAGGTCGCAGATCTCAATGGGCCCCCATGCCCCCTCCCCACCCTGTGTCACAGCTGCATCTTTGTGGCCTTGACTGCAGGGAGCCATGCCTCTGATCTGAGACACGTGTGTGTGCGCGCGCACATGTGTGTGTATGTGCGCACACGTGTGTGTGCACAGCCCGTGTCGCTTGCTTGGAGCAGCCGTGTCCAGAGCTCACTGAAGCTGGGGCTTCAGTCTGTCCCCGTCCTTCGCCCTAAGGGCCCCAGGCTGAGCTTTCTCACCTCGTCTCCTGGTGGGAACGGGGGGGCCGAGGAGAAGGCTGCAGATGGACCTCTGTCCACACCAGGGCCCGGCTGGCCTCTCCTTGTCTCAGAGGACCTGTCGGCCCCCTGGTCAGGCAGGTGCTACAGCATTCCCCCAATGTGGGCGGAGGGCTGGGGTGTCCATCCTGGGCCTACAGCCCCTAAACTTCCGCCTGAAGGCCGAGTGGGGCCGGGTGCAGGTGGGAGGGCAGTGGGGGGAGAGCCGCTGTGGTTGGTGGCCTGGCCAGTGTCCCTGGGTGTCCTGGAACCTTGAACGTCAGCTCAGCCATGTGGCAGGGTAGGGGCTTGTGCGGGCACCTGGCTAGGCTTCTCCTGCTGTTAGTAAACCAGCTTTGTGAGCTCCCTCACAGCTCCAGCCGGGGACGAGGGATCTGTGTTTCCAGCTCTTTACGCTTTAAACCTGCCACACAGAGGAGCTGGGAGCTGGTCGCCCGTGTGTCCGGGGCCCTGCTGCCAGCCCCAGAGAGACGAGTTGGGGGAGGGGGCTTGGACACTCTTTGCTGTGGGCTTCAGCTCCTTGCTATGGGTCTGGCCTGCGTGCCGCTGGCCTTGGTGTCTGGACCTGGTGGTGGAGAGCCCAGGCATTCAGGGGGGACTGGAGTCTGTTCACCTCTAAAGGCCTCCATGGGATCAGTACCGTCAGTGTCTTGACCAGCAACTGCTTCGGGCTGCTGCCCAGCCTCAATTCTGCAGGGAGGGGTCTGAGCTTGGAAGAGAGGAACAATGGGGGCGGGTGAATCAGGGGCCTGAACTGGTGGGAAAGTTCAGAAAGAACGTGGGTGCCCTTTCTGTGGGGGTCTGGGCCAGGAACCCAGCACAGCCACACCAGGCCTCCCCTACAGAGACACACGGTGGAACGAGGAGGGTGGAGGGTGGACACCGAGGGCCACCGAAACCCGAGGCGGTCTGAGTCAGGCATGAGGCCGGGCCCCCAGGCACAACCTCGCAGAGGGACTTGGCGACTCCTGGTCCCCACGAGGCGCTCACACAGAGGTCACCTCAGGCCGGCCCCTGGGCCCCCAGTGAGTCACAGCCCCGGACGCGCAGCTGCCTGGACCAAACGCAGGAGGGTGAGGCACAGTCCTTCTGACGCAGCTTTCGCAGCACTGGGTGAAAGCCGAAAGCGACCCACTTGTTGGTTCATTTGGTCTGTTCTACCCGTCATCCATTGTCAGCCTAATCAGGGGAGTCGGATCCCCAGGCAGGGCCGACCCAGTGGTGCCATCGCCATGGACGGCCAGGCCGCCCTCGCCAGCTCACACCCCACATGTCTGCCTTAGAGCCGTGAAGCCGGTCCATCTCAGCGTGCCCGAGCCTACAGTCACTCTGTCTCTTGGGGTCCTCTTGACGCTCCTGCAGAGCTGCCGGGCGGCACCCCCAGGATGGCTTGGGGGACCCGGAGAGGATAGGCCTCCCGCCCCATTGGGCTTGGCCGGAGCTCCCGCCAGCACAGACCTGAGGTCTCAGCGCCTGCCACGGTTGTGAGGTTCCCGTCCCGAGCTGGGAGCTTGTCCTCTGGGACCCAGGACCTGATGCAAGTGCGTGGGGAGGCCGGAGCTTGTCCGCAGAGGAGGAGACGTCGGTCTTGTGGTCGTGTGCTCGAGTCCTCTTGTCCTCTGGTCCGGCCGCCCACCCCCACGGCTCCCTTCTGCCCAGGACACACATAGTGGTGCCCGCTCATTGGGGCTGGCGGCTCAGGCAGCTCCATGCCCACAATTCATGCCTCAGAAACCATGTCCTGAAGTTATGTCACAGGTGTCTGTGTTCATGGCTCGAATGTCATGTAACAAACAGAAGACAGTTTGGGCTTTGCTCTTCAAGAGGACAGCCTCTCCCGTGTGGGCGGGGCCGGGCGGGCTCACAGAGAATCCTTGCTGCTGGGTGGGCTCACGCCCCTGCTGCCCTCAGGTGGCCCTCCAGGCGGCGGGGCAGTGTCTCCCACAGAGGTCCCCGCCTGCCTGGGGAGGCTGCAGTCAGCTCAGGTGTTGGGGGTGCCAGATGGGGGAGGGGGCCTGGCCCACCTGGCTCGCAGACGCCCCCCCACACTGTGTCCCCTTTGCTGTGCCCCCCATGTCCCCGTGTCCCCCTGTGTGTCCCCCTGTGTCCCGTGTCCCCCTCCCTGTGTGCCATGTCCCCGTGTCTCCCTGTGTCCCCCCATGTCCCCCCGTGTGTCCCCCTCCCTGTGTCCCATGTCCCCGTGTCCCCCTGTGTGTCCCCGTGTCCCGTGTCCCCCTCCCTGTGTGCCATGTCCCTGTGTCTCCCTGTGTCCCCCCATGTCCCCCCGTGTGTCCCCCTCCCTGTGTCCCATGTCCCCTGTGTCCCCCCGTGTCCCGCATCCTCCATGTTAATGGACAGTGAGACCCTCTCTCTGGACCACAGCCCCGCGGCGTCGGCCCTCTCCCCTCACTGACCCACCTCCTCCCTGCTGTCCGCCTCCAGACGCCCTCACCAGGCTCGGGGTCTTGCCGCCCAGCACCGGTGTGGGGCAGGTCCTTTGGCAGCAGCCCCTTGGGCTGTGAGCCCTGGCTCCTCCTGCCCCAGCGGAAACCGTGCTGGTTGGGCCCTCAGTCCCCTCCTAGCTGGACGTCACCTGGCCGGGGGCCATGGGGTCAGCCCTGAGGCTACGCAGCCAGCAGGTGCTTCCGGGGCCCGAGTCCACCCACCCATGTGCGGTGTGGACGCTGGCCCTCATCCCGGGTGTGGCCATGTCTGTCCGTCCGTCCGTCCGTCAGAAGAGTGCCTCTTCTCGGCGTCCGTCACTGTTTCTTGACCAGTCGTCTCCGTCTGCATGCCGTGCCAGGTGTGAGGAGAGTGGGCAGGTGTGTGTGCCAGGACCCCGCGACTGCCGCACGCTGCCTGGAAGTGCCCCCGGCGGGGTTTACTCGCTGGGGTCTCTCTCAGTCACCGTCCCGGCACCGTGTGGAGCCCCCAGGGTGGGCGGGGGGAGGGGGTCATCGCCTTAAAGAGCATGAGTTTCTTCCCAAAGGGAGCCATCGAGATGGCCTAGTGCTGGGGCTTCAGGGTGCGGGCGAGCGCGGGATGCAGACATGGGAAGACGTCTGAGCAAGGAGGCCCCGCTCACCCAGGTCACCGAGGAGCCGGAGCTGTGCGCCCATGGGGACCCGGGGGCTGCGTGTGGGGGGGGGGGGAGGGGGCCGCAACCTGGGTCACGTCCACCGTCTGTGGTGGGGACTCGGGGTCCGCACGGGCTCACGACCTGACACCAGTGCCCACACCGCACAGACGCCCTCCTGCTCCCGGGTGGTGCGGCTGCCGCCATGAGGCAGGCAGACCAGCCCCAGCATTTCCCCACAGCACCTCTAGAGCAGGTGGGGTGGGCAGGGGTCTGGTTAAAGCGCTGGAGGGGCACCTGAGGAAGGAGGTGAGCCTGCCCTGGCACCAGGCTGAGGACCCGGCGTGGTAGAGGAGCCTCGAGGGCGTTGGCTTAACCTGCTGGACGTGCAGCTCCGAGGCCCTAGGCCCTGCACGTCGGCGCCGACGCAGAGCGTAACCGGAGTCGTCCGGGCCGCGCGTGCGCAGGAGCGGCAGCCGGGCTTGTCTGGTGACTTAAGCGCCAGTGCTGCCCAGTCGGAAGGCCCTGCCCCAGCGCGCCCCCTGCCGCTTCCTATGGTCCTGGCTGGAAGCCGCCCCGCTCCGCAGCGCGGTCCACGGAGCCGCGGCCTGGAGCCCGGACCACCCCAGGCAGGCGGCCGGCTCCTGGAGAGGCCACCTCGCCCGCGCGGGAGCAGCCTCACACCGGGCTTCTCAGCGGGCAGCAGGCGGGCGCATCGCGGGATCTGTGACTCGTGGGACTGGCGTCTCCGTCAAGGCCCCCGGCTTGCTCTCCCCACTGCCTCGCTGGGATGTGGGGCTCAGGGCTGGAGCCCCAGTCAGGAGGCACGCGGGGCTCGGACCCGGTCGAGGCGTCTCCTTAAGTGGCTTCCACATGGGGCCCCAGGCTGGGGGGACGGTGCTTACTGCAGAAGCCCCAGGCTGTGGCCGCTGCTGACCACGGGTGTGCAGATTGGAGGGGAGGCCTCGCATCTGAAAGTGGTTCTGCACACGCCCTCGGACGTGGGCCCCGCAGGCACACCGAACCTTGGGGACCCATCCTGGACTTGGAACAGCCCTGGGCCCAGCACGTGCCCTCCCCTGGGGCCCACAGTCTCTGCATCGGCGGCCTCCATGTGGGGAAGTAGCACACCCACGCTGGAGGGGCGGGGCTTGCACACACCCACAGGGCCATGGGAGACCCTCAGGAAGGGGGACACGGAGTCATGGGAGACCCGCACCCACAGGGCTGCATGAGACCTGCAACAAGGGGAACAAGGAATCTCGGGAAACCCACACCCACAGGGCCATGGGAAACCTGCAGGAAGGGGGACATGGAGTCACGGGAAACCCGCACCCATGGAACGCAGGAGACACATACCATGGGAGACCCACAGGGCTGCTGCGGGAACCAGGACCTGCGGGTGTTTCCCGACATGCAATCAACCTGGGTCAGCTGGCCCTTCTTCATGTCCGCCGGCAGCCTGTGAGGCGTCCCTGAATCCTGCCCAGTGGTGTCTGGAGCCCCTTACACAGAGCCTTGGCAGCTATGTGCTCGTGAGAGAAGTCTGGCCCAGCAAGGACCACGAGTGCTGCGTGGGCACCAGGCATGCCAGGGCTGTGGGAGTCGGCCTGGTGATGGAGACCGACCAGCACTGGGAGTGAGGATGCCTGCCGTGCCCACACCTGCCATGCTGGACACGTCCTGTCCAAGGATGCCAGGGACACCCCAGCTTTCCACCCGACGTGACTTTGGGAACTTGAATGATGAGCCTGGCTCTGCCTGCAGGAGGCCACACGGTGGCCGTCACCCGCTGTGCTTCTCCCCCGCCTTCCGGCTGCAGCACTGCCTGGGGACCCAGTGCCTCCCTGCCTGCACAGGCAGGAAGAACGGAAACAGGAACAGGGCTGGGGAGGGGGCACAGGGAAGGCAAGACCAAAGGGAACGACTCCGCTGGGCATCCCGGGTGCAAGCCGGGACCTGGCGACGCTGAGCAGGGCCACGTGCTCTCACATCAGTGTCCCTGGGTCCCAACTAAGTGGCCACGGCGCTGCCCAGGCACCCTGTGGACGGGCTTTGGGAAAGCCTGTCCTGGTCCTCCAGGCTGCTGTGGGTTGCAGGCACCAGCCATAACAGAGAACAGATGTGCACCCGCACTGGCTCGAGACTGTGTTACAGCAAAGCTGCGTCTGAGAAAGAGCTTTATTTACTTAAGGCGGAGGCTGGGTGCTCGGAGGCCCGCGGGCTGGGATGGCGAGGGGCGTTCCCTCCGTGCCGCCCACCCCAACTCCAGGAGGCCAGCACCACACACACGAAGAGGCAAAGACGTGATCAGGAGGATCTGGTGACAGCTTGTTGTCCTTTCTCCGTCTGCACGTGGCAGCGCTGGGTGTCTGTTGTGAAACCAACTGTGCTCTTGCCAATCGCTCTCCAGGGAACGTGACCATCAGGGTATCTCTTGTGAGCGTGTGTGTAAGAGGCAGCAACCAAGGAGAAATGAGACACAGGAAGTGAGCCGCCGGGTGGGGTGGCCGCGGTGGAGCCCAGCCCACCGCAGACCCCAGGGCACCAGACTCAGCACCTTCGGGGCCTGGTCAGTCCCACAGCCTGGAGGGAAAGAAGGGACAATCCAGCGCCTGTGGTGCCACTTTCCAGCCTGGCTTTCAGCACACTGGGCATACCCAGAGGCACTTTGCAGGACCCTGTGACCGCAGCCGTGCATTTTCCCCTGGGAACGAACCTGTGCGCGGGAAGGAGGGCTGGCATTCTTGCTGGTGTAAAAGCGTTTCCTTGTCTAGCGGCTGAAGGCTTCTCTCCTGCAGCAGATGGACACTCGCCTTTTCTGTTGTATTTTTCTGATCTCTAAGCGCCATCTTACTCTTTGCTCAAGTTCACCCCGTGTCAGACATTTATCAGATAGTATGTCGGTAGCAGCAGAAACGCAGTAGTACATCCAAGTTAAAATTTTCGCTTTGATTGCTACAAATCCACGGGCCCTTGGGTCCAGGCTTCTGCTACAGCTCGCAGATGGGTTTTTATAGCACATTAGTGCTGCAGGAGAGTCCAAGGAAAACAGTGCTCTCGGCCTGAGAACCAGCTGCAGCTCTCCCGAGCCGATGACTCACACCCTCGTTTTAATTGGGTGGGAGAACCAGGCAGGAGACACACAGGGACTCAGTCAAAGCGCTGTTTGTTTTCAGAGGGTATCCTAGCCACAAGCCCGCCCCGGTGCTCCCATCTGCCGCTCATGTTTATTTAATTTTTTTTTCCTCCTTGCAGTTCCAATCATAAAAACGGAGCCCAGCGATGACTACGAGCCTGCCCTCACCTGTGGACCAATGAGCCAGGGCCTGAGCCCTCTCCCCAAGCCTTGCTACGGCCAGCCGCTCGCCCTGCCGCCCGACCCGGGAGCCTGCCTCATGCCTGGCTTCCCGCCCCGTCCGCAGGGCAGTGCCAGCCCTGAGCTCCATGACCTCTCCTGCACCCCTTACGGCTCGGCCACGGCCGGCCCAGGCCACGGCCCCCTCGGACTTCCGCGGCCAGTCGGCGGGGTCCTCGCCGGCCAGGAGGCGCCGAGACCCTCGGGCGTGCCTCCCGGGCCCCCCCAGCCACCGCCCCCCACTCTGCTGCAGCCACAGGTGAGTCCGACGTCAAGCGGTAGCTGCTCCCCGGGGCGCCGGCCAGCGCTCTGTCCCCACAGCCCCTCCTCTCCACTGCCGCCTGGGACCCGAGAGCTGACCCGCCTGCAGCCCTGTGGCCCAGCGCACCCCTGCGGGACGGGCCACCAGCAGCACCAGCCACCCGAGGTTCCGAGCAGCGAGCCCGCCGCCGCCCGGCCCCTGCCGCCGCCCGAGGTGCGTGAGGACAGTAATCGTAGTCTGGCCCCCATTCCCGTAACGGTCAAGCGAGAGCCTCAGGAGCTGGACCCGCTCGACCTGGACGACGGTAAGTGCCCGCCGCAGCAGGCGCACGCCCAGCCCTGGGCCGAGGGGCCCCGGCCTGGAGCGTGCCCACCGCCCCAGGAATGTGCCTGGCGTGTGTCACACCAGGAAGTCCCGGCAGTCAGCAGTGCCACCGCCGGCCAGTGGGGAACGCCATCCCCGCCCAGCGGGTGCCTGTGCTATGCATCCTGGGGGCACAGGGTCCCTGTGGCAATGCCAGGTGTGGTGACCACGGTCCCTGGAACACGGCCTCTACCAGCTGAGATGTCCCGTGAGGACAAGAGGCCTCCTTGGACTCAGCTGTGGGCCCAGCTTGTTGCTTAGCATCTGAAGTGCTTCTCTAGTTGTGTGAACCATCATTAAGTGGTCAAATAGCTAAAAGTGAGTGGCTTTCGCTCTGTTCAGCTTGTGAAGCCATGTGTTCTGTGCGTGTTGGCTGTCGCGTCCAGCCCTTTGCAACCCTAGACTGTAACCCTCCCGGCTCCTCTGTCCATGGGATTCTCCAGCAAGGACACTGGAGTGGGTTACCCACATCCGGGGGCTCTTCCTGATGCAGGTATCAAGCCCGTGTGTCTCTTGCACGGGCTGGCAGGCTCTTCACCACTGTGCCACCTGGGAGCCCAGTGATCAGATGGGGGAGGTGGGGCAGCACTCCAGGGCACCCACCCAGCGCAGTGCCCGCTCCATGGGGACGAGTTTGGGTGGATGTAGGGCGTGTTTTGGGGATGCCTGCAGTTAGGTTGATGATGCAGACTTTCTGATATGAGGTCTTCCTGTGAAATGATGGTAGATGGCACCTGGTTGAGAGATTTTTTTTTCTTGCTTTGGGACAAAAGGCCAGGGCCCCAGGTGTTGTCAGTTAGGTGACTCGGTGCTCGCGTGGGCCCTGCATGGCGCATCCGTGTGGGCATCTGGCCTCTGTCAGCCAGCAGCCCATCTCCCCGGTGTAAGTCAGTCCCCGAGCAGGCTATGACCCAGTGCTCACCTGCCGCCCAGCTCCCCAGCTGCAAAACTCAGGGAACCTGAGAACCGCAGGACAGTCCTGGGCACGGCCCCACGCCCTCTGTCGGCCACCTTGGCCCTTCTGCCTCCACCGTTGAGGCTCCTGTCCTTTTCCCTGAAATCTGAGCCAGACACGTGGGCATCTTCTTTCCATGACTGCCGTCTCCCCCACGCCTGTGTTCTGCCCCAGGGACCCTCTGGGGAGAGTCGCTGGGCGTGTGGTCCCAGCACCCACCCTCACCCTTGGTGCCCAATCCCACCTGAGGTGGGGGTACAGCTGGACCCGGGGCACATGGGCCTTCCTGGTGGGGACACCTGGTCACAGCCCCCAGCCCAGTGACCAGGAGGGCCCTGGGCCTGACAGGTACCCGCCCGCTCAGGTGGACCCCAGGCCTAGCAGGTCTCCATCCGATCGGGCAGCCTGGGGCCCTTCTGGTGCCTCTCTGACTTCTTCCTCACGCGAGCTCACCAGCTCATGAGTGTTCTTGTTCCTAAATGCTTGCTTCACAGCAGGTGCCCCCTTTTCAGGCTGTGCTTGTGGGTTCCCTAGAGAGCCTGTCTCTGCTCACCATGGTCCCAGCCCGGGACCCACTCGCTCACAGGAGCTACCGTGTAAATGCGAGTCAGTCCCTTGTCAGTCCTCGGAAGACTGTCTGGTGCAGAATAAAGGCGTCGTGAGCGTGGGGACCTGAGTCCCCAGCCTGGATACTAAGGGGGTTGGGGCAGATCTCACTGGTCCTTTCTGACTGGAATGGTGGCGGGGGTATGCAGGTGTCATTGGGCAAGTGGGGGCCTCGAGGGGTTTCTGTAATGCTTGGATGACTTAAGAGGGCACCAGTAATCTAATCACTCACCGGCCTCACCTTTACACGTCATATGTGGTCGAGGTGTCTGAAAATTAATTTGTGAAGAGGGTTGGTGTCCAGGGGTATGCACAGTGTGGCCCCAAGGCGTGATCCCAGGGCCGTGTGGTGCAGCCCTGAGCCCTGCGGGGAGAGGGAATCCGTGGGCTGGGGCCAATCCCTGATTTAGAGACAGGCCCCTGTGAAAGGTCTGGAGGGGATTGGGGGGATCATTGGAATTCATTCCAGGCCACGTGGGTCTCTACTTGTGTCTGGGTTTGAAATTGCAGCCCAACTCAGGAAGGTATGGACAGAGAAGATGGAAGCAAGGGTGAAAAACTAAATCAGAAAACTAGAAACCACTGGTTTCAAGTAGCCTTGACATTAACAAGCAGACACTCCATCCTTGTCGTTTGAGCCCAGGAAGAGGCGAGAAATGGGGCTGACTGACGGTACAGACCAGGGAACTAGGACGGGGCAGAGAGTGCAGGGGAGTCTCCTCCCTGCAGGACAGGGGCTAGCTCTGGTGCTGGGGGCCCCTGCCCTCTCCTGGGCTTTGTCCTGCAAGCCCTGGCGCCACCCCCAGGGCAGGAGGGCCCGGCGTTTGCTGCTGCTCCCGTGGGGAACTCAGCCTCACACAGGCTCAGGAACAGAGCGACTGCACGTCTGACCCCACGGTGACGGTTCAGGGCACTTCTGCCAGGCCGACCCCACTGTGATGGTTAAGGGGACTTCTGCCAGGCCAACCCCACGGTGATAGGGTGACTCCTGCCAGGCTGTGTGCCCTCCCCACTGGGCTCTCAGAGGCGCTGTGTTGGCCGATAGGAGTCAGGGGCCTGTGGGGGCTCCTCGGGCTTGCTTCTGATGCTCGTGGTGCTGGGCCCATGAGCAGTGAGAGCTCATTTCCTGTGTGTTCTGGGGTTTTATTTGAGGTTTTCGTTTTCCAGAAGTGTAGAGTGAAAAGAGCAATGGTAGGATAGTATGTCCGGGTCCAGGGAGCCAGGGCATTTGGAGCGCGTAAGTGAATCTTTGAGAGACAGGAAAGGTGCCGTACCTTAAACAGGACGCCCACGCTCCATGCAGAGTGAAGCCCTGCGGACAGTGGGCCAGTGCTGGTGCTGAATCTCCGTTTGCTTCAAGGACATGCCTCAAGTGAACCCCATTTCTTTGTTTTTCAGGTGTTTCTGCTGTTGTATCAATAGTATCTGGCCCATAAGTTACTTTGGTTATACTTTATTCTTTGGTTCAACAACATTCATGGGATTTAAAGTTTCATTTTGGATTTCTCAATCATGGCGGTATCACTGGATACCTTTTTTTAAAAAAAATTAGCTTTGTTGTCTTCTCTTATTTTAAATGTGGATTGAATGTGTCATAAAAGCTACGGTGTTTCCTTGGTGGCTTCCGTGACCTGCTCCTCGCTCGGCTGAGCTACACAAACACCCAGCGACTCCCGCCCTGGGTGTATACATGGCAGTTCACACACACGTGCACAGCAGTCTGTGTGTCCTGTACTCACTCCCCGGGTGTGCACATTGTGGTTCACACTCACATGCACAGCAGTCTGTGTCCTGGACTCGCTCCTTGGCTGTACACGTGGGCAGTTCACACATGTGCACAGTGGGCTCTGTGCCTTGGACTTGCTCCCTGGGTGTACACATGGTGGTTCCCACACATGTGCACAGCAGTCTGTGTCCTGAACTCACTCCTCAGGTGTACGTGTGGGTGGTTCACACTCACATACACACTGGTCTCTGTGTCCTGGACTTGCTCCTGTTGATGTGAATCTGCTGGCAGCATTGTGAACGTCCCTGAAGCTCCGGGGCCTGTCCCGTCTTTTCACGGGGGGCCCTGTGTTGCTGACATGAGGACCCGGTTTGTGAGCCAGCGACAGTCTCGGGGTGTTGCTTGTTTGCCGCTGCTGACCCCGCCCGTGTGCCCCCCAGCCCACTCCGCGGCCTCAGCCACAATCGGCCTTTTCAGGCCCCTCTAGGGGTCTCGGGTTTCCAGAAGTCTCGATGTCATTAAAACAACAAGCAGGTGGAGCAGGCGGCCAGGCCATGTCTGCCTGAGTCTGCCTGTGCCCTCACCCCCCCGCACCCCCCTTCCTTCCTGAGCTGGGGCTGCTCTGGGACCGAACGCAGACTTTCCTCATGGAAAGTTTTACTAACCTGGCCCAGGGCCCAGCTCTGAGGCCTCCCCGTTCCTAGTGATGATTGAAAGAGTCTGGATCAAACACGCTGGGTCATTAGACGGTGGGCTCTACCCGCTGGGCGGAGGGCGCACTTGGCCATGCATGGGTCCTGAGGGTCAGTCCTTACGGCACGGTGTCCGGAGGTGGCTGGGGTGGGGACTACCGTCAGTCTAGTGACCCGCAGGCCTCATCTCCCAAGACAGGAGTCCCCGGAGCAGAGCCCCCCGCCCACACCTCCCAGAGCCGAGAGTCTGGAAGGGCGCAGAGCCTTACCACACTTGGCCCTGGAAGCCTCACAGGGACATGAATCTGTCTGCACAGGGACCCCACTCCAGGCTGCCAGGGACGCCATGCCTCCAAGGGTCAGACGGTGTGAGACTTCGGAATAAATACCCTCCTCCCCATCTAGATGGACCTGAGTGACAGCCGGTGACGGCAGGAGCCCTGGATGCTGCCACCCCACCCTGGGCGGCGATCAGGCCGTGTGCTTCTGTGGTCCTGGCCGGTGTGTGCGTTCCTGCTATGCCTGCACTGCCGGGATCTGCCCCTCGAGAATGGGGGGAGGCAGGGGCCGCTCTGAGTGTCCGCTGAGTAAGGGCCTTTATAAATAGGCGCTGTGCCTGGCCCCTGGGACGCAGCCCGCTGGGCCATGATGGCGAACGTCTCCTGGCCTCCTGCAGCTCGGGTGACCCCGTGGCTTCAGTGTCTGCCACTCGGGGCGTCCCCCGGATGCCAGATGCCGACATGAGCAGGAAGCGCGGGCCACCCGACTCTCATCCAGGGTTCTTCAGCCCAGTTGCTTTCTGGGCACTTGAGGGGCATCTGGTGGTTTGCTTTCAGCTAATGTTAACCTTCTGCCTTAATCCTAGGTCTTAGCTTATTTCTTTCTCTAAGTGGAGAATTGTTTGACGTTAACTAATTTGAGGGAAAGAAAGAGGCATCTGACGAGGGAGGAGGAAGCGGAAGGAAGAGCTGGGAAGGTTTCCTGGAGCCAGAGCCACTTGGCTCTGCTTGGGCCAGAGGCTGGTGCTGGCCTGCCGTGTGGGGCCCCGTGGACATGTTGTGGTTCGTGGTCCCTGTAGGCTGGCCCCGAGGGGGAGAGTGTTTGTGGGTGAGCGTGTCGGGACTGGAACGTGGTCTTCCTGGTGGATGTGCCTCTGCGGAGAGGTGGGCGCCTTCCCAGGGGGCTTAGTCAGTGCTGCCCCCATTCCAGGCCTGCTCTCCACGGCTTTGCTCTCCAATGCCACACGTTTCAAAGCTCTTCCTCACTGAAGAACAAGCAGGCCTGGCAGGTCCTCTCTGACACGTGAGCCCATGCCTGGCACACAGCTGTGCTCTGCCCCCAGAGCGTGACACCAGGGGAAGGGTACTCAGAAACCCCGCTGCTGATGGCAGTCAGGCCTGGGGTCTCTGAGGAATGGTGACCGGGGCCGGAGGGCCCTGTCTAAATCTGCTGGATGCCTGTCTTTTTGAGAGCAGTAGGTGCGTGGCTGCACTGCCCTAGAGGGCCAGGCAGAGGGCCAGCAGTGTGTGGCACTTCTGAGTGACCTTTCTGACACAGGAGTGTCCCTTCCATGTGGATTCCTGAAGGACAGTGACTGCCTTGCACAGCCATCCACCGGGTCCAGGTGAGAAGAACCCAGACGGTCGGTGTTCGAGAACTTGTGTTCCCATCAGGGCTGTGTGTGTCCTACCTGACCCACTATTACCAGCACACAGAAAACCCAGGCGACAAGAACAGTGCCAGCGCGTGGGCTGGGCTCTTTCCAGAGTGACTGTATGTAGGGTCTCTGTTGACGAATTCAGCCTCACAGCAGCCCAGAGCGGGCAGAACCGCCGATTCAGCCCCTGCTGTCAGAGAGGGAGGCTGAAGCTCAGAGAGAGGTGTCACTGGAACTGCTCAGAGCACGGCAGGGACAGAACCGGGGCCCGCCGTGACCCGCCCCCAGCCCCGATGTCAGCCCTGGCTCTGGGCTCCCTGAGGTCGAGCTGTGTCATTAAGATGCAGTGAGCAAAGATTCCTGCTCAGGAGTCTAGCTTTCATGTGTGGACTCGCCTCGAAAGCCAAAGAGAAATGTGGAGTGTGGTATGTGTTTCCTTCATCAGAGAATCTCTGTTATTAGTGGAGGCACTTTTTGATGACCCAGGGAGAACTGGGGGAGAGGCAGGACTTCCAAAGTGATGCAGAGAGGACCTTGGTGAGATATCAGTCCCTAAAAGCAGTAAAAACACCGACACAACTTTCAGATCAATTATTCCAGAACCTGACAACTACCCAGAGGCAGAGCAAACTGGAGAGCATTAATTCAAGGGAAAGTGGACCTTGGGAAACAATCTGTGGGCTGTAACTCGGGGCTGTTCCCCTCCCCCCGCTCCGTGGAGTGTAGCCACACAGCCTAGTTCAATCCCTGATCGGGGGAACCATGATCCTGCAAACTGTGTGGCATGGCCAAAAAAATAGACAAGCAACATGCTAGACGGATGTATTTGCAAAACAAGTGTCTGATAAAGGACTTACACTTAGCATGTGTAAAAGCTGCATATCTCAGTAATAAGACAGCCTAGTCAAAAACTGGGTAAGAGATTTAAGTAGACATTTCTCCAAAGAAGATACATGAATGGCTAATAAATACATGAAAAGATACTCCACATCATTAGTCTTGGGGAATGCCAGGAAGACGCCTTTTCACACCCATGAGAGATGCTGTGAAAAATCAGACAGTAGCAACTTACGGAGAGCACGTGGAGAAATAGAACTCTGGCAGGTTACCAGAGGGGATAATAAGGAGTGCAGTCCCTTGGGCCATGCCTTTGCCAGAAGACCTGACAATCCCACACTCAGACATCTACCCAGAGAAATGAACACGTGTGTACACATGAAGACTCTCACACAAATGTCCTTAGCGGCATTGTGTGTAATATCCAAACATGTGAAACGACCTAAACGTCCACGGCACAGATTTTAAACAGTGTGCTATGTCCACACCCACAAGGAGGAACGCAGTACCGATTTGTGGTGGGACATGGTTGAACCTTGAAAACATGCGGAGTGAAAAAGCCAGACACAAAGGACCACATTTTATGTGGGTCCATTCATATGAAGGTGTCCAGAGAGGCAGCCTGGCCTGGGGACGGACGTTCCTAGGTCTGGCCTCTTGAGCAGCGTCATTGGTATTACATATGGTTTTGCTAAAACACTTGATGCCAAAGGAGAGAAGTGCTTTGGAAGTGAAGGCGAATGTGCGTCGTATGCGTTTGCTTCTGGATGTGGAACATAGACAGCCCTTTTTCAGGCGCGATGGGAGAAAACTCACAAATTCTATATTTATATGACACAAAATAGTGCTGATACAGAGTTTCTCTTGGGGAATAAAAATATGTATGCTTCTCCATCACTTAGTTTAGCTAAATGAAGGATTCTCTTTAAAGCGTGAGCCATGTGGATCCTCACGTTGGCTGGGCACAAAGCCTTAAGCCCCTTTACCCTTTTCAGTGGATTTTGACACCGTTTCTTCCTTCCTTACAGATTACAAAATGGACTCTTCCACACAGTTAAGAATAAAGATGGTCCATCCCCCTCTCAAACATCCGCCCTTATCAGGCCCAGGGGACCCCGACTAATCACAGCCTGGTCCTGAGACAATGGGCCGCGCCAGCCTCTGGAGGACATGGACAGTTATCGCCCAGAACCCAGGGCTGGCTCTCTTCTGCTCTGAAGCAGAGCGCACAGTGCTGGATGCGTCCTCGGTGGGCCGGGGGGCCTTATCAGCCCCAGCCCACCCACCCTCCCCCCGGGAAGGCTTCCCCACTCACCGTATCAGGCCGCACAGCTGCCACTCTCCAGATACGGCCTGGGAGCGCCCTGGGCGGCATGGGGAGACTGCCGTGATGCCCCGGCTCCAGCCGGCGGGCCTGGCAGGAGGAAGCAGGGAGGTGTGGCCGGGTAGGCCTGGCGTCCAGACGTGAACCAGGCCCCGCCGGCTCCCTCTGCTGCCCCCGGGGTTCCGGGGACAGCTTGTCTCAGGCCTCCCCATCCTCTCTCCATGTGCCAAGCTGGGTTGGTTTGCAGGCCCCTCCGTGTCTCTGAGGTTTCAGCTGAGACTGGGCAGGGCCCCAGCAGCGGCCTCGGGAGCTAACTTCTCACCTGTGAATGTGAGTGAGGTCGGATCGTTCTGTACAGACAGGAAACTCACAGACCAAAATAGGTGAATGAGAAGGTCACTGGGGTGGGGACACCCCGGGGGGCACCCAAGAGGTGGGGACACTGGGGGAACATGCAGGGGGGACTCCCTGGGGGGGTGACACCTGGTAGAGTGGGGCCACCTGGGGGCGGGGACACTGGGGGATACCCAGGACAGACCCCCTGGGGGGTGACACCCAGCATGGTGGGGACACCCAGAGGGGGATACCCAGAATGGGGGTACATGGCGGGGACACCCGAGGAGAACACCCAGGGTGTGGGGACAGCCGGTAGGGAGACACCTGGAAGGGGGAGGTACATAGGGGGACACCCGGGGGGGCGACACTCCTTCCGCTCAAGGGTTTCCTCTGGGATCATCTTTAGGATGAGCCAAGACAAGACAGCAGCACCAAGGTGACCTGGCTGCATTTGATGAGAGAAACCACACTTTGGGTATTTCCTCATAACTGCTGTCCCCAGACTGAGACTGGCCGGGAGGGGGCAGATCGTGTCATGTGTCGGGGCCCCGTCCTGGCTGCGGGAGAGCCTGCTGTCTGCTGCTCTTGGCCAGGCTCCTGGCTTTCACAGCGTCAGACTCAGAATCGCCTTTCTGTGCACTTTCCTTTTTTTTTTGTCCACAGTAGCTGTTGCCAGCAAGCTGTAAACTACCGTATATCACTCAGGTTTAAGAACCTAAACTTTAAAACAAATTAAACTCTTGTTGACATTGTAATAAAAATCAGAATGGAATGGGTGGCTCAGTAGAAGCGAAGTTCAATTATTTTTGTGGATTTAAGATTGTTTTCTGGGATTCGCAGGCTCCCAGGGCAGCAAGCGATTTCCTCTTGGCAGACGGTCGGTCAGAGGAAAAGCGGTGGTGGCTGCAGAGGCGGCCGCCGCGGGCCACCACCTGAGTGTTTGCTCTGGTGGCGCAGGACCGTCTGCAGCCACGCTGCAGACGCAGCGTCCCGGCCATGCTGGAGGGGAGATGTGCAGGCAGCTTGAAGGCATTTTAGTTTAAGAAAGGAGCTGAAATCATGTGTGTCGGAGACTACCTGTCACCTCCGTGTTCTGCTGGATGGAAGACGGCCCTGGGAGCACAGGCCATTGACCTCCAGCGCCCGTCCACTGTCCAGTCAGTGATGCACAGCACTCTCTGCCCTGCCTGTCACACCCCTCAGGCCTGTCACCCCCCCTACACCCGTCACTTCCACATTCCTGTCACCCCACCACACACCTGTCACCCACCACCACACCTATCACCCCACACACACCCGTCACCCACCACACCTGTCACCCACCACCACACCTGTCACCCCACACACACCTGTCACCCACCACCACACCCATCACCCACCACTACACCCATCACCCCCCCACACAACCATCACCCCCACACACACCGGTCACTTCCACATATCTGTCACCCCATACACACACCCGTCACCCACCACCACCACCACACCCATCACCCACACACACACACCCGTCACCCCCACACACACCTGTCACTTCCATATACCTGTCACCCACACACACACACCCATCACCCCACACACACCCGTCACCCCCACACACACCTGTCACTTCCACATACCTGTCACCCACACACACACCTGTCACCCACCACCACACCCGTCATCCCACACACAATCACCCACTACCACCCCCGTCACCCCCACACACCCCCGTCACCCCCACACACAACCATCACACACCTGTCACTTCCACATGTCTGTCACCCCACACACACACCCGTCACCCCACACACACTTGTCACCCACCACCACACCCATCACCCCACTCATACCCATCACCCCCCATACACCCATCACCCCCACACACACCAGTCACCCCACCACCACTCCCGTCACCCCCCATACACCCATCACCCCACACACACACCTGTCACCCTCACACAAACCCATCAACCCAACACACCCGTCACATCCCACATACCTGTCACCCCTACACACACCCATCACACCCCACCACGACCATCATCTCTCATGCTTGCGCCTGTAACCCCCGAGCTATGACACCTTCATTCACCAGGATGGAGACAGTCATTCCCATCAGATCACACACCAGCTCTCTGTCCTGTACGTGGTTTCCTGCCACGATGCTGCAGAATCGTGAGCTGCAGAGAAGTGTGTGGATGGAAACTTGGCGACAGGTTAATCCGACAAGCCAGGTGGGCTTCTGCAAATGGGCTATGACCTGGGCTCTCCAACAGCCTCTCACAGCATCGCGCCCCTGCCCTTGCCTGCCTTGCCCTCTTCTGCACCGCGTCCTGTTTCTCTCTGCGCAAGCCCAGGTTGGCTGTGAAGTCTCGACTTGTGAGCCATAAACATGTTTGTCTCCTGACCACCATTGTTTGGCTCAGGGTGTCCAATCACCACCATCACTTAAGTCTTCAGAGCTGGTGCTGAGGTCACCTAGGCTGTCTGGGATGGTGAGGTCCTCAGTGGGTTCCCGCCTGTCCCCCACCCCAGACCAGGCAACACAGAGGGCAGGAAGGGGGCCGTGGGGTGCGAGCCTCATTCTGCAGATGGCATCCAGTGCTTCCTAACTGGTAGAGTAAGGAGGAGACTTAGAAACGCAGGACCCTTGGAGGAGGTTCCCTCACAGAGCCCTCCCTGTCCCTGGCTGCTTAGAGGACCCGTGGATTTAGAAACATGCCCTTGGAGCCCAGTAGTTTGTAGCCCTGCTCACCACAAGGCTTTGCAGAAACTTGTGGGATTCCTGACCCAGAGCTTGCTGAATCTATAGAGTATTTGGATAAGACCATGCTCTTGTGCAGTGAGCTTGTCTGACGATTTGTGGACCAGGGGCCATGACCAGTGGGAAGGTGCTGAGCTCGGAGCCCCACTCCTGGCTCGAGAACTCCTGTCAATTCATCTCAGGTCTCTTCACGCCCTGTGAAGGAAATAGGCCCCTGATTTGTCCTGAAGCTCAGTCTGAATCCCACGTGAAGGCCCAGCACAGCTCGGGTATAGAGACGACCCATCCAGAAGCCATTGGAAGACCTCGGTGATCTTCAGTCTGAGCTGACACTAACTGTGAACAAATATCCTACCTAGCTTGTGCTCGACATGCTTGTTCTTTGGTTTTTTTTGTTTGTTTGTTTGTTTTTGAAGAGCTGTATCAAGGCTTCTTCAGAAATCAGATTTAGATAGATCATCTCTGGTGGCAGAGTGGATTAAGAATCCGCCTGCCAATGCAGGGGACACAGGTTGGACGCCTGAGCCAAGAAGGTTTCACAGGTCTCGGGCAGCTGCAGCACGTGCACCACGACTGCTGGAGCCCGTGTGCCTGGGGCTCGTGCTCCAAGACAAGAAGCCACCACAGTTAGAGTGCCGTGCACCACGGTCCAGGCACCGCAACGAAGAGTAGCCCCTGTCTCTGCGACTAGAGAAAGCCTGCCTGCAGCGACAAAGACCCAGCGTGGCCAAAAATTAATTAATTAATATTTAAAAGTGTTCTTCTGAAAGAAAAAAGAAATCTAATTTAGATAAACAGAGAAGGAATTAATGCTAAGTTTCCAAGCTCTGCCCCACAGAAGGAAGATGCTGTGAAGTTACTGTGGCCATGACTTCACAGCTGGAGAACGAGAGCTCTGAGGCCTGCGGGGCCCAGACTCAGCCTTGGTGAGGCTGCTGGAAGAGAGTAATCCAACTTTCAAAGAGGACAGAAATCAACTGGTGTCTGCAGATTGCTGGCTCTGCTTGGGCATCGAAGGGTAGTCGAGGCCCCTGACCGGATCAGACGCCTCACCCCAGGGAAGTTAGAGTGCAGTCAGGGAGAGCAGGTTAAACAGTGCTTAAAATATAAGTAACAATTCTGGGAGACAGAGCTGCACTCTGGATGGCCCCCTAGCAGCTGCCCGTGAGTCACAGGCCAGTGAATCCCGGTTTAGGTTTGGGACACTTGGAGGCCATTTCAGGAGAAGCAGAGATGGAGCAAAGCCTCAGGGGCTGCTGCTTCTCTGCCTCCAGTGGCATCTCTGGGTCACATGGGAAGTGCAGTATCGTCAGCGTGGGGGACACATTTCCAGCCTTGGTTCCATGTCTGTCGAGTGCAGGCAAGGTCAACGGATAGAACCTCCTCCGGAAACCAGCCTGTGAGACCCTCCGCGGGGAGGGTCCCTGGCCCCCCGTGCCGCCCAGTCCTCAGTCTGGGCGACCTTTCCAGGTGCTGGAAGGAAACGCAGGGGATCCCTTGCTCGCTCCCCTGAGGGGTGTGGGACCCTGCCGTGTCCCGCCACGGGCTGCGACCTGAGACCTGAGACGGGGTCGTGGGGCTGGGGTTGTGGGACTGGAGACCTGATACTGGGCCGCGGGGCCGGGGTCGTGCGGCAAGGCCGCTCGTTTTCGTGGCCACCAGGGGCATGGCGTCATTACAGAGTCAATTAGAGTGCGTGTGTGCCGGTCCTGTTGATTTGATTTAGAGCGAGGAAAGCTCCAGTAATGTGCAATTACAAGAAACTTAATGGCCCTTTATACTGAAGGCAACTTCCATGGCACCTAATATACTTTGATGAATTACTCATTATGTACGGTGTTGGAATAGCTTCTATAAAGATTAATAATTGGATAATCAATACAAAAATTCAATCTTGGTTTTTGCCTTTTTCCTACTCCAGGGTCAATATGTCCTGAAGATTATGGGACCTGTCTCGTTTGCCCGAATTTTCTGCCTCCTTGCTTCGTTCTCTTTCCAATGTTTTCCAAATTAGGGGTTTAAGCATCGATTACCAAGTTGGTGTTGCACTTTTTCCTTCATGCCTTCTGTGGTTATTTCTGTGTGTGTGTGTCCAAATCTTTATGGATCTGATCTTTATGGAATGAGAAAACAGGTTCTGCTGTTGGTGGGTTTTGTCAGCACTCAGGTACAGTTGACCCTCCAGGTGGGCTCAGTGCCGCGAGGAGGTCAGGGGTTAGTGGGTGAGGCTGGCTGCGGGACTGAGTGTCCGGGTCACCCTGTGCGAGCTGGGCCCGAGCCGGGGTAGGGATGCAGGCAGACGTGACGGCTGTGGTATTCAGGACCTGCCTGGGGCCGGTGAGAGTCTGGAGGGACTCTGGAGCCAGGAGGTTGGGCCTGCTGCCATGTAGCGGCCATGCCTGCACCCTCGGAGACAAGGACACCCACCCTCTCCGTGCCCAGCATGGGGGGCTTGGAGCTCCGAGACTGTTAGTTGACACTGAACTAGGGGCACTGCCCAGTGAGCAGGTGAGAGGTCCATGCCGGGCCCCTGCCGCCAGCCTCGCCCCCCCAGTGAGCAGCCGGAAGTTCTTAGCTGTCTGTCCACGGACAGCCCAGGGCCTGCAGCACAAAACCTCTTCTCAGAGATTTGAACGATAGTTCAGAATATTCTGAAGGTGAGGAAAGCGTGCTTTTCTGTCCACAGGGACATGGGTGTGGACTTCAGCACAGCCGCTCTAGAGACTTCTCTTCCGTGGTACCCAAAAGGTTTCCTGTCTGTTCCCCTTCCTGCCCCTGGCCAGCCCAGGGCTCCCCGGACGTTCGTGGGTGCAAACCAAGTCCCTGGGGTCTGCTTAGCATGTCCCGTCCCTGGGATCTTGTTAGAGCTTTCAGTGGGCCTGGGTGGGGCTCGGGGTCTGCCCCTCTGAGCTCAGGCGGCACAGCGTCCCCGGGTGGGCCTGGGTGGGGCTCCGGGTCTACCCCTCTGAGCTCAGGCGGCACAGTGCCCCCAGCTGGCAGGAGCACCGAGCCTGGGCCAGGTGGGGCAGGCGGCCTTTCTGAGCAGGGTGGTGGGGTGATGGCCCAGCAGGGTGCAGGCCCTCATGGCGCTGGTCATCGTGGGGTGGCGGGTGCTGGGTCTGCCTGTCCCCGGCTCCCTTCTGACCCTGGTGCTTGATCATGAAACGGGACAGAAGGAGCAGCGTGCAGGCCCCTGGCCCCTCGCCAGGTTCCCCGCCGTGGGGGAGGGAGAGCGGCAGTCACCCCTCTGCCCTGTGTTGCCTTTAGACTCAGTCCTCTCATCCGCCATGTGCAGACGCAGTCACACCGGACAGACCTCCTGCTGATGCTCGGGGGGCTGACAGCTTAGTTCAAGGTCACGGTTAGCTTTGAGGCGGGCTTTCTCTTCCTGCGAACCCAGGTCCCCCGAGCTTCCTTCATGGGCGGCATCTTCTGACCAAAACTGGCGCTGGCTGGGAGGTCATGGATCCTGTGCCAGGTGGTCCCAAGAGCCCCAGACTTGGAGCGGGCACCTCTGACCTCACTGACCACCCCCCACTGCCCCACAGAGAAGGACCGGCCCCATGCTGGCTGTCGTGGGTCCAGGGGTGCCTGCAGCCGGGGAGGGGGCCCGAGCTCCCAAAGCCAGGGACGGGGCAAGCCTACCAAACCCACAGCGGTTCCTTGTCCAGCTCCATTTATTCAATTTTACTTTTTAATTAAACGAGTCTCTTAATTTTTTTTTATTTTTCCAACTCTGTTAATTGTCGGAATAGGAACTTCATCACTAGGGCAATGTGTCCCCCGGCGGCACAGAGCAGGCCCTGGAAAAGTGCTTGTTGGTGGTTTAATGACCCCAGTGAGCAACGCAGAGCGAGCCTGGCACGGGTAGAATAATGGCCCAGGTCACATGGAAGGCGTCCACCGCACATACCAGCAGGAGGCCAGGAGCGAGCGGGGACCCTCCTGTCACGTGGCCCCCACTCCCCACGGACGCTGCAGTTTCCACACGGGCCGTTTGCATTATTTGGAGTATTCAGGCTAAATGAGGAAGCGGCCATGGAGGCAGGACAATTATTCTGTTTTAATGGTTGGCAGCCCCGCGTAACAGAGGTGCCTGTCAGGGCCAACCCACATCCAGCTGGGAGGGTCATGTTTTATTAAAACCGTGACTGTTGTCATCCAGCCCCTCCACTGTCCCATTCTCTCCTTCCAAAAATAGCAGGCCCCGTGGCAGTGGTTTATTATGATTAAAAAGATAAAAATAAGTGAAGGCTGAAATAGGTCCAGGACACCCGAGGTAACACGAGAACTTACTTTTTAATGAAACTTGAGAAACTGTTTTATTTTCCACTGCCTCACAAAGCATCTCTGGAAAAAAAGAAAAAGTGAAGAATGATTTTAGTGCTGTTGCAACTCTGCATTTTCAGAATTACGACAGTTGTGATGTGCACGTGGCAAAATCACCATTTTCAGCCCAGAGTCCTGCAGGGCGGCACCTCCTCAGGGAGGGACAGGGGCTATGGGTGGACCGGACATGGTCACGCTGGACATGGAGGCCACTGGACCTGGGAGACTGACCAGTGCCCACCTGTGAGGGAGGTGGACTTGCCACGAGGTCGCCTCTCCTCAGGAAACTGAACACCCACACACAACCACACCTCACGCTTCCTGCGCGGGGCACACACTCCCCTGGTGCCTCTGCTCTCTGAACTGTGGCCTTGGCTTAGCTCAAGTCCACAGAGATGCCCTTAATGATAACCAAGTGTGCCTGCCTCTGTCCAGTGCAAACGGGGACACATCCATCCCATTGGTGACAGAATCACAGCAGTGAACGTCCTTACGTCTCCAAGGATGCACAGCCACCAGCAAGGGCTTTCTTACCCAGGAATCACCAGGTTTGCAGGCAAGCACAGCAAACATGATCCGGAGACTTCCTAGAAGTTAGTTCCTTAAGAATAGATTCAGCTGAGACGTTTCTGCTTCCGTCCACCTAAATTATCATCCTCTTAGGTTACATACTAACTTTAGCCAAAGGTGCATTTTCTGGGAAAGTTAGCAAATACTTTTTTAAATTACCTTTTAGTTATAGGAATGGGAAAGACTATCCTTCCTGTTTTGTTTTGCTCTTCAGAAAGCTATTTTGGTTTTCTCTTAAAAATAAGAATGATTTTGATGACTTGTCCTCTAGAAGGATGTGCGTTATTCTGCCCCTTGGAGGAAGATGGAGTGAAGAAGTAATCGTTGCTCTTGTGCCATATATTTATTTCTGTGCCACATTTAATTTGATCGTGAGCTTTGATGGGAAGTCATGGGAACTCGTACAGCATGGGCTGGTGTGTTTGAGCTGGGATGGGGACAGAATCCTGTGGGAACCCCTTGGAGAAGTCACCAAGACCTTCTTTGTTTTTTATATTGCTCTTGTCTAAAGGACAATGATGCTCTAAAGAACCAGTTCTCGTCATTAAAAAACCAACATCACAGCATGTTGTAAAACCAGAAATGGAAAGAATGACAGTGTGCCTGCTGGGCTGACTAGTTTGCTAAGTAGTAGTAGATAAATATTGTGAGTTTTTAAAAATCCATAGTATAGTTTGATTCCTTATTGGAACTAACCTAACTATCAAAAAAGAGATGTTTTAAAGTGTATGTAGTTAGGTATGTAATTTTGAGAAGGAAATGGCAATCCACTCCAGTATTCTTGCCTGGAGAATCCCATGGACAGAGGGGTCTGGCAGGCTATAGTCCACGGGGTCACAAAGAGTCGGACACGACTAAGTGACTAACACACACACACAGGTATGTAATTAGGCATTATATCAACAAATAATGTTTTTTTTTTAATTGACACGAAAGCATTATTTGTAAGGTATGGTCCTTCTCTGAGTAAGTTGACTTGATTTGAAGGCAAGGAGTAAACTGTGTGGTGAGGTTAACGTTGCTGAGCTAGACTCTTACCCTCTGAGCCCAAACCCAGGCCTGAGAGGCCCTGGTGACAGTTGTGTGAAGACAGCCGGAAGCGTCTGACACCTGCTTCTCCTGGCCCTTCCCACCCCGTGCCCACCAGGGCCCCTGCAGCAGGAGGGCAGAGCCCGCCGCCCGCGTGAACAGGCCGCTGCCCCGCGCGTCACTAAGGCCGCGTCCAGCGAGAAGCCAGCTGGTGTCTGTGAGCCACTCAGGGACGTGGCGATGTCCTCGCTAACCTGAGACACCTGCACAGGCGCTGCTCCACAGCACAGGGGTCCACGTGGGACATCGGGAACGTGGAAACTGAGAGCGGAGGGCGCCGGTCCCGCGTCCCGTGGGACATCGGGAACGTGGAAACTGAGAGCGGAGGGCGCCGGTCCCGCGTCCCGTGGGACATCGGGAACGTGGAAACTGAGAGCGGAGGGCGCCGGTCCCGCGTCCCGTGGGACATCGGGAACGTGGAAACTGAGAGCGGAGGGCGCCGGTCCCGCGTCCCGTGGGACATCGGGAACGTGGAAACTGAGAGCGGAGGGCGCCGGTCCCGCGTCCCGTGGGACATCGGGAACGTGGAAACTGAGAGCGGAGGGCGCCGGTCCCGCGTCCCGTCGTGTGTCTCATGGTTGAACCCGGACTGCACAGTGGCTTTAGAGCAGGGCGGTCGCCCCTCACACAGCCGGTCGGGTTCTCTCTTACCGGCAGGCAGTCGGTAACTGAGAGTTCCCTGGAAGGCCCTAGAGCAGCTCTGCTCCCTCTGTGGAGGCCAGAGGTGAGGCTGATGGGGCCTCCTCAGCCACCGTCCTGCTGTGCGGACACAGACCAGACCCCAGGGTGGCCCTGCCGGCGGCCTCCCGGCAGCAGGCTACGGTGAGCCAACCCGCGCTGTGAGGCCACCTGTGCGTCTTCTGCACCCCTGGTCCCATCCACGGAGACCCAAACAGTAACCGCCCCAGGGGGCTGGGAGACACCGCGTCACACCTCGCCGGTCCCCCGCACACAGAACTCTAGTCCAGGAGGGGTCTGTTTCTCCATCTGACCAGACTGAGAAGTCGGGGATTCACGGGGCAGGAAGGGCCTCAGGCACGCCCGCGTCTTCACCGCCGGACCTTCAGGCCCTGGAGGCAGGCCGCTCCCTCAGGAAGCTGGGGGCCGGGGAGGACGCTCTGGCGGCCTGTGCAGCCCTGGCCCCGCCGCACTTTGTGTTCTGACTCTGATCACATGTCGTCCTGTATCTCCCGGGGTCTCGGGGACATGCTGGTGTCAGGACCCTGGGTTTTCCATCGTACTCATTCTTTCCTCTCTCAGAGCAAAGTGATACTACTATCATCGCGTTCAAAGTCCTGATATTTAGAGTCAAACCCAGAAGCACACATACCGCGTCTTCACTTAGGGTAGGAAGTGGGGCACTTGGTGATAAAGTCTCGGACAGATAAGGTGGGGACGCTGGCGATGAGGAGCCACCTTGGGGCCGTGGGAGTGAGAGGAGACCATAGCAGGAGGGACATGTGGATGGTGGGCAGCTGCCACTTGGATGTCAGACCTTAAAACCGGGTAGAGCCTGCTGGAGCTGCAAGAAGCCTGTCAGGCCAGGAGCGGCTCTCAGAGCCCCCTGCCTGTCGGCGCCATGTGCAGGCGCTGCTACGGGGGCGTGGTGCTGTTTCTGAGGCCACGCTGGCGGGCCCCTCCTGGCACTGGACCCGCACCCACAGCACCCCTTTGAAGGCACCAGGCTCAGCTGCCCACAGTGTGCGAGCCGGGGCTGGCTGCCCACGTGCGGCTCCTCCAGGTCAGGGAAAATGGTCACCACACAGACCCTGTGGATTCCTTGGTCGCCTGCAACGTCTCTCCCTTAAAAAAAAAAGTTTCTAAAGCACAGAAAAGCAATACAGGAAAAACGAAAGACAAAGTCTTTCTGGCTCAAACAGTGTACTGTGTGTGTGTATGTGTGATGGTGGGTGGGTGTGGATTTTTTGTTTTGAAAACATGCCGCGGAAAAGGAGACGAAAGACTGTGGCCTCACACAGCCTCCCTGGCCTCTGTATTCTGAGCACCTCGCGGGTGAGGACGGTGAGAGTCAGGGGCAGAGAGGGCCTGGCGAGGGCCGACCCTGCAGGAGGGCGGGCGAACAGGGCTTTGCTGACCGGGCTGTCAGGGTCCCCGCCCCTGTGTGCATCTCCCCGGCCTTTCTGACTTTCATAGTCAATAGAAAGAGCAGGTCACACGGCCCCGTGGAGCCCAAGGGAGCAGTCTCGAAGCTTCCAGACCCGTAGTGTGTGCAGGTGAGGAGGGGCGGCCCCAGGCTGAGGTCACCAGGTCAGGGTCTCAGCTTCTCGCCTTTTCTCAAGGGCCAGGATGGCTGAGCCTCCCCACCTTTGCCTCTGTAGGATTGCTGCAGGATCAAGAATAATACACATGCAAGGGCTTAGCAACCAACCGTAGGAGTTGGGTAAATAGTTTGTTCGCTCCTTATGATCGGTCTTGAGATCTGTAGTTGCATTCAGAAACCAAGAGTTCAGAAACGTGGGAACATTTACTTAAAGGTCAGACGTTGAAAGGAGAGAAATATGTAAAAACCTACTCAGACTCGCAATTCCTTTTAGGTTTGCTCTGTTCTCAAGATAGTCACACGGAGCCCACGGGGGAAACCGCAGGGATGAGCCACGGTGTTTCAGCACAACAGCAGGCTCTGATGCCAGCTACTCTCAAAGCGGCGTCAAAAGAAAGCCAAATAGTTTACTTTAAAAGGACTTTTCACCTTATTAGTGAATGTGTACACTCGCTTATGAATAGCAGAGACATCTTTCTATGGTTTTAGGAAGGATATAGTTAACATTTACCAGTGTTAGTCAAGTACAGGTGAAAACTATGCCTGTGCTTTCTATATGTTAGTTTTGATATTTTAAAAAATGCTATCTTCCTTTTCACTCAATTCCATATTTATAGAGAGGTGGATTTGTGTGTGGGCATCAGATATACACATCCTGCATCTATATCCCAGATTAAAACAATTCAAACTGCCACATAAGTTTTAGAAAAAAAAACAATTGTTTCCACCTCAGGAGCATTTTAGAGAAAAATTAAATATAAGGGAAAAACCCTTATTAAATTGTGGTATAACAGCTCACCACATCCTGTTGCAGGGACAATCTGACGTGAAACACAGCAAAGGTTCCTCTTTCAGGTCCCTCACGATCCGGGAGGGTCACATGTTACCTGCAGTTCAAAATACTTCTGTAAAGAAAAAAAAAAAACCTCTGTGTCGGTGGAAAAGCTGAATAAGAAGATGGAAATTATCAGTAGAGAGAAGACATTGTGGGAAACCGTAGGTGTCTTCGGCACAACCATATCAAAGAGAGAAAGCCACCCCCGAAATAACCCACACAGAGCCCCGGGGCTGGGCCTGATGCGGGCTCGGACCCATGACCTCACGGAGGGAAGATAGGAAGTCGTGGCTGGGAGGACCGGGGCCAGGACCCTATGCTCTGCTTCCCACCCTCCGTCAGGGCCCCTCTACCTCAGCCCTACCCTGACCTCATCTTTCTTTGCCCATCTGTGAAATAGGGCCATCATGGCTTCCCTGCAGGGCTCCTACCCAAACTGTGTCTGTGGAAGGAAGTGAGGTCTGAACACCCATCCTCAGCCCTGGGGACCCTTATGGGAAGCGTCATCCACCGGGGGTTGCTGGTCTTCCACTTTTACTTTGGGCAGCTTCCCGGCTTAGGCCACAGTGCTCAGGGAAGATGCAGGAGGGTGTGTGGAGGGGTGGGGGTTGGTTCTTGAGTCTGTTCCTAAGAGGAGTGACCCACTGTGACCCCAGCCTGCCCTTGCCAGTCATGAGCAGCGCTGGGTCCAGCCAACGACATGTTGACAGGAGGCTCATCAGAGGCCCCAGCCGATGGTGATGGGCAGGAGCTCTGCTCCCACCCTGGCCCCTGAGCCTCTCCTGGGGGCTCCCCATGGGACCAGGCCTCGCTCATAGCAGAGCCCTGCACTGGCCTCCTCTCTGGGCCCAGAATGTCCGGGATATGCCTCTTCACTACACCCCCGACTCCCACCACGGGCACCCCCTTAAAGGTTCAGGTGCCCCAGTAGGCAAAAGGGGAAGCCCACCGCTTAGGTTTCTTCCCCTTTTATCTCGTCAAACAGATGTTATTTTTCCTGTGGTCTCTAACCCTGAGTAAAGATTCTCAGCTACTCCGCTGGCTGCCTTACTAACCCTCAGAGCTCCCTCCCAACCCCTCACTTTTACCCTCAGATGGGGAAAAAATGGAAACAATGACAGGTTTTCTTGGGCTCCAAAATCACTGTGGACAGTGACTGAAGTCATAAAAGTAATAGATGCTTACTCCTTGGAAGAAAAGCTTTGACAAACCTAGACAGCATTAGAAAGCAGAGACATCACTTTTCAGACAAAAGTCCATATAGTCAAAGCTATGGTTTTTCCAATAATCATGTACTAATGTGAGAATGGGATCATAAAGACAGCTGAGTACCAAAGAATTGATGCTTTTGAACTGTGGTGTTGGAATAGACTCTTAAAGAGTCTTTGGACACCAAGGAAATCAAACCAGGCAATCCTAAAAGAAATCAACCCTGAATATTCATTGGAAAGACTGATGCTGAAGCTCCAATACTTTGGCCACCTGATGCAAAGAGCCAACTCATTGGAGAAAACCTTGATGCTGGAAAAGATTGAAGGCAAGAGGAGAAGGGGACACAGGATAAGATGGTTGGATGGCATCAGCGACTGGATGGGCATGAGTTTGAGCAAGCTCCAGGAGTTGGTGAAGGACAGAGAAGCCTGGCATGCTGCAGTCCATGGGTTGCAAAGAGTCGGACACGACTTAGGAACTATACAATATTACCTCTCAGCTCTCCCTCCCAGTTCCAGTCATTATTGCCCATCAGATATTTTTCAGCCATCTATTCCTGATCTTACTAGACTGCTCTGAGATTTCCATTTTCCTAAAACTGGGAAGGCAGAGCCAGACTCTGGGTGGTGTGACGGACCTCCACCCCCACCCCCTTCAGGTGGGGTCGACCACTGTTCCCACTATGAAATCTTTGCCTTGAGGCATGACAGCTTACTTCTGTTCTGGGATGGAGCTGGCCCCACTGCCTCCATTACCCTTTCTCAGTAGTAGCTGTCACCCAGTGGGAGAGACCCTGACCTGCGTGGCCCCAAACCTGCTTCTTTTCTCGGAAAAGTTTAGGCAGCCCCACCAGGCCCGTGGCCTTGGGTTGTTTTAGGACAAAATGAGGTGACGGTCAGGAAAGCGCCCCGTAAGCCCTCTGGTGCCCAGTGAGACAGTGTGAACGGCTCTTCGGTGCCCGTGCTGCCACAGGACGCCCGCTGGCCCTTGCATGTACGGGCTGTACCGCGTCCTTGACCCCCCACCCCTGCCCTGCACCGCACGTACGCTCTTTACCGCGTCCGCACCCGCCTCCACCCCACCACACAACACTGCACGTAGGCTCTCTACTGCGTCCGCACCCGCCTCCACCTGGCCACGCACCACTGCACGTAGGCTCTCTACCGAGTCCTCGCCCCCCCTCTACCCCACCCCCCCGCATCCGCGCCCCCCTCCACTCCCCACATACGCTCTCTGAATGCGCGTGGTCTCTCTCTCTCTCTCTTTCATATGTTCCGCGTTGCCCTGGGGCAGAGACACCCTGTCTGCAGTTGAGGCCCATCCTGACCCTGACCAAACCTCAGAGAGACTCGGGTCCTGTGGCTGTCTTTTGTCAGAATGACCTTGCAGGGCAGCGCTCGGGAGAGGTGGACTAGACTTAGTAGACCTAGGAGCACAGAGGCTGAACCTGGAGGAAACGGAAGAGCTGCTGGCCTGGGGGCCTGTGTGCCCCCCAGCCTCCCCTACCCCAGGGAGCCAAGGCAGGGGCATGTGGCCTCACCCGCCGAGAGTGCACTGGCTGAGGGTCGTGGAGGCAGCTGCCACCTGTCCAGCGTTTCCCACACGAGGCCAGGGCCATCAGCAGAGGACATGTGACCGCCTGTCGGACAGCCCTGTCAGTCCGGGCGTGTCCCTGTGGGCCACTGCCTGGCACCTGCCCCCCCACCCCCACCCCACGTGCTCCTGCTCGGGAGGAGCCCGGCTCCGGGGTCCACAGGGCCAGCAAATTCTGTTGTCGGTTCCCGTGACACAATTCCTGGTTCCCCACTGTGCTTTATTATTGTTATTCTTAAAAATACTTGGCGGGTAGGGGGTTGTTGAAAAACAGTTTAGGGAAGGGAGTGGGATCGGAAACGCGCCCGACTGATTGCTCCGGGAATCCGCCCTCGGCCTGCAGGGGCCTCAGCAGAAACACACGGTTTATCTGGCGGCAGAGGGGAGCCCGGGCAGTTCCGTGACGCGAGCACGTCCCCACCTCTGAGCCCTGTGAACGGTGCCGACAGCCTCCCGGTGACATTTCCCATACGTGCCGTCGGGGGTGGGGGCATTGGAGAGAGGTTGCTGGTCCCTCCCGAGGCCTCTGCCAGCTCCGCTCATTTCCTCCCCGGCTGCCAAGAATCACAGGCTGATGGTGGACACGGACAAGGGGACAGAGGTGGAGGAAGAGCCCCAAACAAAGGGAGGCTCAGGCCGGGCAGCCAGCCCTCCTTCCCGAACTGCCCTGAGCCGACTGACCACGAGGCCACTGTGAGGGGCCTCTGGGGCGTGGACTTCAAGCGGTGCTTCCACGGCCGGTGTTTATCTGTTGGTTTTTCAAACCTGCATGAGCACAGACAGCTCCCTGCCCCGGGTCAGCGGTCAGAACCTGACGCAGGCCCCTGGTCTCAGCCCGAGTACTGGCCCTGCAGTCACGGCCCTGGGTCTGGGGCAGCCGTGTCCTGCCGGCCCAGGATTCATTCTCAGGGGACAACTTTTTCACAGGCTGAACATAACTGACTGATGGGATTTCGGTCAGTTTCACAAGTTTACGTGAACTTGTGTGTGGAGTCCTGTCTCTCTGACGCCCTCTCTACTTTTGTTTTCTTACAGTAAATGAGATAATCCGGAATGACCTCTCCAGCACCAACATCCACTCGTAGTTGGCAGCGTGGACTCTCAGAGGCTGTGTGGTGTCTATCTGTTCCACGGTGATGACTCTGAGTCAACAAACTGAATCCATACCTGGTACAGCTGGGAGCTTCCACCGCAGTGAAGGCTCCGGTCACTTGTGCAAAGAAGTAGCCCAAGGAAGGAAAGACCGATCCCTCTTCTGAAGGAAAGTCACCTCAAGAAGGAAACGAAAGTGGGTGGGTGGGGGGAGCACGGAAGACAGACCTCGTGACGCTGCCCTCGTGGCCTCAACCCGACATGGCGGCCGCCCCGAGCGGCACCCTGCAGGCACCCTGGATTTTTCAGTGAAGTGCCTTATTTCAGCCGACCTCAGTGGCTGGGCACTGTGGAATCAAGCACTGACGTGGCTCCCAGGAGGGCCTCTGTAGGAGCAGAGGCTGTGGGACATTTCGTCTCGAGGCTTTATCCTTTGTATAAGTTAACAGAGGACTGGAGGACTGGGCATTGTGAGGAAACCCCGGCACGTTTCCTACTTTATCACCTCTTCCTGGGCTGTAACACACAATTCTGTTGCCTTACTCGGCGCGTTTCAGAACTGCTCCAAAGTGTCATCTCAGATCTCGTGACTGCCTTCCCCTCCCCCGTGTTACTCAGACCATAGGGTTGTGCATTGTAGCATGTTAGGATTTTGTTTTTAATCTGGCTTCAAACATAGCACAGGTAAGTTGAATAGCACAAGATAGGCTACTGGACAAAAAGAGAAATCTCTCTGTCTTGGGATAGGTCTCATATTTGCATGTGTGTACATATATAGGCATATATTTATGGTGAATATAACCGACGTGGTGACATTAAGTCTCCACCCGGCAAGGGCGTCCGTGTCAGCAATAACCAGTATCCGTTTTGGAAAATACACCCGAGCCTCAAAATCCAGCTCCCCATAGCCACATCCATGGGGGCACCCCCCGGCCCTGGGAGGTCAGAGTCTCGGGTCTCCTGCAGTTAACCAAGCACTTTAGAACCAGGAGAGGTGCATCCATGATATCGGCTGTTACCAAATGGCAGAATTGGAAAGGAACTGTAAATAGTGTTACAGAAGGAGTGTAATATATTTGTTCCGCTGTAAGATCATTCTTTCACAAAAGCCTTTTAACTGCTTCATCTGAAGAAACCATTACCAAAAACAGCGTTTTACTATGTGGTGACTCTAGTGTTTCCAGACTAGTTACTGTTAACATAGGTTAGTGTGAGCTTTACTACTGCATTTTGTACCCATAACAGCTTATTACGCATTATTGCTAGCCGTGACCTGTTGTTTCACATAACCAAAAAGCATGGTTTAATGACAACACCTTTAACCTGATAACTGTGCCTTAGGAACTCACGCCCCCTGCTGGAACGTAGCCGAATTGCACCCTCGGGGGGGAGGTGACGCACCCTGTCCCCAAACCCAAGCGTTTCAGTGGGGAAGGCACTCTCCCACGGAAAGAATTATTTTTAAAATGTTGTTCTGTACGACTATGTCTTACTTGTTTTTTAAGTCACAGAAACGAAATCCTGAAAGCCATATTTGTAACATTTGCACATTACTGTGAAGAGCTGACGGTATATGGCTTCCTGTACATAGCGCGCCCCACCGCCCCCCCCCGCCCCCCTCACCCCGCCTGGAGCCCCGTCCTGCATTTAGCCTCCTAGGAACTGCATGAGACGTTTCTCGGGAGACATGAAAGGAGATGTTTGATACTGTGTTAGCTCTCTTTGTAGGTAGAAAATAGATCCAATAAAGCAATATTTTTCTTTTTTTTTTTTTTGCTGGACCATCTTAGTCAGACTGTGATTCATTCCACACATGGAAAAATCCTCTTTGTTCTTAAGCGTGTTTTCTGCCGTAGGTCCGTGTGCTTGTGTTTGTAGAAGGGCTTCCCGTCGTCCAGCTGCGCGTGTGAGGCAGTTTCTCACCTCCTTACACATCAGGAAGGCCACCCTGGGAGGCGTGGATGTGAGCGGCATCCCCAGCGCTTAGATGGCGTGTCAGAAATGCTTCTCCAGGCCCCGTGGAGAGCACCTCCACTTCTGCCAACGTTTCTGTCCGGAGGCAGAGCCGAATGAGGCCTCCCGCACTCGCACTTGGCCTGCCATCACCTTCACGATGAGCCCGTGGCCGCCTGGCTTGGCTATCTCCCCGCCTTCCCGCACCCACATCCCCTACTCCAGCCTCGGGTGGGGACTGTCGTGGCCACCTGGCTTGGCTGTCTCCCCCTCTCCCCCACCCACATCCCCTACTCTGGGCTCGGGTGGGGTCTGTCAGTAAGTTGTTCTAAGACAAGGGTGGCACCGGGGGGTACTGCAGGGCTCAGCGCACTGAACTGCGGAAATACTGTTTTGCATCCAGGTCTTTCAAACTCAAGAATTCCTGTTTCTTTGGCCAGAAGGTTTACAGTTTGTGGTGTGCGTGTGTGTCCATCACTCAGTCATGTCCAACTCTGCGACCCCATGGACTGTAGCCCACCAGGCTCCTCTGTCCATGGAATTCTCCAGGCAAGAATACTGGAGTGGGTAGCCATTCCCTTCTCCAGGGGATCTTCTAAAATCCTAGAAAAATCTCATCAACGCAGCAAGAGTCCGTCCCAGCCAGTGTCTGTGCTGTCTGAAGGGAGCCCAACGGTAATGTCCACAGGAGCTCAGGGAATCGAAGATGCGTGGGTAGGCTGAGGTGGGGGAGGACCGTGGGAGAGGGCACTCGGCTGGCGGTCAGCACGAGGCGGCCTCGAGCGCAGGACTCAGCTGGAGAGCTGGGTCCCAGAGCGCCTCCCAGAGGCCACGGGGCACACAGGAGGTCACAGCTCACGTCCACGTGTCTGAAGGACACAGTTTTCAGAGTGAGTCTCCATAAGCCCACCCCCACTCCCAACAATGGCATTGTATATTCCAGAAGCAAAAACCTTCATAACAACGGTTTCTGCAACAGAGGCTGAAAAAGTGAAAGTGAAGTTGCTCGGTCGTGTCAGACTCTGCAACCCCATGGACTGTAGCCTGCCAGGCTCCTCCATCCATGGGATTCTCCAGGCAAGAATACTTGAGTGGGTAGTCGTTTCCTTCTCCAGGGGCTCTTCCCAACCCAGGGATGGAACCCAGGTCTCCCACATTGCAGGTGGATTCTTTACCATGTGAGCCACCAGGAAAGCCCTCAGAGGAGGCTGGGCCTCTGCAAATACCCGTTTACTTGGTTTTTGTTCCTTTCATGTTGCTTTTGAATAAGAAGGAAAGCATCCCACCACTTGTTTCTGGCAGGCAGCTACCGTGCTTTGCTCAGGTGTATAGACCCAGAGGCCAGGTCACCTCCCAGACGCTCCCTCACTGTCCTGGGTGACCTTGGCCCTTCAGGAACCTGGGCAGGTGCAGTCCGGGAGCCTCTGACGTGGGACACGCGGGGCAGCCTCATGGGGGCGTCTGCTGACTTCCCCCTCCTCCACCTCGGGCTTCCCACAGCTCCAGCCTTGCCCCAGCCTGAGACGATGTGAAAAAACCTGATAGACATCCAATTTCTCCTTGTAGCCAGTGCAACCCGAGCAGAAGTCGCCGTGGGAGACCCCTCTGTCCGAACATGTCCCCTGATCCCTGCAGCCTCCACCCTGTCACACAGACCACCCACCCCTCCCGGGGACGTGTGGACCCCACCCCAGTTTCAAGGAGGGCCCATGAGGCAGCTGCTTCTGCCAACCGCCAGGGTGCAGGGCCCTGGCTGACGACACTGCAAGGAGGGGTCTCCGCAGCCCTCTCATTACACATTCCTTCAGAAACAGGTTCCACATTGCTATAAAGAAACTGCATTTGGGTTGTTCGGAAAGGAGAGACAGAGAAAACAGGAGCGGGTGAAGCTGAGGAAAAGAGGGCCAGATGTAGGGAATCCACAGAAGATGAGATGAGCTGCTTTCAAGCGTACAACCGGGATTTAGTGCATTCGCAGTGCTGAGTTACTTCAACTTCCTTCACCCCAAAGGAAACCCTGCTCCCGTGAGCAGTTGTTCCCCACCCCCTCTTCCAGCCCCTGGGAACCACGATAATTCTGCTGTGTGAATCTGTGTTCAGGACACTTCTTGTAAACCGACTTGAACAACATGGCCTCTCACGGGGCACAGTGACTTCAAGTTCATCCACATAAAGGCCTTTATCAGAGCTTCATTCCTTATGGCCTAATGCTGTCCACTCTGTGGATAGACCATGTGTCCATCAGGCAACAGACATCTGGGCTGTTCCCACCTTTTGGCGACTGAGTAACACTGTTGTGAACATTCGCATATGAGTTTTTGCTCCAATCCCTGTTTTCAGTTCTCCAGGGGAACGCCTAGGAATGGAATTCCTGGTAAATTGGCAATTGTGTGTTTTACGTTTTGAAGAACTGCTTTCCCTTGCTCAATTTTTACATTACCCATCCCTGAGACAGACTGTGGATCAGTAACCTAATTTGGAATCACATATGTGAAGCACATCGTATTTATACTTCTTTATGCCAAAAAAATTAAGTTAGCGCTAAGATGACTAAGTGCTCGTTTATGCCCCAGCAGAAGGCAGCTCCTGCATGTCTGCCTCCAGCCTCCTGGGTGGAGTCAACTCGCCCTGGTCCTGCCAGCGAACTGGAGCCTCGATGTGCGTCTGAGTCATTGAGGTGGTGCCAGCCAGCCCCAGATCACACGTGTCTGTACTTCACACATACAGACGACAAGAGCCAGAAGAGAGCCTTGCGAAGGCCGCGCTGCCACACCCTGTTTCTGAAAGAACCGAGCTGCTGCAGGCGTCTCGCACGACGGACCTCCCTGCTGATATGCGCCAGCCTGCCAGCGGAGCTGCACACACATGCTCTCACATATGCACACATACACACACATACTCACACAGAGACATGCACACGCACCCAGACACACACTCATTCACTCACACACACACTCACACCCAGACACACACGCACACACATACTCATACCCAGGCACACATACACCCACACATATACACACTCACACACACACTCACACACATACTCATACCCAGACACACATATACACACTCATTTACTCATATACTCACACACACTCACATATACAAACCCACACACTTGCACACATACACACCACACACACATACTCAAACACACTCCTATCCACATCCACATTACCACACTCACATTCACACACACACACCCCGCAGAATCTTCTGTCTCTAGCAGCTGCCGTCTGTTGGAGGCTGCGACCACAGGTTTTAAAGCGTCACAGCCTCCACGCTGCTGCAGGGCTGCAACTCATGGTCAAGACTTTATAACCACGGCGTTTGTCCTCAGCAGCCATCCCTCCTTTTTTTCCCAGAGGAAAAGCACTGACGAGCATCTGTTTAGGGGAATATTAAGCCCCACGTGGGAGGCAGGAGCTGGGGCCTCCACACCCCTGCCCTCACGTGCGTTTTGGATCTCCTGTGCTTGGGGTCAGCTGGGCTTCAGGATCTCTGGATTCACAGTTCTCATCTGAGTGGAGCAGTTCAGCCACAACCTCTTCCAGTGTCCTGCCCCTCCGGCCACAGCTCTGATCGCACACCCGAGGCTGCACAGAGTCATCCACAGTTCACAGCACTCATTTCTGCAGACTTTTCCTGTTTTATGTTCCGGAGGTTTTTGTGCTGCGTCCTCTTCCGCAGCATCTAATTGCTGTGACTCAGGGTGCCTTCAGCCCCAACGCTAGAGCTTTCGATGCAAGTTTTCTCTGGGCATGTCACTCTGCCCTTTGACTCCTTGCATGTGTGGGAGACAGTTATAAAAACTGCTTTTATATCCTTGTTTGATAACTCCATGATGGGTGTGATTTTTAGTTGATTTTCATTGATCAATTTTGATCTCATCTGGGTTGCATCTTCTACCGGTTCTTTCCAGGGTCAGAGATCAAACATGAATTTTTGCATCACTGAGCATGGCTCATGTTCTGTTTCTTATGAATGCTTGTTCTGGGGAGCAGTTAAGTCCCTTGGAAAGATTTGATCCTTTTGGGTCTTCCCAGCTTATAAATGTTTGATGGAACCAGAGCAACACATGGTCTGTGGCTAATTTTTCCCACTCTCAGAGCAAAGCCCTCTGAGGATCCTCCCTATTGTCCTGCAAAGTATGGGGATGTATACACACCGTGCATCAGCCTGGCATGGGCTCTGAGTATTTCTCCCTGTAATCCTTTAGGGCTCTGCTCTTCACCAGACCTGAGGGGACTCCCTCCTGCGCTTTGTGCCTGAGGCCTCAGCCATGCGGTTCTCTGAGCACCGCCTCTGGGCAGCTCACTCCTCGGGGTAATGCCTTGACTCTTCCGGCAGCTGTGGCAGTCCCTCCAGCCCCAGCTCCTCACCCCGCAAGGCTCTGCTGGGGTTGCCTCCCCACACACGGCCTGGAAGCCCCCTGCAGTCCACGGGCTGGGCCATCACGGTCTCCCATCAGGGTCACTGTTCTTCTCTGCCTGATGGCTAACGCCCAATATGTTTCATATATTTTTTCCATTTTTCACTCTTGTCAGTGGAGGGTAAATTTGGTCCTCGTTAGCCCATCTTGGCTGAAAGTAGATGTTCTGACGCTTGATTTTTCAAAGCCTCTTTGGTAGGCCAAATTTTAGTCAGAGAAGTAGTCAATCTTCCATTTTCCCTGTGTTTTATATCATATAACAATAATGCTATTCACGTAAAAGCTGCATGTCTAGCCAAGAGTGACTTGCGATCACCAGATATGCCTTGGGGCCCCATATAATTTTAATCGGAAGGGAAAGCGTCAAACAGAGGCTGAAAAATGGCTTTCACTGCCAAATATGCTTTTTACCTGGAAGAAGAACAAAGGAGTCCCAGGGAAGAGACAGAGGTTTTCACGGAACAGAGGTTCTCAAGCAACAGAGAAGAACGACCGTGTCTGTGTTCAGGTGGTGACGTGGGCCCCGCCACGCATGGCCCCCTGCCCTGCTGTCCCTGGGACAGGAAGACAGGAGCTCGCAGCCACGGCCTCACCCGGGTCAGAGCCGCTGTCGGGCTCGTCCCAAACAACACACACCCAAGACTGACGGGGCTGTCAGAGTATCTATCCAGCATCACACCCGGAAACAACGGTTGCTGAACTTCATGGACACAGCCACCTTCTGTGTTTTCATGTTCTGTACCTATAGACACATATCAGCTGAGGCTACCTTAATGTGGGATCTGGAGCAATTAGACATTAATGATATTTGACTGGTTCAAGTTCACTTCTAGACTTTCTAGTGGGAAAGGGGTTTGCGAGCAATTTAATCCCTGAAAATAAGAATGAATGCAAGCAGTGTTAAGGTCTTTGGGAACATTTGTTGTTTGCATGCAAATAAGGCTGCTAATTATGAGATTTTTTTTCCTGTTCATTGTAGTAGGCCCAGTAGGACTCAGACTTGAAAATGTACTATTAGCAATCAGCTCCTGTAACTACATATACTTGAAAAGAAAAGGTAAAAAATTTTAAAGTATACCCTCTAATCCAAATTTCTCACTAATTTCTATGCACTTTATTTAATCTAGATAATAAGAGTACATGGAAATTCCCTGGCTGTCCAGTGGCTAAGACCCTGCACTTCCACTTCAGGGGGCATGGGTTCAATCCCTAATCAGGGAACTAGGACCCCACAAGCCTCACAGTGTGGCCGAAATGAATTAAAAAATAATACAAAGAAACGGTACACGGACTCATGTATGCAATTCAGACACTTTCCCAAGTGATTTTTAAATGTGCTCTATGTCATTTGCTCCTCAAAGCCATCTGTGAGGGAGGGGGCAAGACAAATCAAACCTCCAGTCAACAAGTAAAGTTCCTGAGGCCCCAGGGGAAAGTGCTTCTGTTACTGTGGGGCAACAGGGCTTTCTCCCTGTGTTCCTGCTTTGGGGATAAAGAACCTGGCATCCGTCCACCACCCCACCCACCCATTCATCCACTGACCCATCCACCTATCCATATGTCCACTGACCCACCCATCTATCCACACCCCCACCGACCCACCCAACCACTGACCCATCTACCCACTCATCTATCCACTGACCCACCCATCTATCCATTCATCCACCCACTGCCCCATCCACCCATCCATCTATCCACTGACCCACCCATCTATCCATTCACCTACCCATCCACCCACTGCCCCATCTATCCACTGACCCACCCATCTATCCATTCACCCACCCATCCACCCACCGCCCCATCTACCCATCCATCTGTCCACTGACCCATCCACCCACCCAACAACATATCCACCCACCCACCCACCCACTGACCCATCCACCCATCCATCTATCCACTGACCCACCCATGTATCCACCCACCCACCCACCCACCCACTGCCCCATCTACCCACCCATCTGTCCACTGACCCATCCACCCACCCACCGACCCATCCACTGACCCATCCACCCACCCATCCACCCATCCATCTATTCACCCACCCACCGACCCACCCACCCACCCATCCACCTATCCACAGACCCACCAATCCACCCAACCACTTAACCATCCACCCACCCATCCATCTATCCACAGACTCATCTATCCACCCACACACCCATCCATCCACTGACCCATGCCCTGTTCACCACCCACCCTGTGTTTGGTGACCCTCCTCTGCTGGGGTCAGGGACCATGCCTGCTGCCCCCTCACTGTGCCTGGATTCAGGTTCCTTTGCATCTGTTGATTGCAGTTTCCCAGCAGACCTGCATCCGGCTGGGACGGTGGCCCAGCAGTCAGTTTCCGCCAGCCATGCTCCTGTCACCAGGCCCCCTCCCCCCACCACCCCCCAGCCCCATCCCGGAGGCCACTGACAGATGGCCTGGTATTCCCCTCACGTGGGTTTCCTGGTTATTCTTGGAGTCAGAGCAAAGCAAGAGATGGAGGCCAGGCCTGTGGGTCCCGCTGACCTCCCTGCCCCTGCCTGGACCTTCTGGATGGTGCGACCCTCTGGGGAGAGGCCCCGGGGGAGGGGTGTGCTGGTATCAGGTGACTCCATCAACTGCACACGTCGGGTGCATGTGCATAGGAAACGTGTGTGGTTGTGATGGGGACGCAGGTACCAGGCTGATGGGACCGTGGTGCTGGGGCTTGAGAAGGGAGGGACCGGGTCACAGCCCGGTATTTGTAGCCCCAGGGCTTTGAGGTTGAGTTACCCAGCTGAGCAACTGAACACACACACACAGCAGCGATGGTACTTTAACTGCCTTCTAAGTTTCTGTGTTGTAGTACTTGACAGTCACAATGACCCAGAAGCTGTTTGTAGGCGTCCGAAACCTGCCCTGCGAAGGTGAGGCGTGTTCAGAGCTGGTTCTGGAGAGGTCTGTGTGAGTCCTGCGTGGGTCCAGGGGCAAGTCCACATGTGCTAGCTGCTCTGCTGGCCTCTGTCGTATTCTGGTCTCCTCCTCTCAGGCCCGAGCCCTGCCTGCAGGCTTCCCACCTGCTCTCGGGCCCCAGTTCCCAGGACGGGAGTCAGAGCAGGCAGGCAAATTCAGCTTCTCCCTGCCTGGCTGGCCAGGCCTGCAGGAGACAGTGGCCAGTAGCTGCGGCACCCACACAGGTTCTGAGTCGAGCAGATCCAACCCAAGCCTTGTCCCGCAGCCTCAACCGATGCAGCCCAGCTTCTGGTGAGTGCTGGCTGTGTGGACCCTGGGTGGGCACCCGGGGGCACCGCTTCCACCCACAGAACACCCTCAGTGGCCGAGCGGAGCCACCACCCCCAGCCCGCAGGATGGGAGTGAGGCTGCAAGCAGCAGGCTGCTCCAGAAAATGAAAATACCACGTCTGGTGGCAGAGCCGTGAGAGGCAGGACTTTGTCCGTGGGTTTGATAGGAGCTGGGAGTTGAAGAAAATCCTATCATGGCAGGCACTGGGGGTGGTGTCTATAGAGACATCTGAGGAAAATCTCCAACAGGAGAGTTTTAAACCCCATTAACCGGGAAGCCCATTAACCAGGTCATTTATTTCCTGATTATTCCATTAAGCAAAAATTTCTGGATTATGTTTTGATGGGCTGTGATGAAATCCCAGGCAGTGTTTCTTTAATGAGGGGGTTGCTCTCCGCGGAGAATGGGGGAGCCACCTGCCTCGGGACTGGACTGGGAGGGTCAGTGAGGTCCCGGCCAGGGTGGTGGGGGTGAAGCCGGATGGTGAACACAGAGCCAACTAGGCCCCAGCAGGAGTTTGGCCTCGGAGTGAGAGCAGCGGTGGGTGTGCTGAGCTGGGAGCCCACTCAGCTCCGGGGTGAGCGGGAGGGACCCCGGCTGCAGGCGGCGTCAGCACAGGTCTGGTGTCTCTTGGGTCCAAGGGCATCTCATCCCAGCTGCGACATGAGACGCATTCGCGTTTGTGCCCAGGGCCCCTCTGGGCTCCAGGGAAGAGTCTGGTCTTGTTCGGTCCATGGAACCCCTCCTCCCAGCAGGAAAAGTGTCCCCTGGCCAGCCCTCGGCAACTGCACGTGGGGCTGGAAGGGGTCCCGGGGCCTAGGCTCAGTGGACAGTCATCTTACCTGTCGTTGCTGCACAGACAGCAGATCTGAGTGGCCGACGGGGGCCAGGGTGGGAAGGCGTTATCACAGAAGAAAATGTACCTGGCTCACTGAGCAGGGGAGGCAAGCGGGGCGCCAAGGAAACAGGGGACCCTCGATCCTGGCACAACCTGACGGCTGAGGGGGTGGGAGAGTGGGGTCACCAGCCTCGCCCCTAAGGCTCAGTGACTGGCCGTCACCCAGTGGGTGGTGCGGGTGTCTCCACAACGGGGCTCCCGCTCTGTTCCGGAAGCTTCTGTGCCAAGGCCCCAGTCCCCACCGTTCATGTCACTGTGATGTGGAGGATGGGATCACGTGGCCTGGCTGAGTTCACTGCCCTGGAATGAGGTGTCAGGAGCCTCAAGCTCCACATACCATCAGTCAAGGCAGCTGGAGGTGGAGGACAATGGCCCCCCAGGCAGCCAGCTTGACCCCACGCTCTTGAGGCTGATGAAACATACGTCTGTGCTGCTTCATCTAGGCATCTACACCTCCTCCTCTGTACTTGAGAAGATAGGCGCGAGCCTCAAGGTCACGCAGACCACGCTCCGACATGATGAAGCCAGCTTACAGGGACCTGAGGAGCCGGGGTCTGGCCTGCCGCTCAGGGTCCCTTCTCACGTGGCTAAGGACAGAGCTGATGCCACGCTCTCTGGGCTCTGTCCTCTGCATGGAAAGAGCAGCCCTGCAGGCAGGTGGCCCTGGGCCAGGAAGTGTCAAGGCCGTGTCCTGTCTTCCTCTTTAAGAGAAGAAGCTGCAGCCCTGGGGCTGCGCTCACACCCTGTTCCCCCCAGAGGCGGCCAGCTGCCTGTCCTTGGTCAGCAGGGCCCACTCCCCAGCCCCAGCACTGCCATAGGGGCCCCACACTCCGCTGAGGCTGCTGCTTAGAGGCCCCGGGGCTAAGGAAGGGGTGTTACTGACAATCAGGGGAAAGGGGAGGTCAGGCCCCAGGGAGGGTGAGACAGGACAGAGGCCACCAGCAGGGATGGTTCTGGAGGCTGAGTCGGGTGAGGAGCCACGGGTGCCGGGATTGGAGGGAAACGAAGGAGAAACCAGAGGCCCTACACAAGCTCAGCCCCAGGACCCCAACACGTCCACCAGGGCTGAGTTCCCAGGGCCCCTCGGTCCTAAGGGAGCAGCTCCGGCCTCCTGTTCTTCCAGCCTTGGCCTCGAAACTGCCCGCGGGCCCCTCATGCGGGCCACCTGGTCCTTCCGCCCCGAGGCCCTGGGCGGGCACCTGTCTCCACCTGAGTCCTCCACCTGCCTCGGCCCAGCCTGTCCTTCCGGCTTCTGACCGGAGCCCCCGAGCCAGCCAACCACCCACCTGGGTATTTTTTCCCTTGAGAAGGCATTGTTTATCTACTTTTGGTTCTGCTTTGCCTGTTCCTTGTCACCTGAATATCCTGCCAATACTTACAGTACCTCCTGTTGGGACCTGCCCAGTAACTCTGGCAAATTGGTCCCAATTAGTACGATTGTAAACCCGTGGGCACCAGGCCCCAACCCAGGTGCCCAGCCAGGGGGAGGGGAAGTAGGAACACGGCTCAAAGCGCTGGCGCAGGCTGTTAGCTCCCTGGGTTGCCTTCACCCGTCCCCGTGCCGGGCAGCTTTAGCCACGCAGATCCCGCTTCATAGTCAGTGGGCGGGTGGCCTGGGCCCTTCCAGGCTGGGAGGGGCTATCTCATCCTGGCCTCTCCCCCAGCTCCTGGTGGCCACCTGAAATCCAGGGCGTCCCTGCTCTCTGTCTCTGTAGTCATACGGCCTCTTCCTGGGTGTTTCCATGTCCAAACGCGCCCTTTCCTCAAGGGCAGCCCTCATGCTGGGCGCAGGCCACCCTGCTCCAACACGAGCTCGTCTCAGTCACGTGTGCAGAAGGGCCCTCTTGGGGACCCGGGGTTGGACTTGAGCGTGTGTCTGGGAGACACCCTCACCCCTGGGGGTGCCTGATGCCACTGCCGGGCCTGCCCACCTGCTGCCCAGTCAGTCAGCCTGGCCCATGGGCCTCCATGCTGCTCCTTGCCCCCTGCCCCCCACCCCACCCCAACTCACCACCTGGGCCAGGCCTCCACTGCTCCTCTGTCTCCTTTTCATCACCGAAACTGAATATATTGGCACCTTTCTTGGTAACAGGACAATTCACCACCACTGAAACCACTCCAGTTACAGAGGATAATGGAGCGTGAGTGTGCTCTGCCATCTTTCTTTCAAGCCTTCATTTAACCTCCTGAGAAAACTGAATGGCCAGGTAGGAACTCTCTGGGAAATTATATAAATGAAGGCCGGCCACCCTGACGGGCTCAGGCACGTCCCCGCGCTGGGCCTGGGCCCCAGCCTCCTGCACACCTCGCGGACGGAGCCATGTGGGATGACGGCGCGCCAGGAGGCTCTGGGCAGGAGGAACAGGGACTTTGTCTGACGTCCTCATTGCCCAGCTCTCCGCTCTGGCTCCAGAGCTGGCAGCCAGTCGTACCCCATCGCCTGAGGCCGGACACTGCCCTGTTGCTCTTGTGCTAAATCCCTCTCGCGTGTCGTTCCCTGGAAGACGCAGTCTGCGTGTCCACCAGGTCCTGAGCAAGTCTGCCTGCCCTCGTCCAGAGACGTGCAGCTCCAGGGGCCCCACAAGTCCCAGGGGAGGGGAGCCGGTCCCTATGGCTCGCTGAGCACATAGAGAAGCTCGAGTGCCCACATCTGAGACCCCAAGGACTCCATGCCGGCATCCCGGGAAGTGCTGGGCCACGGCCACCCTGAGGGCCCCTGCGTCTCCCGGTCACCCCCGCTGTGGCGCCGCTCTGCCCCAGAGCTCGCCGAGGCCCCGCTGCCGCGCGTGGGGCTCGACCAGCCGTGACTCAGCCCGGCAGGAATGTATTCTTTGGCACTGGCCCCAAGGAGCTGGCGCTGGCATTGCCTCTGCACACGTGTGAGTCCTGACTGGGCGGCTCTGCTCTGCCACCTCCCAGGGGTGGGGTGGGGGCCTTGGACGCTGTGGGGGCCCAGGTGGGCCTGGCCGGGATGGTCCTCCAGGGCCAGAGGAGCTGCTTTTATAGGATTAACAGCGACACCTGTGAAGTGGAGTGAGCAGAGAAACTCACGCTGGCTTTGCCAAAGGCCGTCCAGGCTTTTGTCTGGTGACCTCAGAATTAGGCACACGAAGTGCTAGATGTACCTGCAGTGTTTGGTGGGGCCAGTTTCAACGGTCACACCCAGGCGGACACCTGCAGCGCCCGGCTGGGTGGCCGCCCTGTGACTCATGTGACCGGGAGCCACCCACTGAGTCACCGCGTCTGAGCCCCGCGCAGGCCCGGCCGTGGGAACCTTTAGCTTCTTCCAGGTGGACTGGCCTGACCCGCCTCCCCACGGACACAGACGCTCACGGCCGCTGCCTGCGTGGCCCCGGCCGAACCAGGTAAAGGCTTGCTGCTGCTGCATCGCTTCAGTCGTGTCCGACTCTGTGCAACCCCATAGACGACAGCCTACCAGGCTTCCCGTCCCTGGGATTCTCCAGGCAAGAACACTGGAGTGGGTTGCCATTTCCTTCTCCAATGCATGAAAGTGAAAAGTGAAAGTGAAGTTGCTCAGTCGTGTCCGACTCCTAGCGACCCCATGGACTGCAGCCCACCAGGCTCCTCCGTCCATGGGATTTTCCAGGCAAGAGTACCGGAGTGGGGTGCCATCGCCTTCTCCGAGGTAAGGGCTTGACGTCTGCTTAAACAGCCGATCCCACGTTACTGACCTCTGAGAGAATGTGTGGATGAGTAAACTGACAGGGGCGTGAACATACACGAGGAGCTGTGTCAAGAGTGGCCCGAGACGAGGTGTGTCACACAAGGAGCCGTGTCAGGAGCGGCCGGAGACAGGAGCTTCAGGAGGCCCTGCTCCCGCCCCACCCGCTCTGCGGGGGCCGAGTCCTCCGTGCTAACTGGATGGAAGGCTCACTCCTGTAACTCCCCACTGTGAGGTGAGGCCCCGGACAGTGGAAGGTCAAGGCCCTGCACCAGGACGTGAGTCTGGCTAACTCCCCAAGCCAACTCGGGGCCCTTCTGCCCCGAGGCCGGGGCACCATCCCCATCCCACCTGTCAACCCTCCCAGCAGCTGACAACTCCACAGCTGGGTCCCCAGGGCCTGCATGCTCCCACCCCCTCCTCCCTCCATGGGGGATACCACTGCTGGATCCTGGTGGCCTTCCTCACTGAGCCCGCGCCCCAGGAACCACTGCCCGCCCACCGCGTTCACACCCTGAGATGGGGCCTCTGCGTTCCCAACTGGAGCTAATGGCTGGAAGGTGCTGAGGGGGTTTCGAGCCTCGCTGGAGGATTGTCCACGCCAGCCTCCTTGAAACCATGCCATCTAAGAGCTGGCTTCGCCTCTGAGGAACCTTAGAAATTCCAGCATCGTCTAATGTGCTGATCCACGCAGAGGACTCTCCTGGTGATAATCAATCTTATTCAAAAGCTGCCCCCTACCCCTGGCTTCCAAGGAAGCTGGCCCTGTGAGTGCGGCAGCCACTCCCCGCTGGCAGAGGCCGTTCCTACCCCAGGGTCGCTCATCGGTTTTGTGTGCTTGTGCAGAAGCTTCTCTCCGCTAGAGAAACCAAGTGAGGGACAAGCCCCAGTCCAGTGCGGCCACGGCCACGTCTAACTGCAGACCCCGGGCTGGCCAGGAAGATGCTCACCTTCATGGCCCTTCAGTGGATGATGCTAACCTCAGAAGGCTGGCCAGCGGTCCCAGGGCTAAAACCCACCCCTGAATGTCCCTGCCCAGTGGCCTGACCCCAGCCCTTGGTAAGACTCTGTGCAACATCCTGAGTATGAACTGATGCTTAAACTACACCCTGCTTATCTCCCTAAATGCCAAGTGGCTGATGGAAAGCACATTTCAGGACACTGTGAGTCCTGCAAACCCTGAGACAAGACGTTTCTTGATATATTCCCAGCTCTTGAGTCAAGAGCTGTTTGAAGCTTCCGTGAGGTGGGGTCACGGGGCTTCCACGGGGAGCCTGCACTGGGAGAAGGTGACTTCTTCCCCTCCCTCTCTCTCCCTCCCCGTCCTTCCTTCCTTTCTTCTCTATCCCTTCTTTTTTGCTGCAAAAAGACAGCGCATCTCTGGGAGATGCTCTGTGACCAGCACGTGGGGAGACTGGCCACTCCCTGCAGGGCTTGGAAAGAGGGGGCCAGGAGGATCCTTCTTGGGGGTTGGGGGCCCGTGGTGGTGACAGCTAGCAGTTGACCACGATAAGGGTGTCACGCAGCCCTAGAAGGACAGCCCAGAGCTGCATCTGCAGGGGAGCTGAGCGTGGCCTCCAGAGATAGGTGAGACCACTGGGTGCAGGCCAGTGACTCCAGGAACCACCACTCTTCCCTGGGCACAGGGCAGATCCCACGCCTTAACGCTCAGAAGGTGGGATCTGCCCATGCTGGCTGACGCTGCTGGGAAATGAGACCAGGCTTGAGAAGAGTGGGGCAGGGGCCTAGAGAGGTGGGTTGGGTTCCTGCCACCACAACACAGGCTCTGTTGGGCCGCTGTGCTCAGGGCCCAGAGGGCAGCCCAGTGCACCCCGCCAGGGACCAGGCACCTGCTGTTTGAGATGAGGCCAGGAGAGGACTGAAGAGCAGCCTGCAGCTTGGGGCAGGGGCCCTGAAAGGCTTAATAGCCTCAGCAGGACGTTCCTAATTGTCTGTGAAATTGAGGATCTATTTTCAGATACGACTTCAAGAAGTGATTCCTCCAGGAGCTGAAGGGGCCACTGCTCCTCCGTCCTCAGGCGGGGCGCGGCTGCTCACATCGACCCCCGCCCCAGCCAGGGCACTGGCCCGCTAAGGCCAACACAGCAGAGGATGGGGGAGGGGAGCCAGGCCTTGGGAAGAGCCGGCCTCGGGAAGAGCTGCGCCCAGACCGGAGGCTCCTCCGCAGGAGGGGGTCCGGCTGCGCCCGGGTCCAGCCCAGCCCCAAGGCCTCAACGTCGGCTGTTCTGCACGGTGACCTGCACTTCTCCTGGGCCAGCCGGGGCCTTGGATTGGTGTCAGCACCCTGGGTAGGGGGCCTCCCGGGGCTGCGAGTGAGGAAGGGGCAGCACAGAATGAGGCACATCACACAGCTGCTCAGGAGGCAAACTTGGCTTTACAGAAAAGTGGAGCAAAGGTACTGCCACCCTCCTCTCCCTCCCAAGGGCGGAGTGTGGCCCCCAGTGGTCAGATCCTGCTCCTGGTCCTCAGGTTCCAGCCTCTGACCTCCATCTGGGCGGTGTCCATTCAGCCTCGAACTTTTCGGTGATGTTCCTTGGAGGACACGCTGCTCTGGTGGGGGTGGGGGGCGGTGAGGACGCAGCACGTGTGGTCGCCGTTGGACCCCACAGATTGGCACCAAGGAGAAGGGGATACACGCTGGGCTGGACGAGGTGCTGGACTTGGTATCGGGCGTGGCAGGACAATGACCATCAGGACAAGATGTGGGGAACGAGGCGGCCACCTTAAAGCTCCTCAAAGAATCCTGCACCACAGACCACAGCCTCACCGAGTCCCTGTGGAAGCTCCAAGGGTTCTCTCATGAGTCCTGGATGGGCTGGGAACCCCTGCGGGCCATCCCGCTCTAGGGTGGAGCCAGGGCTGCCAGAAGCCTACAGGGAGGTGACAGCCCCTTGAGGGCAGCCAGACAGATGACCAGGCTCTGCCCACAGGGGCACCCCCAACTTCACCCAGATCCAAAGCAAGAGGGCAGTTTCCGGGCTGACTGCACATAGACAAAGCACAGCAGAACCTTTGCAGGCTATTATGGACAACTCTGGAAATTTTTTTTAAAACTACATTTTGCAAGTTATCTCCAACAGATCATGTTCTATTTAAAACTAGAGAGAAAATGAAGGTTAGGGTGAAAGCAGAATAAAGTGGGGCCACTGTGGAGCCCACCCACATCGAGCAGCGCCCCCTGTAGCTGAGCACACAGAGCTCTGTGCCCTTGAGCTGGGCCCCCGACGCACAGCCCACTGGATGGGCACAGGTCCACAGGGACGCAGGTGCCCACGTTTGTAGAGTCTTCATATCATCTGGGCAGTGGGACAGCAGCAGCGTCCAGCCCTGATGCTGTTGTGAGGAATAACATAGGTCAAACTTGGAGGCCTGGGTGCCCCAGGAGCTCAGGAAGCCCTGCTTCTTCAACTGCTCAATTATTCATTCTCTGCAGGGGTCAGACTTGTTGCCACGGGTTGACATTTCACATTCTTCCCCATCACATGGCCTCATGACCTCCTGTTTCACTCACATGTCCAAAACCAGATCTTAAGAAATAACCCATCTGAGAGCTTTCTTTTCTGTGCCGACTCCAGATGCTGCCATATATGGTGCATAAATATTGCTTAAAACCTGGTACCAGATACAGCTGTGCTTCCACAGGCTAACAGATCAAGTTGATCAAAGGGTCCCAGTAAATATTAGAAAGCTCACACAAAGCCAAGTTAAAGGATGAGATTTTAATTTACAGTTTCTTGTTATGCTGATAACTTTTTTCAGTACAGCCCTGAGAAGTGTTCTAAATCTGTAAAATCAAATTGTGCCCTTCTCCAAATAACCCCAAATGAATACTTCTTCAGTAATTAACAAACCAAGATTCAAGCCAACACATCTCCAAGGTCCAATCCAACTCCAAAGTTAATCAACCCAAACAGAATGACAGAAACCACGTGATTAGGGACCTAGAAGCCCTGCAGAGTCAAGGCTTCTAACTGGGTTTCCTCACGTCCCTTGACTCTGCTCCATGACTGCGTGGCGGATGCATCCAGCTTACGGGGCCTCACCATCCCCACGTGGCCTGTTTGTGGAATTTGTGTGAACCTTGTGGTGTATCTTCAGGTATGTTTTGACCAAATGGCACCAACAGGCTGGATAAGAAGCTTACTGTATTTCTGCCCCAGGAATCCCTGCAACTCTGAATTCCCTGGGGAAGGAGGTAATTACTCTGAGTCTGCTGAGGCAAACAATATTTGTGTCTTCTGTGTAGATGCACACATGTTGGAGGAGGAATATCTACAATGTCCTTGCATTTGAAGCCATGGGTGAACAGATGTGAACAAGCAGGAAGCAGCTTTGAGCCCCATTCGGCATCTTGATGATGTGACTTCCAGCTTTTCATCTCATGGCTCCTGGGTAGCTGTTCAAGAACCACTACCGACTCTTTTAGTGGGACACCTGGGAGGGCTCTGGGCCAGGCCATTGAGACAAGGGGACTGGGCTCGACCAGACCAGAACCAGACTCACCGAAGACAGGGCAGTCCCAGCCCTCAGCAGGGACCCCAGAGAAGGGGTTAGGGTTAGGGTGGCGAGCACCAGGCAAGATCTTCACACTAGATGCTGGAGGTTAGAAAGAGCACCTGCCATCCATCAGTCTTTACAACAGCTTCTGGAAGCCACACCTCGTGTGAACATCACACGTTCTATGCAGATTATGGAGGGAAGCAGTCAGAGTTGTCGCAGAATGACACTGCAGCCCTAAATAGCAACACGGAACCCAGGAGATGGTGAGCAATGCTTGACTGTTTCTCTAGGAAAATCATCTCCTCACTTTTTAGGAACTGCTTTATCAACCAAGCACAAAGGAAAAGCTACTTTCAGATGTGTGTGGAAGCTCCTAGAGAATGCACTCCAGCCACCTGAGAGCATGAACCATGGAAGAGGAAGCCTGGGACCAGGAACTGGGCACCCAGCACCGGCAGGAGGCCGAAGGCTCCGCGGGCCACAGGAGAGGATGTCCTGGGTGACGGATCTCCAGTGACCATGTTCATGTGTGAGAGCGGAGTGCTCAGTTGGACATCCCCCAGGAAAACCTGGAACCAGCAAAAAGTCTGGTGCGTCTCACTGTCTGGGGACCCAGGCCCATCTCCTGTGGTGTCACTGTCCTGAGCACTTGGGCCTCCTCTGTGGCCTGAAGTGGTTGCTTCAGCCCCTGCTGCCAAGTCCACTGCCCTTCCCACCCACTCAGCAGTACACCTGGTGCCAGGGGACCCTGGAGATTTACCCACATGCCCAGTGAATGCTGCAAAAGGTGTCTTGAGAAAACTGGAGGAAGTGGGATGTTGAGGGTGATGGTTATCTCGGTTGGGTATGAAAGTGATGTTGGGTGATGTTGCGAAAAAGCCCATGTCTCTAAGAGGCAGGAACTCAAGTACCGATGGATGAAACAGTGTGATGACTGAGATTTGTTTCCGACTCCAAGTGTGTTTATTTGTATTATATAAACTTGTTCAGTTTAAAAGTAAGTCTTAAAAAGTCAAAGAATGTCTCTTGTCCAGAAGAGGAGGCTGGCAATGCCAGGGGGTGACAACTGTGCTGCCTGTCCAGGTGTCCCCATCCAGGTGTCCCCTGTGGCATCCACGTGGACGTAACCAGGCCACACCCGTGATGAGTCACCTACTTGCAGCGTGGGGAATTGCGGGTTCAAAACCCAGAGCTTTCACCTTCGATAGTAGGACATCAACAGATTGCTGAAATCTTAAAAATTAAATCTTAAATCTTAAAAATCTTAAATTGACAGTGAATTGACATTTTTTTTAAAAATTGGAGGTAAAATGAAAAGGAAGTTGAAAGAAATGAAACGGGTTTTTAGTGCGCGAAAGTGAGGGGAGTGACCATTGTACTGTTTTGCTGGGGCCATTGTCGCTCTAAGTATAAAAATGCATCCAAATGTGAAAGAATGGGTCACGTTAATGAAAAAGTAAAGCAAACAATGCACTGATTTTTAAAGAATAGTCTAAGGCAAGGGGACATTGCTGTGTGTATGAGGAAGAGACATGAACCAAACACAGGGGTGCACATAAACCCGGACACCAGCACCCAGGCCTCCCCCAGGCGCAGGCTCCACAGAGTGACCAGGCTCCCTGAGCCCTCGCTGACCTTGAGGCCGGGGGAGCAGGGTGCCCTCGAGCAGGGGCCCGGACTTCCAGGCCTGCCCTTTCACACCTGCCCAGCATCCCTGCCTCAAGACGGGCCTGTGCCTGCTTCTCCATACAGACCCGCCTGCTGGGCAATCTCCAGACACCCGTGCTGAGCAGTCCCCACCACGTGGAAGGAAAAAAAAAGGATGAATGTTTTAACCCCTAAATGGTTAGGATCTGAAAAATAGGATCTGGCGAAAGATTAAACTAAATTGCAGACCTAATTGCCTTCACTTAAAATAATATTAAAGCAAACGCGATGCTCTGTTTAACTTGGAGGCTCGGCACCTCTGGCAGCACAGTTCTGCTCTGGCTTCTCACAGTGGGAGGAGGTGGGTCTGCTCTACAGATCGCTTGTGCAAAATACATGAAATGGAGTCCTCGATGTCTGTTAAACTAAAGAAGTACTTTTAAATGAAGCAAATGGCCACTGTGGGGAATTCTTCACCCCCAAACAAACAACCCCTACCAGTGAGAGAAGAGCCTCAGGGTTGGGGGGTGCAAATGTCATGTGGGCCCAGAAGCATGCCCAGCCTGCCGCCGCTGAGGGGCCCAGAGGCCTGGGTGTGAGGGCGGGAACCGTGACTCAGGGCCTCCAGCTCCCGGGCCCCTGTCCAGGGGCACAGGCCCACGGGGGCCGAGGTGGGCCTTGGGGGCCACGGGCACCGTGCTGACCGTGAAGGCCAGAGCCTCCCTCTGGGCACGGGGCTCAGAGGCCGAGACGGGGACGCCTTCTGGAAGAATCCAAGGGGCCACGGAGCAGTTGCCACAGCCAAGCAGGCCTTTGGAAGGAGCTGTGTGCAAAGGTGCAAAAACAGAGTGAGGAGCCCAGTTCTGAACCGCCTTCCCCCGCAGTCTGCAGTGTCTGAGTTCACTCCCAAAGTGACCTCCCTCAGCGCTGCTGAAACAGCTGTTCACAGGGAGAGGGCGGACCCCTGGCCAGCCCTGCCTAGCCGCCCACAGCAAGCCCGAGGGGTCTCAGTCTCCCGGGGCTGCCTGGGGGCGGGGCGGGGCTGGACAAAGGGTACCACATGCGGGTACCCAGCCCACCAGGCAGAAGCCCCTCGTTTTCAGTCATCCCAAGTCAACTGGAAGAAAGAAAAGGGAGAGAGACAGAGAGGGAGGCAGGGGGAGACGGTGAAAAAAACATGTTAATAAATCTGGGGTCTGGTTTTATTGTTTTTATTGGTGCTTCTACTTCAGATTTTCAGTTTGGAAAAATACTCTCTTACGCATTCCAGGCACCTCAGTGCTGGCTGAGAGATGATGATAAATGCAAAAAGCTTTAAAAAAAGGAAAGTCCTGCTCAGATCCAGGAGAACAAATCCCAGTCAACTCGCCTCGGGCACTTCGTCACACTGACACTGAAAGGTTTACTTGAGCGTCTCCACTGTCTCACTTGAGTGTCTCCACTGTCTCATCCTGCTCCTCTTCGGTGGGTGAGACCCGCCAAGGGAAGCCGCCCTGCGCTTCTGGTCTCCCCAGCGCATCCGGGGCAGATCTGTGGGGAGCTCTTGGCTGAGGCTCCAGTGGGGAGCTTCCTCCACGTGGAACTATTCAGGGGAAAGGTTTCAAATGAGCCAGAGTGAAAAAGCACATGCCCACAACAGACTGGGGCTGGCCCTGGCAGGTGGGAAGGAGCACGCGGGGTGCAGGTCGGGTGAGGGAGGGAGGGAGGTCCCAGGAACACAGAGCTCCTTGTTCGGGGCTGATCTGAGGATTGTGCCTAAACTGGGAGGCCTTTCACACGCGGCTGTGGTTTGCCATGAAAAGACTCTTTTGGCTGCGCTGTGTGAATCTGTGTGTATGGTGGGTGTGCGTGGCTCACGGATGCCAAGCCTGAATAGGTGGGTTTTAATTCGCTCCAGCTGTGCTGGCCGGCCTGCTCCCCAACCAGCCCGGACGGCGAATGAAGTGATGGGGGGGTGGAATCCCTTTGAAGCAGCTGCAAGTCATTCGCTCACATAAACTGAAATGAGAAGAGGGTGAAAAACCCAAGCTTGTAATTCTGCCTTCTCCCCCATCTGTGCACAACGACTCAGGGAGACAGCCGCCCAAACAGAGCTTCCCCCGGGGGCTGGCCGCTGCCGGGAGGGAAGAAAGGCGATCGCTCTAAGCCCAGGTATTTGGTGAGCCGGAGCGGCCTGGGGGATGCGGGCGCCAGCGACACCTCCAGCTGGCGACCGCTCTTGGCAGCTATGTCCCCACCAGCACGTCCTGGTGCGTCGTCAGGCCTGGATGCCAGGGAGGGGGTCGGGTCACCGAGGGGCCCAGCCCCCAAGGCCGGCAGGATGGGAATCCCCACATGGACTACTGGGCACCCTGCCCGCCCACGTGATTGCCCAAGGCAGGTCCTCCCAGGACTGCCAGGCGGCCAACAGAGAGCAGGGGCAGGCGGGGCCCAGAACATCCAGGGAAAGTGACCATCAAGCGCTCTCAGGCCAGCCTGTGGCAGAGGGGTTAGCACCCCTGCACCCAGCCTGGGCGGAACCCCTCCTGCCCACCCCATCCACATCCCAAGTCTGGCCAACTTCAGCATCTGCAGGACCGCCAGGAGGCCCGGGGCTTAGGGCACTGGTCCGCACATCTGGTCACATGCTCCCCTACTGGCCTGAGTGCTCACTCCGGGGGCAGTGAGGCCTAGTCTTGCAGGGCGGGGCTTTGAAGGATGTTGAAGAGTTTTCCATGGGAGAAGCATTCCCCCACGTGATGTGAGCACCAAGTGGTCAAGCATCTGACTTCTAAAAATCATGAGACTCTCCATGGTTGAAAAGCAGGTGTGTGAAGACAGGCAAGAGTGGAGTGGGAATGCCGCCTGGAGTCTAGCCTCTTCCCCGGCCCGTGAACAGCTGGGCCACGTTGGGGTAGGTCTCTGGAGGCTGGGAGAGTGGTCTGGGGGCAGGAGTGTGGGCACTTCCCGGGTCTGGCGAGGCTGCTGACGTCTGCTCATAGTGTCTGGGGGGTTACAGTCTCTGGGGTTACAGCGTCCCGGCTGCTCAGTGCCTGGGGGGCAGCCCTGGAACTTGGGGCAGAGTCGCCCTCGAGACTGTCTGGTGACTGTCTTTAATCTCTTTCTGCTGAAAACTGTTAAAGTGATTTAGCTTCCAAGACTTAGCCGTGGGCTACCCTACCAGGGAGGAGCTCGCCAGAGGGGGAGCAGGCTGGGCGCAGGGGCTGCAGTCACTCCACTCACAGACGTGGATGAGGACACTGCTAGCACGGCAGGTGCTCAAGGCACACCGGCTGAAAGGGAAAGACGGACGCTCGCACGTTGCCACAGCTGGGGATGGACTGGAGCCGAGGGCCTGGGACGGGAGGACCAGGGAAAAACTGAGGAACTGGCAGAAAGGGGCAGAGGGCCCCTCTAGCTTGGGATGGACGTGTGCTGACTGGTGGGATAGGACACGAGAGGGGTCAACGTGTGGAGGTAGGACAGCTGCACGTCTGCAGCAGAGGGCACAGGACAGACCCTGCACCCGGGGGACACGCTTTCAGGAGGGGGTTCCTGGGAGGGAGGCCCGGGGGTGGGGGAGCATCAGGATGAGCGAGGCCCTGGCTCCAAGGCCTCAGCTCCCCAGATGGCTGCTCCCTGAGCTGCATCATGCTCGGTGCTAAACTCCCTGCTCCAACAGCCCTCGAGAGCCCTCTGCAGTTCCTGCCACCTTCTCTCGGGTGTGCAGGGAGCAGGTGAGGGTCAGAGCTAGGCTCCCACAAGGGCGCATGGAGGCTGACTCCATCCCTCTTCCAGGGCCTGCCCCAAGAAGTGTCCAAGTAAGGTCCCAGGAATGTAGCCAATTAGACACCTATTTGGGTAAATATGATTCTATTCTAAAAATGCAAATTGTGTGGACTATTAAAAAGCCATCAGTCATTCACACATTAGTGTGAATAAGGCCAGGGAGTTACAATGCTGGTCTGAGCTCTTGGAGCCGGCTCTGCTGAAGAGGTCAGGCATGGAGTTGAGAGCTGGACCCCCACCCACCCCCTGCCTCCTGCTTCAGGGGGGCACCCAAGTGGCCATGGGTGCAGCCCCAGAAGGGGCAACAAGGGAAGTTTGGAACCAAAAAGCTTTAGTTCGAGAACTTCCTGTCCACTTTTATAAAGCATTCCCCGGCCACAGTCCCAGCTCCTCCGAAGAAACAGCTTTGTACACAAACCAGACGGATGGAGCCAAGAGCCTGGGAGTCCCAGCTCTGGGGGCTCCCCCAGCCCCAGCTCCAGCCCCCTACTAGCCCAGCCCTCCTGGTCAGAGCAAGGACCAGCGCACCAAAGATGATCCCTTTGCAGTCGAAGTCCTGCCTCAAAGTTTCCAAAGGAGCTCTGTATTTTGGAGAGTCAGTTTCTTTCAAATAACTCCTGACACATACAATGATATTATCGGAAAAGGCAAGCAGAACTATGAAATTTCGACACCTGCGAAAACTTGCAAAACATTACATTTAAGTCTTCTCATGATGCTGGGAGGGATTGGGGGCAGGAGGAAAAGGGGACGACAGAGGATGAGATGGCTGGATGGCATCACCGACTCGATGGATGTGAGTCTGAGTGAACTCCGGGAGTTGGTGATGGACAGAGAGGCCTGGCGTGCTGCCATTCATGGGGTCGCAAAGAGTCAGACATGACTGAGCAACTGAACTGAAGACTGTAAATATGTCAACAGCAACAAAGAAGTCAAGAGCAACTGCTTTTTTTTTTTACACAGGTTATTTCCCCTCATCTAAAAATTTGTTTTAAAAGACACATAAAATTTACCACCACCTCCACTTTTGGAGCACAGTTCGGTGGAATTAAGTACTTTCACGTTTCTGTGGAGCCAGCACCACCTTTTGTCCCCATGACTCTTTTCATCTCATAAACCTCTGCACCCACCACTCACTCACTCCCACCTCACCCCCAGCCCCATGTCACCATTCTACTTTCTGTCTACAGACTGGACAGCTCTAAGTGCCTCGTACAGGTGGAATCATGCAGTATTTGTGCTTTCGTGGCTGGCTTACTTCACAGAGCACAGTGTCCCCCAGGCTCCCCCATGCTATAGTCTGAATCAGAATTTCCTCCTCCTTTTTTTAATATTTATTTTTATTTGTTTGTTTGACTGTGCTGGTCTTTAGTTTCGGTGTGAGAACTTTTAGTCACAGCACCTGGAGTCTAGCTCCCTGACTAGGGATTGAACCCAGGCTCTGCATTGGGAACATGGAGTCTTAGCACCTGGTCCACCTGGAAAGTCTTTCCTCCTCCTTTTAGGTTGAATAATATTCCAGCTGTGTCTGTTACCATATTTTGTTTATCCATTCACCTGTCGATGGACACCTGCTTTGCTTCCACGAGTGAGTAATGCTGCTATGAACACGAGTGTACAATATGTGCTCAAGACCCTGCTTTCAATTCTTCTGAGTATAACCCAGAAGTGGGATTTCCGGGTCATACGTCAAGGCTGTATATTGTCACCCTGTTTATTTAACTTCTATGCAGAGTACATCATGAGAAATGCTGGACTGGGAGAAACACAAGTTGGAATCAAGATTGCTGGGAGAAATATCAATAACCTCAGATATGCAGATGACACCACCCTTATGGCAGAAAGTGAAGAGGAGCTAAAAAGCCTCTTGATTAAAGTGAAAGTGGAGAGTACAAAAGTTGGCTTAAAGCTCAACATTCAGAAAACGAAGATCATGGCGTCCGGTCCCATCACTTCATGGTAAATAGATGAGGAAACAGTGGAAACAGTGTCAGACTTTGTTTTTCTGGGCTCCCAAATCACTGCAGATGGTGACTGCAGCCATGAAATTAAAAGACGCTTACTCCTTGGAAGGAAAGTTATGACCAACCTAGATCACATATTCAAAAGCAGAGACATTACTTTGCCAACAAAGTTTCGCCTAGTCAAGGCTATGGTTTTTCCTGTGGTCATGTATGGATGTGAGAGCTGGACTGTGGAGAAGGCTGAGCACCGAAGAATTGATGCTTTTGAGCTGTGGTGTTGGAGAAAACTCTTGAGAGTCCCTTTTGAACTGTGGTGTTGGAGAAAACTCTTGAGGGTCCCTTGGACTGCAAGGAGATCCAACCAGTCCATTCTGAAGGAGATCAGCCCTGGGATTTCTTTGGAAGGAATGATACTAAAGCTGAAACTCCAGTACTTTGGCCATCTCATGCAAAGAGTTGACTCATTGGAGAAGGCTCTGATGCTGGGATGGATTGCGGGCAGAAGGAGAAGGGGACGACAGAGGATGTGATGGCTGGATGGCATCACTGACTCGATGGATGTGAGTCTGAGTGACCTCCGGGAGTTGGTGATGGACAGGGAGGCCTGGCGTGCTGCAATTCATGGGGTCGCAAAGAGTCGGACATGACTGAGTGACTGATTTGATCTGATCTGATGGAAATTCTACGTTTAATTTTTTGAGGAACTGCCATTCTGTCTGCACAGCAGCCACACCATTTTAGACTTCCGCCAAGAGCACGCAGGTTCCCTCTCTCCACACCCCTGCCAGCACTGGTTTCTGGCTCCAGGATAATAGCCATTTTAACGGGTGTGAAGTAATATCTCATCCTTATGAGAGATGTTGAGCGTCTTTTCATGAGCTTATTGCCAGTTGTATGACTTCTTTGGAGAAGAGTCTATCCAGGTCCTTTTCCCCTTTTGAATCCAGTTGCTTGTTTTTTGTTGGTGAGTTTTAGGAGTTGTCTCTATGTCCTGGATACTAATCCTTTTTCAGATGTATGATTTTCAAATATTTTCTCCCATTCACTGGATTGTCTTTTATTCTGTTAATATTCTTTTGATGCACTTAAAAAAAATTTTTTTTGAAGTTCAATTTGTCCATTTTGCTTTCTTGCCTGTGCCTTTGGCGTCATATCCAAGAATTATAGCCAAACCCAATGTCATGAGGTTTTTGTCGTTTCCTTCCAAGATTTTTGTAATTTTAGGTCTGACTGTTTTGTGTTAATTTCTGTATATGCTGTGAGGTAGGGGTTCAACTTTGTTCTTTTCCATGTGGACGTCCAGTTTTCCCAGCACCATTTGCTGAAAAGACTGTTCTCCCCATGGAATGGCCTCAGCTTCCTTGTTGAGAATCATATGACCTCACACATGAGGGTTTATTTCTGGGCTCTCAGTTCTGTCCTCGGGTGGTCACGGCTGGCTTTATGCCAGGACCACTCTGTTTTGATGACTGTGGCTTCAGGATGCATTCGGGAAACAGGAAGTTACATAGTCATTTTTAAAGTCATGGTGGGACTGTTGTCCCAGAAACTGAGGTGTGACCTTGGCGTGCCGGTTCCTGAGTCCATCCTCTGAGGGAACAGAGCTGGGGAGCATATCGAGCCCAGTGTCCAGAGTTGGGCAGTCCTCCAAGTAGGCTGGGAAACGCATGCGGAGAAGCTGACTCAAGGGCGGTGTGGTGGCGGGACTGCAGGGGTCGCTGGGCCTCTGGTCTGCTGGTGACAGGAGCCCCCCCACCCCCGCAGTTCTGACCAGAGCCCCTCAGCCAGGCTCCAAGGTCCAGCACTGCCCCTGTGGCTCTAATTTTCCTGAGCTGTGGGAGAGCAGGCAGGCAGGTGGGCCCCCGCCGAGGTCTTTGATCACCCCTACGGGTGACCTGTCACCAGGCTCCCATTCCCATCCTGTTCCTCACCCCAACAGCCTGTGAGAAATTCAGGGATGTTCCCACTTCTCTGTTTTCAGGGTCAGACTTCTTAACAGGCTCCTACCACGGCGCTCATGAAGCTTACTTTGCTCCGAGATGCCATGAAATTTCCCTTTCCTGCATCTGTAGAAAATCAACGTAAAGATCACATGTGTTCAGGACACTCTTTGGCCACAAAAACCCGCAGCTGAGATCACACCCGCCCTGGAGCTGAGGCGCAGGGCAGGAAGGCTCGGGAGTACAGCCCCCGCCCTCCGCACACGTGACACCGTCTGTGTCAAGTGTCTCTTCCCTTCTGGCCGGTCCACAGCGTCTGGCCAGTCGGTGCCACTGCCAGGATGAGGCTGCCCCACGCACGCTTCACGCGCCAGCTTTGTTCTAGCGAAGCAGCACCTTTTATAGCAAAACAAGGCTAGTCTTTCTTCAATTTCCACTTTTAAAGCCAGAGGTCTGTCCCAGTGAAAGCACTAGAGTGTCTGCAGGGCACATGTGTCCACCTGAATGGCCAGATGGTCCAAGGGGTGGCCAGGCTATGTGTCCACGGGAGGCTTGTGGCTGTTTTCCCGAAGCTTCGTCCTCTGCGGTCCACGTCCCCGGCCCCAGGGAATCCTGGGGTGAATGCACACCAGCCCCAGTCCGAAAAGCCTTGACCCTCAAAGCCTCTGTTTCAGGAAGCATCAGTCAGGCTCCAGTTCTGCCAAGGCGAGCGTTTGCCTATGGAGCTGATTCTCCTCTGGCCTCGGAGCTCTGGACGCAGCTGCTCTCGGAAGCCCGGGGCAGCTGACGGCGGGGCCTGGGAGGGAAAGAGCATTCCAGGCTGGTGTGCAGAGGCCGGACCCAGCGCCCCAGCAGCCCCTCCCCAACCCAGGACAGGCCTGGAGGCCACCGACCTTCTCTCGATCTCGCTGGCCTGCCCGCCTCCCTCTTCACGTCTCAGGCACACTCAGGGGTCCTGCTGGCGGGAGGCGAGCTCTGGCTTTCGGCTGCCCTGTGGCTTTTGGATGCGGCAGGCTTGAAATTAGTTCATGACAATGCAGACACACATGGCAGCTCGGAAACCGCACAGCAGCCCCGCCGGTGGAGGAGCCCCGTCGCCAGGCAGCCAGACTGAAATTTATGACAGTGACCTGGGCCTCGTCAGGCTGGTGACAGGGCGTCCGCAGAACCGCTGCTTAGTCACCCCTTCGCTTGGCAGGACGGGCAGATGAGGAAACACGGGAAAGGTCAGACAGTAGGAGTTTGTCTAGACGCTCTATTTTGGATTCTCCATGCCGCGTGTCCTGTAGCAACCTCTGCAAACACCGTCTTTCAGCGACATCTTGAACGCATTGTTCTCCTGCGACAGGGCCCCTCTGTCTGCGCGCCAACCTGCCCGCCCCGCGCTCAACCGCAGGCTGCCTGGGCTTTAGTTTAGAAGCTGGAGGCAGACCCTTGGGAGGCCCCACTCCCGTCTGGCTCCCGCCCGGAAAGGACGCAGCACTTGGGAGGAGGCCAGGCCCTCCAGAAGTGTGTCCAAGGCTCCGAGGCAAACACGCCAAGCAGCAGGAGCGGCTGTTCTCCTCCAGGCCTAATGGGAAGGCTGTTTCTGGCCCCTCCTTAGTCATCTCTCAGATTCGGAGCAGAACTTCTGAGAGCTGAGGACAAGAAATCTCACATGGGACCCGGCCTTTAACTGCCCGAGTCCCGTCCTGAGCTGAGGACAGTGGAAGAGTGAAGAGGAGTCCAGGAAACGGGCGGCGGGGCTGCACTGCCCGCCCCGTCCCCAGCCCACGGTCTGGGAGGGCTGACCACACCCTGCCCCTTGGCCCTCAACCCCTTGGACACGGGAACCTCTGCAGACCAGTGTCTAGAGGGTGCAGGTCAGCGTGCTGCCCAGCATGCTCGAGGGCACAGATGCACACTGGAGCCATCAGCCTGAGGGCCGTGGAGCAAGGGTCAGAGGTGCTGCTCTGGAGCGTCAGGCCAGGTGATGAGAGAGAACCGTCCCACAGGCTGCCGCTGTCGCTGCCTCGTTCCTGTCTCTCCTCTGTCCCTGGAAGCCTTCCTCAGGGCAGCAGGGAGCCTGGCATGGCCACACCCATCCGCTGACAGCTGAGGGCAGGCTGGCGGGCACTGGACCGCGGTCAAGGCGCGAGCAAGCTGGGCGCTGGCGCCTGTGCCCCACGCCTCCTTGGGCTTCCTCTCCAGGCTCCTCCCGCGGGCTCCGCGGGGCTGGTACAAACCAGTTGCTTTCACTCCTCAGAGCCCAGCTTTTTGACCTCATGGACCAGGCTGCTCTTTGGAGATTCCCCAAGTGGCTGGGCTGCACTCTTTCTTCCAGACAGCTCCCTAGACATCTCCAGGAGGGGCTGCACACATCCTTCTTACTTTGGAGAGCTCAGAGCAGGGCCCCAATCCACCTGGCCACTGACTCTCGCGGCCACCATGTCCTCCTTTTCACCTCCTGTGCATTCAATGTCACGAGGCCACAGGGCCTGGAATTCAGGTTCTGAACAACTGCTCGTATCATTTGAGGCTGCCAAACAGGTCAACACTGAGCTTATCCCCTGTACCTGGCAGGGATCTGTCCACCTCTGAAGGAACAAACCCACAAGAGGCCTGTGATCTGGACCCTGCAGACTGGACCATGAGACTAGTCGAACCAAAGTTTGAACCAACGTGGATTTGGGAGACCACCCCGCAGAGCACAGGAAGGGTGAGGAACTGAGCAGAGAGGGCGCATTTATTGGGTCAGTCACCACCACAGGAAGTGGAACTTGACCCAAACAGCAACTCAGGGAGACAATGCAGAAATACCATGGAATCAGAGTCCCTGCCCCGGGCACTGGTCACATCAGAGTCCCCCAGTGTCCACTCTTCTGCCCAAACAGGTTTCTCTCATTTGAGCATTTTGTACAGACCATGCAAATTCTGTTGACAAGCATGGAATTCATGTCATAGACTGAATTAGACATAAATTGGTAACTGCTGAAAAAACATTAGGTACTGACTTTCAGCTTAAAACAGAGAGTAGGTCTCAGCTGTTTGTCCTCACTGAAATCGCTTGGAAACAAGGAAAACAAGGACAAAATACAAACACTGTGTTTGACAAAACTGCAGGCACTGGGAATCTTAAACCTTCTGCATGGGGAGACACCACCATTCAGAGATTGTACCAGGATTGCAAACAGGCTCAGAAGAGACTTGGATTGCTCAGGCAGAGAATGCAGGACACTGAATTCTGCACGTAGGTAGATGCACTGACTTCAAAGCTCATGATCCTGGGATGGAAAATGGGACCAGGGCCACGGGCTGGCTAAGGGACCATCCCTGACCATATTTAATACCAGGGAATGGGGATGTGGGGCTGACAAGGAAACCCATGCAGGGTCCGTCAGTGAGGTGAGCAGGGAGGAGCCCGCACAGTGATTCCCCGCAGGACTAATCCCTGTTGCCGGCGGGCAGAAGTCCAGGTAAAGCCAGGTGAGTGGTCCTGCCAGGTGCACAGACCTGTGAGGCTCTGCTGAGAACCAGGCGATGCCCATCAGTCCTAGGACACTGCTGTGACCCCCTCCGGCCTGGACCTCTTGCAAATGGACAGTTTGCAGAGAACTCACCATGTTCAGTGAGGACTAATGATCCAAATGGATCCATTCAAAGATACTGCAGGAAGCAAGGAAAAGGGGATTAAAAAAAAAACGGCAAGGAACACATACTATCAACGAATACCCAGGGTGGGTGAAATCATGTTGGCTTAGTGACATAAATGCAAAGAAATGAGGGCTACACTCAACTTTAAATAAGAGCTCAAGCAGAGATACAAGAGCTCGTGGAGAACTGCTGAGACACTGAAGGAAAGGAAAAATTAAGTAGCAGAATTTAGGAAAGACATGCAAAAGGAAAATAAAACCGTCACAGGGTTAGAACCCAGAAAAGCTGAAAATAGGAAACTAGGCTGATGAAAACATGGAAAAGTCAGCAAAACAAATCCACCATGAACAAAGGAGATGAAAAGATCAGAGAGAAAATATGAAAATAGAAGACAAACCCTGAAGAACAGTGAACAGAACCTGTCTTGTCTGTGATGTCCCAGTCTCTCTGAGGCGCCCATGACTCCTGACCCCTGCCGGGGGTTCCTCTGGCTGCTTCCCGGGTTTCTGGCCCCACTCAGGAAGGAGTTGGAAGAGGGCTCAGTCATCTGCTCAGGGTGGAAATAAGACCCACTTCCAACCGTGTTTGCAGTGAGGCAGAGCATCTGAGAGCCAGCCGTGGAGGGACAGAGAAGCACCATGGGGATGCCCCAGACACCTCACTGACCCCCACTGTACCCCAATACCCCAGTACCCACTACACCCTGCACTCCGATGCACCCCACTGGACCCCACTATACCCACTGCACCTCCAATGCATCCACTGCACCCCCACAGCACCTTGTCCCCCACTGCACTCCCACTGAACCCGATTGGACCCCCTCTTCGGGAGGTCACAGCCAGGACCCCATGGGACTCTGGCATCCTCCTGCCTTTGACGGACAAGCACCCCCCCGAACCGGCTTCACCCCACCCGCCTCCCATGTGATGCCCGTGTCCATCCCATCCTGGTGAATCCAGGACTAAAGCCTATCTCCACACTCACTTGTTAAAGGTCCTGGACTAAAGCAGCTCTGAAATTTGTTTGCTGAAGGTCAGGATGGAGGGAGACAGTCCGTCTTTATGATGTCACAGCTCGGGGCGGGGGGTCACAGCCTGGGGGCGTGGGCCACAGCCTGGGGGCAGGCTTGCTGCCCAAGGCATTTGGGGTGCTGTCCTGAGCAGACCCGTGCTGACAGTTGCAAGGGCCACTCCGGGCGGCCAGGCTCCGAGGCAGGTCCTCGTTCAGCCACCACCTTCCCTGGGCCCAGCGGTGGGAGCCCTGCGACACTTCCCCCAGCGGGTCCCCGTGCCCCACATCCACAGGGCCCCAGCTGCCTGTCCTCATCCTTGGCCAAACTAAGGGCTTAGGCCCCACGATGGAGCTGGGCATCTGTTGAGTGACCCAGGTTCTCATCTCAAACCATTTCATGAGAAACCGGCCTGGGTCGGGGAGGATGTACAGCAAGAGAAGCCAGGGTGGCTGACCACCCCACCCCCCAGGGCCCTCCCTTATCCCTGCGGCCCCCGGGCGGCACAAGGTCAGCTCCAGGCAAGCCACCAGCAGCCCCCGAGGCCCCGCCCCGCAGCCACACAAAGGCAGCTCTGTGGGCCCCGCTGGCATGGGGGAGTCAGCCTGGCAGCTGGGCTCCAAGAGGCTGTCCCCTGCCCCGCAAACACCCTCTGAGAGGTCTGGGGTGGAGCGGGCCTGGGTGGGGCCTGCCTCGTCTTGGAGGCCCTGCCTGCCCGGCACCTCTGCAGCGCCCGGCTGGGTGGCTTCCTTCAAGTCGGTGCTTCTGGCAGGCCTGGACGCCCCCAGAGCATGAGACCCTGCCTGCTTGCCTGCATTCACGCCCCCTCAGGTACCTCTGCCAGGAGAAGCGAGGAGCCCCTACCTTGTCGCCTCTGAAAGGGAGCACTGAGGGGCTGGGGCCCCTCGAGACCAGGGTGGGCAGGTGGGAACCAGCCCGGGACGGGACGCAGCCCTCAGATGTGTAGCCAGGGCCCAGAAATGCCGGGGAGCCCGCACCTGGCGGGGAACAAGGGAGGTGGGAGGCACATCTGAGCGGTGCCGGCGGGGCCTCAGGCGAGCTGTCCAATTACTGTCCGTGTGGGAGGCAGGTGTCGTAATGGAACCCCGCAGGCGCGCTCAGCCGCTAATTAGCTGTGACCTTGGGCAACTTCCCCAGGCCTCAGTTCCCCACTAAGGGGGTGGGTGACGGGGTGGCTGGCTCAGAGCAGCCAGGTGTGAGGGTCAGGGGCTAGCCCCCAGGACCCTTGGCCCAGGAGCATGGGGACATGCTGACGGACACCAGACACATCTCACAGAGCTGCTCATGCAGACGGTGGCCCCAAGCCAGCCACTGGGGGCCAGTGAGGCCTGCAGACCCCTGGCCAGACTCCGACCTGAGGCCCCAGAAGCTGTGTTCAGACAGGACCCACTGCTTCCAGCTCCAGACTCACCTGCCTGTCCCGCCCACAGATCCCGATACACCTTCGTGGGGACCTTGACACTCCTTCTTTGCCTCAAGTTGGTCCTCGAAGAAGCGGTGCCTCTGCCCTGGCCTCAGGCCACCAAAATCGGTGCCCCAGACCCTCAGTGGACAGCAGGCTGGAGATGGGGGTGGTGGGTCACGTCATCTGCCATCCTGGCTCCAGTGCCCCAGTGCCACACTTATGGAGTCCACTGTGCTCCTAAGATGTCCTTCGGAATTGACGTTTGGAGTCTGGCACAGCCCGTGGACGTGGCATCACGGGGCATCAAGGTCAGCGTGGGCAAGGGCTGAGGGCCTTGTGTGCCGTGTGTCCGTCACATCCAGAGCCTGGGCGTGCAGCCCTCAGGGATGCACCCCACGCCCACCAGGTCCTTTCATGGAGCAGAGAGCAGGGGGCCTCCTTGTTCACAGGTGGGAACTTTCCAGGAGCATGTTGGCCAGGTCAGTGATCCCGGGTTCTCCCAGGAAGAGTCCTGCTCCATCATCAGTGAGTGGACTGTGCACCCGGCCCTCCCTGCCTCCCCGCCCCACCTTGGGCCAGTGTCTCGGATCCAGCGAGGACCAGCGAGGCCTGGCTTCCTAAGATGGAAAAACTTGTATGGACAACATGTCTACAGCGTGATGGACTAAACAGTAGTAACCACACTTCCCATCTGTGAACTTGACATTCTCCCTACGGAACATCAGATAACTCACGGGATGGACACTCACGGCCATTGCTCCAACCCTAGAACCTGCCTCGGATGCCACCATTACCTCTTGCAGAGCCAGGGCTGCCCAGGTGGGCCCTGTCCACAGGCTTCCAGCTGCCCAGGGACAGACGGAGGGTCATGAATTGAGCTACAAGCGTGGGGGTGACCAGGGGACACGTGGCCCATACCCATCAGCAGGAGCAGAGCAGGGATCCCCAGAGGAGGGCGGTCCACTCATCTGCCAACCATTAGAGTCAGATTTTTAGAACTGGGACCCCAGCAAAGGTAATCAACTGTTCAGGCCAGCAGCGGCCAAGGCCAACAGACACTCAAACAGGGCAGCATGTTGTGGCCCCTTTTTACAGATGGGAAGACTGAGTCCCAGAGGAGCCCAGTGCCTGCTTGAAGCGGAGAAGAGAAGAGGGCTTTGTCAGGGGTGAAAGGTCTGTGCTGTAACTGCACCCAGCTGTCTTATCCACTTATTTCTTTGCTCTAAAGGCCATGCTGATGAGAGAGGTGGCTGCGCTCCGGCCCAAGCGTCCATAACGCCCACAGCTGCAAGCGGGGAGGAGAACGTCTGGCTTCTTTAGGCCGGGGGTCAGGGCGCAGCCGGCCCTGGGAACTCGCGGTTCAGAAGCCTCCCTTCTCCACCCTGACCCCCAGGAGAGCCCCTGCCTACCAAGGATGCCAGAGAGCGGGTAGGGTTTGCATAGTTTTGCGGATTTTTTGTGTTTTTTGTGTTTTTTTTTTTTTTAAACCACTGGGAAGATTCTATGGTCAGACTGAAGGGTTCAAACCAGCAGAGTGAGCCCAGCACAGTTCCTGGAATGTTCCCTCTGTGAATTCACCAGGAGGAACACCTAGAGATTCCATAGTCATGTCTATAATTGGCCAAGAAAATCAACCCCTATAAAGCCAATGTTTTGTTTGAACTGTGCCTTATTCCATAAGAATTTCATTAAAGCAATTACACGTTAATCAGTGTGGCCAGGGTTATGGATGGCACCTCACCTCACAACAGACCCTGTGTACCGCAGCAATTAGCAGGCAGCAAACGAGCAGGACACGGCCAACTGCAAGGCCTGCGTAATGTTTTCATTACAGGAGTCGCTAATAATCTATTAATCTCCTCTAAACACCCAGCAACATGCACACATTCCTCACCTCCAAGTCGGTTCCGTGAAATGGCTTTAGGTAAACAAAATGGGATGCAGGAGGTGGCATGTCAGTGGATGATTTATGGTGTGAATTGAACACCTTTGTGTGAATAAAGCCATAACTAACCCCCAGGAGCAAACTGTCATATCATCAAACAGCTTCCCTGCAGCACCTGTCCACGGCCAGCACCGCCTGCCCAGATCCGTCCCTGTGTCACGAAGGTCCATGCCCCCAGGGACGTCCACCCATCCGGGCCTGTCTTCCTTGAGAAGCCTTAGCCCTGAGTCCCAGTGGACAGAAGCTTGTCTCCTCAGCGCCTAGATGACCCCCAGTTGCAAGTGAATCCCCAGCTGGATGCTCACAGAGCTCAGGAAGACACACACGAGGGGATCATTGTCCAACGTCCTTGGGGGTGGGAAGTCCGGTGGTCAAACCCGTCAACATCTCTGCAATGAAGCAGTTTCGTTACAAGCAGGACATGAATAAAGACTCAACAGGCCACATTCATCTCTGGACGCTTGTCCCACCTGAACCAGTCATGGCTGCTGACTTCTGGACAAGGTCCCTGGGCATCTGTGGCAGGTGAGCTTTCGGGCCAGGAGCTGCCCCGTCAGATGACAGCAAATTAAATCTCATCTGTGGGACGGCCCTCTTCCTCTGTGAGGTCTGAGGCCTTCTGGTCCTTGGTCTGCAACAGCCTGTACAGTCCACATCCCAGCCTGGCCCTGGGTCTGTACGGAAGCCAGGACCCCAGCAGCGTGGGCAGCCTAGCCCTAAGAGGTTCTGGCCACTCCAGGTGCTTCAGGGAAGCCAAGGTGGCCCATGAACAGTGAGAACCCCCCGCCCCTTCCCCCATGACCCCTCATGTCCTCGCTCAGTCCCAGGGTCCTGACCAGCTCACTGCAGGGTGCTGTCCTCACATGTCCTCGGCTCATCTGGGCTGAGATGGTTTCTGAGACGTCCCGTTTTCGATGACCCATTGGCCTCAGGGAGAGTTGGTCAGACGTCTGGTACAATGTCCCTCTCTTGCGACCTCACTGTTGTTTTCCTTGCGATGACACTGGGCTGATGGGTTTGGGGGCAAGTTCTGGTCAGACTGTATCAAAGGTGAGGCTCCCTGGGTCACCTGACTGCGGCGTTTGTCAGGCATCTCCGGGAGCAGTGACCAGGTGGGAGTAACACTCTCCCTCCTGAGAGGGGATGGGGAGAATCCACGGAAATTCTTTGGAATTCTTCTGCACAGGAGATGTGTCTGTTCTCTCCCTAAATTTACTTTTTGGCTTAATAATAAGTTTTTAAGAAAGTCATTGTGTAGTCTTCATTAGAAACATAAAGGTAATTTATTTTTTCTACCAGAAAATGCAGAAAAACAAGTTCTCCTTAGGTGTCCTACTCGCTGAAGTGGGGTCACCGGTCATCGCACGCTCCGCCCCAGGCACCCTTGCCAGGATCCCCAGGAGTCAGCCCGTGGAGTGAGGAGCCTGTCTTAAAGGGACGTGGGTGACCGCGGGGAGACGTGCCTTCACTCCCTACGGGGACAGGAGCTGCAACCTGTGATGGGGTCACCCGCTGAGCACATCCTGAGGGAAGGGGGCCCCACCAGGACCCAGATGTCGGAGGGCGGAGCCTCCCCAGGCTCTGCCCGCTCCCTCGGGGCCTCTCCGCAGAAGCCCTGATGGGAGAACCGCTCGAGGCCCCAGCAGGTCCAGAGTGGAGGATGGGGGCCTGCTCACCCCAGGGCCTCAGCCCAGGGACACCCCTCATGCCTGCCTACCTGGGAGTTTCCGCTCAGATAAGCAGGCCCCAGGCCTAACCCAGGGAAGGCAAGCGAGCCTCCCCCATCCTTCCCAGCTGGGAGGCCCAGCTCCCAGCGACCCTCCAAGAGTCACCAGTGAGGTGGGCTCAGGCAGAGGGAGGGAACCTGCCCAGTGGTGCCTGGTGGACACTGGCCTCGGGACCTCTGGCCCACGGAGTCCAGAGAGGGGTCACTCGGGGTTGATGCTCGGCCTCGCGGGGTCCAGGAGCAGCTGTGGGCGGGAGCGAGTGGACCCTGTAATCTAATATTTCCCTTCTGGCTGCAGCCATCGCACGCTAAGAGCCGCTCTCTCTTAATTAAGCTCAGCTCCCAAATCCTTTTAACCACGCAACTTTAAAAGAAGAATGCATCTTTCCAAATTAGCCTTGTATCTACGAATAATAAGACAGCAAGAGTGTGTTAATGAACTTAGACGAGCTCCAAGGGCCCATCTGCAGGGGGTTTATTTGCTTCATAGGAAACCAGCATCCATTACACAGAGAGGAGCTCCGGGGCTGCTGGCCACGCCTCCCACACACATCCTCACGGGCTCTGCAGCTCAGACAGAGGTTCAGAGAGCTGGCTGCGGGCGATGGCAGCCTGGGGTCTAGGATGCCTGTTGGTGTTCAGTTGCTCAGTCACGTCCAACTCTTTGTGAGCCCACGGACTGCAGCACACCAGGCTTCCCTGTTCTTCACTATCTCCCGGAGCTTGCTCAAACTCATGTCTATTGAGTCGGTGATGTCATCGAACCATCTCATCCTCTGTCGTCCCCTTCTCTTCCTGTCTTCAGTCTTTCCCAGCATCAGGGTCTTTTCCAAAGAGTTGGTTTTTCACATCAGGTGGCCTGAGTCTGCCCTAAATAGCCTCCAGTATATTCCAAATGACATGAAGTTTTTTCTCCCAATGTGCTAAAGTCACATGCAGACTGTCAAAAAGAAGTGCCTTTAATTGAAAAAGTCAGGAGAGAATCTTGTTCAAAGAGTGGGATTTTCAAGGTACAGGAACTGGACTCTGGGCCTTTCAAGGGCCACTCTTGGCTCCCGCCTCGGACCTGAGACCCAAAGCCTGTGTCTTGCCTGTGCCAGGGGCAGGCCTGGGACCAGCAGGTTTCCTGAAACAGGTGGCAGGTTGTGTCCCAGACCACTGGGCGCAGGGGTGTTTGGAGTGCCCGCTCCCCACCCCGCCCCCTCAGTGAGCACCACCACCCAGCTCCTCTTCTTTCTGTTCATAGAGCTGAGCAGGTCAGCCACCTCATTCTGAGAATCTGAGCACCGTGAACAGACTAGAATCAAAGTGGAAAACTTGGAAGAGGAAGAGGCCGTGAGTCGAGCACAGTCAGAAGTCACCTCCCATCTCCCCAGCGACGCCAAGTAACCATGACACTGGTCTCAGTCTCGAGAGAAAACTCTAGATTCCCCTTACAATCCACCAGTGGAGGAAACACACAGACACCCCCTCCCCCCACCTCCTGGAGGCCAGGGCTGTCTTAGGTCCTCAGTCGTGCCCAGGTCGGGGGGAGCCAGGCAGCCCTCTGGAGGAGTGCCAGGCCGCCAGGCGGGCGTACAAAGGTTCAGGCTTGCAGGCCACTGGTGCCGACCACCAGGGCGACCTGACATATGGATCAAGAAAGCAAGAAGAGCAGCCTCAACCCTGCGTCTGGACACCACGGGCTCTGGGTGTTTGCACCCTGGGCTTCAAGTTCCACCGCTCAGCTCCTGAGCGGGCAGTGGCCCCAGGAGGGGCTGTGTGTCCTGTGGCCTCCAGGCCCAGCAGACGGGCCCCTCTTCAGGCACAGGAGATGGACGCAGCTGCAGGAATGAAAGGAAAGAGAGGATGCTGTGGGGAGGAAGATGCAAGATCAGCCAGGAGATGGGCTGGCCAGGGTGGGGGGTTGCAGGGAGCACAGCTGGGCCAGGAGGAGCAAGCAGACCGTGAGCTGACAGGAGCCAGGAGGCAGACGATGGGAGAACAGTCCCCAAGCAGGGAGCAGCCCTGGACTGATGTGGATAAACACAGCGGCCCGGGGAGCAGACGGGACCCTCTCCTGAAAATCTGAACCTCTTGAGAGCAAAGGGCGTTTGTAGTGCTTCACACCCAGCTCTGACAATGCCCCTGGTTCTCAGTGCCTGCTGCCCCAGAAAAGTGGGAGCGCAGGGCCTGGGCCAGCGACAGAAAGGGGGTCAACCCTGAGAGAGCCCAGGGTTTCTACACATCATGGGCTTTGGGGGCTCCCCCCGCACTGACCTGGGACATTGTGTTTCATGAACAAGGAACGAGGGTCCAGGGATGCTAAGCCATGGCCGTAGGGGTCGCTACCAGGGCCAGACCCTGTGACCCGTGACCCGTGACCCCTGACCCCTGACCCCAGGGCCCTGGCCTGTCCTCCGTTCCACTCTGAGTTTCTTAGACCACCGACAGCAGAGCAGCAGGGGCCGGGCACGGTCAGGGGTCTGGTGGCAGGGCCGTCTGCACAGAGCAGCACTGCTCACACCAGCTCCAGGGGTCGCCGTCCTTCCTGAGCGAGCGAGGAAGCCACACCCACAAAGCGGAGGGGCCAGGGTCCCGACCAGGGTCTCAGACGCGAGGGGAAAGGCCGGCCGGGGTGTTTGCTCTCAGCTTTGATGGAGGAGAGGCTGCAGGGTGTGGCTGGTCTTTCTGAGAGAGGAGTTATTCATATTTCCCAAATGGGTCAAAGTAAATAATCTATTGTTGCTCCCTCTGTGAACAAAGACGACTCAGCTCACCACCCAGGCCTTCCCTTTGGGGCCAAGTGTCAGCGGGGACGTTACGTGCCGGCACCTCAAGGACCAGGGTGCGAGGATCAGGGCTCGAGGCCGTGGAGCAGGCCCGTCTGGGGGACCTGGAGCCCGTGCGGCCTGGCATCCAGCCTCCAGCTGCACTGTTACCACATGGGGTCAAGCGTGCCCTTTAGAAGGGGGCCTGCAGTCAGCGAGGGGGACGCAGGGGGCAAGCCGGTGAGAGCCTTGTCCCCCATTACCTCCACGACAAGACTTGGCCGTGGCGTCACCGGCGTTGGAGGAGGACCCGCGTAATGTGGAAAATCTTATGTGGATCAATGCGAGTGCGGCCCTCTCCACTCCGGCTGCCAGCAACTTTCTGATGACACCGCAGCTGACGGGACTCGTCTGGAACATGAGTCCTCTGGCTGTATGGCAGAGTGCTTTCCATAACCTGGAAAAAAATTTTAAGTTGACGAGTAGATGGGACCCCGTCTTACAGTGGAATGCAATGCCAACGAGAATCCGAAACCTGCACCATTATTAGAATTTCCGCAGGGTGGATGCCGACAGGAGCCCCACTGCTGGTCTTAAACACTCTCGTAACTGGAAGGACTGCTTTCATAACCAGAAGACAGACTCCCACCCGGTGACACCAGTTAAATTTAACATCAGTTAAATTTGGTTTTTGTTGCCTGATGAGATTTCATTTTAAGGAAATCTCATATTCAAAAATCTCAGTGAACAGAATGTAGAAATTAGAGAATTTCATTGTTTCCCTAACACATCCGTCCTTCCTTCCAGAGTCTCTGGTGTAGTTAGACTGTAGCTAAATGAGACAATCTAGCAACCTTCTATTTTGAACTGCTTTTAAAAGACACTGCTATGGTGTAAATTCAGAAACATTTTTATTTATTTTAAGCAAAGGTTGATAACCACAATTGTCATTGCAATGACAGATATGCTTGATTTCATGATTTTGTCTTTTGGCAGCGGGAGGGGAGGGGAGGCGGGGCTGACGGGGGTGCTGGTCCAAGAGCCCCGTCTGTCCTCGTGGGCCTTCTCAGTGACCTTCAGACAGCATCAAGTGCCCTCACCATGTCCACCTGCAGATGAACCTAGCCCTGGGGGTGGGCAGACGCTGGCTTCTGGAATTTTCCAGAGTCACCTGTGTGCAGAGGAGAAAGGTGTCCTGTTCCCGGCCTGTGTCCCTGTCAGCCTACTGGCTCTGAGAGCAGACCCCTGCCTGGGGCTGAGAATGAGAACTGGGTGTGAAGGACCCCGAGGGAGCAGTGAGTCCAGCATCACCTTCCACAGCAGGAGATGAGGAGGACTCGGTCCAGACTCTGTGCCCACGGGATAGGTTGGCCTGGTCTGGCCCAGCCCCTGGGCACGGAGGCAGCCTGGTGCACAAGCTCCCCTTCCATCAGTGAGGCTCCACATGGAACCTCCTCCAGGAGAGTGCCTACTAGATGTCTCCGCTACCGGGAGACCCGCACTCTCAAGGCCAGGTGCTGTCAGAAGCCCCCTCATGATGGCAAGTGGAACCAGCCTCAGAATGAAGTAGAATCCGGAGGCTTGAAAAAAGCAAATGTTTGCGGTCATCATTGAGCTGCTGGATCAAGCCATCCCTGAAGCCTGATCCCCTGGACCTGTCAGCTGTAGGGGCTGATCAAACTCCTTAACGATATTATTATAAAACTGAGCCTGAACTGACAGCAACCTAACTGATGCAGTGGGTGTACATCAGAAGGCAGAGCTCAGTGTCACAGAGCGTTGAAGAGCCTGCCCAGCCAAGTGACGCCTAGGTGGAGTCGAAGCAGGGAAGCCCTCCCCCAGAGCCCCGCAAAGACCTGCAGCTCCACAGCCATGGGAAGAAGGCTTTTACGAGGCGGCCACGGCAGCACCACCTTCCTTCTCCACGGTAGAGATTACGGACTTCAGGACAACAGATCCACCATGGGAAACCCCATTTTTATGAGATTCCTATCTACAGCTCTCAGTCTTAGTACTACAGAGAATATTTAGGATATTAAAAGCAACAACATCATGCTTTGGGGAGCAAATAGCTGCCAGAGGCCAACAGCGTGTTTGGTTAAATGTTGAATCCGCACACTTGTGAAGGAGCTTTTAATTAAAATGTGGAACTCCAGGAGGCCTGGGGTCCCAGGGGACTTTCCAGGGTGAGTATCCACTCTGCTAACATGTCTCATCAGCGGAGAGCTGCTTCTGGGGAAAGAACAAACAATAAACCAACCAAGAATACTCATGATTGATCCAAGCTTCCCCTTTCAGAGAAAAACCGGAAGTCCCCCTTCCGCATTCCTGTGGAAACCCTGGCAGGTGGGGGGCACGGGGCCGGGATCTAGGGAGCAGACACCCCGCGGAGGCCCTGCTGCCCTTGACTCACAGCCGGGCCCCCACGAGGAACCTGCACATGCACCCTGGGGAGATGGTGATTAAACCCTGACTCAGCCCATCCCTCTGTGCTGGAACTTGAGAACGTTCGTTTTTCCTCTTGGAAAAATACAAGAAAGGCAAAGCGAGATCAAGAAAAAACCTGTGTTTATAGCCATGCATGGTTCTGCCAACACATTTGGAGATTTACACAGATGAAGCCCGTGAAGGGGGCTTCCCAGGTGGTGCTAATTGTAAAGAACCCACCTGCCAATGCAGGAGACACAAGAGACATAGGTTTGATCCCTGGGTCAGGAAGATCCCCTGGAGGATGGCATGGCAACCCACTCCAGTATTCTTGCCTGAAGAATCCCGTGGACGGAGGAGTCTGGTGGGCTACAGTCCATGGGGTCGCACAGAGTCGGACACGACTGAGCCCACACGCAGCCCATGACGGAGTGAGGGCCCAGCCCAAGCCTGGACAGATGATCTACCTTCGGCCCTCTCTGGGATTAGGCAGGATTTAAATCAGTCAACAAGGCTGCCTCTTTAAAACCTGGTCCCTTTCACCTTCTGAAAGGCCTCTTCAGGTGGACAGAGCTCCCGGCCACAGAGGCCTGGGGACAGACTCCAGAGAGTTCTCAAAGCTCTTTCATCTCATGACGTGGCCTCTGAGGCACACCAGTCCCCCAGGGGCTCCGCTGTGGCAGCTGGTCCCCATTAGCACTCACGCGACCCCCGGGGAGGGAGCTGTCAGCCCCCAGCTAAGTATAACTGCCCCGCGGCCTGGGGCCACAGGCATCAGAAAATCACTGTAGTTTTCCACCCACTTTCGGAATCTGCATTTGAGAGAAGCCTGTGTTTAAAGGCCCCTAACAGACAGCTGGCAGCGTGGACGTCCCCGGGCCGGCCTGACGTGAAACCAGCTTGACAGGCTCATTGGGTCCGGCACTGGCCATCTGGCCGTGCAGAGCGGCTCCACCACTGGGGGTGACGGCCGATTTGTGAGGAGCCAGTGCAGTGACCAGTCAGTGAAGCTGCTGTTTCTAACACCCAAATAAGCAGGTGTCAGGCATCCACTGGAATTCTAAACCGGAGATTTAACCTCCTCTCTTATAAAGAAGGCTGAGTGGTGAAGAATTGATGCTTTCAAACTGTGGTGCTGGAGAAGACTCTTGAGAGTCCCTTGGACAGCAGGAAAATCAAACCAGTCAATCCTAAAGGAAATCAACCCTGAATACACACTGGAAGGACTGATGCTAAAGCTGAAGTTTCAATACTTGGGCCACCTGATGAGAAGAGCCAACTCACTGGAAAAGACTCTGATACTGGGAAAGATTGAGGGCAGGAGGAGAAGGGGGTGACAGAGGATGAGAAGGTTGGATGGCATCACCGACTCAACAGACATGAGTTTGAGTAAACTCCAGAAGATGGTGAAGGACAGGGAAGCCTGGCATGCTGCAGTCCATGGGGTCGCAAAGAGTCGGACACAACTGAGCGACTGAATAACAACTTCTGCATGCAATCAGCTCCCAGGGATGCAGAGCCAGGCTGGGGTTTGGGGGAGGTCAGGTGACTCGGACCTCAGAGGGTGAAGGCCTCGCAGTGAGAGGAGAGGCCGAGCCAGAACACCCTCCAGGGAAACTGGTTGAGTCCAGCCAGCAGGAGGCGTCCAGACGGGAGAAGCAGGCGGCGGCCAGGGCCTCTGCACTGGGACGGTGCTCGCAGGGGACGCTCCGATGGCCCTGGGCCTTGAGAACAGCTCCCTGGGCAGACAGACAGTGGCTACCCCTGTGGACCTTGGGGGATCCAGCAGAGCCTGTCCACATAGTCCTGGCTTCATCCTCACTGTATCACTGGGCTTCAGACAAAGTGAGGTAAAGGGTGCATTCTTTCCTGCCAGGGCCCCTGAGTGTGGTGAGGGCCCTGGTAATGGCCCTGTCACTTCCCACTGGACAGTGCTGTCCTGCAGGTCTTGTGGCCGCCCACCCGGGGCTCCGGCCTGCACTCTGGACCGAGGTCAGAGAGGAGGAGCCAGAGGAGCTGCTCGGTCCTCTCTGACCCTGATTTCCCACCTTATCCTGGCACCTCTGCTCAGGAGCACTTGGCAGTCAGTCTGGAAATCTCGGCTTAACAAGTGGGACACAAGACACCCGTGAGGGACCCATGTCTCAAGGCCCGGCCACCCTGACTTTCACCAACAGAGAAGTTCACAGCAAGCACACCCCCCATCACGCCTCCGGGTTCCTCCTCTTCAAACAGAATCAGACAGACATTAGAGCAAACGCTGCAGGATGAGAAACAAACTTCCAGTAACAGCTTGTGCAGATAAATAGACTCTGTGCAGAAAGGAAAGCTTAACATCATTTCCTCAAAAGGCGGGAAATGTAACCAAAATAGTGTTTACAACAGAAAACACACAGCAAACACAAGGAGCCCTAGAAATGAGAAATATGCTGATGAATGTCAAGAAAGTCTACTAGAAATTACAGCTGAAAGAAGACAAGATCAAAACTGGGAAAGGGAGGATCAGAAAGCCACAGCGCATGCACGGAGGGCTGACACTGGCCACCCGGAGGAGCCCGGGACGGGGAGCAGTTCAGATGGAAAGAAATCAGCCAGTAGTGGAGAAAGCTTCCTGGACCTGACGGCACGAGTGTCCAGGTGGAGACCTTGAGGGTCCTGCATAGACCGTCCCTGCCGATCCCCTGTGAACTCTGCACTCAGCCAGAAGGAACGGACCGGGGGACCAGGAGAACGCAGGGGGCTCTCGGGCCCCAGAGCAACCACAGGGCCGGAAGTCAATGCAGCATCCCAGGATTGGGCCTTGGGAAGACCAGCAATAAGCGTCGATTCTCAAGGGGTGGACACTGAGGGCAAGCAGTCAGTTTGCTCAGGCTGAGGTGTCGTGATGCTGTTCACATGACCAGTAGGGAGCGTGCCACGCGGTGAGGGCCCAGGGCTGAACAGAGGGGCCAACAATTAGTACCTGAGAGACAGTGATAGTAGCCAGTGGCTGAGAGGCCGGGGGACCACTGAAGGTCAACTCAGAGATCAAGGAGCAAGTGCCCCGGAGAGGAGGAGGGTGGGGGGCGCGTTCAGGGGCTGCTGCTCCAGAACACACTTAATAAAACTAGGCAAAAGCTGACCTGGGGGCGTTGCCTTGGACAGTCTTCCCTTGAACTTCACGGAGCTGGAACGGCGGCGCTGCCACGTAACTCAATAAAGGCGCCCTTTGTTATCATTACTGTTTTCATCAGGGAGCCTTCGCCACAGATTAGTGTATTAATAATTAATATCAAATTGTCTTTCTGTGCGTCTCCCAGGGACGAGAAGATGCTGGGCAGGACGTGGAAAGTTCATCTGTCACTGCAAGTCTAATCGCCTCCCAGGTCTCGGTCCAGGAAAACACCATCCATCTGCTGTGTCTCTGAGCTCTGTCTCCCGGGAACCTGGGGACCGTAGGGTGTGCAGACGTCCAGGGCACGCAGGCTGCCCACTGTCGGCTGGGTCTGTGGGCAGAGCAGCTCGGGTCCCACGGGAGACACGCAGCAGAGGGGTGTTGCCACCTGTGCACAGCCAGCATGCCCCCGCGTGTGCCGTGCCGGGATCGGTCCAGGTCCCGGTGCCACGGCAGCCTCTCAGTGAGCCGCAGGACCCCTGATCCCTCGTCCTCGTGAGGACAGGCAGCTAAGCTGATGGAATAAAAAGTGCCCGGGAAGAGGGGAGTGTGGCCTGTGAGCCCTCCCCGAGAGGTCAGTCCTGTGACTACACAGGCTCCCGACACATGGCTGGGAGTCACACAGCAGCTACATGTGTGTGTGTGTGCATGTGCACATGTGTGTCGCATCATGGTGACACACAGACAGCTAGAGTGAAAGCTGACTAGCTCGGGCCATAGTCTGAGGCCGGGTCTGGACCACTGCGGACACCAGAGGCACTCGGGGGTCTCCCCTGCACGGCCGTCACTGTGGGGCTGGGCCGAGGCAGAACTGCCAAGTGGGGTGGGACCTGGAGGGGCCTCAGGTGGAGGGCCAGCTCCTCCTGCTCACCTCCCTCAGCACGTTGGCACTCTGTGAGTGTGTCCCAGGAATGCAGTCCTACAGGTGCACTGTTCCTGGAAATGCCTGACTTACCAGAGGAGAGCCGAGGAAGGAGAAGGACCCAGAGTGACCAGCGGTGACTGCGGGCCTGGCGGGGGGAGGCGAGGCTGCAGCCTCCACGCCCAGCTTACATCCTCCCCAGGCAGCTTCCTCAGCCTGCGAGCAGCCTGCGACAGTCATATCGAGCTGGACATCCTCATCTTCGAGGACTTCACAAGGCATCTGCTGGAGCCTTGGCGGCCGGACGCTACCCTTCGGTGGGGGGGGGTGCGGGGCGGGCCTGTGATCTCAGCCTGGAAGCCATTCGGAAAGGAAGACTGGGAACACGGGGACCCCTGGTGACCTGATGGTGACGAGGTCCCTGCCTGGTCTCGCCTGGAAGAACGCAAGCCGGGGGGCAGGAGGCTTGACCAGATGAAGCCCGAGATCGCAGCCCACCTGGTCAGCGTGCTGGGGGACCTCAGACTTGTCCCAGGGCCGTCCTTGCTGTGAGAGACGAGAACCGCACATATCCACCAGCACAGCTGGCACCTCCAGACCAACAGAGGGGTGCAGGGCTGCATGACCGCGAGGCCAGCTGGGCCAGGACCACAGGCACTCCTCCCGCTGCCGCCCCCCGCTGTCCGGATTCAGCTATCCCAGCTGCCTTGGTGGAACCCTTGGTTGTTCATGCAAGAGAATACTGAGTTACAGTCATTTAGGGAGAAAAAGAATTAGCTTTTTTGAATGTCCATGTCCTCAAACACTGAACACAAAATTAAGAAACAAAAGCTGAGGACTACAGACCATCCCAGCTTGAGAACAAGGTCACATTAGTGACAAACCACAGCCTCCGGAGCCTTCCCGTCCGGTGGCCCAGTGGTTTCCCGGGCCTGAGGGGCCCCGGTGCTAGCTGGGGACGTGGGTGACGGAGAGGTGGTGGGGTGCTGGGGGTGGGCCAGGCCCCTGTTCCTTGGGAAACCTTCGTGGTGACCCACTGATCACTCCAACCCGAGTGCTGACCCCAAAAGCTTAGCTGAACCAGAGACCGCTGGTGAGATGTCCTGGGGGCGGAGTGCCGAGATGTGAGGTCAAGAGACCTCTCAATGTCCAGCCCAAGTGTTCACTGAAGTCTTTGTTAAAATACTGGGTTTTTTTCTCAGAAAAAAAGAAGCCAAACTCATTATAGAAACACGGGAAAGTATAGAAAAATGGAAGGAACTGGGGATCATCAAGAGCCTCACTTCAGAGAGGACCGGAGTTAATGCCCCTGCATGATTCCTCTCAATTGTGCTTGTGTATGTGTGTGCGTGTGCACATGTACATGCGTGTGTGCATGTATGTGTGCACATGTGTGCCTCTATATGCGTGACTGTGTGTGTGTGCATGTACGTGCATTCAGGCAGGCATGTGTGTGTGTGTGTGTGTGTGTGTGTGTAGGCAGGACAACTGCTCAGTGCAGCCCGGGCCAAAATCCAGCCCCAAACACGGGGGCGTCCATCGCGGGTCTGGAGTGCTGGCTCCCGGACCCCCTTGCAGTGGCACTCTTTCCCACAGCAGGCCCGTCCTCTGAAACTGTGGTTCGTATGAGGTTATGGATGCCACTGCAGAGAACACCTCATGGGGTCAATGTGAGGGTGGCTGACCTTTCCTGGGAGTCAGTCCTGGGTGCAGAATTATTGACCAGAGGGCAAAGATGTTTCAGGGCTTGTGGCACACGGGCCAGCAGAGGGATCCCCCTTAGGATCCAACTGTAGGGCTGCGGCCTCTCATTGCAAGGGGCCCCTGAGCGTTTCGGGCACCCTGGCTCCTGAGGGGCCTAAGCAGCCCCCAGACCACTGAGTTGGCTTTTGACCCTGCCCAAGGTGCCAGGACACAGCACATGACCCTAGGACGGCCAGCACACTGACCCTTGACCCGGGGCCTTCCCGGGGCCTGGACCACAGTGGGGGCGGGAGAGGCGCGCCTCTGCCGGAGAGGAGGGTCAGCGTCGGGCCTTTTCCGGGTTCCAAGGACTCTGAGTGCCTCCCGGGCCCGCTTGCAGCATTGCCCCCTACAGCCCTCAAGCATCTCCCATCCGTGGATCATCCTCATGGGGCCCCCCACCCCTCCCCATGGGCTCTGCATCCACTCCTCCCCATGACCCCCTGCACCCACCCTTCCCCAAAACCCCCTGTACCCACCCCTCCCCATGACCCCCTGCACCAGCCCCTCCCCAAGGTCCCCTGCACCCGCTTCTCCCCATGACCCCCTGCACCCGCCCCTCCCTAAGAACCCCTGCACCCCGCCCATGACCCCCTGCACCCACCACTCCCGCAGCTGCCCCAAGGGCACCAGGCACCCTGGGAAGGCCTCTTGCTCACATGCTTCCCCCACTTTCCAGGTTACCTGTGCCCTGTTGTCCTACTTGAACCCGCATTCCTGACCCCAGCACTTCACTCTCCTGGTTTCTTTCCTCTGTGGCTGTCTTCCCACCTGACAAACATCTTCTTTGCTCCAGGCCCGTCTCCTGGACCCAAGGTCCCCATAGTGTCCTCTGGTGTGGCCACTGCTGCAGACAGAGCCTCGCACACGTGGGCCTGGATTGCTCACCCAGACGCCATGGCCTCCCAGGGCTGTGCCCTGCTGGGGGCAGAGCCTTCAGGCCCCGGGATGGGGATCCTGCCCTCGGTGGTCTCGCACTGGGCCAGTCTCCCCTCCTGGATACCACCTGTCTCTGGCCCCTAGGTGACACTGGCTGGAGGGGACAGCGGCAGAGGCCTCGGTGGCTGGGACAGAAACTCTGCTGTCTCTAACCCTTCAGGAGGGGGTGGGATGCTCCCCCAGGGGCCCAGGGTCAGCACGGACCTCCCCTCATGTTTAGTCCTACACGAACCAGGCAGCAAACCCAGCTCCTCCTCGAACCTGAAGCCAACAGAGCAGTGACAGGGGCCCGGGGGTGCCGAGGACGAAGGCAGGGAAAACGGGAAGCTGGGCAGGGCACACCCCTCTCTCAGTGCCCTCTCTGCGGCGGGCCCCTGCATGGCCCCTCAGGGGAGAGCTCCGATCTGGGACCCTGGGACCCTCCTGAGCTGCCAGGACACAGCTCTGCTTCAGGCCCCGGCACCCGTGCTCAGACCTGAAACCAGTATCCGAGGTCAAGGATGTAGAATCGCGCCTTGAATTAGTTTTTGTTAATGTTGAATTTCAATCGTGTTTGTCTTTTTATGTGTGTATTTGGTGTTACGAGCTTTTAATCCCTTTGGGGTTGAAAATCTTCAAGACGGAACGGAACAGAGGATGAGGAGAATGTCTTGTGCTGGGACTGACCCTCGGAGGGCCTCGAGGCCCAGGCACTCGCCCCCACCAGTGGTGAGTCACCTCCCCGGACCCCAGCCCGCAGCCCCTCACACCCTTTATTCCCGAGGGTGGCACAGCCAGGGCCCGAAGAGCACTGTGTGCCACACTCGTCCGCCAGGCTTCACGGCATTTTCCTTATGCTGAAGCTTGAGAGCAGGCTTCCACAGGCTGGGGAAAAGGCCAAGTCCACTCAATGCTCATTTATACTGGTATTTGTGAACACTTTTATTAGCACCATGGGGTCCTAAGAGCTTGTAGGACACTCTAGGGATTGTAAACGTCTAGGGAACATCAAATCAACAAACGATGCGAAGTAAAAGAACAAAAGTATGTCAAATAAACTATGTGAGAATTCTGACACTGAAAAAATTCCAAAACCTAAAGGAAGACGCAAATGTGGGACAAACACGAACGCGGGGCCGGGCCACATCCTGCCTCTGTGGTGGGTCTGCACCAGCGGGGGCTGGGCGGGGGAGCCTCCTCGGGACACCACAGCAGCAGGAGATGCAGAGCGACTTGTATTTAGGGCAACACTCTCAGGTAAGGCTCAGGCCAATTGCAGCGAAATTCTGCCTTCAGGAAAAGTAACTTCCGTGCCGTTCCAGTATCTAACACACGTGAAACAATCTTCAAGAGCACAATGTCACACTGGTTTTCAAAGTTTCTATTGGCGTCCAGTTGCTTTAGAATGCCGTGCGGCTTCTGCTGCGCGGTGCCGCAGGCTGCCTCTCCCTGCACATTTCCCCTTGCCATGGACTTCCTTCCCGCTCGGTCACCACAAGCGCTGAGTAGGCTTCCCGGTGCTCACAAGTCACCTCTTCAATACATACTAGTGTGTATGTGTTGATCCCAATCTCCCAGCTTCACTCAGCCTCTTAAAGATTCTGCCTCCTCCCCCAAAAAAGCCACATGGTGAACGGTCGTTTAACTCTACCCCTTGCTTGCATTTCTGAGAAGCCAAAGGCCTGAGGGGCCCTGGTAGGCCATGGGCCCCTGCTCCCGCCCCAGCCAGGGCTGCCTCCCAGAGGAACACCTCCACGTGGGGCTCAGGAGAGCGGGCAGGGGGCGTTCCCGGAGGTGTGTGAGCTGTCACAGGCCAGGGCTGGGAAAGGGTGCCGGGGCCCGGGACAGGGGTCAGGGTGCCGGGGCTGGACCAGGGGTCAGGGTGCCAGGGCTGGGATAGGAGCCGCCATGCTTTGAAATGGGATGCAGCCTCTCCTTTGTGGCCCCGGCCCCCTGGGTGGAGCCCCTGGAAGGCACAGCTCTCCCACCAGGCATTGCTTGGTTTATATGACTCCACACCTGGCCTGGGGTTACCCAGTGCCAGGCTGGGCCCACCTTCCAGTTGCAGCCCGTGGGGTAAAAGCGCAGCAGCTGAAGGCACGATCACAGATCCTGTTCTCAGGAGAGGGCCAGCTTCTGGCCTCCTGAGCTGTGAAGCTGCATCTGCAGGCTCTTGCCACTCAGAGGAACTGCTCTTGGATAACACCCGTGTGCACAGGAGAGATGGAGCCTACATGGGGTGGGCCTGGGGCTGCCCGTGGCCTCTGGCAGGAAAGTGCCCTCCAATTGCTGTGATGCGGGCAAAGGCTAGGGAGGCCCTCAGAGACTGCCCCCCACCCCCTAAGAAGACAGCAGGGCCCCCAGGCTCCCATCCGCACCAGCATCACAGCAAAGTCTGCCGAGGAGCTCCATGGAAAGCTCAGTGTCTGAGCCGCCGGTGCCCCTCTAGTCTCTGACTCTGTGCGGACTCCAGGCCTTTCTTTCAAGGCTCTGCAGCCCCCTCTCCAAGCCTCCTGCTGGCGGCCTGGCCTCCCTGCTTCCCCCCAGGCCAGAATCAGAGAGAAGGTGGAATGCGCGTCCCCCTGGGGTTGTCACCAACCTTGTGTACAAGGCTATCGGCTTTGAGTGTCTCTGTTCTGAAGTGAGGCGGTTCTGTCCGGCTCTAATCTCCCCTGGCAGCCATCTGGACCGAAGCAAACTCTGCCAGCGTTTGGACTCTGTACATAAGAAACTCCGACCTGAAATGTTTTTATAGGCTTAAAAGTTTCGGTGAAAACATTTCTTGAGAAGTTTCTGTAAGAAAAGAGCATTTATTTTGGTTCCGTGTCTGCTGGCAGGTTGCCTGGCTCTGCACCGCCCCCCACCCCCAGCTCTTTGCTCTAACTGGGCTTTCCAGCCTCTGACCAGCAACTTGGGCTGAGAGCTGTTCTGAGAAGCGGGAAGTCTCTCAGAACGCTTCCCTCCACCGCAGCACCATGTGTCCCCTAGACTGGGCAGTCCTCTGTTTGTAGGGGCAGGCCCCAGCCCGAGTTGGGCCATGACAGGGGCCTCGGCTGGCAGGGGCCTCGGCTGGCAGGGGCTCCTGCCAGCGGAGACACTCCCACTGGGAGTCTGAGTGGGAGGAGAGGGCAGGTTTTATGGGACTTGGAAAAAAAGAATGACAACCACTTAAAGTATGTCACAAATTCCTTTCATGAGATGGACGGATTGTGGCCAGCCACACTCTCAGAGTGAAAGGGCGGGGAGAGGGCGAGGACGAGGACGCAGCCCCTGCACACGTCCAGGGGAGGCAGCTGTGCTGGGCGCTCGGCTTCTCCCCAGGGCCCTGCAGTCCGCTTCCTGGCAGGTCCTCAAACACCGGCTGCGAGTGCTGGTCCAGGAACCTCTCTGTGAAGCTGGAAAGATGCAACTTTGCTGCCTGAAGATCGAGCCTTCTGAGCAGCCCTATCACAATACAATGACACCCAGCTGTATTTTAATATGTGACTCCATCTCTAAGCTACTTGTGACACAGGTTTGTAAAACAACTCATTCGATACAGTGTGCTGTCCCCTCGGTCATGTCTGACTCTTTCAACCCCATGGACTGTAGCCTGCCAGGCTCCTCTGTCCACAGGATTCTCTAGGCAATAACACTGGAGTGGGTTGCCGTGCCCTCCTCCAGGGATCTTTCCGACCCAAGGATCAAATCCATATCTCTTGTGTCTTCTATATTTGCAGGTGGGTTCTTTACTATTAGCACCACCAGATACACCTGTAATGACTGTTTTTGACATTGATGACCAATGTCATCTTCAAATAAGTTTTCTGCTAATAAAAGTCTGTGATGAGAGAGAGACTTGAAGGGGGAGAAGGGGGCTTTGGAGCCCTTGTGAGCTCCCAGCCCAGGCCGCATCCCTGGCTGTCCCAGTGGGTAAGCGCCTCTCACCTGCTCCTGTGGGTGTGGTCCCCTCCTCCTCTGTAGCGCCCACATCCTGGACACCCCCCCCCAACTCACACAGACCCTGCTCTTGAGTCTCAGGTACCGCCTGACCTGGGTTCCAGGTTTTTCATCTCAATGACTGGTGAAGACTATCAGACCCCCATCTAGATTCAGTGGAGGGTAACACAGAGAGCCTTCAAAGGCCCCAGGTGGCCACAACCCCCAGGCACCTTCTAACATCCTCACCCCAAGCCTTCCAGCCCTCCCCCCTTGGCACCAACCACCGCCCTCAGGTTTTGATGGTTTGATGCGGCAGCCCTCACAAGGCCACCAAGACACTCACCTGAAGACCCCCCGCCCCGCCGTCCTGCTGTGTTACAAGCAGGGCACTCCTGCATTCTCTGTAACCTGGAGACAGTCGCCCTGTGCAGGGGGCACCGGCCAAGGCTGAGCACAGGAGTCAGCGCCTGAGTTCCGTGCATCTAGCACGGGCTCCGCTTTCCGCCCGCACTGGGCCCTTCACACGCCCAGCGCTCTGTGCCTTCCTGGTTCTCTCCAAAGCCCTCTCACTCACTCTCCGGCCAGACAAGAGCACAGCTCTCCTCAGTCCTGGCCTTTCCTCCCCTTGTGGAGCAGACGGGGCTTTGCCATTTTCACCTGGAGGATACTGACTACAGAAGTACAGATTCCCTCTCGCTCTCGTACTTCTAAAGGCAAATTGTGCCCCACTGTGGTGACAGGAAAGAATGAAAACCACGGAGCCTCACTGCCACGTGCCTGTGCCGAATGGCTCGAGGTCTGACGGCAGCTGCAGGAGGGGAACCCACCGGGGATGGGCAGCTGCCTGGCTTCTCTGCCGAACCCTGCATTTTGCAACAATGATAGGTTTGTTAGCTTGTTAATTCCTTCAGACCAGGTACTGTGTTTATTATCTAATTTATTAATTCATTCATTTGCTCTTTATGCGTGTAAAACACCCTCTCCAGCGTGGTAGGCAGACACTTTACTAGCACGAGAATAACCCCTTTATGGAATATGACCACCCAGTTCAACATTTCGTTCTCACAAAGGTGATTATTGCGTAAATCCCCCTCTTCAAACTTGCAACACTTTATGATGAGAAGAAATGCTTCTTCATTCCAAGTGTTTTCCCCACAAAAAAGCTGGCAGTTGCCACGACAGACGAGTGATGTAGGTACTTGTATAAGTGCATTGTTGTGCTGCGGTGGAAACAAACCTTAGAAAGAACAATACAGTAAAAGAAAGCCTGGAGTCAGAAGACCAAAATTCAAACGCCGTTTCTCCAGGGACCAGTTGCTAGCTTCTCTGGAAGTCAGTTTCCTCGTCTAGGAAACAAGGATGATGCAACCTCCTGCCTCTCACGGATGTCACGGAAATGAAATCAGAAAGGGGGTGAGCACACCTTGAGGACAACTTGGGGGCAGGAAGCTCACTGCAGGGAGGTGAAACCTGGGCGGAGAGCTGCTGCAGAGCGCCGAGCCGCTCAGCCACTCCGCTTCACTGCTCAGGGTACTTCCAAACCCTGGTTTGCATCTGAGCCTGGATAACTGCTGTCCTGCCCGGTTCCAGGGTGTGCCGGCCACAGTCAGGACCCCGAGCACACACAAGTGGCCTCTCGTTCTACAAGGGTCGACTTTCAACTGGCTGTCCAAATGACAGAGAGCAGCTCTCCCCATCTGGGGCCATTCCAGAGCACAGAGGAAACCCAGGGCCTCTTGCTGCCAGGCCTGGGAGGACCAGGCAAATAACCTGGGATCACTCCCCCTGACCAGCACGGGGAGGACGCCACTCCAGACATGAGAGGATCTTTCGTTTCTGGAAATGAAATTTCCCCTTCTCATGGTGGGTAGGGGTTCTTATTGAACCCTCCCAAACAGCACCCTGAGTGCTCACACAACTTTGCCATATTTACACAACACTTGTGCTATTTAGTTACTTAATAATTTTCTTTGAATTAATTTTAAATGTAATCCTTAAAAAAAAAACTTGTTCTTATCCTAAGTAAAATGAATAACATCATAGACTTAATATATTTGTTGTATTTTTTTCTATTACACATTCAGACAAATACATAATAACTATGTAATGAGTAAATTAAAACATGTCTGTCCCTCAGTTCAGTTCAGTTCAGTTCAGTCGTGTTCGACTCTTTGAGACCCCATGGACTGCAGCATGCCAGGCCTCCCTGTCCATCACCAACTCCCGGAGTTTACTCAAACTCATGTCCATTGAGTCCGTGATGCCATCCAACCATCTTATCCTTTGTCATCCCCTTCTCCTCCTGCCTTCAATCTTTCCCAGCATCAGGGTCTTTTCAAATGAATCAGTTCTTCGCATCAGGTGCCCAAAGTATTGGAGTTAAAGCTTCAGCATCAGTCCTTCCAGGACTGATTTCCTTTAAGACTGACTGTCCCTATGCTACCTAAAAAGTCTCAGCGGTTCAATCTGGGAAAACCTCTTGAAAGAACCGGGTTTGCCTGTCCCATCACTACATGGGAAATAGATGGAGAAACAGTGGAAACAGTGTCAGACTTTGTTTTTCTGGGCTCCAAAATCACTGCAGATGGTGACTGCAGCCATGAAATTAAAAGACGCTTACTCCTTGGAAGGAAAGTTATGACCAACCTAGATAGCATATTCAAAAGCAGAGACATTACTTTGCCAACAAAGGTTCGCCTAGTCAAGGCTATGGTCTTTCCTGTGGTCATGTATGGATGTGAGAGCTGGACTGTGAAGAAGGCTGAGCGCCGAAGAATTGATGCTTTTGAACTGTGGTGTTGGAGAAGACTCTTGAGGGTCCCTTGGACTGCAAGGAGATCCAACCAGTCCATTCTGAAGGAGATCAGCCCTGGGATTTCTTTGGAAGGAATGATGCTCAAGCTGAAACTCCAGTATTTTGGCCACCTCATGTGAAGAGTTGACTCATTGGAGAAGACTCTGATGCTGGGAGGGATTGGGGGGCAGGAGGAGAAGGGGACGACAGAGGATGAGATGGCTGGATGGCATCACTGACTCGATGGATGTGAGTCTGAGTGACCTCCAGGAGTTGGTGATGGACAGGGAGGCCTGGCGTGCTGCAGTTCATGGGGTCGCAAAGAGTCGGACACGACTGAGCGACTGATCCGATCTGAAGGGCGAGAGGGCGTGGCAGGGCTCTGACACACTGCGCGGGAGCGCCTTCGTCCCCACCCCCATCCCGGAACAGCGCTGGACCGGACTTCGCAGAGAAATTCGCTGAAGGAACGTCTCCATCTAGTGGCAGACACCTCTCATTACATCCGGAAGGCAGCTCTGGCTAAAAGGCGCCAGGGGGTTCCTTTCGGGGTGACGAAAAAGTTTAGGAATGAGAGTGCGGATGACTGCTTACCTCACTGAATATACTAAAACCCTCTGAATTGTACACTTTAGAGGGATGAATTGCCTGGTAAAAATTACATCTCAATTTTCAAAAAAGAACGGTTATGGGAGGATTCAATATGAATAGAAAGAGAAAGCACTGCCTGTGCCTTCTTCTGTGAAATTACATTATCTGAAGCGTGGCAGTGAGGGCGTCTTTTTCTTCGCTCTGTCTTAGGGATGTGAAGTTTACATCCAGGGGCCACAAGTCTTACCAGAAATCGATTCTTTCATTTGTAAACCACGGCTATAGCTTCTATTAAACACAATTTCCCCATGATTCCTTTAGCCGATATTGTAAAAAGTTGTCTCTTTTTAAGGCCGTTTCACCCTAAAAAGTGCTTTCAAGCGGCAATTACACAGATCTGAAATGTGCAGCCTGTGCCTTCACAGTCACTTCACGGTGGAGTTGGTGGGTGTGGTTAAATTATGATGTTTTATTCTAAGGAGAGGCTGAGAAACATCTGCTCCTTGATGGAAACCATGTGTTGCTGCAAGACACTACGTCAGGCAGTTTAACACGATGTATCCCTTACAATTACAAGTGCTAAACAGAACCCATTACAGAATTCCCACTCATGTTCTCGTCACACACCAACTCAAGAATCTTCCCCTGCAACTCGTAGGGGATTGATCAGTGCAATTATTTTGTAAAGGTCTTTGTCAGTGGATTCAAAATAACCAGAAACAGTAATTATTATTATTTAGAATTCAAGTGTTGATTTTCCAGCTGAGATGCAGCCTCAGCCTCACGCGGCTACAGGTGTGGATAAAGCAGATAGCAAACCCTTCTGTGCGCAGCACGTTTTCTGGGAGGGCCTCTCACTCTGCCAGGCACGTGCTCCCACTGCAGTGTGTAGGAAGGTGGTCCCAAGACCCCCAGACAAGCCAGCGTGAGCTCAGTTCCTCCCCGGCCACAGCTCACATCCTCACACCGTAAGCAGGTCTCCCTCACTGGGAGGCTTGAGAGAGGGTGCTTCTCCAGCCCACCCGCTCACAGGATTTTGTCCCCAGCCCACCCCCAGAGGGCTTTGCTTGCCCCACTGCTGCAGGAGTGAGGCAGCCCCTTCAACCTCAGTGCCTCAGCCAGAGCTGTGGGGACAGGGGGAGAAGCCGGGGCAGCATCTGGCGACAGCTCTGACAGCCCCAACTCCACTTCCCCACCCCAGTCCTGCTTCCCCTCCTCTCCTCTCACATCTCATACCCTGAGGCCTGTGTGCACAGTCTATAATGTGTAGGATGAATTACTTAGCCCCAGATATCGTTAGTTCTCAAGTTGAGAGATCCTTAGCTAGACTGGCCACGGAAAAAGAGAGGAGACAGTGAGCAAAACTGAAAAAAAGAGGGGCTTTCACGAGAAACCATGCTCGAAATAAAGAGACGTTAAGATGAAATGGACAAATCCCTAGAAAGACACAAATGACCACAACTGACTCAAGAAGAAACAGAAAACTGGAACGAACCTACAAGTAAAGAAATTCAATTGGTGATTTTAAGTCTTTCAACAAAGAAAAACTCAGTCCTATGTGGTTTCAATGGTGAATCCCATCATACATTAATATTTAGAGAAAAGCCATTAAATTAAAAGATGCTTGCTCCTCAGAAGAAAAGCTGTAACAAACCTAGACATAGGTTATTACAAAGCAGAGACATCACTTTGCTGACAAAGGTCATTAGAGTCAAAGCTATGGTCTTTCCAGTAGTCACGATTGGATCTGAGAGTTAGACCACAAAGAAGGCTGAGAGCCGAAGAATTGATGCTTTCGAACTGTGATGCTGGAGAAGACTCTTGAGACCCCTTGGACTGCAAGGAGATGAAGCCAGTCCATCCTAAAGGAAATCAACCCTGAATATTCATTGGAAGGACTGATGCTGAAGCTAAAGCTCCAATATTTTGGCCACCTGATGAGACGAGCCAACTCATTGGAAAAGACCCGGATGCTGGGAAAGACTGAGGGCAGGAGGAGAAGGAAACAACAGAGGATGAGATGGTTGGATGGCACGATTGGATCAGTGGACATGAACTTGAGGAAACTCTGGGAGAGAGTGAAGGACGGGAAAGCCTGGTGTGCTGCAGTCCATGGAGCTGCAAAGAGTCGGACACGACTTAGTGCCTGAACAACAGCTGTTGGGGAAGTCATATTAGGAATTCATATTTGATTATGACTCTTTGAGCTGTTGTGGACAGTGTGCTCTTGCATGAGGGCTAGTGTCAGTTTAAGGACCCCACAAGCCACTTGGCCAAACAAAATGGGTGCTGAGATAGTAATAGCATGGAGCAGCTTCTATTTTATAAAAATACAGTATATAATACTTACAATGTACAAAATATGCATTAATCGACCAGTCGTGTTATCAGTAAAGCTTCCAATCAACATTAGGCTTTCAGCAGTTAAATTTGGGGAGTCAATAGTTATACACAGATTTTTGACTGCACAGAGGGGTCAGCGTACTGTTCTTAAAAAGTCAAGTGTACTATCGTCAAATAACCTGAAATTAAATTAAGAAAATAATTCCGTGTACAATAACATAAAAAAGAAATAAAGCACCTAGCATTGAATGTAAAAAAAAAAAGTTCAAGACTTATTCACTGAAAACTATAAAATATCACTGAGAGGAACTATAGAAAATTTAAATGGAGAGACATCCCACGCTCACAGATTGAAAGATTCAATATTATTTATATGTCTGCTGCTGCTAAGTCGCTTCAGTCGTGTCTGACTCTGTGTGACCCCAGAGACGGCAGCCCACCAGGCTCCCTTGTCCCTGAGATTCTCCAGGCAAGAACACTGGAGTGGGTTGCCATTGCCTTCTCCAATTTATATGTCAGTTCCTTACAAATTATAGAGAAACAGAGCAGTCATTATCAAAAATCCCATCATGTTTTCGTATAAATTGACAAACTGATCCTAGTAAATATGTGGACATGAAAAGGACGTAGACCAGCCAAAACAATTTTGACAGAGAACAAAGTTGGAGAACTTACATTATTGGATCTCAAACTCACTATAAAGCTACAGAAATCAAGATCAGCTGGTGTTAACATAAGGACAGACATAAAGATCAATGGAACAGAACTTGAAATTCTAGGATGTTCATGGTCTGTATCGTAAAATTTAACACAAAATAACATTTTAAGGAGTCATTGGAGAGAGATTTCTTCCTATTAAGGACTCTCTCAACCCCATAGCTTATTCTCATGTCTGTCTTGTGCTGGATTCAGAGCAGGGACCGGCGGGAGAGGACTCCAACCCATTCTCTGCTGTGAATTACACGAATGTGATTGTCTTGGGACCTGCTTTTTAGAAACTCTCTCTCCAGCAGCTGTAATGGAAATTTGGTCATGAGATGAGAAGCAAATTAGGAGGTAATCTGTACATAAAATCATGTGGAATTCATGCAGGAACATTACTTCCTATCACACAACATCGTACTTTTTATTAGGAAAGTTTTCAGATATGCAAAAATACCAACGTTCCTGATATCCCTCTCATCAGGATAGAACCTACCTTGTTCAATCACACTTCCTATTCAGTAGGACTGATTGTTTAGAAACAAATCCCAGGTATCCTATTATTTCATCTGTAAATATTTCATCACACATATTTAAATGATAAAGGTTGTTCTTAAACCGATACTCAAATCACCAGTAATCTCCTATAGGTGGAGAAGGAAATGGCAACCCACTCCAGTATTGTTGCTGGAGAATCCCATGGAAGAGGAGCCTGGTGGGCTATAGTCCATGGGATCGCAGAAGAGTTGGACAAGACTTAGCGACTGAACAACAGTCTCCTACAGGAATTGAAACAGTAAAAAGAAGCCATCCTCTGTAAGCTGCACAGACTCTGCCTATAAAGTCTAGCTCTCCTTAAACAGCCTTTTTACACCCATCTGATGATGTAAAATCAAATGAGTCTCATGTTCATTTCTCCAAAAATAATAGACCTTTCCGAGCAGCACAGTCAACAGCAGAGCATGCCATGGCCAGGAGCCTGCTGTCCCAGGGGGACACAGCAGAGCCCGCTAACGCACCCTCTTCCCTGGAGCGCACTGGGTCCAGCTTGGACCTAGGAAAGCGGACCCTCAGTCCAGAACAAGGGCAGAATCCCTAGCTCTAAACCTGATAAAGAGAAGTTTCAAGTGAAAACCTCTGGCTTAGAGATGTGAATCAGAGTCACTTTTATCTTTTCTCAACATCTGACTTGAAATAATAATTTAAAAAAAATTAAACCCAAGCCATGTGGGAAGGGATTCCCAGGTGGCTCAGTGGTAAAGAATCCACCTGTCCATGCAGGAGATGTGGGTTTGATCCCTGGGTCCAGAAGATCCCCTGGAGTAAGAAATGGCAACCCACTCTGTATTCTTGCCTGGAAAATTCCATAGACAGAGGGCTGGCGGGCTACAGTCTATGGGGTCGCCAAGAGTCAGACACGACTGAGCAGCTGAGCACGCCTGCACACAGGAAGGCTCGAGTGTAACTGCCTCCAGGCCACCTCTCCCCACCGTAACAGACAGTGTGCCAGAAAGATGCCAGAAGACCCGTGCTGCTGACCCTGCCACTAGAGTCATCCCCTCATGTAGGTGGTGAGTGCTACACTGCCTTAACCAAGGGAGCACTGACTCCGCTCCCACGGGCTTGGCTGCACAGACAGTATTTTACTGTGGCTGGTCCAGGAGACCCGAGGGGAGGCCACAACATCCCCCTTTACTGGGGAGTAAGACCACAGAGAGAGCGGGGAGACTCTCCTGATCACCCAGCTGCTCTGAACAAAGTTGCTCCTGGGAAAGTCACTGTTCCCTTCCCCCTCCCTCCCCTTTCCCTCTGGTTTTCTCCCTTTTCTGTATTTCAAGGCACTGGTCTTAGAGGAGTCCTGTGCTCACTGCCCCTTCTGTTTTGGTGAGTGGGGCAGAGGGAAAGCTGGAGATGGAGAAAGCTCCTGTTAGTGGGAGAGCACTGTTGACATGTCTGGGGGCGGGGGCAAAGGGGGAAGGGGGAGGGGAGGGAAGGGGGAGGGGAGGGAAGGGGGAGGGGGAGAGAAGGGGGAGGGGGAGGAGGGATCACTTCTGCCACGTGATCCAGTTAGAAACAGAGAAGAAAATCTAAGAGGTTTCCACTTTGGGTGGGACAGCAGTCTGGAGACTTTAGGGGCCCCACACTAAGAACACTTAGATTTCCGTCTAGGACATGAATTTCCATGACAGCACCAGGTTTGAAGAAAGCAAGGGACATCCTGAAAGTGAAAGTTGCTCAGTCACACAGAAAGTTGCTCTGCAACACACAGACTATACAGTCCACTGAATTCTCCAGGCCAGAATACAGGAGTGGGTAGCCTTTCCCTTCTCCAGGGGATCTTCCCAACCCAGGGATCGAACCCAGGTCTCTAGCATTACAGGCATATTCTTTACCGGGGACACCCTGAAATCTCTCAAACCAAGGAAATCCTAATGAGCTTGACCAAGGGAGGGAAGTCCAGTTAGAAAATACAAGCAGAGTGGCCCTCAGGGAACTTGCCAATATCACAACTACTGATTATGTATTATGCAAATATTTCATATATCCACCATGTGGGTGGACCAGTTTCTTTTCATTGGAATGTAGCTCTTACATAATAATTACCCCAAAAAGTAAGCTGCTGCTGCTGCTAAGTCACTTCAGTCATGCCCGACTCTGTGTGACCCCATAGACGGCAGCCCAGCAGGCTCCCCTGTCCCTGGGATTCTCCAGGCAAGAACACTGGAGTGGGTTGCCATTTCCTTCTCCAGTGCATGAAAGTGAAAAATGAAACAGAAGTCGCTCAGTCATGTCCAACTCTTAGCGACCCCATGGACTGCAGCCTACCAGGCTCCTTCATCCATGGGATTTTCCAGGCAAGAGTACTGGAGTGGCGTGCCATCGCCTTCTCCGAAAGTAAGCTATGAAATATAAAAAAATGGTGAGAAACAAATTGGTTAATATGGTGGTAGTTTAGTCACTAAGTCTGGTCCAACTCTTGTGACCCCATGGACTGTGGCCCCCCAGGCTCCTTTGTCCATGGGATTTTCCAGGCAAGAGTACTGGGATGGGTGCCATTTCCTTCTCCAGGGGATTTTCTTGACCCAGGGATTGAACCCGCATCTCCTGCATTGCAGGCAGATTCTCTACTGACTGAACCATCAATTGGTAAACACAGGTTAAAGAAAAACAGTCTATAAAACAATGACGAATTTGGGAGTTGTAAAAAATGCAGAATTAAAATATTAGATAATTATAGTGTGTAAGCCTGAAGAAGAAGAGAGGTAGAGTGTTTTGAGATCTATATGTTGTTTGGAAGGAAAGTGGAAAATCAACTTTACATTTACTAAGGAATGCAGTTCTTTGGGTTCCTGAACCCAGTTGCAATGTGTGTGTGTGCAGGCCTCCCTACATCAACAAGCAATTCTTGGATGCCAGCAGAATATCCAGGAATCCAACTCAGTTCTGATCCTGTCTCCCTAGAGACAAAATCAGACTCTACAGCTTAAAGGGCTCAGTCCCACAAGACAGCCCTCCACTTCAGACTCCAGTTGAAAGCCCTGGTTCTGTCCTCCTTACAGACTCAAGATCCCGAGGACCCCTCCAACTCAGGATGTCAATCACAAGTCCAGTTGTCGAATGCACTTCCGACCAGCTGGCTAGAATCAGAGATTCCCACAGCCCCCTCCTCAGGTTGGATGAATTTGCTAGAACAGCTCACAGCACCTGGGAAAACCTGTTTTCTTACTGGATTACCAGTTTTATTTCAGAAGGATGTGGCATCGGATGGAAGAAGAGTCACAGGGTGACGCATGGCAGGGAAGCGGCGGGGGGTGGGGGGTGGGGGAGGGTGGCGTGAAGTTGCACGCACCCTGCAGGTATTAATATAAAACTTGGAAAGGTAGTAATTAAACAATTATTTGTAAATGATATGAAAACTCCAAAGACTCTGATATACTACTTTATTAAAGTAAATGGATCATTGCACAAAAATCCACTGCATTTTTATATAACACCAGCAGTCAATTAGAAAGTATCAATTTTTAAAAGTATCATGCATGAAGTATCAACAATGAAAAATAATGGACAAAAGTGTCAACAGCAAAAAATAAAGTAACCAGGAATAAATATAAAGTGAAAGAAAGAAAGTGAAATCGCTCAGTCGTGTCCGACTCTTTGCGACCCCGTGGACTATAGCCCGCCAGGTTCCTCTCTCCATGGGATTCTCCAGGCAAGAATACTGGAGTGGGTTGCCATTTCCTTCTCCAGGGGATCTTCCCAACCCAGGGATCGAACCCAGGTCTCCTGCATTGCAGGCAGACGCTTTGTCCTCTGAGCCACCAGGGAAACCCTGGAATAAAAGTAACCAATATACAAATCCTACATGCAGAAAATCATAAACTCTTATTGGAAGATTTTAAAGGGGGCCTAAATAACTAGAGTGATATACTGTTTACAGATGGGGAGATTCAAATCACAAAGATGTCTCTTCTCCCCAACCTGAATTATAGATGCCATGTAGTTCTCAGCCAAACTCTTAACAGGTATAATCAATAAACTTGACATGTTAATTAAAAAATTTATGAGGCAATGGCCAAGAATAGCCACAAAACTTCTTCCTAAATAAGTAAACTACTACGGGCAATTGCCCTCACAAATCATATGCCTTATTATGATGCTATAGCAATGAAGACAAGGCAAGAACCCAAAATAGAAAGTCTAAAATAAGCCCATGTATTTATAGAGACTTACTGAGTATCAGAGGTGGCACTGCAGCTCAGTGGGAACAAGATAAGCCTTTCAACAGCAGTAAGCTAGTAGTAGTAACCAGTAGAGGTAGGATAACTGGTAACCCATATGGGAAAGAAGTCATATCCCTGCCTTACACCATATACACAACATCTATTTCTTATTAAAGACTGAGCTGTGAAAGGCAAACTCATAAAATTAAGGAGTAAAAAAGGAAGCTATCTTTATACTCTCAGGTTAGGGGATACATTCTTAAAATTAAAGACTTCTGTTCTCAAATAACCATGAAAAATACAAGTCAAAAACTGGTGGATGATATGGGTAACATAAACAATAAAAGATCTGTTTCAGGAACCACAAGGAACTACCACTGCTCAACAAGAAAAAGACAAACAACCCAACAGAAAAATAAGCAACAAACTTGGAATAGACATTTTGCAGAAAACATAAAAGGCAAAATTAAAAAAAAAAAAAAAAAAGGAAAAGATACTAAGTCAAAATGGCTAGCAGACGAATACAAATTAAAATCACAACTTCATTTTAAAAATTTTCATTTAGATTGGCAGAGATTAAGTAGGATAATAGCAAGTCATTGAGAATGTGGAGAGAATATAAGCTGAGACAACAATTTTGACATATCTCATAAATCTGAACACTTGCATATCCTGATTCAGCAATTCCACCTTTATGTACATATCCTCAGATTTCAATTCATTATACTAAGAAACATGCACAAATATGTTCATTGTAGCAATTTCCATATTACCAAAAAGGGAAAACAATCTAAATGTCCTTCTATAAAATAATGGATAAATAAATCCTGTCATATTCCCCCAATGAGCTATTATATAGAAGTCACAATAAACTGTTCCCATAAAAAATAATACAAATAAAATTTGGATACATAGTGATGAATGAAAAACCATTCACAAATTTAAAAACATATGACATATTGTAATAAACATCAAAAACAAGCACAATGTATGCACAACACAATGTATACACAAACGGTATCTTTGTGCATACATTTATACAAATGCAGCAAAACATCACACAACATGAAAAAGACAAACAATGAATTTGAGGATGGCTGATACCTCCGGTGGGGAATCAAGGGGATGTGATGGGATTGTAAGGAGCACGGACATAGCTGTAACGATATTGGTCACGTTCAACATTTTCAGACCACGGATAGGTTTATTTTAGGATTACATCGTCTTTGGTATGTACATAATTTACAGTTTTTAAATGAGGGGAGGGAAGAACAAAGGGCGAGAGAAATCCAATTAAAGACCATGACAGGTCTGCCTTGGAGATATGAAGGGTTTGGTTCCAGACCACTGCAGTAAAAGTGAATATTGCCAAGTCTCACAAATTTTTGGCTTCCCAATGCATATAAACATTATTTCTACATTAAGCTGTAGTCCATTATGGGTGTCTATTTAAAAAAAGGGTAAATATCTTAACTTAAAAATGCTTTATTGTTAAAAAATGCTAACCATCACCTGAGCCTTCAGTGAGTCGTAATCTTTTTGCTGGTGGAGGGTCTTGCCTGGATGTTGATGGCTGCTGACTCATGAGGGTGGTGGTTGCAGAAGGCTGGAGTTGGTGTGGCAATTTCTTAAAATAAGACAACAAGGATGTTTGCCACATCAATTGACTCTTCCTTTCATGAACAATTTCTCTGTAGCATGCAATGCTGTTTGATAGCATTTTACCCACAGTAGAACTTCTTTCAAAATTGGAGTCAATCCTCTCAAATCCTGCCGCTGCTTTATCAACTAAGTTTATATAATATTCTAAGTCTTTTGTGGTCATTTCAACAATCTTCACAGCTTCCTCACCAGTGGATTCTGTCTCAAGAAACCACTTTCTTTGCTCATCCATGAGAAGCAACTCCTCATCTGTTAAAGTTTTATCATGTGATTGCAGCAACTCAGTCACATCTTCAGGCTCCACTTCTAATTCTAGTTCTCTTGCTATTTCCACCACATCTGCAGCTACTTCCTCCACTGAAGTCTTGAACCCCTCACAGTCATCTATGAGGGTTGGAATCAACTTCTTCCAAACTCCTATCAACGTTGATATTTGGACCTCTTCCCATGAGTCACGAATGTTCTTAATGGCATCTAGAATGGTGAATCCTTTCCAGAAGGCTTTTAGTTTACTGTGCCCAGATCCATCTGAGGAATCACTATCTATGGCAGCTAGAGCCTTTCGAAACGTATTTCTTAAGTAATACGACTTGAAAGTTGAAATTACTCCTTGATCCATGGGCTGCAGAATGGACATTGTGTTAGAAGGTAGGAAAACAACATTAATCTCATTGTACATCTCCATTAGAGCTCTTGGGTGACCAGATGAATTGTCAATAAGCAGCAATATTTTGAAAGGAATCTTTTTTTCTAAGCAGTAGTTCTCAACAGTGGGCTTAAAATATTCAGTAAACCATGTGGTAAAAAGATGTGCTGTCATCCAGGCTTTGTGGTTCCATTTATACAGCACAGGCAGAGTAGATTTTGCATAATTCTTAAGGGCTCTAGGATTTTCGGAATGGTAAATGAGCATTGGCTTCAACTTCAAGTCACCAGCTGCATTAGCCCCTAACAACAGAGTCAGCCTGTCCTTTGAAGCTTTGAAGCCAAGCATTGACTTCTCCTCTCTAGCTATGAAAGTCCTAGATGGCATTTTCTTCCAATATAAGGCTGTTTCATCAACATTGAAAATCTGTTGTGTAGTATAGCCACCTTCCTTAATCATCTTAGCTAGATCTGGGTAACCTGTTGTAGCTTCTGCATCAGAACCCACTGCTTCACCTTGCACTTTCACATTATGGAGACGGCTTCTTTCCTTAAACCTCATAAACCAACCTCTACTAGCTTCAAACTTTTCTTCTGCAGCTTCCGCACCTCTCTCAGCCTTCATAGAGTTGAAGAGAGTCAGGGCCTTGCTCCGGATCAGGCTTTGGCTTAAGGGCATGTTGTGGCTGGTCTGATCTTCGATCCAGACCACCAGAACTTTCTCCATATCAGCAATAAGGCTATTCCGCTTCCTTATCATTCGTGTGTTCACTGGAGTAGCACTTTTAATCTCCTGCAAGAACTTCTCCTTTGCGTTCACAACTTGGCTAACTGTTTGGCGCAGGAGGCCTAGCTTTCGGCCTATCTCAGCTTTTGACATGCCTTCCTCACTCAGCTTAATCATTTCTAGCTTTTGATTTAAAGTGAGAGATGTGCGACTCTTCCTTTCACCTGAACACTTAGAGGCCATTGTAAAGTTATTAATCGGCCTAATATCAATACTGCTGTGGTTCAGGGAACAGGTAGGCCAGAGAAACAGAGACAGGGTACACAGGTTGGTAGAGCAGTCAGAACACACACAACCGTTTATCAGTTAAGTTCCCTGCACCCCAAAACAATTACAATTGCAACATCAAAGGCCATGAATCACAGATCATTGTAATAAATAAAACAAATGTTTCAAATATTGTGAGAATTTACCAAAATGTAACATTCAGACACAAAGTGAGCAAATGCTGTCGCAAAAATTGGTGCCGTTAGACTTGCTCCATGCAGGCTTGCCACAAACCTCCAAGTGGTAAAACAAACAAACAAACAAAAAACACGATCTAGGAAGCATAATAAAATGAAGCAAAAATATGCGGATACTGAGTTGTCTGCCTTCCTTAATTGTGTCAGTTTGTGCTTCATGCACCTGGGGTGGGGGATGGGGGCTCTTGCTGTTGGGACAGGTGCTTCCGTCCAAATCTCAGCAGAGAAAAAGCAGTTCTTCAGAAATCGTATCAAGAAAGACCTTGAAGGCCTCCGCAGACGACCTCGCCCACTGCTCCCGGACTGGATCAGCTGGTCTCCGCCGCGGCTCCCGCTGTCTGCGGGCAGTGCACCAGGTCTCCCAAGGCGGGGTCAAGGCGAGGCGGACAGTATGGTGAAGGTCCAGCCAGAAGAGACCCCAGAATACGCACTCCAGGGCGAGGGGACCTGGCGACCAAGCCCCAACCCTGCGCCGCACGGGATACGCTGGGCCAGCGGTTCACGACGCCCGATCCGCACGCCGGGGTTCACAACGCAGCCCGGAATTCCCGGGGCAGCGGCACACCGGGCCTCGGAGTCCAGAACGACCGGCCTCCGAGGGTGATGGGAGGGGTCGTGGGACGACGGCCGCTGCAGCGTGCCGGTACCCGCGGCGTCAGACCGGGCGAGAGCCGACTGCCGGGTCTCCGGCCCCGCCGTCCTGAGACGCCAGCCAGCCCTCAGCGCGGAAAGGGCGGCCGGGCGCGCTGCATACTGGTACTTGTAGTTCTCCTGGCACTGGCCCCGAACCCGGCGATAAGGGCTGCGGGGCAGACGCCCCTGTTGCATGCCGGGACTCCCGGCGCCAGATGGGGACTCGTGATCCTGAGAGGCGCGCTGCACGCTGGTACTTATAGTTCTCCGCTGGGAGCTGCGGGACAGACACCCCTGTTGCATGCCGGGACTCCCGGAGCCAGACGGGGACTCGTGATCCCGCGGGGCGCGCTGGACGCCGGGACTAGTAGTCCCAGGACGTCCAGCCACAGCGCCTGACACGGTTTGCGGCCCGGGGGCCCGCTTTGCCTGCCGTCGCCAGTCCCGGATGCTGGTGCTCACGGGGTGGAAGCCGCGAAGGGGCCCCGTCCCTAGCAGGCCCAGCCTCGCCCGCACCGTCCAGGCAGCGGCCGGTTCCGGGGACCGGCCTGGCCTCTCAGGCCCCGCGTGGCGTGCGTCCGTCACGGCCTTCGGCGCATGCGCGCGCGCGGCGACACGTGACTCTTCACGCTGTCCCGGAAGTCGGCGCGGGACGGGCGGCGGGTGGAAGCCGGTGCGGGGCTGAGGATCGCAGCAATACCGCCGTTTTCCCCTCCTGGGCCGGGGTCGCCCGCCCGCGGCGAGGGGCGCCGGGCCCTGAGCGTCTGCTGGCGCCCTTCCGCAGCGTCTCCGCCTGGCTGTGATGGAGGCGCCGCCCGGCGGCCGCCTTCCCTCCGAGGGCTCCCAGCCGCCGGCTGTAGCCGAGGTGCGCTGCCCCGGCCCCGGGCCGCTGCGCCTGCTCGAGTGGAGGGTAGCGGCTGGCGCTGCCGTGCGCATCGGCTCCGTGCTGGCTGTGTGCGAGGCCGCCGCCTCCACGCAGCCCTCCGGGCCCGCTCCTGTCCGCACCGGCTCCGGAGGCTGCGTGCGCGCGGAGCGCAGGCTGAGGTCGGAGCGCGCGGGCGTGGTGCGAGAGCTGTGCGCGCAGCCGGGCCAGGTGGTGGCCCCCGGGTGAGTGGTAACGGGGAAGGAAGCCAGGTCTGGAGGGAGCTCTGGGCCTGGGCCGGGAGCGGGTCCTGGGCTGGGCACTGAGTGGGAGAGGGTCTCCCGAGCTGCCGCTGAAGGGGCTGCGCTCGGGGAGAAGTTTGGAAGGTAGGGCGCACAGCTGCGCCTCTGCCTGTTTTTCTAAGGCTGGATGACAGTCCCTGCTAGTCATCTACTGATCGGAGGCAGCAAACTTTAAAAAAAGCTCCGTGTCACTGAAATTGCACTCTTTGAAAGACAGTTGCATTCTTTTCTCTCTGTGACAGGTGTCTCCACCCAAGACGTCACGTTTGTAAGTTAGGAAAACTAGGTGTCATAGCGCGTACAGGAAGAAGCAGGCGTGTTCCATGCTTGTTGTCGCAGCGTTAATTGTTGAGAGGCATGCAGTTGTTCAGGTCCTAGTAAACCTTGTGAAGCGCGGTTGTAAAACCTGGGAGTTTCGCTGCATAGCTCAGGAAGGGGGTGCGGCTCTGGCATAGGTAGATCAGGGCAAGCAGTAGTGTATCCTCCTACTACCATCGGCTCTTGCTGTTGTACCCATGTTTTAACCTTGTGAAGGGATTTTTTGTTTGTTTGTTTATAAGTTGACCAGTGTTGTGCGCAGAGTTGTGTACACATGACTGGTGTGGTTGTTTCCATTGCAGGGATGGAAACCTGGGGCGAGTGAGCATCCCTGCCTCCTGTTCAGTGGCTGGGGTGCAATTTCCCTCTGTGGGGGCCCCAGTGCCCTGGGCGCCCAGTTCCCTTTCTCCCCACCCTGGCCCTCCCCTGGAGAGTTGGGCACCGGCCCCTGCTCCTTTCCTGGTGGCGCAAGTTCATCCTCTGGCTGTTGACCATTTTTCCACCTGGTTCCACATGGCTAGAGCCTGCCTGCCTCACCGTCCTGGGCGCCTCATCCCGCATCCATTTCTCTTCTCTCATCTTTGGAGGCAGAGCCAGGTCTTCAGCCTCTGTACCTGCCGCAGAGTGCAGGGGAGGTGGCTGGGCTGCACTCACCTGCCACCGCCAGAGCCATCCACCTGGCCTTTCGAGGGAGAGGCTCGCTGTGTGTGACACCCCGGTCTGCTTTCAGCATTGCTTTGAAGTCAGGTCTTCCTTGACCATTGCCTGGGCCCTAAGGAGCCTGTAAACCCACCACCTGAACAGTGGATATGCTGCTTGATGCTACCGTTTCACTGGGTAGAAAACCCCTGAGGGAAAGACCTCTGCTCCATGTTGTTCTGTTACTCTGACTGCACGGAAACGACCCCAAGGCCCAGGCAGGCTGGTTACAGTCACAGCAGCTAGCGAGCCTTCACGTGCAGCTGTCCTGCAAAGCAAGGGGAGCCTAGGCAGGTAATGCCGCTAATCAGCCCAGCAGCTGGCCTAGTGACGAGTTCCCAGCTGTGGGTAATTTTCTGTGTGTTTTTGGTGTTTCAGGTCTTGGGGTATCTTACTGCAGTGGTTTGTCCCGGGGCCTTTTGAGACTCTGACCAGTGGTAGCATTTCTCCTGGAACTCAGGTCTGAGAGGAAGTGTAAAGCACCAGCCCAGAGTCAGGCTCTGTGGCCGGAGTTGTCCTCGGGTCCATCATTGCTGTCATCAGCCGGCCTCATCCTGACCACACCAGAGGTGGTTCTCCGGCAATGAACAGTTCCAGGAACTTAGAGAACTTGTCTCTGGATGTAGTGGAAATGGCAGACGCTCTGGTGACCTGTGATGGGATTGCGTGTTTTTGTAGCGCTCACACTGTCAGGGAGAGTGAGGATTGTTCTGACCTTTTAGTCAGAGGCGGGTACTAGGTCCCAGCAGGTTCTGACACACCAGCCCCGTCCCTGCTGGGCTTCCCCAGGTTTTCTCCACACTGTTGTCTGCTTAGGCCTCATTTCACCCGGAGCATCCCCGTGGGGGAAGTAGACGAAAGAAGAGTCTGTTTCTGTCCTCGTAATGCATATGTAGATTGAAATTATTTTGATTTGGAAATATTCTGACAAGGCACTGTTAGCAGAAAGTATTTCTGTTAATTATTTGTCCTTTCTTTTCACTTGTCTACTTTTTTTTTCAACTCATGTGGATACATTGAAGTCTCCAAAGGAAAGGAAAATATACACATAAAATAATCAGAAAACAAGCCTGGTGATGGATAAGGACCGGCACAGGAGGAGGCTGTGTAGGTGCGTGCTTGCGTCTTTCCTTGACATCCAACTAGCATTATCTGTGCCTGGTAGCCTGTCTGTCTGAATCTGCTGTTTGTAACAGGATTGTACAGTGGTGATGTTTTTAATTCCTTCGTTTCTTCTTCCTTTCTTGGTTGGCTTTCTACTGTAAGAAAATCTAACTTATTGGCGTGGACTCATGGGTTCTTACTCAGTGGATTATAGTCCATTCCAGTTACTTTCTCAACACTCAGATCCTAGACTAGGCAGCAGGCATCCTTCCAGGTCCTGTTCCCTGACACAGCCCTGGAATCAGCCTTTCTCACAGAAGTCCTGCTTCCTTTCAGTGCAGCCGTGGTCTGGACGTTTCGTCCCCCAGTGCTCTTCAGTAGTCAGACGTTTACCGCTCTGAAGAGGCCCCTTCGCCCCTCACCCGTCCGACCCGCCCAGATCCAGCACCTGGCAGCGGCCCGGGACCTGCTCCCTGAGGCTGCGCTGCTTCTGACACAGCCGGTGCGCTCTGAGCTCCCCGTTAGAGCAGACACAGACGCTCCTGAGCACAGAAGCCTCTGAAGAGCTTGGTCCTTGTGTGTTGAGGAGAATACTTTGTGTGGGGACCGCACTGATACCTGTCCCGTGGCCTCTTTTCAGGCACCGGCCGGGGAGGTGGGCCTGTGTTGATGGCTGGCTTGCCATTCTGAGGCTCATCTCCTTGGTTGAAGTGTTTCTAGAGTTCACAGCACATCAGTCCCTTGACTGTGCAGTGGGTTGAGAGTAGAACGACCCTGCCCATGGCAAGGTCTGCAGAACTGAAGAGGGAGGGCATCTCGTGCCAAAAGGTCGTGACTGTTGCTCCTGTGTGACCCCCTTTCCCTCTCTGGGGACTGCATCTCTTTGGGGGGATATTTTTTAAGCCCAAGCAGAGATGCCGAAGTCAGCTGGACCGACAGTGTCACACCCAGCTCTGACCCTGGGGGGCAAATCTGAGTGGTCCTGTAATTTATAGAAAATGGAGTCAGCCTTCCCTGTCCACGAGTTTCCCCACCTGTGTGTTCAGCTGACTTGGGGTCAGAACATCTGAGCAGTGAGGGTAGGGATTCAGAAAGTTCCAAAAAGCAGAGCTTGAAATTGCCACATACAAGCAACTTGATAGTGCTGACCTTGTGTTGGGTGTCCCCAGTGACCGGGAGATGGCCAGTGCACTTAGGAGGACGTGTGCACACACCGGGCTGTTTTCTGTAAGGGACTAGAGCATCCTCCGACTCTGGTACCTGTGGGTCCTGGGAGCAGCCTCCCGCGGATACACATAGGTGACTATCAGGTCAGCTTCCTCAATGTGGGCTGGGCGTTCCTGCAACTTACCCGGCAAGTGTCAGCCCGAGCTGTGCCTTCTGAGAGGGGTGGTGTGTGGGCACCCCCCGCCTGGGAGCCCACCAGCTGCTGTGTCCCTGTGGCCTCATGGGCAGCAGGTCTGCAGGGCCTGTGACTGCAGCGTGAGCGGCATCAGCAAGATGGTGGATGAGCTGTTTCTCATCACTGTTTCTCCCCCGCCCGCCAGCCGTGGGTGTCCCAGGAGGCAGGCGGCAGGCTGTGTGAAGGTGCCGCAGGGCCCACAGCGCCCCGACCTGTGAGCAGATGCTGGAGGGCACCCTCGACTTGGAGTGGAGTGCCTCCGTTCACCTGCCAGCTCCACTGTGCGGTCTCAGGCACGTCCTGGGCCCATTCCCCTCTCCTGCGCAGGAGGGTCCCTGGCAGGAAGGGATCCTCCCTGTTAGCCCTCCCTGTCGAGCAGTCGGGCCCCAGGTTGAGGGCGGAGGCTTTGGCAGCAGTGGCCTCACCCCAGAACCGAGGACTAAAGTGGGCGGGACCCCACACCGGCGCTGCTGATGGGCCAGGTCACCTGAAGGAGCTGCATGTGCTCAGGAAAGGGGCTCATCCATTCTCTCAGCCTGTCTAGGGTCAGAGTGAGGGGGCAGTTTTGGGGAGGGGTTGAGATGGCGCTGATGGTGGGCCCTTGGAAGGGGCCACGCCGCCTGCTCAGCACAGGCCTTGGGGGGCCTGGCCGGGGGCACAGGGAGTTGGGTCATGAACAGCAGGGATGGGGTGCTGCCTGGGAGGCGGGAGAGGCCTCAGAGAGTCTGTGAGGAGTCAGCCCGAGGGCCCCCCACACTGGGTGCCCGGGCTCTCGCCTGCTGGGACGGGAGGTGGGACCACGCTGACCCGCCCGGCACACTGACCCACAGCCGTCAGGTTGCGGAGCTGAAAGCCCTGCTTCAGAGATCGCTGCCAGGCCACCAGGGTTTGAGGTGAATGTACAAAGAAAACAGCAATTTCTGTATTTATGGAAACTAGCACTATTAATCCTGTCAGAAAAATTTAGATTAATCATAGCCTTTCTCTAGACTGGGAATGACTACGGGAGACAAGAATCATTAATTATTTGTATTTTAATGAGTTGTTTCTTGTATTAATGTTTCAGTTTTTCTAAGCTGTTTATCAGAAACCATAGGAGAATCCCATGTAAGCTTCTCATGCATCTTGAGACAGTTTTCTGTTATCTGACAGGACATCCTGAGTCCTTTCTGTTGTTCTGTAGGTAGTTTTGCTGTGTTTCACGTGAAGGATCCACAGAGGGGAAAGCCCTTCACTTTATCGCCAGAGAGATGGCTTGGGGGCGGCGTGACCCACTGTGGTCCTGGGGCATCCGATAAGCCCAGGGGTTGCAGCCTTGCTGACACGTGCTTGTTCTCCCCCATTTCCAGGGCGGTCCTGGTGCGCTTAGAAGGATGTAGTCACCCCGTCGTCATGAAGGGCCTGTGCGCCGAGTGTGGCCAGGACCTGACCCAGTAAGTGCTGGCGGCTCGGGAGCGGTGGGGCCTGTGGGGGCGAGGGCCGAGGGCTGGGGTGCAGGTGGCGGCGCTGCTGTCCCCCACATTCCACAGGTCAGGCTGCCTCCTCGGGAGGTGCACACCCCAGTGTGGTGGGAGCGGCTGTGACGAGCCCTCCTCCTCGTCCCTGTGGGACGACCGTCCCGGACCTGGCCTGGACTTCCCACCTGGACGTGTCTCAGCCTGGGCGGGTTTGCCCCCATGGTCGAGGGTTTCCCTGGTTCACACGTGTGGAGTGGTGTGGACCCTTCTGTTTCTCGTGCTCTGGGCCTCTGGGACCGTCTTTATTTTCAAAGGGAACTTTGTGAGTGTGACTTAGTTTCTTCCTCAGTGCTCCTGTGTTTCCAGACAGGGAGGACACTTGAGCACTAGGCCCTCAGTGCATGTCCACTAGAATTAGGCCAAGCTGAAGTCCCCGTGAGTTAGCGAGCTAGAGCCCTGGCCTCAGCGCCTCTCTCCCTGCAGGCTGCAGAGCGAGAACGGACGGCCACAGGTGCCGCTGTCCACAGCCACCGTGTCCATGGTGCACAGCGTCCCCGAGCTAATGGTGAGCTCTGAGGTAGGTGTCCTGGGGGGACGGGGCTGGGAAAGTGGTCCTGGGGGCACTCCTCAGTAAGGGTGGGGGTGGGGGTGGAGAGGGCAGGCCTGATCTTGTCACTGTCCCGAGTGACCACAGTGCACGGATGGTGCGTGTGAAGCAAGCGGCCTACCTGCGGGGCAGGGCTTATGGCTCTCCTGTCATCTCCCTGCCTTTGGGGTGGGAGCTCCCCGGGATGCTGCCTCCAGAGCCTGGGCTCAGAGGGGAAGACAGCCTTGGGTGGAGAGCCCCGGCTGGGCGGTTGTGAGCTGGGGGCACCGGAAGCCCCCTGCCTGGGAGCAGGGCTGTGCAGGAAGTAAGCGGTGTCGGCTGAGTGGTACTGGCAACGTGGGCGTGGGGGCCCAATGCATGCTTTCACGAGCAGACGTGCGTGTGCCGCAGGAAGGTCTGGGAATGGAAAGCTTGCTCTTATACATTGCGAGAGTCACATGGCTGTGCTGGCCAGAGCCTCCTGATGCTGGGTCAGTGCGAGCCTCGCCAGGACAGGACACCAGCACAGGCCCCGTGAGAACTGGCTTCTTGTCTTGTTGAGGGAGCCCTGGAGCTCTGCGTCTCTGTAAGCTATCAGTCAAAGCACTGTGCTTGTAAACGACATACGCCTACTTTGTGTTTCGTGGAAAAGACAACGCCAGAGATGTGATTCTGACTTCTCTGAATTACTGAAATCTAAGCATAAGTATGTAAGCGTATGTTTAAGACAAAACAAGGAAGTCTGAGGTAGAAAAGAGAAGGAAGTGTTCCTGCTGTTTCTGCTGTAACAGAGTAGTTCTTGGCCTTTCTGCATAAACTCTTTCGGGAGTACAAGGTGGGATTCCTGTCATTCATCAGGACGGCCGCAGCCGCCCCGCGGCTCACAGCGTCTCAGTCCTCCTGCGCCCCGCCCTGAGCGAGTCCGTATAGACTCAGCCTGTTGCCTCTCCACCCCCGATCACACGTAACTAGAAGCGGTCACGGTCAGACTGGCTTGAGGACATTCAAGCAAACGGAACGGGCTTCAGGCACCAGGGCCTCGACTCCGGGCCACTGGGCACGTGGGTGCAGTGGGCACGTCCAGCTTCCTGTTCTGTTTCCTGAGAAGACGGAGCGTCACCTTGTCTCCACACAGCCTTCCTCAGTCATTTCTCTTTGCCTCCCTGGCTGTAGCAAGCGGAAAAGCTGGGGAGGGAAGACCAGCAGCGACTGCACCGCAACAGGAAACTGGTGCTCATGGTGGACTTGGACCAGACGCTGATCCACACCACGGAGCAGCATTGCCCGCAGATGTCCAACAAGGTGAGCGCGGCGGCGGGCGCGGCCGTCCTCGGAAGGAGCCTGGGGTTCGGCCTGGGAAGTGAGCAGGCGCGGCGGCCCCTGAGCTCACAACCACGCTGGGGGCAGTGGCGAGCTGGTGGGGGCTGGAGTGGACCCTCTCCCATAGAGCAGTGCAGGTGTCCGGATGGCTAGTGTTTCTGTGTCGTGGAATCTTCGTCTCGTGACAGCTCTCCATGCCGTCTGTGCCGTCGTCTGTGGACATGTCTCAGGGTTTCCTCATCACGACCACCGCGTGCACGGGCGGCAGAGCTGGGTGGCGGGGTGGGGCACCGTGGTGGCGACTGCAGCCACTTGGGACTTGTCCGCTGCGGAGCCAGACATTTCCATTCGTTTCATAAGCGTTTGAACGATTGCATCACACCCAGAGTGAGCACGTGTGGTAGCAGGGTGTTCTTGGGGCCACGTGGACCATGCCCACTGCGGGGGCTTCCCTCTGCCCGCCCTCCCGATTCCCCACCACCACAGCTCCTAGACCTGTGGGCAGCACTTAGAGAGGAGGGTTGAACCCTTAACCTCAGATACCCTCACTTGGGATTTGAGGATTTTTCTGTTGCAGTGTCCAGATGATTTACCACTGAGCGTGGGGCTGCAGGGGTGGGAGTGGGGGGAGTGGGGGGTGGTTGTACCATCTCGACTGCCAAGTGTTTTACCAGAGTAGCCCCATCTTAAACAGTGTGACAGATTTATAGCCAATGAAAACTTAACAATGCCTCAGGTCATTTCCTTTTCTTTTTGAGTTTATTATTACTGGGAAGATGAGTGATAAACAGAATTAAAAGGATCAGAGTTTAACTTTCTAAGGAAGGTAGACTTACGTGCATGTTGAGCACATGTGAGCAGGTTGGGGTTACTGATCTCATCTGTCTCCTAAAGATGGACCTGTTTTTGTGCTGTAAGTCAGTGGAGTTGCATTTTATAACCATGAGGAAGTTAGGCTGAGTTGTGTGGGGCTCTTAGCTTACCTTCCTCTCTGGCTCTGGGAGGCACTGTGGATAGACCCTGGAATCTGCGGTGGCTGGCTGCCTGCCCTGCGTGAAGTGACCCACCCAGGGTGCTCGTGAAATGGTTGGGACATGAGTGTCACCAGAGTCCTGAGACACTTAGTGAGGCCCCTGGTGCCCGGTCCTCAGACAGCTAAGGCGCTATAGTTGTCACAGGAAACTATCGCAGGTCACCTGGCTGTTCTGGGCAGTCGCTGTAATTATCCGGAGTGCTCACCCGGGCAGTTACTGCAGGAAAAGGCTGAACCCCCTTACAGTGTGTGAGAGAGGAAGGCGTTTGTGTGGCGCGGCAGGCTGTGCTGCCATGCCTCCCCACCCCCGCCCATAACCCCCAGCCTGGCGGCTGTCACCTGCCACAGGTCAGCACCACCCTCTGACTGGGCCTGCTCTCTCTGCAGGGCATCTTCCACTTCCAGCTGGGCCGGGGAGAGCCCATGCTGCACACACGCCTGCGTCCCCACTGCAAGGAGTTCCTGGAGAAGGTGGCCCGGCTGTATGAGCTGCACGTGTTCACGTTTGGCAGCCGGCTGTACGCGCACACCATCGCAGGTGAGCGGCCCATGGGGTTTTGTCCCGCTCTGGACACTCAACGGCCAGCATGTGGGTTTGGCTCCTCTCCTTCTCAACGGTGGGTCCTGCAGATGGAAGGAAGGTCATAGGCTCTGCCTGACTCAGCCTCGGCCCCGCGGTGGTGGCTGGGGCATGGGCAGGCCGGTCCTCCAGAATCTCTGCTTTGCTCAGCCAGCAGTCGCACTCCAGTCCCGAGTGCAAGCCCCTGTCCCTCTGTTGGCTGCACGCCGCGGGCCCCTGGAGAGGCTGGTCAGGATCACAGACGCGTGGGGAAGTAGGAGCTCTCTGTAAGGGCTTTCTTATACAGGCAGAGACCTTCGGGGCTGCCAACCTGGTCACCGGGGACATGTCCATCTCAGTAGACAGCAGTCGGCGTGGGTGTCGAGTCTGTGATCTTGGGGTCCTGTCAAAGAGGGCGGGGGCTCTGGTGGGCACTCAGTGAGCCCGGGAACAGCTGGGCACTGGCGCTGTGCGCGGCTGGGCAGGTGCTTCCTTGTCCGTGTCCACGCAGTTCTGCTGTCAGGGACGAGTTTCAAAGCGCTGCCTGGACGCCCTGCTCTCCCCACTGCTGTACTAACACGACGGCCTAGGACGTGCACAGGCCACGGGCTCCTCCTGGGAGCCGTGGCGCATGTGGGGTCCCTGTGCTGGTTACTGGTAGGCCCTGGGCTCCTGGGGCAGCACTGAGCTGTGTTCACCCCACCTGCTGAGCCAGCAGCATCCAGGTTGGGGGCTCTGTCAGCATCTGGACCGATCCCCTTCCCCTAAGGGGGCGGGCTCCATGTCTCCCCATCTCACATGCAGTGGGATGGCAGCGCGTCTCAGACACGTGACCGTGTCCTGTTTGCTTTTCAAAGGCTTTTTAGATCCTGAGAAGAAGCTGTTTTCTCATCGAATATTATCGAGGGATGAATGTATTGACCCGTTTTCCAAAACAGGGAACCTTAGGTAGGTACCTGGCTGTGCACTTGCGGTTGTAAAGTCTGCATCTGGAGCATCAGGCTGCGGGTTCCGTATCTCCTCTCCCGGTCCCCAGCGTCCACTCTGGCATGTGGATAGCCACTGTCTTCTAACTAGACCCCTCCCTTCCCTGCTTTCCCTGAATGTCCAGGCAGCAGTGGCTCCTGGGGGGCTTGAGCCGGAGCCCGGGATCACACATGTGGGAGTGAGCACGGGGCAAGGGTGCGTGGCGAGCGCCTGGGGCGGAGTGCCTGGGGCGGAGCGCCTGCAGCCCCCGGCCGCCCCTGGGGCCTTGTTCCTTCAGGGCCTCGCATGTGCTGACCCTGCCGTCAGCATCCTGCCTCCTTCCACCCCACGGGCCCCTCCCATCCTGGCCTCCGACCCCTCAGTGAAGGCCTGTTTTATATTGCGAATTTCTTGCTCAGCCTGTATAAGCTACCCTGTTTTCTACCTAGAGGGAGGCAGCCTCCCCCGATAAGGGGGTACATATCCCTATCTAGGGTGTGGTCTTTTGGCCGGTGTTGGCCACCCTTAGCTGACATTTCGAGTTTCAGGTTTAGGATGTCCTATTCACGTCTGTAGTACATAAGAGAGCCTGGGAGTACTCGTCTGGAAACAGCGCTCGTGTTTACAGGTTGAGCATCTGGATGAGCATATACAGGCACAAGGAAAGGTGCGATGCTTGTCAGGGGAGAAGCTGCCTGAGGACAGGGTGTCCAGGGACAGGGCTCCTGGCAGCTCCAGGCAGGGGTGCTTGGCGGGGCAGGTTTCTGGCCTCGAGCTGTTCCCTGGTCTTGCTGGGGTTAGATGTGCTGAAAGCATCACCATCACAAGTCATTGTAGGTACCTTGTGCCGGTGGAAACAGACTCACAGAAAATCATTTTGGACATGAGAACGTTTTTCCTGCCTTTAGTGGCAGCTAGAAAACCTGAGCAGTGGCAGGCGCTTCTACTGGGTTTGTTCCTCAGGCCTGGAAGACGGGCAGGAAGCACCATCCTCTGACTCTCTGTCTTCGCACTTGCTTGTCTAAATGTCGGCCTTGGCGGCAGAAACAAGGTGATGAGACCCTAGAGCGGGCCTGTGTCCCTCAGGCTTTCTGGACCCTTGCTCCCCTGGCACCCCAGCATCACTGTTCTGTCCTGACGTCACGTACGTGCCCAGCTGAGACGCGAGTGGGGCTCTGCCTCCCGCCTGGAGCCGGTAGCTCTCACAGGGCGCGGGCCAGGCCCGTCGGTCCATGCCAGTTCCCCCAGGCAGGGCTCTCCCCGGCCCTGACACCTCACTCTGTCCTGCTCCTGCTCCGAGGAGTGCCAGGCACGGGAGGAGTGTTAGCAATCTCAGTGTCACTTTCTCTGGAAATCTTGAGAGTCTTGTTTTTTAAACAAGCCCTTCCGTGCAGCTCATGCCTGGTTCTGGTTAGCCCGCTCTCCATTGGTTCCACGTGAGAGACAATGTAGATGTTCGGTGGGTGGTGACTTCCATAAAGGGTACTAGTGATGCATATTTACTTCCAGAAATCTCTTTCCCTGTGGAGACTCCATGGTTTGCATCATCGACGACCGAGAAGATGTCTGGAAGTTCGCCCCCAACCTGATAACCGTGAAGAAATATGTCTACTTCCAGGGCATTGGGGACATCCATGCCCCGTCCGTGCCCCGGGAGCCCCCAGTGAGGAAGAGAGGTGGGTAGTCCCTGGCTGTCGGGGAGTGTGCCAGCCTCTGTCCCGTCTCAACTGTGGCTACTGCTCCTTCCCAGTTGTGTTTAGTTTTTATTCCTTTACTTGTGTTTCAGCTTCAGAGAGGTTGTGTGGGTTTGTTTGTTACACTGATACTATTTGGTTTCAGTGTAACAATATTAGCCTGAGCGTTTTTTCCTGGTGAAGAATGCTACTTGACTTAATGCACCTGAATGCTCCCTTTCCTCCTGGTTCTCCCTGGAAAGAACAGCCCGGCCCAGGGGTGCAGTGTGGGGGCTCCCGCAGAGGCAGGGCCACTGCACCCTGCCCATACCTGCACGGAGCCCCTCCAGCCAGTTGAGCCCAAAGTCTGGAGAAAGTTTGAAGTTTTGGTTTAAAGTGTTTCAGATAGATCTTTAGCTTTTAAATTATTTTGAGAATACAGTTACTGCTGCACTGGCTGAAGCAGAACTTGAGGCCTGGCAGAGGGGAGGGAGGCCCCAGGGCGCCCCGCACGGCTGAGGCAGGGGCCTTCTGACCACAGCCTGGGAGCCAAGAGCGGTCCACACATCTCGGACCCTGTGGAGCCCCGAACACAGTGACCAACGAGGCGGCCAGCCTGGAGCAGTTACCCGCTGGCCACCTCCTGGTGTGTGCCACTGTCCAGAGGCGGCTGGAACCGCAGGCGCAGGCGGGTGGGCGGGCAGTGTGTCCACAGGAGGCTTCCTGTTGCCCACTGGGTAACGGTGGCCTTGTCTTCTGTGTCCTCACCTGGTCGATCGTCCTGAAGGTGCTGAGGCCGCAGAGCAGCCTCTGTCCATCAGGGACCCCGAGGAAGGAAGGCCAGCGTCTGCGGTAGATAGTAACGGCCTTGGGAGGCCCGCCCGGGAGCTCAACGGGGGCCCGGGCCCTCGGGGGTGCTGGCCCTGCCAGGAGGAGGAGAAGGGCGCCCGGCCTGCTGTCCGCACCCCCACCGCTGACGGCCGCGGGACTTCGGCAGGAACCCTGCCACGCGGAAAGACTCCGCCAGAGAAGAGGCCTGTGCGGGGTCCAGCCGGCCCTGATGCGGACCTGGACGTGCCCAGCGACAGCGGGAGCAGCAGCGAGTCCGAGGGCCAGCCCTCGCCTGCCCCCTCCGACGGGGAGAGCGGGGAGAGGCGGACCCGGAGGAAGCCCCAGGCTGCCCGCGACGCCGGGAAGGCCATGCTGCAGGGAGGCCCCCCAGGTCCGGCCGGGGAGCGGCTCACGGGCACCAACCACTGCGGGGAGCCCAGCCCTGGCATGCCGGCGGACGCGCACGAGGACGGGGAGCGGGATGGGCTGTGCGTGCTGGGCGGCGGCTGCGCCGACCGCAAGGAGGCCGAGACTGAGTCCCAGAACAGCGAGCAGTCGGGCATCACGGTGGGCGAGTCCCTGGACCAGAGTATGGAGGAGGAGGAGGAGGAGGACGCAGACGACGACGACCACCTGGTGCACCTGGAGGAGATCCTCGCCCGTGTGCACTCCGACTACTACGCCAAGTACGACCGCTTCCTTAGCGGTGAGAGCCCCGAGGCCCCTGACATCCGCAAGATCGTCCCCGAGCTGCGCAGCAAGGTGTTGGCGGATGTGGCCATCATCTTCAGCGGGCTGCACCCCACCAATTTCCCGGTGGAGCGCACGCGGGAGCACTACCATGCCCGGGCGCTGGGCGCGCGCATCCTCACCCAGCTCGTGCTCGACCCCGACGACCCCGCCCGGCCTACCCACCTCATTGCCGCGCGGGCAGGTGAGTCACCCCCAGCCCGCCCGCTAGGGGGGGTCCAGGTGTTCCCGAGGCCTGAAGCGCCCGCCCCGCCCTTCCGTGTCCCCCACCCTGAACCCCAGCAGCCCCGCCCCTCCATGCCCCTGCCCCCAGCCCCAGCCCCAGCTTCTCTCCTCCGTCCCTGCCGCCCCGAGGCCCCCCGCCCCCGCTCCCGTGGCTCTGAGTGGATTGAGTTTGCCCGCAGGCACGGAGAAAGTGCGCCAGGCCCAAGAGTGCGGGCAGCTGCACGTGGTCAACCCCGACTGGCTGTGGAGCTGCCTGGAGCGCTGGGACAGGGTGGAGGAGCAACTGTTCCCGCTGCGCGATGACCAGGGCAGGACGCAGAGGTGAGCTCCAGGGGGCGGGTCCCCAGTGAGCAGGTGTGGGCGGCGGGCCTGCTCAGCCCTTGTAGCCCGTGGCTTCCCATCTGCGGAGACCGCCAGTCTCTCCCCTGTCCCTGCCGAGCGGGGTGTCACCGATAGCCCCTCTCCCCGGTGCCAACTGGAGAAGGAGCAGAATCGCTGCTTCTAAGATATGAGACGGCATTCTGCCATGATTCCTGGTTTACAGGTGTTTCAAGGCTGGGAATGCTTCTGTCAAGTCCCGGGGTTTCTGCAGAGTCCAACATGGAGGGAGGTGGTGGCCAGGGGAGAGCGGGTGCAGTGGTGTGTGGGCTGTGGTGTTGGGGGAGAGGGCTCATGGGTGCCCCTCTCCATGAGAGCAGGTGCTGGGTTTACAGGCAGGGCTGCAAACAGCCTGAGAGACAGCAATGCCGAGAGTGCCGGCCTGTGTCCGAGGCTGCAGCAGAGCCCCAGATCTGACCAGGAACCACATGCCCCCTGCAGAGTCACATCCCGGCCGGAGGGGTTGCCGGGGTCCCATGGGTTCCAGCCCCTCTCACGGCCCTTGTTCTCACCCGTAGGGAGGACAGCCCCGCGTCCTTCCCCGACAGGCAGAGCCTGGTCCCCGCCGCCCTGTTCCACCCGACACCTGTGCACCCCAAGGCCCCACCTGGTCCTGAAGTCCGGATCTACGATGCCAGCACGGGCAAGCTCATCCGCACGGCCACCTCAGGCCCCGGGCCGCCTGGCACTCTGCCCCACGCGGGGCTCTCCTCCTTCAGGTACTCCACCTGCTCGCGGGGAGGTACCCCTCAGCCACGGCCAGCCGTGTGGGGCAGGCCTTGTGCACAGTCTCCCGTCTGGTGCGGGGCTGGGCCGGACAAAGCATGGTTCCGCCTGGACGGACACGTGGCCCTCCTCTGCCCAGTGTCAGTGAGGGAGCAGGAGGCAGCCCTGGCCCTCCTGTCTTGCCCTGCCGGCTGCATCCCTGGGACATAGGGCGGGCCTGTCAGGAGCAGCTCCCGCCCTGCGGAGACACACAGGCCCTGGAGACTGTAGGCTGTGTGTCTGTCCTGCTGCTGGGCTCCAGCTGTGGACAGACGAATGCATTCGCTGGTTGAGGGGCCAGTTTCAGTTAGGTGTTGGTTGGTGGTTTTCTTTATTTGAAACTAAGAGCGTGGTCACTGATAGAGCTTTGATTTTTTTTTTTTCCGTGACGACGTGATATTTAATTGTGAGCCTGTGTGCTGCTTTTGTTCCTGTGGAGTTGCTTTCTGGCTGGGTTAAAGGTCGTGGACATCTTTGACTCTGATAAATGGGGGAGTTAGTTGTTTGGCCCAAGGCTTGTTGAGCTCCGTGGTCCCGCCAGGCAGCCTCCTGGCCCTGGCCCATCTCGGATGCACAGCTATGCTGTGATGCATCTCCGGCCTCTGAAGCCCTGTGGACCTGCCTCCATCTCACTGGCTGTCGGCTTGCACCCTGAGTTGATGCTTCTTCCTGGCTGGCTTCTGGGAGTTCTGCCCTGGTCCTCCTGGGTGGCGGTTGCTGTGAGAGGGCTGCGTCACTGCCTGGGTTCAGGAGACGCTGGTCCCATGCAGCCAGCCGAGCAGTGCTGGCTCCTCATCCATGTGGACACGTGGCCTGTTGGGGTTTTCTTTGTGGTGATCATCGTGTTCTCTGTCAGGTCCTTCCTTCTCTGTCCTTCCTGACAGAGCAGGTGTTCGGGTGGTGGGTTGAGGGCCCTGGAGCTGCTCTGGCTTCAGTGAATGTCTGTGGAAGGTGCACCGTCTGGACAAAAGCAGCCCAGTGTTTCTAGAGTAACTTGTGCAGCTTATCCTAAACAGCGTTTGGGTTTTGGGGTGCAGCTCTGTATTCTGTCATCCCAGAAGCTTCATGGGGCTCTCATTCTGTGGAGCTGGTGGTGTCGCTCCTTGCTCTCCGCACGTGTGTGGCACGTCCTGCTTGTCGCCGTGTGGCACGTGCTTGCTGTGCTCCTTGTGAGGGTGAACCCGACAGGGTGCAGGGCTTGCCTCCTAGCGCCCAGCCCAGGCCACCCCCTGGGCCATCCACCCTTTATGATCCTGCTTCCTGGAGGTGGCGGCTCACCCACGGGTGTGCGGAGGGCAGGGTGGGCTGCACTCCCCGGGAGTGATGTGCTGGCCATGTTCTGATCTGGAACCCCAGGGCAGACCCAGTTGTGACCGGACACCACAGCCATTGGGCAGTTGCTTCTGTCTGATACTTGTTTGGGAGTCTTAAGTCTCAGAGCTCCTGCTTTGATGTTCTGGTTCTGGGCTAAGGTGCCAGCCCGCGAGGGGCCTGGAGTCAGAGATCCTTGCGGAACATGGGCAGAGTGCCTCTCACGCAGGATCTCCACGTGCAGGTCGCTTCTGGGACCGTGGAGGGGACAGCAGCTGCTGTTCAGAGCTGCCAGGCTGGGGCATGGGTCCAGGCTGCCTGCGTGGCAGGCACGGCTCCACGGGATTGCTGGGCCGGGGCCATGACTGGAGAGCAGGGTGCGAGGTCGGGGCCACGGCTGCATGCCTCACATGCGTCTCCCAGTGGGTCAGCCACTGAAACAGCTTCTTCTATGCCCCTTGTTAGCTGTATGCTGCAGGTGGTGATTGTCTTGTTTTTTATAGTATAGGTTTTCTTTGGAGATGATTGTAGGGGAACAGGCAGTTAACAGAAATGACAGAGCGCCCAGGGACCCTTTAACCATCTCCCCCCAGTGGCCACATCTCCAGACCTGCAGCCCGCATCGAGCGAGCAGCCACCCACTCTGGGCCCCCTGCCACCCCCAGCCTCCCTGCCCACCCCCAGCCTCCCTGCCCACCCCCACTGGCCCCCTGCCCCGCCCCCCAGCCCTCCGTGCGCAGCCCCTCTGGCCTGTGCCCCTCCCTGTCCTGTTGTCTGAGAGCGCGGGCTGGTGGGCTGGCACCGCGCAGCTCTGCCCTGCTCGGCTTCCTGGAGATTCTGCCCCAGGGTCACTGTGTCGACTGCTCAGAGGGCGTCGTCGTGTGAGGTGCAGCAGTTTCTGTGACTGTCCACCCACTGAGGACATCAGGGGCATGTCCAGCTCTGGACTCTGAGCGACAGGGCCGCTGTCAACGTGTGCGTGTCTCTGTTTCTCCCGGGTCAGCCATGGGGGCTGCTGTGGGCTTGCTAACACCGGGGCGGGGAGTGGTCTGTGGCCATCTGACCCCGCCAGTCTCTGTAGGTGGCGCGGGTGTTCCCGCCTGGGAAGCCGTGCAGGCATCGTGGGATGCCGAGAGCCCATGGGAGCAGCAGAGCTTTGGCAACTGGTGGTCGCCGTGTTAGGAGACAGAGATGTCTTTAAAATACTTACTTCCCATTCTTCTTAAGACAGCAGACCTCTGTATGCTAGCACCTTTTTAATGAAGAGCAACTATTTTCCAGTTCCCTGGTGCTTCAGATAGTAAGGAATTTGCCTGCAGTGTTGAAGACCCAGGTTCTATCCCTGGGTTGGGAAGATCCCCCGGAGAAGGAAATGGCTACCCACTCCAGTGTTCTTGCCTGGAGAATCCCATGGACAGAGGAGCCTGGAGGGAGGGCTACAGTCCATGGGGTCGCACAGGACTGTTTTCCAAGTAGAAAAGAAACATGTGGAGAAGCGTGGCTTGTTTGCGTTTTGGGGAATCTCTGGCTAATGTATGGTGGGTGCCCGCCTGCCGCTCGCCCACCCGGTGTGACTGCCGTCTGGCAGGGGTGGACACGAGGGGGAGTGGTGGCTGAGCCCGTCCTGTCCCTGGAGGAGGGAGTGTCTTGGCAGTGCCTGCAGGGTTCCGGGAACCCCGGGTCTCCGCCTCCTGTGGAGGGCACTTGTGTTCCTCCTCTCCCTTTTTGGATCTGGAGGGAGGCTGTAACAGGCGTATCTTTAGTAAAAAGATACTGCTGCCGTTTTTCCACGCTCATAAGAGCTGTGGCTATTGATGTGACCTGATGTGGGACTGTACAGAGATCTTGTGGCTGCTTGACCTCACACGAAGGGCAGATCCCCCCACTCTGGCTTCTGAGCAAATGTTCACCCTCCCTGTCCACCCCGCTGGACTGGCGCTAAGTAGTGTGGTTTGTTGGTGAGAGAGGAGGTCAGTGTCTGCTTTCAGCCCGAGGACAGGAGAGCCTGACCTGCCTCAATTCTGACTGGACCTGCTGGGCTTTGGTTTAGTAAATACAGACGGATGAAAGCTTGAGTAGGCACCACCCACGAGGCAGGTGTGTGTCTTCACAGCTGTGTGTGTGTGCCCTGTATGTGTACTCCGGGTGTGTATGCTGTGTGGGTGGGGGTGTGTGTACCTCAGGTATGTTTATATACTATGTGTGTGTGTGTGTGTGTGTGTACCCTGAGGGGGGGGGTGTGTGTATACTCCCGGTATATGTATATTCTCTGTGTGTATGTGCACCCCAGGTGTGTGTGTGCCCTGTGTGTGTGTGTACCCCGGGTGTGTGTGTGTAGTCTGTATACTGTCTATGTGTGTATGTGTGTGCATGCCCTGGGGGTGTGTGTGAGTTTACCCTGGGTGTGTTTATAACCTGTGTGTGTATGTATACCTTGTATGTGTGTGTGCCCTGTGTGTGTGTGTACCCCGGGTGTGTGTGTATACTCTGTATACTGTCTGTGTGTGTGTGTGTGCATGCCCTGGGGGTGTGTGGGGGTTTACCCTGGGTGTGTTTATAACCTGTGTGTGTATGTATACCTTGTATGTGTGTGTGCCTGTGTGTGTGTGTACCCCAGGTGGGTGTGTGTGCAACCTGTGTGTATGTATATCATGTGTGTGTATATATACCCCGGATGTGTGTATGTGTGCCCTGTGTGTGTGCACCCCAGGTGTGTGCCTACTCTGTGTGTGTGTACCCTAGGTGGGTGTGTGTGCACCCTGGGTGTATGTGTACCGTGTGTGTGTGTATCCCAGGTGGGTGGGCGTGCATCCTGGGTGTATGTATACCCTGTGTGTGTGTGTGTGTACCCCAGGTGGGTGTGTGTACCCTGGGTGTATGTATACCGGTGTGTGTGTGTGTGTGTACCCCAGGAGGGTGTGTGCATCCTGGGTGTATGTATACTGTGTGTGTGTGTACCTGTCCTGAGAGTCGGGCTCGGGCCGGCTGTCCTCACGGGCTGTGACTTCCCTTCCAGGGCGGTGCAGCCACGCCCCCAGCAGGTGTTTGGTGACGACCTGCCAGACAGTCAGGATGGGGAGCAGCCTGGTCCTTCCCGGAGGAAGCGCCAGCCCAGCATGTCGGAAACCATGCCGCTGTACACACTGTGCAAGGAGGACTTAGAGAGCATGGACAAGGAGGTGAGCCCACGCTGCCCTCTGGCCACTGGGGGTGGCTCGGTGGGGCGTGACTGGTCAGTGTGTGGGCAGCGCGGGAGGCAGCTTTCTGACCTCACCCAGGGACCTTCGCGCCCCGCCTGTGGACTGTGGGCAGCCTCTCAGAGGAGACTGTGGACGCTCTTACAGTTCGGGTGCTTTTGTGTCTGGACGTGTGGTTCTGTCTGGAGCAGTGAGTGCCGTCTGTCAGCACAGGAGTCCTGCCTTGCCTCCCTTCGTGGGCATTCTCACGTTTCATGGGAGAAATGGAGGCCTTAAGCTTAACCAAAGAGGGTGTACTACGTGTGAAGGCCTTGTGAAAGCGGTAGTCATTCAGTCGTGTCTGACTTCTTGTGACCTATGGACTGTAGCCCACAGGCTCCTCTGTCCCTGGAATCCTCCAGGCAAGCATACTGGAGTGGGTAGTCATTCTCTTCTCCAGGGGATCTTCCTGACCCAGGAATCAAACCCAGGTCTCCTGCGTTGAGGCAGATTCTTTACCATCTGCGCTACCAGGGACGCCTGGAAGACCTTGTGGGCCCAACAGCAAACCCAGCCCTTGAACTGTCAACGCAGCGTGTGTGTGCTTGAACTCGTGGATGCGTGTGCCCTGTCCCTTCTTAGCTGCACGTGTAGGTTTGCAACTGGAGATGTCGCTGGTCTGAGCCCTGCGCCGTGGCTGTGGTCCCTGCTCAGAGCTGCTCTCTTTGGGGGCGGGAATGTCCCCCTTCACCCCCATCGCCCAAATTTCATCAGAGGGTTTTTAATCCTGGCCGGGCCAGGTTCCAGGGCCTTTCTCCAAGGTGTCCCCACCATCCACTGTGGGTCCACAACTTCCGCAGGGAAGTGGCCCCGTAGAGCCATGGGGTGCACAGGTGTGCAGGGCACACACCCAGGACGGGGCTCCGAGGGCACTGGCCGTCATCCTGGGCACTGGGCCTCCCTGAACTGGGGCTCTGGCAGAAAAGGTGATTTGTTGGAGTTCTCGATGGGGGGAGGGGACACAGGCCAGGCCGCCCCTTCCCGCCCGGGCAGACCCCACATCGGAGCTGCAGGAGCTGCTGCATGTCCTCCTGGGGCGGGCAGCGCTGAGACCTGCCCTGGGGAGGGGCCGCCGGGCGGGTTCCTCCGGATAGTGCTCCGTCCGTGCTGACGCTCGGCCCCTTGTCAGGTGGACGACATCCTGGGCGAGGGCAGTGACGACAGTGACAGTGAGAAGAAGCCGCCGGAGGAGGAGGAGGAGCCGGAGCCGGGGCGCGGCCGGCCTGAGGCCCTGGGGGCGCCGAGGGGGCGCCGGCTGGAGAGGAGTGCCGGGGACAGCCGGGGGCTCAGGTGAGCGCGGGCCAGGCGCCTCCCGTGCGTGGTGAGCGCGCGCCATCCTGTTGGGTCTTCCTGGCATCGGGGACCCTGATGGGAGGGGTGGGAACCCTGAGGGGGTCCCCAGAGGGCAGAGGCCTCCCTGCTTTCTGAGCAGGCAGCCGGGTCCGGCTTCGCTGTGTGAGCGCCTGTGGGTGTCTGCATCTGTGTCTTCCTGGCCGTCTGGTCTGACTTGCAGGCCGTCCTTTAGGTGAACTGACCTGTGGAGAAAGTGTGGCCTCTTCAGGCAGGCACAGGCCAGTGCCCCGCAGCAGGCAGAGGGGGCACTGCGCCCTCCACTGCAGGAGCCCCCTGGGCGCACTGTGCTTCCTGCTTTGTAGGAACGCTGTTCTGTGGGTCGAGGAGAGAACTGTGAACTCTGTTCTGGGTGATCAGCTGCACACGATGGTTTGACTCTGTTCTCACACGTGGGAAGTCCCACCATCAGGGCGGAGGGCATGAGGGGTGCAGGCGTCGTGGACCCCGCGTCTACGCCGGGTGTGAGGGCCAGGGGAGCCCTGTGCTCCATCCCACAAGGGCTCAGAAAGCTGCTTTTGTCATAAAACGCACTCAGGCTTTTCAGAAACTGTCGAGCTGATGAGGTCTGGATAAGCTTTTCTTGGAGCATGCCCTCTCACCCTGTGGTCCTGACCCGGATCGCATGCCCCAGGACCCCGGTGCCATGGTACACTCCCCACATGTGCGTCTCTGAAGATACACAGAGCCTCCGTTGTGGCTGGGCCGGGTGGGAGCCCACCCGGGAGGCGGCATCCGCTCAGCTTCAGGGCCCCAACTGCCTTCCACACCACAGAGCAGGCGCTCCTGGGGTGCTCAGCTCAGGGTTTGCCAAAACTGCTGGATCAGATCAGGTGTTTCCTCATTTTTATAATAATGGCCCATGTTTCCAAACGAGAGAGATATTCTTTTCAGGTCCTTTTGTGTCCTAGTAGCACCAGGCCGCCGTTCCCTCCTGATGCCCTGTTCCTGGCGCACTGGCCTGCCCCCCCACCCCCCGTCATAACCTCTACTTAATGCCCACGTGCACGGAAATAACCATCTGCTCCACTGTGAGTGCAGCTGGGACAGCGGCGGAATACAGACCTGTCCACACAGACACACGTGTGCACACACATGCACCCATGTGGCCTTGATGGGGAACTAGTGACCTTACCAGGGCAACGCTGCCCTTTGCTTTTTGCCAAAAACACCCAGCAGGTTGTAACCAGCAGTTCAAACATACGTGCTTTATGGATTTTGTCTAATCTGGGTTAGGTGTTGATACAAAATAACAGTTTTTGATTTAGTGTTTACTGAACAGCAGACTTCAGGTGTGGGTCTACATGCTTTTCTACAGCCAAGTGCTCAGACAGGGGACCCTGGGGCAGGAAATTTGCATGTGTGTTTATGTTCCTGTTCACGTTGTTGCTTTATTCTACATCAAATCTGAGATGACTCTCGGGCCTTAAATTTTCTCCAAATTAAATCTGTTAGCGTTTCCCTAGGGAACTGTGCAGCTGGTTGTGGAAACAAAACACAAATATTGCTTGTTCTGCTGGGAGGAGAGGAAGCTGGTCTCAATTACAGGCCTTTATTAACCATGGCTTGCAGCTGTTTCCAGCCTTTGAGGTAATTTAAGCACTAAAACTCAATTGTGTTGGACGTGAGATTATTCCAAACATTGTGTAACTGGGACTGAAGGCTTGCCTGTTCCACCAGCGGGCACTGCCTCTGTGGCCCCTGACTTTTGTCCCTGGCAAGCCCGCCTGTTGGACCCCAAGGTCCCAGAGCCTTCCTCCTGTGGAACCCTCAGGGTTCAGCAAGTTGACGTTCGTCTCTGAGTGGAGGCTGCAGTAGGCTACGGGGTCCCCCCTCCTGGCTGGCTGCTGGCGTCTCCCTGGGGCTCGCGTCTTCCTGGCTCTGAGGTCCATGGGGGCCGTTGCCCTGAGAGTGGAGAGGCTGGCGCCCCTGCAGCAGTGTCTCCAGATGGAGTTGAGAAGGTTTTATCGACAAGTGGCCCGGAGTGCCCCTCGTGGGGACCTGTGCTTCTGCCCTGGGGCCCTGCCTGGCCCCATCTGCACCCCTGGGGGCTCACCACTGATGGCCTCAGCTCCTCGTCGAAACACCCTGGGGTGCGTGAGGGTCTCTGGACCTTGTGTTTCTTACTTTTGGGAAGGTTGCCTGCTCCGCCCCCCCCCCTCCCCCCACCTCGGGTGACTCACTGGGGGTCTCCCAGCATGCAGAGTGGAAAGTGGCCGAGGAGGAGCTGGAGGAACAGCCCATGACCCCAGGGTCTCGCTGCAGCTGAGGCCGTGCAGCTGGGGGTGGGGCCTGGGTTACCCCCTGCCTGGTGGCCAGCATCCACAGTTGAACAGGACCCGCCTGGGGCCATGTGTTTGCTGCACATGTATTTATTGCTGTGCACATGTGTGCACACACGACCTCCAGTTCTGTCCCTGGGAGGTGGTACCCCTGTGAGGAATGTGGTTATTGCAGTTGTTTGCAGTGGTTTGAATGATAAAGAACTAAGCAGTCTTTCAAAACTGTTTCTACGTGTCATTTCTAAATGTATCTGCATGTTCACCACTCGACAAAGGGAAATAATCTGGGTGCTTCAGATTAATCGCACTTAGTAACACCTTCTGTTCGAGCATCTCTGCATGTCCAGAGTCAGCCTGCGGTGTGGGGGGCTGGCTCTGATTTGGTTTGAGATCTGCAGCCCTGCATCCACGCCTACCCCCACCTGGCGCCTGACCCCAGCTTGGCTGGCGCCTTTCCTAGAAGCATTGCAAGGACCCACTCGGCCCCATCCTCATGTCCAGGCCCTGGCACCCGCCCCTCTTCCCAGCCCAGCCTCCTCAAGGTGCAAATGGGGCCTGAGAGAACGGGTTCTTTCAGGTTGACTTTCTCTTCCCTGGCCCCCTTGCGGGGCCCAGCGCCCAGCTCCAGCTGTGGGCCCTGATTGGAAAGGCGGCTGTGGCCTGTGGCTGTGCCCTGTCCTGTGTCAGCCTGTCTGGGGTGGGCGCGGCTGCCGCAGGGCTGTTTGTAGGATGAGGCAGGACGCCCTGGGGGCCCGCTGCCCTCCCAGACCTGGCTGCTCTGCGAGGCCTCTGAGCTCAGGCCCCAGAGACCCACAGTTCATGTGTCTCCTCATCCCACCGCCTCACATTTCTCTGTAAGTGACAGCGTAAAACGGAGTGGTTTTTTAAACGGAGATGTGCCTCACCCCAAGGCTGCTCTGCCTGCAGCTCTTCTTGTAACCATGACGACAGAAGAGCATCCAGAGTGACGCTTTGCTTACCTGGTGCAGAGGAAAGTCCGTGACTTAGACACGTGTGTCCGGTGCCCGCTCCTCTTCTGGGATGTGTCCCTCTGGGCGGGGCTGGAGGTGCAGGATGTGGGGGACTCTCAGCCTCTGAGCTCAGTGTGGGGGAGTGTGACCTCGGGATGGGGGGCAGCTCTGGGTGCCAGGCCGTGGGCATGTCGGCCAAGGAGCTGAGGGTACCGAGCTCCCATCCAGTGCCCACCCCGCAGCACCTCGCTAGACGTAGCTGGGAGGCTATCCGAGGACGTGTCTCTTCACAGGGAGATGTGCCTGCTGCACGTCCCGGCTTGGGGACTCGCTTCCCAGGGCCAGTCCCACTCCCACGCAAGGCCCAGGGCCTCCCCCCAATCCTGCCAGCCTGAGAGGTGAAGTGCTTCCTAACTGCACGTCCATTTTACTTTCCAATTGAGTCGCGCTATTTTTTCAGTGTTTATTGTCCTTTTTGAATTTTCTATCTTGAGGGGGTCGGTTGCTGTTTTCTGTTTGGGAAGTGTTTCTCACAATGAGATCGTTTATTGTCTGTTGTAGAAGCATCTTTGTGATAGAGCTTGAGTAACAGACGACATTATTTTGTGTGTGTGGCTGCTGACAGTGCCTTTTGTGGCTCTAAGAGATGCACTTGTGGGGGTTTTCTTCTTTCTGGAAGGTTTTCCCAAACCAGAGGTGTGTGTCAGGGGATGTACATACTCTTATATAACTAAAGTTTCCTTTTTGATAAATGACTCTCCAACAATTAGATGTCAAATACAAGATAATCTTGGCCACAGTCAGAAATTTATCCAGAAATTAACTCAAAATAGATTATAGGCCTAAACCATGAACCAGTCTACTGGCGACTGTCCCCATGTCCCTTTCCGGCGGCTTGTCCTACCCCGCCCTCTCCTGTCCTCAGGCATCACAGTCACTGTGTCACCTGCCGTAGGCCCTGGCCGTCAGGGCTGGGAGCATCTCACGGCATGTCTGCTTCTATTGCAGGGGCCACAAGAGGAAGCTGAACGAAGAGGACGCGGGCAGCGAGTCCAGCGGGGCGTCCAGCTGTGAGGACGAGGAGGGAGGCAGCTCGGAAGCGGACGAGATGGCGGCCGCGCTGGAGGCCGAGCTGGGTGACCTCATGTGACCTGGGGTGGCCCGCATGTGACCTGGGATGGCCCACAGCTCACCCATGGAAGGACGTGTCTGTTTGCAGAGCTCCACCTGCAGAAACATTATTTTGCAGAAATAGGTGTTTTTAGAAGTTTTACCACAGGAAGGCCGACTTGTTCAGGACAGCATCGTGGGGAGCGCGGGCCACGCCAGAGACCGTCGTTGAGCTCAGCCGGGCCACATGGCAGGACCGAGCGTGGGGTCTGTCATCAGAGGAGGGGTGTGGGCTGGAGCGTGGGGTCTGTCTTCAGAGGCGGGGGTGCTTGTGCTATTAATGCCACAGCATGTCACTTAGGATGAGGCCTGGGGCCCCAACGAGACTCCGGATGGTGCTCAGGAGCCCGGTGTCCTGGCTCTCCTGACTGAAGTGGTGGCATGTGTAGGGTTTAAGTGAGGCTGCATGGCACGCACACACCTGTGTGGAGCGTGGATGGGTCGGGGTGCCCAGCACGCTGTGGCCCGTGGGGGCTGCTGACAACAGGTCCTGTGGCTTTGCGCCCAGGCCGCCTCCTCACTCCCACAGACATCAGGACAAAGGTCACTGCCTTCAGCTCCTTTGTGAGATTAAATGTAAAGTTTTGTATATCTATTTCATATGTGACCCACCGAACAGATTTTTCTTTCATTTAATAAAAGTCTTTTTTGTAAGCCTTCTTCCCTGCCCCATTCCCTCCTCACAGGGTCCAGCCACCCGCCGGCCCACCCCAGCGCCCGTCAGGGAGGTCGTGGGCAGAGACGGGGGGAGGTTCATGGGTGAGTGAGCGGGGCCTTGGATGTTGGAATGGAGAAGCAGGGTCCTCCCGAGCTGGCCATGGCTATTGCTCGTTGCATATGCAGCAAAGCTTTAGAAAAACTAAGGACCGCTGCTGTTTCTAATAGATTTATGAAAATTAGATCCAGCACCGAAGGAAAGCAGAGCAGTTCTGATCCTAGGAGCACAGAGCTGACGAGGCTGTGAAGCCGGTCACGTACGGCTTGTCAGCCAGCAGCACGGACAGCGTAGTCCTGTCCCCGGGATCTCGGGTCTCACCTGCAGGCCTGTGTGCTCAGATGGCTCCAGTGAGCGTCCTCCTGGCACCGCTGACCTGAGACCCCAGGCACTCGCCTCCGGCCTCCGCACGCAGGGCACCACGAGGGCACCACGAGGGCCATTTCACCTTCGTGCCTCCCCTAAGACGGACCTCTGGCCCTTCCTGGTGACCCCGGGTTGGCAGCAGGTGGAGGCACGGAGCCCAGGAAGGCCTGAGAAACCTGCAGGCCTGCGGAGCGGGGCGGAGCCAGGGCCTGGGGCGTCAGGGAGCCAGTCTGAGGCATGGATGCGTGACAGCACTGCTGAGCCACCAGGCGTAGAAAGCCAGCCTGCTTCCACTCTAGGTCAGCAGCAGAGCAAACCTTTCTCTGCCTGTTTTCTGGGGTAATCACCGGTTAAAGGTGAGGGTTGGCTGTGGCTGTGTCCTCACATGCAACAGTTGCAAGTAACAGTCACAGCTCCAGTGGGCTTGTTTTCCTCTACTGACTCACTTGTCTAAGAAGTGAGGTGTAGCTTCAGGTACAGCTGGGTCCAAAAGTCCACCAGGTGCTCAGGTGTCTGGGATCCTGACTGCCCAGCCATGGTTCGTCCTCTCTCCTGGATCCTGACTCCCTCCCCGCCGCTCATCCTCACTTGGGTCGTGTGTGCACAGACACATTCAGAGGCACAGCCTGGTCTCTAAATAAAGCTTTTCCATTTTGAAACTGCTGCCTAGGACTTCCCTAGTGGTCCAGTGGTTAATAGTCCACCTGCCGGTGCAGTGGACAGCAGGTTCTGTCCCTGGTCTGGGATGATCCCACGTGCCTTGGGGCAGCTAATCCTGTGCGCCAGAACTCCTGAGCCGGTGCGTTCAGGAGCCTGTGCTCCGCAGCAGTGAAGCCATCGCAGCGAGAAGCCCACTTACAACAACGAAGACCTAGCACAGCCAACAGTAACTAAATACTAAAAATCCTATTTTAAAATGTAGCCCAGGTGGAAAATTTTTAAGTAAAAAAAGGAAACAAAAGGCACCCAGGGTAACAGTCACAGCAGCACTTAGGGCACGTTCCTGTGGTCACATGCCTGGCCTTTTAAGATAAATCTGATTGTGACCTTATAACATAGACACCGAGGGCAAAAGGAGGAGAGGGCGACAGAGGATGAGATGGTTGGATGGCATCACCAGTACAGTGGACATGAACTTGGACAACTCTGGGAGATGGTGAGGGTCTGTGACGTCATGGGGTCACAAAGAGTCAGACACGCCTTGGCCCCTGAATGACAACATCGACCATCAAAGACGGAGAAGGAAAATGGCTTCAGTCCACCAAGTCCACCCACATGAACATTTCAAAGTATTTTTTTTTTTTAGTTTCTTAAACATACTGTTTTTGTAGAATTCATTTTTAGAGCAGTTTTAAGCCTAGAGGACAGCTGAGGGGAAGGTTCAGAGGTTTCCTGTGCGTCTCCCCTGCACGCAGCCTCCCCCGCTGTCTGCTTCCCCACCAGACAGCACATTTGTACAACTGATGGACCTACATCAGTACATCATCACCCAGGTCCACAGCTCCTGTTAAAATTCCCTCTGGATGTATGTTCAGTGGGTTTGGACAGATGTGTGATGACACGTATCCATCACAGTGGGTTCATTCAGAGGCTTCAGTGCCCTAAAAATCCTTTATGCCCCGCTGTTCATCCCTCCCTCCCCAGCCCCTAGACCACTGACCTGCTCAGTACATCCATAGTTTTTCCATAAAGTCCTGCGGTTGGGCGTTGGACACACGGGCAGCCTTTTCAGATTGCCTTCTTTCACTTAGTGGGACGCACATACGTCTCCTCTGTGTCTCTTCACCAATAACCAACGAAGGCAGGCTGCCAGAGCCTCGGAGAGACTCCCTGGCTCCTTCAAAAGGTAGTTCAGCCAACCCCGGTGCATGGGCTTGTTTGGATCCTGATTCACACAAACTGAATGTGCACAAACGGCATGCCCACAGAAACTTTAAGTGTGAACAGATGTGAGATACAGATGAATAGTGTTCACTTAGGCGAAGTGCACCTCTTTCCAGAGCCCCCTTTTAAAGAGAACGTCCTGAAATATTTATGATGAATGACATGATGCTGAGGTTTGCATTGGACAGTATGAGGCACAGCGGGAGAGCTAAGGCTTGGAGGGGTGCGAGGTCAGCGCTATTTTCAGGAAAATCTCAACTTCTGCCTACTTTGCGTGTGTTTGGAATGTTCTGTAATAAACAGTGACAACACTATCAACAAAGTCGCTTAGTCTGAGTCTTAAAGATGCACAGAACAAGGCCAGTTGCTTCGAGGTAGACAGACGGTTCTGTGGTCCCTGCACCCCCGGCTGCAGACCCACTGGCGGGCAGCCGTCTGCCTGCTGTCTGCCTCCCGTGGGGCCCCTGGGCCTGAGGTCAGCAGTGTCTGTGGCCCATGCTGGACACACCTCAGTGCACGCCTTGTCCTGGAGAGCTTATGGACCCCATCTAGACTCACGCATGCACGTGCCACGGCCTGTGTGGGCTAGCACCGTATTCACAGGAGATGGCTTCCTCAGGCTCTGACCTCTAACAGCTGAGCGCCCGCCATGGTCTGGCATCAACAGGACCACCTGAGTGGAGACGAAGGCCCCTAAGGATCCGGCCTTGGAGTCTGAGCTCCGCACAACAACGTGGGCTGACAAGGTCACCGGGTGACACGCCACCTGAGAGACCAGACCGAGCTCCAGAGCACTTTCTGGGCAGCAGCCTCTTGGCCCTTGCGGCTCCCCTGAGACGGCCACATTCCAGAGAAGCAGGCCCAGATTTGAAGTCAGGGACAGCGTGGCTTCCTGCGTGTGCTGCGGGGAGGGGAGCCCCTGGGACTCACAGTCAGGACATATATCAGAGATACCAAAGGAACATTTCATGCAAAGATGGGCTCGATAAAGGACAGAAATGGTATGGACCTAACAGAAGCAGAAGATATTAAGAAGAGGTGGCAAGAATACACAGAAGAACTGTACAAAAAAGAGCCTCACGACCCAGATAATCACAATGGTGTGATCACTGACCTAGAGCCAGACATCCTGGAATGTGAAGTCAAGTGGACCTTAGAAAGCATCACTACGAACAAAGCTAGTGGAGGTGATGGAATTCCAGTGGAGCTATTCCAAGTCCTGAAAGATGATGCTGTGAAAGTGCTGCACTCAATATGCCAGCAAATTTGGAAAACTCAGCAGTGGCCACAAGATTGGAAAAGGTCAGTTTTCATCCCAATCCCAAAGAAAGGCAATGCCAAAGAATGCTCAAACTACCTCACAATTGCACTCATCTCACACACTAGTAAAGTAATGCTCAAAATTCTCCAAGCCAGGCTTCAGCAATATGTGAACTGTGAACTTCCTGATGTTCAAGCTGGTTTTAGAAAAGGCAGAGGAACCAGAGATCAAATCGCCAACATCCGCTGGATCATCGAAAAAGCAAGAGAGTTCCAGAAAAACATCTATTTCTGCTTTATTGACTATGCCAAAGCCTTTGACTGTGTAGATCACAATAAACTGTGGAAAATTCTGAAAGAGATGGGAATACCAGACCACCTGACCTGCCTCTTGAGAAATCTGTATGCAGGTCAGGAAGCAACAGTTAGAACTGGTCATGGAACAACAGACTGGTTCCAAATAGGAAAAGGAGTACGTCAAGGCTGCATATTGTCACCATGTTTATTTAACTTATATGCAGAGTATATCATGAGAAATGCTGGACTGGAAGAAACACAAGTTGGAATCAAGATTGCTGGGAGAAATCTCAATCACCTCAGATATGCAGATGACACCACCCTTATGGCAGAAAGTGAAGAGGAACTAAAAAGCCTCTTGATGAAAGTGAAAGTGGAGAGTGAAAAGGTTGGCTTAAAGCTCAACATTCAGAAAACGAAGATCATGGCATCTGGTCCCATCACTACATGGGAAATAGATGGAGAAACAGTGGAAACAGTGTCAGACTTTATTTTTCTGGGCTCCAAAATCACTGCAGATGGTGACTGCAGCCATGAAATTAAAAGACGCTTACTCCTTGGAAGGAAAGTTATGACCAACCTAGATAGCATATTCAAAAGCAGAGACATTACTTTGCCAACAAAGGTTCGCCTAGTCAAGGCTATGGTCTTTCCTGTGGTCATGTATGGATGTGAGAGCTGGACTGTGAAGAAGGCTGAGCGCCGAAGAATTGATGCTTTTGAACTGTGGTGTTGGAGAAGACTCTTGAGGGTCTCTTGGACTGCAAGGAGATCCAACCAGTCCATTCTGAAGGAGATCAGCCCTGGGATTTCTTTGGAAGGAATGATGCTCAAGCTGAAACTCCAGTATTTTGGCCACCTCATGCGAAGAGTTGACTCATTGGAGAAGACTCTGATGCTGGGAGGGATTGGGGGCAGGAGGAGAAGGGGACGACAGAGGATGAGATGGCTGGATGGCATCACTGACTCGATGGGTGTGAGTCTGAGTGACCTCCGGGAGTTGGTGATGGACAGGGAGGCCTGGCGTGCTGCAGTTCATGGGGTCGCAAAGAGTCGGACACGACTGAGCGACTGATCTGATCTGATAACATATTTAGCAGTATTATCATTTCTGCATCAGAAAAAGTATACATATGAAACCCACACGCGTATGAACTTAACTTGTTTGCATTTGCATTTGCTGCACTGTAAACACATACGTGTGTTGAGAGAACAATCCCTGACCCGGCCACACGCAGAGCCCGGGCTGGCGGCCGGGGCGGAGACGGGCCAGGGCAGTGGGGGCCCTGACCCTCCACGCAGGTCCACAAGCGCTCCTCTCCGCTACTGAGTCACTCCGCCGGTGCCAAGTGGAAGAGCAGACGAGTGGACCCTGGAAACACCTTGGCATTGAGCTCTCGCCTGAAACTCCTCCCATGTGTTGGCTATTCCAGCCCAAGGAGCACTCCTGGATGCTGGCAGCTCACGCCAACAGCACACCCTTCGACACGTGTGTTAGAAAGTGTGTGAGCTGGCAAGGCTGAGCCGGTGATGGGGTGACGGTATGGGGCAGCCCCTTCCGCCAAGGGGCCTGACGCTGCTGGACCTGGCGCGTTGACCCAGCCGGCCGGGATGACCGACCCCCAGGACAGCAGTTAGGAACCGATGCATCTCCTGTGATGCGTTGCTTCACGGTCGGTTCAGAACATTCATTTTAATAACAGCACGGCCGTGTAGGTTGCCTGCAAGTCCCTGTGCGGACATTAAACTGCCAAGGTTCGTCATCAGTGATGCTCTGCGGCCTGTCTGGGGAGAGACCGCGGCTCTGCTGGTCCCTTTATGATCTCTTCAGCGTCTTCCTTTGTTTCATAGAATCAAATCAACACAGAGCTGCCCGGGGTGCAGAGATGGGAGGCCCAGCCTCTGGAACCTGGCTGCATGTGGATGAGTCGTCTGGGAGCTGGTACGATGACCCCAGGCCGGGGCGGCGCCGGAGACCGGTCCCTCAGGCTCCGGGTACAGCTGACCCCTGCAGACCAGTAGCAGCCCACTCACCAGGGTCAACCCTAACGTCAGACGAACCAACGCCGCCTTTGCTCTGATTTTCAGCTGCGTTCAGTGCACTCACCTACACTTCCACACAGACTGAGCAGACCTCAGGAATGAAGAGAAACCCCTCTGTAATGTGGTCACAGCGTGAGATCCGCAGCCCACACGGAGGGGTGACCCCGGCCCCGACTGAAGACACTCGCTCTCCTGGGTCTCGCTCTGAACAGTGACCTGGGGAAACAGGTGCTGCTGAGTGCCAGGACGCTGTGGGAATGGCCACCGTCAGGCCTGAATCACACTGGCCTTCCTAGACCCTTCCCACAATCTCCATGCAAGAACCGGCCTGCGGTTCATCAGACAGCAAATGTCCGGATTCTGGAGCCAAGTGAACCCCTACCACACACACAGACACACATACACAGACACAGACACACAGACACACACAGACACAGACACAGACACACACACACACACAGAGACACAGACACACACAGATACACAGGGTCACACACAGACACACACACAGAAACACAGGGACACACACACAGACACAGACACACATACACAGACACAGACACACACAGACACAGACACACATACAGAAACACAGGGACACACACACACACAGACACACAGACACAGACACAGACACACAGACACACACAGACACAGACACACAGACACAAACACACAGACACACACAGAGACACAGACACACACAGACACACAGGGTCACACACAGAAACACAGGGACACACACACAGACACACAGGCACACACACAGGCACACACACATGCACACACACACAGACACACAGGCACAGACACACACACACATACGCAGGTACACATTGTGCCCTGGATGAACACACCACACGGCATGCTCCAGGCTCGGTTTGCAGCCACATTCTGGGCTCTGCCTCCCCTACCCACAGACCTATCCCAGCCCAAGGCTGGGCACCCGGGGCCTCCCCTGAGAACTGTTCTGTGAGTCTCCCCATGGCCAGCCCCCTGGCTGCACGCTGACGCTCCGTAAGGGACGGGGCTGCTCCCTCTGGGCTCTGCAGCCACTGTCCTCGCTGCCCTCCAGCCACACTCTGTCCAGGGCAGAGCAGGGGCATCCGCTGGGCAAGCGGGGACCCCACACCCTACCCTCCATCTCCTTGGGAACGGGGGCAGGACAGCGGCTGAGGGTGAGAGCAGGGTCCACCTCCAGGGAGGCCGATGGAGGCCTCTGGGCCTGAGGACGCCCCGCAAAGCTCCGATCTCGTTGGAGTGTGCCCACGTGGGCACGTCTGCTCCTGTGATGAAGGTAGTGACTCTGGGGAGCTTTCAGTTGCGCTCTGGCTATATTTGGAAGGAGTGCAGGGCACCATACATCATGAGGGCTCTTTCTATGTGTTTCATAACATCTGTCTTCTAGGACCTGCCTGGTATCACTCTTGAACCAGTGGGCTGTTGCATTTCCTTCTAAAATCTATATGCTCAGCTTTATAACTTGGCCAGTATCCAACTTGAGGAGTCTAAAGCTAGCAGCATTGGGTATTTTTCCTCCCTACTGAACTGTTTCTCTAATTGCTTGGCTGTCTTGGAGGCCCTGCTGGGCTGTTGGAGGAGGGCTGGGAGCCTTCAATCACTGCACGGTGCCTCCTTGGAAAGCTGTGGGGCGTCTTTTATTTTTGGTTCTGGTAATCTCTGGTTCGTAGGTGTTGACGGATGGGGAATTTTCCAGTCACTCCACAGCAAATACAGGAAAATAAGTGAGCAGGGCAACCCTTCAAATACTGGACCCTGCCTTTGGAGCCTCGGTGATGCCATCATGTTCCCGAGACATGTTGGTGTCCACCAAGGGCAGGTCGGCCATGGACGCCCCAGGGCCACTGACCCTCAAAGGGGTCTGTCTCAGCACCAGGCCTGTCCCCACGAGGGGTCGGCCTGGCCAGGATGGGTCCCTGAAAACCACTTGGAGGGACACTTGAGTGTCCACAGTTAACCTGAACAAAGTGACAAGTCCTGGGCAGTTTCAAAGGCAGCACGTGTTGGACGGCTGGGTTTAGCGTCACCCGGTGGGTGGCGCGGCTGTGGGCTGGGAGGGACTGGCCCCCGTCCTCTCAGCCCTGGCCTCTGGTTGGCCGGAAACCGGGCTGACCCCGGTTCTTGCCCTGAGGTTGCTGTGGGAGCCTCACTCCATGGTGCTTGGGTGGCAGGGGTTCAGGGCTTCAACCAGGCTCTGGGAACTGCAGGCTGAGCCCAGAGCTGGGGCCCCAGCAGACCCCCGTCCAGGTCACCTGCAGGGACGCACATGCCTCTGCAGGACAAGAGGCGTCCCCAGGGCGTTGCTCGCCTGCCATCAAGTTAGGGCCCACCGCTCATTTTGGAGCTGGCTGGGGAGGCGGGGGTGGCAGGGGTGTCCAGCTGAAACTTGGTGGGAGCGCTTAGAGGACCTTCCAACGTTCTTCACGTAGGTCTTTCCAAAAAGCAACTTCCTGTCAACACTTGTTACCTTGCTGTCAAAGAGTAAAGCTTTATATCCAGAGCAGACTTGGAATCAGCACCCTTGCCTGTTTCCAAGGAAGATTTTTACTCACAGTTCCTCACCTGGTAATTGTATTTCCCACTTCTTGATAATAAGTGGGGAAATTTACACTGTGGGCAGAGGAAGGGGCACATGGGGAGGGAGTGATCTGAAGGGCAGTAGAAGCACCTGAACCAGCCCGAGGAGTGTCCCCTCACCCCCGTCAGCATCGCCCTTCATTGTGCGCCTGCTTCACCGTGAGGTCACGCGGGTGATGATGTCACACTTGCGATGACATCACTGGAGGGTGTCCCACTGGACGCCCATTACCTGCTCCTGAGACCCCAGTCCAGCCTCCCCCAGGGGGAGATGTGGCCTCAGCGTCTGAGGCACCAGGTCCCGTTCCCACGAGGATCCCAGAGTCACCCCACCTCTCTGTCCTGCAGTCACGGCCTCCCCTCTGGACATGGCACCCCAGGTGCCCAGGGCCCACCACTCCGGCCTGTTTCATTGAGAAATGACTCTTCTCTCCTTTTGTCCAAATGTGGAGCCTGCCCCTGGGTCTGCCCTGTAGATGTCCCCACAGGAGGGGCTGGGGCGATCGCATGTCCCGGGGTCTGCCGCTGGCACACCAGCCCATCAGGGAACTCTCTCTGCATCCGACAGGTCCCAGCTGGGTGCTCAGGGAGAAGGGTACATCCACAGAAGGACCCCCCTCAGGCTGGACGTGAACACACGGGGGGATGTCACTCTCAGGGCTGTGCTTTGTCCCAGAGAAAAGACACAGATGGCGGCCAGAGGAGCCCGTGGCAGAACTGGGGCCCCAACCTCAAGGACTCCGTGGTCCCGAGCCCTCGGAGGGACAGCCACACAGGGCATGTCCCGGGACATGTCCCGAGCCGACGCCTACACTCACCCGTGGCTCGGGCACTGGGCACTCCTCTCAGGCTAGGTTCTTCTCTGTGGGTGCACTGACTGCCCCCCAGTGGAGGGGCCAGCCCAGACTTGGGGGCAGGGCCTCCACTGCACCCCAACACCATGGCCGTGAGCATCACGCCTGTTGGTGTCCCCGCTGCAGCCCAGCACCAATGGGCCTGGGTCCAGTGTGTCCGCTGCCAGCTGAGGACATGCTCACTGCCTGTAAAGAAAACCATGCTTTGGTTTGGTTTTCCATGGCCTGTGCGTTTCCAGACCACAATTGCTCCCGAGACGGCAATTGCTCCCGGGTTGGGCCCCAGTCCTGCAGGAACCTGAACGTTCGCTCCACTGCTGAGCAGATTGGACACGGCCTCCCAAGGAGGGCGTCACAGTGCAGCCTTCCCGCTGTCTTCACCGAGCTTGCAGTTGCAGAGCAGGGTCATAGGTCACCGGGGCTTCTCCTAAGCCCTTGAGGGAAAAGGACCCTAGGTCAGGGGACCCACAGGAAGTGTGGCCCCTTGGGCGGCCTGGGGACCGGTGGGATGGCTGTGTACAGCGGCCGGAACGCTGCCCAATGCCAGCGTCGTAGGAACCCTGGAAACACAGGGGCAGCGGAGCAAGGCCGGGCCACCTGGTCCCTCCTGAGGCCCAGCCATGTCCAAGGAGCGTTTGAAGGACAGTGACGCATCCAACCCTGAACTTCCTGTCACCTTGGACACAGAGGAGCCTCCCCAACTGGTCTTGCTCCTCAGGGAGCTGTCGCCTTGTAACTGGGGCAGAGGCTGGGGGAGGCCGCAGACCTCGGCAGGAGCACAGGGCCATCAGGAAGCATCAGGGAGCCTTGGAGCGATGTGGACGTGCGGAGAGAGGTGCATGCGGAAAGTAGGCCAGAGCGATTCAGCAAAGCCTGGGCGAGGGCGGCCTGAGGGCGGGCAGAGGAGGCCTGTGGGGGCCTCAGCCTCTCACCCCTGCTCCCACCCAGTGAAAAGGAAGCCGGCCCTGCTTCTGCAGCCCTCCCGCCTTCCTGCAGGGGCTTGTGGCCTGGCCAGGCGCCAGCTCACCAGGGGCTGGGGGCAGAAGCTGGCTTTCCCCACCTTGGAGGAGACTCGCTGAGCCAAGACCCACATGTGACCAAGGAAGTGTGTGCCAGTGACTTGAATGCCTGCACAGCCATACCTGTCGGCTCACACAGTCACACTGTCTACCTGCAGAGCCACACCTGTCTACTCACACAGCCACACCTGCCTACTTGTACAGCCACACCTGTCTACTCGCACAGTCACACCTGTCTACTCGCACAGTCACACCTGTCTACTCACACAGCCACACCTGTCTACTCACACAGCCACACCTGTCTACTCGTACAGCCACACCTGTCTACTCGCACAGCCACACCTGTCTACTCGCACAGCCACACCTGTCTACTCGCACAGCCACACCTGTCTACTTGCACAGCCACACCTATCTACTTGCACAGCCACACCTGTCTACTTGGGTCTACTCACACAGTCACATCCGTCTACTTACACAGTCACACCAGTCTACCTGCACAGCCACACCTGTCTACTCACATAGTCATACCTGTCTACTCACACAGTCACACTGTCTACCTGCACGGCCACACCTGTCTACCTGCACAGCCACACCTGTCTACTCACACAGCCACACCTGTCTACCTGCTCAGTCACACCAGTCTACCTGCATAGCCACACCTGTCTACCTGCTCAACCACACCTGTCTACTCATACAGCCACACCTGTCTACTCACACAGCCACACCTGTTTACCTGCACAGCCACACCTGTCTACTGAGTCACACCTGTCTACCTGCTCAGCCACACCTGTCTACCTGCACAGCCACACCTGTCTACCTGCACAGCCACACCTGTCTACTCACACAGCCACACCTGTCTACCTGCTCAGCCACACCTACCTGCTCAGCCACACCTGTCTACCTGCACAGCCACACCTGTCTACTCACACAGCCACACCTGTCTACCTGCTCAGCCACACCTGTTTACCTGCACAGCCACACCTGTCTACTCACACAGCCACACCTGTCTACCTGCACAGCCACACCTGTTTACCTGCACAGCCACACCTGTCTACTTAGTCACACCTGTCTACCTGCTCAGCCACACCTGTTTACCTGCACAGCCACACCTGTCTACTCATACAGCCATACCTGTCTACTCACACAGCCACACCTGTCTACCTGCACAGCCACACCTGTCTACTCAGTCACACCTGTCTACCTGCTCAGCCACACCTGTCTACTCAGTCACACCTGTCTACCTGCTCAGTCACACCTGTCTACCTGCACAGCCACACTTGTTTACCTGCACAGCCACACCTGTCTACTCAGTCACACCTGTCTACCTGCTCAGCCATACCTGTCTACTCACACAGCCACACCTGTCTACTCACACAGCCACACCTGTCTACCTGCACAGCCACACTTGTCTACCTGCACAGTCACATCTGTTTACCTGTACAGTCACACACCCGTCTACTCACACAGCCTCGTCTGTCTACCTGCAATGTCACACCTATCTACTCACACAGTCACACCTGTCTACCTGCACAGTCACACCTGTCTACTCACACAGCCACACCTGTCTACCTGCAATGTCATACCTCTCTACCTGCACATCATGCCTATCTAGAGGTCCCCCAAGACACTGCCTGGTGGCGAGTTTCCCTCAAGAGGCCTGGTCGTAGCTCCTGGATGTGGCAGGTTCCCTGTGCCTTCCAGGGCTCGAGCTGACGCTCCCCACTTCACGTGCTGTCTCAGCCCTGGACCCCGCAGGGAGTGAGAGCGGGGGCTTGGGGCAATTCATCCGCAGACACACAGAAGAGTATAGTGTTGGGAGCTACGGCTTATGAAAGATCTTAACAGAGCTGGAAATATTCAAGTTGGAGAAGGAAGAAGATGGCTGCCTTTGTCACCCAGAATGCATCTATTTTTGGCTCCTGCAGTTCCCGTTCTTGAGGTTCGGGGCTTTGGAGGACCGCTGGGGGCAGTGGGCAGCTGGGCAGGCTCCCAGGGCGACCCCTGATGTGGCGACACATCCTGCCCTGTTTTCTCCCGTGTCCATCTTCGTTCCTCTCTGCTGCTGCTGCTGCTGAGTCGCTTCAGTCGTGTCCGACTCTGTGCGACCCCATAGACGGAAGCTCACCAGGCTCCCCTGCCCCTGGGATTCTCCAGGCAAGAACACTGGAGTGGGTTGCCATTTCCTTCTCCAATGCATGAAAGGGAAAAGTGAAAGTGAAGTTGCTCAGTCGTGTCCGACTCTTAGCGACCCCATGGACTAGAGCCTACCAGGATCCTCCGTCCATGGGATTTTCCAGGCAAAAGTACTGGGGTGGGGTGCCATTGCCTTCCCCGTCGTTCCTCTCAGCCCTGAAACTAGGAAAACAAACCAAGCTTTGCGGTTCCTACTGCTCTAAGCTGTGTGAGACTTCAGTAACCTTTCCTCTCCTGTGGATGAAACGGGACCAGACAAGCTCTGAGATGACATCCACGCGACTCACAGCCCATTCCGGCCCTGAAAGCCATTCCTTTTTTGGCTTAATGGAGAATTTGGGATGTGGACACTGTTCACGATGTTGCGTACCTGGGGACACTTGGCCTTGGTTAAACCACTGGGGGCCCTGGGATCTCATGGGGGAGGAATGTGCTGAGCACCCTCGGGCACAGAGCCCCATGGAGAGCCTCCGCAGATGCTGAGGGAGCATGGCCTGGACTGCCTTCCCGTGACCCCAGCCTGATGTCCCAAGAGCACATGCCTCTGGACACAGTGACCCATTTCAGGGCAGACACAGGGCCAGACCCCCCGGAAGTGTTGCCAGGACTTTCTCTCCCCTTGGAGCCCTGAGTGGCCTCAGTCCAGGTGCAGTCCTGCCAAGAATAAGCGGAGGGCTGGGCCAGGGACTCAGGGCCCGACCGCATTGCACACAGCCTCAGCTCAGGTCCCTGGCTGTGAGAAGCGAGGTATGGGTCTATGTTGGCCCACCTGCTAACGCAACAGCTGTGTCTGAGAAAGGGGCTGCCTGAGTCAATAAAACGTCAAGGCCTCAGTGTTTAACGGTGCTCTAAGGAGACACAGAGTATTCGGTCCAAGCCCATATTCTCTGATCAGATCTGAAGCTGGAAACGTGATCATAACTCCCCAAAAGGATTTGAGGTTGGAAATGCGACTTTCTAGAAATTCACACTGAAGGCCTGTCTGCTTCGAGAGGTAAGGCATGAAGCCTTTGTGATGAGCAGAGAGCTGGTTGACCACTTTTGAGTGGGAAACTGTGGCTGAAGAGCCCCCAGCTTGACGGGAAACTGGGAGCCAGGGCCTCTAGCCCCAGGGCCACAGCGGGAGCTGGTCCAGCCCGAGGGCACACGGCCCTGCCCGTCCTTCACATGGGGCATGGGGGCTCCCCGACAGCGTGGCTGTCCCTCAGGGCGGCAGGCGGGTCCTCCCCACAGAGCCCCCACTCCATGGAGGGAGGAAACCTGGAGGCTGAGCCCCTCACCAGCCCTTCAGCCACAGCCCTGCAGCCTCCACCCATGTCCCCGCTCCCGCACCACGAGGCCCCCGGGCCCCGAGTCGGCTGGGCAGACACAGATTCTCCCCAGAAGCTGGGGAAACGCATCGCCCGTCAGCCTGGCCCTCCTTTGCTTTGGGGCTCACTGGGGCCACCCTTCTGGAGGATTCCTCCCATCCCAGCTGCTCCCAGACAGGCTATCTGCCAGGTGTTCGCCCCGAGGGGCTGGCCCCAACCCACCCGCAACGGTGCACATCTCTGAATCCGGGAGGGGCCTCCCCTGGGACAGCAGAGCTGGGCAAGGAGATGTGGGAGAGGGGGCAGGGGCCAGCTCAGGACGGAGGAGCCCCAGCCATTCCCGCGGGAAGTGCTGTGTCTGTTCTCTGAACGCACACACCAGTGCCTGCCACTCGAGGTGCACACACACACTCACACACCCACCTCACCCACGCACAGGCACACGGACTGTCCCCAGGTCTCTGGGCCTGTCCTTGACACTCCTAGGAAGCTGACCGGACTCCTGGCCCCTAGGAAGCACGGACTGTGCTTCCTGCTAGATGACTCGGCGCGTTTCGTCCCCAGGGAAGGCACTGCGCCCCGGCCGTGTAACCACCGTGGGCGGCCTATTCCCTGGTGGCAGATGCGAGCAGGACAGCCACAGATGGAAGTGTTGTCAGAACTGTGGGAACTCATTGTAATTAGTATTGGGCCTTGTTATTCCTCAGCAAAGAAAAAGCCCAAAGCCAGAGCGAAGCACAAACCTCACATCCCCACCGGGGTCTTTGTGGGGGCCAGGAGCCACGTCGCTGGTCGATAATTAAAGACCAGACAGGCTGAGGCACCCACCTCTGAGGCTGTGAGGATGAATGTGTGCAAGAGAGCCGACAGCAAGGGTGCGAAGCTGAACACTCATCCAGGGAAAAGTCCAACTGACAGGCACTTCTGCCTGAAATACAGCACCTCCTTACAAGCCATGATCATGCTGAGCGTTGGGGGCAATGGAGCAGAGATTTAAGATGAAAATATAGGAAAACGGCCCACATGCAAGACGAATGGCAGTCAGTCCTCTGAAGGCGGGAGTGAGAGTCCAGGTGAGGCCACAGGCAGGTCTGATCTCAGCAAAAACAGCACTTGGGTGTCTGGACACCTGGGCACGTGGGTAGACTTGAGGAGACCGGCTTAGGCAGAGGCACTGATGGCAGCAGCATTCACACACAGACGAGGGTCACAGCGCTGAAGGTGGCTGCACTTTCTGTATTTGCTTGCCTGGCTTTCACTTCGGAAGCTCTAAGCCCCATCCCGGTGAGGAGGCGGCCGGAGCAGCTGCGGAGGGTGTGCGGGCGGTTGCAGCCTGGGCTGATGATGGTGGCGGCCGCTGCCCTCTGAGGGTGAGGAAAGCGCGGTCAAGGGCAGCTGGGAGGTCACTGCTCTGGCAACTGTGTTTATTTTTGTCTTATCCACCCTGCTGACCCTTCTCTGCATCTCCTGTGCCACTCCCATTACTTGCTGGAAATCTCCGTCTCTCCTGGCCGTTCCTGATTCATTCGCTGTTATTCGGGAAGGAGGCCACTTTCACCCCAGGCTGAGGGCCACCTGCTGCCTGTTGTTAGTCCATCCAGAACAGCTCTTTGTTCTGTTGTGTGTGCACATGTGTGTGTGCATGCGTGTGCGAGCACACGTGGTGGGGCTCGGGGCAGACTGCAGCCTCCCGCTGTGTCCCTCTTCTCCTCACTGCTGTTCTATGACTTCAGCCACCACTGTTCTGTAGAGATTGGTGTGTTTGGTGGAGGGTGAGGGGGCCACAATGGTTTGTTCATGTTTTGAGAGGAAGAATTTAAAGCTCATTTAAAAGCTGAATCAAGACAGAGAAGCCCCAAGTGTCAATATTCAGGCTCTTCCCATCTCGGGCTCTGCTCTCTGAGACCACCCCACACATGTGGCTACTGCAGAATGGGGTGTCCAGCCCGGCCGCAGGGCACAGGCGTGAACAAGAACTTGTGACTTGGGTGAGTGTGAGTGGTGTGTCCATGCACAGGACTATCCCAGGTCTCTGCCCTGTTCACTAAGGTGAGAGTCACTCATGCTCAATGGCTCAGGAGAAAAGCAAGTCCCATTCGGTCAGACCCTCACTCAGCATCCTGTACAGGGTTAAGCAATTCAAACCATTTAAAATGTTACTGCATCCAATCTGAGGCTGCTTCCAAGAGGTATGACATGAATGAAATTAAATATTAAATTCACAAGCACAAAACTGACAGAGGCAGAAAGAGGCTGGCACCACCATAGGTTTAAATGAAATGACAAGGGGCTCCTGAGGAGATGCGAAGGTGTCCTGGGGTCACAAGCTCTCACAGCCAGAGAATGCTGAGGAGTGTCATAAGAATCGCCCACCAAGAACAGATTCAGAAGTTTCACACAAAATGCAGCCAAGTAGGGCCCACAGCCTGGACGACACACAGGCCAGGAGAGGAGGACCCAGGCCTCCAAGGGCCTGGCTCCTCAGATGCATGGGGTTAAGAGAATTCAAATATATGGGCCACACCCTCTAATGAATGTCCGACTCTTTGCGACCCCATGGACTGCAGCACGCCAGGCTTCCCTGTCCATCTCCAGCTCCCGGAGCTTGCTCAAACTCATGTCCATCAAGTCAGTGATGCCATCCAACCATCTCATCCTCTGTTGTCCCCTTCTCCTCCTGCCCTCAATATTTCCCAGCATCAGGGTCTTTTCCAATGAGTCAGTTCTTCACATCAGGTGGCCAAAGTATTGGAGTTTCAGCTTCAGCATCAGTCCTTTCAATGAATATTCAAGACTGATTTCCTTTAGGATGGACTGGTTGGATCTCCTTGCAGTCCAAGGGACTCTCAAGAGTCTCCTCCTACACCACAGTTCAGAGGCATCTATTATTTGATGCTCAGCTTTCTTTATAGTCCAACTCTCACATTCATACATGACTACTGTAAAAACCATAGATTTGACTAGACAGACTTTTGTTGGCAAAGTAACGTCTCTGCTTTTTAATATGCTGTCTAGGTTAGTCATACCTTTTCTTCCAAGGAGCAAATGTCTTTTAATTTCATGACAGCAGTCACCATCTGCAGTGATTTTGGAGCCCAAGAAAATAAAGTCTCACTGTTTCCATTGTTTCCCCATCTATTTGCCATGAAGTGATGGGACCAGATGCCATGATCTTCTTTTTTTGAATGTTGAGTTTTAAACCAAGTTTTTCACTCTCCTCTTTCACTTTCATCAAGCTGCTGCTGCTGCTGCTAAGTCGCTTCAGTCGTATCCGACTCTGTGTGACCCCATAGACGACAGCCCACCAGGCTCCCCCATCCCTGGGATTCTCCAGGCAAGAACACTGGAGTGGGTTGCCATTTCCTTCTCCAATGCATGAAAGGGAAAAGTGAAAGTGAAGTTGCTCAGCCGTGTCCAACTCTTAGCGACCCCATGGACTGCAGCCTACCAGGCTCCTCCATCCATGGGATTTTCCAGGCAAGAGTAGTAGAGTGGGGTGCCATTGCCTTCTCTGAACTTTCATCAAGAGGCTCTTCAATTCTTCTTCTCTTTCTGCCATAAGGGTGGTGTCATCTGCATATCTGAAGTTATTGATATTTCTCCTGGAAATCTTGATTCCAACTTGTGCTTCATCCAGCCTGGCATTTCACATGATGTACTCTACATATAAGTTAAATAAGCAGGGTGACAATACACAGCCTTGACGTACTCCTTTCCCAATTTGGAACCAGTCTGTTGTTCCATGTCTGGTTCTAATAGTTGCTTCTTGACCTGCATACATATTTCTCAGGAGGCAGGTCAGGTGGTCTGGTATCCCCATCTCTTTAAGAGTTTTTCAGTTTATTGTGATCCACATTGGCAAAGGCTTCGGTGTAGTCAATAAAGCAGAAGTAGATGTTTTTCTGGAACTCTCTTGCTTTTTCGATGATCCAGCAGATGTTGGCAATTTGATCTCTGGTTCCTCTGCCTTTTCTAAATCCAGCTTGAACATCTGGAAGTTCTCAGTTTAGGTACTATTAACGCCTGGCTTGGAGAATTTTGAGCATTATTTTGCTAGCATGTGAGATGAGTGCAGTTGTACGGTGGTTTGAACATTCTTTGGGATTTGCCTTTCTTTAGGATTGCAGTGAAAACTGATTTTTCCCAGTCCTGTGACCACAGCTGAGTTTTCCAAATTTATTGGCAGATTGAGTGAAGCACTTTAACAGCATTATCTTTTAGGACTTGAGATAGCTCAGCTGGAATTCCATCACCTCGACTAGCTTTGTTCATAGTAATGCTTCCTAAGGCCCACTTACTTGACTTTGCATTCCAGGTTGTCTGGCTCTAGGTGAGTGATCACACTATTGTGGTTATCTGGTTCATGAAAATCTTTTTTGTATAGCTCTTCTGTGTATTCTTGCCACCTCTTCTTAATATCTTCTGCTTCTTTTAGGTCCATACTGCTTTGTCCTTTATTGTGCCCATCTTTGCATGAAATGTTCCCTTGGTATCTCTAATTTTCGAGCTGATTGGCAAAACTATATGGTGCACACGTTTCGGAAGGACCTCTGTTTCCTGGGTGAACCCCACCCTGTCTGTGAACCACAGGTTCAAGGAGATTCAGGCCTTCCTGGATGAAGGGCTGAAGCAGACGGCGTCCCTTCGGCAGATGAAGCCCCTGCGTGGAGCTCAAAGTGAGATGAGGAAACGGAATAAGAGAAGCACAGAGCAGGCGGGGGATGAGAGGGGTGAACAAGGGAGGAAGGCTGAGGCGGCTCAGAGGCCCGTCCTCCTGTGGTGGCAGCATCTGATCATCAAAGCAGAGACGAGCGGACACAGGAGCCAGACACAGGAGCCAGACGGCCACCCGCAGCTGGGGGTGGGGAGGGGGAGCACAGATCAGGGCTGTCTGTGGGAACTGCAAAGTGAAGAGAACACGTGCATTGCAGCAAGTGCTCTGGAGAAAGAGACATCAGAGGCGAGAGAGGCGGGAAGAGAATGGCTTCCAAGTAGCAGCCGAGTGAACCAGGGAAAGGCGACTCAGGCTGGGGAACCATGACGGCGAGAGGGCTGGCTCCCCTCCATGCTCAGGCAGGGAGCTGGCACAGGCCAGAGATGGACACGGACAGGAAAAGAAAGTGAAAAAGAAAGCCAAGAACAGGAAGACAAAGAGTCAAGTGTCTGGAAGGCTGACAGGGTCCAGGAGCTCTGCTGAATGCAGAGGGTACACGTGAACAGGTGGACAGATGGACACATGGACAGATGAACTGAAAGGCGGTCCATGTCACTAGAGGCCGGGATTCTTTAGGCGAAGGTAGTCATGTTCTACCATCGGTTGTGACGTCTCTATAATTCTGTGAACAACCTAAAGCCCACTGGATCACACACTTTACAGGGATAAATTGTGTGGTGTTGGAATTCTTCTCAATAAAGCTGTTACCAAAAAAAGCAGACTGATTGTGTCATCTTGTTTTGAAAAGGAGCCAATAAATGAAAATTCATGAAAGTTAAATATAAATAGCTAGAAGAAAATAACTAATTTGGAAAATATTGGTAAAGAAGGGAATTAGACGGCTACGTAATAAGCGCTTTATTCCCCTCGTCACTTCCACCCTCACAGTAAACACTTTCCAAACATATGTGGGTGCCAGGCCCCACCCGTGTGGAGGACAAGGAAGCAAAGATAAAAAGGCCCCGTGCAAGGGCCTTACTGCCTGCTGAGCCAGAGACAAGGAAATGCATGTCAACTTTCTATTTCTTCAAAGAAATGGTTTCAATTACATTCACACCAAGGATTTTCCACTAATAACATACCAGTCAGTATTTACTAATATGCAACTATAGTCAAGAAAGTGGGTTAAAATATATACGAAAGCCGTTTTGGCCAAAGTATTTTGTAACAGTAGAAAACTGGAGAAAACATGGATATCACACAATAGAGTTTGAGTTACAGTATGGTACCAGCCACATGATAATCATTTAAAATTATGTTGGATCCTGGAAAACATTGAAGGTGCTCATATCCTGTTAAATACAGTGAAAATCCAGGAGCTGTTATGATGCTATTTTTGTATAGAAACAAACAAAAACATTCTTACATTTAAAGGGTACAAAATGTTTTGGTACCAAAATAGGTCCCAAATAGTAACAGTGATAAAGTGTGGGTGATGGAGCTGAGAGGTGTAGAGATTTCTCGTTTTCTCTTTTGTGTTTTTCACAGGTTACTCATTTTCTACAACGGGCATGCATTACATTCCGAAAACATTTTGTAAATGTTTGCTCCTTTCCTAAAACAGAAGCCACACAAAAATGCAAATGCATCAACCAGCAATGAATTTAATATTATCTAAGGAAAGCAATGATGTACCATGTTCTGCAAGGAGGATACGGCAATCCACTCCAATATTCTTGCCTGGAGAATCCCCATGGCCAGAGGAGCCTGACAGGCTAGTCCATAGAGTGGCACAGAGTCAGACATGACTGAACAAACATGCAGGAGAAGTAATGACGCACCATGTTTTTCAGCTTTGCCTCTGGTCCCGTCCTGTGGACCAGCAGGTACTTTATAAAACACCAGCAGAGCTGGATCCCCAGACACATGGCCGCTGGAGGGTCAAACACCTGTATCCTACCCTGGTTCATTGATCAGTGAGACACAGCAAGACAGTGTCCCAGAGAAAACAGAAAATGTGTGCTGCCAGAGCAGCCAGGGTTGGGTAGAGCGTCCCTGGCACTGTGATCAGGCAAGGTCATTGTGGGTGACATCGAACAGAGACAGGGTTCAGTGGAGCTCGCCTTCGAGCTCGCCTCTTTGGACAATGTTGAGTTACTTCTTTTCCACGAGCTCACAGTGCTGTTTAGTCACTAAGTCATGACCAGCTCTTTGCTGACCGCATAGACTGTAGGCTGCCCGTCTTCTCTGTCTGTGGGATTTCCCAGGCAAGAATGCTGGAGTGGGTTGCCAGGCCCTCTTCCAGGGGATCTTCCCGACCTAGGGATTGAACCTGCATCTCCCGTTTTGCAGACGAGTTTTTACCACTGAGTCATCAGGGAAGCTCAAGGTGAGGAAACAGCGAATGTGCTGTATGATGGGATGAAGCTTCTAAAACACCTGACAAGCTCACCAAAGAGTTAGTAAAAGTTGACAAACAAGTTAAAAGAAACAAATATACTGAACCTAGATTTTAAAGAACAGTATAACGGAAAACCATAGGTCAGAAACCAAGAACATCAGCACCAAGAGACACTTGGGAGATGGAGATTTTCATGGACTAAAAACCCAGAGTTGGCTGAGAATATGACGTGGTGCCAAGACAGGCTAGCTGGTGCTAGATGAACAGAGGTGTGGTGTCTGGGGAGGGAGGGGACAGTTCATCTGACTCTGCTCCTCACAACTACCCAGGGCTGGAAGCAGGCACAGGGTCTGAAGGGGCAGCCAGGTGGCACTGGGTCTGGAAATTTCCCCCTATGAAAGGCAAGGGTCTTAGAAATCATACATACCCACCCACACACACCTATATAACCCAGCTGCAGGGCACTTGCTGTGGCCGGACATGACCTGAGACTTCCATGAGCTATCTTGTTTGTTTAGTAACTTTTTAGTGTCCCACAGGGTTGGACGGGTCTCTGTTACAGGGATCCTCTATGGAGTTCTGCCTCAGTAGCTACAACATCCATTCCTGGTGGACAAATGCTGCCCCCTCCCCCAACAGATTCTGCTCAGCTGGGCAGACTCTGCTAACAGATGGAGCTGCCCCAAACATGGGACAGTCAGCCACCACTTCTTGTAGGAGAGGTGGTCTTTTGGGGTAGAAAGGTGGCCAGCCCTCTCTGGCTCTAAGAGGAGCCTGGCAGGCTACAGTCCACAGGGTCTCAAAGAGTCAGACACGACTGAAGGAGCTTAGCACGCACGCACATGAAGAAAAAAACCCGTCCAAGGTCTCAGTGTCCAGGCTTAAGCCCGAGAGGAACATCCCCTTGTCCACGATGAGAGCCCCTCACAGAGGCCACGTCAGAATCAGGCCGCAGTTCACAGGCATTTGGCAACGCCGGCCCCGGAGAGGAGGCTCTTCCGGTGACCGACCAAGAGTCTCCAGACCCCACAAGCGGCCTTCCTCCGGGCTCTGGAGACCACGCCCACGTGGAGAGCCCCTCCTCTGCCCCTTTACCCTAAGGGCCACTTTGGCGTGTGGTTCCGGGGGGTGCCGTCTGCGCCTCTGCAGCCGCCACTGTGCGTGAGGGTGGGCGCTTGTGCCTGTCGCGTCGGTGGGCGCAGTGCTTAGAGAGAGGTCCGCGCCTCCTATGCCCTCGAGAGTTCCTCCTGGGGGAACACGGCCTTGGGCTCCTGGCTCCCAGTCGAACAGACCGGGGGTCCGCTCGCCCTGGGGACCCGCGGCCGGGCGCGAGGGGGCGCCACGCCACCGCAGCCGGCGGATCGCCAGGGCCGGGCCGGGCCGGGGGCGGCGCGCGGGGCGGTGCCGTACTCCGCGGGCAGCGGACTCTAGAGACGCCGCGCTCCGCCCGGAGGAGGCCGCCGGCCGGGTGAGCGGAGCGGCAGCCAGCTGAGTCGGGCCCCGAGGTGAAGTTGCGTGCGCGGTGGGGCCCTGAATCCGCACCCGAGGGTCCCGGGGCCGGGTTGGGGACGAGGGCGCAGGGTCCACACGGAGGATCCAATGCAAGAGCCGGGGCGGGAGGGCTCGGGGCTTCTACACGGGGTTCCGGGGCAGAGACCGGGACGCAGAGGGTCTACAGCGGAGGGTCCCGAGGAGAGAGGACACAGGAGGCTGACGCGGCGGGAGAGAGAGGTCTACACTGGAGTCTCTCGGGGCCGCAGCGGGGACAAGGGGTCTTCACCGTGAGATTCCAATGCAGGGGGCGGGGGCTGGAGGGGGTGCGGGCGTCTACCTCCGAGCGTCCCGGCGGGAGCAGGGCAAGGGGGCCACAGTCCGGCGCGCGGAGTCTCCACTCGGCTGCGCAGACGGGTGGGGGCAAAGGAGAGTCCGGGAGGGACATGTAAGCTCCCCTCCCCCTACCCGCGGCCCCCGGAGCCGAGGGCGGTGCGGGACTGGATGCTGCCCCCAGCTCCCTGCTTGGCTCCGAGTCCCCAGCCCGGCTGGCGTCCGGCCCCAGGCGCGCGCGGGCTCGGGCAGCTTCGTGCGCTTCCATGGAGGTCCAGGCGGCCGTGGCCAGGATCTGGTTGCAGCTGCCGCCCCGTCTGTCCGTGTGGGATCTGCAAGAGCTCAGGTGAGAGTAAGGATGGGCGACAAAGCGAGCGAGATGACCAGGGATCCCCCAGGCGCCTGTGCTGGCTGGTTGTGGGCGCACCCGGTTCCGCGCAGAGGGCGCGGGATGCAGTCCTTGGAGCGTGGGTGCTCTTTCCTCGCCCCTTCCTGCCGCCCCTGCCCTGCAGAGGGGAACGTCACCCCCGTATACACAGCGATGCGCGCAGATGTAGTCTTACACATACACACACACGCACACGCACACACACGTACACACACATTCATGGCCTTGCCTTCTCCCGCCCGGCCAGGAGCCGGAGCCCGGACGCAGACCTGAATCCCAGAGAGGGAGCCCCTCTCTGGCAGCCTTGAATTCTCTAACTAGGAGCCCAAGCGCCCCTGAGCCCTCCGGAGCGGAGCCGGGGAGGCTCCTACACCCCCCCACCCCGAGCCTGGATTGGCCCTGGGGCTGGGGGCGCAGGGAGGCCCTGGTCCGCATACAGGGGGTTGCCCAGGGGTCCTGGGCCTCAGCAGGGATGACGGTGGTGGGGGGGGGGCATCTAGAAGAGCGAGCCAGGGTTCTCTCTATGCTTCGAATGCTCTCCCAAGCCTCAAGTTTCCCAGGACCCTGCAGTGTCCCGGTGCCTGGAGGTTTGCCCTCCCGAGGTTTCAGGTAACCCAGGGAGTCCCCTCCCAGCCCCTCTTGCTCCAGTAGATTCAGTTTCTGGTTTCTGACTCTCGGGATAAGACTCTGATCATGGGTTGTGGCCTCTTCTGTCACCTTTGTCCCCTCGTCTGAGATTCCAGCCCTGAGCTGAGTTTGTGCCCGGGCAGACTCTCCTCGCCTTTGGCGTTCCCTGCGGGCCGCCCCTTCCTTCTCCTTCTCTCCCTGGGCTGCAAAGACCTGGTTTCCTCAGCCCTGCACTCAAAGCCAAGGTTTGGAGCCACTGGCTGTTGGAAGACCCTATTGGTGCGTGTGGCAGTGACCCCTCTGGGAGGCGGCCTCCAAGGGGCGGCAGTGACAGCTGGTTCACCCCTCTGCTCTGGGGCAGCTGCTAAGGGGGTTAAGAGAACCCCCAAGGTCTTCCTCTCTGTCCTTGCTGAGAAATCCAGGGTGGACCCCACAAGCCCAGACGGGTTCAAGCAGAAGAAGGTGTGCTCCTTGCCCCACCCCCACCTCTAGGGTTGTGCGGTGCACGCACCCTCCACAGGCTCCCCTACACCTGTAGTCCCCAGGCAGTCAGCGGATAGACTTGCTCTGGGCTCTCTTACACTGGCCCGGGGGAGCGCCGTGGCCCACTGGGGGCTGGAGTCCACTTGCTCTGGATCCCCGTTGCTGACCAGCCACACACTCACCAAGGGGTACGCCGCCAATGGAGGATGGGTGCATCTGCACTTTCCTGGGCACAGGCTAGGAGAATGACCCTTCCCAAGGCCGGTGCCCAGGTGTTCTGACCCTTTTCGACTTATAATTTGTGTACTTCCACTTTGCAAAAGTTTTTTTTTAATACCTTGAGATTTCCATAATCTAAGAAAAAAACATTGGATGTGTTTGTAGGCAGGGGAAAAAGGGAGGGAAGCAAGTTCTTGGCTGGCACCGAGGCCTGCGCAGGCCAGATGCTTAGGAAATATGTGCGGGTTGATTCATTGTTTGAGTTTAATTAAGAGTTTCTACCCAGGGTATGGCTGGGAGCTGCATTATCATAATTACAGGTGTATGTGCCATGATTAATAGGTCGTGCGGAACACATGGGCTGGGAGGAAGTGGTAAAATGCTGGGTTTGCCCTGGCAAAAGCAGGTTGGGTCTGTGTCCCTGGAGGTTTTCACATCTGGGGTGCGGGCAGCCCCTCTTCTGCCCCCGGCTCTTCCATCCAGGCACTAGGAGGTGGGTAGGCAGTTGGATTCTCAGCCTCTCCCTCAGCGGGGATGTGCGGGCAGGGGTGAAGGGGAGCAGGTGAGGCAGCTCAAGATGAGTGCACATGATGGGGGGTGTGACATGAGCCGGGAGGGGCACTGGGGAGCCTGACAGATGGGCTGGTGGGCTCTGTGGGGGTCCGAGGAGAGCGGCCACGTGCGCCTGATCATCTGAGCAGTGTGTCCTCGTGGGCCATTCATGAGGAACAAGGACATCTTAGGACAGAGCCAGAGTCCCCACTGTCTGCAGGGTCCTTCAGGGTCAGGCTGAACAGGGTGTCCCCAGCTCAGGGCCGAGTGGAGGTGCTCCATGCCCACGGCTCCACGGAGGGCCCTGGGACCTGTACCCTCACTATTGAGCCGGTCAGGGCACAGGCTCCGGTCCCGCCCGGCCCGGCAGTGGGTGACCGGTGTGCCCTTCACAGTGGAAAGGGCTCCTGCGTGGGCGTCAAAGAAACAGCTTTATCTGTTTCACCACCCAGCAACTCTTCTGAGAGTTTCAGCCCTTCTCAGCCAAAGCAGACAAGACAGAGGCCGGCTCCCCACTCTGCGAGGCACCTGCGGGCACCTGCGAGGTATAGCCAGTACTTGGCGCCTCGTGCCACTTATACACGCAAGGAGGCGCGGGTGCGTGTGGCTGGGAGGGCAGACGCGGGCGTCCTGGGCCTCCTTGGCTCTGAGACCTGGGCAAATAGTTCAGCTGCTGCTGTTTTATATTTTCTGATTCCTCCCGTGTCAGACCAGAAGGCTGCTCTGAACCGTGCCAGCTCTCTGATTTTCAGAGGAGGAACCTGTGTCGTAAAACAGAGTCAGTAATGCATTCACTCAAAATGAAACTCCCAATATTTTGATTGTCTGTTTAGAAAAAAGGCAAATTGAAATGTCACGTATAAATAGTACAGAAGACCTTTATGTTGCTTTTTAAATCCGTGGAGCTAAGACAGTAAGAGCAAACTACACAGAGGGGCAGATGGTCCCTTGGCCCCCGATGCCCACGTTGGTCCCGCGAGGGCGGGGCCAGGCTGGGCCACTGCTCTGTGCCCCGCCCACTGGCCCTCGGCCTCTCGCTCCCCTCTGCACCTGCCCTCCCGGGCATACCTGCCCTGGCCCTGGCCCCGTCCTCAGCTCTGTGCCGCTTCCCTGGATAAGTCGGCTCAGGGAGGAAGCAGACAAGCTCCGGTGGCCAGAGCCCTGGGCCGCAGTTCCCCGAATTTAATGACCTTCCTGGATATTTTTAACCTTGTCAGATATTTAAACAATGAAGTTTAAATCTTAGATTAGACTCAGGGAGTGCTGGGCACGTGAAAGCCAAGGCTGGGGTTCTGGGGCCCAGAGACCCTCAGGCTGCTCTGAGTGGTGCAGTGCTTCTGACTAAATTCTAGCTTGAAGAGGCAAATTTATTTTTGTAAAGGAATAGCCTTTTTCCAGTGGGCGAGGCTGTGATCTCCGTGTTCCTGACTCAGTTCTCACTGACCTGGCCACCTGGCCCCAGCAGGACTTGGGGAGGGTGTGTGGACGGAGGGCCTGCCTCTGGGTGGCGGGGCTTTCAGGGGCCTCCACGCCCCAGCCAGGGGTCTCCACATGCCTTCACCCCTCCCACACCAGCAGGCATCTGGGGGTTGGGGTGCTGCCCATCACTGGGACAGCGGAACTGCTGTGTGGACTGTGTTGGTATATTTGTAGCAGGAGGACAGAAAGTACCAGCTTTGCACATATTCGGGGTGCAGTTCTCTGTATTCTGGGTCATGATGCTAAACAGGTTCAAAATCATGGAAAGTCCTGCCCTGTGCATCTGGAGGCCAGACCTCCTCCTATCTGAGCTCAGACAGGAGTGGCAGCTGGAGCCAGGCTCCCAGTGGAGCACTGGACCATCCGCCGGGCGCAGAGGGCCTGGCCCGGCACAGGGGCTACACCGGTGCAGACCCTGCCGCTTGCTAAGCGCGCGCCTACCAGCCTCATCCACCCGAGAGCCCCCAGCTCTGTCCGGGCTCAGGGCAGAGTCACCATGAACCCACAGGACAAGCAGATACACGTCATCTCCCTGAACAGGGTCAAACCTGGTTCTGGTGACAGCCAGGAAGAGGGTTCCCTTCCTTCTGGGGGGTCGAGGAGGCACGTAGATTAACACGGGTAAAAATGCATGACAAGTTTTAAACCTGAATGTTTTATTTAAGATCACAGCAATTAATGCAATGGAGTGAAATGCTTTGGTAAAATAAAATGCATTAAAAATTAATGCACATTATGTAGATTAGCTATTTAGTCATGGGAAGGAACAGCCTTCCTCCGTAGCCTTTGATATTCCATTGTGAAGCTATAAGGCCCCTTTCTGGGGCTGGTTCACAGTTACTTCAAGAAAATGACCACTTCCGACTGTGAACAAATTTCCTTGATTTTTTTTTCTCACCAAAAGAGGGAAAAAAAGACATTTTTCCATGAGGAAACTTAGGAAATATGTATTGTTGTCTTCTTTAATACTTAACCAATTAGAAATAGAGGCTTCCCAGGTGACTCAGTGGTAAAGAATCTCCCTGCAATGCAAGAGACCCGTGTTTGATCTCTGGGTGGGGAAGATCCCCTGGAGAAAGGAATGGCAACCCACTTCAGTATTCTTGCCTGGAGAATTGCATGGGCAGAGGAGCCTGGCAGGCTACAGTCTGTGGGGCCACAAAGAGTCGGGCACAACTAAGCACAATTAGAAAAACTCCACTGTCTCAAAATGCAGAGGTGAGCTGGGCAACACGCGCAATGAACAAGGTAAATTTTTGTGTCCCAGAATTGTGATGTGTTGCTTTAACAAGAAACTTACATCTGGTGGGGGTGCTTGTTGAGTAAGAGGCTCCGAGGGGCTCCTCACTCCAGGAAACACCTGCCTGCCTGCCAGTGGCTGAGACGCACCTGAGCCCAGGCCTGGTCCCGGGTGTAGAGGCGCCTGGTGTGTGCTCTGAGCAGGGCTGCCTGCAGACAGGCCGTCAGGAAGGGGCCCACTGTGCCCACCGGGTCGGCGTCCTTTCCTGGGAGATTATTTCACACCAAAGGGAACATGACCAAAAAGAAGCCCTCTCTGCCCCGGAGGAACAGGTGGAAAGGTGAGGCCTCATGTTTCCAGATACAGCAAACACATACAGATCAATGGGATAGAGTTGGGGAGAGATGAACCTCCAAATCTGGGGGAGATTGATTTTCAACAGCAGAGCCAAGGCCATTCAGTGGGGAAAGAATCAGTTCAGTTCAGTTCAGTTGCTCAGTCACGTCTGACTCTTTGTGACCCCCTGGACTGCAACACTCCAGGTCTCCCTGTCCATCACCAACTCCCGGAGTTTATTCAAACTCATGTCCATAGAGTCAGTGATGCTATCCAACCATCTCATCCTCTGTCACCCTCTTCTCCTCCTCCCTTCAATCTTTCCCAGCATCAGGGTCTTTTCCAATGAGTCAGTTCTTCGCATCAGGTAGCCAAAGTATTGGAGTTTCAGCTTCAGCATCGGTCCTTCCAATGAATATCCAGGACTGATTTCCTTTAGGATAGACTGGTTGGATCTCCTTGCAGTCCAAGGGACTCTCAAGAGTCTTCTCCAATACTGCAGTTCAAAACCATCAATTCTTCGACACTCAGCTTTCTTTATAGTCCAACTCTCACATCCATACATGACTACTGTAAAAACCATAGCCTTGACTAGACAGACCTTTGTTGGCAAAGTAATGTCTCTACTTTTTAATATGCTGTCTAGGTTCTTCATAACTTTTCTTCCAAGGAGCAAGCATCTTTTAATTTAATAGCTGCAGTCACCATCTGCAGTGATTTTGGAGCCCCCCAAAATAAAGTCTGTCACTGTTTCCATTGTTTCCCCATCTATTTGCCATGAAGTGATGGGACCAGATGCCATGATCGTAGGGGAAAGAATAGTCTTTTCAACAAATGGAGCTGGAACAACTGGATTCAACTTGCAGAAGTGTCTCTGATTTAAAAAAAAAAAAAAAAATCACTGATCATACCAAGAACAAGAAATATCAAAACCTGACTGAGAAAGACCATAAGTAAATGCTGAGATGATAATTATCTGATCAGTCTTTTAAAGCTGGCTTTGTAAAAATGCTTCACCAAGCAATTATGGGTTTTCCTGAAACAAACAACAACAACAACAACAAAGAAAATTTCAGCAAAGAAATTCAAGTTATAAAAAATACACAAATGAAGTTATGGAACTGAACAATGCATTGATTGAATGGAGAAAACCTTGCATCCCTGGCGGTCCCAGTGCAGGGGGCTGGGTGTGACCCCTAGTCAGATGGCTGAGATCCCACAGGCCACGCAGCCAAAGAAAACCCAACCAACTGAACAGAGCACGTGCTGCCTGGGGTCAATAACAGAGGATAAAACCAGTGAATCTGAGATTAATCAGAACTGCCCAGTCTCAACAACAGAGAGAAAAGAAAGACTGAAAAAAAAGAAAAGGAACAGATTCGTAGGCACCTGTGTGAAAATAGCAGAAATGCCAACATTTATACAACATCAGGTCACAGAGGAGAGAAGAAAGGGAGTGGGGCTGAGAAGATTTGAATAAAGAATGCCTGAAAATCTCTTGAAACAGCAAAAAATACAAACCTACAGATTCAAGGAGCAGAGCATAAAAGCAACAGAAAAACTTGTAAGTGCTTGGCAATTAAATAACACACATAGAAAATTAATATGTCAAAGAAGAAGTCTCAAAGGAAATTTTAAAATATAGAGAACTGGAAGGAAAAGAAAAGACAAGTCAAAATAAATGGAATGCAGCCAGAGCAGTGCTGAGGAAAGTTCATGGCCCTGAAATACTTACATGAGAAAAAAGGAAAGCTGTCTACATATGATATTATATCAATAATATAACTTTGTAAATTGTATTAATTCTTTAAGAACTCCTTAAAAAAAGAAACCTCCAGGTCCTGGGAGTTTCACTAGAAAATTTTACCAGACATTTCAAATCACTTTGAGGTTAATATTACCTGAAGACTGCATTGGAAGAAAACTACAGACCCATATCATTCATGAACTTAGAAAATCCTAAACAAAATATTAGCACATTGAATCTAGTGATGCATGAAGTTACTGGGCCAAGTGAGATCTAACCCGGGTATACTAGTGTGGTTTAGAATTTATAAATCAGTCAGTATAATTCACTGTATCAACAGACCAGATATAAAATCACAGCTTACTCCAGAATTCATATGGGAAGGTGCAGGCTCTAACATAGCTGAAACAGTCTTGAGAAGAAGGGCAAAGTGGATGAGGACTCTGCCTAGCGTTAATGCTGTCTGTGTGGATGCAGTAATGAGACCCTGTGATGCGGGCAGAGGGCAGAAGATGGAGCTCAAAACCCAGTGGTGCCCCCACAGGCACACCTGATTGCCTGTCAACAAAGGTACAAAACCAGTTCACTGGAGGAAGTGCAGCCTTTTCAACAATTGGCTGTTTAATCGCTCATCCTAGGAGAAAAGAAGAATTCATCTGTGACCTCACACCTTATATACAAATTAACTCAAACACATTGTAAATAGTTATACTTTTAATGAAATAAATGTTCAAAAAATTAACTCAGAAATGGGCCACAGACTTTAATGTAAAACTGTGAGAATTTTAGAAAAAAAAAAAAAAACAGAATCATCTGGGTTTGGGATCCCCTAGAGTGGAGAAGGCAATGGCACCCCACTCCAGTACTCTTGCCTGGAAAATCCCATGGATGTGGAGGAGCCTGGTAGGCTGCAGTCCATGGGGTCGCTAAGAGTCAGGCACGACTGAGAGACTTCATTTTCACTTTTCACTTTCATGCATTGGAGAAGGAAATGGCAACCCACTCCAGTGTTATTGCCTGGAGAATCCCAGGGACGGGGGAGCCTGGTGGGCTGCCGTCTATGGGGTTGCACAGAGTCGGATACGACTCAAGCGACTTAGCAGCAGCAGCAGCAGCAGAGTAGGATGTGGAACCCACTCAAATATTTTTGGAGAACCCCATGGACAGAGGAGCCTGGTGGGCTGCAGTCCAAGAGGTCACAAAGAGTAGAACACAACCGAGCGACTGAGCATACACATGCAGAGTTCATAGACTTGACACCAAAAGCACGTTCCATAAAAGGTACACTTGATAGGATGAATCTCATCAGAATGAAAAATCGCTTTTTCAGAAACCCTTTTCAGAGCATTAAAGGAAAAGCTACAGAGTGGGACACAATATTTGCAAACCACACATCCAGTAAAGGACCCAAATCTGTAATATATAAAGAATTCTCAAAACTCAATTGCCAAAAACAACAACAGCAGCAACAAAACCAAAAATATGCAATTAAAAATGAGCAAAATATATGAACAGATATTTCACCAAAGAGGAGATACAGATGGTAAATAAGCACATGAAAAGATGTTCAACATCATTAGCCATCAGAGAAATGCAAATAAAAAGCACAAAAAGATATCACTACACACTTATCAAAGTGATGAAAATAAAAAAGAGACACCAAGCGCTGACAGGGATGTGGAGAAGTGCTCTTGTGTATCGCTGATGGGGATATAAAATGGAACAATCACTATGGAAATTAGCTTGGCAGTTTCTTATGAAATCAGCGATGCAATTGCAGTGTGACCCAGCACTTGTACTCCTGGGCATTTATCCCAGAGAAATGACAGTTCATGCTTACATAAAGACCTGTACATGACTGTTTATAGCAGTTCTGTTTGCAATAGTCAAAAACTGGACACAACCCAGATTCTTTCTATGGGTGAATGGTTAACTGTGGTCCATCCACGCCATGAAGTACTACTTGCAATAAAAGAGGAGTGAGCTTTTGGTACACCCAGAACTTTGAATGAATCTCCAGGGCATTTGCTGAGTAAAAACACTTTTTACAATGAAAATTTATTTTTGTGTTAGTAATATACTGTAAAATATATTTACATTGGGGCTAGGGAAGGCTTCCCAGAGAAAGTGACTTTAAAATGCAAAAGGGTGTTCTCTGCAGCATTCGTGCAAGTGTCTAACTAAATTAATGTTAGAATAGTGTCCAGTGGTAGGGAAGTGCTGAGGGATGCTCTCACGGGCAGCTCCACTGGCACCTAAGAGTAGCCAAGGTCATATTTCCACTGGATTCCCAGCACCAGCGAGAAAGCCAGGATTTAGCAAAAACATGGGCATCTCCTTAAGGCCTTGGGGCCCAGTGACCCCACACAGCCAGCCAGACCTCTTTGTGTGAGACTTCTCAGACTTCTGTCGAATTTGCAGAGATGGAGAAGAGAGAACTGAGGAGACTCAGGACCCTGAACTCTAGGGCTGCCCTGGGGACCTCCTTGCCCCCCTGCTGTGGACATTCATCCTGCAGGTGTCTATCTGTCCTTCGCCCTCCCCACCCACCCTCTGCTGCCCCAGCCGGAGTGTGAATTCAGCCAACCTGTTAGAATATGCACATAAAGGGGTGGGAAGCCCCCATTCTGTGATGGTCGTCAGTGATGGTTGCATTAAAGGTTCTTCTATTTGATTGTACTGTCAGATTTTCCACTTTTCCCATGGCTTAGTTTTAGAATCGAAACATTATTTTTCATGAAGATGAACCTCCAAGACTCATTTATGCAAATTGATGTAGAGAAGAATGAGAAACATCAACACATATCCTCTTGTGACTCAGAGGGAAGTGTTGCGTCCATGTGGGAAGCCTCCTTCCACACTTTCACAGCAAATCACCTCCTCCGCGTCGGCAGCTGGCCAGGGACACCTAGACGCTAGCAGGATGGACAGGGCACAGCACTGGGAGCTGGACCTTAGCGGGATAACAGAGGGCCCTTGGGGGCTAAGTTGATACTCTAGTCACGTCAGAGCAGCTTGACCGTATGGGTGGGAGGAGTGAGAGGGCTGAGTGCGGACCGTCGGGCGGAGCCAGGGCTCAGGCGTGTCCTCTGATAACCCAGGCAGCTGGCAACCACGTGCATTTACATCTTCCCGTGAAAACCTCCTTAGGACCCTGGGACACTCAGGGGGTCACGAACCCCAGGTGGGGTCTGGCACCATGAGTGCTCCTGCGGGTGGCTGAGGGCGCTCCCTGACCCCCGCCCTGCCTGCCCCCTCCTGCCACCCACAGTGGGCTGCTCGCCCCTTCTCGCCCACGGGAAGACTTGGCCCTGCTTGGCCACCGGTCTAGGCAGGAACGTGAGTGGGTCCTCGTTCTCTCTCCCGCCCCAGGTCGCTTGGACCGCCCTCTGAAGGTACCGACAGAACCTGTGGGGCAGAACCTGCAGGAGAGGCCCCCAGGGGCACAGCTTCCCCGCCCTGGGGCTGGCCAGCCCTCCCTGCTCCTCCTCACACCCTGGCCAGCTCTCCCACCCTCTGACAGCACGTGTGCATTCGTAAGTTAGGAAACTATTTGAACTGAAGAGAAGTGTTCCTGAAGTAAGTGGCACAATTGTTTATTTTTGGAACTCTCACTGTTAACGTCAAGGTGTAGATAAATTAAATGATACCAATTCATCCCAACTCGATCGCCATGGCAGGCCCTCCCTGCAGACCTGGACCGGCCTGGATGCCTGTGTGCTCTGGGCCCCGGCCCTGCCTCCAGCCCCGCGGCACACACGTGTGTGTTGTCATCGTAGAAATGGTCACGTCTGGCCTGCAGTCAGGTGACAGCCGTGCTCCATGCGCCGCCGCACCAGCTCCTCTCCGTGACCCGTCTTGGCAGAGAAATGGGGAGGCAGGCCACAGGCCGACGGGCGAACGTCACACGACTCTCGGGGGCAGGCCTGGCCCTGGGCCACCGGCTTGAGGAGAAGCCCACGAGCCCCTCCTGGCAGGGTTTCTGGGCTGGACGGCAGGTGCTGACGATGTGCGGGGCCCCAGGTGCGGTCCCTGTAGAGCTGGAAAAGCCCAGCTCAGGGAGCGGACGAGCGGCCTCTGACTTCTGTGGTTCCTTTATTCTTTATCCTGAATAATTTCAAAAGAGTAGGGCGCGTGTGGTCTCGTCACTGCTTACACGGCAGGGACCGTGGACAAGTGGCTGACGCGTCCGTCGGTGGCTGATCCAGCAGGCTAAAGCTTGGTCCTGGGCAGGGGCCTGAGCCTGGCTGCCCACCGTGCACCCCTGAGCTGGCCTCTCTAGGGGAGGACTGTGACCTGCAGAGGGGGCGCAGCTGGGAGTGGAAGGAGGGGGTCACAGGGGCATGCCGAGGGGGGGCCCGGGGCTGGAGCTGAGACCTTTGCAGGCCAGTCCTTGCAGAATCGCCTCCGTGACGCTCAGTCTGGGTCAGACTGCAGCCCGTCCTGCCTCCTCCGGGGAGAACCCAGAGCTGCGAGCCATGGCCTGGGGGAGCACCCCCGTGCCCTGGAGGCTGCACACTTGTGATGCCCCAGGAGGGCAGGCAGGAGGGGCCCCTGGGGGTGTGCAGCTGTCAGTTTCTGAGAAGCCACAGAGTCTCTGCTTCTGAGCTCACAACACAAAACACAGCGGGTGTTGCCAGCAAGCCTAGTGCGTGTCTAGTCTAGTGCGAGCTCTGCACGGTCTGCTCTGTACCATCTCAATGGCCTTCTGAGAGGGACATTGTAGCCGAGAGGAAAGAACAGAAACAGGAGCCCTGAGGAGCCCCTGGTGTGCCGGGAGGGAAGTGCATGAGGCAGAGGCCGAGTTCCTTAAGGGACCCAAGTTTCCTGTTTCGGACATAAAAACAATGCTTTCTTCGCGATCCCTGTAATCTGAAAACTGATGAGCAAGAAGGTCTAAACAGCTGCGTGGTTTTGGAGAGTTGTTGTTTTCTTTAACTGCAATAAACTATGCATAACACGTGGCTTCCCTGGTGGCTCAGTGGTAAAGAGCATGCCTGCCACGGCAGGAGACGTTAAGAGGTGTAGGTTCGATCCCTGGGTCAGAAAGATCCCCCGGACGAGGGCAGGGCAACCCACTTCTGCATTCTTGCCTGGAGAACCCACAGACACAGGAGCCCGGTGGGCTACAGTCCATAGGGTCACAAAGAGTCGGACAGGACTTAGCAAGTAAATCGACAACAATGCATAACATAGAAGTTACCATTTTAATCGTTTTAAAGTGTGCAGCTTAGTGGCATCAGAAGCATTTGAGTTCCTGCCCCCACCCCCATCCTCCGTCTCCAGAACTTTCTCATTTTCCTGTTGAAACTCTGTCCTGACGAAGCCCTCGCTCCCCTTCCCCACCCCGCCCACCCTGCTTCCTGTCTGTGAACTTGATTCCTCCAGGGACTTCACACGGCGTGTGCCCTGTTGTGGCTGGCTTCTCTCACTCAGCTCGATGGTCTCAAGGTTGACCCACGCTGCAGTGTGTGTTGGAATTTCTTCCCTTTTTATGACGCATGGTAACATTCCCCGTGTCTTTCACACGTGCCGCTGACCCGCCCACTCTCGGGGGACACTTGGGTTGCTCCCGCTTTCACTGGTGTGAGCGTGGGTGCTTTCAGTTCTGGGTGGACACACAGGGTGGAATTACTGGACCACACGGTGATTCTGTTTTTAATTGTTTTGCGGGACCTCCATACTGTTCTCCACAGTGACTGTACCATTCTATATTCCCACCTCCAAGGGAACAGAGGACGAGGTGGTTGGACGGCATCACTGACTCATGGACGTGAGTTTGAGCAAACTCAGGGAGATGGTGAAGGACAGGGAAGCCTGGTGGGCTGCAGTCCACGGGGTCGCAAAGAGTCGGGCACAACTTAGCGAATGAACAACAACAACCACTGCCCGTGTTCAAATTTCTCTACATCTTCACCAATCCTCTTTTTCTGTCTGCTGGTTTTTCTTTGTAATAGCCACCCTAATGGATGTGAAGTGTTATCTTATTGTGGTTTTGGTTTTCATTTCTCTAATGACCAGTGTTATTAGAGCATCATTTCATGTGCTTATATTTTTTGGGGGGAGAAATATCTATTCAAGCCCTTTGTCTATTTTTAAAATCGTTTTGTTGCTGTTGTTGTTTTTGAGTTTCAGGACTTCTCCATGTGTTCTAGATACTAATCCTTGATATGACTTGAAAATATTTTCTCCTTCTATTCTGATCTGTGGGCTATCTTTCCACTCTGTGGATAGTGTTCTTTCATGAACAAAATTATTTAATGTTGATAAAATCCAGTCAATCTACTTTTCCTTATTTTACTTCTGCTTTTATAGCTCAGCTGGTTACGAATCCGCCTGCAGTGCAGGAGACCCCAGTTCAATTCCTGGGCCAGGAAGATCCCCTGGAGAAGGGATAGGCTACCCACTCCAGTATTCTTGGACTTCCCTAGTGGCTCAGATGGTAAAGAATCCGCCTGTAATATGGGAGGACTGGGTTCAATACTTAGATTGGGAAAATGCCCTTGAGGTTACCACCCTGTGTGGTAACCCACTCCAGTATTCTTGCTTGGAGAATCCCCATGGACAGAGGATTCTGGTGGGCTACAGTCCATGGGGTTGCAAAGAGTCAGACACGACTGAGGGACTCAGCACACACTTGGTGTCATATCCAAGAAATCACTACCAAATCCAGTGTCATGAAACTTTGGTCCTATTTTTTCTTCTAAGAGTTTTGTGGCTTTAGCTCTTATGTTTAAGTCTTTGATCTGTTTTGAGTTAATTTTTTTTATATAGTGTAAGATATAGGATCTCAGCTTGTATCCTGTATCCTATGTAAGGGTATAAGGATCCCGCTTCCTTTTTTGCATACAGATATGCAGTTTTCCCAACACCATCTGTTGAAAAGATGGTTTTCCACTTTGAATGGTCTTGGGACCATTTACCCGTGTATTCAAGGGTTTGTTTCCTGGCTCTCAGTTCCATTCCATTGGTCATAAAGCCATCTTTATGCCAGTGACACTTTTGTAAGGTCTTCTTATCTCATTTTATTTTTCTGGCTGTGCCGTGTGGCTTGTGGAATCTCAGGTCCCCGACCAGGGATTGAACCGGGCCACAGCCTTGAGAGCGCCGAGTCCGAACCAGTAACCACAAGATACCCACAGGACTCCCGTGGTGAGTGATGAAATCGGGAAGTGAGGCACCTTGTCTATGGGATCGTCTTTCATCAGCCTAGCTGTGCAGCAGGGACGACACCAGCGGCCCTTGCAAGTTCTGTCCCTCCACCGACCCCCAGCTTCCCACCCAGGGCCTGCTGCCAAACCTCCCCACTGCTTCTGCCTGGAGGTCCTCCCGGCTTCATGGATGGAGCCCCCTCCACCTCTGGTCCAACCCTGCCCCAATGAGCCTGTCCAGCGTGACAGGACCATGGCTGGGACACACTCTGCCTCCGAGGGACCAGCCTCCAGGAGGAGAAGTGTAGCTGACACGGGTGCTTCCCAGGAAAGGTCTCCCGTCACTGACTCATGCCTGGTCCCTGCAGGAGCTGCACAGCTGTGCCCCTTTGAAGGGGGCCTCAGGGACTCACATGGCAGGGGGGCCTGAGACTCTTTAGGAGCAGGATGTGTATTTACTTATTTTGACCTGTGGGTAGAAGGAGAAGAGGAAAAGGCTTCCCACTGACTAACAGGAAGCAGCATTGCTTCTAAAAATGCTGTTTGCTTAAGTCACAGCCCCACCCCATCTCTTAGGGGCTGCAAAGGCGTCTCCTCAGAGGTCCTAATTATGGAGACTGTGGAGTTGCTGTCAGAGCAACTGTGGCATTGCCCTGGAGACCTGCGGTGCTGGACTAGCCCAGACCTGCAGGGGCCCCAGTGCCCCAGACAGAACCTTGTCCTGGAGCCAGGGTGACCTGACCCCGGGTGGCAGAGCTGGGTGTCCGGCAGCCCGAGGTCGGGCTGCCAGGATCCTGGTGACTCTTGTTCCAGCCCCTCAGAGCCCAGGGTCTAGCCTGTTGCCTGGCTGGGCTAGCAGCTCGGTGAACACGTGTGTTGAATGAGAAATTGTTGGGTTTTCGTTTGTTACTTAGTTGCTTAGCCTCTTTGCTACCCCATGAACCATAACCTGCCAGGCTCCTCTGTCCATGGGATTCTCCAGGCAGGAATACTGGAGTGGGTTGCCATTTCCTTCTCCAGGGAATCTTCTCAACCCAAGGATCGAACCCAAGCCTCCTGCTGTGTCTCCTGCATTGCATGTGGATTCTTTTACTGCTGAGCCCCTGGGGAAGCCAGAATGAAACTTGTTGTTTGGTTGCTAAGTTGTGTTCAACTCTTTGCCACCCCTTGGACTGTAGCCCGCCAGGCTCCTTTGTCCGTGGGATTTCCCAGGCAAGAATACTGGAGTGGGTTGCCATTTCCTCCTCCAGGGGATCTTCCCGACCCAGGGATGGAACCTGTGTCTCCTGTACTGGCAGACAGATGCTTTACCACTGAGTCACCAAGGATCAGATCAGATCAGATCAGTCGCTCAGTCGTGTCCGACTCTTTGCGACCCCATGAACTGCAGCACGCCAGGCCTCCCTATCCATCACCAGCTCTCGGAGGTCACTCAGACTCACATTCATCGAGTCAGTGATGCCATCCAGCCATCTCATCCTCTGTCGTCCCCTTCTCCTCCTGCCCCCAATCCCTCCCAGCATCAGAGTCTTCTCCAATGAGTCAACTCTTCGCATGAGGTGGCCAAAATACTGGAGTTTCAGCTTTAACATCATTCCTTCCAAAGAAATCCCAGGGCTGATCTCCTTCAGAATGGACCGGTTGGATCTCCTTGCAGTCCAAGGGACTCTCAAGAGTCTTCTCCAACACCACAGTTCCAAAGCATCAATTCTTCGGTGCTCAGCCTTCTTCACAGTCCAGCTCTCACATCCATACATGACCACAGGAAAGACCATAGCCTTGACTAGGCGAACCTTTGTTGGCAAAGTGATGTCTCTGCTTTTGAACATGCTATCTAGGTTGGTCATAACTTTCCTTCCAAGGAGTAAGCGTCTTTTAATTCAGATATAAACATCTGAATGCAGAGAGTCACCAGGGAAGCCCAGTGAAAAACAGAGGCGTCTGCAAATCAAGAGATGAGAGGAGAAAAATAAGAAGAGCCCAGAAGTCACAGTGCTGGCAGAGGAGAGGCATGGCTGGACCCCCTTGACTCCGAGGCCGGTGAGGGGGTGTGGCCACATGAGGAGGCCAGCAGAGAAGGCTGAATGGCCACAGGACAGCAAGCATCGGAGAAGCCTCTGGAGGGATCCTGGGTAGGACTGTGGTCTGATTGCGTTTCCCGAGACATCAGTGCTGTGGGGCATCTTTTCAGGGGCTTATTGGCTGTTTGCCTTCTTTGGAGAAATGTCTATTCAAGTCCTTATCCCATTTTTAAGCTAAGTTGTTTCTTTTTTTATTTAGCTGTAGGAGGTCTTTGTATCTTCTTGATACTAAATTCTGATCAGGTATATGATTTGCAAATATTTCTTCCTGTTCTGTGGATTGTCTTTTCTATCTGTTGATAGTTTTTCAATGCACAGAAGTCTAATTTTAATCAAGTCCGATGGATCTATTTTTAAATTTTGTTGTGTGTGTTTTTTGTGTCATACTGGTGGTTCAAACAGAGAAGGCAATGGTAAAGAATCTGCTTGCAGTGCAGGAGATATAGGTTCAATCCCTGAGTCAGGAAGATCCCCTGGAGAAGGGAATGGCAACCCAGTCTGGTATTCTTGCCTGGAGAATTGCATGGACAGAGGAACCTGGCAGGCTACAGTCCATAAAGTTGCAGAGTCAGACACGACCAAGTGATTAACACACACAGAGATAGAAGTGGTCTGAGCATGCCAGCCTTTTGCCTTTGACGAAATCCTAGCACTAATATTTGAGGAGAGAGGTGTGAAGTCGTCACTGAAACTCATCAAATTCAGATCCAAGGTGTCTTTTGTTCCAGTGCCTCAGGGTTGAAACGGAAAAAGTTAGATAGAAAGAAACTTTTTATTTGAACTATTTTAAACTTACAGGAAAGCTGCAAAATTAGCACAGACTTTTCCTGTATCCGCACCCAGCTTCCCCTCATGTTAAGATCTCAACAAAAAGCTCCGTGAAATGAACCCTGTCCTGCACGGGAACCAGGCTGCAGCCAGTCCAGCGGTGCCCCGCCCCCAACCCCTGAGGCCCAGCCTCTCTGGCCCACGTCTGGGTCGTGTTTCTCCTGTCTCTGAGGCGGCACGTCTCTCCAGGCTCACTTTGCCTCTGAGTTGCTGACACTTCAGAAGGATGTTTTCAGCCTGTGAGAATTTGCCGTCTTGACAGACTCCGCTCATATTTCAGTCAGTCAGTCTGTCTGTCTGTCGCCCCACAGCCGTCAGAGCTGCTTCCCACGGCTTCTCAGGCTGGTTGGCCCTCTTCCGGCCCTTCCTGCTTTCCCTCTGACCTGGGTCTGGCTGTTGGCAGAGCTCGGGCAGGTCTCCTCCTCATCCCTGGAGCAGGTGGCTGGGATCCCCCTCATCCCCGCATCCCTGTGGCAACAGCCGGCCAGGACCTGCAGCGCCACGGGGGTTGCATAGAAGCGGCTTACGTACATCACATTCTGCAGCAGACAGTGTGGGAATGATTCATCACTTGCTTAATAAAATTGATTTAAGAAAGAAATTACCAATTAAGAACTGTCCTGACTGTAAAGTAAAAATTCAGTGATCTGGAAACTGCTTCCCGCTCAGGGAGCCAAGGGAGTCCAGGCCGTGAGGAGGCTGCTACCCTCCCCGAGTCACGGGGGTCTCTCGGTCTTCAAGGGGAGGCAGGGGTGCCTCAGGCCTCCTTCTAGGGGCCAGCCTGGGGACCTGCACTTCAGGCCCCAGAGCACAGAGGGTCTGCGGGCGGGTCCTGGCCAGCCCTGTGCCCTCAGGCTGCAGCCCCTTGTCTCAGGAGGGGACACGCTGGTCCACACAACACCCCCATCCCGCCCCACCAGAGATGGCAGAGGGTGGGAGACGTGGTGGCCGTGACTCCTTCCCCTTTCCATTCGCTGCAGGTTCTGTCGCTCCGTCCTGTACCAAGGTCTGCTCCACGGTCAGCGTCCAGGGCCAGGCTGGACCAGAGCCTTGGCCTCTTAGCTCAGGAAGCCCCTCGGGGCCCCCTCCAGAGGGGTGGGGGATAAGCTCTGGACGGCAGCTCTGTAACTTCTCAGTCTTTCTTAGGCATCAGAGAGCTTCTATTATGTGGGCTTAGAAGCTGACTGGGGGGACAAGCCAACTGGGGGCCCAAATGTTGGGCCCCTGACACATTGAGGGTCTGTCCCCTGTCCCCAGGAGATGCTCTGGGGGGATTTGCAAGACACTGCAGAGGGACACACTTCCGCGGGAGCCCCCTGGTGACGCCTCTTCCAACTGTCGGCTGTGAGCCGCCCCTGGTGGCGGGGCGCCCGCCCCCCAGGCCCTGGCAGCTCTGAAGCCTCTTGCAGATCCCGAGCTCTGGGGTAGCCTCGCTCCTCTGGACGCAGGAACAGAAGCACCATGTGAACAGAGATTTCAGCAGACGTTTGCATACAGATGTGCTAATTATAGTTCTCAACCTGTACACTGAAACAGACTTACCAGTTACGATCGTTCTGGAACATAATTGCTTTTTCCAACCCATAGGTGCTCAGTCACCAGGAGACATCCTTAAATCCAAGAGGAGGTTCATGCTCCAAGTCTAGGGAGCTGAACTCGGCCGAGGGTGAGGGGGCCCAAGCCGCCTCGGAGACAATTGTTCTTGGAAGGGCCGCAGGGCTCACATGGGGTCATCAGGGCCCTGAGCTGGGTGGGCAGTGGCCTAAGCCCCAGAAACTCTAGGGCTCTGGGGCAGCTCGGAGACGTCCCAGGAGGGGATCAGGCCTTTGAGGGAGCTGTGGGGGGGTGCAGAGGAGCCCCAGGTGGGCCAGAGAGGGGAGGGCTCTAGAGGGATATGGTGTTGGTCCCCTGAGAGCCCCGTGAAGTGGATGAGGGGATGGAGAACCGTGGAGACCCTCATCCAGGAGGGCGCCCTGTTGGGGGAGGTAGAGAACTATGGAGACCCTCGTCCAGGAGGGCGCCCTGGCCGGGGGTGGAGCACTGTGGAGACCCTCGTCCAGGAGGGAGAGCGAGGAGTGGGCTGTGCTAGGGGCTGCCTGAGGCTGGAGCGCGCGTCCATCCCTGAGTTGCTCATTTGCTGATTACGAAGAACCCCCGCAGCTGGGGCTGGGGGCTGGAACAGGGAATACCCTGGGAGGTGGGATGAGGATACAGGACACAGGTTGGCCTCCATGAAGAAAGAAATCTCCCCTGCAGCAGGGGAGACGTGGTCAGGGCCTCGCATTTGAGCCTAAAGGTGACAGTTGTACGTTTATCGCGCGACACCACGGCTGTCGGTCTAGTTCACTGCTAGAGACAGAGGAGCTGAGGCAAGGAGCAGGTTCTGAGAAGCTACTATGTTTCCACTTAAGACCCTGTCCTCAGAGTATCCGACACCACGTAGACTGGAGTGAAAACAGTGTTTGAGGAAAATACAATGACCATCACGATGTAACCAAGTGGGTGCTTGGAGTAAACATAAACATCCCCCAAAATACAGGTTCTTCCCAGGGGTCCTGTGACCACAGCCGACCTCAGAGTCCTCAAGACCCCAGACCCACCATGTGTCTGTGAGGCGATGAGCCACGTGTCCTGGACTCTCCACGAAGCCAGTGGCTGACCAGGGTCTAGACACAGTGCCTACAGGAGGGAGACTTGTCATCTCAGGGCCAGAGGAGCCCCAGCAGAGGCAGGGAATCCCTCCCCAGGATAAGCCCAATGCGGGGAAGCCAGCAGGAGGTGAGGGGTCCTGCGTGTGGCTCCACCTCCCATGGGGAAAACGGAGTTGTTGAATTAAACCATGGCCCAGGAAATCTCAACATGAGGGTGCCTGAGAAAACAGCGATTTCCTCAGAGGTTCATGCCCAACGAGAGGTGGAGAGAGCTTTGGGGCAAGAACCAGCCGGATGGACTGGCCACTTGGATGCCTCTCCCCACAGGACAGCCCCCCCCTGGAGCATGAGACCTCGCTGGGGAGGAGGGCAGGAGAGACTGAGACAGACAAGAGTGTGGGGAGAGAGAGAGACGGCCGTGAGGAGCTCTGGGGCGGGAGGAGACTGCTGGCAAGACAGTGAGCTTGGGCTCTGCAGAGCCTGTGGTGCTATGCCCTCCCATCCTGTCCCCTGGGTCCAGCCTCATCCTCCGCGGGACGTCTCACCCCAGGAGCACAAGGGTTATTGAGGAAACCTCAGGCAGGCCTTTATTCTTAAAGGCTGTGTCCCAGGACCCAGAGTGAAGGATCAGCTGGTGATCGAGAGTGCTAACTTTCCGAGTGGAACTGTGTCCACCTGCCCCCGGGTTTCCTGCCTGCCCCCAGGTGACGCCCCCTTCCCCGGGTGTCCTCTTCTGACTCCAGGTGTCCCCTCCTTTCCCCGGGTGTCCCCCCATCCCCAACGTGCCCCCATCCCCAGCTTTCCCTCCTGCCCAGGTCTCTTTTCTCTTCAGCTCTTGCTGCTTATTTCCTCCTCCATCCTCCTGCTCTTTCTGGCTTTTTTCCAAGAGACCAGGCCTTCTGTCTTCTCTACTCTTACCCGCTATTTATGAACCTTGAGTCTGGAGGAGGCCTTGGGATCATCTCATCCACTCCCTTGATTCACCAGCTGGACCCTGAGATCTGGAGAGGTTTCAGCAGCTTTCAAGGAGCTGGCCGGAGCAGCAGCGCCGAGGTTCCCGGCTTCGGCTCCATCCGAGACTTTCCCACCTAAAGGTGGGAACCCAGCCTGCACAGCGCCTGGCACACGTCATGCGCTGTTTTCAGAGAAACAGCATCTTGGCCTCGTCCCCTCAGTACCACACATGCTGACCTGCCGAGATCTGGGACTTCCCCCTCACCTGCCCGCCTGCCGCCAGCCAGCACCTGCCGTCGGCGGGCAAGACAGAGGCCTCGCTCCCCCTGCAGTGGCTGGGATGGGCTGTTCTGTGTTTCTCAGCCTTGCAGTGAACGGAGGCCCCCTCGCCGCTGGGCCTAAGTCTCTCCTGTACAGCTGGATGTGATGTTACGGTTGCTAGGAATTTCCGCTGTGACTTGAGTTGTTTTCCTTTCAACGCCCACGTGTGAGTGATGTTTGCAGAGTGAGAAATTAGTAACTACAAGTTTTTAGAACAAAAACCCAAATCTGGGACTGGTTCTTTAAAAGAAACAAACTTTCACAGAACTCCCCACAGACAGACCATTGCCAAGGAGGTCAAATCATGCTGTGTACGTGAACGAACGATGTGTGTCAAGTTGTGTGGTCTATGTGGTCATGACCAGTGTGCTGGATCCGAGTGACCTTGTGACCAGGAAAAGCACAAAGGCAGATCAGAGTCCTTGGCCTGGGCTCCAGTGCCCGAGGCTGGGCCAGGCTCTGTCCTAGAGGCCAGGAAGGGAAAGTGGGGTGACCCTCAGCCCAGTCAGGATGTGAGCGTCCTGCACAGAAACGCCAGGAGCAGCGGCACCAAGAAGCCAGCGTGGGCAGTGGGGGGCGCCTTGTGTGGCCGAGGAAGCTAAGGGGGCAGCTGGTCTTGGTTGCCTAGTGGGCTTTTATCTTGACCACCTTCATGCATGACACCCACGTGGGGCTTTTAGCTCAAAAACCCTTTGTATACGACATCACGTCTGGGAGGGCAGTTGGCTTCACTCTACAGATTAAATGTTAATCCCATTCAAAAACACCTTACTGGTAACACCCAGAAAAATATTTGACAAATATCTGGGGCACCCCATGACCCAGGCAAGTTGACACATAAAATTACCTGTCACACAACATAATCATTATTAATAGGTCCATGAATAAAAATGGACGTTGTACATGATTTTGCATCTTACTTTGTAAGGAAGAAAGGAACATCACCAGAATTGTGTCTTGTTGGGTTGAGTTGTGGGGGCGCTGTTTCTTTGTCGCTCTTTTCAAGTAAAAATTCTCAAACAATACATTAAAGTCCAAAGAGTAGTACAGTGAAAACCTAGCCATCTGTGTGGAAGTATATATATAATATATATGAGATTTTGTGTATATATGTGTGTGTCCATATATATGTGAGATGCATGAACCATGTGGAAGGAGTTTACAGAAGCCAAGACAGTTAACCCTGAGTAGTTGAGTGTGCATCTCCTAAAAACAAGGCCATTCTCTTCCATAACCAATTCCATTATAACACCTAAGAAAATTAACAACAACGAATATTTCAGATTTTCCCAGGTGTCCCCAAGCTGTGTTTTGTAGGCTTTCTGGTAGACCCTAACCAAGGTCTATGCATTTCGTGTGGTTACATCTCACAGCCTCTCACTCCACCTCCTGTGAAGTCCCTCCCACCTGTTCCTTTCCTTGTCCTTGACTCTAAAGACCCCAGCCCTCCCATTTTCTCTGGACGCAGGGACCTGGGTCTGGGCATCTGACTGGAGCTCATCTTGCCCAGGGCAGAGCCAGATGCTGCTGAGACTGACCACTGCCCTCCAGTGCCAACCGGGGTGCCAGGTGTGACCACGGGGTCAAGGGGTGGACACGGTCTCACCCGCTCACTGGACCGTGCGGATGTCTTGTTTCCCCGTGGTGGCGCTTGGTCTTGCTCTCCTCCATCCTCTGTTGCTATGTAGAGTGTATGCACCATAGACTCAGGGCTTGACTTAGGATTCCAGTCCAGTCACTATGTACTCAGACTTTCCAAGTCTGCCTGGGGGAGCCCGTCTGTGATGACCACTGACGTATGTGCTCTCACACGGGAGCTCTGCTTTCTCTTGTCTGCTCACCTGGGACCTGTCCTGCTTCCTATCAGAAGTGAGCTGCTCTGGGGAGAAGCGGTCCTGGGGGCTGAGGTGCAATCGAGTAGGAAGAGAGCTCGTCTGGCCTTAGGAACCCACGGGCTGCACTGGCGTGCTCACGTCCACCCTCTGAGCAGATTAGGCAATTCCTTCCTCTTTATTCAGTACCACTATTGGAGCTTCACAGACGCTTAGAGGTGGATTTGCTGCTGTCTAGGCTTGTTGAATTCAAACTCCCGAAGGGCAGAGGTTGAACAGAGGGCTCCAGGTACCCACACCGGGTGTGCAGCCGCCTCTCAACTGTGAGTATAGTACGTCCCCAGGCTGCTGGACTCCCAGCTGGATGTGCCTACCATGGGTAGAATGTATGAAAATTCTGAGTCATCCTGGAGAGACTAGAAGCACTTTCAGTGGCTGCTATTCTAAGAATAATTTTAGAAACAGCATTTGTCTAGAAATCAGTCAATGGATACCCAAAACATCTGACTGTTTACATGTTTATACTAGTACACAGTTTACAAAAAATGTGGAAGATACAAAGTATCGAGAACATGAAGACACATTAGACACTCAATATATAAATAGGGTAAAATTTCTAGAGGAAAAAATTACTTTGGTTTTATTTTGTTGTAGCTTGTTTCCAGAGCAAGCGGAATTTCTCTAAAATGACTCTATTACAAATCACAAGATTAACAAACATTTTATGGCTTGCTTTCAAAATCTTTGAGGATTCCCACCTCCAAGAATGGGGTTGACATGCATTTCCTGTGAGGGTCACACCTTGTACAAAAATTATGCCAAAGTGCATCACAGACTTAGGTGTAAACTGCTGCTACTGCTGCTAAGTCGCTTCAGTCGTGTCCAACTCTGTGTGACCCCATAGAAGGAAGCCCACCAGGCTCCCCCGTCCCTGGGATTCTCCAGGCAAGAACAGTGGAGTGGGTTGCCATTTCCTTCCCCAATGCATGAAAGTGAAAAATGAAAGTGAAGTCGCTCAGTCGTGTCCGACTCTTAGCGACCCCATGGACTGGAGCCTACCAGGATCCTCCGTCCATGGGATTTTCCAGGCAAAAGTACTGGGGTGGGGTGCCATCGCCTTCCCCGACTTAGGTGTAAAACTTAGGTGTAAACTATTAACTTTGGGAAAACAACACTGGAATATCTTTGGGATGTTGGATCAAGCACATTATTCTCGATACCAAAAGCACAGTCAGGAAAAAAAAATGTAAATTAGACTTTATCAATAAGTAAAACATTTTTCTCCACTGGGTATTTAACCACATGATGGGGGACGTTTATGGAAATGTTTGTAGCAGCCTTGCTCTTAATAGCCAAGTCCTGGAAATGAGCCAGCTGTCCTTCACCTCGAGAGGGTTATACACCTGTGAACACTGCACCAGCCACAGTCTGGCAAATCTTCAGAGTTACGCTGAGCGAAAAGACCCAGTCCTCACAGGCTACCTGCCAGCATGGGTCCTCTCGTACACCCTGCTTGGGATGACGGGAGCACAGGGGCAGAGCACGGACTGCTGGGGCCGCGTTAAGCCGGGGTGGGGCTGGGAGGGATGAAAGTGCTGGGGGCCCGGTGTGATGGACGCTCCGTGTCTGGACTGTGTCCGAGGCGGCGCCCTGTAGGTTTGCGAGATGCTACCACTGCACGAGTTGGGTAAAAGAATCTCTACAATCTCAATATTGAAAGTTTAATTTTAAAAAACCTTTGGGGCAATTATATGCAGTTCTGCTATATGCATCATGCTTTGTGGATAAGAGTTATTAGTTATCAAATGTCTATATGCCTTACAGATTTGGAGGCCATATGAAGTTATCATAAATCATAACTGAAAAATAATCATCAATCTTTCTGTCAACAGCATGACTAAAAATAGATCTAATTAGCGTGTTTTTGGTTCTGTTCATATATACACTTTAGAAGTGTAATTTGCAATTTGTGTAACTTTGACATATAGAAAAGAAATGCATTCCAGGAAAAAAATGGTTGAACACATTGGAGGTTAACAATTGGACAGAAATTATAGGAATGATCCTAATAGTACTTTAAGACTGAAATTTCCTAATAATCATGTTTTATTTAAAATTAGTTCTTTACCTTTGGGTCTTTGTACTTAACACGTGGATGATTTTTATCTTAATTCATGTGATGTCTGTCTCGGTAGGACAATAAGAATTGAAAAACAATGCAGTGTCTCACCAAATATTAACCTCTGTCCTCCTTATTGTCAGGAGGTTGGATGCATTTTTAGTTTAAACTAGCTCAGCCACAGCCACATGCTAGTTGCTTGATTGGAGAAAAGCGTTTCTCATTTAGATCATGTTTTCCGATTGTCACTTGGCTGGTCTCATGTGTTCGTTCTCGTGAACCTGTGTCAACCCAGAGGTGAAGCACTTCAGCTGTAATGAAAAGTGAGCATCTGGAGGGGCACCAGGCCAGGCGAGGACTGGAGTGGCCTCGGTGGGGAGGCGAGCATGGCCCCTCCCCGCAGACCTGGGGACTGACAGCAGTGTGGGAAGGGGCTCTGCACCTCATCTCCTGAGTGCCCCCCGCTATGCTTCCCTGACAGAGCTTGACTCTCAAGCGAGGAGACAAAGCCCTCTCCAAGCCCACAGCAGTGGGTGGGCTGGAGGTGCTCTGCAGTGGCCCATCTCTGGGGCGTGCTGGCCCCATTGAGAGCTCTCCCCGACCCTGCCCTGCTCCTCCTGGGGCAGGAGCCTCCCTCACCATTCACTCCCACTTGGCCTGTGCTGGGCAGGTAGGTGAACCCCGGAGCCTGAGAACATCCCCACAAAAGATGCAGGTGCTAACACCTGGGAGTCCATCAGTACATGCACCAGCCGGAGGACGAGGGGCCCCAGGGGCCCAGCAGCGTGGCTCCCTGCCCAGGTACATTTTAGTTCAGTTCAGTCACTCAGTTGTGTCCAACTCTTTGCGACCCCGTGGACTGCAGCATACCAGGCCTCCCTGTCCATCACCAACTCCAGGAGTTTACCCAAACTCATGTCCATAGAGTTGGTAATGCCATCCAGCCATCTCATCCTCTGTCTTCTCCTTCTCCTCTTGCCTTCAGTCTTTCCCAGCATCAGGATCTTTTCAAAAGAGTCAGTTCTTGAGGTAGCCAAAGTATTGGAGTTTCAGCTTCAACATCAGTCCTTCCAATGAACACCCAGGACTGATTTCCTTTAGAATGGACTGGTTGGATCTCTCTGCAGTCCAAGGGACTCTCAAGAGTCTTCTCCAACACCACAGTTCAAAAGCATCAATTCTTCATCCCTCAGCTTTCTTTATAGTCCAACTCTCACATCCATACATGACTACTGTAAAAACCATAGCCTTGACTAGATGGACCTTTGTTGGCAAAGTAATGTGTCTTTACTTTTTAATATGCTGTCTAGGTTGGTCATAACTTTTCTTCTAAACAGCAAGTGTCTTTTAATTTCATGGCTGAAGTCACCATTTGCAGTGATTTTGGAGCCCCCCAAAATAAAGTCTGCCACTGTTTCCACTGTTTCTCCATCTATTTGCCATGAAGTGATGGGACCAGATGCCATGATCTTCGTTTTCTGAATGTTGAGCTTTAAGCCAACTTTTTCACTCTCCTCTTTCACTTTCATCAAGAGGCTCTTTAGTTCCTCTTCACTTTCTGCCATAAGGGTGGTGTCATCTGCATATCTGAGGTTATTGATATTTCTCCTGGCAATCTTGATTCTAGCTTGTGCTTCCTCCAGCCCAGCATTTCTCATGATGTACTCTGCATATAAGTTAAATAAGCAGGGTGACAATATACAGCCTTGACGTACTCTTTTTCCTATTTGGAACCAGCCTGTTGTTCCACATCCTGTTCTAACTGTTGCTTCCTGACCTGCATACAGATTTCTCAAGAGGCAGGTCAGGTGGTCTGGTATTCTCATCTCTTTCAGAATTTTCCACAATTTGTTGTGTTCCACAGTCAAAAGCATTGGCATAGTCAATAAAGCAGAAATAGATGTTTTTCTGGAACTCTCTTGCTTTTTCCATGATCCAGCGGATGTTGGCAATTTGATCTCTGGTTCCTCTGCCTTTTCTAAAACCACCTTGAACATCTGGAAGTTCACAGTTCATGTATTGTTGAAGCCTGACTTGGAGAATCTTGAGCGTTACTTTGCTAGTGTGTGAGATGACTGCAATTGTGCGGTAGTTTGAGCATTCTTTGACATTGCCTTTCTTTGGGATTGGAATGAAAACTGACCTTTTCCAGTCCTGTGGCCACTGCTGAGTTTTCCAAATTTGCTAATTTTAAAGGTCACCTCCTCCAAATAGGAAGCTATCTGTTTTGCACAAGGAAAGACATTTTTCCTAGAGAAGAATACTTCAGTTCTCTTGTGAGATCCAAAGGTTTGCCTCTACTAATCAGGTTTTAGTCTGTTTCAGTTCATGTTTCTAAGCCTAAATACAAATTGGTAAACTCAGCTACAGAATAAATATTTCTTCAACTGTGGGTTGGTCTTCTGATATTTGAGACCCCTGTCTAATCTTGTGTGTTTTTCCCCTTTTTCATTTTCACACACACCCCTCTGACGCCCCCCTTGCAGACCCTCCCAGAGGCAGCATCCCTAATGGGCACCACCCGGCCTGCAGCTCCCAGGACCAGGAATAGGGTGATGTCTCCCCTGAAGTACCACAAAGTCAGGTCCTCTCAACTGAGGTCCCCAGGTCTCCCAGAGAAGTGCCCAGTGGGGGTGTTTGCCATCTTGTGGTCACTCCAAGCTGCAGCCGGATGCCACCTATCTTCCATTTCCTTCCCTTGGGATTCCTACTAAACAGTATCGATAACTTCACTTTATCTTCCATATGTGTTCATGTCTGTGTTGTCTGTCTTCTGTTGACTCCTTTTGGAGGGTTCCTGGGAGAGAACCTGACTCAGCGAACCTCAACCTGACTCCTACCTGACCCAACCTGACCTCAACCAGAACCAGCATGACCTCTACCTGACCCAACCTGACCTCAACCTGACCCAACCTGACTCAGCCTGACCCCAACTAGACCCAACCTGACCTCAACCAGATCCAGCATGCCTGACTTCAACCTGACCCAACCTGACTCAGCCTGACCCCAACCAGACCCAACCTGACCTCAACCAGACCCAGCATGACCTCTACCTGACCCAACCTGACCTCTACTGTCCCAACCTGAGCTCAACCAGACTCAACCTGACCTCAACCTGACTTCAACCTGACTCAGCCTGTCCTCAACCTGACCCAATGTGACCCCAACCTGGCCTCACCTGACCTCAACTTGATCCAGCCTGACCCCAAACTGACCATCTTTATTTTCAGTCTTATCTATTCACTTCTGAAAACTGAGTTTCATTATGAGATTCTCCTAGTCTTTTTGATAATATCTTTCTCCCTCTGGGGTTTTTAATTCCTTCTTTGATGTATTGAATTATTTTTGATATTCCTACCACTGGAGCCCGACCCTATTACTCCTGTGTCTGCTGGTGTTTGCTCAGGTGGGATTCTGCCCTGTGTATTTTATAATTTCAGTTTGTAAGTTCATCTGTCAGGGCTTTACCAGTGGGAACCTCTGAGGCTTCAGTGGCAAGCCCGTCCCTGCAGACCCGCGGTGCTGTTGGCGTTGGGCTGGGTATTGTGCGCGTGCACTGTGTGGTCTCATGGCACCCTCGACTTCTTCCCACTGGACACCAGTGAGAGCTGTCGTATCTGGTCATGACAACCAAAATCACCCCAGGCCTCCCTGATGCCCCTGGGGGCAGAGTTGCCCCACGTGTTTCTGTGTGTGGTCTAACCAGAGTCTCTGGATGTGGTCAACATGAGACCTCCTCTCACGGGTGATAATTTCTTAGGTTTCTGTCATTGAGACAGAAGTTTCAACCTCATACCTACTGTGCAGATAGGATTTTTAGACATGTATTCTCAAAGAGCCAGGCAGAGTAATCTTTTAATCCTTTTCCCAGGGCAGATTTCTTTCACTAGGGTATAGGGACCCTTTCCCTAGTGTGTAGGGACAAACATCCCTGCTTCCTACAGGGTGAGTTCAAACCTTCCACCTCCTGTCATGATGGCTTACCAGTTACTACCTGTCAGAAGCGAATGAAATAAACTGTGTCCTCAACCTCTCCCACCCTACAACGCAATACCTGTGGCAACTTGAGATGTTTACTTTTGCTGTTAGGAATGAACTGGAACATCTTTTCATATATTTAAAGTCTATTTTTTCCCCTTTACTATAAACTCAGTGATAGTTTGCCCATTTTTTCTTTTATGTCTTTAAAAAAAAAAAAAATCTACAGTGCTTAAATGCCTCCTATAACCCACACGGTGGATGGGGAAGCATTTCAGGGCTGTTGTTTCCTGAATAAATTATGAAAGTCTGTATTTTTTGTCTTTGTCTTACAGATGTCTCTGTTGCATTAGCTTAATGGTCAGAAAGTGATTGGACAAAGCGTCTCAAATGCTTGGAACAGAAACAAAAACCAGTTTCTGTAGATTAGTTGTGTGTGTCTGGGCACTTCAACACCAGCAGGCTGTCCCTCACCGCACACCCCCACCTTCACATCTTGCTGGTGCAGAGCCTGCAGAGGGGTGCAGGGGAAGGTCGAGGCTTCTCAGGTCTTTCCAGAGCATGCCCATGGCCTCAGGCATGTGAGCCGCATTCTAGGTTTCCAGGAATTCGTCAGAGCTTTTCAAAGCGTCTCGTTCCCCAGCCTCTTCTCCCTAGCCTCTGGTTAGCCTGTTGTTTGCCGTGACACAAAGTTCATCCCTTGTCTCGGCAAACGTTTTCATGTAGGTGACTTCCACAAGGTGCTCAGGCGGCCACCTCTGCCCTGGGAGAGCCCTGAGTCGGGGGAGGTACAGGCAGGCCCTCTGATGGGTCTCTCAGGTGTGCCACCAGAAAGGTCCCAACAGTTACGGTTCCCCCTGAATGGGGTGCACTCTCCCCCTCCCAGTGCTGGTCATGGTGCCAGGAATGCAGGGTATCACCTTCAAGGCTATCACGAATCTAGGAGCAGGTTAAAACGCTGAGTTAACAGTGTTACCGAGCTTCAGGGGTTCTTTCTCAAGTGTTCCCCCAAATGCTACCCTTTGGTTAGTGTCTGGAGTTCCAAAAAAGTCAATTCTGATGGGTGTTGTTTTCCATCCTTGCTTTAACGGGAGGATATTTGGAGGTCCTTACTATGCAGTTTTCCAGTCACTCTGAATTTTAAATGGAGAGCCAGAAATATATATATTTTGCAGGTTCTCCTGATAATTTCGGTGCTGTCAGCCCTCAGTCCACACTCTGAGAACCGTCTCTCTCCCCTCCAGAGGACTGCCCGGCCCATGTCCTCGCTCATACTCCCCAGTAAAGAGGCTCCGGGCTGGTACTTGCTTGTTTCCTGTGTTCCGTCCCTGTGGCCACAGGGCAGGGAAGCGCCTGGTGCCTGAGCGCGGCCCCATCGTGTTAAGCACTGGGGGAACCATCCTGGCAGGATATCGGGAGGACCGGAACCTCCCTTCAGTAATGTGGAAAAGAACCCACAGAAGTCCATGCAACTTCTGTGATGTGGTTCCTCAGTCAGGGACTCTGTTTCCAAACAGATACGCAGATGTAAAGAGGGGCCTCAGGGATGCAGTGGAGAACTGAGCGCCGGGGCCGGTGGAGCCCTGGGTTCCGTTTGGTCCCAGGCCCCTGGGTCGCGCGCAGGCAGGGCGCCCCCAGCACCATCCTGCCTGCGGCCTAACACGTTCTCCGTTCCTTTGCAGGCCAAGCCTCCCAACCCCGACGGGGCGCATGGGGCCATGGCCCTGCTGCCCGGGCCCGCGGAGCGACTGGGCGGCGGCGGCGGGGCCCGCGCCCGGCACGTCATCATCAACGTGGGCGGCTGCCGCGTGCGCCTGGCCTGGGCCGCGCTGGCTCGCTGTCCCCTCGCACGTCTTGAGCGCCTGCGCGCCTGCCGCGGCCACGACGAGCTGCTGCGCGTGTGCGACGACTACGACGTGAGCCGCGACGAGTTCTTCTTCGACCGCAGCCCGTGCGCCTTCCGCGCCATTGTGGCGCTGCTGCGCGCTGGGAAGCTGCGGCTGCTGCGCGGCCCGTGCGCCCTGGCCTTCCGCGACGAGCTGGCCTACTGGGGCATTGATGAGGCGCGCCTGGAGCGTTGCTGCCTACGCCGCCTGCGCCGCCGCGAGGAGGAGGCGGCCGAGGCGCACGCGGGGCCGGTGGAGCGCGGGGCGCCAGGGAGCCCGGCCTGCGCCCCGCGACCTGGCGGGCGGCTGGCGCGCGGCCGGCGGCGCCTGCGGGACGTGGTGGACGACCCGCGCTCGGGTCCCGCCGGCAAGCTCTTCGCCTGCGTGTCCGTGGCCTTCGTGGCCGTCACAGCGGTCGGCCTCTGCCTCAGCACCATGCCAGACATCCGCGCCGAAGAGGAGCGGGTAAGCGCGGGCCAGGGCAGCTGGCAGGGCACCCGAGCTGGACTGGGGCTGGGACAGGCGGCCGGGCTGGACAGGGCTGGGGGTGGCGGAGACGGAACCGGCCCGGGTGGTGGGGGTCAGCGGGGGGACCTAGGGCTGGACTCGAGTCACGGCCTGGAGGCAGCCGGGCCAGGGGAGGGAGGGGCACCCACGGCCTAGTGGCCTTAGGCACCCCTGCCCCGTTGGTTGAAACCATGGGCCCTGGAACCACCGCACCAGCTCCAGTTTGGGAGGGCGGGGGGTGGGTGGGGGTGGGGTGGAGAGCCGCTGGCATGGCGGGGGCACCAGGCTGTCCACTGCTGGCAGAGGCTCCAAATTCCTGCCAGTTCTGAGAACTCAGTGAGTCCGCTGGTCAGCGGCCTTCTCACCTACCCTGTCTGCAGGCCAGGCCCAGAAGCTTGGACAATTTGGAGCTAAAATGCCCGCTCTAGAGAGTGCTGTGCTGTAAGCTCAAGTCCCGTCATCCTCCCCAGAAGGGGACCTGGGAATTCTTGCAGGCACCCAGCTCCCGCACTGGCTCTGTAGAGGTGCTGGGGCTGGTGTCTGAGCAGTTGGTGGACTTCCCGCCCCCTTGATGACCTGAGAGGTACAGGTGGAAGTGTCCCCCACGGGTTAGGGTGTCACCCATAGCTCACAGGTGTTTGTGTGCTGCACGCACCCCGGAAGGTCTCAGGCACGTTTGGGGAGGCCGGAGTGGATGGCGTTGGGGCTGGGGTCAGGAGGGAGGAGCTGCTGCGTGTCTGACGATGTGACTGTGTCGCCCCGCACAGTGCCACCTGCGTTTCCTCATGGAGTGGCGGGGGGTTCGCTGCCTGCCTGCTCTCCAGTTCCAGCTTCCAGGGGTGGGCACTGGACTTGAACACCCCCACCCCCGTCCAGGTGGAGCAGGTCAGAGCTCCCATAGCCCCTCCCTGAGAGCCCCTCGCTGTCCAGGGTCATGTCCAAGTTCACCTGATGTGGTCAGCTCATTATTCAGAGACGCAGAGCCCTGTCCTCTGGTAACAGCTGTGAGTGGGCTCCACTGGGAGCCTGGTGACCCTGACTGCATATCAAATTTAAATGTAAATTTTAGGAAATTGGTTTCGCTTCCTTCATTGTTTGGGTGTCTGATTCCTGGGCTGTCATTTCCAGTTGTCTTAACTAGACCCAGGTTTTGGATTCTGCTTCTAAAGACGTGTTTGGACTTTCTAAGTAGCAGTAACTCTATACAATCCGAGGAGGAAACCATTTATGCAAGAATCAGGGAACAGAAGTCAGGGCTGTGTCACCAGAGACTGAGCCGACCTTGAGTCTCCTTGCTGGTCCCCACGTCAGCCACCATTCACATCCATCACTCATCTCTTCCTCATTTCCAGAAACATCACTTCCTGCCACCCGACACGGTCTCACCAAATGAGTCCTCAGGTTAGGAAGTAAGGACCCCAGTGTCGGTGAGCACGTGCTGTGTCCATGTGTTGGTGAATCCGTGGACTTATACCTGTGTGCACTGCCGGGGTCCCGGCACACTGCACACAGTAGGTGCCAAGTCACAGTAGGTGGTGTCACTGCCACAGGAAGGAAAAGATTTTATGTTTCATCAACACTGAGTGTGTGAGGCAAAATACACATGAAATTCACCAGCTGAGCTGTTTTTATGTGCAGTTCAGTGGCATTAACTACAGTCACATGTGCACCATCCATTGCTAGAAATCTCTCATCTTCCCAGACTGAAACTCTTCCCATTAAACACCGACTCTGCAGCCCCCAGAACCCGCCTTGGACCTTCTGCCTCTGTGGATCTGACAACTTTAGGGATTCATTTAAGAGGAATCAGGCAGGCACCGTGTCCTCCAGGTTCACAGCGTCGTGGCAGGTGTCAGACTCCTTCCTTCTTAGGGCTGAGTAGCGTCCCCTTGTATGTGTCTCCTCTCCTTACTCACCCATAATCCATTCGTGACACCTGGGTTGCTTCCCCCTCTTGCTGTTGTAACACGCGTTGCTGTGGACACGTGTGCATGTGTCTGGTGAGTCCTGCCCTCGGGTCTGGGGCTTGTCCCAGCAGTGGGCCAGCTGGCGTCTGTGATGATTCTGTGTTTATGTTTCCGGGGAGCTTCGGCTGTCTCCCCTGCTGCTGCAGCCTTGACTTACCAGGGAAGTTTCCAGGCACAAGGCGTTGGAGATGTAGGGCAGAGAAGAATGTGAAACCCTTCATTATTTGATTGTTGGGTTTTTTCCCCAGTAGAATTTAGCCTGGGCTAAAATATTATCTGTATGTGATCTCTGATTTTAATTAAGTAGCTAAGTAATTTTTTTTTAAAATTTCAAGTCTTCTCTTGAAGGCTCCAGAAAGCGTCCTCTGAGGGTCAGCACTGACCGTCCCTTGAGCCTGAGGTCCTGTCTTCCACTAGCAAGGATGCTTCCGCAGGGCACCTGCACTCTAGTGGATGGTCCAGATCAATGCACCCAACTTCCTCCTGGAGAAGGATCTTGGGGAGCAGGAAGTGTCCTCAGGAATCAGAGGTGGCTGGTGTGGCTCCCTTATCATCAGTCTGGGGATGTCACTCGTCATCTCTGGCCGCGTTAGTGTTTGGTGGTTATTTTTGTGTTGGTGAAGAAAAGCATGGAGGGAGAGGAAGGATAATTATCCTCCATTATTCAGGAAATCAGAGGAAAACAGTTCCGTGCTTCCTGCTGCCGGCCCATGAAATGCCCCCTTGAATGAGTGGGGCCCCCATGGGGCTAAAGGAAGCCCCCAGTGCACAGAGACCCCGGCTATGGGGAGGCTGGGGCATGGCCTTTGGGCACAGGGACGTCTTCGTCTGCCTTGGCCCAGGGCGGGTCTCACTGTTGATGTCACGGAGTCTCTCGTGTTACCTCAGGGCGCCTTCCCCGCCCCAGGGAGGACTCTGCAGCCAGACTGCTCAGGGCGGCTGAGAGCGGTGGGCAGAGGTCCTGATGCTGCCTGAGGCTATGCGGGGCCTGTGTGCTTGTTGGGGGCTTCTGAGAAGTCTGCCCCGCCAGAGTCCAGGCTGTGGCCATCCCCGAGTCTCCTCGATGCCTGGGAAGCCCCTGTGGCCAGTGGTGGCTCTGTCAGGAATCTGCTCTCACACGTCGTAACTGAATGAGAGCTGGTCTCTGCTTTTCGTTGTTTATAGGATGGATGATGGGAAAAGCATACTTGTGGGACGAACCTTGAGGACGCTGTGCTGAGGGAAACGAGCCAACTGTCAGGACAGAGCCTGTGTGACTCCACCTACCTGAGGCGTTTGGAGTCCGCAGACCCTTGGAGACGGAGGTGGGTGGGCTGGGTGGGGGCTGGCGGGGCTCTGGGGGCCGGCGGGGCGCAGACCGCCAGAGGGAAGCAGCCAGGGTTCCACTGCATCCAGCGCCTCACGAGGTACCAAGGACCCTCGGCCCTCACGCTCAGCGAGAGAGCAGTGGGCCCCGGGCCGAGGGGGGCCCCAGGCCAAGGGGCACACAGCCCCAGGCTTTGCTGCTTCCTGCTCCGCCCATTGAGATGCAGGGGGTGGGGGGTCCCCAACTCCATGGTCCTCGCCTCGGGGTCCAGGTCAGAGCAGGCAGAGGCCGCGGGGCAGCTGAGGGCTGGGCTCGGCCTGGGTGCCCGCTCTGCGCGACCCCCAGGCCCCTTCTCTGGCTCCCGCCGTCTGAAGCTGGCTCAGCGAGCACTGAGGCCTGCTTCTTGGGGACTTGTTTGGAGTTGGGCCTAGATTCCGGCTCCGTCATGGACCTGTGTGTCCCCACTGCCGCGAAACAAATCACCACCCACGGCCTCCTCAAACTGCCAGTCTCTGCCTCGTGGTCCTGCTGGGACTGGGCCTCCTGCAGGGCTGGTTCCTCCAGGGGACTCCCTCCCTCGTTCCGGGGCCCCTCAGCTGGCTCTCCTCATCTGCCTCGGTCCCCTCCCTGTGGCCAGGAGGCTCCAGCTCCAGGGCTGACCCCTGACCTCCCTCCTGCATGTCACTGTAAGAACCCCAAGCCAGAGGGAGGCGAGTCCCCCATTCTGCTGCCTTGGGGTCTGCAGCGCCTCTGGCCTCACTCCTAGGGTATTGGGGGCTCAGTGAAGGAGACAGAGCATGTCTGTAGCCGCTCCCCCAACACCTTGCTGTTGGGTAACATGCAGACCTCAGGTGCGCCCAGAGCACCCCGTCCCTGCTGGATACTCGGTTCTGTGAGAGGCGTGTCCAGCATGGTTAGGCAACCCCGGGAACGGGCGTACACACTGGTGCCCACCCCACTGGATGTCGCAGCGATCAGATGCTAAGGACAGGCCTTCGGAACCAGAGAGGCCTTTGTTCTGGCAGTCAGCTCTTGGATTCCTCCCTGCGGGGTGTTGCCTGGAGACGGTGCTGGGCCTGCGAGTAGTGAGGCCTGGGTGCACACGCCGGCCTGGGGAACAGCGCGTCCTCAGAGGCTGTGCTCAACCCATCACTTCCTTTTCACGGAGGCTGGTGTTTGGCTTGCAAGTCGATTTTTAACTCTAAGCTCATATGATTAAATCAAGACCCACATAATTAGTTATGGATTTCATGAGTGCAACTTTGAGCACCAAATTCATGAAGACACGTGGCAACGGCATCGGAAGCTGGCGACAGAGCTGCTGCTGCGTGTGGGCACAGACACGCTCGTCGAGCTTAACAGCCTGAGCCGGGCTGAGGGCTTCACTGCTCCAAGCTGTCAGTCAGGGCTCCGTAGCGCACAAACAGAACTGGTGCAGTGGGCTTGCAGCCTGCTCCGTGGGGCACGGGGCATGGCCCGCTGTGGTGTGAGAAAGCACGTCACCGTCTGCGCACAGGCTCAGGGGCTTTGCCTCTGATGACTCGACCTGGAGTCCCCCAACCCCCGACTTGGACGACATCAGGCCTTAGAGTTGATAGTGAAGTTTCTTAGACTTGGGGGGGGCTGCAGGATGGAATACAGACGAGAAGGACATGAATTTGGGGTGCTGGGGGCAGAATGCTGCCATCTGAATGTCAAGTTCGCAGAATTCACAGGCTGAATCCCAAGCTCAGTATGTCAGGAGGAGGGCTTCTGGGGGTGATAGAGTCATGAAAGTCGAGCCTCGTGATGGGATTAGTCTCCTACCACAGTGACCACCCAGAGCTGCCCACCTGTTCGTCTGGAGTGGACACAGTGAGAAGCAGGAGGCAGGGACCCACTAGACACCAAGCATGTCAGTGCCAGGACCGCGGACGTCCAGCTCCAGGGCCGTGAGCCATGAGCTGCTCTTTCAGCACCGACAGCAGCAGGGCTCAAGCCACTGGCAGAGGAGCCCCTGAGCACAGGGACCTGGGCTTCAGTCCAGCCCCTGACGGCTCTTTTCCTGTCCACGAGGGCTAAGAATGCTGTACTGGGGCCACTGCAGCAGGGCAGGACCACGGGGCATCAGCTGGACTCCGGGCCCCGCATCCAGGAGGCTCCAGTCCCACCTACCAGGCACCGTCTGCGTCCCATCATCACACCGTGCCAACGGGCTGTGCGCAGTGCTCCCTGCCGCGGTCAGGCCCAAGAAACTGAAAGGAGGAAGGGAGGATGGACCCCAGCCAGCTGCCGGCGCAGCCACCGACTCCAGAGAGGGCCCTGCCCCTGAGCCCCAGGACTGACTGGGGACAGAGGCTCCCAGGGCCCTGGGCTGGACCATGGGTCTGGCCGGTTGGGTTTCTTATTTGCAAAGGTCTGATCCAGGAACCGACACAACCTGCTGGGAGATACTCGGCTGCAGGCGAAGCTGGGTCTGGTACAGGTCCAGCCCTGATCATCGTGCTCTTCTGTGAAATGAGGGGGGGCCCCAGGACTGCGAGGAAGGCGAAGCAGCAGCCCCTCCCCACAGGGAGTCTCGTCTGCAGCTCCCGCTCTGGCCTGGAGCCCCTGCCAGCCCCCAGAACCACAGGCCAAGCCCCAGTAGTGATCGGCCACCACGTTGGAGGAAACACTGGCTCTTTTCACAGGGGACCCTCCTGCCAGACTCTGAAAGGCTCTGGAAACAGAGCCACACGTGTCAGGGGATAAACATGGAGCTTGGGGCATTTTCCTCCACTTTCCACATAAATTTGGCAGAAAAAATAGGGGATTTCTGTTTTGGATTTGTGCTTTAGTCTGAGGGAAAAAAAGACTTATGCTCAAATGCCTAGAATAGAAACTACAAGATTCTTTTTTTTTTTTTTAAAGACAAGTTTATCGAGCAGTTTTAAATTCATAGCAAAATTGAGAGGAAGGTGCAGAGAGTTCCTGTGCGCCCCCGCCCCACCCGTACACAGCATCGCCCATCATCAGCCTCCCTGAGAGTGACGAACCTCCGTTGGCAACTGCCCGAAGCCTACGGTTTACATTCGGGCTCCACCTCATTCTGTGGATTTGGACACAAGTACAATGACCTGTATCCACCACAACGGTATCGCTCAGAAACATTTTCCTGCCCTGAAAACCCTCTGAGCCTCCCCGACCCCCTCCCCTTCCCCAGGCCCTGGCATCGCTGATCCTTTCACTTTATCTGTAGTTTTGCCTTTTTTCAGAATGTCCTATAGTTGAAATCCTTTGCAGATTAACCTCTTTCAGTTAGTAACATGCATTTACATTTTATCCATTTTCTCATAACTTGATAGCTTGTTTCTCTCTGGCCTTTAATAATACCCCATTGTTTGGATGTTCTGGAGTTGGTTTACCCACCACTGACTGAAGGACCTCTTGGCTGCTTCCAGGTTTGACAGTTATGAACAGAGCGGCTATAAGCACCTCTGTGCAGGTTTTCGTGTGAACGTAAGTTTTGGATTCCTTTGGGTAAATACCAAGGAGTGTGGTTGGTTTATCACTAGGTAAAAAATACTTAATTTTTTACAGAAGCACCAAACTGCCTCCCAAAGTGCCAGCCCTGCTTTGCCTCCCCAGCGACACTGACTGAGAGCCCCGCTGCTCCCCTGCCGCCAGCACCTGTGCTGCCGGCGCTCTGGACACGGGCCTTTCTGACAGGCGTGGCGTCTCCGTGTTGTTTGCCCTTGCATCTCCCTGATGACACATGAGTAGGGCATCTTTTCACGTGCTGGTTGCCATCTGCGTATCTTCTTTTCTCCCATATTTACTGAGAACCTTGGCGGGCCCTGGCAGCAAATCTCCCAGTATATCTCAACAGGTCCCCTGGAGCTTACAACTCTCAGACTTATTCACACTGAGCCTCCAGCAATTGAAAACCACAGTTCAGGGTTTCCTACCAGCGCTGGATGCAGGCGGCTTTGAGTCTCGCCCCCTGGAAGCCGGGCTCCCTGCGTTCTGTCGCTCCAGTCTTGGGGGCAGCGGTTTGCCCTGTGTTACAGACCTGAGAAGAGTGTGTTTTTCAGTCTGTCCAGAATTTTAGTTGTTGTTCGGAGGGAGTGGCAGCTGCCAAGCCCCTGATGTGCAGAACTGGAGACCGGTCCCAAGACTCCGCCATGATCTAGCCAAGGCTGTGGGTTCACCTTCTCTGTCACACAAGAGGCAAACAGGTGCTGGTTAAGTTCTCAGACTTAAACGCAGACCAGGGCTCCCACTCCAGCCCCTGTACAGACTGCTGAAGACCCAAACACACGTGGTCTCCTTTCTGAGCCTGTTTTCTCATCTATAAAATGAGGATACTTCAGAGTTGTTGAGATTAAAATGAATAATGCTTGTGAAACGGCTTTCGACAGTGCTTTGCACAGAGAATTAAGTGGCAGCTTTTACCCTTTTGCACACAAGGTGCTGCAGCACACGTGGGCCATGGGGCAGGTGAAGGCGAGGAGGCCGTGTCCAGGCGCCGACTTCTGTGGGGGACACAGTGGGAGCTGCTGGTCCGCGGAGGGCGGGAGTCGGATGGGGGAAGCCAGTCCACAGATGCACCTGGAGAGGCAGCTGACCCGCGCTGCGCGGCTGTCTGCAGGCGCCTCGCTGCACCCAGGGTGCTAGCGGAGCCTGTGGCGAGGCCTCTGCCTCCCTGGTGGTGGAGGTGGCTGGCAGGGCAGCTGGGAGGCGGGGGCGGGGCAACCCCTTGGCCACCTCCTGCCTTCCCTTCTGCAGCCATGAGGAGTCCCCGCGGGGTTCCCTGCACCCAAGTCTGCGCTAACCCCCTCTGGCCACTGCTCTCGGCTTCAAGAACCTTCCCATCTCAGCTGCCTCACTGGGGACGCCAGGGTCCTGCTCTCCGTACAACTGCCTAAATCAGGAGGGACGGTCACTTGCTCCAGATCCAGGAGGGCGGGCAGGTGGGCGGACGTGGCCTGAGGAGGAGGCGGTGGGGTCTGCGGGTCCCTGCAGCCCGCACCCACCCGGCTGGCCCCCAGGGCCCCCCAGGCCGCTGCACCCACCCTCCTGGGTGGCCCTGATGTGCGGTGACGAGGACGTGCTGGGCGGCTGGGGCTTGAGGGGGAGGGACAGGAGTCACCTTGTGTTGCAGGAGGACCTGGGGTCCCTCTGCCCTGTGGCTGGCAGCATGGAAGCCGCTGTGAGAACGCTGAACATGGAGTGGATGTGGGTGGGGGTCCCAGGGCCTCTCGGGTGCACCCGAGCCCTGACCTCCACTCTTCCCTCCCAGGCCTGCAGCGTTTTCTTTAAAAGCCACGCATTTAAGGCAGGGAGATTATCCGGCGCCAGGCAGTGGCAGGAACAGACCTGAGCACTCAGGTGATGCTAGGCTCCACTGAAGCCCTGGATGGGGCTGCCCTGGTGACTCAGCTGGTAAAGAATCCGCCTGCAATGCTGGAGACCTGGGTTCGATCCCCAGGTCGGGAAGATCCCCTGGAGAAGGGAACAGCTACCCACTCCAGTATTCTGGCCTGGAGAATCCCTTGGACAGAGGAGCCTGGCAGGCTTCAGTCCATGGGGTCGCAGACTCAGACATGACCGAGCGACTTTTCAAGCCCTAGATGTTAATTATAACATGAATGTACATTTTTAATGAGAAGACATTGCCTGCTGTAATTCAGCAAATTGGCTGTTCCCAAACGAAGAGCTCGTGCTGTTTATTTTACCACAAATACTAACTCATTGACACTCATCAGAATTTTGGTGAGGGTCAGGATCAGGGTGCGCATGGGACATCCCTGTGTTGGAAGTTCCTGGGGAGGGGGCGGCACTCTGAGGAACACGGTGAGGAGGGCCTGGAGGACTGGCTCTTCCTGATACAACCTAGAAATGAGCACCTGGAGAAGTAAACCCAGCACGCCCGTGGGAACCGCCCTGTGGGTACGGCTGGGTGCAGAGCGGGGAGAAACCAGCCACCAAAGCGCAGATCCTGCCTGGATGGTCAGCCAGGCCCCCTGCCTGCCTGGACGGCCTGTCCCTCTGCTCCCCCAGTGGCCCAAAGAACATGCGCCTCAGAGAGTGTCCTGGTTGTGAACACGATGCCTGCTCTTCCCGGAGGCTGGAAACGTCCAAAGCCGTATGGAGAACAAAGTGAAAATAAACTGGGAGGTAATTACTGAGGCCTGAGTGCGCCCCACTGCCTCTGCTCCGGAGCCTCTCGTGAGACTGGAGGAGAAGCGGCAGCATCTTGTAGCCACTTGGTCCCTTAACAGTAGCAGCCAGGCAGTCCTGTTCTGTAGTTTTACGCGTCCCCTCCTGCTTCCAGCCCGTCCTGTCACAAGCCCTCTTGGGATCATCACTTGCTCACCCAGCTTCCACCACTCGACTGCTCACCTGATCAGGTCCTCAGCTGTGCCCATCTGGGGCCTGCAAACCCACGCCCCAGGTGCTGCCCCGAGGAGGCCTTGCCATGCCTTTGTGAGCTCGAGTCCCCAGACCCTGGCCTACCAGTGCTGGGTGGCCTGGTAACAATTTGCCTCACCTCCTGCTTTTTAAATTTCCGTTTGATCACCCCTGGAAGCTGACACCTAATGTCTTCACCTCCACTTGTACTTCCCACAGTCCCATCGTCTTCGTCCACCTGCCGCGTGTGGTCTGTTCTCAGTTCCTGTGAGCACCTTGGGATTTCTCAGTGGGAGACAAGCAGGCAGCCTCAGGGAGCCCCTCACCACGTCCGCCCCATGCAGCCTTCCCTGCCCACCTGTCCCTCCGTCGTTTGCCCCCAGGACGTCCGTTCAGTGCTGGCCACGGCCCCAGTCCCACCCGTGAGGAGCTGGGCCCTGCCCACGTGTCTCTTCTCTTGGCTGCAAGGTGGACGTGCAGACACAGTCGGCGGGGAGGGCCGCCTTCCTGGAAAATATCACCTCCCGATGAACCCATTCGGTATTGGGCACAGGAGCCGGGGCCCCTCCTGCCCGGGTTGTGGGAGCCAGGAAGTGTCGCAGGACCATCTGTCCAGCTTAGGTGTCTGCCCTCGTGGAGGAGCCACGTTTGAACCCAGGCAGCCAGGAAGGTCCGGTTAAGTCGGTGCTACCAAAGGTTCTCAGGGAAACTCATGCACGTTGGGGTCGCGTGCACGGACGGGTGGGGCCAAACCCAGCACAGAAGAGAGGAGAAAGTGCATCTGTGCCCTTGGCAAGAGCATAGCCACTGTTGTGGACGCACCCCAGGACCAGGGACTAAGATTGGGGAACAAATGAGGAGCAGTGGCTTCAGACTTTGTGTCCTTGTCTGTGACACAGGAAGCATTCAGATTGGTGGTGGGGAACCGATCTCCCCCGAGATGGATGCCCCACTTGCTGATCTGTGGGCAGCGCTGCTGTCTGTCACCAGCTTGCTGTCTGTGTCCATCTTGGCTCATGCTGGTCACTTCTGTGGGGACATTGGGGCCCTGGGGGTCTGCTCCTCAGGGCACCAAAGTGTGAGATGCTGGCGACCGCAGTTCTGTCTGATTCCTGAACCCTCGCTGGGTTCAGGCTGGCGCATTGCACTCAGGAGGGTCCATGGAGGTCGACAGGGCCAACTGGAAGACAGGCTCCTTCCAGCCAGGGCAGGCAGAGGGTGGAGGACTTCACAGCAAGGTATCTTCCTTTCTTTCGGTGTTACCCCATAAAGCTAGTCCACAAGACGTTGGCATGAAAGTGAACTGACGGCTCTGCTTCAGTGCAGGTAATTTCAAGTGAGCGCATTCATGACGTCTATGTAATGGCTGTTTGATCTGTTTATACAGTTTGTTCTCCTAAATGGATTTAATATTCTTTCTCCTGATTATCTATTTGTACGACAAGAGTCTTTTAACATAGATAATTGGAAAAAAATAAACCTCAACTAAGTTCAAAGGCAAGTTATTATGAATGTTAGTAAATTGAGTTAATAAGTATTTTCCTTTAAGTGCTCATGGGAGGCAGAGAGAAAATCTCACACAAAGCTGTTAATAGTGGATAAATTAGTAAGGACAGAGCATTCACCCTTCTCAACATCCTGCCACACGCCGGCCTGTTCCCAGCTGCAGACAATAGCTCGGACCGGCTCCTCTGCTGGACACAGGGTCAACGCTGGATCAACAGAGGGGTGCAAATCGGTGTCCAGAACACACACGGGCAGCAAGGGGACACGTGTTTTCAGAGTCTGATTACCCTGGATAAACACAGGCAGAGTTTGCCTGACTCGGGGTCTGTGGTGAAGCGCTCCGGGCATTGGGGGCCTCAGGCCGGGTGGCAGGCGTCGGCCAAGCTCGGTGCTGTCTTTGTGGTGAGCAGTCCACCCTGACCTCCTGTCCGTCTCGTCACCCTCACACCTGGGTTATCCTCGAGGAGCAATGGCACTTGGGCATCAGCAGGCTCCGTAGCAGAATGGACATCACAATTTTCGATGCTCTGAAAAGAGAACAAAGCCAGGATTGGGAGCATGGCCAGGCCAGGCCTCTCCTGATCGCACCTAGGATGCTGGCTGCCCCATGGCTCGCGTTACTGAGGAAGCTAGTTGGGGTGCCTGCTTATTCTACTAGAAAATTGAGGCAGCGTTGGTGCCATGGGAGTGCCAGGCCGTGGAGGCTGCAGTTTGCGAAAACGGTTCAAAAACCACTTTGTTAGCTAGGACATGGAAGCAACCTAGATGTCCATCGGCAGACGAATGGATAAAGAAAGCTGTGGTACATATACACAATGAAATATTGCTCAGCTATTAAAAAGGATGCATTTGAATCAGTTCTAATGAGGTGGATGAAACTGGAGCCTATTATACAGAGTGAAGTAAGTCAGAAAGAAAAACACCAATACAGTATATTAACACATACATACAGAATTTAGAAAGATGGTAATGATGACCCTGTATGCGAGACAGCAAAAGAGACAAAGATGTATAGAACAGTCTGTTGGATTCTGTGGGAGAGGGAGAGGGTGGAATGATCTGAGAGAATAGCATTGAAACGTGTATATTATCATATGTGAAACAGATCGCCAGTCCAGGTTCAATGCATGAGACAGGGCACTTAGGGCCAGTGCACTGGGATGACCCTTGAGGGATGGGACGGGGAGAGAGGTGGGAGGGCGGTTCAGGATGGGGGACATATGTACACCCATGGCTGATTCATGTCAATGTTTTGCAAAACCACTACAATATTGTAAAGTAATTAGCTTCCAATTAAAGTAATTAATTCAAAATAAAAAAACCACTTTGTTTGCAGAAGGTCCTGGTGGGGACCGCCCTGGCCTGTCCCCTGGGCTCCACCCCCACCCATGGTGACATTTCTGGCCACCTGCCTACCCCCGCAGGAGCCCCGAGCCTGGGAGCGGGTTTGGGGTGCAGCCACAGAAGGTGTGGGAGAACTCGCTGTGGGCTGAGCCAGCCCCCATGCTTGAGCCAGCCCCCATGCACCCGCGGGCACCCGGATGGGGAAACTGCCACCTGCTGGTGAGGGGACCCCGCCGAAGCCCCGCCTGATCTTCTCACCTGCGAAGCCCAGGGGCTCAGCCACCGAGGGGGAGGCTCGTCAGGAAAGCGCGAAGGTGGAGCCTGGAGGAGCTGGGAGCCCCAGGGCCCGCGAGGCAGGCCCATGCATGCACGGCTGGGTGGGGCAGGCTGGCGCTGCTCTGGGGGCGCTTGGAGACTGATGGAGATGTGGGGGAGGGAAGGACCTCCAACGTGTAGGTTTACTGCTGACCCGATTTTGGCCAAATAGGCCAGATGTGTCCAATTATGATGAATTAGGGTCATTTTCTAAAAGTTTCCAAAATAGTTCCCTCCACTTGTCCTCCTGAATGGTCCTTAAGAGAATGGTGGGGCGCAGGGGTTCGCAGGCCGAATCCACTGGGTTGACCTGCCTCCAGGCAGGTGTGGGGGCCAAGGGGCCGCCTCCCGCCTGCCCCAGAGGGGCCTAGGGTCTTCGTCCCTCCTCCTTCCGCACTCAGGGCCACCGCCCACCTGATGGGGGCTTGTGGCTGGACTTGGCCAAGAGATGATGGGGGGGCCAGGAGCCCCGGATGAGGCCTGGATGAGGAGACGTCATGTGTGGGTGTTCTTGGGGTGTGGGTCATGGGACCCCCAAGCACCCCATAGGCTGAGGTCATCAGACTCCAGGTGAGAACGGCGAGTCCCCCTTCCCGCTGCCAGGGCTTCTGCCCTGTCAGCCCCACGGCCCCTTTCCACCTAACTCCCGCCGTGTCCCGTGGCCCCACGCCCGGCAGGAGAACAAAGGCCCAGGGTGTCAGCGCTGCCCGGAGGAGCTTCAGCCTCTCAGAGCCTGCCCCAGTGACACCCAGGCTGCCCAGAAGGGCTGAGGTAGAACAGGGCCGCGGGGGCCACGGGGCTGCCGGGGGAGAAGTCTTTCATATCATTTTATGTATTTATCTGTGGCTGTGCTGGGTCTTGGTTGCTGGGCTGGCTTTTCTCTAGTTGTGTGCTCAGGCTTCTCATCGAGGTGGCTGCTCTCATGGAGCAGGGCTCCGGGCACTCAAGCTTCAGTGGCTGTGGCGCTCGGACTCTGGAGCACGGGCTCAGCAGTTTGGCTCCGTTGCTCTGCCGCATGTGGGATCTTCCTGGACCAGGGATGGAACCCGTGTCTCCTGCGTTGCGAGGCAGATTCTAGATTTCCTGAGCCACCAGGGAAGCCCTAATAGTTATTTCTTAACAACAGCTCTGCTGCTATATGACTCACATACTGTACAGTCTGCCCCTCTTGAGTGTACGATTCTGCCGTTTCTGGAGTGTGCGCAAATTCTGGAGCCACCACTTCCGTCTGATTTTCGAGAATCTCCATCTCCCAGAAGACCCTGGCGGCTGCTTCACGCACTCCTCAGCCCCTCCCCGCTCCTGCCAGCCCTGAGCTACCAAGGCTGTGTCTTAAATATTTCCTTGTTCTGGATCCTGAGAACAGAACTACCCAGCATGTCTGGTGTGACTGGACCCTCTCACTCTGAGCTGTCTTCAAGATTCATCCACGTTGTAGCAGGAGTCAGCACTTCATTTTTTCCCATGGCCCAAGAGTGTCCCAGTGTGTGTGCGGCTTCCAGATTTTTAGTCCATCCATCAGCAGGTGGACATCGGGGTTGTGTCCAGCTCTTGGCTGTTGTGATCACTCGACCACGAACATCCATGTATAGGTTTCTGTGTGCATGTGTGTGTTGACTTCTCTGGGCACACACCTAGGAGTGGGATGGTGGGGCTGTGTGGCCACTCCATGAGGAAGGTTTGGGGGCATAGCCAGGCTCTTTCCAAGGTGACTAGACTGCGGCACGCTCCCATCAGCAGTGCACGAGGCCTGGTTTGTCCAGCATTTGTTGTCGGCTCTTGCTCTCTGGCTGTCCTGATGGGGGTGAAGTGGGAGCTTAGGGTGGGTTTGCCCAACATTTCCCCTGTGATGAATGGTGTTGGGCCCCTTTTCATGTGCTTCTCAATCACTTGTGTATCTTCTTTGGACAAAAGTCTATTCAGATCCCTTGCCTATGTTTTAAATTGGGTCTTCTTTTTTTTAATCATTGAATTGGAGGAATTCTGTGTTCTCGATACAAGTCCCTTATCGCATATGACATGTACATATATTCTTCCATCTGCAGCTTGTCTTATATTCCCAGAGACTCCATGTTAGTGTCTGTATTAGTCTGCTCAGCTCAGTTCAGTCGCTCAGTCGCGTCTGACTCTTTACAACCTCATGAACCACAGCACGCCAGGCCTCCCTGCCCATCACCAACTCCTAGAGTCCACCCAAACCCATGTCCATCGAGTCAATGATGCCATCCAACCATCTCATCCTCTGTCGTCCCCTTTTCCTCCTGCCCTCAATCTTTCCCAGCATCAGGATCTTTTCAAATGAGTCAGCTCTTCACATCAGATGGCCAGAGTATTGGAGTTTCAGCTTCAACATCAGTCCTTCCAATGAACACCCAGGACTGATCTCCTTTAGGATGGACTGGTTGGATCTCCTTGCAATCCAAGGGATTCTCAAGAGTCTTCTCCAACACCACAGTTCAAAAGCATCAATTCTTTGGCGCTCAGCCTTCTTTATAGTCCAGCACTCACATCCATACATGACTACTTAAGAACTATCGCCTTGACTAGATGGACCTTTGTTGACAAAGTAACGTCTCTGCTTTTAATATGCTGTCTGGGTTGCTCATAACTTTCCTTCCAAGGAGTAAGCGTCTTTTAATTTCATGGCTGAAGTCACCATCTACAGTGATTTTGGAGCCCAGAAAAATAAAATCAGCCACTGTTCCCACTGTTTCCTCATCTATTGGCCATGAAATGATGGGACTGGATGCCATGATCTTCGTTTTCTGAATGTTGAGCTTTAAGCCAACTTTTTCACTCTCCTCTTTCATTTTCATCAAGAGGCTCTTTAGTTCTTCTTCACTTTCTGCCATAAGGGTGGTGTCATTTGCATATCTGAGGTTATTGAGATTTTTCCCAGCAATCTTGAGTCTATCTTGCACTTCATCCAGCCCAGTGTTTCTCATGATGTACTCTACATAGACGTTAAATAAGGAGGGTAACAATATGCAGTCTTGATGTACTCCTTTTCTTATTTGGAACCAGTCTGTTGTTCCATGTCTAGTTCTAACTGTTGCTTCCTGACCTGCATATAGGTTTCTCAAGAGGCAGGTCAGGTCTTCTGCTATTCCCATCTTTTTAAGAATTTTCCACAGTTTATTGTGATCCACATAGTCAAAGGCTTTGGCATAATCAATAAAGCAGAAATAGATATTTTTCTGGAACTCTCTTGCTTTTTTAATGATCCAGCGGATATTGGCAATTTGATCTCTGGATCCTATGCCTTTTCTAAAACCAGCTTGAACATCTGGAAGTTCAGGGTTCACATAGTGCTGAAGCCTGGCTTGGAGAATTTTGAGCATTACTTTACTAGCAGGTGAGTGAAAGTAAAGTCGCTCTGTTGTATCTGACTCTTTGTGACCCCGTGGACTGTAGCCTACCAGGCTTCTCCGTCCATGGGATTTTCCAGGCAAGAATACTGGAGTGGGTTACCATTTCCTTCTCCAGGGGATCTTCCCGACCCAAGGATTGAACCCGGGTCTCCCACATTGGAGGCAGATGCTTTACTGTCTGAGCCACCAGGGAGCCAGCCACTAGCGTGTGAGATGAGTGCAATTGTGCGGTAGTTTGAGCATTCTTTGGCATTGCCTTTCTTTGGGATTGGCATGAAAACTGACCTTTTCCAGTCCTGTGGCCATTGCTGAGTTTTCCAAATTTGCTGGCATATTGAGTGCAGCACTTTCACAGCATCATCTTTCAGGATTTGAAATAACTCAACTGGAATTCCATCACCTCCACTAGCTTTGTTCGTAGTGATGCTTTCTAAGGCCCACTTGACTTCACATTCCAGGATGTCTGGCTCTAGGTGAGTGATCACACCATCTTGATTATCTGGGTCATGAAGATCTTTTTTGTATAGTTCTTCTGTGTATTCTTGCCACCTCTTCTTAATATCTTCTGCTTCTGTTAGGTCCATACCATTTATGGCCTTTATTGAGCCCATCTTTGCATGAAATGTTCCCTTGGTATCTCTAATTTTCTTGAAGAGATCTCTAGTCTTTCCCATTCTGTTGTTTTCCTCTATTTCTTTGCATTGATCACTGAGGAAGGCTTTCTTATCTCTCCTTGCTATTCTTTGGAACTCTGCATTCAAATGGGTCTATCTTTCCTTTCTCCTTTGCTTTTTGCTTCCCTTCTTTTCACAGCTATTTGTAAGGCCTCCTCAGACAGCCATTTTGCTTTTTTGCATCTTTTTCTTGGGGATTGTCTTGATCCCTGTCTCCTGTACAATGTCAGGAACCTCTGTCCATAGTTCATCAGACACTCTGTCTATCAGGTCTAGTCTCTTAAATCTATTTCTCACTTCCACTGTATAATCATAAGGGATTTGATTTAGGTCATACCTGAATGGTCTAATGGTTTCCTCCACTTTCTTCAATTTAAATCTGAATTTGGCAATCAGGAGTTCATGATCTGAGCCACAGTAAGCTCCTAGTCTTGTTTTTGCTGGCTCTATAGAGCTTCTCCATCTTTGGCTGCAAAGAATGTAATCAGTCTGATTTCAGTGTTGACCATCTGGTGATGTCCATGTGTAGAGCCTTCTCTTGTGTTGTTGGAAGAAGGTGTTTGCTATGACCAGTGCGTTCTCTTGGCAAAACTCTATTAGTCTTTGCCCTGCTTCATTCCGTATTCCAAGGCCAAATTTGCCTGTTACTCCAGGTGTTTCTTGACTTCCTACTTTTGCATTCCAGTCCCCTATAATGAAAAGGACATCTTTTTTGGGTGTTAGTTCTAAAAGGTCTTGTATGTCTTCCTAGAGCAGTTCAGCTTCAGCTTCTTCAGCATTACTGGTTGGGGCATAGACTTGGATTACTGTGATATTGAATGGTTTGCCTTGGAAATGAACAGAGATCATTCTGTTGTTTTCAAGATTGCATCCAAGTACTGTATTTTGGACTCTTTTGTTGACTATGATGGCTACTCCATTTTTTCAAAGGGATTCCTGCCCACAGTAGTAGGTATAATGGTCATCTGAGTTAAATTCATCCATTCCAGTCCATCTTAATTCGCTGATTCCTAGAATGTCAGCGTTCACTCTTGCTATCTCCTGTTTGACCACTTCCAATTTGCCTTGATTCATGGACCTAACATTCCAGTTTCCTATGCAATATTGCTCTTTACAGCATTGGACCTTGCTTCTATCACCAGTCCCATCCACAACTGGGTGCGGTTTTTGCTTTGGCTCCATCCCTTCATTCTTTCTGGAGTGATTTCTCCACTGATCTCTAGTAACATATTGGGCCCCTACTGACCTGGGGAGTTCCTCTTTCAGTGTCCTATCTTTTGTCCTTTTCACACTGTTCATGGCGTTCTCAAGGCAAGAATACTGAAGTGGTTTGCTATTCCTTTCTCCAGTGGACCACATTCTGTCAGACCTCTCCACCATGACCCGTCCTTCTTGGGTGACCCCACACTGCATGGCTTAGTTTCATTGAGTTAGACAAGCTATGGTCCGTGTGATCAGATTGGCTAGTTGTCTGTGATTATGGTTTCAGTCTGTCTGCCCTCTGATGCCCTCTCTCAGCGCCTACCATCTTACTTGGGTTTCTCTTACCTTTGACATGGGGTATCTCTTCATGGCTGTAGGCGCAGCTGCTGCTCCTTACCTTGGATGTGGGGTAACTCCTCTCGGCCACTAGTCTTCTGGGCTGCTGTAACTAAGTATCACTGACCATGTTACTGAACAGAAACCTATTTTCTCACAATCTCAGAGGCTGAAGTCTGAGATCCTGGTGTTAACAAGTTGCTTTCTCCTGAGATCTCTCCCCTTGGCAAGTGGACGACAGTCTTCTCCTGTGTCCTCACGTGGTCCTGCCTCTGAATGTGTGTGTCTCCTCACCTCCTCTTCTCAAAAGAACACCAGTCCTGTTGTTGGACCAGGGCCCACACACAACCTCATTGTAGCCTTGTTGTTCAATTGCTAAGTCATGTCTGACTCTTTGCAACCCCATGGACTGCAGCACACCAGACCAAAATATTGGCGCTTTAGCTTCAGCATCAGTCCTTCCAATGAATAATCAGGGTTGATTTCCTTTAGGATTGACTGGTTTGATCGCCTTGCTATCCAAGGATTCTCAAGAGTCTTCTCCAGCATCACAGTTCGAAAGCATCAGTTCTTCAGCGCTCAGCCTTCTTTTTGGTCCAACTCTCACACAGGTACATGACTACTGGAAAAACCATAGGTTTGACTAAACAAACTGTTGTCGGCAAGTTTAATCTATCTGTTTTATCTTGTTTGCTCCTGCTTTTGGTATCACATCTGAGAAGAGGCTGGGACCACTGGTTTTCAGCCTGAAGACCTTCCTTTAGAGTTCTGTAAGGCAGGTCTCAGTGTGTGTTCTTCTGGGCTAGTCTTCATTTCACCTTCATGCTTTGATGACAGTGTTGCTGGATATAGGAGCCTCAGGTAGGCTGGTGTTTTCTGAGTGGTGTGAACCTGGTTATCCACAGCTTCCTGCTGAGATGTTAGGTTGTTAATCTCACCTGAGTGACCTCTCAGGTGACCCGTTGGTATCTCTGCTCTTGTCAAGATTTTCTCCTTATCTGTGGCCATCAGTATTTTTCCTGTGATGTCTCTTCCTTGGCAGAACTCAACGAGCCTCCTGGATGTGTGGGTCATTGCTTTTCAGCAGATCTGGGGGGTTTGCGGCCACTGTTTCTCAAACACTCTCCTCCTCGCTCTTCCCCCTCCCACTGCTACCTGATGCCACAGTGCTGGCCCAACCCATGTGTCCCAGGTCCTCGCTGTTCTCAGCCTGCGTAATCACCACCAGCAATCTCCTAGTTCTTTAACCCTTTCTTCTGACAGTTTACATCCATTGCTGAGCTCCTGAAGTGAATTTTCTGTTATTGTATGCTTCAACTTCAAATTTTCCATTTGACTCTTTAAAAAGTTTTCTTTATTGATATTCTCCATCTTATGCTATGAACCGGCAATCACATTTTTAGTTCTGTGACCATATTTATAATGGCAGTTTTGAAGCTTTTTGTTAATCTGACATTTGGTCATTCTCATAGGCAGTTTCTGTTGCCTGATTTTTTTTCTTTCTTCTGATATATGGGTTATACTTTACTGTTTCTTTGCCTGCCCTATGATTTTTTATTGAAAACTGGGCATTTTAGGTGATAAAATATCCAGGAACACTGGATATTGGCCCTCCCCACTTCATGTTACTGTTCTCTGCTGTGTGTTTAATGATTGGTTGGATTATTTTAGTGAAGTCTATTTTATTTTCTTTTTGGTATCTCCCTGAGCAGCCTCCTCCATAATCTAGGACTTTTTATGAGGGGGTGGTCTTGGCTCAATACCAAAGACTCTCTTTTTAAAATGAATTTCCATAGATTTTCTTGAACAAATGTTCCATTTGCTGTTGTCCTTGGAAAGGCTTCCGGAGCTTTAAGTAGTTGGTTTTTTTTTTTGTAAACAAATTCCCCAGCTTTGCTGGGAAGCTGGTCACCTGAGCTCCGCTCACTCTCTTGCAGGAAGCCCACCTCTTAGTACTTCTTTTTAAAAAAAAAAAAACAAAAAAACAGTAATTGGTTTTTTGTCCACAACCCCTGCCCTGCAGTGCAGTCATCTGAAGGAAGGGCAGCCCAGGAGGCCTCCATGAGCCCAACACGAGTCCCCTTCTCCCTGCAGGGCGAGTGCTCCCCTAAGTGTCGCAACCTGTTCGTGCTGGAGACGGTGTGCGTGGCCTGGTTCTCCTTCGAGTTCCTGCTGCGCTCACTGCAGGCTGAGAGTAAGTGCGCCTTCCTGCGGACCCCGCTCAACATCATCGACATCCTGGCCATCCTGCCCTTCTACGTGTCGCTGCTCGTGGGCCTGGCGGCCCGGCCCGGCGCAGGAGGCAACAAGCTGCTGGAGCGCGCGGGGCTGGTGCTGCGGCTGCTGCGGGCGCTGCGCGTGCTCTACGTGATGCGCTTGGCGCGCCACTCGCTGGGGCTGCGCTCGCTGGGCCTGACCGTGCGCCGCTGCGCGCGTGAGTTCGGGCTGCTGCTGCTCTTCCTCTGCGTGGCCATGGCCCTCTTTGCACCGCTCGTGCACCTGGCCGAGCGCGAGCTGGGCGCGCGCCGCGACTTTTCCAGCGTACCGGCCAGCTACTGGTGGGCCGTCATCTCCATGACCACCGTGGGCTATGGCGACATGGTGCCGCGCAGCCTGCCCGGGCAGGTGGTGGCGCTGAGCAGCATCCTCAGCGGCATCCTGCTCATGGCCTTCCCGGTCACCTCCATCTTCCACACCTTCTCGCGCTCCTACTCGGAGCTCAAGGAGCAGCAGCAGCGCGCCGCCAGTCCCGAGCCCGCCCTGCGCGAGGACAGCACGCGCTCCGCCTCCGCCTCCGCCACCGCCACGGAGGACGACGGCTCGCAGAGCCCCGACGGCGCCGGCTCGGCCGGGGCCTCCGCGGAGGGGCCGTGGGCACCGGCGGGGCCGACCTGACTGCGGGGGCAGTCGGGGGCCTGGGGCGGCACCGCGTCCTCGCCCCGCTCCGCGTTCGGAGGGGCGGGACGGATTTGGGGCGGCTCCTGCGTCAGCCTGCATGTTGCTCGACCCGCGCACACCGGAGCTTGGCCCGGGCCTGACCTGGCCTGACTCGAGGGTCAAAGCCATCTTGTGCTTGGAGTAAAGAGTTTCACCCTAGGAGCACCACCAGCCTGTTCTGCACTTTCCTTTTCTGTCTCCAGAGTTTTGACTCAATGGCCAACTAAAAATAAATTCCACAATCCCAGAAGTTCCAAGCCTGTAGCAAATGCCAGAAGGCCACACTTGTCCTTCAGCCTCACCCTGACCTTGCCCCGCTGGTCACTGTGGGGCTCGGCGGGGTTGGGGGGCAACCTTGGGGAGCTGTGGGGAAGGGGCAGTGCCTTCCTGCTCCGGCCGTCACCCCTGGTGGCCATGCCCCCTCAGAGGGGGGCATTCCTGTCGCCTCTGTAGAGACCACATCCCCACCAAGTGACAGGGGCGCTTACAGCCCCAGTTCTTTTGGGAGGGGCATGTGCCAGCCCTGACCTCTGACCTCCCTTCCCTAGCCCTCACCTGCTCTCCCCTTGGAGTGTCCAGCAACGCTGGAGGCCTGCATATCAGCTGGGGCCCCACGGCCTCCCCGGGCACCTGGCCTTCTCCCCGGGCATGCAGCTGCTGGAAGCTGGTCATGACCGAGCTGCTGCTTCTCCGGGGAGGGAAGGATCTGTGCCGATGCAGCTCTTCGGTCACACGCCTGCCCCTCCGGAGGAAACGACTTCCTCCTGGGCAGGGGGGCTCACTGACCGTCCCTCCGAGGGTTCGGTCAGTGGTGGGACACCCCCTCTTCGCTGCGGTGGCTCTGAGGGCTCCCAGGAGCCCTGCAGAACCGAAGCCACCGCAGGTCACAGGATGGGTGCTGTGGGCCGCCCTGCAGAGAACCATGTGGGGACGGGGGCACACTGCTCCCCCGCACCCAGGCGGGCCGCCTGCTCTGGCTTTCCTGCTCCTCCCCGCATCCCCGCCATGACCCTCCCACATGGCCCCTGAGGCCGGGGGCTGGTGGGCCTCTGCTGGCCGTGGCCTCCGTTGCCCACCTAGGCTGGGGGCAGGAATGGGCCGAATCCCTGCCAGCCTGTGGCCCCACACCCACCCAGGAAGCCCACACCCAGACGTGCCTTGGAACAGTCTCCATGAGTCCTGCAAGACACAGTGTGCCACGGCTGCTTCCTGCCAGAGCTCTCTGGTTCATCCGAACACATCTGTACACGTTTAAAGGGTGTGGTCTGTGTCGGTGATGTTCCAGGGAACTTCAGCAAACAGCCCCCTACCCTCAGGCTGCTTCTGCACATGCTGTAACCTCTCTGGGCCCTGACTGGCCCCCACCGCCCCAGCTGACCCCTGGGGGCTTGGGGATCCACTCAGATCCACAGGGCCACTCCAGGGCTGAGCGTGCTCCACCAGCAGTGATGGCGGTCTGAAACCCCCATATCTGCTGCCAAAATTGGCCCAACTCCGGTACCTCTTATTTCAGAGGAAAATGCCCACCACCCTCCCCCCGTTTCCTCCCAGCGAGCTGGAATCCAGGACGGGCAGCGAGTGGCGCACAGGCTGTGGGCGGGTGGGCGGCTCTCTGAGCTGTTCACCTGCTCTCACTCTGAGTGGATTCGGCCACTCACCCAGGAGCCGGGGCAGCAGCACCGTCCTGTTCCCATTTCCAAAGTGTCCCCCTTGTTGAGAAGAAGAGCTATGAAAGTGACCCTCATATGTTTTTCTCACTGGGAGCCCCAAGTGGAGTTATTATTAAAAATACCTGCCTTGCCCTAGTGGATGGCTTGTCCAGGGCCCAGACACAGAGCCCTCTTGGCCAGTGTGGCACCAGGCCTGGGAAGCCCTCCGCTCTGCTCGGTCTTGGAAGGGCAGGTCCTCAGAAGAACACGGGAGCTGCTTCCAAGCTGGTTCTCTGCTCATCGGTCAAGTCACAGAGCAGGCTACAGGTAAGTTCTCAGGAACAAAGATGGGTTCCCCAAAAAGGCACCCCATATATTTTTTTGCCTTTTTTTAAAGTATTTAAACTTTTACTGAATAATTTTTAATTAAAATAGTTATTCTGAATTAACACATTATCAGATGGAAAATAAACATCCATGCCAGAGCAGCACCCCTGCCCTGCACCACTCAGTACGGGGAATCCGGGGTCCACACTGAGGCTCTGTGCTGCCCGGGGTGGCCATGTTAACTGTCACCAGCTCAGGTCAGCTCCAGTGGCTGACCTCACCCTCCAGGGCTGGCGTGACTCATCGAAGAAACTTAATTCCCTTTCATGTATCTTGACTTGGTGGATTTTTTTGGCCTTGCCCCCATTGTAAATGCTCTAAAACAAGCTGCTTAGTAGAAACAGCTCCAATTTGACCTTCTATACAGAATTGTGCATTTTCCTTGAAATACCTCTTCTGGCCTTTATAGGAGACACTCCCCAACCTCTTGAGACATTCCGTTGTCAAGGGAACTGTGTGAACTGGTGGAGACCGGGGGGCTGCCTCCTTCAGCCTGGTCCCACTGGCACAGGGCGGTCACTGTCTGAGGGATCTGAGGGGCAACCCTGGTGTCACAGGCAGTGCTGTCCCCAGGGATCTGAGGGGCAACCCCAGTGTTACAGGCAGTGCTGTCCCCCAGGGATCTGAGGGGAGACCCCAGTGTCACAGGCCAGTCCTGTCCCCCAGGGATCTGAGGGGTGACCCTGGTGTTACAGGCCAGTCCTGTCCCCCAGGGACCTGAGGGGCGACCCTGGTGTCACAGGCAGTGCTGTCCCCAGGGATCTGAGGGGCAACCCCAGTGTTACAGGCAGTGCTGTCCCCCAGGGATCTGAGGGGTGACCCCGGTGTTACAGGCCAGTCCTGTCCCCAGGGATCTGAGGGGTGACCCCGGTGTTACAGGCCAGTCCTGTCCCCCAGGGACCTGAGGGGTGACCCTGGTGTCACAGGCCAGTCCTGTCCCCAGGGATCTGAGGGGTGACCCCGGTGTTACAGGCCAGTCCTGTCCCCCAGGGACCTGAGGGGCAACCCCGGTGTCACAGGCCAGTCCTGTCCCCAGGGATCTGAGGGGTGACCCCGGTGTTACAGGCCAGTCCTGTCCCCCAGGGACCTGAGGGGTGACCCTGGTGTCACAGGCCAGTCCTGTCCCCCAGGAATCTGAGGGGCGACCCCAGTATCACAGGCAGCGCTGTCCCCAGGGATCTGAGGGGCGACCCCGGTGTCACAGGCAATGCTGTCCCCCAGGGATCTGAGGGGCGACCCCAGTGTCACAGGCAGCGCTGTCCCCAGGGATCTGAGGGGCGACCCCGGTGTCACAGGCAATGCTGTCCCCAGGGATCTGAGGGGAGACCCCAGTGTCACAGGCAGCGCTGTCCCCAGGGATCTGAGGGGAGACCCCAGTGTCACAGGCCAGTCCTATCCCCCAGGGACCTGAGGGGCGACCCTGGTGTCACAGGCCAGTCCTTGTCCCCCAGGGATCTGAGGGCGACCCCAGTGTCACAGGCAGCGCTGTTCCCAAGGGATCTGAGGGGAGACCCCAGTGTCACAGGCCAGTCCTGTCCCCCAGGGATCTGAGGGGAGACCCCGGTGTCACAGGCCAGTCCTGTCCTCCAGGGATCTGAGGGGCAACCCCGGTGTCACAGGCCAGTCCTGTCCTCCAGGGATCTGAGGGGCAACCCCGGTGTCACAGGCCAGTCCTGTCCCCCAGGGATCTGAGGGGCAACCCCGGTGTCACAGGCAGCGCTGTCCCCCAGGGATCTGAGGGGCAACCCCGGTGTCACAGGCAGTGCTGTCCCCCAGGGATCTGAGGGGCAACCCCAGTATCACAGGCAACGCTGTCCCCAGGGATCTGAGGGGTGACCCCAGTGTCACAGGCAGCGCTTTCCCCAGGGATCTGAGGGGCAACCCCAGTATCACAGGCAGCGCTGTCCCCAGGGATCTGAGGGGTGACCCCGGTGTCACAGGCAGCACTGTCCCCAGGGATATGAGGAGAGACCCCCGTGTCACAGGCAGCGCTGTCCCCCAGGTATCTGAGGGGCAACCCCAGTGTTACAGGCAGCGCTGTCCCCCAGGGTGGGGCACTGGCCCAGCACTTCCCTGGGATCCCCTGAGGTGAAGGACAGACAGGCCCTTGACTCTGCCCTGGGCCGTGCTCCGACTCACGAGGCCACACTGGATCCGCAGCAGTTTGTTGAGTTAAAGTCACCCTGACAGGACCACGGAGCTCCCACAAGGGGCACACAGGGCACCGCTGCACCCAGTGACAGACATCTCCCTTCATTTTAAAAAATAAACATTTTCAGAGCATCTTGCAGGCCAGAGAGCTGCACGGGATCCTCAAACATTCAGGAGCTTTTGAGGAAAATCAGGAGGAGGAGATGGCTTCGCACGCCTTCCACTGACCACACGAACGTGGGTGCTCTGGCAGCGGCCCAGGGAACGTGGATGCCACAGGCCCTCCGCCCAGCAGGAGGGGAGGTGCCTGCGGGAAGCCTGCAGAAGTGTCTAGAACACTCGCCTGGGAGGCTGAGATGCCCGTGTAGACTGAAGAGGGCCAACGTCAGACACAGAGGACGCGGAGGGCCATGCAGAAGGTGGGGCAGCAGCGAGGCCTCTGCACAGTGTTGGGAAACCTGCCCCACTGCCCCCTGCCCTGACCCGCAGGCACCTCCAGGCCTGGAAGTCGGACGCCTCGGGCTGTGTCTGCAAGAGCACGATTCCCAGAGGGAAGGGATGCCTGGGGCAGCGCAGCCCCAGACCTGGGCCCACCAGCACCCAGGACCCCTCCTAACACCCCAGCCACACCCCGTCACCACAGCCTGGCCGGATGTAATTGAGTCCACAGCAGCCTCACCAGGAGGGCCTGGTGGAGCGGCGAGGCCGTCAGGGTGCCAACCGGAGTGAGGAAGCTGGAGCCCTGTGTCCCACGTGGCCCAGCCTGACCCTGCGGTGTGTCACCCTCAGACCACGGGCCCCTTGGGCAGGGACCCAGGCTCCCCGGTGCTGTTTCTCACTCCCGCCCCGTCTCGCCCATCCTGAGACACCCTGGCCTGGCTGCAGGCCCCCCACCTGCCACATCAGGGCCCCGGGGCCCGAGACGTGGCGGTCCCTAGAGGTCCTGGGTCCCACGGGGTGCAGAGCTGCCCCCTCGGGGCTGTGAGCTTGCCCCAGGTTCCCCAGAGGTGTCCTGAGCTGAAGTGGAAGAGAGGCCTGCTTTCCGTCAGCTTGAGAGCGCGGCAGCCCCGCCTGGGGAGACCTGCTCACGGAATCCTGGGTGGCAGAGCTCAGTGTTGGCCCCCGGGCCCCACCATGCCCAAGAGCCAGAGGCTGGGCGAGTCCCCCACAGACGGGCCCGTCTTGGGGCTGTGGTGCCCGCTGCCCACACGGGGCACAGGTGGCCAGGCCAGAAGCCCTGGTCCCGCGTCCTCATCCTCTGGCCGCCTCAGAGGGCCTTGGCGCTGGTGGGGTGGGCCGTGTGGGGGGCTGGCTTCAGAGGGTAGCAGGTGAACACGTAGGCCTGCCCCAGGATGGCCAGGTCCACCAGCACCTGCAGCAGCCCGCACACCGAGAACTGCAGGGGCGCCCCGTTCAGCAGGAAGTAGGCCGTCTTGAAGGTGTCGCCACTCGTCCACATGAGGACCATCTTGATGCTGCAGAGACACAGAAGCGGTCAGGGGTCACAGATCAGGGTCAGGGGACTTAACCCAGGGGTCAGTCAGGGGACAGACCCTGGCCCACCCTCCTGTCCTGGCCGTGAAGGCACCACATGCATGGCCGCAAGGACAGGGAGGCCCTTAGGCAGGAGAAGCCTCAGGTCTGTGGGGCAGAGAAGGGCACTGCAGGGCCAAGCCCACATGGGCTCACAAATGTCCCGTCCTGGCTGCAGGCACAGCAGGTGTGTGGCCCTCATGTGACATGCTATGGCCTCAGGCGGGGGAGGCCCATCACACAGTGTCCCACAAGCCAAGCTCGCAGCCCTCTGACCCCCACACCTGCACCCAGGGCACTGAGCAGGAAACCAGGGGCCTCTCTTGGGAACTCCAGGCTCAGCCAGGCTCCTCGCTCCAAAGACAGCCTGAGGGTAACCGCCTTCCGGTCATCGATGTCACGCCCAGAGTCCAGACCAGTCCTCGGAGCAGAGAGGAGTCCTGTGTCACGGACCGCTCATGTCTACATACACCTCTCCACGTCTGACACCTGCTTAGCCAGGTAACACGCACCAGCACATTGTTTTCCTGCACAAAATGTTTAAATCAGACCCATTTCCACAGCAGGCGAACCTTATGTGTCTGACTAAGCCAGGCCACAGTTTGTGGGGGCAGCTGCCTGTTGGCTGGGAGGACCCCAGGGACAGGATGAAGGTCTGAGCCGTCTGTGCTGAGGGCAGGGCAGGCACTCCGCGCTCCTGAGGTGGCCCCATCCACCTGGGGCTGGGAGGCCTCTGACCCCAGGCCAATCACCAGTAAAGCCAGGCAAGGGGCCATGACCCATGCCCAGGGTAGTGATCCCGATACCCCCAACTCCACTGGAGCATCAGATGGACCACACAGAAGCAGGGCAGGAAGTGGACAGTTCCCCCGACCTGCACTCTTGAAAGCTGGAGCTTCTAGGACCCTTACTCAGGAGAATGGTTCAGGCTGAGGCTCCAAGCACAGCCCCCATCCACCCTGTGGCCCGGCATCTGCGTCCAAACAGCCCTGCGACTCTTGCTGGCTATCGTGTGGGCTCACACAGTGTTTAAAGACTTTGGTTCTTAGTTAGCTGATATAACTCTGCATTTAAACAGCAGGATCACTATACATCATCAGTCCTTTTTCTCTGGCTGCTTTCGCCATTTGACTTTGGTTTCACAGTCTGACAGAAGGCACATTTGGGACTTGCTGAGTATCTTAAAATCTGTACATGGATCTTGCACCAGATTTGGGAAGTTTTCAGACATCATTTCTTCAACTCTTCTGCACCACTCTCGCCTCTCCTGGGTCTCAGGTGACACAAACGTTAGACATATTGCTGCTGTCCCTGAGTCTGTTCTTTTTTTCCCCCCATTTTTTTTTTCCTGTTCAAAATGGATGATTTGTATCAATCTTCATTGATTTGTCCTCTGTCGTCTCCATTCTACTAATGAACTAATGAAGTATGTTTTCTGTTCAGCTACTATATTTTTCAATTTAAAAATTTCTAGTTATTTCTCTCATAGCTTTCATTTCTCCCCTGTGATGGTCTATCTTTGCCCTGCTTTCAGGAGTATCTGCTATTGTTCCTTAGAGAATAGTTACACCAGTGCCTTTAAAATCTGGTAACTCCAGTCTCTGTGTCGATTCTTTGTCTGTTGTCTTTTTCTTTTGAGAGTTGTTGAGATTTTCCTAGTCTTCATGGTGAGTAATTTTGGTTTATGTCCTGGAGATTTTTAACACTATGTAAGGAGACTCTGTCTTGCTGCAATCCTGTGGAGAATGTTGGGGTTTTTTTTTTTTTTTTTGGTTGTTCCAGCAGGAAACTTACATGGTTAAGTTTAAGCTGCAAGTTGTGGCTGGTATTTGGGGACTATGGCTGAATTCAGTTCAGGTTTCAAAACCACTCAGATCTGCACAGCATGGCCAGCAGTCAGTGGCCAGGATGGGACTTGGGTGGCAGTCTGCCCCAAAGATCCCGGGAGAACCCCTTTCCATGCCCTAGACAGAAAGCTTTCTGCCCTGTGCACCTTTCTGGGCTTGGGGCTGTGCAGGAGTCCAGAATGACAGATGTGGGGAAACAAGATGCATCCTGTCATCCATGCAATACGTCCTCCCACAGTCCGCCTGCTCCCGTAGCCAGGGCTGCTCCGTCCATCCGGTCCTGTCTGTAGGTGTACCCAAGGCAGACATGGGGCCGGCATGGAAAGACCTGAGACTGGTAGTCTGGGGAGCATCCATCCTGAGTGTACTGGCCTCTGCTGACCAGTCCCTGTGGATGAGACCTACTGGGCCCTGGCCAGAGGCTGAGGACCAGGAGGGAAGGTGTCTTGTTGCTGTCTTCTCTTCTATGTGGCATCTTTCCCCCAAACTTGTGCCCCTCTCTCCATCTGAATTCTGTCCTGCTCTGGAGCACCAACTCAGAATTTGAGAGTGAAGTAATAGTGTGCCAGGTGACTCTACATCATGGACACGGAGGGGACTGGATGGAACCACCCACAGCGGTGTCTGGAAGGAACAGCAGGTGGGGGCACGGGGGCTGCCTGGCAGTGGCTGGGGTCAACTTGCACATGTCGAACCCTGTGGGGGAGCACAGAGGCAGGGGGACGAATACAACATGGTGGGCGAACGCACCAGAGTGACCACTGGGATGAGACCACGTCCACAGCTGCAGCGGGAGCGCCAAGTACCGGGAACTGGGCACTGGGGTGGCTGGGTGGCCCCAGGAGGCTGCGGGCATCACGGCAGACCAGAGCGGCAGAGATGCCGGCCTACCAGCAAGGCTGCTCACAGCTCTCCAGCTCAGAGCACTTCCATTTTAAAGGAAACCCACCCCCACAGAGCAAGCATTTCCAGGAGAAGCTCTGACAAGCAACCACAATTTCTGCAAACAGCTGTGAAGATGGGAAGAGAACTGATGTCACAAATAAGCCTAGTTCCATTCTACGGAATTAAGAGCTAAGGCACAGCCTCCCCCAGAGACACCAGAACTTAACAGGAGACCCAAAAACAGACACCCCATGGTGGCCTGTGCAGTGCCCCTTTTAGAGAGAAGATGCTGAGGCACAGAGAGGTTGGGTGACTCACCCAAGGACACACGCAAATGCCTCGCAGAGTGGGAAGGGCTGCAGAGGGGTGGCAGAAGGCACAGCTGAGCCCGTCCCAGCTGGTGTCCCTCTGGGCCTGAAGGCACAGGTGCACCTTCACCCTAGCAAGTGGAGACGTGCGGTCAACGCCGAGAGCCGGGCTCTGCCTGACACACACAGACATTTTTAGCTGCCCAGACGCCTCTCCTGGCCTTGGCCCTCAGTTGGCTCTCGCCCCAGAAGCAGGAATCTGACAGCCTTCTGAGGCCCCACGACCAGCCCAGTGTGTTGAGGGCTCAGGGCAAATGTTTAATCAAACTGTTCCTGCCAGTCCAAGCGCCACCCTGAGCCGCGGGAGCCCGTGTGCCAGGTGTGGACACTCTTGACACACAAGCTCATGTTCCGAACCCCCAGTCACCCTGGACCCTGCACCCTGTGGGCATGTGCACAGGCCCAGACCCCGTCTCCCCCACGGGGTCAGGTCACCTGTTACCCTCAACAGCTATCAGGTGGGCGAGCCCTGAGGCCCAGTTACCACCGTCCAGCAGGCCAGGGACGTCCTCGTGTGTACCAAGGCCAGAGCGTGCCCGCTGCACATGGCGGGGTCTCTAGGAAGACCCCTCCTCAACTGAGGGCCGCCAGCCCGGGGTTCAGACGGCACAGGGAACTCAGGGCATGGAGAAGCTGTGGGAGCTGGTCTGGGCAGGCGGGGACTGTCCTCAAGCTGCATTCTTCAGCTGGGGGTGGGCAGGGTGGGTGGCCCGGGAGCTGATTCCTTTCTCTAGGTTCCTCCTCACCCTGGCCTCAACTCCAGCTGCTGCATCCTGTGCCTGATCCTCCCCACGAGTTTAATCCAGGCTCCCGTTACTTCATTCTTGGCGCCAGCATTTTTCCTCCCAAACCAAGCAGCCCGACGACTATTCCTAAAATACTTTTCACCTCACCCTTGCCCCGTCCAGCCATGCAGAATGCCTCTCCTCAGCCAGCGCCCACGCAGCAGGAGCCTCACCCCTGCACCGGCCTCGCTGAGCCCACACGCGTCCCTGCCGCCCCTCACTCCCACCTCCGAGCCCGCGCCCACACCTCCCCTCCTTCCCGCCCATCCAAAGCTCTCCCAAAATTCAAAACCTACCCAGAACACAGGAGTAGGTCTTTGTGACCATGGGTCACAAGGTTTCTTGGGTGTGACACCAAAAGCATAGCAATTTTTTAAAAAAAGATACACTTCACCAAAATTCAAATGTTTTGTGCTGCAGTGTGAAAAGACAGCCTGCAACAGAGAAGATGTATGCAAACCAATAAGAATATTTAAAGATCTCTACAAGTCAATAAGAAAAGATAAGCAATCCAATTTTTACATGGGCAAAAATCCGAACAGACATTTCTCTAAAGAAGATACACAAACGGCCAATAATCACAGGAAAAGGTGATGTCATCAGATGCAAATCAAAGCCACAGGAGACCCGACTTCACACCCACACGGATGGCTATGATGAGAAGGTGACAAGTGCTGGTGAGGCTGCAAAGGCCAGAATCTCGCACCTCCAGCAGGAACGTAAAATGGTGTGGCCGCGACTCACCAGCTCCACTCCTAAGTGTGTCCAAGACAGAGGAACACACATCCGTGCAGAAACTGGCACAGACAACACTGTTGTTCACAGCAACACTGCTCAGTCGCCAAGAAGATGCCAAACCACCCAGACGTCCACCAACTGAAGAGGAGATCAGCAGAGTTTGACCTGTGAGCACAGTGACTGTCACTCAGGAAGGATGGCCGCTGGCTGCTCACTGTGCCTGGCCTTGGGAGCATGACGGAGAGTGAAAGCAGCAGAGAGGACCACGTGCCGCGTCATTCCATTTCTCTAATGCGTCCAGAACAGACAGAGCCGTGGAGACAGAAAGCAGATCAGTGGTTCCGAGGCCTGGCCGAGGCGGGGGGCAGTGGAGAGTGATCACCAGCGGGCACGAGACTGCTTTTCAGGTGACGAAACGTCCTAAAATTAGACTGGTGATGGCTGCACAGCTCTGTGAATGCACTAAAATCCACTGCATGGGGTACTTTAAATGGGTGATGGTGTGACAAGTTACCACTCCATGAAATTATCTTTGTAAGTTCCAGGGCTTTGGTTGGACTCTAATTCCAGCCCTCCTTGTCTCCTGATTGGCCCCTGGGTGTGCAAGTGTGGTGTGTGCTGTGGTGGAGGTGTGCCTGCGTGTGCATGTGCACGCCCACACGTGCACTCTAATGGGCATTGTGCATGGCACCTCCACTCACCATGGCAGGCTCACCATGTGTCAAGGACGACACAGAGGATGATGGGTGGGGGGCGGGGAGTGACGCACATGTGGCCCCGGGGAGATGTTGCCCTGATTCCCAAGCAGCTGATGCCCCAGGCTCGAGGGCCTGTCTGGAGCTGGACCAGGTGAGCACTTCCCAGATGCTGGATGCTGCTGTCAAAGCCAGGAGTGTCCCGGCTGGGACGAGCCAGCAGCCAGCCCAAACTGCTGCACCCAGAAGCGTCCCTGCCTCATAATACCATAATACCCCGCGGCCAGGGCCAGCGTTGTCTCTGAACATCCCTCCATCTGCCCGCCTCCCGCCTGCCCCTCCCTCTCCTCGGTCATAACTGGATCCACCACTGGTTTTTCCCACGTTGGCCCCCTTCACCCGCCCCCAGGCTCTCGAGTAATTACTTGTTGGGGAACATCTAATGCAGCAAAACGCGGAGGAAGGAGGAGGGAACTTGGCTCACAAGTTGCCTTTCAGGGCCACAGTGCTAATTAGTGACCTTATTTCAAAGCTGCGTCACTTTCTATTACTAGTTCAGAAGCACCATTCCAACAATCGCTTAACATTCTGTAAAGGGAAATCATTCAAAAGTACCTCCTGCATTTCATCCAAGGCAAAGGCAGCAAAAGCATGCATGTGAGTGTGTGTGTATGAATATGTGTGTGCACATGTGTGAATGTGTGCATATGTCTGTGTGCACACCTGTATGTGTGGGTGCACACCCTCTGAGCAGGTCCCCTGGGAGACGGGTGAAGCTGGTCTTTGAGCAGGACCTCACAGCCCCTCCCGCCTTGCACCTCCTGATGGTCTGAGGCTGAGTGTCCCGCAGCAGATATGAGCGGGCCTTGACTGCAGGGCTTCAAGAGTCCCGAGTCCCAGCAGGTCCAGGGCTGCTCCATCTTGGGGGTGAAACAGAAACCTCCCTGGGGGACACCTGAGGATGCTCAGGTCAGCCCATGCATTGCAGCTGCTGGGCAGTGGGGACAGGGACCAGGGGCAGCCCTAAGCCCGAGTCCTGAGTCCAGGCGTGGACACCGGACAGGGTGGAAGGGCTCTGGTCCTGAGCTCTGAAAGGGAGGAGCCAACCTCAGGGGGCTCCTGTGTCCTCGCCAGTGGGGCTGTCCACTGGCCAGGGTATCGTGGGCTGGGGCAGGTTCTGGTTTCAGGCTGAACCAGGCCACTACATGCACACCAGGCACGCCACCTTCTCTCCTCCAGGCTGGCATGTGGACAGCCGAGGGGCGCTTCCCTCAAGATCCCACCCTCCTCGCTTTTGCCTGGGAGCCAGCCATCTGCCTCCCAGGAATCTGGGCGCAACGTGTCGGGCTGGACACTCAGGGCACCCCGGCCGCCACGGCTCAGGCTCCCTGAACCCACAGGCAGAGGGCACTGGCCCCGGGGGCACAGGTCAGACCAGCCCCAGCTGCACAGGGACACCTGGTGTCTCCTTTTCAGGATGGTGGAGTCGGACTCACTGACCTTTGACAGCCAAGCCATTCTGGGTGCTGGGGACACTGCAAGGAAAGAAGGCCCCTGTGCTGGGGACAGTGCAACAACCAGACTGACGGACTTTATCAGGGACAGAGCAGAGACCGGGCTGGGGCCGAGAGAAGACCCGAGAGGACATGCAGAGCCCAGGTGCCCATGAGCTGGGCTGAGAGAAGCAGACGCTGGGGCGGCCTGTTTACACAGTGGATTCAGGTTTAATCCACTGTCGCGTGAACATCCCTTCTCTTAGAGGTTCTCTTACACAGACTTCTGTGAAGAACTAATTTTACAGGGAACAAAACTGCATGAGGCTCCATGCCTGCACTTTCTCTCCAAGCACACAGCTTGCTCACTCACTAAGAGGGCTGTTGTTCAGTTGTCATTTCTGACTCTTGCGACCCCGTGGACTGTAGCCCACCAGGCTCCTCTGTCCCTGGATGCTGGGCCTTTAAAAGCACACAGAGCAAGGTCACCCTGCACAGACCCCAGCTCAATGCCCAGGAGTAAGGAGCACAGCCCTGCCCTGAGCCCGTCGCTGGCACAGCCCTGCGTCACCTGCTCCATCAGCTGGCAGGGGGTGTGGGCAGCAGCGCAGGATGGCCCCAGGACCGGCCCTGCAGACCCCCCAGAGCCCGGCTGTCCTGGGCTCGCGGAACCTTCCATCCTCATCAGGCTGCCCCCAGAGCCCATTCTCGGGCTGGCAGCTGCCTGTTATCAGGTCAGTCTCCTTAACAAAGACATGCGCAGTCTGGAGAGGACCCTGCACGCACAGCCAACTGGAGCAGCCACGCGGGCCTCTTCCATGGGCTCGGGGGCTCAGGACCCGCCGGCTGATGGCCGGGCCTCTATCTCAAGCGGGGCTGGCGCTGCGGCACCTCCGGGCCTTCTCATACCCGCTCAGCCGGAGTGCGGGCTCCTGCTGCCTGCCACCCCAGGGAAACTCCTCTGCTTCTGCGCCCTCATACCAGCACCCTGACCCCTCACCCCACCACCCGATCCCTTACCCAAGCACCCTGACCCCTCACACCAGCACCCCTCCCCTCACACCAGCACCCCCTCCCCTCACACCAGCACCCCTCCCCTCACACCAGCACCCCCTCCCCTCACACCAGCACCCTGACCCCCTCACACCAGCACCCTGACCCCCTCACACCAGCACCCCTCCCCTCACACCAGCATCCCTCCCATCACACCAGCACCCTCAGGAGTTGGGTGGGCGGAGTCAGGTGAGCGGGCACCAGGGGAGAGGGGCGTGCGGTCACGGAGCACAAGACCACACGCATCCCTCACGTCCTAAAGTCAAGACCTCCTCAGACAGCACTGCCCGCCCCCACACAGCTCCCCAGGTTCCCCTCCAAGTGCCAGGAACTTCTGCTTGTCCTGTCACGCCCGTGGTCGCCCCCCACCCCACTGAGGCCAGAAGTGGGATGGCCACGCCTGCAGCTGCACTTCTGCACACCAGCCCCAACCTCTGCAGTCCGGCCAGGCATCTTTCCAACGTCACCTTAGCTGGATGAGTCACTGCAGCCCCACCAGGGACGTGGTACCCACTGGGGCCTTCTGCAACTTTCGCCACTGTGTACAAATTCTCTAAGAATTAGCCCAATTGGCTAGGTACCCACAGTGGTAAATTTTCCATGTTCATAAATGCATCCCCAAGGGTTCTCCTATTTCCCAAAAGTGACTTACAGAATCAACTATTTTAGTCCTTCATTAGTTCATTCAACAAATATTTACTGAAATGCTGTAATTTTCCAAACCCTGTATCAGATGTTGGGGAAAGAAATGAATGGGGTGCAGTCCATGTCCTCAAGGTCATCAGTTAAGCGGATGAGCTGGCAAATTGAAACATGGTTAAGCTGTGGTTTTCCAGTAGTCATGTACAGATATGAGAGGGGGACTATACAGAAGTCTGAGTACCAAAGAATTGATGTTTTTAAGCTGTGGTGTTGGAGAAGACTCTTGAGAGTCCCTTGGACTGCAAGGAGATCCAACCAGTCAATCCTAAAGGAAATCAACCCTGAATATTCACTTAAAGGATTGATGCTGAAGCTGAAGTTCCAATACTTTGGACACCTGACGTGAAGAGCTGACTCATTTGAAAAGACCCTGATGCTGGGAAAGAGTGAAGGCAGGAGAAGGGGACGACAGAGGATGAGATGGTTGGATGGCATCACTGACTCGATGGACATGACTTTGAGCAAAGTCCAGGAGACAATGAAGAGCAGGGAAGCCTGATGTGTTGCAGTCCATGGGGTTGCAGACTTGGACCTGACTTAGTGACTAAACAACAATAGGGGAAAACAATAAAACGACAATGGCTTTCTCATCAGAAGCCATGGAGACCAGAAGGAAATGGCACATTTTTCAAGGTCTAAAAGAAAAGAACTATCAAACCAGATCCTACATCAGCAGAAACATCCTTCAGATGAAAGGGTATCGAGACATTCTCAGGTGAGGGAAAAGTGAAAAAACCGGCCACCACCTGATACCCTTAAAGGCTGGTTTCAGAAATTTCTCAAAACAAGGGGCAAAAAAAAACAAGAAAAGGAATATTGGAGTAGGAAGGAAGACAGAATATCATAGGCAAAAATAAAGGTAAATACAATCGACTTTCCTATTCCTCTTCAATTTTGTGCATTATGCTGATTGAAGCAAAAATTATAACATTATCTGATGTTCTATATATGAATAGAGAAAATATTTAAGAAAATTATAAGTGGAGGGGAACATTTTATGTATATAATATATAATGTATTAAATATATCATTAAAGGAGGTAAAGTTTCTACTCTGCATCCAAAGTGGTAAAATGATGACATAATTATGTGATAAGTTCTATACGCATAATATATTACTTAGACAAGTCACTAAAAAATCTGTACAGAGAGATACTCACTCAAAGGCACTATAGATAAATAACGACTAAATAATAACTCCTCCTTCTCCTCTCCTCCAGCCCCTGGCAACCACCATGGTTCAGTTCAGTTCAGTTGCTCAGTCGTATCCGACTCTGCGACCCCACGAACTGCAGCACGCCAGGCCTCCCTGTCCATCACCAACTCCCGGAGTTCACTCAAACTCATATCCATCGAGTCGGTGATGCCATCCAGCCATCTCATCCTCTTTCGTCCCCTTCTCCTCCTGCCCCCAATCCCTCCCAGCATCAGAGTCTTTTCCAATGAGCCAGCTCTTCTCATGAGGTGGCCAAAGTACTGGAGTTTCAGCTTTAGCATCAGTCCTTCCAAAGAAATCCTAGGGCTGATCTACTTCAGAATGGACTGGTTGGATCTCCTTGCAGTCTAAGGGACTCTCAAGAGTCTCTCCAACACCACAGTTCAAAAGCATCAATTCTTCGGTGCTCATCCTTCTTCACAGTCCAACTATCACATCCATACATGACTACTGGAAAAACCATAGCCTTGACTAGACGAACCTTTGTTGGCAAAGTACTGTCTCTGCTTTTGAATATGCCATCTAGGTTGGTCATAACTTTCCTTCCAAGGAGTAAGTGTCTTTTAATTTCATGGCTGTAATCACCATCTGCAGTGATTTTAGAGCCCAGAAAAATAAAGTCTGACACTGTTTCCACTGTTTCCCCATCTATTTGCCATGAAGTGATGGGACCAGATGCCATGATCTTCGTTTTCTGAATGTTGAGCTTTAAGCCAACATTTTCACTCTCCTCTTTCACTTTCATCAAGAGGCTCTTTAGTTCCTCTTCACTTTCTGCCATAATACCTTCTATGAATTTGACGACTCTAAGCTCATATAAGTGGAATCACATAGTATTTGTCCTTTGTGACTGGCTTATTCCACTGAGCATCGTGTCCTCAAATTTCCTTACTGGAACTCGTGTCAGAATTTCCTTCCTGTTAAGACTGATTAATTTTCCACTGTATGGACGGACCACGTTTTGCTTATCCATTCAACCACTGAGGGACACTTCGGCTGTTGCTCTGTTATGAACATGGGCTTACAATATCTGTTGAAGACCATGCTTTCAATTCTCTTGGTTATACACCCAGAAGCAGAATTGCTGGGTCACATGCAGGAGACATAAGAAACTCCAGTTCAGTTCCTGGGTTGGGAAGATCCCCTGGAGGAGGGCATGGCAACCCACTCCGGTATTCTTGCCTTGAGAATCCCATGGACAGAGGAGCCTGGTGGGCTACTGTCCATGGGGTCACAAAGAGTCAGACATGACTGAAACAACTTAGCACATAGTAGTTCTATTTTTAATATTTTGAGGAAATGCTACACTGTTTTCCACAGAAGCTGTACCATTTTGCTTCCCACGAACAGAACACTAGAATTCCAATTTTTGCACATTCTCACCAACTCTTGCTGTTCTTCTGACGGTCACCGTTTGAATGCGTGAGAGGCAGTGTCTCTGCAGTTTTCACTGTATGGGTCTTTCTCCTCCTTGGTTAAGTTAATTCCTAAGCACTTTACACTTTCTGATGTTATTGCAAATAAACTGTTTTTGCTTCACTGGGGAGTGCCTGGACCTGTTCCTGGTGGTGCCATGTGGAAGGAGCTGCTGTGTTATCTCCTGCATTAAAGGGCTTGAACCTTCTGCCTTCTGGAGACATCCATGGACCCCTACCCCATCCATGGCTTGCGGTGAGCTGCTTCACAGGAGGCTCTTGGCCTCCCCTCACCTGCTGAACACAAACTCACCTGCTTGCACACCAAGAGATCAGGAGACCAATGAGCAAACTGAAACTGCTCACGAACTGGCAGTTTTCCTAGCAGAACTGACCATCAAGCAGCCATACCTGAACATCTGATTTCTGCCCCTACCTCATGCCCTCTGTGGACTGGTGGCGGTGGTTGCGGTAGAGCTGCGGTACACCCAGCATGGCCTCGGTCAGCACAGCCAGGAAGCCCAGGGTCTCCACAAAGAGGGCAGAGTCAATGGACAGGTAGGTGATGTAGCCCGCCACGCCAGTGAAGGCCAGGACACACTGCACGTAGTCCGCAAAGCTGCTCCAGTGCCAGAAGTGGTGGGGGTCGAAGTCTAGGGCAAAAGAAACAGACGTGAACCAGGGGCGGGGTTGAGGGCGAGGTCAGCGTGAGGAGGAGGCGAGTGAGGAGGGCGAGGTCAGCGTGTGGAGGAGGCGAGTGAGGAGGGCCAGGTCAGCGTGAGGAGGAGGCGAGTGAGGAGGGCGAGGTCAGCGTGAGGAGGAGGCGAGTGAGGAGGGCCAGGTCAGCGTGAGGAGGAGGCGAGTGAGGAGGGCGAGGTCAGCCTGAGGAGGAGGCGAGTGAGGAGGGCCAGGTCAGCGTGAGGAGGACGCGAGTGAGGAGGGCGAGGTCAGCGTGAGGAGGACGCGAGTGAGGAGGGCCAGGTCAGCGTGAGGAGGATGCGAGTGAGGAGGGCCAGGTCAGCGTGAGGAGGACGCGAGTGAGGAGGCCGAGGTCAGCGTGAGGAGGACGCGAGTGAGGAGGGCCAGGTCAGCGTGAGGAGGACGCGAGTGAGGAGGGCCAGGTCAGCGTGAGGAGGACGCGAGTGAGGAGGGCCAGGTCAGCGTGAGGAGGACGCGAGTGAGGAGGGCGAGGTCAGCGTGAGGAGGACGCGAGTGAGGAGGCCGAGGTCAGCGTGAGGAGGACGTGAGTGAGGAGGCTGAGGTCAGCGTGAGGAGGACGCGAGTGAGGAGGGCCAGGTCAGCGTGAGGAGGACACGAGTGAGGAGGGCGGGGTTAGCCCGAGGAGGACGTGACTGGGAGTTTACTAGTACTTGAACAAATATCTGCCCCCAGTCCAGGACATCGGCGCAAGCCTGGAGGGGAACGGTGCCCAGAGAAGAGCCTCACGTCACACATGTCCACCCACCCTCCAGGGAGGGTCCCGGGGCTTCACTGCAGCTCCGGCAGGCTGCGGGGCCCACGTGACCACCTCCCCTCTCTTGCTCCTTCCCTTCAGGCCGTCACTGTCTCCAGTCGGCTGGTCCCCGTCCCACCGTCACAGGCAGGTTCAGCAAAGCTGTTTTAGCCAAAAACATTCATCCACACAAATGCCAGAAATGGGGCCTGGCGAAGATCAGAGGTCACCCCTTGGTGCTCAGTGGCACCAGCGCCCTGTCGAGCCCCTCCCTCGATGAACACCGAGGACAGGACCACTCCCTGCGTCCACTGTGACAGACACGCAGGGGAACACGGAAACCAAATACTGGGGTTAAGACGGGAGGAGAGGGGGTCCCTGGGAGCACGAGGTGCCCAGACCTTGGCCGCCACCTGCCAAAGAGCTCAGTTAAATGGCTGCCATTTGCCAAGTGTGCAAAAAGATCTATGTTTACACAAAGAAGATACAAAATTGTGTTTTATGTAACTAAACTCACTTGTAACAAAAAACACAGCCTCAGATAAATTTAAAGAATTCCTTTTGAAACATATAGTCAGACGAGCCCTCACCCACTTTCTGCCCCCAGCACGACAGACGGAGCAGCCTCCTCCCATCAGCCTGGCACCCGCGAGGGCCCTGAGCAGGCAAGCCGGGCCATGCAGGAGGAACCTAGTGCTGGCAGGATGCACTGCACGTGCCAGCTCCCAGGACTCAACGCTCAGGGACCTGCCTCCTCCGAAAGATTAGAGCCAAATAATTCACTTCAAGAGGGGCAACCCCAGTGGCTCAGTGGTAAAGAAGCTGCCTACAATGCAGGAGACTCAGGTTCGATGGGAAGATCCCCTGGAGAAGGGCATGGCAACCCACTCCAGTATTCTTGCCTGAAGAATCCCATGGGCAGAGGAGACTGGTGGGCTGCAGTTCATCTGGTGGCAAAGAGTCAGACACAAATAATCAGGCACACACAATGCAAGAACCTAAGCGACAAGAACATGGATCTTTTTACAGTGACTAATTGTGATGAACTGCAGTTTTGAGCCTAATTCCTGCTGTTCAGGTTTATAGACCTTCAACCATGTGGGTCAGACTCCACACTTGAGACGATACTCAGGCATCACAGCTCTCAGATTATCACCCAACAGTCCCACCACCTGAGCACCCACTGCCGCAGCTGTGATGACAGTGTGGTCACTGCAACCACCAGCATTGCTGGGACAACCCGCAGCAGTAAACCCGACTCCAACTCGGAACCATCATTCGCCTTATGCAGCTGAACCACAGGCCTGCTGGAGGGCCACACCCAGGAACCAGATGGCAGACCAAGCAAGAGGGCAGGCGGAGTAGGGGGACGCAGGAGGGGCCAGGAGGGGACATGGGTGTGGTCCCACAGCATCACCAGGCCCCGCCTCTGAGTGGGGGCAGGGGGCCTATAAACAGTTATGCAACCTGCCTACAGTTCTACAGTTAGGCGCCAAAGGACCAAATAGATATGGTTTGAATGAATAACTCAAGGGTGTTTTCTCAAAGGGTCCTAATGATTGTAATGAGACATCATCATCAATAAGCGTGAATTCCAGTAAAGGAGTAAACCTGCCCAATTCAATACTCTTTTGACAAACAGCACTCAAAGGACAAGATTCAGGATCAGTTTGTGCCTCCAAGGCCAGCATCAGTTGGTGACCACTGCGTGCCCTCCAGGGGTGCAGACAGAGCTCCCTGAGGATAGGAAAGGGCATGAGGAGGCGGGATCAGAGCTGTCAGGGGGAAAGAGGATAAGTCACAATAGACCCAACTTTCTGAAGCCTATCCCTGCCGTATCTCAGGCAGAGAAACGTCTCTTTCAGGAGCTCCACTGTGGACCACTGTTTGTGACGTTCCAGGGAAACATACTAGCACCTGGGAGTGTCTGGCCCCTTCCAGGAGGATACATCAGTGAAACATGGGAGGAAGGAGAAAGAACTTTCACATGCATTTTAACAATATTTATCACATATCCAAGACAAGAGAGGATGGCAAAGTGTGATGAGATCAAGAAGACCAAGAGTCCCACAGATGACCAGCTGCATTTTCCAGAATTAATCTCAAGAATATCTAAAGCCCACAAAAATATTCAGTAAACTAAATTCACAATGTCTGACATCTGATCAAAACTGACCATTGGAAATAGTAACTAAGTGGGTGAATATATATGACTTTTTTTCTTATCATTTAAATCTTATTAATAGATAAGGCTCCCCTGGTGGCTCAGATGGTAAAGAATCCTCCTGCAATGCAGGAGACCTGGGTTTGATCCCTGCATAGAGAAGATCCCCTGCATAGAGAAGAAGGGAATGGTAACCCACTTCAGTATTCTGGCCTGGGAAACCCCACGGACAGAGGAGCCTGGTGGGCTACAGTCCATGAGGTCGCAAAGAGTTGGACATGACTGAGCAACTAGCACACACACACACACACACACACACACACACACAAACGACCAGGGACTACTTAAACAAAGAAGACAATGTAGCAGGGATTTTAGCACATGTAAGTTAACCATGTAACAACAATTACACTAAGGTGGGCAGGGTATAAACAGACATATGTGTTTCCACTAAGATCAGGACCAAATCAAGCAAGTTCACTCTCATCACTTCTAATCAACACTGCTAGAGGCGCTATCCAGAGCAATCAGGCAAGAAAAGCAGGAAGAGGAAGAAGTAAAACGATCCGTATTCACAGATGACATGATCTTCTTAGAAAATATATAAGGGACCCATTAAAGCCCACGAGAACGAACAAATGAGCACAGCAAGATTGCAGGCTGTCAGAGCAACTTATAAAAGTAAATTGCATTTCTACATACTAGCAGTGAACAATCAGAAACTAAGTTTAAAAAGCAATACCTTACACGATACCATAAAAAATACGAAATACTTAGGGACAAATCTGACAACGTGCAAGATGGGTACACTGAAATCTACAGAACACTGCTGAGGGAAACCAAAGAGACACAAGTAAGAGGAGAGCCTATGGGGCTCCTGTGCTGGAAGTCTCAACGCTGCCGTGTCGGAGCCTCCAAGACCAGCCCCGGGTCCGGTGATCTTCAGGGGGACTCACCCAGCGTGCCAGCATACTCCCAGCTGTGACACACGGCCACAGGACACACAGCCGAGCCAACGAAGGGGAAGGCAGGTGGGCAGAGCCCAGAGGACTCCAGCTGTGGCTTCCAGGAGCCTCTCCCTCGGATGACCTTGATCCTCCAGCAACGGACAGCGACCCAGGGGAGCTCATCACGGCCTCAGTGCCCAGAGTTTTTACCGGGGGCTGGTCACGTGACACCCTCCTCTTAACACACAGTGAAATTCCAGACTTCCAGAAGGACAGCAGGTGTCCAGACAACTGAAGCACAGAGAGCACCTCTTGCCAATTCTGGGGACAATGGGAAGTCTCCCAAAATCCGAGTTCCCAGACATCACTCAGGGGCCTGCTGGGGAGGCAGGCCTTTCTGAGGACAGCAGCCCCAGGGTGGCTGTGGTAAGACCCTCTGCACAAGCATAATGATGACTAGTCTCCTCAGATTATATAGATTCATGATAACCCCAACCAAAGTCCTAGCATGCTTAATGTAGAAAGTGACAAACTGACCCTGAGATCCACATGGAAAGGCAAAGCACACAGAACAGAGAACAAAGCTGCAGGACTAACACTACCTGATCCCAGCCTCAGTACCAAGCCAGTAATTAGGACAGTGTGGTGCCGGCACAGGAACGAGAAATAAATCGATTCATTGGAACAGAGTTCAGAAACGGACCCACACAGAGAGAGCCGGCTTCTGACAGAGATGCATAGGTGATTTAGTGGGGAAAAAAAGACAGTCTTTGGACATCCATACACAAAAGCAGTGAAGCTGAATCCGTACCTCACCCCAGAAACAAAAAGTAACTCACAATTAGATCACAGATCTAAATGTAAAACCTAAAACTACCAGGAAAAAAAAAACAGGGAGAAACCTCTGTGGACTTGAGTTTGACAAAGATGCCTCAGATCTGACACCAAAAGCACAATCAACAACAGAACAAAATAATAAGCTGGGCTTCTTATTCAAATAAAACTTTGGCTTGTCAGAAGAAATTACTAAAAGAATGAACAAAGCACAGACAGGGAGAAGATACTGCAAATCATGTATCTGATGAAAGGACCTGTATCCAAAACATGAAAAACTCACAACTCAATAAGAACAACTTTTAAAGGGACAGAAGACCTGGATACTTCACCAATGAAGATTCTAAGGACGACAAACAAGCACGTGAAAAGATGTGACATCATTCGTGAAATGCAAAGTAAGACAACAATGAAATGCCACCACACGCCTATTTGAATGGAAAAAAAAATTTTTTTAAAAAAGGTCCATACAAAGTATTGATGAGGATGCAAAGCAACTGGAAATCACACACTGCTGGTGGGAATGCAAAATGGTACAGCACTTTGGAAGACAGTGCAACAATTTCGTTAAAAATTAAACATACACTTACCATATGATCCAGCCAGTCCACTGCTAGGTATATACCCAAGAGAAAAGAAAGCATATGTTCATGTAAGACCTGAACGTGAGAGTTCATTCACAGTTTTATTTGTAACAGTCAAAAACTGGAAATGATCCAAATATCCATCAACCAGTTAATAAACAGAAAACTTGTAATATAACCATATAACTCAATAATAAAAAGGAGCAAACTGTTGATACACTCTACACCCTGGACAAATTTCAAAACAATTATGCTCAGTGAAAGAAACCAGACAAAACAGTATGTACTGGATGGTTCCAAATTCTGGTAAAATTCCAGTAAATGTGTCAAATTCTAGTAAATGCAAATGAATGGTGACAGAAAGCAGATTAGTATTTGGGGGAGGCAGGGGGTCACAAAGAGGAAAACTGTGGGATGACCAGCATGTTCACTGTCTTGGTCTGGGCGAAAGGTGTACACAGGCCCAAACTGACCAGAGCCTCACACTTTGATGTACTCATTGCATGCTGATCAGACCTCAGTAAAGCTGCTAAAAGGAAACAGAGCTGCTTGAGTAGACAGGGAGTTCAGAGGCGCCTGAGGAGCAAGGGCAGGGGGACAGGCCCTCTGTCTCGGGAAGCCCACCCTCATGGCTGAGTCTCGAGAGCTGCACATGGGCTGGATGAGACCTGGTGCAGCTTTATCTGCCAGTTCTCTGGGGCAAAGAAGGGGCCGGCTTCCTGGTTAAGGCCCTCCTGGGTCTCCCTGACCATCTCTGCCACTCGGGTTCCCTCAGGTGCAAGGACGGGCCCCGTGTCCTCACACGAGGGAACTGCCAGCATCCCAACCCCGCCCGGTCACAGCCCGGGGCAGTGGCCACCACCAGCATCCTTGAGAGCCTCCACACCCCGTCATAGAGCCAGGAGGGAACACTGCTGGAGCCCGTCCACCTCTCTGCCTCCCAGACTTGCAGGTAGCTAAGGACACCCCCAAGGGACATGCTCTCAACACATCCTCAGTGCATGGGCCAAGGACCAGGCAATCCTGGGGGGCTGCAGCCAAGGGCTCCTGAGGACCTGAGTCATCCAATGACAGCTGGTACAGAGAGGCTGGGAGAGGGAGCATGAACACTGCTGCAGGGAAGACACACAGGTCCTGGTCCCTCGGAGAGGACAGGACCAAGAGAGGCTCGCAGGACACCAAAGTCTGACAGTCTACAAAACAAGCACACTTACAACTCCCGGGGGAGAAGAAGGACACATTCCTTTTGAATATATATGATTTACAACAATAAGACAAACAACCCAATTAAAAAATGATAAGGGCCCAAATAAATATTTCTCTAAAGACACACAAGTAGCCAACAAGCACATGAACAGATGCTCAACATCACGAATTGTAAGGAACTCAAGTCAAAACCATAATGAGATATCACTTCACAGTTACTGTGATAGCAAAAGTGAAAAGGACAATAGAAAGTCTTGACAAGGATGTGGAGAAACTGGGAACTTCATACACAGCTGATAGGAATGTAAAATGGTGCAGCCACTTTAAAATGCAGTCCCGCAGTTCCTCAAATGATGAAACGTGGAGTTACCACACAGCCCAGCAACTCTATTCCTATGTAAATGCCCCAGAGAACTGAAAACGTTCTTGTTCATGTGAAAACTTCCCATGATTATTCACAGCAGGACTATTCACAACAAGCCAAAAGGTAGAAACAACCCAAATGTCCATCACTGGACACACAGATAAACAAAATGTGGTCCAGCCACACAGTGGATTATTACTCAGCCTTAAAAAGGAATGAAGTACTAACACAGGCTACCACCTGGATGAATCTTGAAAATACATGCCCAATGAAAGAATTCAGACACAAAAGTCTGTATTATTCCCTCACATGACGTGTCCAGAATAAGCAAAACAGAGACAGAAAGCAGATCAACAGTTACCATGGCTCAGGGTAAGGCAACTGGGTGGTGTGGGGTCTGTTTTGGGCTGATGGAAATGTTCTGTAATGAGATGGTGGTGGTCACAGCACAACACCGTGAATGTACTAAAACCCAATGAACTGTACACTTTCAAATTGTATACAGACATACATATTCACTTTAGAGAATATATTCTCTAATACTGAAGATAAAAATAGTTCTTTCAAACTTTAAGTTTGAGGTGCTGTCATTTGAATCCTGGGCAATTTGAAATACATTTAATGACCCTTCTACCCATTAACTGTAACTGATGTGTTGTGGTGAGTTAAAACAAGCAGCAGGGAGAAAAAAGCAAGAAATTACATAAAGAAAAATGTCAGCTGAGGATAACACTGGGTAGATACAGAAAGCATGAAGTGAGCCTTGCAGAGTTTAGTCAGAAAAAGTTAGAAGAACACAGAAGATGCTTAATAAAATGTACAGATTGCTGATCTGTAATCAGAAGAATCAAGACTTTCTTATACTTCTTTAGGGATTCCTACGTCAAAGATTTTTTTATTAATAATTTTTAAAATAAGCTAAGAAAGAAGAATGGTCTGGACTCCCTCTCAAAACTGATTCTAGACCAGGCACAGGGGCGGGCTGGCACCCTACTCCTGAAATAGAGCCACTCAGGCGACACCTTCCTCCTGGGCCGCTGGATCCCACTCTGTGCATGAGTGGATGGTGCTCGGAGAACAGGGACGCAGGCCGAACGCTGACAGGAGGATGCCCACAAGAGCTGAGGTGTTAATACAAATCACCTCCCCTCCTCACTGGCCTGGCAAGCCCCCAGCTCAAGTGGGATGTGCTTTCTCCCCAGATGTGGTTTCCAGTGGCCCCAAAGGGCAAGTCTGGATGGCAAGGCACTCAGAGCTGAAAGAAGGTCCCAGGCCCACGTGGGGGCCAGTCAATCAGCACAGGGCCTCCAATCCACCCAGCTCACCTGCCTCTGAGCTGCTGCTAAAGAGGCCTGGTGGTGACCGGCACATCCCTGAAGGTTCCCAGTTAGGTAAATGTGGAGAAATTCCCACCTGGCTGGCGGAAGGTCTGAGGCTCCCTGGATCCACAAAGCCATTCCTTCCCTGCTCAGTCCAATCACTTCTGAGTTAAGAAGCCATTTGCTATCTGAAGAATCTGCACCAGGAGCTTGCATCCTAGTGGCAAGAAGGACTTGATTTCCTATTAAATTGTATTTTTATTCTCCAAACGACTATGTAAGAGATTTGGTCTCAAAGGGTATAGACCAGCCACCGATGATGCCGGAGCGAGTGGCCTGGAGAGAGGGTGACCGCCCTTCCTGCCCTGGATCAGAGCGATTCCAGCAGCAGCTCCAGCCACGCGGCCACCTGGGGATGCTGCGCTTGACCTGCCACTTTCATCGCCAGAGAAAACAAGGACCAGCGAATGAGCGGGCACCCCGGGTCAGCGACGGTGACCTGCCCCAGGCCCAGGATCCAGTGAGGATGCGCGCGCCAGGCCTGGGCCCCTGTGCCCCCAGGGATGGTCCGGAGGGCTCCCCCTAGTGGGCTCTGCTGCAGGAAGGCGCAGCTCCGCGGAGACGACTTTTAAAAAATCACAACCCCTTGGCCAGTCTCAGTGGACAGCTTCAGGCTCTCAGATCGTGAGGACACATCGCAAAGAGAAACGGTCTGGGGTCGGCGTGGGCCGGACCTCTGACCCCGGCGCCTAGCCCGGCCGGCGGCGGGGCGGATGCGGAGGCCTGGTTGCTGCCGCCGGGCAGGCTGTGGGTCAGACCCACACGCCTCCCGCCTCTGGGAGGGTACGGCCGGTACGGCCGCCCCGGGCCGCAGCCGCCCCCTATCCTCGCGCCCGGCCCGCCCATCAGGCCCAGACCCAGTTAACTGCGGACACCGGGCTCCGCGCAAGGGACCCGCGATCCAGGCCGCGTGGCCCGCGCGCCCCCGTGTGGCCGGCCCGCCCTGCCGCTCCCGGGAGCGCGCGCGCGCGCGCAACCGCGGACACAGTGGCACTAGCCCGGGGGGCAGGAACCCCGGCAGCGGGGACGGGGTGGGTCCATCCGGACGTGCCTGAGGCTGTTGTCAAAATCAACAGAGCAAGCAGCTACTGATCAGTGTCAGCCCCCACCCCCTCCCCAGAAGCTTAACAGAGGGACAAAGGAGAGTCAAGGTCAGCTCCTGGCACCCTTAGGCCAGGTCACTAAACATACAGACAAGCAAACAAGCCCTCAAGCACAGTGGGGCCGGTATCTGGAGTCACTACAGTAAAAAGTATGGCAAGTGGCCTATATGGAGAAGAAAAAAAACGGAAACAAATTACTTTTTAAGAGACACAAGAACCATTAGACTTGGCAGAAAAGACTTCAAAGCAGTCTGTAAACGTTTGATTAAAAAAAAATTAAAGGAAACCTCATATAAAGAATGGAAGGAAAGGCTTCCCTGGTGGTTCAGTGGATAAGAACTGGCCTGCCAATACACAGGACACAGGTTCGATCCCTGATCAGGGAAGATCCCACATGCCACAAAGCAACTAAGTCGTGCACCACAACTACTGGGTCTGCGCTTCACAACTAGACAAGCCAGCGCAGTGTGAAGCCCACACACCACAACTAGAGAAAGCCCGCACACAGCAACCTGTGCAGCCACAAACAAATAAATGGTTTGTAAAACAGAATTAAAGGATGTATACTGACAATGTCTCATCAAATAAAGAGTATCAATAAAGAGGCAGAAATTACTAAAAAGAACCAAATGAAAATTCTGGAATTGCAAAGTCCAGAAACTGAGGTCAAAAGACACAATCTTGGTGCACAACAGCAGAGCTGAGCTGGCAGAAGAATCAGCAAACTTGAGGGCAGATTGATAAAGAGCATGCAGTCAGAACGAGAAAACAGAATTCCGAAAACTGGACAAGACCTCAGAGACACAGGGGACAGCAGTCAGTGCACAAGTACGTGACATGTACATGGCAAAAGAGGAGGGGAGAAAGGAGAGGAAAACAGCCAAAGACATGATGACTGAAAACTCCAGATATGATGAAAATATCAGTCTACACGCCCAAGCAGCTTAACAAATTCCAAAAAGGGTAACGCAAAGGGATCCACACCCTCACATATCATAGTCAACCTGCTGAATGCCAAAGGAGAAACTCTTGAAATCAGCAAGAGAAGGACTTCCCTGGCAGTCCAGTGGTAGTCCAGTAGGACTCCACACTCTCACTGCCGAGGGCTCAGGTTTAATCCCTGATTAGGGAACCAAGATCCCTTAAGTCATATGGCATGGCTGAAAGAGAAATTAGCCAGAGAAAATGAAAAACACATTTGAAATGCAGCAAAAAAAAAAAAAAAAAAAAAAGCCCTGTCAACCAAAATTCTTACATTCAGCAAAACTCTTTTTTTGCTGGCCATACAGCTTGTGGGATCTTAGCTCCCTGATTAAGGACTGAACCCAGGCTCCGGGCCCTAGGCAGTGAGAGCAGAGTCCTAACCACTGGACCACCAGGGAATTCCCACAAAACATTTTTTAAAAAAGGGCAAAACAAAGACATTTCCATATAAAAAAGATCTGGGAGAATTTCTTGTTAGCAGACCCATCTTATAGGGAATACTAAAAATAAATTATTCATTTTGAAAGAAAGGGACCTCAGGCAGTAATTATAATCCACTTGAGAAAAAAAGTATAGGTAATGGTGATTATGTAGGTAAAAGGCAGTAAAAGTGCATATTTCTTCTCTTTTTCTCTTTAAATTTAAAGTAGATTTTGGTAAGATGCATATCATAAGCTTTGGTGTTGGAGTCAAACACCAAGCAAATAACATAATATAACGTGATACAATGTAGTATACTGTTATATATACATATGTGTGTATATACATATTTAAGGCTTACAGAAGGAATTAAAATATTACACTAAAAGTGTTTACTTAATACAAAATAAAGTAATAAAGAAGGAACAGATGGAGGTTAGGGTAGATGGGAGGACAGAAAGCAGAAAGTGAAATGGTGAGTGTAAATCCAAACATAGTGACATGAAATGTGAGTGAAGTAAACAATCTGAAAAAAGGCCAGAACTGCCAGATGAATTTTATGGCAACCCACTCCAGTACTCTTGCCTGGAGAACCCCATGGACAAAGGAGCCTGGTGGGCTACAGTCCATGGGGTTGCTAAGAGTCGGACACGACTGAGTGACTTCACTTTCACTTTTCCCTTTCATGCATTGGAGAAGGAAATGGCAACCCACTCCAGTGTTCTTGCCTGGAGAATCCCAGGGACGGGGGAGACTGGTGGGCTGCCGTCTATGGGGTCGCACAGAGTCGGACACGACTGAAGCGACTTAGCAGCAGCAACATATGCTTTCTACAGGAGGCATACTTTAGATTCAAAGATACAAAAAATAAGTCAAAAGCACAACGGAAAAAGATATACCATACAAAAAGCAACCACAGGAGATCTACAGTGGCTATACTACTATCACAAAAAAACAGACTTTAAAACAAAACGATTACTAGAAATAAAGGAAAATTTTATAATGATAAAAGGGCCAATCTATCAGTAAGATAAAACTATAAACATACACACCTAACAACAGTACTCCAAAATATAAAAAGCAAAAACTGACAGAAGTGAAAAGAGAAACAAATAAGGTAGTTGGAGATTTCAATACACATTTTTAGTAACTGACGTAACAACTAGACAGAGGAAAGGGAAAGAGGAGAGCTGACAACACTACAAAACCCAACCAGACGCTCCTCTACTCCACCTGACGAGTAGAACATACATCATTCACAAGTGCACATGGAACGTGCTCCAGGAGAGACCACTGGCCAAGCCATCAAACAAGCCTCAATTTAAAATGACTGGAATTATACAAAATATTTTCTCCAACTCTAATGGAATTAAATTAGAAATCAATGCATGTGTGCTATGCACGCAGGCTAAGTCGTTGCAGTGGTGTCCAGCTCTTAGAGACTCTATGGACTGTAGCCTTCCAGGCTCCTCTGTCCATGGGAGTCTCCAGGCAAGAATACTGGAGTGGGCTGCCATGCTCTTCTCCAGGGGATCCTCCCGACCCAGGGACCAAACTGGCATCTTTTAGGTCTCCTTCATTGGCAGGTGTGTTCTTTATCACTAGTGCCACCTGGGAAACCCCTAGAAATCAATAACAGAAGGAAATTTGGGGGATTCATTAATATATGTGGAAATTAAACAACACATTCATAAGTAACAAAGGAGTCAAAGAAGAAATCTTGAAGGAAATTTAAAAATGTTTTAAGGCCAATGAAAACATACCAAAACTTACAGGATGCAATGAATGCATTACTTACAAAGAAATTATGGCTATAAAAGTTACATTAAAAAAGATCAACTATATGTCAATAAAAAAGAAGGAATATCTCAAATCCATAAATTAACCTTATAGCTTAACAAACTGAAAAAAAAAAAGAACTAACCCAAAACAAGCAGAAGGAAAGAGATAATAAACACTAAAGTGGAAATAAACTAGGGACTAGAAAAACAACAGAGGAATATCAACAAAACCAAAAGTTGGCTCTTTGAAAAAAATCAATTAAATGCATGAACCTTTAGCTGCAAGAAACAAAACAAGATGGAGAGAGAGAGAGAGGAGACTAGAATTACTGATGTCGGGAATTAAAGAGAGATCATTACCACTAAGTTTACAGAAATCAAAAAGATTATAAAAACAATCAGATCAGATCAGTCGCTCAGTCGTGTCCGACTCTTTGCGACCCCATGAACCGCAGCACGCCAGGCCTCCCTGTCCATCACCAACTCCTGGAGGTCACTCAGATTCACATCCATCGAGTCAGTGATGCCATCCAGCCATCTCATCCTCTGTCGTCCCCTTCTCCTCCTGCCCCCAATCCCTCCCAGCATCAGAGTCTTCTCCAATGAGTCAACTCCTTGCATGAGGTGGCCAAAATACTGGAGTTTCAGCTTTAGCATCATTCCTTCCAAAGAAATCCCAGGGCTGATCTCCTTCAGAATGGACTGTTTGGATCTCCTTGCAGTCCAAGGGACTCAAGAGTCTTCTCCAACACCACAGTTCAAAAGCATCAATTCTTCGGCACTCAGCCTTCTTCACAGTCCAGCTCCCACATCCATACATGACCACAGGAAAGACCATAGCCTTGACTAGGCGAACCTTTGTTGGCAAAGTGATGTCTCTGCTTTTGAATATGCTATCTAGGTTGGTCATAACTTTCCTTCCAAGGAGTAAGCGTCTTGTAATTTCATGGCTGCAGTCATCATCTGCAGTGATTTTGGAGCCCAGAAAAATAAAGTCTGACACTGTTTCCACTGTTTCTCCATCTATTTCCCATATATGCCAACAAATCACAGATTAATTGGACAAATTCCAAGAAAGAATTTCTCTTGAAACTAACTCAGGAAGAAATAGAAAGTAAGAATAGATTTACAAGTAAAAGACTGAATTAGTCCTTTTAAACTTTCCATAGAAAGTGCAAGCCCAGATTGGTTTCACTGTCTGATCCTACCAAATACTCAGAAGAACTGATAAACCCAAAGAAAGTGCTGAAGAAGCCCCTGGATCTGACACACTGCACAGTGAGTACATTCGTAACCATCAGACTTGCCAAGAGACTAAAAGTGATCATCCGACCATCAGACTTGCCAGAAGACAAAAGTGATTATCCAACCATCAGACTTGCCAGATGAAAAGTGATTGTTCCAACCATCAAACTTGCTAGGAGACTAAAAGTGATCATCCAACCATTAAAAAAAATAATGGTAAATATGTAATGTGATATAGGTACTCATTACCACTACTTGGCTATTATATCACAGTATATAAATGTGTCAACATGTACCTTTAATTTACCTGTCAAATATATTTCAATTAAAACTTTTTAATTAATAAAGAATTAATAGTGATTCTTCACAAATTCTTTTTTAAAATAGAAGAGGAAGGAATGCTTTCCATTTCCAACTTATTTCATAAGACCAGTTCTGTCCTGATATTAAAATCAGTTATCATATGAAGAAGGGGAAAAAAAGAGGAACCTAAGCAACCTAACAGTAGCAAACAAAATCTAGTAACTTATAAAAAGGATTATAAATCATGATCAGATAAGATTCATCCCAAGAATGCAAGGTTGGTTCAACATACAAAACTCCATCAACATAATGTACTGTAATTAGTAGAACAAATGACAAAAACCACATGATCACCTCAACAGACACAAAAAGCATTTGACAAACTCAAGTATCTTTTCATGATGAAAACAAACTTAGAACAGAAGGGCACTTGCTTAACCTAATATAGGGCATCTCTGTAAAATCTGTAGCCAACACCATGCTCAACATCAAGAAGGAAATGCTCTCTCACTATGACCAGTAACCAGAAAAGCTCATCTACGTCTACTCTCCCACTTCTGGCCACAGTAATTAGTCAAGAAAAGAAATAGAAAGTTTCCAGATTAGAGAAGAAGGAGTAAAACTCTCTATCTGTGGATGACATAATCTTGCATATAGAAAATCCTCAACTATCCATTAAAAAGCTATTAGAATGAATGAGTTCAGCAAAGCTGCAGGTCCCAAGATCGATATGTGAGAATCAATTCTATTTCTACAAAGTAACAATGAACAATCCAACATGAAAATTAAGAAAACAATTCCATTTACCACAGAATCAAAAAGAATAAAATACTTTGGAATAAGCTTAACAAACAGAATTCCAAAACTTGTGTTCAGATCACATGTCTTTCTTTTTTACCTCTCTGCATCCCTCCCCCTTAACACACACAGAGAATGGGTAGGTTTCTAGTGGTTACTTCATGCTTGAGAACAGCAGGCTGTGTTGGTTAGCTGGCTGGAGACGCAGCCGCGCGGGGTGGGTGATGCCCATGCAAGGAGAGGATGCGGCACAGGTGTGAGTGGAGACAGAGACGGACAGAGCTGCAGAGCAGAAGACGGACCCGGTGCTCCAGGGGTGGCACATGCTGCGTGGTACATACCCAGAAAGGACCGCCCGGGGGGACTCTGACTTCTCCATCTTTATTATCTGCAGCTACATTTAAAAAGAGAAAGAGAGAGAAAACAGAAAGGAAGAAGAGACAAAAACAGACCGGTTTTAACACTGGTAAGTCCTTGTTGCATTTCTTTTAAAAAAAATGGAACAGAAAGACAAGCTTTTGGTTTCTGTGCATTAGGAAATTCACTTTGTGAACCATTGTTCTCCAAACCTGTCCTCTTTCAAAATAAGTCCCTGGGACAGAGGGAAAAAATGAAACATCACCAAATCTCACTTAATTTCTAAGGTCGGAGGTGCTGACGAGATACAGCAGACCCTACTTCCACTTTCCCCCAGAAACTCATCTGGACATAAACCCTGGCTTCAAGACAGCTGTCCCAGGGTCCAGACTCTTCAGAACAAAGCTGTTTCCCGAGGACATTCAACACAACACCCACCGTGAGCAGACAGCTAGTTCAGCATGTGAACCTGCCCGCCCTTGGACATCACATCAAGTCAGGGAGCAGGACTGGCAGCTGCCCCCAGCGGTGGCCCAGGAAGGACCCAGTGTGAGATTCCACTGCCATCCACCTTGCCTTCCCACCCGCCCCCACCCCACCTGAGACTTCCCTAGACTGGGCCACCCCAGGACAACAACGGACTGACCAGAGGCCCGGCCCTGAAGACCACCAGAGCTCCTCCAGAGGGTTTCCACCTGCAAGTGGAGCTGGGGAGGGAGGTCAGTCACCGGGGTCAGAAGCAAAGTCAGGAGCAAAGGCAGAAGCAAAGGTCATGGGTCTGCACTAGGCAATGGAAACTACCCCAAACTGGAAATTATTCAAGTAATCAGCTAAAAGCAAATACCAGCCTTTCTGCCTAGATGCAGGGACAGCTGATACTGCTCAGGGAAGAGCTGGGGGGATAGAGGGGGTGGTTCATAAACCAACAGGAACCACTGTCTCCTCTCCTTACCCTGCCTCCCTTCCAACACCCCCTTCTGGACCTTCTGGGTTCTGAGTCCCCAGAGTTGGTCAGATTCTCCCAGCTTTTTGCTTCTGTCTTTGATTTAGACCAAGTTCACCATTAATGGGCACCTCCTCTAAAGATCAAAGTACCAAAAGAGGGAAGGGGGTAGGCTACAGGACAGGGTGTTCCACTCAGCCACTTAAGGGCTCGGATGCAAAGCTGCCCTTCTTTCTCTCGACCTGATCCTGCTGAGCTGACAAGCAGAGCTTCACACCTGCCCTGCAGAACCACTGGGCGTGGCCAGGTGCAGGGCTTGGTGTCAGCCAAACACAAACCCTGATCAGGGCGGCCAGCAGCAAGCTGGGTGGGAAGGTCACATCCTGTGCACAGCGTCAAGCTATCTGAGGTTTTTCAGCTGGAAAGCAACATGATCAGATCTACGTTTTAGAAAAACACCTTCATGTAGGACAGATGGAGGAAAAGGTGCTCTGAAGCCGAGAGACACTGGCAATGTTTTGTGATCACATGCCCCCACAGATCTGTATTGAAGACACACCAGGCACCAAGCTGTAGAAATGACTGCAACGCTTCCAGACCACACTGCCGTCAGAGCCTGCATCCCCTACTAGGAGGAGGGCCCCTGTCCCCTTGACTCAGGGTGGGCCTGAGGTGCAGGTCGGCAGAAACAATGCTGTGTGATTTCCAAGACCAGATTTTAAAAAGATGCAGTGTCCACCCAGTTCTTCCCACACACTCCGGTTGAACCATGGTGCCACAGTGTGAGGAAGGCCAGTTCTCATGAGGAGCCCACATGAGAGCGTTCCAGCAGAGTCCAGCTAAGGTCCAACCGACGGCCAGCACCACATAGACACAAGAGTGAGGAGTAAAGAGAGAAACAGAGAGAGGGGGAGAGAAGGGGAGAGAGGGTGGGAGAAGCAAAGAGAGAGAGATCCAGAAACAGAGGAAGACACGGTAAGGACACGCAGAGGCAAGAGACAGTGAGAGAGCAAACGGCCCAAACTGCAGTCTGGGGTGAAAATGTCCTTCCCTGTCCCCAAATTTGGGGCCCACCTGTCGAGCAGGCACAGACAGGACAGTCAGTCCTGGGGGGGCCAGAGGACAGGACGGTGCTTGACAGACAAGAGGCAGATCTGCAAATGCCCCAGGCACTCTGGTCCTCATCACGGTTTGAGACTCACTGCTGGGGGTGCCTTGGAGAGACGACATGGGGGCTACGTGTGGGAGAGGGCGGAGGTGGACAACGGCTGCAGCGGAGAGGTAGGGGGCCCAGGGCCCATGAGGAGGTGTGTTCACGGTGGTCCAACAACACAAGAACAGAAGACCCTAGGTCAGCACGGGGCACTGCGCTGGACCGAGGCAGGATTGTATCCTGAGGTCCAAGGACACAAAAGAGCCCCTGAAAATGCAGAACAGTCTGTGGATAAGCATCCTTCTGGGAAGGGGGATCCTCAGCTTTCATTCTCGGGATGGTATGTGACTCTCCCCACCCAACATTTTCTTCCAGCTGGACTAAGCTATAACTGCTGCTAAGTCACTTCAGTCGTGTCCGACTCTGCGACCCCATAGATGGCAGCCCACCAGGCTCCCCCGTCCCTGGGATTCTCCAGGCAAGAACACTGGAGTGGGTTGCCATTTCCTTCTCCAATGCAGGCAAGTGAAAAGTGAAAGTGAAGTCGCTCAGTCGTGTCCGACTCTTAGCGACCCTATGGACTGCAGCCTACCAGGCTCCTCCGTCCATTGGATTTTCCAGGCAAGAGTACTGGAGTGGGGTGCCATTGCCTTCTCCAAAGCTATAACTACATACCATAAAAAATTCACACTTCGAGTGTGTTTAGTACATTCCCAGAGTCCTGCCACCACTACTACTACAGAACTCAGGGCTTTCATCAGCTCACAAGGACCCCTGTCCTCTTCCGCAGTCAGCCCATCCCCCTCTACCTCCCAGCCAACTCCACCAGTGCTGAGACTTGGGGCAAATCTCAACTGAATTCACTCGGGTATCTGGCTGGTGGCCCACTCACTGGGAGGCACTTGCTGTTTCTAGTGACTGCATGACACAGGCATCTGGCAGGAGGGACATGTGACCCTGAGGACCCCATTTAAACAACTTAGCAGCCTCACTGTTGGCATGACCTCAAGACGGCACCTGCCAGGAGCTGAGAGGGAAGTGAGCTGAGAACGGCACTCTGCCTCCTGGAAACCTCCCTGCCCCACCCAATGGGGCCCCAAAGAACCCCAATCCAACAGCCATCCCAGAGGTCCGGACTGGGGCCTCCAAGGCCATGTCCAGACCAGGTCTGGGGCAGGAAACTGGACAGCGAGCTCAGAGCATCTTGTCACAAGGTCTGCAGTCCAGGGGACCACCATGCCAGGGGCAAGAGCCAGCAGCAGAGGGTCTGAGGCGGGCAGATGGCCACAGGGGGCAATGGGACTTCTGTCACATGAAACATGGGGTAAAGTAAAACAAACATACTCACCACTGCAAGGTACTGGGAACTGATTTTGAAAAGTAAATAAAGAGAAATATAGAAATCACCCCTGAATACTCATTGGATGGACTGATGCTGAAGCTCCAATACTTGGCCACCTGATGTGAAGAGCCAATTTGTTAGAAAAGACCCTGATGCTGGGAAAGACTGAGGGCAGGAGAAGGGGGTGACAGAGGACGAGATGGTTGGATGGTGTCACCGACTCAATGGACACGACTTTGAGCAAACTCTGGGAGGTAGTGAAGGACAGGAGAGCCTGTCATGCTGCAGTCCATGGGGTCACAGAGTCGGACCTGATGTAGTGACTGAACAACAAGTGAGCCTTCACCTGCCTCTCCTTTATAAATCAACCTGTTGAAAGGCTGAATAGCAGTCACGGGGCAGTACCTCTACAGGAGCAGGGACAGTAGAGCGGGGTGCTGGGCGGCCAGGACAGACTGTCAGCTCTGGGCCCTGGGCCCCCGTGGCTGCCACCCTCCAGAGAGGCCAGCTGCCAGGCGTGCCTCCTGGAGGAAGAGCACAACAGTCCTGCAGAATATAAAGGGCGGACCTGGATCAAATTACCTTGCAGAATGTTCTCCACAGGGCAGCCCACACAGCCCTGGTTCAGCAGCCTGATTCTGTGCAGATCCTGCAGCCCTGACGCTCCAAGCGCTGCTGCCAGTCCGCTGACTCCGTGCTGGGCACGAAGTGCACAACATAGAACAAACAACAGATAAGTTCCAAGGACAAAGGGGATTCATGGAGAACTACAGATTAAAAGGGCTTCCCAGGTGGCACTAGTGGTAAAAAACCCACCTGCCAATGCAGGAGATATAAGAGACGAGGGTTCGATCCCTAGGTCGGGAAGATCCCCTGGAGGAGGGCACGGCAACCCACTCCAGTATCCTGGCCTGGAGAATCCCATGGACAGAGGAACCTGGTGGGTTACTGTCCATGAAGTCACAAAGAGTCAGACATGACTGAAGGGACTTAGCATGCACCCCCATATAGATTAAGAAGACAAATTGCAACAACAAAAAGTAACCGACCAATCACAGTTTGTGGCCCATAACTGGATCTTGATCTAAGGAAACAAACTGGCCAAACACTTAGGAAACACAAGAGACAGTTGGAAACTCACACAGATGGTGGTTTGATAATAAGGAAGAACGGACTTCTTATGGAATGATGATATTGTGTCACGCTTTCTTAAAGTCTTATCTTTTAAAGACACGTTAAGGACCATCTACAAATGGCCTGTATCGAGGATTTGCTTCAGCAACTGCAGGAAGAGGATGTGCACGGGCTCTGGAAAATGGTCGGAGGCTGTCACGGCCCCACACAGAGCACCATATGCTGCTCTGCCACTTCTACATGTTTGAAATTCTCCACAATAAAAAGTGAAAAAGGAAAACACAGCACTGTCAAGACAGACACCACACTCCACTCCTGGTTCACAGTTAAACAGCAGGTTTATATTAGCATCTCCAGCCAATTTCTCCCTGAAACACGTGGCCTCCGTGAATGCCGCCCCATCTTGGACATTCTGAAGGGGAACACACCCCTCTGGGTCCTGCCTCCACTGCACACAAGGGCACTGAAAAGCTTCTGTGGAATGAGAGCTTTTAAAACATTTGATTCTAATTTTGAAAATGATCCCAATCTTGTGATAGGAGACTGAAAAAGAAAAACTTGGGGAGAAATGCCACAAGGTTCCACAAGGCAGTCACCTCTGGGCAGTGGGGTGGAGAGTGTTTGACTTCTGTGTTATGTCCTATCTCCCCCAAAATGTCTACTGAGCAGGTGTTGCTCATCAGATAACAAATTAGATATTTTTCTAAGTAACCTGCTTTTTCTCCTTAATACCACTAATGTTTCTTTAATTGTAAATTTCAAGTTGAATGGGTGACCTTTAGAACTGAAAACTTTTATAAAAGATGGCTGGGAAACATTCAAGCTTTTTTGCAGGCTGCCTGACCACCCTATAGCTGAAGTTGGGCTCCTCAGACTCTCCTCCTGAGTTATTTTAATGTGCACGGTCAGTTCCCCTGGAAGTCTGCCTCCCGGGGCCAGAGGCACCCTCACAGCCCTGGCTGACACATTCCGGAAGCGGAAGCTGGCCACCTGCCAGGTGGAGGGGGCCACGGGGTGGGGAAAGCACAGGACAGAGGCCCATGGGCTGCAGAGCTTCCCAACCCAAACCACTTGGCCTTTTCACAGCCTGCTTCTGGCACATGAGAGGAAATAAACCCACACACTCATCAAAGGCTTCCCTAGGAGGACGCAAAGACTTAAGTATCTCTTAAACAGTGGACACAAAAATACATAAATCACCCTGGATTTGAGTACTGAATTCTCACACTCTTAGCTGGTGTGGGCAAAGGTTAGGAGACGACCCTCCCTGAGTCTGCGTTGGGCCCAGGGGTCAGGAGCCTCAGCCCTCCACTCCCTCAGAGCCGAGGACGCCCACTAGCACACCGGCCAACGCCCGTGAGCTGCCATTAAGTGTTAAATTCTGAGTTCACTGAGTGACGCGGGGGCCCCAGTGCCTGCTCTGTCTGTGTCATCATGGCCCACACACGGCTTCTAACAAGGTCACTGCTGCAGAGCCCGAGGCTCAGTGCGCTAAGCCACCAGGGCACTGATATCTCCCCAAGCCTCCCCCAACCCGGTGAGGATGATCGCACTGACCACCCACACAGCCCACTCTGTGGTCGGCCGTGAGATCCTGCATCCCTTATAGGCGAGGTTCAAGGGGCACATATCACAGACGCCCTTGTCTCAGAGGAAACCTAGCTGCAGCTCCTCCCTGGTGAGGGACCCACGATACAGGAGCCCTGCTTCCTGGGCACCGGCAGCAGCACCATCAGCACCACCTCGGGGGAGTGTTCCCAAGTCACAGCGGGGAGGACGATGCTGATGGGGAGAAGCAACAGAAACAGGCAGTGCTGATCACCTTTACAGCCTAAGCGACACTCAGAAGTCCAGGCTACTCAATGGAGCTGGAGGCTGACCCATTTTCTACATAGACTCACTCTAAAAGCAGAAGCTACACAAGAGGAAATGATTTGCTCAAAGTGAAAGAGAATAACCATCAGGAAAAAGAAAAAGAGTAGGGCAGGAGCGCAGTCCAAAGGAGTCCCAGAATTAAACAAACTCTGGAGAATACGCTTCTCTAAGCAGCAACTGAGACTGAGCACACACAGCCTCAGATGAAATCACAGCGAGAACTGTCATAGATTCAGTCATTAGACAAAAGAAGTACAGCACCGAACCCCCTGCAGAGAGAAGCCCACCAGCCCACTTGGTCAAACACAGAACATCAGCTTGAAACGAACATTGTCAAAGGAAAAGGCAAAATCAGGAGCAGTATCTTCTATTTTCTAAGCTGCCAAAAAATGCACGTGGGTTGAGCGTGGGATTCGCCAACCTGAGCTCATGGACCCTGTGTGCCCATCCAAAGCCCACAAAGCATGACACCAGGTGAATGTTTAACAAGGTACATAACTGATCTCAGTTGACTCAGGAGGAAGACAAAAACGGAGAGGCTGTGTGAAGAGCACAAGCCACACACAAGGTCAGAGATAAACACGCCTCTGCAGGGAACGTCTGTCTCTGGCCTGATCAAGCCAGAAACAGACCAGCAGTACCACCCCCTGCCCGATGAGGGTCCAGTGTGACCACGGCCACAGCCAAGGGCATGTTATGAAGAGCTGGTCACTTGCCCGAGTCCCAGCTTCATGGATATGCTGTTGAGTCAGTCACTGATGGAGAACACGGCTGCCATGACAGACGCCAGCTCCACTTGGTAAGACCATGACTGCCTGGAGGCCACTGGGCGAAGGCAGCCCAGTCTCTCCCCGGGAGCTGGGGGGATGCAACTCCTGGAGTTACTGGGCTTTCTCCCCGAAGCTGCTGGTCACCCACCTGAAAAGACCCGACGTTTCAGGTTCAGCTCATTGGCCACGCGGACTTCGGTGCAGAGCTTCAGCATGAGCAGCATGGTCAGGATCATGACAACACTCTGCCAGAGCAGTGGCGACTCGAAGTGCCTCCCAAACCTGCGGGGGAACACGCCATGGCATCAGGGAGGCACCGGGCAGAACCCTGCGTGCTGGTCAGACAGCGCCGAGGCGGGAGGGCCCAGACCAGTCCTGGACAGCCAGACCCGGGTCTCCACAAACACCTGGGATCATGTGCAGGAGTGAGACATGCCACACACCCCTCCCCAGGAATCACTGGGACCTTCCCAAGGCCTCGGACTGAGTGGGCCTCCTGCACACGGCCCACCGCCCAAAAGCCCAGCCAGGCATCCATCACCCTCCTGCAGAGACGCTGCTGCCACCAGGTGAGACGCCCAGGCTCCACACCACCTGCCTCCCCAGGAAGATGCATCCCAGAGTTGGGACCAAGAGCAGCTCCGCACCCTGCCTGAAGAGAAGGGGTCTCCAGGCCAGCACAGTCCGAAGTGTGAGCAGAGCAGAGCACCAGGCCCCCACCCCTCACGAGGGAAGAGGTGAAGTCAGCGAGGGTATGGGTGCAGGCCTGGCAGACCCTCACTGAAGCCCCATGTCACCCTCTTCTCCCAGCCCCAGCCTGCCCAGCTATAGGACCCCAGGCCTTCCTGCTCACTTTTGTGTTGAGCATGTTACCACCTCAGCCAAAAATTCCTGAAGGCCAGAGCCACAGTCCAGTGACCGGCACCAGTGGGCCCATTAGAAGACCCCAGTCCCCAAGGGGTGATCACGGCACTGCCCTCCCCATACCAGCTGGAGGGTCTCAAACATGGCCACCAGAACCACGGGGGCTGGGACATCCGATCCAGCCCACTGCAAGCCTGCAAACCTGTCACCCCAAGGTGAGGCCTGGGCATAGCGCCCTGCAAGCCCAGGCCCGAGTCCTTACTTGGCTGTTCTGGGGCAGAGTCCACTGCGAGCAGTTTCCCAAACCTGAGCTGGTACCAACTGTCAGAGTCGGGAGGTCCTGGGTGGCCCTCCAACTGACCCTGAAACCAGGCAACAGGCAGACAGTGGCCCACCTCCCCGGCCCCTCCCTCGCACCCATCCCTTCAAGGAGGCAGTAACCGAGAGCTGCTGCTGCTGGGCCACACACGTGCTTCCGCACAGGCTGGCTGCAGCCACCACGCAGCCCCGGCCCTCATGCTGTGACCACCACCTCTGGGCTTTGTCTCTTCTGTAAAGTGCAGACCCTCAAGCCCTATGGCTGTTTGAGGACACTTCTAGCCAATTCTAGGAACTAGCCCTCACTGGTTACCTGGCTGACCCCAGGGGCTGACAGACCCATAGATAATCCAGAAGAGGAGACACAGAAGGGTCTGTATCAGGCTGGGGGCACTGGAGCAGGTGGGCCTCACAGGGAACACTTCGGTCTAGTGTTTCACTTCTAGTTAGTTACAAGACTGAAGACATGGGGTTTGGGCCATTGTGTAATAAATGCCACTTCCATTTTTTTTTAATTGTTCAACAGAAACAATGAGTGACTAGAAAAACTGGGGAAGAAATGAAGGTTTGTGCTTCACCTTATACCACACACCAAAAAATCAAATCTAGGTGAATTCAATATTTACAGTAAATAGAGAGATATTTATAGTGAAGTAAGGGTGGTGGCAGAGGTGAATATTTAACTGCTTTTAGGGTGAAGACAAGCTAAACAAGACACAAAATTTCAAAAAGCTGAACTTCCCACAAAAGATATACAAGCGACAAAACAAATAAACAAAGTTCAACATCATTAGTAATTTTTAAAAGCTCATTAAAATAGACCCTATGTTGTACTCATCAGGTGGGTTAAACTTCTCCCTTTAACCCTTACAGTCTGTGCTGGCACGTTGTCAGAGAGCCCTTTCTCCTCTCCTGCCTTGACAGTGAAGTTGGCACAGCCTCTCATGCAGATGATGGGAGAGCCCGGCTCAGGGGAGCTGGTCCAAGCACATCCCCCCAAGGTGCAGCACACACCTGTCGCTCCCAGGGAGACACTGCAGAAAACATGCAAAGTTTCACAGAGCTTGAGAAAAGTTTCCACCAGGAACACCTCTGATGCACCTTCAAAGCCCCAAAGAAAAGCTCAAGTGGAAGAGAAGCTGGGTATCTATTTCCTGCTCCCACCAGGACGCCTTCTGCCCAAGTAGCAGCTTGCCACTACCCCTGTGATACAGTGTCCCAGAGTCTCGGATACAATTTTACTACATCTCCAATACAATGTCACCACACCGCTGATACAGTGTTACAATCTCTCTGATCAGACGGGTGTGGCTGAAGAACTAGCTCCCAGATGAATCAGGCCCTGGGTCAGAGGCCCTGCAGCACCATCCCTGCGCCCTGGGCCTCTCTCTCCCTTCTCTGCAAAAATCACTCAGTTCTTCTGGCTTCTGACAACACAAATGCCAAGTCCTGTCCATCAGCACAGTGCATGATCTGCTGAATGCTGGTTCTGCAAAAGGATGGGAAGAATCATAGGAATGAAAGCATTAGAGTCTCGTGACTTTCAGAAACCTGGGGTTTATGTGGCTTGGTCAGCCTCCAACAGGCCTGCAGAGCCACTCACATGTTTCATGCTAGAAATTTCCCAGGGGCTTCCCAGGCAGACAAGAGTTTCTAGAACTGCATTCCTGGCAAGCTCTAGGGAACTACACTCTTCACTTCCTCTGTGTCCACCACTGTTCTTAAGCAGACCCAGCTCCATCCCACCCGGAGCCCCCGGCCTGAGCTCTGTTCCTCCCCACCACCCAGAACCCATGTATGTGTGTCTGTATGTCCCATACAGCATTGCTGCTAAAGTTTTAACCCTACAGCACCCGCCCAGGGTCTGGCTCATGGGAAACCCTCAGAAACCTGTTAAATGAAATGGGCTGCTACCCCATGAAGCCTGGAGGGGACTCTGTTAACCTATGAAGCCTGGAGAGGACCCAGGAGTAGGTGCTTTGGAGGCTCCAGAGAAAGGAAGGAAATGGGTGACAGGCATTGCCCTCAGAGCAGAGCGACCTTGGGACCAGGTGGGCAGAGATGCGCACACTCATTACAAGTTGTAGGCGAAGCCTGGCCTGTGTGCTGAGCTTAACCACATGACCTACAAAGTACTGCCAGGTGTGAAGTACAGGGAAAGCACATTCCCAGGTGAAAGGGACGCTGGAGCAGAGATCAGCACCCCTTGTCAGCCCTCCCTTCTTCCCACAGGATCTCACAGACTTTTGGGATCCTGGCTGAAAGCAATCCTGTGTGTTCACAGGGCAGCCATTGAACCCCTGAAGTGACACAGGCCAGCTGAGGCAGCTCAATCCTCCTCTGTTTGAAGGAGATCTGCCCCTGCCTAAAGGAAGTGCGGCTCCCAACCTGGGGGACCTTGGCTGGGCTGAGCCTGGGCTGGAGCGCCAGTGTGACAGCAGTCCAGGGCTCTGCTTCTGTGTCCCTCAGACCCAGCGGCAAGCAGCTGAGAGAGGGAAGGGGGGCGTCTTGCTGCAGTGAGAGAGTGCTGCCCTCAGCCAAGCAGAAAGGAAGTCTTCAAAATGCAGTTTTTCAACTGGTGCTAAACAAGTTAAAAGTGACCTCTGACCCCTCCTTCAGAAGTAGATGGCCCAAAGGCAGGGCTCACGGTCTGACAAATTCTCCCGGAAGAAGGGGTCACTCACTATCTCACATTTTAAAACCCCACACTGAGCAAAAACACAGTGAGAGTGCCCAAGGGCTTCCTGGGGCCAGGTGGACAGAAGGTGAAAGAGCTGAGAATTTCTGGACTCCGGGGACTCACACCCTGATGACCGCGGAGGGGACATCAGCCAAAACTCATCAAACTACACAAGTGAGATTGCACTTTTCTTTAATGTAAATCCTACCTCAGTAAGGCTGACTTAAAATTAATTAGAAAGAAAGCTCGATTTCTCCGACAGTGACCCAAAAGTCAACAGAAGCCAGAAGCAGCACTCGGACACCAGTTTGGTACTAGCCGCCCTTACCATCTGTGCTGACAGAGGGCCTGGGACCCTCCCAAAGGAAGGACAGTCCCAGGTTTTACTGAAATCAGGAGGCTGCGAGACCTCTTCTTATTTCCTCTGAAAATGCACCTTTCCCAGTTACATCTGGTTTCAACAGCTATTAAAATAACACCCCACTCCTTACCAGAATGCAAATGCCAGTAAGAGGAAGAAGCTGGCTGGGAGGAGCAAGAAAAGACAGTCCCTTAAGTACTAGCCAGAAAGTTGACTAGTAAAAAAAAAAAATAACATAAAACCCCACACACAACAGACAACGCAGGAAAGGCGGCCCTTCAAGGCAGACACCGGGAGCACTGCTTCCTGTCCGGCTCGGCCGCCCCTCCTGACAGCTTTCACTGGCCAGTGCTTTGTCCTTCCTGCTGACCGCCTTCGGTCACTGGTATTCATGAACTCCCTTCCTTTTCTCTCCACTGCTCCCAAATGACACGCAAACGCCTGAAGGCAGGGACCCAGTCCTAGACGCAGCCCCACAGAGAAGGCCCTGGGTGTCGTGTGAAGGCAGGAGCCACACTAAATGAAAACGCAGATCTGAGACTATGCGAGATTCTCTCCATTCCTACCATTTTTCCTGGGAAATAGTCCCATCGTTTCACAGCTCCTTCTCAGGAAGTGCAGACACTTCCACCCACTGGCCTCACGCAGACAAGAGAAGGCCATCTGCGCGGGGCACCCCACCTACCAGAAGAGTATCCGTAAGATATTGGCCACCAGGAGCACCAGACACACGTAGGTGGAGAAGCCCTCGGCGTTCTGAGTCCGCCGGATGTCCCGGTACTGCGGGATGTATGGCACCACGCCTCCGAAGACCATGGCACCGGCTGCGCCCCAGGAAACCAGCTGGTGCAGCGGGACCAGAAACCAACCCAAGCCTTCCGCTTCCATTCCGCTCGCCTGGCGGCCCGCCGGCTGACTGACGTCCACCCGGCCCGCGCGCCCTCCGCGCTCCCGGGCTCCCGGCGCGCGCTGTCACCCCCTCGTGCCGCCGCCGCCCGGGACCATCCTCCGCCGCGGCCTGGAGACAGGAAAAGAAGTAAGGACTCAGCCGGGCCGCCTCGCCCGGAGGAGCCGCGCCCCGCGCATGGCCCGAGGCCCAGGACGCGCCCAGGGCGCACTGCCGGCTCGCGCGCGGGGCACGACCCCTCCTCGGGCGCGCACCCCGGGCTCTGCGGGAGAACCTAGGCGCGGGCCGCCAGCCTGGGGCCGGCGGGGGGGCTTGCCGTCGGGGTGGGGGCTCGGTTCCCGGGGTGTGGGGTCGCACAGCCTGGGGATCAGAGGGCCAGGAGAGGGGAGCCCGGCCCAGGTGGACGCGCCGCCGGGGCCGCCCGGCACCCCTGCCGCAGGCCAGGCAGACTCGGCGCGGCACCCGCGTCCACCGGCTCCGCGGACCCCTCCCGGCTCACCCCTGCGGCCGGATCCTCGCAGTCTGTCCTCTTGTCAGTCTGTCCGTCCGCGCATCGGGCCCCGCCTCTGAGTGACGCCACAATACGTGGCCCCGCCCACTCTCGGCGGCGGGACCGTTTCCGCAGGGTCCTAGTGCGTGGCAGCGGGCCGGCAAGGTGGGGAGGGACCCGGGCGAAGTCAGGGGTCGGCCAGGTTAGGAAACAGTTGCCTGGCAAAGCCACTTCTGGGCCACGGGCTCACGTGGCCCGGCTCCGCCTGTTCTGCAGCAGGTGGCCGCGTAGACCGGATCCTGTCGCCGCTCCAACGGTCAGCGCGAGGCCTGGGGGAGAAATCAGTCCGTTTTGAGCAGGCAAAAGAATCTTTCAAAAATCTATCTTGTTTCAAGTTCTAAACAGCTGGCAGTAGGACATTGATCTTGGTCCAAGTTTGACAAAATGAAGACCCTTTCTACCTGTGGGAGACTTAAGTCACTTCCCCCTTTTCTGTTTTCTTAAGTCTCTTCATTCTGCAGGTTTGACCAATTGTTGGCACAAAGAAACCCCTGGAAGGCTTTTTTTTCAGGTTGCTGACCGATGTTACAGGGCTGAGTCTAGGCAGCCTCCTGGAGTGGCTCCTTCGTATAGCCAGCTCTGAGAACCACTGTTTCAAAATGCACAGCGTACACAGTAAGTCCTCATGATTCAGGTTAATTGCTTCTGGGAAAGGCACGCACTATAAATGGGGCCAGAATTACATAATAAATAATTAGTGGGTTAAAAAATAGGTGCTTATGTTGCATTAAAAATAGAAGTTAGGGGACTTCCCTGGTGATCCAGTGGCTCAGACTGCACTCCCAACGCATGAGGCCTGGGTTCAGTCCTTGGTCAGGGAAGATGGCGCAACTAAGACCTGGCACAGCCAAATAAATGAATAAAGGAAACATTTTTTTAAAAAATAAGTTAAAATTATGAGATATTACAACAACCAATTAAAAAAAGCAAAAAAAATTCTATGCCCAAAATCTGTGTATCCTCAGATATATTTAAAATAGATAACCAACATGGACCTTCTATATGGCACAGGGAACTCTGCTTGATGTTATGTGGCAGCCTGGATGGGAGGGGAGTTTGGGGGAGAACAGGTATATGTATAGCTGAGTCTCTTCACTGTTCACCTGAAACTGTCACATTGTTAATCACTATATGCCAGTATAAAATCAGATCAGATCAGTCGCTCAGTTGTGTCCGACTCTTTGCGACCCCATGAACTGCAGCACGCCAGGCCTCCCTGTCCATCACCAACTCCCGGAGGTCACTCAGACTCACGTCCATCGAGTCAGTGATGCCACCCAGCCATCTCATCCTCTGTCGTCCCCTTCTCCTCTTGCCCCTAATCTCTCCCAGCATCAGAGTCTTTTCCAATGAGTCACCTCTTCTCATGAGATGGCCAAAGTACTAGAGTTTCAGCTTTAGCATCATTCCTTCCAAAGAAATCCCAGGGCTGATCTCCTTCAGAATGGACTGGTTGGATCTCCTTGCAGTCCAAGGGACTCTCAAGAGTCTTCTCCAACACCACAGTTCAAAAGCATCAATTCTTCGGCGCTCAGCCTTCTTCACAGTCCAGCTCTCACATCCATACATAACCACAGGAAAAACCATAGCCTTGACTAGATGGACCTTTGTTGGCAAACTAATGTCTCTGCTTTTCAATATGCTATCTAGGTTGGTCATAACTTTCCTTCCAAGGAGTAAGCGTCTTTTAATTTCATGCCTGCAGTCACCATCTGTAGTGATTTTGGAGTCCCCAGAAATAAAGTCTGACACTGTTTCCACTGTTTCCCCATCTATTTCCCATGTAGTGATGGGACCAGATGCCATGATCTTCGTTTTTTGAATGCTGAGCTTTAAGCCAACTTCTCCACTCTCCACTTTCACTTTCATCAAGAGGCTTTTTAGTTCCTCTTCACTTTCTGCCATAACGGTGGTGTCATCTGCATAGCTGAGGTTATTGATATTTCTCCCAGCAATCTTGATTCCAGCTTGTGCTTCTTCCAGTCTGACATTTCACATGATGTACTCTGCATATAAGTTAAATAAACAGGGTGACAGTATACAGCCTTGACGAGCTCCTTTTCCTATTTGGAACCAGTCTGTTGTTCCATGTCCAGTTCTAACTGTTGCTTCCTGACCTGCATACAGATTTCTCAAGAGGCAGATCAGGTGGTCTGGTATTTCCATCTCTTTCAGAATTTTCCACAGTTGATTGTGATCCACACAGTCAAAGGCTTTGGCATGGTCAATAAAGCAGAAATAGATGTTACCATTTCTGTCCTTTATCGAGCCCATCTTTGCATGAAATGTTCCTTTGGTATCTCTGATTTTCTTGAAGAGATCCCTAGTCTTTCCCATTCTGTTGTTTTCCTCTATTTCTTTGCATTGATCACTGAAGAAGGCTTTCTTATCTCTTCTTGCTATTCTTTGAAACTCTGCATTCAGATGTTTATATCTTTCCTTTTCTCCTTTGCTTTTTGCTTCTCTTCTTTTCACAGCTATTTGTAAGGCCTCCCCAGACAGCCATTTTGCTTTTTTGCATTTCTTTTCCATGGGGATGGTCTTGATCCCTGTCTCCTGTACAATGTCACAAACCTCATTCCATAGTTCCTCAGGCACTCTATCTATCAGATCTAGGCCCTTAAATCTATTTCTCACTTCCACTGTATAATCATAAGGGATTTGATTTAGGTCATACCTGAATGGTCTAGTGGTTTTCCCTACTTTCTTCAATTTCGGTCTGAATTTGGCTATAAGGAGTTCATGGTCTGAGCTACAGTCAGCTCCTGGTCTTGTTTTTGCTAACTGTATAGAGCTTCTCCATCTCTGGGCGCTAAGAATATAATCGATCTGATTTTGGTGTTGACCATCTGGTGATGTCCATGTATAGAGTCTTCTCTTGTGTTGTTGGAAGAGGGTGTTATGACCAGTGCATTTTCTTGGCAAAACTCTATTAGTCTTTGCCGTGCTTCATTCTGTATTCCAAGGCCAAATTTGCCTGTTACTCCAGGGTTTCTTGACTCCCTACTTTTGCATTCCAGTCCCCTATAATGAAAAGGACATCTTTTTTGGGTGTTAGTTCTAAAAGGTCTTGTGGGTCTTCATAGAACCATTCAACTTCAGCTTCTTCAGTGTTATTGGTTGGGGCATATGAGGTCTAGGTTGGTCATAACTTTTCTTCCAAGGACTAAGAGTCTTTTAATTTCATGGCTGCAGTCACTATCTGCAGTGATTTTGGAGCCCAAGAAAATAAAGTCTGTCAGAATTTTCCTTTGTTTCCCCATCTATTTCCCATGAAGTGATGGGACCAGCTGCCATGATCTTCTTTTTTTGAATGTTGAGTTTTAAGCCAGCTTTTTCACTCTCCTCTTTCACTTTCATCAAGAGGCTCTTTAGTTCCTCTTTGCTTTCTGCCATAAGGGTGGTGTCATCTGCATATCTGAGGTTATTGATATTTCTCTTGGCAATCTTGATTCCAGCTTGTGCTTCATCCAGTCTGACATTTCACATGATGTACTCCGCATATAAGTTAAATAAGCAGGGTGACAATATACAGCCTTGATGTATTCCTTTCCAAATTTGGAACCAGTCTGTTGTTCCATGTCTGATTCTAACTGTTGCTTCTTGACCTGCATACAGATTTCTCAGGAGGCGGGTCAGGTGGTCTGGTATTCCCATCTCTTGAAGACTTTTCCAGTTTGTTGTGATCCACACAGTCAAAGGCTTTAGTGTAATCAATGAAACAGAAGTAGATGTTTTCCTGAAATTTTCTTGCTTTTTATATGATCCAGAGGATGTTGGCAATTTGATCTCTGGTTCCTTCCCTTTTCTAAATCCAGCTTGAACATCTGGAAGTTCTTTATTCACATACTGTTGAAGCCTGGCTTGGAGAATTTTGAGCATGACTTTACTAGTGTGTGAGATGAGTACAATTGTGTCATAGTTTGAACATTCTTTGGCATTGCCTTTCTTTGGGATTGGAATGAAAACTGACCTTTTCCAGTCCTGTGGCCACTGTTGAATTTTCCAAATTTCCTGACATATTGAGTGCAGCACTTTCACAGCATCATCTTTCAGGATTTGAAATAGCTTAGCTGGAATTCCATCACCTCCACTAGCTTTGTTCATAGTGATACTTCCTAAGGCCTACTTGACTTCATACTTTAGAATGTCTGGCTCTAGTTAAGTGATCACACCATTGTGGTTATCTGGGTCATCAAGATCTTTTTTGTATAGTTCTGTGTATTCTTGCCACCTCTTCTTAGTATCTTCTGCTTCTGTTAGGTCCATACCATTTCTGTCCTTTATTGTGCCCATCTTTGCATGAACTATTCCCTTGGAAATCTCCAATTTTCTTGAAGAGATCTCTAGTCCTTCTATTCTATTGTTTTCCTCTATTTCTTTGCATTGATCACTTAGGAAGGCTTTCTTATCTTTCCTTGCTATTCTTTGGAACTCTGCATTCAGATGGATATATCTTTCCCTTTCTCCTTTGCCTTTTGCTTGTCTTCTTTTCTGGAGAAGACTCTGATGCTGGGAGGGATTGGGGGCAGGAGGAGAAGGGGACGACAGAGGATGGGATGGCTGGATGGCATCACTGACTCGATGGATATGAGTCTGAGTGACCTCCGGGAGTTGGTGATGGACAGGGAGGCCTGGCGTGCTGCGATTCATGGGGTCGCAAGGAGTTGGACACGACTGAGCGACTGATCTGATCGGATCTGATCTGTCTTCTTTTCTCAGCTATTTGTAAGGCCTCCTCAGACAACCATTTTGCCTTTTTGCATTTCTTCTTCCTGGAGATGGTTTTGATCACTGCCTTCTGTACAATGTTATGAACCTCCGCCCATAGTTCTTCAGGCACTAATCCCTCAAGATCTAATCCCTTGAATCTATTTGTCATTTCCACTGTATAACTGTAAGGGATTTGATTTAGATCATATCTGAATGGCCTAGGAGTTTTCCCTACTTTCTTCAATTTGCCTGAATTTGGCAATAAGGAGTTCATGATCTAAGCCACAGTCAGCTCCTGGTCTTGTTTTTGCTGACTGTATATAGAGCTTCTCCATCTTCAGCTGCAAAGAATATAATCAATCTGATTTCAGCATTGGCCAACTGGTGATGTCCATGTGTAGACTCATCGCTTGTGTTGTTGGAAGAGGGTGTTTGCTATAACCAGTGAGTTGTCTTGGCAAAACTTTACTAGCCTTTGCCCTGCTTCATTTTGTACTTCAAGGACAAACTTGCCTGTTACTCCAGGTATCTCTTGATTTCCTACTTTTGCATTCTAGTCCCCTATGATAAAAAGGACATCTTTTTTTGGTGTTAGTTCTAGAAGGTCTTTTGTAGGTCTTCATAGAACCATTTAGCTTCTTCAGCCTTAGTGGTTGGGTCACATCGGTCACACCAATGTTCTCATCACTCAGAGTTAACATTCTAGCTTTCTGATTTAAAGTTTTGTTTTATATTTAGCTGCTACTCTTGTGGTCTGTGTCTTTGATTCCATTGTGTAATTCTTGTGAGTGAAAGTGAAAATGTTAGTCGCTCAGTCGTCCAACTCTTTGTGACCCCATGGATTGTAGCCCACCAGGCTCCTCTGTCAATGGAATTGTCCAGGCAGGAATACTGGAGTGGGTAGCCATTTCCTTCTCCAGTGGATCTCCCTAATCCAGGGATCGAATCTAGGTCTCCTGCATTGCAGGTAGATTCTTTACCATCTGAGCAACCAGGGAAGCCCTGTGTACTTCTTACCCAGACTGTTTTCTTCCCCAGCCTGTCTTTGCACCAGTGAAGCATCGTCTAGTTTCTGCTGCTTCACAGCACACTTGAATACTCTCCTGTTGTAGATTTGCAAGATCAGCTTCATTAGAGAATTTTTCCCCTGAACCTAGTTCCTGGGATTTAATATCCTTAACAAAATCAGTTTTTGTTGAGTGATTCTCATTTCCATATTAATAAATTTGTGTTCCACAAAGGCAGAACTAAGAATTTGACCCCTTCTTAAGGAGTGTAGGTGCTATATAGAGAATGACAGATCCCATTTCTCCAGTAGAGATTGGGTTCTCAGGGTTATCAGAGAGTTTCTGAGTAGGTTTTCACTGAACCACAGAGATTACAATTGAAGAAAGAAAGAAACCCCTTAACTATGATGCAATCTCTCCCCTTCCCCTCCACTTCCTGTCTTTATGGATCTGCCAGTCTGGACCTGTCCTGTGAGTGGAGTCTAACTATCATCCTCCGGTGACTGGATTCTCACTGAGCATCATGCTCCCCAGGTTCATCCAGGCTGTGTCATAGGTCAGGGCTTTATTCCTTTTTATTCCTGAATTGTACTCCATCCTGAGGAGGGACCACATTTTGTTTATCTATTTGTCTATTGGTGGACATCTGGCTATTTCCACCTGTTGACTATCATTAATAGTCAATAATGCTGCTATAAACTTTTCTGTACACGTTTTTGTGTGGATATATGCTGTCTTTTCCCTCAGGCACATACCCAGAGACAGAACTGAGGTTGTCTGGTAACTTTATGTTCAACATTTTATGGACCTGCTAGACTGGCTGCACCATGCACCTTCCCACCTGGGTGTGACACTCAGACTCTGCCACTCCTTGCCCACACCTGTCATTATCCCTTTGATTCGGGCCATTACAATGGGTGTGAAGTGGCTCCCCTGGTAGTTTTGATTTGCATTCTTCTGAAGAAAGAGGATGTTGGGTTTATTCACATGCAAGGCTGTGCTTCAACACATATCCAGCAGCCAGATGTCCCTGTGTGTGGTCACTCGGCCAAGACCCCTGGGGTGCTGGGGCACACATACAGACAGAGCCCTGCCTGCAGAGAAGTGCAAATGTATAAACAAAGCAGGTACTTGCCAAGCACAGGGTCCTGGCCCATCACCCATGAAGTGCCACCCCCTGAGCCACGATCCAGACAGGCCTGCAGGGCACAGAGGGCGAGAAGGCGGCAGTGACGCCTTCTTTCCAGATTCTCAAAAAATCAGAGCAGAGACTCAAGTGTTGACCAATCTGCATTGGTCACGGGACAGGACTAGCCTTTCTTTCTTCTTCTTCTTTTTTTTTTTTTTGGCCACCCTAGGAGGCTTGTGGGATCTTAGTTCCCTGACCAGTGATTGAACCTGGGCCCTTGGCAATGAGAGCTTGGAGTCCTAATCACTGGACCACCAGGGAATTCCTAGAACAAAACTATTCTTAATCTCAAAGTTGGGGGCAGAAATGGCAGAGGTTCAGGGAGAGGAGAGTGTCCTGGGTGGAAGATCACAAGGCCCAGGACCTCAGTGCCAACGTGGGCTGCGGCCAGACTCCATCCCCGCCCCCTGCACCCCCACCCCGCCTCCAGGATCACCTAGTAGACAGGTGACAACACCGTTTGGTGGAAGGGTGAGTGTCAGGGGCTGGGGAGCTGGGGAGGTGTTGTCCCCAGCGGCGCAGAGCCTGGGTTTGGGGCGAGGAGAAAGCTCAGGGAGTGGATGGCGGTCTTGGTCACACAACAACGCGGTGGTACCTGATGCCACTGCACCAGGTACCTTAGAAACGTGTAAAACGGCAATTTCTATGCTGTGCATTCTCTGCCAGGATGATCATTAAAAGGTCGTGCTTACTCTGGGCTCTGAAGCAATGAAAATAAACAGTGGAGTTGGGATAGGCCTGTCCGCCGAGGTCCCGCCCCGCCCAGGCCGCCACCCGCTCGCCGCTTGGGTCTTGCTCCGCGCGTCCCCGGCCATCGCCGCCGGGAGCCCAGGGAGGCGCAGCTGACCCCGCAGAGCGGCCGGCCGGGGACCAACCGGCCCGCCTGCAGCTCGGGCCCGCCGGCCGCAGACATGGACGCACGGGGCCCCGAAGCACCCGGCGGACGCGCGCTGCGGGACGTGGTGAGTGGGGACCCTCCCGCGCCGAGCGCCCCTCCCGGACGGATGCCCCGCGCCCGAGGCTGGACCCCCTCGCCCCCCACCCAGCCCGCGAGGGGCCACCACCCCCACCCATCCCCAGCTGCTTCCCATTTGCAAAGGAGCTGCAGTGCCAGAGATGAGACGGCCCAGGGCTGGTAGTCTCCTTAAGAAGATTTGGTTAGGTGTACACAATTGAATCCACGTTTTTCTGACCAAAAAAAAAAAAAATCTGATTGACCACCGGGAAGCGCTCCAGACAGAGGGCCTGCTCCACACAGGAAAGCAGAGTCCAGGGGAGACCTGCCTCGGTGTTCTCGGCTCTAATGCGGAGATAACACTGTGCGGAGAAGGAGTGTGTCCTGGACCGGGTGAGACTTCCACCTGGAAACTCAGGGCAGCCTGAGTATGCCCGCCGTCAGTCAGGGATGGTGTTCCGGTTTGGCCCCCTAACAGGTTTCTCCAAACCCTTTCCCGGCGAACAAGTACCCAAGAGTGTAGGGGAGGCATGCACTCACGCAGTGTGCTCGGGGGACCCTAGCAAAACTCCTTAAGAATTCTTTGAGAAGCCGAGGTTAGAGATTTTCTCCTCTGCTATCTTCTGGACGTCTGATAGTTTGTTGCTTGTATTTAAATGTCTGATGGCTTTGAGTTAATTGTTGTGGATGGTGTGCTGTAAGGGTCAGGCCTGCTTGTTTAGTTAGTTACCGTTTGGCTGTCACTTTTTCAGCTGTTGGTTGAAGCTGTTGGTTGATTTTTTTACTTTTTGAGTGGGAAAGCCTTTTCACCACGTGGAAAATCAACTAATGGTAGGGTGCAGCCTCTATGAAAAACAGCACCGGAGGTTCCTAGAACAGTAAAAAGAGAATTACCATGTGATCCAGCAAGCCCAACCTGGGGCATATATTCAGACAAAACTCTAATTTAAAAAGATACATGAGCCCCTATCTTCACAGCATTATTCACAAAAGCCAAAACATGGAAACAATCTAAATATCCATTGACAGATGAATGGATAAAGAAGATGTGGTACATATATGGAGAAGGCAATGGCCACCCACTCCAGTACTCTTGACTGGAAAATCCCATGGACAGAGGAGCCTGGTGGGCTGCAGTCCATGGGGGTAGCAAAGAGTCGGACACGACTGAGAGACTTCACTTTCACTTTTCCCTTTCATGCATTGGAGAAGGAAATGGCAACCCACTCCAGTGTTCTTGCCTGGAGAATCCCAGGGATGGCGGAGCCTGGTGGGCTGCCGTCTATGGGGTTGCACAGAGTCGGACACGACTGAAATGACTTAGCAGCAGCAGGTACATATATGTATGTAATAGAATACTACTCAACCATAAAAAAAGAATGAAGTAATGCCATCCAAGCGACATGGTTGGACCTAGATATGATCATACTATGTGAAGTAAGTCAGACAAAGACAAACATCATATGATATCACTTATATGTAGGATCTAAAACATGACACAGATGAACCCATCTACAAAAGTCTCATGGACATAGAGAACAGGCTTGTGGTTGCCAAGGGTAGGGGGAGGGAGGGGGTGGGAGTCTGGGGTTGGTAGATGCAAACTATGACATTTAGAATGGATAAACAAGGTCCTAATATACAGCACAGGGAACTATATTCAATATCCTGTGACAAATCATAATGGAAAGTAATATGAAAAAAGAATATATGTATAACTGAGTCACTTTGCTGTATAGCAGAGATTGGCATGACATTGTAAATCAACCATGCTACTGCTGCTCCTGCTAAGTCGCTTCAGTCGTGTCCGACTCTGTGTGACCCCATAGACGGAAGCTCACCAGGCTCCCCTGTCCCTGGGATTCTCCAGGCAAGAACACTGGCGTGGGTTGCCATTTCCTTCTCCAATGCATGAAAGTGAAAAGTGAAAGTGAAGTCTCTCAGTCGTGTCCGACTCTTAGCGACCCCGTGGACTGAAGCCTACCAGGATCTTCCATCCATGGGATTTTCCAGGCAAAAGTACTGGGGTGGGTGCCATTGCCTTCCCTGTAAATCAACCATACTTCAATTAAAAAAAAAAATTAGCATCAAACAAGAAATCAACTAACTGTTTATAGGGATGGTTCCCCTTCCATGGTTCTTAGAATGCTCTGCATCACACGTACATATATATTCACTTGTCTTGTTCAATTTTTCAGGCAGAAAATCTATTTCAGGAACTTCAAGAACATTTTCAAGCTCTGACGGCAACATTAAACCTCAGAAATATCCTTTTCTATTTCATAACAAACACTGCAATGCTTTTGGACTGTTGAACTGTCGTGGACTATCTTCTTGTTTTCTGCTGTTGGTGGATAATTGCTGACCTGGAGCTTCCTGGTGTTTCCATCTGTGCTTTTACAAAGGATCCTGATGTATTAATTACCACCTGAAGGTAATACTTCCTGTTTGACCAGCAATGCAGGGCGTTTATGTAAGGCAGGGATAAAACACAGGACATACATACATATATACTATCCAATGGGCTTTTCCAGCAGGTTTAAATAAATCTGGATGGTCTGCTCAGTAGCATTTGTACTCCCTCAAACAGTCTGACCCTGAACATACACTGGGAAGGTCTCTAACCTAGGGATCTTTATAATGTCTCTCCTGGCCTTGTTTTGCTTTGTACCTTCAGCAGCTGACTATCTGGTTAGATGTGAATTCAATCAAAGTTAGGTAGAATGTTTGTTTCTGGTTTAAGAAAACCCAGAAGAAGGGACACTTGCCCTAAGACTTCCCCAAGTGAAGTCACGTCACACAATGAAACTCCTGCCTTAAAATGCATGGGCGTCATTTGCTGAGGGAACCCTACTTGCAACTTTTGATCCTGCAGAGGGGGCCCAACAGGGAAAAGAAGATTCTTGAGCATGATAAAAATAAACAGTAGGAAACTGTTTTAAACAGAGTTAATGCTCATCGTATTTACATGCTGATTTAGAGTTTGGTTAAAACACAGTTAAATATACCAGACAAGCTCACATCCTAGAATGCATGTGCAAAGAAAGGGAGCCAAGTTTTCAGAACTGGGTGCACAGTGCCAGGATTAACAGCAGCTCCAAGCCCGCGCGGAACACTGTTAGCGAGCACTGCCCTGAGGTGGTCGTGCCTTCGGCTCCCTCCTTTCATGTGCACCGCAGGGCATTTCCATCAGCCTTTGAGGGACCGAGCTAGTTGCCCGTGTCCCATGTTCTGCTTTCCTTGATTTTGTACTGGAAGAAATGGGGGGTCGCATTGAAGACTTGCAGAAGAACGTGAATGACTTGATGGCCCAAGCTGGGATTGACAGTCCTGCTCAGAAACACAGGTGAGGCCTTCTGAGGGCACTAATGTCCGCCTGTCACATGTCCTCCGCTTCCCTCTTGAACCTGTGCCCCGTATTTGCTAAGGGAACTACTGCTTCTGCACTGCATGAAAAATCTCCAGGAGTGATTTTTAAAATTCACAAACGCTCTTTTCTAAGTAGAACAGAAACATTTTCTCATTGTTTCTTAAAAAGTGCACATTAAAGGAAAAACCACTATTTAAATGTGGATTTTATTAAAGTACTTCTCACCCTCATCCCTCAGATTAGCCTTCAATCAAAACACAAATCGCGATGAAAGATTGGGAATGATGACTAGTGGCTTCTGTTTGAGACAGTACGTTCGTGGAACCATTAAAAAAGACACAGATGCATTAGGCTCTCCCCCTGGTTCATGAGCGCTTCCTCAGGGTCCCACTCCACCCCCCAGAATTCAGGCATTTCTTTTCTGGTGGAATTTTGCACATCTTTTTTTTTTTTTTACTATTTTATCTTTCACTTTCATTTTATTTTTATTGAAGTTTTTATTCTATTTGATGTACAGTATTATATGTACAGGTGTGCATGTAATGTGTACCATGTAGTGCTTCACAATTTTTAAAGGTTAAACTCCATTTATAGTTATTATAAAATATTGGCTATATTTCCCAAGCTACAAGGTATCTTTGTAGCTTATGTTCTATAATAATTTGTACCTCTGAATTCCCTAACCCTAACTGCCTCTCCCCTGCTCCCCTCTCCCCACTCGTTTGTTCTCTGTATCTGTGAGTCTGTATATTCACTAGTTTGTTATATTTTTTAGATTTCACACATACAATTGATAACATATAGTATTTGTCTTTCTCTGACTTATTTCACAGCATAATGCCCTCCAATTCTATCCACATTGCTGCCAATGGCAAATCTTCATTCTTTTTTATGACTGAGTAGTAGTCCAAGGCAATGGCACCCCACTCCAGTACTCTTGCCTGGAAAATCCCATGAATGGAGGAGCCTGGTGGGCTGCAGTCCATGGGGTCACTAAAAGTCGGACACGACTGAGCGACTTCACTTTCACTTTTTCGCTTTCATGCATTGGAGAAGGAAATGGCAACCCACTCCAGTTTTCTTGCCTGGAGAATCCCAGGGACAGGAGAGCCTGGTGGGCTGATGTCTGTGGGGTCACGTGGAGTCGGACACGACTGAAGTGACTTAGCAGCAGTAGCAGCAGTAGTCCATGGTATATATAAACCATATCTCCTTTATCCAGTCATCTGTTGGACACTTGGGTTGCTTCCCTATCTTGGCAACTGTAAATAATGCTGCAGTGATCATTTGGGTGCATGTATCTTTTCCAATTAGTGTCTTTGTTTTTTCTGCACTTCATCTTGAAGATGTAGATGAATGCTTGGCCTCAGGTCTTAGACTGAATGTGTTGTCTGTGTAACATACCTGGAGACACAAGCCTTATTTTATTAAGATACTCAAGCATGTTTTACTGACATAATATTCTGCTTCTGTGAGCACGCTCTAATTTTAGCTGAACAGGTAGATGTGGTTGTTTTCCTTGCTTTCATTTCTCTGTCAGTTGTTATTGCAAGTCAGCTGGCAGATCATCTGTGCTTACCTTGCTGAATCAGAGCAAGTTCACCTGTCAGTGACTTATTTATAAATTGCCACATCTGCTGTTCTGGTGGAAAAGATCGCTGGAATCTGTCCTGGACACATGAGCTGTGGTCCCTTCCTGTCACCACCCAGATGCCAGCAGGCTGTTTTAAGTTTGGTCAGAATCCATCATAGGTTAGGCATCAAGTTAAATGGATAAGTAGGTATCAAAACTTCACCTTTTCAATGCACATACAGCCATTATGAGCTACAGGTCTGGGGGCGGGCGCTCCAGCTGTGTCTGCAGGATACTTGGCTCTACCCAGGTGGGGGGGGGCTGGTTCAGACGGACCCACTTGCCCTGGAATGCTATCCTCCCTGTGGGTGCCGGGCACCATGTTCTCAGGGTGCACTGCCCTGAGAGGGGCTGGCGGCCAGGAACGTGGTCCTTTCCTGTCACCACCCAGATGCCAGCGGGCTGTTTTAAGGTTGATCAGAACCCATCATAGGTTAGGCATCAAGTTAAATGGATAAGTAGGTATCAAAACTTCACCTTTTCAATGCACATACAGCCATTATCTAAAGCAGCATGAGAGGTCAGTTAATGCCTTTTAAATCAAAGGAAGTACCTGGATAGGTCTAAATCTGTTTGGCTAAATCTGTACTTGTTGCTTCTGCTGGGTCAGGGGTTCCTAACACAGGGCTCTTGCTGTGGATTTCAGGGGATTTGGTAAGCACCTTAAACTTGTGCTCCTGCTGTGAGTATGGGAGTCCATGACCCCCAAAACTACTGTTCCACATTCTCCTGGCCCCCTCTTGGGTGCAGCATCTGAACACCTGTCCTGCTGCAGGGAAGCAGGCAGGCAGTTGTTCCAGGAGAATGTCTTCACGCTGCTGATGCAAAGTAGTATTCTGCCACTGGAAGAGCAGGCACTGTTTATTCACCTTAAATTGTGTATCCACACAAGTGTCTGACTCAAATGAGAATCGTTTAACACTCAGGTTTTCTATATACTGAATTTTTCCTGTAGAAAACTGTTCTAGTAATTACAGGAAAGTAAGGTACATTTTTTTGTTGAAGTGTTGGATTCAAATTTATTTAACTGCACATTAACTGATATTTAAATCAATCATTACTTCTTTCAATTTTTTTCTTACAGACTTGAAGACAGAACAGTCATTTGAAAATATGAAAAAGTGAAAACTACTTTTTGAGTAATAACTATATAACACAAGTTCTTGTTTTTAGTATTTAAGAATTCATTTTAGTAAAATAAAAGATTAAAAGAAGAAAGGCAGGACAATAAGAACGTAATTAGGCAAGAGATCGACCACTTAACAAAGATGGTTATAAAATGACAGGCCACTTTTCAATACACACATAACATTTGTGGATCATGGGGGAAAAGAATAAGATATAACAGGTCAATTTCCCCCCAGAATTAAGCTCTATATAGAACTTTCTTAAGAATATCATAAGCAGTTTGCTATAGAAGTTGCTTCTTCAACATCTGTGTTCCAGTTCAATAATTCCAGTCACATGATTCTGGGGAAGACTCATGTTCACCTGTCCAGTCCAAGCAGACCCTGACGGTATGTTCTCCAAGCCAAAGGAAAACCAGAGAAGCAGCTGATGCAGGAGCTCTGGACTGCTTCCTAGGACACCTTTACCTGCCCCACCCCTGAGTAGAGGTCGTGATCAAGGAGGTGCACAAAGATTAGCACCCATCTTTATCTTGTCAGTTAGAGATGCTTTCAAATAATTGTCAATTCACCTATCTCTGAGCCAAGTGAAAAAAGAAAAAGCTATGATCACCTAAAACAGGGTCCATTGTAGGCTCTCATTATAAAAAAATAACATTATCTCTGCATATAAAAGAAATCATACTCTTTATACGACTGAGTGACTTCACTTTCACTTTTCACTTTTCACTTTCATGTATTGAAGGAAATGGCAACCCACTCCTGGGTTCACTCCCACTCCCAACTCTTGCCTGGAGAATCCCAGGGACAGAGGACAGAGGACAGGGACAGAGGGACAGAGGACAGAGGGACAGGGACAGAGGGACAGAGGGACAGAGGACAGGGACAGAGGTGGGCTGCCGTCTATGGGGTCGCACAGAGTCATACATGACTGAAGTGACTTAGCAGCAGCAGCAGCAGCATACAAAAGTCAAAAGCACTCCTACAATTCAGAATTACACACTATCAATATTTTTTTCTATGCGAGCCATTTTATATAGTTCATCATATTGCTTGTAATTTAATATCCTGTTCTCATATCATGAACACTTTTCCCCTTGTGAAAGTTTCAATACACTTTTGTATGGTTACTAATACTCTATCATGGCTGAAATAATTTAACTATCCCCTTAACCATCTCTTGGGGTTGAGGTTATTTCTTACTTTCTGGGTAGTATAAATGAGTTTCTTTAATGAGCATTGGCTATCCTTGAATTCTCTGCACATTTCTCTAGGGCCAGAAGTATGACCACAGGCCAAGCACACTGAGCAGAATGCATGTAAGAAAGGAAAGGTCATTTTATAGCCTCAACAGTAATGCAAACCCAAAGTTTTTAAATTGCATCATTTAAATGCAGTATTCTTGGTGGCTTAAAATCATATTTCCATTTGATTATAAGAAAGATTTCAAAGCATTTTAGCTATAATTTTAATTTTAGCAGAAACTAGAGAAAATTATTTGAATTAAAATAAACCAAACAGATTTGCGTCTCCATGAATAATACAGAACACAATTTAAAGTCCAGGATTTTTAATAAAGTAAGTAAGTAGGAAAGAAAGCTTCTGTTTAGTTATTAACTAAAATAAAAACATAGACATTGTCAAAAATTTATTAACTTTGCAAAGAAAGTTCTCAGCTGATCCCCTTTTATTGGCTCATTTGGCCATTTAACATCTCAATCATTCACTCAAACCACAGATATATATCTTTAAAGAGATTACTTGGCATTTTTAAATATCATATCTGTTTCAGTATCTTCCTAATACTTTTACAAAGAATTGCTATTTTCCAGCACTCTGTTACATATATTTAGAAAAAATCAGAATGTTTTCATAAGAAAAAGAGGGAAAATAGTAGACAGAGTTACATGTACTTAAATACTCTTATTCTAATCTAAATGGGATTAGCACAACTTTAGTAGAAAGCAGTTTATTCATTGAAGGTGAAGGTGAAGTCGCTCAGTCGTGTCTGGCTCCCTGCAACCCCATGGACTGTAGCCTACCAGGCTTCTCTGTCCACGGGATTCTCCAGGCAAGAATTACTGGAGTGGTTTACCATTTCCTTCTCCAGGGGATCTTCCCAACCTGGGGATCAAACCCAGGTCTCTGGCTTCCCTGGTGGCTCAGAGGTTTATTCATTGAATACCTAAGTAAAATGGAGTTACTTCAATATCATATCCTATATTGATGAATCTGTAATTTAAAACTCACTTAACACAAAGTTATGAAACTTATGAAAATATAAAGCTTAATAATAGAGTTGAATCCATAAGGCAGAAGTGCTGAAAGTTTTAAATTCTCATATTTTATTTCCTTTTTTACAATTGCCTTTATCTATCTCCTATATTTTTTAACTCTCTCCCCAAATCTCCTTTCAGCACCCCCGCCCAAGCTTTTTGGAAGTAAATTCCATCACCTCACACCTCCTTCCCTAGCAGAGCCTCTCTGCAACCGCTAGCTCCCCTCAACCACACCACATTTTCCAGCCCCAGGACCTCGTCCCACCACAGGGCCTGGTTCTGAGGTTCCTTCTGGACCAGAGTTACACACACACACACACACACACACTAGCAATTTTTGTATCTGATCTCAGCTTGAACATGATCTCCTGAGAGGTCCTTTCCCTGAATGAATGTCTGTCTGGGTCTGATGTCCTTCATGTGGTCTCTGGATGACTGTCACGGTTGTCATTTCACTTCTTTGTAATCATTTAAGTCTCCTCCACAAGGCAGCCACCGGTTTGATTTTGTTCAACTCAGCTGCTCAGGGCTGGAACCAGCCCTGGGACCTCCGGACTACTACAAATATTTAAACTAATGAATGAATTTTGAGAGTTTCTAAATACTTTGCAATCTTTTCTATGATGCTTTTTGCCCACGGAGATGTGTGAGAGCTTGATCACTTTTTGACAAGAAAACCAGAGGCCAGAGGAAAGACGGGACAACGGCAGTGACTGTAGTGGAGTGGGAGGCAGCGCTGAGCTCCTGAGGGTGCTGCAAGTGTTCTTTGTAAAACACTGATGAAAAATGTAAAAATGTCAAAAAGAATGCTAGGATCAGTTGCATTTAAAAACCATGTAGGAAAATTCTTCAAAATGATACCCATCTAAAGCAAGTCAAGGTCCCAGTCTGATCTTCAAGACCTCATATAGTCACAAGAAGTCTGACGAGGTCTTGAATATACACTGAGTTTTAACTAAGTAACCCAAGAAACCAAACTTTGAGTGTGGTTTTTGGAATCATCAGCAGTGCGATTTTCTAGGAGAGTTGTAGACAGTAGATACTTTGATTCTGTCGGTGCCCGAGCTCCTCATCTCTTACCGGCTTGGCGCAGACAGAACTGGGCAGTCTAGTCTATGGACACTTGGATGCCTACATAATAGCCTGTTGCAAACACAGAGGGCTGCTGTTTGTTGTACTGTTTCAGATCTTTGTTGTGAATGTCTTAAAACTATGTAAATAGCATTATAACCCATTATCCTTCTGTACCTAGTTTTCCATTCAGTGGTTTGAGATTTGCTTGTGTTAATATGTGTAAGTCTAGATCAATGTAACTAACTGCAATATAATTTGTTGTTTGTTTCCAAATAATGCTGCAATAAATAACTGCAGAGAAATCACTTTGCCAACAAAGGTCTGTCTAGTCAAAGCTATGGTTTTTCAGTAGTCACGTATGTGAGAGTTGGGCAATAAAGAAAGCTAAGTGCCCAAGAATTGATGCTTTTGAACTGTGGTGTTGGAGAAGACTCTTGAGAGTCCCTTGGACTGCAAGATCAAACCAGTCAATCCTAAAGGAAATCAGTCCTGAATATTCATTGGAAGGACTGATGCTAAGCTGAAACTTCAATACTTTGACCACCTGATGTGAAGAACTGACTCAGGGGAAAAGACCCCTGATGCTGGGAAAGATTGAAGGCAGGAGGAGAAGGGGATGACAGAGGATGAGATGGTTGGGTGGCATCACCGACTTGGCAGACATGAGTTTGAGCAAGCTCTGAGAGTTGGTGATGGACAGGGAAGACTGGTGTGTTGCAGTCCATGGGGTCGGAAAGAGTCGGACAGGACTGAGTGACTGAACTGAACTGAATGCTGCAATACTCTTTGTTATACTCATGTGTCCTGTGTGTGTGCTTGTCTCTCTAGTTTACCTGACTGCTTATTCTATTACTGAATATATTCTGTACCTCCTAGGTTGGTTGCCTCTGTGTCAGCTGCCTGGTCTAGTTCCTGGACTTTGCAATAAAACTCATCATGGGAAGAATGGGAAACAAAAGCCTCTTTGTGCCCAGAGAACTGGGGGTATCATCACCTTTCTCTACTAGTTCATTTCAACTTGAAAAAAGCAACATGTACAGCAATGAGGCAAGGTTTGATAGCCCTACAGATCTAGGTTTCAAATTCATGTCCTCTGCAATTAGTTGTGGTGGTGGTTTAGGCACTAAGTCATGTTTGACTCTTGGGACCCCATGTATTGTAGCCCACCAGGCTCCTCTGTCCATAGAATTTTCCAGGCAAAAATACTGGATGAAAATGGGTGGGTGAAAATGAAAGTGAAAGTCGCTCAGTTGTGTCCAACTCTTTGGGACCCCATGGACTATACAGTCCATGGAATTCTCCAGGCCAGAATACTGGAGAGGGTAGCCTTTCCCTTCTCCAGGGGATCTTCCTGACCTAGGAATTGAACTGGGGTCTCTTCTGTTGCAGGAGGATTCTTTACCAACTGAACTGGGGTGGGTAGGTAGCCATTTCCTTCTCCAAGAGATATTCCAACTCAGGTATCGAACCTGGGCCTCCTGCACTGCAGGCAGAATCTTTACTGACTGAACCACAAGGAAAGCCCAATTAGTTATAACTATGGGCAACTACGGTTTAGTTTCCCTCTCTGTAAACTATCTACCTGGCAGGTGCTTGGAAGGATTTGAAAAATGACTTATAAGTTACTTGGTTAAGGGTGAGGTAGATGGTAATAAGATATAAGCTTTTTACAATAAGATATAAACATAGAATAAAGAGGCCAAATCATAATTCAGTGATATTATACTTACAAAGCACCAGTGAAAAGATAATTTTTAAAGTCAAATGTGAATGAAGTTATTACAACTTGTAAATAAAACAAATTTATAATAAATTTACAAACATGAAGTATGATTTTGTTTTTCTGTTAATAAAGCTTTATCAGTGAGAAAGAATTCATATGCCATGCAATTCATCCAACTAAAGCATACAATTCAGTGATTTTTCATATATTCACAGACATGTATAACCACCACAATTCTGCAAGATTTCCATCATCTTAAGAAGAAATCCTGTACCCATCAGCTGTCACTGCCCAATTTCCACACCCTCCAGTCTTAAGCAAACACTAATCAGCTGTCTGTCTCTATGGATTTGCCCATTCTAGACATCTCCTATAAATGGGATCACACATGACATAATAACTAGTTTCTTCTACTTACGTTAATGTTTTCAAGTTTGGAGCCTACATCAGTACTTCATTCCCTCTTATGACCAAGTGATAGTCTACTGCATGGATAAAGCACACTGTTCGATCCACTGGAGAGCTGATGGATGTTTGAGATGACTGTCTTTGGCTCTTATGAAAAATGCTGCCATAAAAATTCGTGTCCAACTTTCTGTGTGGACATACATGTTTGAATCTCTGAAATATATACCTAGGAGTGCCTCTGATGGGTCAGATGCTAATTCCACACCGTATTTTTGAGAAACTGCCACACTGGTTTCCAGTGACTGCACCACTGTCCCTTCCCACCAGCAGTGGGAAGTGTCATCCCATTTCTCACATCCTTGTCAGCACTTGTAGTAACGGACTCTTGAATCTGTTCACACCCATTCTCATGGGTGTCAAGTGTCATCTCTTGGTTTTGATACGCATTCCCTTGGTAACTGATGACAGTGAGCATCTTTTCAGGTAATTACTGGCTAATGGTCTTGCTTGAATAAATGTCAGAAGTATACTATCAAATGTGTTTCATATGCCAGGTACTTGGGATCACATTTTTTTTTTCTTTAGCACCTCATATGATACAGTATTATACTATTTTCAGGAAAATTAAAACTGGAGATATTAAACTGCATATTTGCATTTAAGTTTTATATCCTTTTTTTTTAAAAAAAAAATGGTTGTACTGGGATCTTTAGTTACAACATGCAAATTCGTAGATGCAGCCTGTGAGATCTAGTTCCCTGACCAGGGGTCAAACCTGAGCCCCCTGCATTGGGAGTGCAGAGTCTTAACTTCCGGACCACCAGGGAAGTCCCTATCAATTCAGTTCAGTTACTCAGCCGTGTCCAGCTCTTTGTGACCTCATGGACTGCAGCACACCAGGCCTCCTTGTCCATCACCAACTCCCGGAGTTTACTCAAACTCATGTCCATTGAGTCAGTGATGCCATCCAACCATCTCATCCTCTGTCTTCCCCTTCTCCTCCCACCTTCAATCTTTCCCAGCATCAGAGTCCTTTCCAATGAGTTAGTTCTTCGCATCAGGTGGCCAAAGTATGGAAGTTTTAGCTTCAGCATCAGTCCTTCCAATGAATATTCAGGACTGATCTCCTTGCAGTCCAAGGGACTCTCAAGAGTCTTCTCCAACACCACAGTTCAAAAGCATCAATTCTTCTGCACTCAGCTTTCTTTATAGTCCAACTCTCACATCCATAGATGACTACTGGAAAAACCATAGCCTTGACTAGACGGACCTTTGTTGGCAAAGAAGTCCCTATATCCGTTTCTAAAAACACATACTTGTGTGTGTGTGGCTTTTTAAAAATTTCATTCTTTGGTAAGTACACTCATGTTTCAACAATGAGTCAATCTGATGAGGCAGTGAGCCTTTTCACAGCAGAAGGCCCCCAGGGAATGGTGTGACTGATCTGAGTACAGCAGGTGTCAGACAGCAGACGCTACCATCGTGTTAACATGGGAGAGCGCTTGCCCAAGGTCCTCAGTAAGCGACGGAGGATGGCTGTGAAGCCAGGTGTGGGCTCCAGGTGTGCTCCCCAGAGTTCCCTGTGCTCCTCCACGCCAGGTGTCCACTCTTGACTGCGTAGTCTGTGTGCACTGAGATGTGCCCAGGAAGATCCCAACTAACAAATACTGCTGGGGTAAGCGATATAGGAGAGGAACTTGAGATTGTGATGAGGAAAGTAGCTACACGGATTGAAGGGTCTGGTTTCCACATAAAATACAGTGTATGTACGCACATCAGATTTGATCTTAGGAAGTATAAGAATCAGCTCTTAGTCTTTAAAGGGAAGACTGCAAAAATCATTATTTTATCCTACTGTTTTTATAACCAGAATAAAATGTAACTTTTTGTTAAGTGTATTCTTCCTGAACTCAAGCCTTTGGTTCTATTGAGCGTTCAGCTGTGTCCCTGACAATTCCTGCACTGGAAGTCCTTACCCTTGGACCTCAGAATGTGTCCTTGTGGAGATGGGGCTGTTGCAGACGTCATGAGTGGAGATGGTCATGCTGGAGCAGGGCAGCCCTCGCCCAGTGGGACATCTGAACAGACACACACACACACACACAGGGAGAACAATGTGTAGGATGAAGGCTGGGACTGTAGTGAAGCATCACCAGCCAAGGGACAGTTAAGACGCCAGAAACCACCAGAACCAGGAGAGGGGTGGGAACAGACTCCCCGTCAGGCCCGGGAGGACCATCCTGAGAGCTGGATCTGACTCCAGCCTCCGGAACCATGAGATGCACTGAGCCTCACTCAGTGGTAGAGTCAATTCTTGACTACCAAAATCATTAATCTGTACACTAAGTTTCTTAGTAAATAAAAAATTTTGACCATCCCCATCACTGTGTATTTTATTTATTTCAGTTAGATATTTACAGATATTTGCTGATACAAAAATACAGTGACCAGGCAGACCGAAAGGCAAGGCAATGCCACCCACACTGCAAAACCCTCCAGCTCCTTAAGCTCCGCGTGCTTTGCCAAACGCTTTCTCAAAGGCTTTAAATAGTTGAAAATACTTCCACATGAGAACGACCCCAGGGCACCACGTGAACAGGGTGGGCCGGGCTTAGTATCTGTACTTGGTAGAGTAGTCCTTCGGAGACACGACCAGCCCACGGCCCTTGCGGGCCCCCCGATACACTGTCTCAATGATGTCGATCATCTCCTGCTTGTCCTCCATTGCCCAGTTGATCTTGTTGTTGTTGCCGGTGCCCAGGTCGATCATGATGTGCTTGTTCCTGTAAGAGGAAGGGGTCAGTGCTCAAAAGAATCCCTCTGAAAAAGAACCACATGGAAACATGCCTTACATCCCCACCTCCATTACAGGCTCTTATCAAGCATCAGCACAATCAAGAGGATCCACCACGGTTTAGAAGAAGACTAGAAACCATCTAAATACTGTTAAGAGACACACACGTTCCTTCTGTGTGCTCTGTAATTCCTTAGGACAAATCACCTACAGGGCAATCAAGGGTCGAAGGACACAGTCTCAGTCACCTGGTAAGCCAAACAGTTTTCCAGGGGGTTGTAGTAACTTACCTGAAAAAGCAATGTGTGAGTTTCTCATGGTGTTCTTGTGAGCACTTAGTGTAAATGTTACTGAAAGTCCTATTGACTGTGAAGTGAATGATATTTTGCATTTCTCGATTCTCCATAGTTGGATCTTTCAAGAAGATACTTTTTAAAATGAATTTACATGTGCACTTCATAAAATGAAGATATGAACCCCTGTTGTACCAGCTGCACTAATGGCTATGGATTTAACTTCTGTTTCTGACAGGCTATGCCTCTGGCTGCCAGCTGTTGTTTCCTGTTGTGGGCTCCACCTGGGGCTGCAGGGAGGTCTCCTTCCAGTCAGAGCGAGCTTCGAGGAGGCAAACTGGATGTCACTCTCCTGCTGCAAAAACTCGCTTCCAGGAGTCACACCGGCCCAGGAATCCGGGCATCTGGGCCTGGCCCTGCCCTCCCTTCCACACCTGCCACTGCCCACTCCCACCTGTGTCGCCCACGTCCTTGCAGGTCCCCAGATGTGCGGGCCGTTCTGCCCTGTGCCCCTGCCGGGCTCACGCCAAACTTACTCAGCAGCCTCTACACACTGCCCGCCGCCTGATGACAATCAGTATTTGTGCCTCTGCAAATACCTGCTGCAATACTGTGACTTATAGGAAAAATATATATGTGGTCACTCAAAAGATATACTCTCCTATGTATTTGGTTTTATTCACAGCTCCTAGCTCAATATTGCCAAAACCTTTGGAATTGTCTACAGTAAGAGTGATGGGATATTTGGACTCTGGTCCTCAGTTCCTGAAGACACTTCACAGCCATAAAGCTGAAATGGGTGCCTTGCTATTCCTAGGCACCTCTTCTGTTACAAGGGAGTTCATGTTAACAAAGGCCACTTCTAGATCCTACGATTGCTTGTGGGTGAGGGGAAGCCCCTCCCACCGGCACGCACACATGCTGTCACCTGTCACTTCTCCCTGGTTTCCGGTGCTATCTGCTCTGCTTTGCCATCAGAGGATGTTCTGTGACAGCAGGCACCCTGTCTGATCTGATTCATGTTCCAGGACAGACATAAAACTGAGCAGGACTCTATATGTATACATATTTGGTGAATAAATTAACTAAAATATTGTTACTACTTGTCTTAGAATTCGGGGTTGCAGGAACAGCAGAAGGCTTTGTCTCCTTTTCTGAGTGCAGCATCAGTTCTAAAATATCAAAATGCACACCCAGCCCCAGCACCACTCAACCTCTTTCCCCAGCAAGGCATCTTCTGCCCCTCAAGCCTGGTCACACGCAGTGGAAGGCAGGATCCAAGACGGGAGGACTTTGGGAGAATTCTGAGGGGCAGAAAGAAAGCACCCAGACTGCCTTCAACAGCCTGTCAGTAGGAACATGGACTGGGAGGAGGTGGGGATGCATTACAGGGAGTGGAGGATGTCTGCGACACTCCAAAGTGTCGGACGTAGATACCAGCTGAGGACACATAAGTGTCTAGAAGGCACTGCTGAGTTTCATGCTGCTTACAGTAAAACGAGAAGAGAGACAAACTGGTGTAAGATCTGTTAACCAGAAAAATTTCTCGGCCTCTCCAGATAGCAGAAGGTGCTGAAATCCAGAAACGGCTGCTCAACTCTTGACAAAGAGGCCACACAACCTTCTGCGGAAACCCAGGAAAGACCTAAAGTCAGAGTGTCCAGTCACAGGATGGGCTCTTCCCCGAGGAAACAGCTGTTGGGCAGAGGGCACCCCAGAGCCCAGGACAGGAACCCTCCTTGCTCAGGCTGAAAGGGAAGAGCATGCAGTGAGAAGAGCTGACACAACCCCAAAATGCTGCTGGCAGGAAGCAGTTGAAAAATGAACCAGCTGCAAATGCCCTTCATGAAAAGGCAAAAAATAAAAACCTGCATTGGGCCAGGAGGACGACCCAGTGCTGCATCAGAGCTCCTCCTCCCCAGGCCTCTCCTCCCCATCTTCCCTCCTTGTGAGCCCAGAAGACTGTTTCTCAGGACTGTCCACACTGCGCCCTGGAGGAGGGGCCACAGATCAGGAGCAGCCTCCAAAGCTGGCCAGAGAAGCCTCATCCACACCCGATTCTGCAACAGGAGCTGAGGGTGGGGGCCGAGGGGAGGGCAGGACATGAATCTCTGCAGCTGAGGGTGGGGGTGGGCCTGGCCTGGCACGCTGCAGTGCACAGAACCCTAAAAGACCCCTACCTCCCACCTGAACCCCTGGAACTGGGCTGCAACGTGACCACGTCCATCATCAGGTACATGATACTGCACAGGGGGGTCTGCAGCTGTTCCCATGGTTACTTATTGATTGATTTTAAAATAAGGGGATTCTCCTGGATTAAGGGGCTCGTCTAATCCAATCACACGTGCCCTCTGAAAGCAGAACAGGATGTTGGAGCAGCTTATGAAAAGAACTCAACTCACTGCTCAGGGTTTCAAAGACAGAGGAGCCTCTAGGAGCAGAGAAGGGCCCAGCAGAAACAGACCTCAGACCTGTGACCACCGGAAACTGGATCCAACCAATAGCGCCCCTGAGCCAAGTGGATTCCTCCCTGACCAATAGCCTAAATGGGAGCCTAGCCCGTGACTCTGGCCTTTGGAGACCCCACGTCAGAACCCTGAGCCTGCCTGGACTCTGACCTACAGACCACCAAGTTTGTTACACAGAACAAGGAGTGAGTACACACCCTGCACACCACACCCAGACCTCCTCACCCACTAGGGAGCTCTGCTGCTAGAGCTGGCCTTGTGTTTATATTGCTACTTACTAACTTCTAGAGTAACATAAGAAATTCTGACAGACAAGTAAAAACAGTGTCATATGGTGATTTCTTTCCAAACTAAACCTCCACAACACAATTTTTTTTTCCACTTATGCTGTTACTTAACTTTATTACAGAAATAGCAAAAACCGTGTTTATATCTGCATCAGACTCCTGTGTCTAACCAGTAGCTACTCTGCTTTCTCCATTCACGCAGTTTGTAAATCATACGTACAAATTCATTCAAGGTGATCAGGGAGATTCTATTACTTGAGCCAATGATTGATTGACTAGGGTCCACAAAATAATTTTTCAGCTGATAAAAGATCTTTTTATAAGATTTTGTATTTATAAGCAAACTAAGGAAGTACAGGTTTCCCTCTTGGATATCACAAAAGGATGCTAATGAGAGTCAGTAATATATTTAAAAACTGAGTTACTGTAAACACATTTTTCATCAACAGATTAAATTTAAAGGTATCTTAAATGTCAATAAGAATGTCCTCCATTTAATTACTCTTAACCTAGGTCCCTGGGTAGGTATTTGAAAAGGGTAATTTGTTACTGAGTAAATGGTAAAACTGAAATTGTTACTTTGAAAATTATTTAAAAGATCCCATTGATTGCCTGGTGATACAAACTGTATTATGATATGACCACATTACAACTTCCTTCTAAAGATATATTGATTGCATTAAATGCCCAGACCATCTTTTCAATTTAAAAAACTTTAAGATAAGTGAACATACCTGAAGAAAAACATGACAGTACACGGATCATATAACTCATACATTTTGTTGAAGTCAGGTACTTCTGTAATATCCACAAGATAAATAACTGCAAAATTTTTAACCTAAAAGTAAAGGAGATGGGGGGGGGGGGGGAGGGTAAGAACTGAAATAACACATCAACTTTTTTTCTGTAAAAGCACATTAAAAAACAAAAACAAAAGAATCTGTATATAACAGGACAATTTTCAAACTAGCTCTGCAACAGGTTTTCCCAGGAGAGTTGCCATGTGGGACATCACTTCACTACCATCACAGTCCTGAGCAACTGTCCATTAGCATGGTTAACATCTTCCAGCCAGCAAGTTATGAGGGTCCTGCAGGAAAAGTCCACAGACACATCATTCATGCTGGTCCAGTAAAATGCTACATGAACTTTTACAAACATTTAATTGTATGTAGCAAACAAATGCTTTAAAATATGCCCCTGGAATTCAGCCACACATTCCCTTCTAAATTAGGTCTGGACACCTGCACACACTAAGGGCCTGACTCAAATCATATTGTAGGTAAAAATGTTCTTTAATTTCTTCCTTAATTGCAAGTCCATCACAGAACATTTAGAAAACCCAGAAAACAATAAATAAAATTACGTCCAATCCCAACACCCAGAGTTAATTGCTGAGAACATATTTTTACTATATTCTTTCCCACTTTTTCTGGTCTATATGTTTATGCTATTCTAATAAAATGTGATCATATGGTAATCATACTACAATATTTTGTATCTCACTTTAATTATGAGTGTCCTCATATAAACTGTATATAAGAAAACAATCAAAACAAAATGTTATGGCTACTTAACAGTTCATCAAATGGCTATGCCATTATTTTACCCTTCTGTTATTTTTTTTTCATGAATATAAATAAAATTTCATTAATATCAATTATTCACATATGAACATTATTACCCTTAAATTTATATACGTATTTCATTATTTCTTAAACACCTAAAATAGAATCTTCAGAACAAAGGACGTGACATTTTAAACGTTCCTTATTTCTGTCTCAGTGCCTTTTAGAAAGCTTATACCAACTTAAAATACTGTGGGTTGAATTATGTCCTTTTACCCCAACAAGAAAACAAACTGAACCCCTGACCCCTCGTTCTCAGAAGGTGGCCTGACCTGGGAACAGGGTGCCTGCAGAGCTCATCAGCGAAGGTCAAAAGAGGTCATACTGGAGTCTGAGCTATGATCCAACCCGGCTGGCGGAAACAAGCCAAGGGAGAACACAAACACACCAACTGAACCCAGAGGGCTAGGGAAGGCACCCAGAAGTCGGGGAGCACCCCAGGAGGGGAGACACCAGGACGGGGAGAACAGCAAGGACTTTCCCGAGGGAACACGGTCTGCTGACACCCCAGTCTCAGACTTCTGACCCTCAAGCTGTGAGGCAACACATTTCTCTTGTTTTAATCTGCCCAATTTGTGATGCTTTGGTATGGCAGCCCCAGGAACTGCACAGAAAATGCACATTTCTTCCTTCAAACTAACTCTAAAAACCTGACTGTAATTTACTAGTGAAATAGCATGCTGCTGCTGCTAAGTCGCTTCAGTCGTGTCCGCTGTCCCTGGGATTCTCTAGGCAAGAACACTGGAGTGGGTTTTCATTTCCTTCTCCAATGTGTGAAAGTGAAAAGTGAAAGCGAAGTCGTTCAGTCATGTCCAACTCTTCGCAACCCCGTGGACCGCAGCCTACCAGGCTCCTCCATCCATGCGATTATATGGTTTAACACTACAGTACAAAAACTGAGGGATTAAATGGCACAAGACTGACAGAACTGTGACAAGTATTAGGTATTAAGTCCACTATGCTCTGCTCTCTGTTTTGGGGAATATTAAGAAATATTGACTATGGACATTAAACCACTACCTTCCACAAAAAGGAGGGAAGGAAGTTTACATTTCACGAGTATGCCTTTTGCTGACAGATGTCAGTGCCGAGGTAGGGGTAGAAAAGGAGTCTCTCCGAGCCTCTCCCACATCCCCTCTTCCTGGTGTGCACACAGAGACGGACTGCTGAGAGCAGCCACTCGCTCCACTGCACGACTGCCTCCTGGCAAAAGTTACCTTGCTGGTTTATAAGTTCTGGTGGCTGTGGTTTAGTTGCTAAGTCGTGTCCGACCCTTGCAACCCCATGGACCGTAGTCTGCCAGGCTCCTCTGTCCATGGGATTCTCCAGGCAAGAATACTGGAGTGGGTTGCCATTTCCTTCTCCAGGGGATCTTCCTGACCCAGGAAACAAACCTAGGTCTCCTGCCTTTCATAAGTCCTGCCTGCATCTAGTTTTACTAAGCAGAGATATTTCACTCTCACATTTAAAAAAAAAAATATACTACAATGTAAAAGTTAGGTATTAACATCACAGTATAACCAAACACACACACACACACACACACACGCAGAGCTTCCTAAAGCATAAAATGACAACTCAATGATGTACAACTTTCACACTGTGAATGTTGGTTTTTACGTGAGACACTTAAAAAAGGTCTCATTTTCTTTTGCCTCCAATGATGAGTAAGAAAACTGGAGCTCATTCAGAAGTCAAAAAACAAATGACACTGCAGTCCTTCATCCTCTCTTCCTTCCACATAAATCCCATCAAGATAGACATGAAGCCTCACAATGTCAGGAACCACATCTGCTGTCTTTCCTGGTGGTCCTCGAGCCAACCAGGACCTGACATACCCGGGGCACCAGTAAATATCACTAGTTGAATGAATGAACCTCAGAAATACACATATATTTCAAAACTCAGAAAATGTTTTATTGTCACTATGGACTTAATTTACATAATCCTCAGTTCAAACAGACCTGCCTTAAAAGATAGTCTGTTCTTCCTAGATGACCTGAGAGGTCCTCTAGCCCTGCAGCATCAGCTGGCCTCTCTCTCACACAGTGACAACACAGTTCCACAGTCCTACACGCCACTCAGTGCCACTCACGCATGCCACTAAGACCGAAGGCTGTCAGTGTTGCCTTCCGCCTTCTCTATGAAGCTCCTCCATTAGCTAAGAACCCACCTAAAATTCTGGACAAATGTTCTTGACTGTCAATTGGTACTATGTATTTTTGAAGTATCAATTTTTACATTTTTAGATAGTTCCTTTCAAAGCCATCACAAAACTGCATGATAACTTCCTTTTCTCAAACTATTATTTGCCCTGATTGGTTACTGGTTCCCATGAGATTTCTCAATTGAGCATAAATTTCTGCAGATTCAACCTACTTTATGACATGTTTAACAAAGAGCCCCGGAAGTCATTCCTAAATAATTCCATGAATACATTTACCTTATACACAAATTAGAAGGTCTGACTATGAGATAGTATCACTGAGGTTTTTCATATTTTAAATTCCACTTGTATGAACTCTTAAAACATACAAGAATTAAACATCCCATTTATTCTTACACATAATGGGACTTGGTCACACAGTGCTGCCAAAGTACACTTCTCCAAAATGGCAAGACAAAATAGTCTTACCTTGAAGCTGTGCATAAAATCACCCACTAATCAGAAAACTTTATTTTTTTTAATATTTATTTTTATTTATTTATTTTGCTGCATCAGGTCTTAATTGTGGCACGAGGGATATTTAGTTGTGGCACATGGGAGCTAGATCCCTGACCATGGATTGAACCTGGGCCCCCTGCTTTGGGAGCCTGGAGTCAGGGCCACTGGACCACAGGGAAGTCCTGGAAACTTTATTTTGATAATAATTCTACCAAACTCCAGACATCTGTAAAATCTTTCAACGTTATCTCTATGTTTTCAGTACAGCTCAAAACTAATCCAGCATGAGGTGGGGTTGGAGCTGCTGAAGCAGTGAGTCAATAAAACACATTCCAGGAGAATAGTATAATCAAGTCCAGCCTCAATGTTGGAATTTTACTCACTTTAAAACAGCTGGGGTATCCAAACAGAGCTCGTAACAAGATGAGGAAGATCTCCCATTATCTGCCATTTCTGCAGAGGGAGATAGACAGTTAAATTGTTCTTTATACTAAAACTTTAAATTTCAAAAATTCCTGTTGAACGTCCCCAAAAAGGGCTTCCAGAATTATAAACTCATATTCTGCCCTTATATTAAGCAGAAAATAAAACACTAACAGTTTTGTAATGCATTTCAAGTTTGCATTTTTAATGACTATAATATTACATAGGATTAGAAGTTTATTAAAATAGAAATCCAAGTTCTGGATAAAAGAAAAAGAATAACTTAAAAGACCAAAGAAAAATACTCCAAGTGAGCCCAATTAAACTGTTCTTACCAACAGGTTCTAGTCCAAAAAGAGCACACCAGCTAGCACTACAGCAATTTGGTCTCTGACTGCTACACAGGGATTAGAAAAGAACAGTTCTGGTGAAAGTCCCTAAAAACTTACATTGACACAAAATCTGTCTCCTAGCTAAGAGTATCTTGCTGAGTTTTGCTCAGATACGAACAGCAAACAACCCTCACGCCTCTGCCATCCTAGCCTCGTGCTGAGGGCGACGGGGTCTGGACATGCCCTGGTGCTTACACGCCACCTGCAAGGCAGAACCCAGAACACACACCTAAGTTATGTCAGCGTCCACACAGCAGTGATTCGATTACTGGAACAGGGTCTTCATCTGTCATCACCGACTTCTGCAGTCTCTGCCCTTGACCACTGCAGTTCAAGTCATGGGAAAATGACTTCTGGGCACCACCTCACTCCTGACCTCTGACCCGACAGGGAGGACCCGACTGGCAGAACCCTGCTCTCCTGAGTTCCCCAGGCATCTCTTCAAGCTCCCTCAATGCCTGGGCGTCCAAGAGGAAGAGGAGGGTAAGGTTATCACCACAGACTCCTGCTCTGACCTGAATCTCCCTGAAGGGATTCGGAATTCCTGGGGGAGCTTCTGGACCTCATCTCAGATCTGCAGAATCAGACTCTCTGAGATGCACTTTCGGTGACAGACATAGAAGGATGGTCCCTAATGTTCACAGTGCCACCACCCCTACCTCACTCTGCCCGTCCTACCATTCTACCAAAGAGGAGACGGTGAAAATTACTGACGGCAGGTCAGACTACTTTTCGATTCCTAAATACAAACTATATCCTTACACCTGTTACTCTTTATTCAAAGGATTTATTTTAATCCAGCCCATATTAGCATATCTTACTCCTATGAAATAAATGATGGCTTCAATGTTTCCCTTATTTTTATACTCTTTAATAAAATGAATAACCTCTTAAATTAATATTGAATATTAAATTTTTTATTAATACCCTAATATTTTTGCCTCTTGCCCTATTACTACAATTGCAAAAATCTAAATCAAGGTTACCTTAAAATATCCATGAGACAATTACAGAAAGAGAATTAAGCCCTAGTTACTCAACAGCACCCTACAATTGCTCTTTATTGTCAGCAAGCGGCCACAGATAACCCCGTACTAAATTTAAGGATTAGGAAAACTAGTTCTAACATTACAGTTGTACTTTTTCCCAATGTTTCCTACATTGGAATCACTCTAAGCTATAAATGAAGTCACTTACAAAGAGCACCCTGGAGAAAAGAAGAGACTCAAAGAAAAAGAAGGGAATTTACTATGTTGTTACCATAGATGTTCTGCTCAATACATACAACAAATAAACGGTACCAAAAAAAAAAATGACAAGTTTTTAAAACTAAGCCATTCAAAGTAAGTTCCTACACTCAGCCAAATTCTGCAAACGTGTTTTGCTCTTGGCACTATAGATGTAAATTTTTGAAAACACCTTACGAGTTAAAATCCCTATAAATTAATAAGAATCTTTCAGTTCTTCAGGGAGAGACATCATGAACCTCTTAAAAATTTGAAAATCTATGGAAACTTCTGCCCGTAAGGATATAAGCTATTCTGACCAATTTCAGGGAGCCCATTCTCATACCCCAAGGTAAGTCTGTACTTCTGTGAATCCTACTGCTTCTCTTTAACCGGTGAACTGGCTGTACTTCTAATTCTTACCGGCAAAACAATAGCAATCCAACAGGATGCAAACACCAAACCGGGCGGCAGGACGCAACGGGAGGTGTGGCTGCTTTACCTTTTCAGCAATGCTGTATAGAACCTCATCCATCTTCATGCAAGTAGGGTCCCAGTCGTGCCCAAACCGAATGACGACCACGCGGTCTTCTTCCGAAAGGATGGCCTGATCCACCTGCCAGCCATTGTGCAGGTGCGGGAGCATGTACGACATCTTGAGTCGATGGGTCTGCGGGGGAGTGCGGGGAAATCACCGGCCAGCTCCTCCCAGCCCCCCCAAGGCACGCCCACGGGACCCCCCGCCCCAAGGAGCCTCACCACGGAGTCCCCTCACGGGGTGTCACCCTGCGGGGCCCCCACCCCACAGCGCCTCACCACGGGGCCCCTACCCCACGGGGGCTCACCCTGCGGGGCCCCTACCCCACGGATCCTCACCACGGAGCCCCCGGCCCACGGGGGCTCACCCCTAGGGGCAGTCGATGCGCCGCCGGCACGGCCAGGCCCGCGTCTACGAAGTTCCGACCCCGAGCCCGCCACAGGAACGCCTCTGCCCCCCGGCCAAGAACCCAAGGGGAGGGGACCCCTGGAATCACACACCCCCGCATCACTCGCCACCCCCTCCCCACCGTTTCCAGCCGCGCACGCACCTCTGCCCACACCGGACCCTCCCGCTCAGCGGTCCTTCCGGGCGCGGAGCGCTCCCACAGGGCGTGAGCGCCGGGGAGTGCGTGCGCGCGCCCACAGAGCGTGTGCGCCGGGCAGTGCGTGCGCGCGCCCGGGACGGGCAGGGGCGTGGCCTCCACTCTGAGGGATATGGGGCTGAAGGTGGGTGGGGTTAGCGTCATGAGCGTCTTGGAGGCGGTGGCTGCTTCAGACCTACTATGTCTCCAGTGAGTTGGCGTCCGAGCTTCCGCGGTGCGACCGGGACCCAGGAGTGAATGAAGAGGATAACCTCTCTGAGGAAGGGCTCATCGCCGTTCACTCCCACACAGAGCCCCGCTAATTATTTTGGAGGCCCTGCTTTCCAGACACAAGCACAGTTGCTTTACTTGTGAAAAGCTGTTCATTAACAGAAGAGTACTGGTAACACGCAAATGCCTCCCAAATAACGTATTGAAATTAGTATTTCTAAACATTTTTTGTTCAGTTCAGTTCAGTTGCTCAGTCGTGTCCGACTCTGCGACCCTATGAACCGCAGTATGCCAGGCCTCCCTGTCCATCACCAATTCCCGGAGTCCACCCAAACCCATGACTGTTGTGTCAGTGATGCCATCCAACCGTCTCATCCTCTGTCTTCCCCTTCTCCTCCTGCCCTCAATCTTTCCCAGCATTAGGGTCTTTTCAAATGAGTCAGCTCTCTGCATCAGGTGGCCAAAGTATTGGAGTTTCAGCTTCAGCATCAGTCCTTCCAATGAACACCCAGGACTGATCTCCTCTAGGATGGACTGGTTGGATCTGCCTGCAGTCCAAGGGACTCTCAAGAGTCTTCTCCAACACCACAGTTCAAAAGCATCAAGTCTTCTGCACTCAGCTTTCTTTATAGCCCAACTCTCACATCCATACATGACCACTGGAAAAACCATAGCCTTGACTAAATGGACCTTTGTTGGCAAAGTAATGTCTCTGCTTTTTAATCTGCTGTCTAGGTTGATCCTATTATTTAATTTTTAAATAATTATTTAAAATTATTTAAATATTATTTAAAATTTAAATAATACAAAAGTTACCATTTTAGCTATATAGTTCAGTGGCATTTAGTATGTTCACATCATTGTGCAACATTACCACTCCAGATAACTTGTTTTGTGTAAAAGCTTTGTTGAGATATTATTCACATACTATTTGTGGCTCAGCTGGTAAAGAATCCACCTGCAATGTGGGAGCCCTGGATTGGGAAGATCCCCTGGAGAAGGGAAAGGCTACCCACTTCAGTATTATGGCCGAGAAGATTCCATGGACTATACATGGGTCGCAACAAGTCGGACATTCATGAGCAACTTTCACTATGTTGTACTACTACCATCAAGTGATGCACCCATTTAAAATAAGATGGTTTTTCACAGAGTTATGGAACTCTGCGATCCAGTTATGGGTGGGCATGGAAGTCCACTCCAGTATTCTTGCCTGGAGGATCCGCATGGACAGAGGAGCATGGTGGCCTGCAGTCTATGGGGCCTCAAAGAGTTGAACACTTCTGAGAGACTAAGCAGAGCAGATACAGCAGTTAGTCCCACATCCTTTTCATCTCTTTGGCTTTTGGCAACTTTTAATCTATCCTAGGGCGTTCCCCAGTGGTTCTAGTGGTAAAGAACCCACTTACCAATGCAGAAGACAAAAGACAGTTGTGTTGCATGCCTGGGTGGGGAAGATCCCCTGGAGGAGGGCATGGCAACCCACTCCAGTATTCTTGCCTGGAGAATCCCATGGACAGAGGAGCCTGGCAGGCTGCAGTCGGTAGGGTTGCACACAGTCAGACATGACTCAAGCGACTTAGCATGCATGCAGGCAACCTATCCTAGATGTTTTGTGTAAATGTAAACATAAATATGTCGTCTTTTGACTTCCTTCACTTAGCATAATGTTCTCAAGGTTCACCCACATTGTATAAACATAATAGCAGGCATCAGCACAGTTGACCCTTGAACAACACGGATTTGAACTTACACATGTACTGTGTGTACTACATGGTCTGCGGTTGGGTAAATCTGGGGAACTAGGGATATAAGGGGCCAACTATATAGTTATGCAAAGACTTTTGACTTCACAGAGAAACATCATTGAAGGATCAACTGTACTTTGTTCCTTTTTGTTGTTTGTTGTTTAGATATACTGTATTTTATCTATCCATCAATTAATTGACATTAGAGTTGTTTACACTTTTTGGCTGTTATGAGTAATGCTGCTATGAACACTCGTGTACAAGTTTTTGTATGGATTTAAGTCTTTATTTTTCTTAGTTATATACAGGTGGGGTAGCTGAATCATATTATAATTACATAATGTTTTGAGAAATCACCAAGTGTTTTCAGGCACGGCTATACCATTTTACATTTCCAACAGCAACAGGATGGTATTGGATTTCTCCATGTCTTTGCTGCTGCTAAGTCGCTTCAGTCATGTCCGACTCTGTGCGACCCCATAGACGGAAGCCCACCAGGCTCCCCCATCCCTGGGTGTTTTTGTTGCTGTTTTTTTGGAATGATATCCTGCTAGTTGTGATGTTTTATTACATCAAAATTTTCCCTAATGGTTAGTGATATAGAGCATCTTTTAATATACTTGTTGACCATTTGGAGAAATGTCTATTTATCTCCTTTGCTCACTAAAAATGGATTAGTTGTCTTTTTACTATTGAGTTACAGGAGTTCTTTATACATTCTGGATAGAAATCTCTCATCAGATATATGGTAGAAAATATTACCTCCCACTTTGTAGATTGGATTTTCACTTTTTATTGGTATTGTTTGCAGCATAAAACTTGAAAATTTTAAAGAAGTCCAGTGTATCTTCTTTTCAGTCTGTTGCTTGTGCTTTGAGTGTCATATCTAAGAAACCATTGCCTAACTCAAGACCAGGAATATTTAGTCCTCTTTCTCCAAAAGTTTTACAGTTTTAACTCTTCCTTTTAGGTTTGTGGTCATTTTGAATAAGTTTTTGTGTATGGTGTTAGGTAGGTGTCCAAATCTACTCTTCTGATTTTTTGTTTTGTTTCTGCCATTCCATGTGGCTTGTGGGATCTTAGTTCACCAACCAGGGATTGACAACTCCGTTCTTTTGTATGTGGATATCCAGGTGTTACAGAACATCTATTGGAAAGATTTTTTTTTTTCACCATCAAGTTGCCTTGACACTCTTGTTGAAAATCAGTTGACTTTAAATATGAGGATTTATTTCTGTAGTCTCAAGTCTATCCAATGATGTGTATGTCTAGCCCTAAGTCGTACCAGACTGTCTTGATTAGCATAGCTTTGTAATAAGCTGTGAAATCAGGAAGTGTTAGTAGTCCTTCTATTCTGTTCCTCGTTAAGATTGGCTTGGCCATTCTGGGTCCCTTGCATTTCCATATAATCTTTAGGATTAGTTTGTCAATTTCTGCAAAAAGAAAGAAAGAAATAAAGAAACACACACACACACACATATTCCTGAGATTTTGATAGGAATTTTGTTGAATGTGTACACCTATTTAGGGAATATTGCCATCTTAATAGTATTAAGTCTTCCAATCCATGAATATGGGATATCTTTCCCTTTATATAGGCCTTCTTTAATTTCTATGATTTTTATAGTTACCACTGTTCATGTCTTGCACTCTTTATTAATTTTGTTGCTAGATATTTTATTCCTTTTGATGCTATTTAAATGGAATTGTTGTTTTAAATATTTTCAGATTATTCATAATCAATGTATAGAAATAGATTTTCTCATTTGGCTTTATTTGTTATTCCAGTTTTATTGAGCTGTAACTGACATACAACATTGTATAAGTTTAAAGTGTACAGCGTAATGATTTGACTTGTGTACATCATGAAATGATTATCACAGTAAGGTTAGTGAGCATCCATTATCTTATATAGATAAAAAAGAAAAGAAAGAAAAAATATTTTTCCCCTGATGAGACCTCTTAGTATTTACACTCTTAACAACCTTCGTATATAATGTATAGCAGTGTTTATTATATTAATCATGTTGTACATCTGTAGTACTTTTTAATCTTTTTTATGTAATTTTATTTATTTATTTGGCTGTGCTGGGTCTTTGTTGCTGCATAGGCTTTTCTTTAGTTGTGGCAAGCAGGGGCCACTCTAGTTGTGGTGTGTGGGCTTCACATTGCAGCACCTTCTCCTGTTGCAGAGCACAGGCTCTAGAGCGTTTGAGCTTCAGTAGTCACAGCTCCAGGACTCCAGAACAGTCTCAGTGGTTTGGGATGGAGTGGGTGTGGCTCCAGGACTCCAGAACACAAGCTCAGTAGTTGTGGCATATGGGCTTAGTTGTCCCAGGCATGATGGATCTTCCTGGACCAGGGAACCAACTTGTGTCTCCAGCATTGGCAGATGGATTCTTTACCACTGAACCACCAGGGAAGCCTCACTTACTTCAGTTCAGTTCAGTTGAGTCACTCAGTTTTGTCCAACTCTTTGCAACCCCATGGACTGCAGCACGCCAGGCCTCCCTGTCTATCACCAACTCCCAGAGTTTACTCAAATCTGTTGAGTTGGTGATGCCATCCAACCATCTCATTCTCTGTCTTCCCCTTCTCCAGCCTTCAATATTTCCCAGCATCAGGGTCTTTTCCAATGAGTCAGTTATTCACATCAGGTGGCCAAAGTATTGAAGCTTCAGCTTCAGCATCAGTCCTTCCAATGAATATTCAGGACTTATTTCCTTTAGGATGGACTGGTTTGATCTCCTTGCAGTCTAAGGAACTCTCAAGAGTCTCCTCCAACACCACAGGTCAAAAGCATCAATTCTTCAGCACTCAGCAAAGCTCAGCCCACTTACTTAAAACAGAAAATTTGTACCTTTTGACCACCTTTTTATAGTTCTCCTTCCCTCACCCCCCCACCTCTAATAAGCACAAATCTTCTCTTTTTCTGTGAATTTTTTGTTTGTTTTTTGAAGCATAATTGACCTACAACACTATGTTGGTTCCTGGTGCACAACATAGTGATTTGATATTTCTATACATTACAAATTACAATTGATTTTTGTATTGTGATCTTGTACTCTTTGGGCTTCCCAGGTGGTGCTTGTGGTAAAGTACCTGCCTACCAATGCAGGAGACATAAGAGATGTGGATTTGATCCTTGGGTCGGAAGATCCCCTGGAGGAGGGCATGGCAACCCACTCCAATATTCTTATCTCGAGAATCCCATGGACAGAGAGGCTTGGTAGGCTACGGTCCATAGGGTTGCAAAGAATCAGAGATGTCTGAAATGACTTAACACATACTCTGCAACCTTGCTAAATCATTTATTATTTTGAGTGGTTTTTTTAGTGGATTCCTTGAGATATTCTGCATATAAGATCATGTCATCTGCAAATAGGGACAGTTTATTTCTTCCCTTCCAGTCTAGATGCTTTTTATTTCTTCCTTGTCTAACTGCCCTGGCTAAAACATCTAGTACAGTGTTAAATAGAAGTGGCAGGAGCAGACATTTTGTCTTGTTCCTTATCCTAGGAGGTAAGGATTCAGACTTTCAGTATTCAATATCATGTTTGCTGTGGTTTTTTCACAGATGACCTTTATGAGGTTAAGGAAATTCATTTCTATTCCTACTTTGTTAAGTGTTGTTTATTTTTCAATATTTATTTATTTTGGCTGCATTGCATCATTGTTGCCATGCACAGGCTTTCTGTAGTTGTGGTTCATAGGCCTCTAGTTGTTCTGGCTTCTCTTGTTGTGGACCGTGGACTCTAGGGTTTTCAGGCTTCAGTAGTTGCAGCACACAGGCCCTTTTGCCCTGTGGCAGGTGGGATCTTCCCAGAGCAGGGCTCAAAGTGATGTCCCTTGCATTGCAAGGCAAATTCTTAACCACTGGACTAGCAGGGAAGCCCTGTTTGTTTTAATGACGAAATGCTGTTTGGTTTTGCCAAATGCTTTTTCTATTGAGATGATCATATGGGTTTTGTACTTTATTCTGTTAATATGGTGGACTACACTGATTTTTGTATGTTAAACCAATCTTACCTGCCTCCTGAGAAATCTGTATGCAGGTCAAGAAGCAACAATTAGAAATGGACATGGAACAATAGACTGGTTCCAAATCAGGAAAGGAGTACGTCAAGGCTGTATATTGTCACCCTGCTTATTTAACTTATATGCAGAGTACATCATGTGAAATGCCAGGCTGGATGAAGCACAAGCTGGAATCAAGATTGCTAGGAAAAATATCAATAACCTCAGATATGCAGATGATACCACCCTTATGGCAGAAAGTGAAGAAGAACTAAAGAGCCTCTTGATAAAAGTGAAAGAATAGACTGAAAAAATTGGCTAAAAACTCAACATTCAGAAAAGTAAGATCATGGCATCTGGTCCCATCACCTCATGGCAAATAGATGGGGAAACAATGGAAACAGTGACAGACTTTATTTTTTTCAGCTTCAATATCACTGCAGATGGTGACTGCAGCCATGAAATTAAAAGACGCTTACTCCTTGACAGAAAAGTTACGACCAACCTAGATAGCATATTAAAAAGCAGAGACATTACTTTGCTGACAAGGGTCCATCTAGTCAAACTATGATTTTTCCAGTAGTCATGTATGGATGTGAGAGTTGGACTATAAAGAAAGCTGAGTGCTGAAAAATTGATGCTTTTGATCTGTGGTGTTGGAGGAGACTCTTGAGAGTCCCTTGGACTGCAAGCAGATCCAACCAGTCCATCCTAAAGGAAGTCAGTCCTAAGTATTCATTGGAAGGACTGATGCTGAAGCTGAAACTCCAATACTTTGGCCACCTGATGTGAAGATCTGACTCATTGGAAAAGACTCTAATGCTGGGAAAGATTGAAGGCTGGAGGAGAAGGGGACGATAGAGGATGAGATGATTGGATGGCATCACTGACTCAACGGACATGAGTTTGAGCAAGCTCCAGGAGTTGGTGATGGACAGGGAGGCCTGAGAGGTGTGCTGCAGTCTTTGGGTTCGCAAAGAGTCAGACATGACTGAGCAACTGAACTGAAACCAACCTTGCATTCCTAGGATAAATCTTATTTAAGTACTAGTATTAGCAATGGCACCCCACCCCAGTACTTTTGCCTGGAAAATCCCATGGTCCTGGTAGGCTCCAGTCCATGGGATCGCTAAGAGTCGAACACTACTGAGCGACTTCACTTTCACTTTTCACTTTCATGCACTGGAGAAGGAAATGGCAACCCACTCCAGTGTTCTTGCCTGGAGAATCCCAGGGACGGGGAAGCCTAGTGAGCTTCCGTCTGTGGGGTCGCACAGAGTCGGATACGACTGAAGCGACTTAGCAGCAGTAGCAGCATTAGTCTCTCAGTCATGTCTGACTCTGCAACCACATGTACTGTAGCCCACCAGGCTCCTCTGTCTATAGGATTGTTTAACCTATATGCTGAGCACATCATGAGAAATGCCTGGGCTGGGTGAGTTACAAGCTGGAATCAAGATAAGCAAGAGAAACATCAACAACCTCAGATATGCAGATGATACCACTCTAATGGCAGAAAGCAAAGAGGAACTAAAGAGCTTCTTGATGAGGGTGAAGGAGGAGAGTGAAAGAGCAGGCTTAAGACTGAAAAAACTAAACTAAAAAAAGCTAAACTAAGCTAGACTAAAAAAGCTGGCTTAGTTAAAAAAAACTAAGATCATGGCATCTGGCCCCATTACTGCATGGCAAATAGATGGGGAAAAAAGTGGAAGCAGTGACAGATTTCCTCTTCTGGGGCTCCAAAATCACTGTGGATGGTGACTGAAGCCATGAAATCAGAAGACAATTGCTTCTTGGCAGGAAAGCAATGAGAAAGCCAGACAATGTGTTGAAGAGCAGAGACACTACTCTGCTGGCAAAGGTCCATATAGTCAAGGCTATGGTCTTCCCATGGTCACATATGGTTGTGAGACCTGGACTGTAAAGAAAGCAGAACACCAAAGAATTGATGCTTTTGAACTATGGTGCTTCAGAAGATTCCTGAAAGTCCCTTGGACAGCATGGAGATCAAACCAGGCAATCTTAAAGGAGACAAACCCTGAATATTCACAGGAAGGACTGATGCTGAAGCTGATGCTCCAGTATTTTGGTCACCCAATATGAACAGGAAACTATTGGAAAAGTCCCTGATGCTTGGAAAGATTGAGGGCAGAAGAAGAGGGTGTCAGAGAATGAAATTGCTGGATGGCATCACCAGTGAAGTGAACATCAACTTGGGCAAACTCTGGGAGATGGTGAGAGTCAGGGAGGCCTGGCATCTGCAGTCTATGGGGTCATGAAGAGTCAGACATGACTGGGCGACTGAACAACTCAGTCGTGTCTAACACTTTGCGACCCATGTACTGTAGCCCTCCAGGCTCCTCTGTCCGTGGGATTTCCCAGGCAAGAATAGTGGACTGGGTTGACATTTCCTTCTCCAGGGGATCTTTCTGACCCAGGGATTGAACACAGGTCTTCTGCATTGCAGGCAGATTCTTTATCTTCTGAGCCACCAGAGAAGCTAAGTCCTATTTGGTCTCAGTAGTTTTTCAAAATATGTTGCTGAATTTGGTTTACTGGTATTTTATTAAAGGTTTTGTGTCTGTAACTCACAAAGGATATTGGTCTGTAGTTTTCTTGCAGTATCTTTGTCTGATTTTGGTATAGGGGTGAAAGGTTGTTGTTGAATCACACAAAGATGCTGGGATTCTTGGCCCCTGGAGGAGAAGAATTCAATTTGGGGCCAGAGACGAGGCTTGATCACTCAGAGCTTTTGTGTAATAAAGTTTTATTAAAATATAAAGGAGATAGAGAAAGCTTCTGACATATGCATCAGAAGGGGACAGAAAGAGTACCCCCCGGCTAGTCTTCAGCTGGATGTTATATAGTCACTGCTGCTGCTGCTGCTAAGTCACTTCAGTCGTGTCCGACTCTGTGCGACCCCAGAGACGGAAGCCCACCAGGCTCCCCCGTCCTTGGGATTCTCCAGGCAAGAACACTGGAGTGGGTTGCCATTTCCTTCTCCAATGCATAAAGGGAAGTCGCTCAGTCGTGTCCGACTCTTAGCGACCCCATGGACTGCAGCCTACCAGGCTCCTCCATCCATGGGATTTTCCAGGCAAGAGTGCTGGAGTGAGGTGCCATTGCCTTCTCCGTATATATAGTCACTAGAAGTCTGTTAATGAAAGAATGTCTTAAAACTCAGAATGGCACCAGGCCCCTCACCCATAAGATGCATTTCGGGATAATCTTGGCACCAAATGATTCATCCTGGGCCATAAAATGATTAACTTGAATCTTGAAGAAGGGTCGATCACCATACAAATATTTTTGTTTACATAGGTTAGGGGAACAATATCTGAGTATAACATACTGGTTTGTCAAGTAGATTCTGAGCCAAGAGGTGGAACCAACTTGAAGACAGAGTTTGGGATAAATACATAGTACATTAGTATAGCTTAAGATAAACATTTCCATAAGAAAAAGGCATTGGTTATCTCTAGGTTTGAGAATAGTTAACTTCAGGTGAAACCAGGTTGTCATTATGGCAACACAGTATTTTATGAGAAACCTCTTTTTAAATTTGTATCAGATCAGATCAGATCAGTCGCTCAGTCGTGTCCGACTCTTTGCGACCCCATGAACCGCAGCACGCCAGGCCTCCCTGTCCATCACCAGCTCCCGGAGGTCACCCAGACTCGCATCCATCGAGTCTGTGATGCCATCCAGCCATCTCATCCTCTGTCGTCCCCTTCTCCTCCTGCCCTCAATCCCTCCCAGCATCAGAGTCTTCTCCAATGAGTCAGCTCTTCGCATGAGGTGGCCAAAATACTGGAGTTTCAGCTTTAGCATCATTCCTTCTAAAGAAATTCCAGGATTGATCTCCTTCAGAATGGACCGGTTGGATCTTCTTGCAGTCCAAGGGACTCTCAAGAGTCTTCTCCAACACCACAGTTCAAAAGCATCAATTCTTCGAAAAAACAATCGCTAGTTTGTTTTCTCCTTCCGCTTAAGAGAGAGGAAAATGTCTGACACTTGCAGGCTGTTTCCTCCGTTTGAAGACCCCTGGATTTCCTGCCTGTTACCCTCTCATTCCCCCCTTTTCTTTTAGGAGAATTGTGTTGCCTAGGGAAAAGGGGCATCGTTCTCATTCCATAACTGCTTCCTAGCTGACAAGGGGCGTTGTCCCTAAATTGGTGAGGCAACATATTCTCCTTATTCTCATATTGAGGATATCTGATCCAGGGGCCCCAAATAGTAGTTGGAGGAAGCTGCAGCAGTAGCAGGAGTTTGAGCAACCATTTGTAACTTAAAAGCTTTTATGTGGCTAGAAACAAATCCAGTTACACAGTTACAGATGTAAGGCAACATAGTCATTAAAACAAGTTAAAATCAAAATTAAAAGTCACATTATGTCCATAGTTAAAGTGCAACGTGTTGCACCAGTCCATTTTAGGGTTGGTAGATGTCATCAGATGAAGAAGAGGCATCGCATGCGATTGTTTTTGAAGGTATTCACAGACATGGAGAATGTCTTTTCCTTGAAGTGGAGATGTCCACCATGGGAAGCCTTCCACCGATCAAGAGGGGAGTGTTCCACAGACCCAGCAGTTAGACCGATTGTGGAATGAAGCATAGGAGTGAGCCCAGGACAGGAAGGCATTGTCTTGAGGATCAAACGGCAGACTCAGGATTTTTGGAGTCAGCAGAAGTAGGCTCACATAGGTTATCAGGCCTATCTGAAAAGTACAAAGTCAGAGCATAGAAAGTAAAGACATAAAATGAAGTCACTTAATTTTGGTCAGGGTGCCACCTCTTAACTCGAGTGTGATGTACCCACGAATCAATTCCTGGCATTTTGACAGCTGTGGGAGAAGAAAGAATAACCTGGTAAGAGCCTTCCCAAAGGGGCTCGAGGGATGGGCCCCCAGATCCCAATGTTTTTATGAGGACCTCGGTTCCTGGCTCAAATAGAGGCTTTCTTGACTCAGAGACTGGGTCAGGAGTTGTCTCCGGAATTCTGTTAATGCCTGTTGAAAAGCTGAGAGCTGAGTTACATAACTAGTTAATTCCAAGGCTTTGGGGTCTATAACAATGTCTGTGCGTAAGAAAGGCCTTCCATAAATACATTTAAAAGGGGACAGTCCCTCCTTTTGGGGGGCAGTTGGAGCCATCATTAAACTATGGGTAGGACTTTAATCCATTTGTCCTGTGTCTCTTGAGTTAATTTGCGCAGATGTCTTTTGATAATGTCATTAACTTTTTCAACCTTTCTTGAGGATTGGGGTCTCCAGGAACAGCGTAAGTGATATTCTATTTCTAGAGCTTTAGATACCCCCTGAGTTATAGCAGCTTTAAAGGTGGAGCCATTGTCACTCTGAAGGCTCAGTGGCAGCCCAAACCTCGGGATAATTTATGGATTAAAATCTTTATAACCTCCTTAGCCTGTTCACTACGAAGGGAAAAGCCTCAATCCATCTAGTAAAAGTTATCTACCCAAACTTGTAAGCAAGAATATCCATTAGCTTTTGGCATATGAGTAAAATCAATTTCCCAGTCCTCTCCAAGATATTTCCCACTTCGTTGTAATCCAGATTTTGCTAGCTTTTCAGTCTTTGGGTTATTTTTCTGACAAACTTCACACCTTTTGATAATATTTTTTAAAGTTTTTATTACATTTTTACCTTCAAACGAGAAGCCATTTGGTAAGTACTCTCTGCACCCAAATGAAAACTCGAATGTAAACCCTTAAGAATTTTTTACTGAGCATTTTCAGGAACTATTAATCATCCATCCTCGGACTGTAACCATCCTTTATCAGTAATCTTTGCTCCTCGTTTCTCATATCTTTCTAATTCTTCCTCAGTATGTTGTGGTTTTTTCTATTCTACAGGACCTGTCCAGATCAAAGGTGTCTGCAGTGAAGGAGTTTCGTAAAGTGCTCCTTTTCTGGCTTGACAGTCAGCCGGCTGATTACCTTCGGCTACTTTACTCCCATCCCTGTTGTGCCCTTTGCAATGCATAACAGCTACTTCTTTAGGACAATATATAGCAGTTAAATAGGAAAAGGAGTACGTCAAGGCTGCATATTGTCACCATGTTTATTTAACTTATATGCAGAATACATCATGAGAAATGCTGGACTGGAAGAAAAACAAGTTGGAATCAAGATTGCTGGGAGAAATATCAATAACCTCAGATATGCAGATGACACCACTCTTATGGCAGAAAGTGAAGAGGGGCTAAAAAGCCTCTTGATGAAAGTGAAAGTGGAGAGTGAAAAGGTTGGCTTAAAGCTCAACATTCAGAAAACAAAGATCATGGCATCTGGTCCCATCACTACATGGGAAATAGATGGGGAAACAGTGGAAACAGTGTCAGACTTTGTTTTTCTGGGCTCCAAAATCACTGCAGATGGTGACGGCAGCCATGAAATTAAAAGACGCTTACTCCTTGGAAGGAAAGTTATGACCAACCTAGATAGCATATTCAAAAGCAGAGATATTACTTTGCCAACAAAGGTTCGCCTAGTCAAACCTTTGAGTCAAAACCACAGGTCTTTCCTGTGGTCATGTATGGATGTGAGAGCTGGACTGTGAAGAAGGCTGAGCGCCGAAGAATTGATGCTTTTGAACTGTGGTGTTGGAGAAGACTCTTGAGAGTCCCTTGGACTGCAAAAAGATCCAACCAGTCCATTCTGAAGGAGATCAATCCTGGAACTTCTTTGGAAGCAATGATGCTCAAGCTGAAACTCCAGTATTTTGGCCACCTCATGCGAAGAGTTGACTCATTGGAGAAGACTCTGATGCTGGGAGGGATTGAGGGCAGGAGGAGAAGGGGACGACAGAGGATGAGATGGCTGGATGGCATCACTGACTTGATGGGTGTGAGTCTGGGTGACCTCCGGGAGCTGGTGATGGACAGGGAGGCCTGGCGTGCTGCGGTTCATGGGGTCGCAAAGAGTCAGACACGACTGAGCGACTGATCTGATCTGATTTGATCTGATAGCAGTTAAAAGTCTCTTGATCTTTCTGAAATGCTTAATAGTTTTTCCTGTTGCTGTTTTAAACTGTCTTTCTTTCCATATTGCAGCATGAGCATGTAAAGTCAAATAAGCATACTTAGAATCTGTGTAGATATTTACCCGCTGCCCTTTGCTTAACTCTAGAGCTCGGGTCAGAGCCACATCCGCTAACTGAGCACTGGTTCCCTGGGGGACAGATTTTGCTTCCAAAACCTGTTCAGCAGTCACAATGGCGTAACCTGCTTTACACTTTCCATCCCGAACAAAAGAACTGCCATCTGTAAATATTTCCATGTCAGGATTTTCTAATGGGGTATCCATTAGATCCTCCCGAGCTGTATAGTTTAAAATTAGGAATTGGGAACAATCGTGATCAGGTGTTTCATTTTCCTTTTCAGGAAGGAAAGTGTCAGGATTTAAATTTCCACAAACTTTGAGCTTAGTTACGGGTCCTTCTAACAACGATGACTGATATTTAAGAAGCCTACTGTCTGTCATCCAAATATTAACCTTGGGATTTAAGATTCCACTCACATCATGAGAAGTCAGTGCAGTAAGGTTTCGTCCATTAATTATTTTTAAAGCTTCAGGTGTTAATGAAGTCGCTGCCCCAATTACTCTTAGGCAGTGGGGCCACCCATGTGAAATTACATCTAATTATCTGCTTAGATAAGCAATAGTTTGCTGGTGAGGCCCTTAGGGTTGTGTCAAAACTCCCAAGGCCATACCTTTTCTCTCAGTGACAAACAAATTAAATTCTGACCCTTTGGGCAAGCTCAGAGCTGGAGCTTGCAGGGGAGCAGTCTGAAGAACCTTAAAAGCCTTTTGAGTTTCTGGAGACCAAACCAGTTTGTCACTTTGGGCCTGTTGAGTTTCAGCTATAAGTTGATATAAAGAGTGGGCAAGTTCTCCGTATCCCTGAATCCAAATGCGACAGTAACCTTTGATTCCCCTAAATCCTCTCAATTGTCTTAAAGTCATAGGTAGGGGATGATTTGCTGCTGCTAAGTCGCCTTAGTCATGTCCGACTCTCTGCAACCCCATAGATGGCAGCCCATCAGGCTCCCCCATCCCTGGGATTCTCCAGGCAAGAACACTGGAGTGGGTTGCCATTTCCTTCTCAGATGCATGAAAGTGAAAAGTGAAAGTGAGGTTGCTCAGTCGTGTCCAACTCTTAGGGACCCCATGGACTGCAGCCTACCAGGCTCCTCCGTCCATGAGATTTTCCAGGCAAGAGTACTGGAGTGGAGTGCCATTGCCTCCTCCAAGGGGATGATTTAGTATAGGTTTAATTTTCTTAGGGCCTATGGCCCTAGTCCCTTCTGATATGATTAGGCCCAGCTATCTAACTGATTGTTGACACAGCTGAGCCTTTTCTCTTCATGTCTTGTAACCACAGCCTGCCAGAAAGTTTAAGAAATCTTCTGAGCCTCACAAATAAGCTTCCTCTGTCTCAGCACAGAGCAAAATATCATCTACATATTGTAACACCACCGCTTTAGAGCTATTAAAGTTTTGTAGATCCCGTGACAAACTTTGTCCAAATAAGTGAGGACTGTCATGAAATCCCTGGGGCTAAACTGTCCAGGTTAACTGAGAAGTTGGCTGCCTAGGGTCTTCAAAGGCAAATAGAAATTGACTTTCTTTCGCCAAAGGCACTGAATAGAAAGCATCTTTCAAATCAATTACTGAGAAATATTTGGCTCGTTCAGGAATTTCAGACAATAGAGTATAAGGATTAGGCACCACAGGGTGTAAAGGAACTACAACCTCATGTATTATACGTAAATCTTGAACTAGTCTCCATTTACCATTTGATTTCTTTATACCCAAAATAGGAGTGTTGCAAGAACTGTTACAGGGAATTAATAGTCCCTGCTCCTTTAAATTTTCAATGATGGGTTTTAATCCTTCTTTAACTTCAGGTTTCAGTGGCTACTGCTTCTTAGGTGAAAATACGTGCAGGTCTTTGAGCTTAACAACTACAGGAATAGCATTTTGTGCTCGACCCGCAGATTTTCCATCAGCCCATATTCTAGGATTTATATTTTGTTCAGCTAAAGGGAGAGAAAGGGAGGGCTCCATATTCATGAAAACAGAGGCATGGACCTTGCTCAGTATATCCCTCCCCAAAAGGGGTGAGGGAGATTCTGGCATGATCAGAAACTCCTGTGAAAATAGCACAGAATCCCAGTTGCAAGATAAAGAATAACTGAAATAATACCTTTTGGCTTGTCCAGACAGTCCCATTATGGAAGCGGATTGGGAAGAAAGTGGGCCAGGGGCTTCAGTAAGCACAGAGTAAGTTGCCCCAGTATCTAAAAGGAAATCGATGGCACCCCACCGATTGTGGGGGATTGGCCCCCCACAATTATTAATACCCCGGTTCCTCAGGTGTAATTAGGACGGGAGCTTGTGTGGGGATCCCCGGCACCTTCAGTCTTGATTGTCTTGAGAGTCTGACCCCAGAGACCTATTCCTCTAGGGGCAGTCTCTCTTCCAGTGTGGTCCTTTGCAGACTGGACATGGAGCCGGGGGTGGCGGGGGCCGGCTTAGATGCCTGAGGGGCAATCCCTCTTGAGGTGCCCCTCCTTTCCACAGTAATAGCAAGCCCATCCCATTTCACCTAGGTCCCTCTGGGCATCTTTCTCAGGCTGTTTAAGAAAGTTTTTCATAGCCATTGCGAAGGTTTCTGCCTTTTCCTTTGTCTTTTTTTGCCTTTCTTTCTTTTCCTCATATTCCCTACCATAATAAACTGTCTGAGCCAGTTGTAACAGAGTATCTAGAGACTGATTTGGTCCATACGCCCGTTTTAATAGTTTATGGCGGATATCTGGAGCCGACTGAGTGAGAAATCTATCTTTTAAGATCACTTTTCCCTTGTTCTTTACAGAACCGGTCTAATTGTAAACAGTAGTATACTTAAGAGACCCTCCAACTGGCCACCATTCGCCGTCCTCCAATGGATACCGTGGCCATGCAGTATCACATAGGAAGACCAGGTGTGTCTTCTTTAAGCCCTGGGGATCAAACCTATCCCAGTATTTCAGGATACAGTTCAAAGGAGTGAGGCTGGAATTGTTAGCTCCCATCTGTAAGAGAGAAAAAAAGCGACCAGCGCCATTTTTCTGCCAGAGGGTGTAGACAGACTTTACACTAAAAGCTTTTCCTTCCTGGTCGGACTTAGTCTGTCCCTTACTGACGCAGGCACCGTCCTCGTCCCTCCCGGTTCTACCACCAAGATGGGGTGGGGATGTACCAGGGGTAGACCTGATAGCATCCCTACTTGACGTCCAGCTCTTCACCCTTAACCTTGCTTGCCTCTGAAGCCACCCGGGGTGCAATCAGAGTAATTTTCCGGAATGCTTCCCAAGCTAAGACCACGGGGGGAAATATTCGTCACCTGAGTGCCTGTGCACGACCCTGAGTATATTCCTGACCACAATAAGACCGATATAAACATAAAGCTGATTTGTTCTTTCCAAGCATCACCACACCAGTGTAAGAGCCTCCTCTGGTCCACTAAGAGCCAGCGTTACCAAAGGAAAAAAACCCATTGTAGTCCCAATCTGAGAAACCTTTATCCTCCGAGACATTTTTGGAGCTAGAGCTCCATCTAGCTTCTGGACTTCCAATTCTTAGCGAGGCTAGGCGCTTTCTTGGCTACCAATCCAAGTTTGGGACCTAAGCTACAGCACACAGTAACAGTATAGATCACAAGTCCCTTGAAAGTCTATGATCCATATTAGGTTAGTACTTCTAATTCCCAAGGAGTTATGAAATGGTCAAAGAGACCGAAAAGTTTGACTGAGAAAGGAGAGTTCGGTCCACATGCTTTGCCCATTTCTGGTCGGTTCCCAAAGGAGACATTGGGTGCCTCTTGGCATTGGCAGGTCGGTATAAACCCCCAACAGGTTTCTGCCATAAGACATATGAGATCACCGTGGAACTGCAGAGCAGGGCTCCTTACTAGCTTTGCGCAGGGCATGTCATTCATTTACACAAGCACACCGTAGCATTAGTAAAGCACAACAGAAAACGTGTTCTCTAAGAGAACAAAGAACTAGTGCTCCAAGCATTCTTACCTTGTCCTAAAGGATCTGGATGAGCCCCCAAGATGAAAGGTTGTTGTTGAATCATGCAAAGACGCCGGGATTCTTGGCCCCTGGAGGAGAAGAATTAAATCCGGGGCCAGAGACGAGGCTTGATCACTCAGAGCTTTTGTGTAATAAAGTTTTATTCAAGTATAAAGGAGATAGAGAAAGCTTCTGACATAGGCATCAGAAGGGGGCAGAAAGAGTACCCCCTGCTAGTTTTCAGCTGGATGTTATATAGTCAGTAGAAGTCTGTTAATGAAAGAAAGGAATGTCTTAAAACTCAGAATGGCACCAGGCCCCTCGCCCATAAGATGCATTTTGGGATAATCTTGGCACCAAATGGTTCATCCTAGGCCATCAAATGATTAACTTGAATCTTAAAGAAGGGCCGCTCACCATACAAATAGTTTTGTTTACATAGATTGCTGCTGCTGCTGCTGCTGCTAAGTCGCTTCAGTCATGTTCGACTCTGTGCGACCCCATAGACGGTAGCCCACCAGGCCTCCTGGTCCCTGGGGTTCTCCAGGCAAGAACACTGGAGTGGGTTGCCATTTCCTTTTCCAATGCATGAAAGTGAAAAGTGAAAGTGAAGTTGTTCAGTCGTGTCTGACTCTAGCGACCTCATGGACTGCCGCCTACCAGGCTCCTCTGTCCATGGGATTTTCTAGGCAAAAGTACTGGAGTGGGGTGCCATTGCCTTCTCCTTACATTAATTAGGGGAACAATATCTGAGTATAACATACTGGTTTGTCAAGTAGGTTCTGAGCCAAGACGCGGAACCGACTTGAAGACAGTTTGAGGTAAATGCATAGTACATTAGTAGAGCTTAAGATAAACATTTCCATAAGAAAAAGGCATTGGTTATCTCTAGGTTTGAGAATAGTTAACTTCAGGTGAAACCAGGTGTCATTATGGCAACACAGTATTTTATGAGAAACCTCTTTTTAAATTTGTATAGAGAAGGAAAAAACAATCGCTAGTTTGTTTTCTCCTGCTGCTTAAGAGAGAGAAAAATGTCTGACACTTGCAGGCTATTTTCTCCGTTTGAAGACCCCTGGCCTTCCTGCCTGTTACCCTCTCAGGGGCCTCATGGAATGAGTTGATAAGTCACTAGTCCAGCCAAGAAAAATCAATTATTTGACCAAAGCTCTCCATTTCTCCTTTCATTTCCTCTAAAAGGATCTGATCATTAAGAAGATGGGAATAAATAGGCTAAACCATCTCTGAGTTAATCAGACGTCTTGAATTACATTTTGTCTTTAGAAATTTAATTCTTCATTTTAAAAATGACTAACATAAGCATTAAAAAAACGCAGTCTGGAATTCTCAAGTAAGGGCAAGACAGATGTTTAGTGGGAGAAGATGTTCCTATGTCTCCTAATTGGGAAAGGATTCACATGGCCAAACAGAGCCCTCATTCCTGTGGAGCAACTGTCTTGAGTTGAAAAGAAGGCAATTTGACAGAACTAATTGCTACTAATAAAAAAAATTATTGAAGAGCTTTATTACTCTTCTAGAAGGATTTGCATTTTTAAAAGAAGAAATGTTTTAAATCAAGTGTAAGACAATGTTAAAGTGAGACTTTCTCTTAAATTTCAGCAGAGGCCCCAGGTTGAAGATAAATGTACAGTAGATGAATAGTAAGAATAAATAACAGCTAAGGTAGGAAACTTCTTGGAACTGTCTGAAACTGAAAGAGGAGAATAGAGTTTTAGTAGAGTAGAGTGGAGACTGAAAGAGGATGTAGTGTTTTACTATACTATCTCAAGGTCATAAAAAGGCTCTTGAGAAAGCATTGCCTTGCAAAATGGGTTTATTCAGGAATAGCAAAAACTGCGATTTAAAACAGGCAATCAATGGCAAAAGAAAGACAAGTCCAGAGAACAAAGGAGAAGAATCTCTTTTATAGAGGAGAAGGGAGAGATGAAGGTGAAAGAGGAGAGTGAAGAAGCTGGCTTAATACTCAGAACATTCAAGAAACTAAGATCATGGCATTCAGTCCCATCACTTCATGGCAAATAGATGGGGAAACAATGGAAACTATGACAGACTTTATTTCCTTGAGCTCCAAAATCACTGCGGACAGCGACTGCAACCATGAAATTAAAAGACGCTTGCTCCTTGGAAGAAAAGCTATGACAAACCTAGGCAGAGTTATTAAAAAGCAGAGACATTACTTTGCTGACAAAGGTCCCTATAGTCAAAGATATGGTTTTTCCAGTAGTCATGTATGGATGTGAGAGTTAAGACCATAAAGAAGGTTGAGTGCTGAAGAATTGATGCTTTTGAACTGTGGTGTTGGAGAAGGCTCTTGAGAGTCCCTTGGACTGCAAGGAGATCAAATTCTAAAGGAAATCAATTCTAAAGGAAATCAACCCTGAATATTTATTGGAAGGACTGATGTTGAAGTTCCTAGACTTTGACCACCTGATGAGAAGAGCAGACTCATTGGAAAAGACTCTTTTGCTGGGAAAGATTGAAGGCTGGAAGAGAAGGGGAGAACAGAGGTCAAGATGGTTGAATGGGCATCACCGACTCAATGAACATGAGTTTGAGCAAACCCTGGGTGATGGTGAAGGACGGTGCAGCCTCACATGCTGCAGTCCGTGGAGTCGCAGAGTCAGACACGACTGAGCGACTGAACAACAAAGGGGTAGCTGGCATGGCTTGTAATAAAGAGTCCATTGGAGGGAACCTGGATTTTGAAGTGTAGAGGCTTCCCATTAGCTCATTGCTTCCAGACTAGGGGAACGGTTTCCTTCCTTGTAGGCAGAGAGGTTGTGCCCTTCTTCCTGCTGGGTCTCCAATCAAGGGAGAGTGGTGCCCAGAACTATCTCTTCTGGCTTCCCAACTCTATCTTAAGTGAGGTTTCTGCGTGTTGATTTTCACACTTCTCACGCTGAGACTGGCCTGCAACCTCCTGCACCGGACAGGCCCCACACTCTACCATCTAGACTCTGCTCCTGCAGAGGCTCCACCAAAGCCGTCCATCTAGGCGCCATTTGCCCTTCAGGCGGCTTCTCCCAGAGTTCTCCGCCTCTGGACCTAATACTGGAAGTGCGGGCGCAGCCTAGTTGGATGGGGCAGGGCTCACAGAGGAGCTGGTTGTGGGCTTTGCGGTGGGGTGGGGTGGGGCGGGGCGCCGGGAAGGGGGCGGGGCGGGGCGAGGCTGGGGCTGGCTCAGGAGGGGAGGGGTGGGGCTCCACGCTCTTTGACCTGAGTCTTCACTGTCCAGGTTTTGCCTGGGAGGTTGGGTTGGCTGGAGCGTCCCTTAAATCTGGAGTCTTTTTAAAAGGTGAATGTACCCCTAGAATGTTGTGATGTGGGGGGAGACTGGATCGAGCTCTGCCGCGTAGACATGACTGACCTTGGACTTCACATGGGGCAAGTGGGCAGCATTAGCCTCCTAAGACCCTTCTGGGCCCCCAGGGCACAATCCTGAAGAATTTAATAAGGATACTCCAATGTTGTTATTTATACATCTCTTGTTCCAGAGAAAACTTAAGGTGGCTTCAGAGATTCTCCAGGTCATTTTGGAGAGGTATGTACTTTTTTTCTAAACTCTAGGCAGTTGGCAGATTAAGCTTTAAGTGAATAAGATTCAGGTACCCACATCAGATTTTACAGTTTATTCCCTACATTAGTCAAATTTTAATTTTTTAATCTTGCCTTTCTTTTCTCTGAAATTTAGCAAGTCCTTACAAACCATTTCTTAGGAGAGAAGCAACCGTTTTTTGCTGAGACACACTGTGACAATGTTGGTTTTAAGTTGCATTCGATCTGTTGATAACCTGGTGACTGGTGAAACCTCACACCAAGGGTGTAAACAGTGCAGTTTTCATTAAGTGAAATGAAATGGCAAACACACCCTCAAGGATATGCCTTTTGGTATATCTTAATCTTCAGGTCCCTTTATGTAGTCATGCATGAATAGATCATTTGCAGCAAATCCAGAATATCAGCATAAGGATGATTTTAAAGAGCAGAGGGGCTAAACATGGCATCCCCTACTCTTCGTTACAGAGATCTTTTTTTTTTCCCAGTCTGTTTTTCTGAGCCTCTTTGGAGCAGAATCAGGGATCTGTAGAGGACAGAGAACAAACAATTGTGATTTTATCTCCATGGAGAGGGCAGAGAGCTGCTCCATAGGTGACATTGTGGTAGCCACGCGTTCCGGGAAACAAACTCACTCAGAAGGACAATGCAGATAGTGGAGTGCAGTTTATTACACTGGCAGGCCTAAGGCAGAGTCTCCTCTTAACCAGTGACCCTGACCGGTTTTTGTGAAAACCTTATATACCCAAAGCGTACTTGATCAAACCCACCTCTCCAAATTCCTTGAAACTAGTCTGGACAAGGTAAAAGAGACAGATGATCAAAGTTAACCCATGATTCATGTGTCATAAGCCTAGATAGTTAAACAGTGGACATTTATCAATAGGCCTGCGGTCATATCCTGATAAACATAATGGAATTTATGACTTTGTTCTGTTACACAAAGATAATTAGCATATTCTTTTATGCAACAAAGTCCAAGTACAAGTCCTGAGGCTCTTTTATCTGAGGGGATCTGGTTTTCCATTGGTATGCCACTTCTATAGACACCGGGCACAGAGTTCAGAGTCCATTGGGAGGGTGACCATGTGTGTAGCCTAATGTTTGGAGTGTGGTCCAAGATGGAGTCCAGCTCTGTCTGTTTGCTCCTTTAAGATGAAGATAGACTTTGAAAGGGACTAGAGAGAGGATCTGGAGAAGGCAATGGCACCCCACTCCAGTACTCTTGCCTGGAAAATCCCATGGATGGTGGAGCCTGGTAGGCTGCAGTCCATGGGGTCGCAAAGAGTTGGACATGGCTGAGCGACTTCACTTTCACTTTTCACTTTCATGCATTGGAGAAGGAGATGGCAACCCACTCCAGTGTTCTTGCCTGGAGAATCCTAGGGACGGGGGAGCCTGGTAGGCTGCCATCTATGGAGTCGCACAGTCGGACACGACTGAAGTGACTTAGCAGCAGCAGCAGAGAGAGGATCAGAGGACAGAGTGGCAGGGAGAGAAGACAAGTCAGTGGGTGCCAGTTTGAAGCAAGTCTTGGCATGTTGGAGATGTGAGGAAGGTGGGAGGGTATTGGACTCGTCTCTCAAATACTTCGAGGAAGCTTCATGAGGAAATAGAATTTTAAGAAAATTTTAAAAAATTTTACTGTGCTATATGAATTCATTCTCTCTCTTTGGTGTAAGTTTGTTTCTAGACACTTAACTAGATGTCTAAATTGTTCTTTGGATTTGAACATTAGTAACCCCCTTCACTGAAGGCTTGCCCTCGGTCCTGCAGGCTCTGAATGCTCTCTTTCATTATCTGGGCCAGATAATGTTTGCAAGATACCAGATATAAGGCTGTGTGTTCCCCTCACTCTGCATTGGAGGAGAGCAAGTTTCAGAGAGAATCACAGTCAGGCAGAGTGGCCTGAACCAGCACCTGTGGTCCTGCTTTTTTGTCCTCCTTCCTGCCCTCACCCCATCTTTGTTTCTTTCTCTCTGTTCCCAAAACTAAAAATATTTTTTTGGTTGCAGTTGGTTTTTATTTTCATTTTTGATTTTAAGTTAGAAAGATCTCTCTTACTCCCCTCCCCCTTGCCTGGCCCCACCCTTGCCCCTTCTGTGAAATGAAGTCTCTCTTGGGTCACCTGGTGCTCCCTGCCCTCTCCTGCTCTGGGCTCAGAGTTCAGCTGGGCAGCCACCGTGACTGGTCAGGGATCTACATGCCTTTCTCTGCACCTCCCTCATGAGTGCCATGCACATGTCCATCTTACTTTTCCTTGAACAAAGAGGTTAGAAGTTCATTCTACTTTATTTTTCTTTCTGGATTTCAATTTTAAAGAGGCTTTAAAAGAAGAAAATCCTGAGTTTAGAGCCTTGGGTCTGTGGAAGGCAATTTCAGCAAAGTTAATACAAAGTCTTTTATTTTTTAATTGAGCAATCATTTTGCAAGGAGAAAACTAACTTTAAATCTGTGTTAGCAGTTCAAATTAAACAGTGCAAGGAGCATGCACATAGCAGTTAGAAAATATACATGTCTGAACTATCACTCTCTTAACTAAAAACAAAGCTGTAAAATTTTTTATTTTTCCAAATTTCACCCATGGGTTTATCTTTTGACTTGGATAAAATGTGGGTGCCTATACAATACACCTTCTCTGTGGTGAGTTCCTTTGTTGTCAGAATGCCCTAACCAACAATCATGTCAATACTGGGCATCCAAGGATGCCTGCTAAAGACAAGTCCACTTACCTTTCTGTGTGCAGAAACTAGCGGAGGAGAATGAGATGTAATCTCAGGGTGCAGCTGTAAAACAAATCTGTTGATATCATGTCAGTTTCACCAAGAACCCAGGAAGCCTGGGAGACCTTTGATCAGCCACAGAGTGGTGCTGGAGCCAAAGTTCTCTCTTTCAACCCTGCCCACCCCTCTGAGCACCAGGGTCAGCAGCAGGTAGGACCTGTGCTCCCTTCTAGGAAAGCAGTTAATGGGGATACCATTAACTGCTCCTTGGCTAGACTCCTGACAGTGAGTGGAGACGGTTAGAGGCTGGTGCTGGTAAAAGGAGTTATGGAGCAAGGGACAGAGCCCAGGGACAGGGTGAGCTCCTGAATCTGCCCAGTGCTTCCCCACCCACCCCCCACTCTCATCTCCTCTTCACCTTTGGAGAGGCCACGGGTCATGTGGATGGTCTTGGATTTTCACTATGTACACCCACTGACAGTAATGGCATGGTAGATGTGTGTCATTGCTCCATAGCCAACTTGAAGCAGGCAGGAATTGAGCCTGCTCTCTGTAAAACTAAAGTCTTATCCTGAATGAAGCTCTTTTAATCTTTTACTCAAAGTCCAAGAAGTAACACAAGTTGTTTTTTTAGCCAATTATGCTCTGAACTTTGAACACATTTTTAAACATTTTTAGCCAAGTTTGTGACCCGAAGATAAAATGCACTCATTTGCCTCAACTCTTGAAAGCAGCTGGTTTTCTTTTTGGAAGAAAGCTATAGAATGTTTCAAAAAAATAAATTAGGAACAAGGAACATAAAAAATTATTTAATTCGTTTGACAGACAATAACAAATATCTTTTACTTTCACAGTAAAAAAAATCAGTTACTGCAGCTGCTACGGCCAAAGGGCAGAAATGAAGACCCATGTCCAATAGGAGGAATGTGGGCCTGATGGGGTATTGGTACCTTCAGAGTCCTGGTCTGTTCTGGTTCATACTTTACAGGAATTCATCCAGGAAATAATTCCAGTCTTATAGTTCAAAAAATCTAAAGAATAGTAGAAGAGCATACAGGTTGTTCTCTTGAAAACTCTCTGCTCTGACAGCAGAAATTATATCTGTCTTTCTGCAGGTCATGGGCGATCAGGACCTACCTGGAGTTCTGGTGTCTGATCTTGAACGACCACATGGTATATGTGAAGATCATGTTGAAGACCTGAAGAGACACTTTAATCTCATTACCATGCAAGACTTTTTGGAAAATAAAGCACAGCTGGGTCCCCAGATCCAAGCTGTGTACATTTGGGGTGGAAGACCAGCCATCAGCCAGGAGCTCCTGCACAGCCTGCCCTCCTTGAAGATTGTGGCCAGCGCAGGGGCAGGCCTGGACCACCTGGACCTGGGGCTCATGGCCAGCTTTGGTGTGAAGGTGGCCAACACACCACATGCTGTCTCCAGCCCCACGGCAGACCTGGGGATGGCCTTGCTGCTTGCCGCAGCTCGGAGAGTCGTGGAAGGTAAACAGCCAGGAGATGTTGGTTTTCCAGATTAGATGACAGATGTTTAATATCACACCTGATAAAGCCCTGGTCTCTTCACACTGTGTCCAGGACTTTGTGGCCCTGGGGTGGGAGCCACTCTTGGTTGCTACAGCCTAGTCAGGGCTGGGCTCAGCACCTGCACACATGTAGTCCCCGTGGTCTGTCTGAACACTGTTTTTTCCTTCACCACCTTCTACTCACTGTGCCATGGAGGTACCTGTACATGTGAGGTAATTTCAGCACCACTATGGAAACGCCCTGAGGTGGTCCATTGGCCAGTCAGCCTGCTACCCTGGGGTGAAAGCCCACACATGAGTAGGTGAGACCCCACCTCTCCACACACTGGACATCACTGGGAGTGTTCTGGGAAGGACAGCTCAGCCATTCAGCACTTGGCCTCATCCTGGTGGAGCTCTGGGGTGAAGCGGCTTAAGGAGAGGAGGCAAGAACCAGGCTGGTTCTCCTCTGATTGCTGGTTCACACGTGCACACTCACACATACATACGCACTTGCATATGCACAGAAGCCATATATAAACATATATGCAGTCGCATACACATACATGTAGTCACAAACGTACCGACACACACACCAAAACCCACAAATTTTAACCACAAATTCTCCCTTAATGTGAAAGAAGTTGCTTGTTTAAAGCATCAGGCCAGGAGGCTTGGGTTTGTGATGAGGAAACTGCTGTCTGATCCATCCTTCTTCCTGCAGAAACATTTTGCTGTTGTATAGATGTGCCTGAGCACCCGGGGTCCACCTCGGGCTTCCTTCAACCTCACCTCTCAGTCAGGAGGTCCCGTGAGGGTTGTGGGGATTCTGTGTGTGGTGCTCTCCACACTGCCCACTCTGCACCTTGTTTATTTTAGGTCATCAGTTGGCTGTTTCACCACATACAGAGAACTTTCCTACAGACTATATGGGTCAAGAAGTGACAGGGGCCACTCTGGGAATTATCGGCATGGGCAGCATCGGCTATAAGATTGCTCAAAGGGCCAGAGCATTTGAAATGAAGATTGTCTATCACAATAGGAAACGCAGGTAAAATTCAGAAAATGGACTTGAAATTAACTGAGCAGAACTTAAGTCATCACTGCCTTCAGTATGGCTTCAATATATTATTTCTCCACTTTTTATTTGATTCCCTTATTCTGTCTCCAAAAAGCAGGGTTGATGATCAAAGAATGGATTGTAGCGTTTTTATGATTCCCTAAAAATGTGGCAGGTAAGCTTCTCTTCACAGAGGAAATTTCACCAGAGGAAAGAGATTTTGGCTCACCTACAGTTATGTGCTTTTTTAATTTGTAAACTGATTCTTTCTGACCATGGGAGATGCTGCCCACACTTTAATACACATAACACAAGGGCACGGGGCTTCCCCCAGTAGTGCTTGGTCTGAAACCGTCCTCCTCATACTCCACGAGCAGCATCTGGCCCAGCGCCCAGTCTTTTGATTCTGTCTCAGACCTGCCTGTTTGCGCTCACTTCATTGATGCCTCCTGCTTACGCCCTGGCTTTTCTCACCCGCATTCCACTCCCCCAAGGGGCTGCGCTCTCTGTTCTTGAACGTCAGCCCATTTGCAGTCCAGCCAGAGGAGGGCACTGTTCAGAGCCTTTCAGTGGCTTCTGTTCCCTGGAATAGCTTTCTACTCACAGAGGCAGGCACCCCACCCCAGTACTTTTGCCTGGAAAATCCCATGGACGGAGTACCAGGCTCCTCCGTCCATGGGGTCGCTAAGAGTCGGACACGACTGAGCGACTTCACTTTCACGCATTGGAGAAGGCAATGGCAACCCACTCCAGTGTTCTTGCCTGGAGAATCCCAGGGACGGGGGAGCCTGGTGAGCTTCCGTCTATGGGGTCACACAGAGTCGGACACGACTGAAGTGACTTAGCAGCAGTAGCAGCACAGAGGCAGGGTGAGCTGGGAGACCTTCCATCAGGACCACCCTCTTCAGTCGATGTGGACACAGTGGACAGTGGTGAGGCTTCAGTCGCTGTCACGGCTCCCAGTGTGGCGAGGGCCGATGCAGAGGCCAGGGCTCTTCAGGGACAGGCATGTAATACGAGCAGGGCCTTCATAGTGGCTGGGCATGCTGGCTATTCCTTTCCTCTAGGCGGTCCTCTGGCCAAGATGTGTAGAAAGAATCCATACAGCTTTGTATTGCATATTTGTAGGGCAGGAGTGGCTACCAAGGATGCTGAGACCTCCTGGAGCTTGGCATTTTTGTTAAGTAATCAGCTGCCTGGGGTGGGCAGAGCAGGAGCTGGAGCTAGGATTGAACCCAAACAGCACACAAACTGCCTGCACCAGAACCTTGGGTCCTTGCCTCTGTTAAACACATGACACTCCTGACCCTCTCCCATTTTGTTGTTCTTTTCTGGCGTTTCTGACGTGTTTGCCCATATTCAGCAGTGTCTCATGTCACTGAAAGCACGTCTGACACCATTGGCTGTGCCAGCCTTTGGGGGCTCAGAGCTGAGTGAGAGGAAGCTCCTGTCCACAAGAGGCTTGCAGTCTGGTGTGAAATGCCACAGACACAGGGCTCAGAGCACCCAGAGGCACAGGTTTCCATGTAAGCCCTGAGCTCAGGGTCCAGCCGCCTCTGAACCCACATGGGGGTCTGGCCCATACTGAGTCTGCAGCCCTCTCGGAAACTCCTTCCTGGGGCAAACAGATGAACTTCTAAGCAGAGAACATGGTCTTCTCCCTTGTTCCCTTCATAGAAAACTGGAAGAGGAGGAAGCTGTTGGGGCCATTTACTGTGAGAGGCTGGATGACCTCCTTCAGTGGTCGGACTTTGTGATGTTGGCTGTGAGCCTGACGCCACAGACCCAGGGCCTGATCGGGAAGCGGGAACTGAGGTTAATGAAGCCCACCGCCATCCTCGTCAACATCGGCAGAGGTACCCACTCCAGCTGTATGTGGGCTGGAGGGCTGTGCAGGAGGACCCCCAGCCGTGGCCACTCTCTCAGTATTTCCAGTCAACCTTTTCCCTGAATGGTCTGAAAAATCCACTAGACTTGTGGGTGGTATGTTAAAGGGATTATACTTTATATTTAGAGGTATTTCTGATTTTTATCTTCACATCATTTTGAGCCTCAAATTAGTAACATAAAGAATGAGAACGCTGAGCCTCTGTGGGAGTTTCATATCCCAGTGTGGGCATCTCCTTGGGAGGGCCATCACAATTTGACTTTCCATGTGTTATCAAGCAAAAGTTATGGGGATGAATTTTCTGAGCCTCACTTAGTTTGGTTATTTGACATTTGCGTAGAGCTTTGTGTATCTGTGTACAGGGAGCCATAGGTCCTGTGTTGTAACCAAGTTCTCTGGAGCATTTGTAAAGGAGAAAACTGGGTCCTCAATGCTGGGGACATGAGCACATGTGAGGATTGGTGCTGGCATCACACTTGCCGGCAACTTGCCTTTGGGGTTGGGGGCCAGAGGACATGTAAGACCTGGCACTATCAGCAGCTACCTGGATCTCTCATCTGTAAAACCCAGATAATAGTGCTTGCCATGAAATCCCACAGGGCCAAGCTAGTGTGCTTGAAGGTCTCAAAAATTCATACCCTGTTGACAAGCAGGAAGGACCAGTGCATTATGTGCTTTTGGTGATGTCAGAGGTTGGAGACAAAGATTCTAGAAAAGCAAACACCCCAGGAAGGGCCTGGAGCTAGGTGTCTCCACCAGCAGCATGCGCAGGCTGAGTGCTGTGTCTTGACCAGTGGGGCAGCTCAGCCCACCAGTGGGAAGGAGACTTCTCTGCTTGAGGGAAAGGGCCTCCTTCTCAGCTGTTGTTCAAGCAGGCCCTGCTATTTCACGTTTGAAATGCAGTTATGGTTCATGTTTGTGGCTGCTTGGTTTTTTGGCATGTATATAAAACTATTATCCGGGGGCTGTTTCCTGGAATCCTCTGGTGGTTGGGAGGTGGTGTGGTGAAGTGGCAGGGCCCAGGTTCAGGGCCAGACAGACCTGGGCTCAGATCTGGGTGGACTTGTTAGAAGTATATGACTTCAGCTGAGTTTGTCACCTGTAAAATGAGTATTGTCTTCTGCTGGGTAAGCAGAGTCAGTGAGACAGTGTCTGTGAAGGGCTTAGTGCACTGCCTGGCACATGGCAGGCTCTCAGTGTCTGAAAACAGACTGGCAGAATGAAGTTCACATGCTTTTTGTCAAACTTCTGACAAGATCAAGATGTGTTTCAGTGTAACCAGAGAGCACTGCCTAACTTGGGCCTACAGAGGAGGGGTCTCATCCACCCAGGTCTGCTAGTTGATCAAGAAGCCCTGGTGGAAGCCCTTCAGACCGGGCTCATTAAGGCGGCAGCGCTGGACGTGACGTACCCAGAGCCCCTGCCCAGGTAAGGAAGCCGGACAGGATCTACAGTTCTCTCCCTCTGGGTGGGTGAGGCCTCAGACAGCTGTTGCTTTTGGCTTCTGCAGCCACGTTGAGCTGCCTGTTGCAATCATGTAGGGTCTTGGCCTTGGAGCATGCCCCTGGTGACCTGTCCATTTCTGCAGTGGGTCAGGCCTCTGCTTCAGCACCTCCACAGACAGGGCACTCAGGGCACTGGGGCCCCAGACCCCATGGATGGAGAATGCACAGAATAGTCTTTCTCAGATTGAGCCAAATAGTCCTTCCTTTACCCATTATTCTTCTCTTTACAAACCTTCAGATAACCACCACATTTCACCATAGTCTTTTTTTTTTTTTTTTTTTGAGGCTAAATATATTCATATCCTTTACTTGTAGCCTTAAATGATGTCATCTCCAGACACGTTGTCCTTATTATTGCCTTCCAGTTCTTTGAAAATATGCTGCTGAGGACTGCACATAGTATTCAGGTTGTGGTCTGACCACTGCAGAGAAGTTACACAGAGGTTGTGTTAGCAGCATGTTTCCTCACAGCCTCACTGCACCTTAACTCATTAAGTTTTTTAGTTAAAGTTGAAATTGTTATTCTGTCAAGTTTTTTTTTTTTAAGTTTGTGTGTGGAATTTTACATTTATTTGCATTTAATTTCATTTGCTTATATGTTTTGACCGTGTGATCCAGCCTGGTGGGACTGGCATCTTGATTATCTTATTTATTTTGAATCTTGATGCTGTCATTTGTTAAACCAGCTATTCCTAACTTTGATTTCCATCCAGTAAGCAAATTGCTGTCAGATGAATGTTTTGACCAAATTTGATATCTGTTTATCAAGATTGGCCTTAGAAATTAGACATTTCTGAGAAAAACAATAATTTTTGAGAATAGTTTCTCAAAATGTGGTCTGGAGACCATTTTAAGGGGTCTATGAAGTCAAAACTATTTTTCTTTTTAAAGGTCTAATTGGCTTCATTTAATAATTCATAATCATCATCCTGTCTAGAAGGAGACAGAAGTTTCCACATCAGAACTGTTTTCCTGATGCATAAGCAGTTGTTCATTTCCACTCATGTTTTCTCACAAGATCACAGCAGGGTTTCCTCAGAATGTGTGATGACATCATCATTCAGACACATAATGAAGTGTATGACTGTATTACATTGTTTTCAGTTTTAATTTCTAATACAATAAATGTTGATAGACATAATCCTCATAAACACATATTCTTTGGGGTTCTCAATTTTTAAGAGTGTAAAGGCCAAGTAAGCAAGCCACCCAGTTCAGTCACTCAGTCATGTCAGACTCTGCAACCCGCATTGACTGCAGCATGCCAAGCTTCCCTGTCTACCACCAGCTACTCGAGCTTACTCAAACATCAAGTTGGTGATGCCATCCAACCATCTCATCCTCTGTCATCCCCTTCTCCTCCCACCTTCAGTCTTTCCCAGCATCAGGGTCTTTTCAAATGAGTCAGTTCTTCGCATCAGGTGGCCTAAGTATTGGAGTTTCAGGTTCATCATCAGTCCTTCCAGTGAATATTCAAGACTGTTTTCCTTTAGGATGGACTGGTTTAATCTCCTTGCAGTCCAAAGGACTCTCAAGAGTCTTCCCCAACACCATAGTTCAAAAGCATCAATTATTTGGCACTTAGCTTTCTTTATGGTCCAGCTCTCACATCCATACATGACTACTGGAAAAACCATAGCTTTGACTAGACAGACCTTTATCGGCAAAGTAATGTCTATGCTTTTTAATATGCTGTCTAGGTTAGTCATAGCTTTTCTTCCAAGGAGCGTCTTTTAAATTCATGGCTGCAGTCACCATCTGCAGTGATTTTGGAGCCCAAGAAAATAAAGTCTGTCACTGTTTCCATTGTTTCCCCACCTGTTTGCCATAAAGTGATGGGACTGGATGTCATGAGCTTAGTTTTTTGAATGTTGAGCTTTAAGCCAACTTTTTCCTCTTCTCTTTCACTTTCATCAAGAGGCTCTTTAGAAAAGAGCCACTAATCTAGAACAAAAAATAATTTCAGTATAAATAAAGAAGCATGAATATTTTAAGACAGTGGCCAACTTACTCAAAACTGAGACATCATGCGATCACCCCTGTTGACTAACCTGCTAAAAAGAGCTTTTTCTCACAAGTCACAGGGCAAATACCAGTGTTATATCCCAAAGCTTAGTTTATCCTAATAGGTGATGTACTCCCAGTGTCCCATGTGAAATCATTTTTGTTAAAGCTCTTTTGCCAATATATTTATCAGATATGTTTTTTTCATCTTTGTTTTTCAGGGAGACATTTTGATGCTGCTCACTGTGAAAAAAAATAAAAAGTAGGAAATCCGAGGTTATTTAGTCATACTACATAAGTATTCTTTATTTTACAAAAGGATTTACTACAAATTATTTTAAGAAGTTTCATTTGCCAGTAGGGCCAGGGCCAAGACTACCTTCAGTTTTAATGATTGGCTGGAAAGACCTGCAGAATGCAGAAAAGCTTTTATACTCACAGTTAATAGTTTATTACAGTGAAAAGGCATAAGTTTAAAATCAGCAAAGGCAGAAAACTTCTAGAGTGGAGTTCAGGAGACCCAGGCTTATCTTCCCAGCAGAGTTGTGTGGACAGTGCTTATACCTCCAGCAGTGATACGTGACAACACACATTAAGTGTTTCCATCCAGGGAAGCTCACTGAGCCTTGTATCTGAGCTCAGTCATGTAGGCATGGAGTACCCACTTGTCTGACACTGACTTCTTAGACTCCAGCTCCTACAGAGGTCAAACTGATACAGACTGGCCAAGAGCTCTAGGCAAACAAAAACAGGCATTTATCACAAATTAAACAACTAGCAACAACTCTCTGACTTTGTCCAAGACCCCAAGTATCAGACACTCTTACCAGGCAGTAGGCTGAAGGGCTCATAGGTTATCTCCCAGAGGCCAAAGGCCAGCCTTGTCTTTGGAATGTGCAGGATTCAAGAACTCCAAACCTGCCTGCTGAGTTAATTCTTTATTACACGGGCCATCCCTGTGGCCCTTCAGTTCAGTTCAGTCGCTCAGTCGTGTCTGACTCTTTGAGACTCCATGGACTGCAAGGCCCTTGGCCTAGGCTGTCTCACAGCAAAATGATATTTATTGGAGTATCTACATTTATTACAGTATTTATATGACAGGTTCAGCAATAGTATTGGTATGACTATGCCTAATATTTGAAGGAGTCACTGTGGAGCAGGGATAAGATTTAAAGAAACAACTAATGCATTGTATTTTTGTAATTTTTGATTACTTGTTGCCCTCAACCTCTTCATCTACCACTATTTGTATGTTACGATGAACTCATGTAGCACTATTTAGTATATAAAGTTAGGTGATATTTAGCAAAATCCAATAATTCCTCAGGCCAGGCATTTCCCATTGATCATCAATGTCAGTATTATCATCTGACTTACTTTTATGAGGTAGTTAAATCTTGCCAACAGTGCCAGTGTTACAGCATATTGCTATACATTCACGGTACAGTGCAGTTTAATTACATAAGTCAATTGCAGAGGTATTTGCAATGCCTTCTCAACACAAATGTCTCTTGCCTATACATTCAGATATTCTTATGGGCAGGTGTTGGGTTCCAAGTCATTTGGGACAGAGCGTCACCCTGTCTCACACCCTTGTACCTAGACCGTTTTCCATTGTGTGCAGTAGGGCCCACCTGCTTCATAGGGGGAAGACAAGTGTTTTTCAGAATAGTCCTATCCCTGCTAACTGTACCACACAATACAACTTACTTCAATCAGTCCTGGAGGTGATGGTGGTTTGCACTGCATTGGCATAAATTACAGGTGCCCGTAGAGAACTTCCATAGGTTTGGGGGTCCTTAAGATTCCCAAGAGCGTGCCCCTTGAGCCTCAGTAGCTATTGGGCCAGGGGCGGGGGGTGGGGGTTGGAATCACTGCCACGTGGCTGCTTTGGCCTCTGTCTGTATTAAAATAAAGAGGCTCTGTTGGGCTAGGTGACAGCACTTTTCCAATCCTGAGTTCTAATATTACCCATCATTATGCTTGAGTCTGCCTGACCCACTTCACTAAAACCTTATCTTTCCAGGCTGTCTCCCATTCTTTGCCTTCTTCCTGGAAGAGAGCTCCCTCTAACCTGCTAATACTAGTTAAGAAATCTTTTCCCTCTGAATGCCATTCCCATTAAAGGTGCACTCATCTTGTCCCTGAATCAGTATGTCTCCCCAAGGCCCCTTCTTATCTTGCGGGGCACTATCATTTAATCCATTATGCACGTTCTGCAATTGTGAACTAATGGCGTGGGTGCAGTTAGGATATGTTATTTTACATCCAGAAATGTTGAGTCACCCAAACCAGGGTTAGATGAGCAGTGATCATCTAGAGTACATCTAGGTATCATCTCAGTACACCATGAGGCCTCCCACAGCCTTCCTCATCTCAGAGTGGGGATGTGAGACCAGAATATGAAGTTAAAGAAACCCAATGACTCTGTTTTCCTCCATTAATCTGTATTTCAGAGATCATCCTTTATTGGAGTTGAAGAACGTCACTCTGACACCACACATTGGAAGTGCAACTCATCAAGCAAGACGACAGATAATGGAAAATATGGTTGAAAGCATCCTGGCTTCTCTCAGTGGCCTTCCTATTCCTAACGAAGTGCTGCTTAAATGATTTACGTGAGTTAAGAGTTCAGTGGGATGGAAACAGCATATTAAATGGGAAAGAAACACTTTTGTATACTTTATATTTGAGTCCATTATATAGATTGCATTAATACTTAGATGAAACACTTAAAGACTAGTCATAATACTTATCACCTGTTGAAAGTTTGCTAAATGCTTTCCTCACATGCCCACCTCATCCTCAAGGCAGCTGTAAGAGGGAAATTCTGTTACCATTCGTGATGAAACTGAGCACAGGGAATTACTTGTCCACAGTCCAAAGCCTGAACTCGGTCTATGGGTTTCCCAGTGAGTTGTGCTGCTTTCACTGACTCGATGAATGTGAGTCTGAGTGACCTCCGGGAGCTGGTGATGGATAGGGAGGCCTGGCGTGCTGCAGTTCATGGGGTCGCGAAGAGTCGGACACGACTGAGCGACTGATCTGATCTGATCTCTGCTGCTTTCAATCTTGATAAATTCTGGTAAATTGATTGGATTACAAAGTCTTCCCTGACAGTCTAATCACTATTGTTTTAATCATTAAAAATAAAGGATAATTGGGCACCTTCTATGTGCCAAGTTCCCATTCAAGGGTTTACTTACTAGTGGGGGAGAAAACCAAGCAGTGCCAGGAGGTCTGTGCTGAGCGGGAGCAAAGGAGCGGGAAGAGAGTGCCTAGAGCGGAATAACCAGGGGTGACCTTAAAGGGGGGTCTGGGGTGAGGATGCCTCCTTTCTGCAGCAGTTTGGAAGCTGTTTTTCTCCACATAGACTGTCGAGCAAGTGTCACAGGAAGTGAGCAAACGAATTAGTAGCATAGAGAGGAACTTGATCCTTCCTAGTTGTGCCAGCAGCGGGAGCTCTGCTCCAGGACGCCGGCTTTTCATTTAAACCACCGAGTGAGGACGGCCTCACTTCCTGCTCCTCATTTGATGTTCTGCAGCAAGGGAGTTGCAACGTCCCCGTCTCTGTTAGCTCCGAGCGTGTGCATAAAGTATTCCTTGCTCTGCAGTCTCCGCCTCCGGATGTTTTGCGCGCTTCCCCAGCCCACCCCAGTACTCTTGCCTGGAAAATCCCATGGACGGAGGAGCCTGGTAGGCTCGTCCACGGGGTCGCTAAGAGTCGGACACGACTGAGCGACTTCACTTTCACTTTTCACTTTCATGCATTGGAGAAGGAAATGGCAACCCACTCCAGTATTCTTGCCTGGAGAATCCCAGGGACAGAAGAGCCTAGTGGCCTGCCGTCTATGGGGTCGCACAGAGTCAGACACGACTGAAGCGACTTAGCAGCCAGCAGCAAAGCCCAGCTAAAGCGGCACTCCTTGGAAGAGCGGCGGCTCCGTGGCTCGCCCGCACCCAGCACATCCTGAAGTTCTGCCCCGCTCCTCAGGTTACGTCGTGGCGCTCCGCTCCGCACCTTGATATCTGGCCCCACCCACGGGCACCCCGCCCAGCCTACGGTGCTCGGTACCCTATCAGTCCCGGCCCGGCCCACTCCCCTAACAACACGTGTCCAAACACCCCTGCAAACGCGCAGTCCCGCCCCTCCCCGCACGCGCTTCCGCTCGGCCTCCTCAGGGCCTGTCTACTTGTCCCGAGACACCGCCGCGCCCTTGCGCCCTGCCCAGTCTCCCGGCGACTTGCAGCATGCCCAGCACTTCGCCCAGAGCCGCTTCACCGGTTCCCCTAACGCGTCTGCCAGCCCCACGTCACCTCAAGGCCTTACGTCGCTCCGCCCTGAGTGGCAACACTCCACGTCTCCTTGGCAACGTCGGCCAGCCACGCCCTAGTCTACATCAGTTCAGTTCAGTCGCTCAGTCGTGTCCGACTCTTTGCGACCCCATGAATTGCAGCACGCCAGCCTTCCTGTCCATCACCAACTCCTGGAGTTCACGCAAACTCACGTCCATCGAGTCGGTGATGCCATCCAGCCATCTCATCCTCTCCTCCCCTTCTCCTCTTGCCCCCAATCCCTCCCAGCATCAGAGTCTTTTCCAATGAGTCAGCTCTTCGCATGAGGTGGCCAAAATACTGGAGTTTCAGCTTTAGCATCATTCCTTCCAAAGAACACCCAGGACTGATCTCCTTTATAATGGTTGGATCTCCTTGCAGTCCAAGGGACTCTCAAGAGTCTTCTCCAACACCACAGTTAAAAAGCATCAATTCTTTGGCGCTCAGCTTTCTTCAGAATCCAACTCCCACATTCATTCATGACTACTGGAAAAACCATAGCCTTGACTAGACGGACTTTTGTTGGCAAAGTAATGTCTCTGCTTTTTAATATGCTGTCTAGATTGGTCATAACTTTCCTTTCAAGGAGTAAGCGTCTTTTAATTTCATGGCTGCCGTCACCATCTGCAGTGATTTTGGAGCCCAGAAAAAGAAAGTCTGACACTGTTTCCACTGTTTCCCCATCTATTTCCCATGAAGTGATGAGACCAGATGCCATGATCTTCGTTTTCTGAATGTTGAGCTTTAAGCCAACTTTTTCACTCTCCACTTTCACTTTCATCAAGAGGCTTTTTAGTTCCTCTTCACTTTCTGCCATAAGGGTGGTGTCATCTGCATATCTGAGGTGATTGATATTTCTCCCAGCAATCTTAATTACAGCTTGGGCTTCATCCAGCCCAGCGTTTCTCATGATGTATTCTGCATATAAGTTAAATAAGCAGGGTGACAATACATAGCCTTGACGTACTCCTTTCCCTATTTGGAACCAGTCTGTTCCATGTCCAGTTCTAACTGTTGCTTCCTGACCAGCATATAGGTTTCTAATGAGGTAGGTCACGTGGTCTGGTATTCCCATCTTTTTCTAGTCTACATAGCCCCGCCCCATACATCGCCCCGTCTCGCTTCGCCCCGCCCCATGTCTCCCCGTCAATTTCGCTCCACGACACGTCAGTCAACGCCACCGCGTCCAGCGTCGCTCCCTGAGTGTCTCCTTGGCAACTTCGCCCCGCCCACGCCAAATCACGTCAGCGTAGCACCGCCCCACACGTTGCACCGCGTCTCCCAGCTCCCCGTCTCCTTGGCAACGACGTTCCGGCCACGCTCCATTAACGTAGTTCCGCCCCCACGTCGCCCCGCCCCGTATCGCTCCGCCCCACGCCTCCTTGGCAACGACTCCCCGCCGACTTCTCGTCAATATAGCCCCGCCTACATTTCGCTCTGCCCCGAGCGCTCCTCTCCCCATCTCCTTGGCAACGTTACACCGCTCACACTCACCCCCTCGTCAAAGTATCCTACCCCGCACTCCGCACAGCTCAGCGTTGCTCCGCTTTACGTCTCCCTGGTAACGTCACTCTGCCGACGCCGGGCAAGCGTAGCCCCGCCCCACACGTCGGCCCGCCCCGCTTCCCTCCGCTCTACGTCTCCTTGGCAACGTTACCCCGCCCACGCCTTGGTCACAGCTCCGCCGCGTTTGTCTTCCTGACCACGTCTCCCCGCAAAGGTCGCCCCGTCCGTCTTTGCCCTTCCCCACGTCTTCTCGTCACCGTCGCCCCGCCTTCCGTCGCCATTTGTCCGCAGTTGCTGAGCAAACATGTGGTCCTCCCTCTGGGGGCGGCCGGGGCTCCACTTGGGGCTCCTGAGCGGTGCCCGAGGTCTGCACAGCTCGCCTGTGCCCTGTGGCAAGAACCTGCTCAAGAAATTTGCTTCGAAAACCAAGTAATGTTCCCGAGTGGGGTGGCGGCTTTGGGGCGGTGGCCCGGGTGGGGGTCCTCAAGGGTGAGGGCTCCGCCTGGGCTCTACCTGGCGCCCGAGCGCGCAGCCAAGTCTGAGCGCAGTCTCCGCGTATGAAAGCCCACCCGTCACGGCTGCCGTTTGCGGTTTTTCGTCCCTGCCTTTTTTCTGTACTTTCATACAGTTGTGATGATTTTAAGTCTGCTATAAGCAAAGTGAACTTTTAAAGCAAAGTGATGTTTACATTCCACCGTGGGTCCGAGGTTCCAAATCCTCGGATTCAACCAACCTTGGAATGAAAATATTCAGAAGAAATTCCACGAAGTTTTAAAAAACACAACCTGAGCTTGCCTTGCTGGCAACTGTTTTGGTAGCATTTACATGGTTTTAGGTATGGTAAGTAACCTAGCGATGATTTGGTGTGTCCGGGAGGATGCGCGGAGTGTGTGAGCAAAGCAACGCGTTGGGCATCCTCGAGTTTTGGTGTTTGTGGGGTCTTTGAACCAGTTCCTTACAGACACCGAGGGATGGTGATTCTTATTATTAGAAGCGTTTTTTCGGGAGAGCGGTTTCATCATAGGGAAATAAGAAAAGTAGGTAAAAATTGCCTTTCCACATTAATGCTTTCTCTGTGAGCATTTTTTGAGGAATAAAAAAAAAATGATCAGGATAGGTTGCATTGTGATAAGAGATAAGTATATTTTTAATTTCCATATCATTTTGATTCTATTGTAGATGTGTATAAGTGTATATATGTATCTGTATATGTTTTGTTTTTAAAAAGTTTTAGATTGGCAAAGATGAATAGAGTTCCCATATGAGTACAATTTCCCCTGTATTAATCTTTTATGTTGGTGTGGCACATGTGTTACAATGGATGAACCAGCACTGATACATTATTATTAAATAAAGTCTGAGCTTTATGCACCTTTCCTTCGTTTTCCCCTGTCCTTTTTCTGTTCCAGTATCCTATCCAGGGACATCTTTTTAGGTTTCTCTTCACCATGTTAGTTTCTCCAACTGTTGGTGCTTGATGACCTCCACAGTTTGAGGAGCACTGGTTAGATATTTGTAGAATGCCTCTCTGTTGGTACTGGTGTGATGTTTTTCTCTTGATTATACTGGGGTTTTGGTTTGGGGGGAAGACGATACATGTAAAGTGACGTTTTCATCACATCATCACACCATATGAACACATACATGATATCAACATGGTTTATCCCTGTTGATGTTGGTCTTGATCACTGACTGGGGTCCTTTGTGTCTGTCAAGTTTATCCGCTGTAAAGTTACCTCCTCAGATTCCATACTGTCGTCTTTGCAGGGAAGTCACTGTGTGCCGCTCACACCTGTAGTGTGAGTTAGGTTCATGAATTATTGAGACGTTTGATGGAACATGTGTCTCTTTTTCCATTTGTTAATTCCTATCAGTATGCACCCATGGGTTTGAACCCATTACTACTTAATTTTGCTCCAGTTGTTCCAGCTTTGGACCATTGGTAGCTCTTTCAGGTGGCTCCTATGTTCCTTTGACATGCCTCATTGTTAGGGGTTTTGAAGTAGTTTTTATTTATTTTATTTATTTATTGGTTGTACTGGATCTTTGTTGCTGCCCGCAGGCTTTCTCTAGTTGTGGGGAGAGGGGGCTACTCTAGCTGTGGTGAGCAGCTTCTCATTGCAGGAACTTGAGTTCCTGCTGACCTCCATCTCTAATCTGCTGGTGCCTGGATGGTCCTCACCCCACTCCCTTGCTTGTCTGCAGCAGTCAGGAGCCTGGCTCTCCCATCTGCCTTCTGCTGACCTAGCTGTTGATGTGTGACCGTGTCAGTTGTTAACCAGATCCCAGGCAGCAGCTTTGTTGAGTAGGACAGTGCTGTCATGCATGTGGTAGGTGTGTTTTTAAGATCCCGTTTCTCCATGTTTGGGACTAGAAGCAGACTTTAGGTAAAACTTTGAGCTGAATTAAAACTGTCTCCTTTCTCTCCCCCAAAACCCATGCTGCTGTCAGGTGGATATCTGAATCTTTTAGAACCTCAGGAACTTAATCTTTATGTTCAGGCTTAGCCCTTTAGAAACAGCTATGATATCATAACCTGCAGTTAGCATTTGTAACTGTTTCTTACCCAATTTGCCATTGTATCCAGCAGAGTTCTCACTTTCTCCCACAGGAAGAAGTTCTGGTATGAAGGTCCTTCCTTGGGCTCTCACTTGGTAAGTAGGAATAGCAGTGACGAGCACTTTGGGATCTTGGAGGGCAGGAGGCCCTGCCCTGGGCAGCACTCCAGCCTGTGATCTGTCCACATCAGTCCTGGAGGGGTGAGCCTGCATACACTGCTAACATGGGGATTTGACCTTTAAAAAAATTACACCACAGTTTTCCAGAATGTTGTATCTGTTATCAGATTCTAACATGGTGATGTCCATTCAGGTTGTGTGTGTGTAACACAGATGTGTGTGGGTGTGTAGGCACTCCTTGTGTTGTGTTTCCCACATACTGTGTTTTTTACGGGTTGAGATCTGTGGTACCCCTGCTTTGGCAGGTCAGTGTCAGTGTGTTTTAGCAATAGTGTTTTCAGTTAAGGCATGTATGTTGTCTTTAGATATATTGTTACTGTACACTTAATAGACTACACTGTAGTGCAGACATAACTTACATGCATCAGGAATCCAGAAAATTTGTGTGACTCACTGTATTGTGATATCTGCTTTATTGTAATAGTCTGGAAGGAACCTGCAGTATCTCTGAAATACATTGTATGTGTATCATGGAAGTATATGTAATGAATGGTTCCTTTTAGAAAAAAATTCACTGTGTATACTAGAAACCTACTGCTTTACTGAGTACACTAAAGCCTTTGGCTGTGTGGATCACAACAAACTATGAAAAATTCTTAAAGAGATGGGACCACCTTACCTGCCTCCTGAGAATCTGCATGCACGTCAAGAAGCAGCAGTTAGAACCGGACATGGAATAACAAACTCATTCCAAATTGAGAAAGGAGTACATCAAGGCTGTATATTGTCACCTTGCTTATTTACCTTATATGCAGAGTACATCATGTGAAATGCCAGGCTGGATGAAGCACAAGCTGGAATCAAGATTGCTAGGAGAAATATCAATAATCTCAGATATGCAGAAGACACCACCCTTATGGCAGAAAGCAAAGAGGAACTAAAGACCCTCTTGATGAAAGTGAAAGAGGAGAGTGAAAAAGCTGGTTTAAAACTCAACTTTTCAAAAAAAGATCACGGCAGATTGTCCCATCACTTCATGGAAAATAGATGGGAAAACAAAGGAAACAGTGTCAGACTTTATTTTCTTGGGCTCCAAAATCACTGCAGATGGTGACTGCAGCCATGAAATTAAAAGACGCTTGCTCCTTGGAAGAAAAGCTATGACAAACCTAGATGGCATATTAAAAAGCATAGACATTACTTTGCTGACAAAGGTTGGTCTAGTCAAAGCTATGGTTTTTCCAGTAGTCGTGTATGGATGTGAGAGTTGGACTATAAAGAAAGCTGAGGGACGAAGAATTGATACTTTTGAACTGTGGTGTTGGAAAAGACTCTTGAGTCCCTTGGACTGCAAGGAGATTAAACCAGTCCATCCTAAAGGAAATCTGTCCTGCGTATTAATTGAAAGGACTGAAGCTGATGCTCCGGTACTTTGGCCATATGATGTGAAGAACTGACTCATTGGAAAAGACCCTGATGCTGGGAAAGACTGAGGCAGGAGGAGAAGGGGACGAGAGGATGAGGTGGTTGGATGGCATCACTGACTCGATGTTTGAGTAAGCTTGAGGAGTTAGTAGTGGACAGGGAAGCTTGGTGTGCTGCAGTCCATGGGGGTTGCAGAGTCGGACACAACTGAGCACTGAACTGATACTGGAAACCACTGAATTGTACTTTTTAAGAGGGAGAATTTTATGGTATGTGGATTACATCTCATTAAGAATTTTTTGGAAAAATATATGTATTTGGACATACTTTTAATTTTGAAGGGATGCTAGGTAAAATCTAGACGGGTCCAGGTCTGTAAAATGAAGTATATCCTCATGAAAGCTAAGGTGGCTGAGGGTGACCCTTGTTGTCAGTAAGGTTCGCGTATAGGTGTCATGTTGGTCTTTGTGTAATGTTGGCCTTTCTTCTTGATGGAGACCCACAAATCATCCCAGTTGGAGTTTCTGACGAAGAGCACCTCTCGGAGAACCCGGAAGGAAGACCAGGTACGCCTGAGGGCCTTGAATGGTCTCCTCTACAAAGCACTCACAGACTTGCTGTGCACCCCTGAAGTGAGCCAGGAGTTGTGCGACCTGAACGTGGAGCTCTGCAAGGTAGCCATGGGACCTCGCACCCTGTCAGGTGCCTCGCGCTTGGGAGAGGCAGGAGGGAGGCTCAGTGTGCGCCTTGAGATGTCGGGAGGAAAGCGTGGGGGACAGGCGCAGACAGCGCCTGGTGCTCTGCCTGGGGTGAGGCGGGCCATCAGAAGAAAACCTGGGTCAGATGACTGGTGGCCCGTGTGCCTTCCCCTTGGGGTAAGGATGGGGAGCTGGCTCCTGCTGTCTTCACCCTCTAGGTGCAGTGGGTTCACCCAGGGAGGGCAGAGGGCACTGAGGCGCTTCTGGGGTGGGGCAGGGGCTGGAGTCAGGTCAGGGTGCGGGGGCCGGCGGGGGCCTGGGGCCCTGGCGCTGGGCACTGGTGCTGGGGGTGAAGCCAGGACTGCCCTTGGGTTAGCGCCTATCTCCTGACACCCTCTGTCCACGAGAGCCCAGGTGAACTGACAGTGATTTGGGGCGGGGGTTGGGGGCTCAGGTCTCTCTGACTTCAGATTTCTCTGCCTGCCGTGTCTTCTGGAGGGCGACCCTCTCCGAGGCTCAGAACGCACACACAGAGGCCGTCCTGCAGAGGAGTGCTGCGCACATGAGGTGAGCCGTCTGCCTGACCCTGCTTGCTGGCTGGTGTGTTCACCACTTTTGCTTTTAAGGAAAATTTTGAAAGTGTTTTCTTGAATTTCAGAGCAGAATTCACATCTTCACATAAGCCACAGGCCAGGTCAGTGGTTCTCTAAGTGGGTCCTGGTTCCCCAGGGACCCCCGAGGTCCTTTGTTGGGGAACGTTCATGAGGTTAGAGCTGTTTTCATGGTGGGGTGTGGTTTTCCTTTCTCGCTGTGTGGACGTTTGCACTGAGGATGTCCTGGTCGTCACTGTGGCGTCAGCATGTACTCACGGTAATCAATTGCCAGCTTCATTAAGAATACCCTTGGTGAATAAGCAGAAGTTACTCCGTTTATTAAATCTACCCTTGGGCACATCTTTTTAGTATCTGTGGTGGAAAGTGTGGATGAAGCCCTGGTGGTTGTCTTGGAAAAATACTGTGGTTGCTGATTGTGACCCAGAATACACATTTTTCACTTGGAAGAACAAGTGAACCAACTATGGTTATTAAGACGTAGGTATTTGACAGATATTTTCTCCAAAGTGAGTAAAGTGAACCTGTCACTTCAAGAAAACAACTGACCATGTTTGACCAATGATAAAATGCAAGCTTTCAGTGAAAATGAGAATTTTGGAAAGCCTGTACCCACTCCTGTGAGTTTGACAGCTTTGCAGTTCATAAGACCCTTTTGATGAGATTCGAGATGATATATTCTAAAGTGCATCATCATTTTGAAAATCTGTGTAACTTGGTAAATCAGTGTTTTTGGAAAAATACCAGTGTATGATGTTACAAAATCACCAGTGGGGAAAGGTCAATTCAGAGGGCAAGAGGATCACAGGATTTTAATGTATAGAGAGTGACCTGTCCATCCATCTGGTTTCAGATTCCACATTGCAACCTTAAATAAACTACTTTTGTTGAGCTTCTGTGTAGCATCAGAGAACATCGACACCTTTCTGAAGGGCTGTTCACATACTTTTCCTTTTTCAGTTTCTGATCCGTGAGCTTACATTTCCCTCTTCTTATTTAAGCAAAATAGTAGGACAGATTGAATGCAGATACAGAGGTGAGAATCTAGCTGACTTCCATTATGCTGGATTTTAAAGAAATTTGAAACCATGCAAGCAGTGTCACTCTTCTTAATCTCATTTACAATACAGCTGTTACTTTAAATGAATTAGTGAATACATATTTTTACATTTTTCACCTTCACTTTCTAATGTGTTAAGTATTGATTGATGTAACCCACATGAACAAAAGGTCTTTGGTGTCCTCAGTAATTGTTAAGTGTATAAAGGGGGTTCTGAGACCAAAAATTGTGAGAACCACTGAGCTGGGTGGTAAAAAAAAAACATTACTCAGCTTTCTCCTCAGTCTTTAAAACATGGAAAACTTCAGAACTGGGGTTTCTCCTTCCTTCTTCTCTCCTTTCTCCCTGGGCCTCCTGCCTCCACTGTACGGCAGACTTTCATTTTGCTTCTTAAAGTTTTTATTTATTTTTGGCTGCTCTGGGTCTTTGATGCTGCATATGGGCTTTCTCCAGTCATGGGGAATGGGGGCGACTCTCGTCGCAGAGCACGGGCTCCAGAGCACAGGCTCCATAGTTGGGGCTCATGGACTCAGTTGCCCCATGGGGTGTGGGCTCTTCCTGGACCAGGGATTGAACTTGTATCCCCGGGTTCTTGACCCCTGGACCCCAGGGAAACGCCATGCTTCCTTTTTAGAAGATGAGGGGGTAGGTGCTGAGAGCAGGGTCCTGCAGGTCTGGTGTTCTCCTGCGTGCTTGCTTCAGCCACTCTGCATCCCTCACAGTGCCGTGGTCTCTGAAGCCGGGTGTCAAAGAGTGGTCAGTCACTCTCAGTTTTTACATTTCACAGAAAGAAGAAAATGAGAGATTTCCAACAAGTGTTGAGATAACAGCATCGTTTTCTGATTAGCTTTTAGATAATCAGAAAAGTGGGGCTTCCTTGGTGGCTCAGTGGTAAAGAATCATCTGCAATGCAGGAGACACGGGTTTGATCCCTGAGTTGGGAAGATCTCCTGGAGGAGGGCATGGCAACCCACTCCAGTGTTCTTGCCTGGAGAATCCCATGGACAGAGGAGCCTGGTGGGCTACAGTCCATGGGGTCACACAGAGTCGGACATGACTGAAGCGACTAAGCAGCAGCAGCAATCAGAAAAGTCAGTTAAACAGAATGTTTCCCACCTCTGGATCGCCAGGCTTTAGTGTAAAGGTCTCCGTGTGACTGTACCAGCTCTGTCGCTGAGCAGCTGTGCTTGCACGTCCCAGCAGTGTTTTCTGTGTCTGGCATCTGGTGGTGGTGGGCTGGTGGCCACCCTTCTGTAGTGCTGCTGCTTGTGCCCGTGAATGGAGGGACAGGATGCTGGCGGTGATGCCCGGCAGGCCATCCCAAGTTCACGTCAGACTTGATCTCAAAAGTTGCATTTAGAGAATTAAAAACAGTTGTGATGATGCATTTTATACTGCTGTTGAAATGTGGCAGTTGGCTAAGGAAGACTTTTCATCTTTGAATACTGTGATGAACAAAACTCACATCTCACCTCTTTGTGAGATGACATTTCTGTTTCTGGCACCTCTCGGCCAGATGTCACCTCAACTGCTCAAACCTTATTTTCTCTCCAGGCACCTTCTGATGTCCCAGCAGACCCTGAGAAATGTGCCGCCTATAGTGTTTGTTCAGGACAAAAAATATGCAGCTGTGATGGAGGTAAGGCTTTTACATAATTGCCTCTTTACTGTGTCAACTTTTGTGTGTGTAAGGCTTTACGTATTGTTTCATAGTTGTTTTCCTTGTTTTAAGTACAGGTTTTAGAGAAGGAAATGGCAATCCACTCCAGTACTATTGCCTGGAAAATCTGATGGACAGTGGAGCCTGGTAGGCTACAGTCCATGGGGTCGCAAAGAGTCGGACATGACTGAGTGACTTCACTTTCACTTTAGAGGTTAAAAACCTGTTACCATACATGCATTTTTCATCTGGTGGTAGTTCCTTAGTTATTAAGGTGTCTTACACCTTCACAGGTTCACTGAAGAAGCCAGTAGCACAGGAGGAGGGTTTGGTGGCGTGTTCACTGTGAGACTAGGTAATGCGTAGGTCCACAGAGGAAAAAAGAGCCAGTTGCACACTGTTGTCTTTCATTTTTCATCATACAACCTATACTGGAAACAGTATTTGGATAATAGCCTCTTGGGTGTGTGGTTTCCTCGCTAGAAGGGGAGCAGGAGTGTGCAGAGCCACTTGTCAGCCCAGGTGGGGTTTTGGGCTGTGGTGTGCAGACCCCAGCAGGAGTCCCCGTGTGGGGCTGCAGGAGGAGCCCAGCCTGTCCCAGAGGATGGGCTCCCTGTTCTCACTGAACTATTACTTGGCCCACTCTCTGTGGAGGACGATTTCATGGCTGCAAGGTGCTCCCTGGCTGTGTGGGTTCCTTTTCAGAAAAGTCACTGGAGGGGAGGGTATATGCTCCCACCTGTATGCTTGTGTGTCTCTAGGGGGGCATTTGTCCACTTCAGGCCTGTTTGTCCTACCACACGCGCCCAAGGGAAGTGCTGAAGGGTCGGACACGAGCCACATGGTGATGGCGGGTCCTGCACGTGGAGCCACCAAGGGAAGGTCAGGCCATGGCTGGCCACATCGTCCTGCACTCTGTCTCACTGTGCTGCTGCTGCTGCTAAGTCGCTTCAGTCGTGTCCGACTCTGTGCGACCCCATAGACAGAAGCTCATCAGGCTCCCCCATCCCTGGGATTCTCCAGGCAAGAATACTGGAGTGGGTTGCCATTTCCTTCTCCAATGAATGAAAGTGAAAAGTGAAAGTGAAGTCGCTTAGTCGGGTCCGACTCTTAGCGACCCCATGGACTGGAGCCTACCAGGATCCTCCGTCCATGGGATTTTCCAGGCAAAAGTACTGGGGTGGGGTGCCATTGCCTTCCCCGCTGTCTCACTGTAGTTAGGAGTAAAGGCTGGACCAGAGTAGGTTTCTGATTTGGGTAGGTGATAGTCAAGGGCATGGTCACTGCTTCCCCTGGCTAAATCAGAGCAGAGTTTTTCAGACTCTGTACATTTTTAAGATTTAAAATCATCCATTGGTAAGCAGCTTGGATAGGCACAGACATTTGAAATTAGTTCTAGATGAAACTTAGAGTGTTCTGTCAGTCAGCTTATTTCTGTCTAATGTTGGTTGCAACAAAAGTCGTGAGTAGTTGGCTACTGCTCCAGTTTGAACAACTTACTTTGCGTTCTCAGGATAGAATGCAGTCTTCAGGTCACAGGTCTGGATGTTTGAAAGAGGCTGGGTAAAAAGAAAAAAAATAAGAAAAAAAAAAAAGAAAGAAGCTGGGTAATCAGCTGTGTCCAAACTGAAACCTAGGTAGTTCAGCAAAACTACTGGTACTGCCAGTGCTCACACTGAGGGGTGCCCAGCACTGGTGGTTCTGCCAGTGTGCACACTCAGGGGTGCTCAGCACCAGTGGTCCTACTAGTACTAACTCTCAGGGGTGCTTTCCATGGGATTCTCCAGGCGAGAACACTGGAGTGGGTTGCCATGCTCTCCTTCAGGGGATCTTCCCAACTCAGGGATCGACCCAGTGTCTCCTGCATTGCAGGTGATTCTTTACCACTGAGCCACCAAGGAAGCCCCACTTTGCTGATTACCTAAAAGCTAACGATGGTCCTGCCAGTGCTCACACTCAGGGGTGCTCATTGCTGGTGGTAGTACCAGTGTGCACACTCAGGTGCTCAGCACATTGGCCATCAGGAATGTGAGTTAACTCCCAGTTTTAACTCTAGGAGGCCCGTTTGTCCTCGATGTAGCATCATCATCCTGTTCCTGCGTTTTCTGTGGACTGACTGGTGTCTGGTTCTGCCCCTTCTCACCTTGTGGTTTTAATAGCATCACTTGTTGGTGATGACTTCATGTGGATGTCGGGACCTGGTTGTGGGTCAGGCTGGCTGGGCTCGCACTGAAGTGGGAGGTCAGGCCTCAGTGCCCAGCCCGGGTGGGAGCACCTGGCGGCATCAGAGCAGGCAGGCAAAGGTGGGGGGCCTCGCTGGGCCCTGTTGAGCAGCAGAGTACATCCCCAGCCTTGAGCCCTTATACCCCACAGAGCTGGAGTCAAATGCCAGGCTTTGTGACTCCCACATAGCCATGCTGGGGGCTTCTTTCCCTCAAGCAAATTCTGTGGCAAAATTGAAGCATTTTACAGAACCTCATTAGAAACCAGTAAGTGTCAGAAATTCAACTAATATTTAACTGGTTCCTTTGTAAATTTGACTAACATTTACACGCTTTAAGTACAGTCTTTTGAGAAAACTCGGTTCATTATCAGAACAAGTGTAACTAATCTTGGGCATGGGCAATGTCAGGGAGGGAGCTCTGTCATGCAGCCGATTCTTGAGGTGGCTGTGGCTCTGGGCAGCCTGACACTTGCAGTCCGCGGGCGCCCCGCTCGGCAGGCAGTGGAGAAGCACAGCTCTCCGGTAACCCACTGTCTGTTCTGTTTCAGGTTGATCGGCTGCTGGCAATTGCTGATTTTGGACCCCAGGGTGAAAAAGATGACTTTGTGCAAAGTGACTTCAGGTGGTAACATGTGGACGTGTGTTTTTGATGTGGGCACACGCAGCTATGGACGTGCTGGTTTCCACAACCGCTGCACAGTGCTGCCCGCCTCAAGCCCAGTGTAGGGGGATGGGCCCTGGTTTATGTCCTAGGGTCTTGACCCGAGGCCCAACCCAGGGTTGGCCCATGGCAGGCCACAGTGGCAGCCTGGCCAATTACCCAGCACCTCGGGGAGGCTGTCAGGAGGGCCTCCGGACCCACTGGAAGTGCTGGGGCCTGGACTCTGAGTGCTAGTGGTTGCAGTTCATCCTCTCTGTTCCCTCATGCATTTATGTCGAGTGCCTGCTCCCAGTAGGCCTGTTCTAATGCCTCAGGAATGCTGTGAACGAATGGCAGTGTCTTTGGAGCCTGCGTTTTGCTAGGAAGCAGTGAACATCAGGGTAGGCCTCTGAGAAGGTGATGTGAGGATTCCAGGTGAGGGAACAGCTCCACCGGGTGTCTAGCCTGTGTCCTTAGATCATCTGTGTGAGTATCACTTGGGCACTGTCAGGGCCTCGGGGGCCAGGGCCTACAGGAGCCAGCCTGCCAGGGTGTGGGAGGCAACATTTAGACCCCCGAGCTAGGGCAGAAGCCCCGAGTGGCAGTGAGTCCCCAGTTCCAGCTCAGTGAGGAGCAGACCTGAGCGAGGCAGGTGGAGTGCCTGTGGGTGTGGAGCCCTTCCAGGTCTGAGAGTGAGAGGCGTGCTGTGGCCAGATTGGGGTTTTGAGCGGATTGCTCTGGTTTTGCCCTCGGAATGGACTTGTCTTCTCTTTTGGTTCATCAGGTAACTAAAGACCAGCTCCCCATGATTCTGTTTAACTAGCCTAGTCCACTAGCCATGTTTAAGTGGGGAAGCAATGAAAATACACTTGATGTCAGCCCATAATGTCTGTATCAGGAGCATGGTGGCCTGAGCCATATACAGGCTCCGGGAGTGCTGGTCAAGAAGTGCTGGACTGGAGGCTGCTGGACCAAAGCCCGCTTTGTGCTAGCTCCACAGCTCCACCAGAGAGGTGGCAGCGCGATGTGTGGGCAGGGGGCTGATGGAGTATTTGTATGCCATGTCATATTTGTGCCTGGTGTGACAACTCTTCTTCTCCCCCAGTGACCCCGAGGCCCTGGACGCAGCTTCGCCAAGTGATACCCTGGGCCCTGCTGCACGCTTGAACCTGTGTGGGATTGACCATGAGGCACTCAACAAGCAGATCCTGGAGTACAAGAGGAGGAGAGAGCAAGGGCATGGGGGCGTGGGCCCCCTGAGGCCAGAGCACGTGGCTGACCTGACGAAGCAGATGAGGAGGAGGAAGGCCAAGCCCCATGTGGACGATGATCTCTCTCCCAAGAACTATCTGCAGGGTGGGGAGTGACAAGCCCCTGGACGATCAAGGGGCCTCCTGAGGAGTGCGCCCCAGGGTATGAGTGGGGCTCCGAGAAGCAGAGCAGGAACTGAGGTGGAGAGAAAGGACCAGAAGGCAGTGGATCGTGACCTGGCTCCGGGCGCGTGCACACTGCAGGTGCTGTCTGCACCCCTTGTACGGTGTTGCAGGGGAGGCCTGTGGAAAGGGTGTAAAACCCTCTTGGTGGATGGCGAGCGGTCAGGCCTCCTTATTTGGGATCCACGTGTGCACATTTGCTCACTCACTGGTTTCTCCACAGCCCCCAGATCCGTGGCTGCCGTGCTCCCCTGGCCTTCCTGGACACGCAGACATGTGGACACTTGAGTCCTGGGATGCACCGGTGGCCTCTGTTCACCTCGTTCACCTTGCCTGCTTTGTTCGCCTCGTACTGTAAACGGCTGTCCTCTCTGCAGTCGGGTTAGCACCACATTAGTGCCTTTTGATGGAGATGTCAGTCCTGGCCCTGAGTTGCTGACGAGTTCTTCTGAGTGTGAGATTCTGTGCTGTGTCTTCCAAAGAGAGTGCGTGTGTTAGATGAGCCTCGTTAGGAAATAACCATCTGAGTCTGACGCAGAGAAAAGTGTCCTAAACTTGGGGCGTCTCAACTCACCAGGTGTCAGCCTTGAAGTACTGGAAATGCTACCAACCAGTTCAGACGATTGGAGAAGGGCTCCTGCTAAGATACAGTAGAGACGTTTGTAGCGCGGCTTTTAGGGTGTGTGATCCTCCTTCTCGTAACATCTCTTGGGAAGGTTGCCCGTATCCCAGCAGCAGTGGCATGGCCTGGATGCTCCGTTCCCTGTTGGCACCTGGGACAAGGGGCAGTGCCCGGCAGGGATGGGGCCCCTGCTGGAGGGTCAGCAAGCGTCCTGGGACACCGGCCAGCCGCGTGGGTACCTGCTCTGGGCACATGGCTGTGGGTTAGTGCATGTGGTGCCCTGGAGGGGTACGGGTACCTGCATGAGTGTTTCCTTAGGAAGGTGGGTGCTCACACAGCCTCTTGTCCAGACCAGAGATGTCCAGAGGGAGGACTGGCCAGTGTGAGGATGTGCACGGGACCTGCGCTGACAGGCGGTGAGGCGCACGTGGGAGCGCCCGCCTTGAAGGACTGTGGGTGCCTCCGGGGTGTTTCTGGTGCTCCCGTATTGCCAGGCTGGATCCGGAGCTCATACGTGTGCCCTCGGAGGCTGGAGAAATGCCGTCTCAGTTCTACCTGGAAGTTCATGGTGCTGCTGTAGCCTTCATGTTGAAGGAAAGCTGTGTCTTCTGCTGTAGCTTCAGTTGGGAGGAAGCCCTGCCCTGCAGCAGAGACAGCCCCAAACTGGCCACGACCAGCGGGATGGCAGCAAGCTTCCCTAGACCTCAGGGCACCTTCCTGTAGTCCTCCCATCTCTCACACTCACACACATTCAGATACACACTCAGCACAGTGTCTCAGTGTGAGAACGTGCGTGTGCACACACACCTCTACACCTTCCCTTTGTAGGCCTCCCAACTCTCATACAGACTCATATACACTCAGACACAGACACAGCACAGTGTCTCAGTGTGAGAACGTGCGTGTGCACACACACCTCTACACCTTCCCTTTGTAGGCCTCCCAACTCTCATACAGACTCATATACACTCAGACACAGACACAGCACAGTGTCAGTGTGAGAGCACACGTATGCACACACATACCCCTTCCCTTTGTAGCCCACCCAACTGACACTCAGTGCAGTGTCTCAGTGCAAGGCTCTTGGTAGCCTTCCTGCCTCTGGGCCCTGCTTCCTGAAGCTCTGAGTCTTGGTGAGAGGAATCTTGCTGTTTTCCCTCCTAGAACAGCCGTGTATAGTGTCAGGACTGATTCTATGCCCCAGGTACAGAGGGCAGAAGGGAGGTGCTGTCACGTTCCCTGAGGATGGCAGCTCCGGGTGCCCACAGACTTTCCTCTAGTAGCATCCCAGCAGCAGCTCTACTTCTTTCCCTAGAAAACTCAGCTCTGTCTAACCAGGAGCGCCAGTGAGCACGCTGTGTGAGCAGCAGCTCTGAGTCAGCCGTTCAGTGTCTCACTTTACCCTCTGAAGTGCATGCAGGTAGTCTCACCAGTGTTTGAAGGCCTCAGTTTTCAGTAGCTGAAGGAAAAACTTGCACCCTACACTATTTCATTTAGCTCTGCATATTGGTTCCCAGTTTTATAGAATGCAGGTCCCTGCTGCCTTGTCTTCATTTTCAAACTGACTTATGCATAGCACCTCTCAACATGAACTGTGACATTATTAGATCCAGCTTATTAAAGTAAGCTGCTCTGCGAAGAATATGCATGGAAGGAACTCCAAAATGTTCAATAAAGTCTCTTCACTCAGCCCCAAACATAAAATCCCCTCTGGCTCCACTCTGCAGACAGCCCATGCACTGGCTTTGGAGAAGCACTTGATGCGGGTTCTGCAGACATGAATCAGTGAAGTGCAGTGGAGAGAGGCCCCTGTAGGTGACGTGTGTTCTGGGTGGGCTGAGAGCTGCATAAAGAGCAACCAAACATGTCATCACGGTCGGCGTGATGCTGGCGTTTGTGTCGTATAGACTGGCCCCTCCATTTCCAGAAGTTGAGCTCCTAATGTCGGTCCCTGCTCAGGCCCACGACTTGCAAACTGGCTTGCGGGCTGGATGCCTGTGTCACACGTTACTGGGACCAAGGAGGCTCGGGAAGAGTCTCTGGCCCCATCTGGCTCCCATGCTCAACTACTGGGTCTTCAAAGCAGATTACATCAGATACATGTGAATCTTGGTCACAAAGCCACCAGCAGTGGGGTGTGGGTGTTTTAGTGACCAGAAAAGTAAAAGTGGAGGAAGAACCACTGAGAAGTGAGGAAAATCATTGTGAAATCCTGCCTGAATTCTAGATGTAACTGTCAAAGCCTGGCAGGGCTGTCCATGTAACAGAGCTCATAATAGTATGCTAACTATTCTCCCCCCAAAATGAGGAGAGAACACTGACCAAATTGTTCTAGAAGGCCAGTATAACTCCAACAGCAAAGCCACACACATGACAAAAGTGAAATCCAGTATCCTTTATGAACATTGATGTGAAAATCATCAATAGAATACTAACAAACAGGATTCAGCAGCATATCAAGAGGATTAAACATCATGACCAAGTGGGATATATCCCTGAAATGCAAAAGTTCAACACACAAAAGTCATCAGTGTTATATGCCACGTCAACAAATGATAGGAAAAACCACATGATCTCAAATGATGCAAAAAAAAATAAAATTCAACCCCTGTCATGAAAAAACACTCAACAAAATAGGAATGGAAGGAGATTGCCTTAATATAAAATGTATATGAGAAAGTCCATAGCAAACAATACCCAGTGGTGAAAGACCGAAAGTTTTTCATCTAAGGTCAGCAGCAAGACAAAGATGCCTACCTGTTTAAATCATTTCTATTCAACATAGTCCTGAAAGTTCCAGCCAGAGCAATTAGTCAGGGAAAAGAAAAGGCCTACAAATTAGGGAAAAGTAAATGGTCTGTTTGCAGATGATATGGTGTTATACATAGACTATCTTAAAGATGCCACACCAAAGAAAAGCTGTTAGATCTAATGAGCCCTGCAAAGTAGCAAGATTAAAAGTCAGCCCACAAAAAGCTGTCACATTTCTATACAAGAGCAATGAGTGATCTGAAAGTGATTACAGGGTATTCCCTGACAGTCTAGTGGTTAGGGCTCTGCACTTTTGCTGCTGGGGCCTAGGTTCAATCCATGGTTGGAGAACTAAGATCCCACAAGCCATATGTATGCAAAAAAAAAAAAAACCAACCCCAAGACATGATATTACAATAATGATATTTACAATACTGCCAAAAAAGAAATACTTAGGAGTTAAGAATAAATGAGAAAGACTTGTACAATGAAAACTACGAAACATGTTGAAAATTAACTGGAGGACTTACGAAAACATCAGTATTACTCAAAGCACTCTGCAGATCAGTGCAGTCACTGTCAAAATCTTGATTTTTTTTTTTTTCTCTAGAAATTGTCAAGCTCATAGTAAATTTCACAAGGAGTCTCAAGGGATTCTGAACAGCCAGCACAATCCTGAAAAAGGAATTAAACTGGATGACTTTCATTTTCCAGTTTGAAAACTTACTGCAAAAACAACAGTAATCAAAACTGTGTATTGGTTTTAAGACGGACATATAGACTAATGGAATAAAATAGCCCAGAAATGAACCATCACATAAATTGCCAGGTGATTTTTGACAAAGGTGCCAAGATTGTTTAGTGGACAAAGGAAACAATGGAAAAAGGGTAGTCTCGGTAAATGATGCCGAGAAAGCTAGATACCACATACAAAAGTGTGAAAGTAGGGGACTTTTCTGGCAGTCCTGTGGTTAAAACTCCATACTTCCAATGCGGGGAGCAAGGGTTCAATCCCTGGTCAGGCAACTAAGATCCTGCATACCAAGTGCCATGACCAAAACAGGAAAAAAAAGTATGAAGTTGGACATTTTGTTTGTTCAGTTGCTAAGTCATGTTCAGCTCTTGCAACCCCATGCATTGCAGCACACTAGTCTCCTCTGTCCTCCACTATCTCCGGAGTTTGCTCAAATTCATATCCACTGAGTCAGTGATGCTATCTAACCATCTCGACGTCTGCCACTCTTTTCTCCTCCTGCCCTCAATCTTTCCCAGCATCAGGGTCTTTTCCAATGAGTCAGCTCTTTGCATCTGGTGACCAAAGTATTGAGGGTTCAGCATCAGTCCTGGTGAACATTCAGGGTTGATTTCCTTTAGGATCAACTGGTTTGAGCTCCTTGCTGTCCACAGGACTTTCAAGAATCTAGCACCACAATTTGAAAGCATCAGTTCTTTAGCTCTCAGGCTTCTTTATGGTCCAACTCTCACATCATTACTTGACTACTGGAAAAACCATAGCTTTGACTCTGAACCTTTGTTGGCATAGTCATGTCTCTGCTCTTTATTATGCTGTCTAGGTTTGTCATAGCTTTCCTTTCAAGGAGCAAGTGTCTTAATTTCATGGCTGCAATCACCACAGTGATTTTGGAGGCCAATAAAATAACATCTCTCACTTTTCCCCCTTCTGTTTGCCATGAAGTGATGGGACTGGCTGCCATGGTTTTTTTTTTTTTTTTTTTGAATGTTGAGTTTTAAGCCAGCCTTTTCACTGTCTTTTTTCACCCTCATCAAGAGGGTCTTTAGTTGCTCTTCACTTGCTGCCAGTAGAGTTGTTATTATCTGCATATCTGAAGTTGGTATTTCTCCTGGCAATATTGATTCCAGTTTGTGATTCATCCAGCCTGGCATTTCTCTTGATGTACTCTACGTGTAAGTTAAATAAGCAGGGTGACAATGTACAGTCTTGTTGTACTCCTTTCCCAATTTTGAGTCGGTCTATCGTTCCCTGTCCGGTTCTAAGTTACTGCTTGACCAGCATATATTTCTTAGGAGACAGGTCAGGTTTATCAAAGACCTAAATATAAGACTTAACAATATAGAGGATTATCTGGCAGTCCAGTGATTGGGACTCCATGCTTCCACTGGCAAAGGCATGGGTTCAACCCCTGGTTGAGGAACTAAGATCCCACAAGCCACATAAAGACTTAACACTAAAACTTTTAAAAGAATAGGACGAGAGCTTCAAAATACTCAATTTGGCATTGATTTCTTGGATATGACACAAAAGGCATAGGCAACAAAAGGAAATGGGCAAGATGGACTTGGTGAGAATCTTTTGTGCCAAGACACTATCAATGAAATAAAAAGGCAGTCCACAGAATGGGAGATAATTGCAAATCATATGTCTGATAAGGAATTAAAATCTAGAATAGATAGTGCTTACAACACAAGTGAGAACAAAACACAATTCAAAAACAGGGGAAGGAACTTAGGTAGAATTCTCTCCAGAGATGTACAAATGACCAGTAACCATGTGAAAAGAATGCTCAACGGCACTAGTCATTAGGGACGATGGAAAAACAGGACATGAGGAACAATAAATCAAAACTACAAGATACCAACTCATTCATTAGGATGGCTAGTATTAAAAAAAATTACAAGTGTTGGCGAGGATGTGGAGAAATGTGAACACTTGCACACTGTTGATGAGAAGGTAAATGATACAGCCAAAGGCAGCCCGCGGTCCTAACCACTGCTAAGTCCTGCTTATCTGCGGGGCGGAGCCCATCATGGGAAGAGGGAGCCTTCAGCTGGGAACTGCGCATCCTATTACATACCTGACCTGCAGATGCCCCGGTGGGCAGGCTATTTTCTGGCTGCCTATGGGGTTGTTGCCTTCCTTTTGTCTCTGAGGTCCTTTCCAGCATGCGACAGGAGCGTGTGTCCCGGGGCAGTGAGGCCGGAGCAGTGGAGCAATTCAGGGATGGAAAAAGGCAGTGGGGTGAGAGGGGAGCGGGGTGGGGGGGGGGGGGTAGGGCGGGCGCAGAAAGGCTCAGGCTTACAAGCTCAGTCCTCATCTTACAAACAGGGAAACAGGCCGACCCGGCTCCTGCCGGCCGGTGCTTAGTGCCCCGACAAGGCAGCAGGTAGTCCCCACCTCCCCCGCCCCGCCCCAAGACGCTGAAGCCCGCTTGAGTTCTGCGGGACAGCCCCCAGAAGACGCCTGGTGTCCACGCTAATCACGAGAAGTTGGCAAGAGCTGACCTAGTGAAACTCTCGAACCAGCCTCGTGAGCACGTCTGTGAATTCTTTCTCTGCGAAACTGCTGCGGTAACGGGGACTGAGTCTGGCGTTTCAAGCTAAGGAACTCCATCATCGTCTGTTACTTTGTCAGGTAGGTCAGCCGTTCCCAAGCTTCAGTGTACACCCCGGGGTCTGGTAACACCGTACGCGGCCGACTACCTCTCCCGGGTCACAGGCCTGAGGCCCGAGCATCTGCGTTTCTACGGAGCTCCGTGGAGACACGGCGCTGCCGGCCCGGGTGCACGCGCTGTGGCCCACCGAGCATCTCCGGGAGGATTTCCCCGGGGAGCGCCCTTCGCCCTTCCTCGCTGCTCCCCGGGGGTCGCGCGCCGACCCGCCGCACACGTGGAGCGGAGGCCCGTGGGCGCCACAGGCCGCCTTGGGACGGCGCGGGTCGCCGCGGAGTGACCGAGGCACACCTTCGTCGCGACCCCCGGGCTCGGGGCCTGGAGACGCGCGCGGACTTCCGTGTCGCGTCTGGGTCGGGGGCAGCCTCGGCCGCCTTGCCGCCGGGCGCCCAGGCAGCACGCGCCCCGGGCGGGGGTCGCAGTGCAACTGGATTGAAGGGCGGGAACTCTGAAGACTCGTCGGCTCCGAGGTCTGAGGAGGAAACCACTCCAGCCGCCGAGCCAAGGGGGAGAGCTTCGCCCCAGTCCTTCATCCCGCTCTTTCCACCTGCAGCGCCGGCCTGGAGCTCGCGCGGGCGCGAGGGCTGTGTTGCGGCTCCCCGGGCCGAGTGGGAGCCGCTGCCGGCCCCGCCTGGTGCGCTGGACACGCGGCGCGGACGACCCCGGCTTCCCCGCTCCCCAGGCCGCGGGCAGGCTCCTTCGAGGGCCCTGCGCAGACCCGGCGGTGTCGGCGGGGACGCTGGTCTCCAGGTCTCGGGAAACACCTCCAGATGCTTTGAGCCGGGAGCAGAGCTTCCGTTTAGCCTGGAGAGGGTTGGGGAGCGGGAAGGGGCGGCGTCGGGAAGAAGCGACTCTGACCCGGGACCGGGGACGGCGAGCAGCCGGCCGGGAACCTTCTCCAGGTTTCCCGCCCGCTAGGTCGCAGTTCCCGCCAGGCCGGGTCCCGCTCGCTCCACCGCTCAACGTTCTTCTGAAAGCTTGTAAAGCAGAACGTGCATGCAGGTTCCTTGTTTAAAAGAAAATCTAGAAAATGTTTTCCTGCGTTGCGGGGCCGGACTGCCTGCTAGAATCCGGCAGGTGTGAACCCAGTCTCTGGTGCTCGGGTCAGACTCCTGAGTGACTTTGAAGGGATTGGATCTTTCACCCTGGGAGGGAAAGCGCCGAAGGACCTGGTGGTGTGGTCTCTTCTGAACTGACGATTGCAAACAAAACACTCATTTGCCTTCTCTCGGTCTGAGAACCACAAGCCAGGAGGAGCCCTCCATTCAACTCTCCTGAATTCCACCCTAGAGACTGCTGGATCTTATGGTGGTTCTGTTTTCAATTTTAGAAAGAATTTCCATATGGCTGCACGAATTTACATTCCGACCAGCAGTCCATGAGAGTTCCCTTTTCTTCACATCCTCACCAACAGTTGTTACTGTCTTTCTGACAGTAACCATTCTGACAGGTGCTGAGGTGACATCTTGGTTTAGTTTGCATTTCTCTCATGACTAGTGACACTGAGCATCTTCTCAGGTGCCTGTTGGTTATGTGTGTGTCTTCTCTGGAAAAATGTCTGTTGAGGTCCTTTGCCTATTTTTAAACTGGGTTGCTTGTTATTTTAATGGGGGAGACCAGGGAGGGGCCCTGGTGGGTGTCTGTCTGGGCTTGGAGGGAGGGGCAGGGGAACCAGGGACTGCTGTTGACAGTGGCTATGACTCCTGGGACCACGGAGACTTCTCTGAAAGCTGGAGGTCAGTATTATCAGAACATCAAAACAGGGCTCCGTTGGTAGTTGATCTTCAACTCCTACAGCTACCACTGGGGGTGCAGCTGTACCCCAGGATGGCCAAGAATTATTGCAAACGTAGACCATCCACTGGGCAGAGAGTATCGGTTCCCATTTATGATTTCTTAGCATTAGCAGTGTAGCAGGGCAAGGCCAGACAAAAATTTTACTTCTGACTTTACAATTTGAGTTAGGTAAAGGACAGTAAAACCCAAGAGAGGATAGGAGGAAACCACTAAGGAAGCAAAAAGAAATGAATAGAGAGCACATGTAAACATTATACTGCATTGTGCTGACAAGTTTGTGTGTGACACACTTAATGTTGGAGATAGATATGAGGAAATTGCTTTTATCTTAAAGGCTGCTGCTGCTGCTAAGTCGCTTCAGTCGTGTCCGACTCTGTGTGACCCCATAGACGGCAGCCCACCAGGCTCCTCTGTCCCTGGGATTTTCCAGGCAAGAACACTGGAGTGGGTTGCCATTTCCTTCTCCAAATGCATGAAAGTGAAAAGTGAAAGTAAAGTCACTCAGCCGTGTCCGACTCTTAGCGACCCATGGACTGCAGCCTACCAGGCTCCTCCATCCATGGGATTTTCCAGGCAAGAGTACTGGAGTGGGGTGCCATTGCGTTCTCCCATCTTAAAGGCTAAGTTTATCTAAAGGCTAAGGCCTATTAGAAGAATGATGACCATTCTGCCTTTACAGGAAAAGAGTGAAATTTATTAATTGAAAATTTTGATAAAGGAGAAATTCTGAATTAGTTATTATACTGTTTTGTTTTCTATATAAAATATATAGTTTGAATTTTTGTAAATGTTTACTTTCAAAGCATTCTTCAGTTCAGTTCAGTCGCTCAGTTGTGTCCGACTCTTTGCGACCCCATGAATTGCAGCAAGCCAGGCCTCCCTGTCCATCACTAACTCCCGGAGTTCGCCCAGGCTCACGTCCATCGAGTCAGTGATGCCATCCAGCCATCTCATCCTCTGTCGTCCCCTTCTCCTCCTGCCCCCAATCCCTCCCAGCATCAGAGTCTTCTCCAATGAGTCAACTCTTCGCATGAGGTGGCCAAAGTACTGGAGTTTGAGCTTTAGCATCATTCCTTCCAAAGAAATCCCAGGGCTGATCTCCTTCAGAATGGACTGGCTGGATCTCCTTGCAGTCCAAGGGACTCTCAAGAGTCTTCTCCAACACCACAGTTCAAAAGCATCAATTCTTTGGTGCTCAGCTTTCTTCAGAATCCAACTGTCACATTCATTCATGACTACTGGAAAAACCATAGCCTTGACTAGATGGACCTTTGTTGGCAAAAGTACTGTCTCTGCTTTTGAATATGCTATCTAGGTTGGTCACAGCTTTCCTTCCAAGGAGTAAGCGTCTTTTAATTTCATGGCTGCAGTCACCATCTGCAGTGATTTTGGAGCCCCCCAAAATAAAGTCTGACACTGTTTCCACTGTTTCCCCATTTTTTCCCGTGAAGTGAGGGGACCGGATGCCATGATCTTCGTTTTCTGAATATTGGGCTTTAAGCCAACTTTTTTACTCTCCACTTTCACTTTCATCAAGAGACTTTTTAGTTCCTCTTCACTTTCTGCCATAACGGTGGTGTTATCTGCATATCTGAGGTTATTGATATTTCTCCCAGCAATCTTGATTCCAGCTTGTGCTTCTTCCAGCCCAGTGTTTCTCATGATCTACTCTGCATATAAGTTAAATAAGCAGGATGACAATATATAGCCTTGACATACTCCTTTTCCTATTTAGAATCATTCTGTTGTTCCATGTCCAGTTCTAACTGTTGCTTCCTGACCAGCATACAAATTTCTCAAGAGGCAGATCAGGTGGTCTGGTATTCCCATGTCTTAAAGAATTTTCCACAGTTTATTGTGATCCACACAGTCAAAGGCTTTGGCATAGTCAATAAAGCAGAAATAGATGTTTTTCTGGAACTCTCTTGCTTTTTCCATGATCCAGCAGATGTTGGCAATTTGATCTCTGGTTCCTCTGCCTTTTCTAAAACCAGCTTGAACATCAGGAAGTTCATGGTTCACATATTGCTGAAGCCTGGCTTGGAGAATTTTGAGCATTACTTTACTAGCGTGTGAGATGAGTGCAATTGTGTGGTAGTTTGAGCATTCTTTGGCATTGCCTTTCTTTGGGATTGGAATGAAAACTGACCTTTTCCAGTCCTGTGGCCACTGCTAAGTTTTCCAAATTTGCTGGCATATTGAGTGCAGCACTTTCACAGCATCATCTTTCAGGATTTGGAATAGCTCAACTGGAATTCCATCACTTCCACTAGCTTTGTTCGTAGTGATGCTTTCTAAGGCCCACTTGATTTCACATTCCAGGATGTCTGACTCTAGGTCAGTGATCACACCATCGTGATTATCTGGGTCGTGAAGATCTTTTTTGTACAGTTCTTCTGTGTATTCTTGCCACCTCTTCTTAATATCTTCTGCTTCTGTTAGGTCCATACCATTTCTGTCCTTTATTGAGCCCATCTTTGCATGAAGTGTTCCCTTGGTATCTCTAATTTTCTTGAAGAGATCTCTAGTCTTTCCCATTCTGTTGTTTTCCTCTATTTCTTTGCATTGATCGCTGAAGAAAGCTTTCTTATCTCTTCTTGCTATTCTTAACTACCTGCTATTTCATTTGCACCTGTCAGGGTGCTCTGCAGAGCACTTGAGAACCTGAGTATGTCCCCTGGAGAGCTATCTGCTTTGTTGGGATTCAGAGTGAGTTCTCAAAGTGAGCTTCACTGGGGTTTTATTTTAAAATGTAAACATAAACTTTTCCTCTAAACAATTCGGAAATCATTTTTTCCCATGGCACCCTAAAAGAAACTCAGAGCGTGTCCTGATATGTAAATGAACAAAAATCACGTCCATTTTCAGCTGTTTGGAACCAGCACTTCATGAAAGAAAAAACAGTGACAAAGGCAGGAGTGGAGAGGCATGTCCAGCCAGAAAAGCTGTTTCAGTCACAGTGGGGAGAACACGGAGAAATGGCTTGGTAGATGAAGTCCCAGTGTTGTCTACTGATGGACCTGAACTTGTGCAAAACCCAGAAAGTGAAGCTAAATTAGATATGGAGGAAGAGGATGACCAGAAAAGAGGTTTAGAGGCCTTCAGTGCAAACTTGCTGGCTCGGGTGGGGGGGGGGGTAAGCTATACTGTGCTTGCCTTGCGGGTTCAGGTATTCATGGGTGGAATTATTGATTATTGATACCTGTGGGCACTTGTGCAGAAAAATGGGAAGACCAAGAATGAAGAGTTGGAAGACCTGTCTCTGCACGCAGTTGGGGGTGTGAATTGAATTCTTAACTACCTGCTATTTCATTTGCACCTGTCAGGGTGCTCTGCAGAGCACTTGAGAACCTGAGTATGTCCCCTGGAGAGCTATCTGCTTTGTTGGGATTCAGAGTGAGTTTAGAAGTAGGTACCTCTAAATACCTACTGAGATACCTACTTAATTTCTCTGAGCTGCTGTTTCCTCATCTGTGAGATGAGACAGTAACATCTCTATGCTTCTTGAAAATTTTATATTAATTCTTCTTCCCCTTCACTACATTTTATGATGATTTATTTTTCAGTTTGTGAATAAATATGTGTAAACCAATTTTTAAATTATGACTTTTTTCCCCTAAAAATACTTATATCTCTCTTCTAATAAAAAAAATATGACTGGAAGATCAGAAATTTCCAATGTTTTGCTATTTCTCTATTAAGGCAGGATTAATTTGATTAAAACAGCGATGAGACATAATTCTGGGGAACCTGAGAAGCAGAAAGAAACGGTTGGGGGACAGACTGGAAGTACAGCAAAAGGAAGGGTTTCGCAGGGCTGTTCCCCCTGCCTGCAGTCGTCTCCCTTCATGACCACTTACTGCCTTCACCCACTTGTGCCGACTTGTCCTTCTGACTTCAGGTTGCCACTCTGTCAAAAATGCACCTCCAGATCACGTCTCTGGGATGTGGATGCTTGGAGAGTCTACCTTCTTCAGGAGTGTTTGCTCAGGTTATAATTAAACTTTCACTGTGTTCTTATTTCACTAATGATGATCTCCCTCATGGTTCTCCAAACTCTATGAAAGCAGGGATTGAATTTCTTCTGTTTTCTGCTCATTGCTGTCTGCTTAGTGTCTAGCAGACACAAATAAATGTAAAACAAAGGTGAGAAATGCAAAGTCACATCTAAAATGTTCACAAAGAATATCTTTCCATAGAAATGTCAATGGAATTGGATGAACCTTAGAGATGTATTTTATTTAGATGGGCATGTGTACAGTTGTCTCTTTGTGTGTTGCCAGGTATAGTTGCCTATGTGGCTTGGAAATCCAGCCCACTCTGCTTGCAAGGGTGTGTCCCCTGATGTGGAGCTGGGTCTGCCCAGAGGAAAACACACACACACACACACACAGTGATATGATGTCACTTTTATCTGGAAGCTGGGACCCTCAAGGCAGCACCACCCCAAAGGGCTCCCCCTGTGGGCTGACATGTCAGGCTCTGGGGCTATGTAGTCACCCAGATTGCTCTTTTTGTGGTGGACAATTATTTTTACAAAAGCTGATGCTGATTATAGAAGGAACCAGATGAGAGTGTAGAAAAAGTCCAGCACGGGCTATTTAGACTCAACTGAACAACTGAAAACAAAGCATCTGGTACTTGTACTGAAACCAAGTAGGTTGAGAAGAAGCAGAACAAACTTGCTTGTGCTGCGACATGTCCAGCATATACACCCTCAGGTCTAATTTCTGATTTTGAATGATTTGATGACTGAGTCCCTCTGAGTCATATTGCTCATTCCTCTGTCATGGAGAGGGACAGTCCTTTCAACATGAAAACTGTTGATTGTACTTTTAAATGTCATTTGTAACATATCCATGCATGCTGAAGTGTTTAGGGACACAGTAGACCAATATCTGCAATTTTGAGTGCATAAAAAAAAAAAAAAAGATGGTACAAGAGATGAAAAGTTGATTCACAGCAGTATGGAAACAACATAAATGTCCATCGACTGATGAATGGATAAAGATGTGGTACATATATGAAATGGAAAACTACTTAGCCATAAAAAAGAATGAAATAATGTCATTTGCAGCAACATGGATTCAACTAGAGGTTATATAAAGTGAAGTAAGTCAGAAAGAGACAAATACCATGTGTTATCACTTATATGTGGAATCTAAAATATGGCACAAATGAACTTATTTACAAAACAGAGACAAACTCACAGACAGAGAACAGAATTATGTCTGTCCAGGGGGTGGGGGTGATGGAGGGAGGGACTGGGAGTTTGGAACTAGCAGATATAAACTATTACATATAGGATGATAAACAACAAGGTCCTACTGTATAGCACAGAGAACTATATTCAATACCCTATGATAAACCATAATGGAAAAATATGTAAAAAAGAATGTCTATATGTGTTTAACACTTTGCTATAAACCAGCGATTCCTTGTACATTTTGCAACATTGTAAATTGTAAATCAACTTTGCTTTACAAACATTGTAAATCAACTATGCTTCAATTAAAAAAATGAATGAAAAAGATGAATAGCTGGGTGATATAGCAAATACAGCAAAATTGTTAATTGTAAGATCTAGGTGATGGTGTTCACTGTACATTTATTTCATCTATTCAGTACGTTCAAAAATTTTTATAAGGTGTTGGGAGAAAAATGAATTCTTTCAGCATTTATTAAAGGTTTATTATGTTTATCAAAATATTATTACAAATTGTATTAAAGTAACCTAGGCATCAGGGATACAGTGATGACCAGGAGACATGGCCCCTGTTGGTACAGCACTCCTTGAGAGAGACAGATACATTAGCAAATGAGGATCAGACAGTTAGTGCAGTGTTCTGTGAACATCAAGAGGAACCCATCACATCTTGCCACAGGTACGTGTGCGGTGCTGGTGGTCAGGGAGCTCTTGGAAGAGAAGCCAGCAGAACTCAGCCTTGAATGGCAATGGAATAGAAATCAGTTCAGGTTGTGGAAAAGGAAGAAATCCCATGAACAAATACTGTGCAGTGTTTGTGTGTGAGTGGGAGATGGGCTGGGGATGGTCAGCACTGGAGAGCTTGTGTTCAAGCTGAACAACTGTTGGAATGGCTGAAGGGAAGAAGGGAAGCAACAGGGTCAGACTTGCTTTCACTAGATCTCTAGGATGGCTGACTGGAAGGCTTCCCAGAGACGCCTGAGCTGACCTGACTTGTGTAGGTGTTCCCACCAGGAGAGACACACGTGGTAGGAGGGCTACAGGAGAGGAGCATTAGGACGTAAAGTTGGAGAACTGGAGATGGGAAAAATGAAGGCTAGGTAAGCACATTCCTTACTGTTGGAGGCACTGTGGAGGAGGGGTGATCGCTCGGCCTTCAGCACTTGGACTCTGTGGTGTGGGTGGGACACCCAAATGGAGCTGCCCCGTTGGCAGCCAGAACTCAGGAGAGAGGTGGATACACTGGAATCAAAATAATGAAATTTGAATCTGCCATTGAGATTAACAAGGGAGAGGATGGAGAGTGATGACTGAAAGGGATGGAGGTTCCAGTACCTGGAACAATGCCTGGCACACAGGATGTGGTGATGAACGTGAACAAAAATGGAAGGCATTATGGGGCAAATGTTCAAGGATGTGCTGAGAAGGGGAAGCTAGTAAAGGTGTGAGGATTAATCAGCTAGGGTGGAGAAGAAAGAAATGCAAAAAAGCAAAATGGCTGTCTGGGGAGGCCTTACAAATAGCTGTGAAAAGAAGAGAAGCAAAAAGCAAAGGAGAAAGGGAAAGATATAAATATTTGAATGCAGAGTTCCAAAGAATAGCAAGAAGAGATAAGAAAGCCTTCTTCAGCGATCAGTGCAAAGAAATAGAGGAAAACAACAGAATGGGAAAGACTAGGGATCTCTTCAAGAAAATTAGAGATACCAAGGGAACATTTCATGCAAAGATGGGCTCGAGAAAGGACAGAAATGGTATGGACCTAACAGAAGCAGAAGATATTAAGAAGAGGTGGCAAGAATACACAGAAGAACTGTACAAAAAAGATCTTCACGACCCAGATAATCACGATGGTGTGATCACTGACCTAGAGCCAGACATCCTGGAATGTGAAATCAAGTGGGTCTTAGAAAGCATCACTACGAACAAAGCTAGTGGAAGTGATGGAATTCCAGTTGAGCTATTCCAAATCCTGAAAGATGATGCTGTGAAAGTGCTGCACTCAATATGCCAGCAAATTTGGAAAACTTAGCAGTGGCCACAGGACTGGAAAAGGTCAGTTTTCATTCCAATCCCAAAGAAAGGCAATGCCAAAGAATGCTCAAACTACCACACAATTGCACTCATCTCACACGCTAGTAAAGTAGTGCTCAAAATTCTCCAAGCCAGGCTTCAGCAATATGTGAACCATGAACTTCCTGATGTTCAAGCTGGTTTTAGAAAAGGCAGAGGAACCAGAGATCAAATTGCCAACATCCGCTGGATCATCGAAAAAGCAAGAGAATTCCAGAAAAACATCTATTTCTGCTTTATTGACTATGCCGAAGCCTTTGACTGTGTGGATCACAATCAACTGTGTAAAATTCTGAAAGAAATGGGAATACCAGACCATCTGATCTGCCCCTTGAGAAATTTGTATGCAGGTCGGGAAGCAACAGTTAGAACTGCACATGGAACAACAGACTGGTTCCAAATAGGCAAAGGAGTCCGTCAAGCATGTATATTGTCACCCTGCTTATTTAACTTATATGCAGAGTACATCATGAGAAACACTGGACTAGAAGAAGCACAAGTTGGAATCAAGATTGTTGGGAGAAATATCAATAACCTCAGATATGCAGATAACACCACCTTTATGGCAGAAAGTGAAGAGGAACTAAAAAGCCTCTTGATGAAAGTCAAAGTGGAGAGTGAAAAAGTTGGCTTAAAGCTCAATATTCAGAAAACGAAGATCATGGCATCCGGTCCCATTACTTCATGGGAAATAGATGGGGAAACAGTGGAAACAGTGTCAGACTTTATTTTTTTGGGCTCCAAAATCACTGCAGATGGTGACTGCAGCCATGAAATTAAAGGATGCTTACTCCTTGGAAGGAAAGTTATGACCAACCTAGATAGCATATTCAAAAGCAGTGACATTACTTTGCCAACAAAGGTTCATCTAGTCAAGGCTATGGTTTTTCCCGTGGTCATGTGTGGATGTGAGAGCTGGACTGTGAAGAAGGCTGAGCACCGAAGTATTGATGCGTTTGAACTGTGGTGTTGGAGAAGACTCTGGAGAGTCCCTTGAACTGCAAGGAGATCCAACCAGTCCATTCTGAAGGAGATCAGCCCTGGGATTTCTTTGGAAGGAATGATGCTAAAGCTGAAACTCCAGTACTTTGGCCACCTCATGCGAAGAGTTGACTCATTGGAGAAGACTCTGTTGCTTGGAGGGATTGGGGACAGGAGGAGAAGGGGACGACAGAGGATGAGATGGCTGGATGGCATCACTGACTCGATGGATGTGAGTCTGAGTGACCTCCGGGAGTTGGTGATGGACAGGGAGGCCTGGAGTGTTGCAATTCATGGGGTCGCAGAGATTCGGACACAACTGAGCAACTGATCTGATCTGATCTGTGAGGGAAGGGCTTCAGGAAAGGGAAGATGAGGACTAAAATCTGTTCTTGGCTTTAACAGTCAGGAGGTGACTGGTGGCCAAGTAAAGTCACTCAGTCATGTCTGACTCTTTGTGACCCCATGGACTGACTATACAGTCCATGGAATTCTCCAGACCAGAATACTGGAGTGGGTAGCCTTTCCCTTTTCCAGAGGAGCTTCCCAACCCAGGGATTGAACCCAGGTCTTCCACACTGCAGGTGGATTCTTTACCAGCTGAGCTACCAGGGAAGCCCTGGTGGTCAAGGGATACCTGTAATTTCCCACTCTTAGATGCAGGTGAGGGTGGCGCAAGAGAGCACACGATGAGGAGTGGAAGCAGCAGGACATTTGGAGAAATGTGATACTATCCTCCCACTGGAGCCGCGTGGTCTGGGTCAAGGGTAACTGGAAGGCTGTAACTTTTCATCCCACCCATTTCTTCAAGAAAGATGTATAGGGACATCATACCCATTTACTACTGTGATTTATTATAAAATTAAATCATAATTCATAAAAAACTATAAAGAGTAAATTCTCCTTCAATTATGGCTTGGATTCTTGTAGAGAAAAAACAAATTGTGGTTGAGTAATATCAACCCAGCACTCAAGAACATTTTAAAATTAATTCATACATTTTCTCAGTGCCTCTTATGTTTTTAGTCATTGGGTTAAACTGAGCAGAAGTTACCCATAGAAAGAGAGAAGCTGAAATTAGGGGAGAGGAATGCCAACAAAGGTCCGTCTAGTCAAGGCTATGGTTTTTCCAGTAGTCATGAATGGATGTAAGAGTTGGACTATAAAGAATGCTGAGCGCCGAAGAATTGATGCTTTTGAGGTGTGGTGTTGGAGAAGACTCTTGAGAGTCCCTTGGACTGCAAGGAGATCCAACCAGTCCATCCTAAAGGATGGAATCAGTCCTGACTACTCATTGGAAGGACTCTTGAAGCTTAAACTCCAATATTTTGGTCACCTGATGCGAAGAACTGACTCATTTCAAAAGACCCTGATCCTGGGAAAGATTGAAGGTGGGAGGAAAAGAGGACGACAGAGGATCAGAAGGTTGAATGGCATCAGTGACTCAATGGTTATGAGTTTTGAGTAGGCTCCGGGAGTTGGTGATGGACAGGGAGGCCTTGTGTGCTGCGGTTCATGGGGTCCCAAAGAGTCGGGCACGACTGAGCGACTTAACCGAACTGAACTGAATGGCTGGGCAACGAGGTGCCGGGCAGGGCAAACAAGGCCCAGGAATGAAGGAACTGGTCCTGAGCGTGAACCGACACATACTCTGATCAGGATGGTGCTGAGGAAAAGTTGTGCACATGGGGCCGGATGAGATAGATGGAGACCATTTCTGATGGTCTTAGTGTTCTGGAAGAAGTAGACATGGTCTTGTGCTGAAAAGTAAGTTGAGGAGGGGCAGGTAATGGCTCGGCAGCTTCAATGAAGGGAGAAAGGGCTGGAGTAGTCACTGAGGAGGGATAAATTAAAATAGTTGTTTGCCTACACAGCAGGCCTCCCCGTTAAACTGCAAGTTCCCTGAGGGCAATGCGGTTCTATTCTTACCCCTTGGGCACTTTACTCAACAGTTGAAGACCCATAGGCATTTTGAAAGCTCCATTCACGCTCTGGTACATTCATTTTGAGAAATATATTATCCCTTCACATTTTTTTTTACAAAGCTGGGCAAAAGTGAACTTTTAAGCCATTTAAGAATTTTTACAAATGTATGCAATTAACTTTTTTCCTACACAGCACGTAGTAGCTCTAACTTAAAAATCCGAATTCTCAAGAAAAAGTGTGAAATTAATTTTCTTAGGATATAATTACGAAGTCAGGAGACCCTATCCAATCAGTTCACCAAGATTTATCAGGAGCATCCTTGTCAAAGTTCTGATAGTTCAAGTTCTATCCTCCAATGATAGGGCAGGATTCCCCTCACAGCTGGTTTCCCATTGGCTCTGAGATGTGGGCGGGGCCACCTATTCCTGCTGCTGCCACTAGCTCCACCCCACCTCATGCAAATGAAGCCAAAGCTCTAGGAAACCCACGTGATTGGTCACGTGACGAACGACGCACAGGCCCCGCCCCCTCTAGTGACGACATCATCTCAAACTCTCACGAGAGTTTGTAGATGTGGTGAGAGGCTAGCAGGCCAGTTCACTGTGGCAAGAGTAGGGTCAGGGGAGGGGGCTTCAACACAAAACCCCATTACCACTGCTGAGCCTCTAGTTCAGCTTAAGGCAGGGGCCCAAAGGGGCCTGTGGGACAGTGCCCAGTGGGGGGTCCCATGCATGCTCTTCTCCCATTGGTTGACTGCATCGGCATGCAAATGAGGGTTCTCGTCACTTCCGGAGGCCAATCGAGCGCCATTTTCTCTTTCTGGCCGAGCTGGGAGGAGGGGACGGGGTTGCGTGGGGTGGCGCGCGCCGAGCGGGGGTCCCGCCGCGCGGGGCGGAGGCGGGCGGGCGCGGGGCCCCAGCGGGCGCGGCCAGACGTGCGAGGGACGCGGCGGCGCTGCGGGCGCCCAGCGGTAGGTAACCCCGGCCCTGCCCGCGGCGACGCCCCTGGCCCGGCCTGCGAAGTCCCGGCGGCGGCCCCGCCCCACCCCGCCCACACCCGGCGGCCCGTGGCCGCCTCCCGAATCCCGCGACGTTCTGCCAGCGCGGGGCTCGCGGCCCGAAGGGCGCCCGTCGTCCGTCCGCGTCACGTGGGCCGGGGTCTAGGGGGGCGGGGATGGGGGCCGGGAGGCGGGGCGGGGGACGGCATCAGGGCGAGGGGAACCCGGGGACAGGGCGGCGGCCCGGGAGGGCCGGGAAGCGGGGCGGGCTGGGAGCCGGAGGGCCGCCCGGAGCGGGCCGGGCTGAGGCGGGCTTAGCTGCCTGCGTTGTGGCGGGTTTTTTCTTGAGGAGCGCACAGCTGAGAGGAACCCCAATTCCTTCACCCTGGAGTTCTCAGTGTGAATACTGATGACGTGCAGATGTTGACATTACAGTTGAACTTTTCACATGCCGCCGCTCACCGCGCTTACGTAGAGCGCGCAGAATTTCTCCTGACTCTTGGCTTGGGAACGTCGAAGATAGTAGCCGCCAGTTTTAACTGAACAGTAGCTAAATAATTAAATGCTTAAAGTATTTTCTTTGAATTTGAATGGGAGGCTTGCCGGAATGCTCTTAAAACTCTTTATAATTGAATGGAATGGGTAATGGCAGACTCTTGAGACTTGGAGGACTCTTGAGTGTGGTGATTTATGATGCAGATGGGCAAGTGCTTGAGGGCACCGGCGAGCCCCACAAGGCTCAGCACGCACGTGGGATCGGGAGTCTGGAGGAGCGCTCTGGGGGAGAGGACCACGTAAAAGGTGCGAGTTGAGGAAAGCGCGTGTTCGGCTTTGGTTGAAAGTCAAGTAATGTATGTGCAACTTGTTCAGACATACGTGTTTACAAATATGTGTAACTTGTTACTGGGGAGGTAGCCATGTTATGAACGAACTTTGATGTTCTAGTTGTAATTGGGAGTTTGTTGAGACAGTGGTCTTTAGACATGGAAGTGACCGATCTGGTGCTAGTCTGGAGGGGGACTGGAGTTGGGAGGAGATAGGCTCACTCGTCTGAACAGTGGTAAGGATGTGAGAGCTGGTTTTAGGGTTAGGAATTGAAGATTGGTGTTGGGAGAGCATGGGGAAGGAAATGGCAACTTACTCCCGTATTGCCTGAAGAATTCCATGGACAGAGAAGCCTGGTGGGCTGTAGTCCATGGGGTCGCAAAGAGGCCGACACGACTGAGCAACTCACACACACACACAGAATTCTTGTAACCACTCTACATTCCTCTCCCGTAGTGAGTGAATGAAAGTCGTGTCCGACTCTGTGACGCCATGGACTGTAGCCCGCCAGGCTCCTCTGTCCATGGAATTCTCCAGGCAAGAGTACTGGAGTGGGTAGCAGTTGCCTTCTCCAGGGGATCTTCCTGACCTGGGGATGGAACCCAGATTCTTTACCGTGTGAGTTACCAGGGAAGATATCTATCTGAAGATATCTGGGACACCTTTTTAATTTGATTAAAGTTTGCAGTATGTTTCTGGTGAATTTATGGTTGTAGTCACTTGGAGTGGTCACACCCCAATATTCTGCTGTGGCTGCCACTCCGGTTATCACAGACCTGTTGGCAGTGTGTTACAAGGAGGACACTGAATCATGAGGACTTGCTGAAGGCGCCTGTCTGAGAAGGGATCTTCCTGTATTTGAACCCAGACCTTTGATTCTTGCTTTCATGTATAAATACCATGTGTTTTTAAAGTTACTTAAAAAGAAACAACTAAACTCTGTATTTGAGTAGTTTCAGCATTTCATTTATATTTTTTGGAGCTTGTTGTTCAGTCATTAGGTCATGTCTGACTCTGCCAACACCGCCCCCCTCCCCCCAGCACCAGGACTGCAGGATTCCAGTCTCCTCTGTCCTCCACTGTCTCCAAGAGATTGCTCACATTCAGTCCATTGAGTCAGTGATGCTATCTATAACCATCTCATCCTCTGCCATCCTCTTCTTTTGCATTCAGTCTTTCTGTAGCATCAGTGTTTTATCCAGTGAGTCAGCTCTTAACATCATGTGGCCAAAGTATTAGAGCTTCACCATCAGTCCGTCTGGTGCATATTCAGGGTTGATTTCCTTTAGGATGGACTGGTTTGATCTCTCAGTCCAAGGGACTCTAAGGAGTCTTCTCCAGCACCACAATTCAAAAGCATCAATTCTTCGGTGCTCAGCTTTCTTTATGGTCCAGCTCTCACATCCGTACATGACTACTGGAAAAACAGTAGCTTTGACTATACAGACCTTTGTCGGCAAGTGATGTCTTTACTTTTTGATACTGTCTAGGTTTGTCATAGCTTTCCTTCCAAAGAGCAAGCGTCTTTTAATTTCATGGCTGCAGTCACTGTCAGCAGTGATTTTGGAGCTGAAGAAAATAAAATCTGTGACTGCTTCTACTGGATGCCATGATCCTAGTTTTTTGGATGTTGCATTTTAAGTTTTTGGAGTTAGATAATAGCAAACTCACAGTCTTATGTTCTAAGTGCTTTTCTTACGTTAAATGAATTTTCTTCCTCAAAACTACTTCTCAGAGTTGGTTGTGCAGTCCCTGTTTTACAGAAAAAACAGCCCCTCCGATTAAGTAATTTGCTAAAGATCACACAACTAGTAGTAAACTGTGGAGTTTACTTGAACTCAGGCAGTGTAGCTCCAGAGTCTTGCTTGTGAGATCATTGTTCTGGATTGTTTTGCAAGTGAAATCATTCCAGAACTTAGATTTCACAGGAACTTACAAGAAAGTTCTATGACTTAAAAAATTACTGTTTATTACCAGAATGACTTTTTATACAGTGTATTTTTTGATAATGGAATATTCTTAAATGATCATGCTACTAAAAAGCAACAAAAACCCTTTAAGTGCCTCTTTGGAAAATAATATTTTCTTTTGCTGCTGCTGCTGCTAAGTCGCTTCAGTCATGTCCGACTCTGTGTGACCCCATAGACGGCAGCCCACCAGGCTCCCCCGTCCCTGGGATTCTCCAGGCAAGAACACTGGAGTGGGTTGCCATTTCCTTCTCCAATGCATGAAAGTGAAAAGAGAAAGTGAAGTCGCTCAGTCGTGTCCGACCCTCAGCGACCCCATGGACTGCAGCCTACCAGGCTCCTCCATCCATGGGATTTTCCAGGCAGGAGTACTGGAGTGGGGTGCCATCGCCTTCTCCGATTTTCTTTTGCACTTTAATGCGATTTTTGGTAAATTCATGTCTACCACACACTGCAAAATTAAAGGTAATTTACTGTGGGACTTTCCTGATGATAGAGTACATTAGAATCTGCCTGCCAGTGCATGGAACACAGGTTCGATCCCTGATCCAGGAAGATTCCAGAAGCTACTGTGTGGCTAATATGCCCATGAGCCACAACTGCTGAACCTGCATGGTGCAGCTGTTGAGCCCGCATGCTGCAACTACTGAAGCCTGTGCACTTAGAGCCCGTGCTCTGCAACAAGAGAAGCTCCACTGCTTGCAACTAGAGAAAGCATGTGTGCAGCAGCAAGCACCGAGCACAGCTGAAAATAATAGTAAAATACAAAAGAAAAGAATAATTTACTGTGAACTAAACTTGGTAGATAGTACAGCTGCATTAGTCTGCTATTTCCTAATGGTGAAAATACAGATTTAATTGAGTACTAAGAATATATCAGATCAGATCAGTTGCTCAGTTGTGTCCGACTCTTTGCGACCCCATGAATCGCAGCACGCCAGGCCTCCCTGTCCATCACCAACTCCCGGAGGTCACTCAGACTCACATCCATTGAGTCAGTGATGCCATCCAGCCATCTCATCCTCTGTCGTCCCCTTCTCCTGCCCTCAATTTCTCCCAGCATAAGAGTCTTCTCCAATGAGTTAACTCTTTGCATGAGGTGGCCAAAGTACTGGAGTTTGAGCTTTAGCATCATTCCTTCCAAAGAAATCCCAGGGCTGATCTCCTTCAGAATGGACTGGTTGGATCTCCTTGCAGTCCAAGGGACTCTGAAGAGTCTTCTCCAACACCACAGTTCAAAAGCATCAATTCTTCGGCACTCAGCCTTCTTCACAGTCCAGCTCTCACATCCATACATGACCACAGGAAAGACCATAGCCTTGACTAGGCAAACCTTTGTTGGCAAAGTAATGTCTCTGCTTCTGAATATGTTATCTAGGTTGGTCATAACTTTCCTTCCAAGGAGTAAGTGTCTTTTAATTTCATGGCTGCAGTCACCATCTGCAGTGATTTTGGAGCCCAGAAAAAGAAAGTCTGACACTGTTTCCACTGTTTCCCCATCTATTTCCCATGTAGTGATGGGACCAGATGCCATGATCTTCGTTTTCTGAATGTTGAGCTTTAAGCCAACCTTTTCACTCTCCACTTTGACTTTCATCAAGAGGCTTTTTAGTTCCTCTTCACTTTCTGCCATAGAGAATAGCATCAATAAAGGATCTATAGATATGGAAGCATTAAGCAACTTCTTTTCCAGTTAATTAACCTACTCAGCCTTTTGTGTAGAATCTTGCATCTCTTAGAGAATAGATAAATTATGGTAAAAGTCAGCTTTTTCCGCCATAGTGATTGGCAACATTAGACCAAGGATCTTGACAGAACTTCTGTGATTTACCTGTGTTTTATGTTATTATGTTTACTTGGTTTCCCTAAAACAGTAAATGTTATAAACAGAAAACTTTTTCTTTAAGGATGGACCTGTGTACTTGTTTTGAGGGAGGGAACCACAGTAACAATGATGAGGGAATGGGAGCGTGTACAGTTGAGAATAAAAAGCTCCTATTCTGCAGGTTCACGAAGACTTTGGCCCTTCTCCCAAGCCTTGAACAAGTACCTGCAGAGCCCTTTAAAACTTGCCTGATCACTAGACGGTGATAAGATCAGCATTGCTACGTGAGGCCAGATTTCTTTGCAAGCAATACATTCAGCTTCTTTGTTTTAGATATAGGTGGATGATGGTCTTAACCTTGGGTAGTCCTATTAGCCAGCTTTTGGGAAGGAAGCCCTCCGAGAACTCTAAGGACAGACCAGCATGTCTGGTGGAAAAGGTGAAGGGAAGTTTCTGTTGAGGCTGCTCTGGCCAGAGAAGCCAGTCTGGGCTTGAAAGTGACGCTGTGCTTAATTTTTAAGAATTCTCCCACAAGGGTCTTGACAATTTGCCTTTTAAATTATGCTTTTGAAGCTTAGAACCCAGTTCTGTGCATTTTATTGTTAATGATTTTATTATTTTAAAACTTTACTTGCTATGATTTTTGTATCTTCTGGTTCTAAAATGCTAAATGATCCTTCAAACTCGCTTTCTACTGAACCTGAAATATAATTTTTACATAGGTAACTTGTCTGAAAAATGTACCCGTTCCAAATTGGCTTCTCAATACTTCACATTTTCTTATTACCCGGGAAAAGTTCTTTTCACTCTTAGCTCTAATGCCCCTTTCATGTCTCGTTTTATTCCAGTCCATGTTTTCAGTTTTACTTACCTTTTGCCAAATACATTCAGATAACTCCTTTACCTCAGTGATTTTTTGATGCTGATCTATTTACTTAGAATGTCTTGAATTCCAACTCACCAATCCTCTATAGCCTGTCCATTTTGAACCTCTGTGATAGGCCCAGATGTGCAGAGAAACATGATTCCTGCCCTGAAGATGTTTAGTTCAAAAGAGAAAATAGGTATATAAGGAAATAAATTGCAGTGTAGTGAGGTGAGTGCAATGAAATAAGTATAAACTGGCCATTCTGGGAGTTCTTAGAAGAGGTTCCAAGCTTCTCCTTGAGGGAGGAGGAGTTGTAAAAGTGTTCAGAAGTGGAATTTCCAACTCAGAGAAATTGTTTAAAAATCTTGGGAGATACTGCCAGTCGATGTGTAAACATGGAGAAATTAATGTTTTTCTACTTAGCCTCACTACCAGTCAGTCCATTTCAGTTCAGTTCAGTCGCTCAGTCATGTTTGACACCTTGTGACCCCATGGACTGTAGCACACCCAACTTCCCTGTCCATCATCAACTCCCTGAGCTTGCGCAAACTCATGTCCATTGAGTCAGTGATGTCAGTGCCAGTGGATATTATCAGTCTTTAAGTTATTGTTTTGATAATTTGAAAATTGGCATTATTTTACCTGACATTTCTTTAACTCAAATTTAACTGATTTTGTTTGTAGCTTTTATAGTTTGTGCATTAAAACCTTTTTTGAAATAGTTTCAGGTTTATAGAAAGTTGCCTGTGTAGTACAAAGAACTTCCCCTGAATCATTTGAAGCTAAGTTGCCAGAAAAGATGCCAGATGACTCCAATATTGTCCATTTCCTACAATAAGGACATTCTACGTACCCAGAACACAACCATCAAAATCAGAAAATCAATGCATTGTTACCATCTGATTCTCAGCCCACATTGAAGTTTTGTCAGTTGTTCGAGAAACATCATTTATAGTAAAGAATCTAGTTAGAATTACACATTGTATTTAATTTTCTTTAGTCTCTCACAATCTGAAACAGTTCCTTAGTTTTTCCTTGTGTGTTCTTTTTCTAAGTATTGTTGTTCAGTTACTAAGTAGTGTCCAACTCTTTGCCATCTCATGGTCTGCAGCACACCGGGCTTCCCTGTCCTACACTATGTCCCAGAGTTTGTTCAAACTCATGTCCATTGAGTCAGTGATGCCATCCAACCATCTCAGCCCCTGTCGTCCCTTTCTCCTGCCTTCAGTCTTTCCCAGCATCAGGGTCTTTTCCAGTGAGTCAGTTCTTCACATCAGGTGGCCAAAGTATTGGAGTTTCAGCTTCGACATCAGTCCTTCCAATTCAGTGTTGATTTCCTTTAAGATTGACTGGTTTGATCTCCTTGCTGTCTAAGGGACTCTCAACAGTCTTTCCCTATAGTTGAAAAGCATCAATTCTTCGGTGTTCAGCTATTTTTATGGTCCAACTCCCACATCCATACATGACTACTGGAAAAACCATAGCTTTGACTGTGGACCTTTGTCTGCAAGTGATGTCTCTGCTTTTTAATGTGCTGTCTAGGTTTGTCATAGCTTTCCTTCCAAGGAGCAAGTGTCTTAATTTCGTGGCTGCAGTCACTGTCCATGAAATTTTGGAGCCCAAGAAAATAAAATCTGCTATTTCCACTTTTCCCCCATCTATTTACCATGAAGTGATGGGACCAGATGCCATGGTCTTAGTTTTTTGAACACTTGAGTTTTAAGCCAGCTTTTTCACTCTTCCGCTTTCACTCTCAACAAGAGGCTCTTTAGTTGCTCTGCCCTTTCTGTCATTAGAGTGGTATCATCTGCATATCTGAAGTAGTGATATTTCTCCCAGCAATCTGGATTCCGGCTTCGTGAGTCATTCAGCCTGGCATTTCCCATGATGTACCCTGTTCGTTGGAAGGATTGCTGCTGAAAGTTGAAGCTCCAATACTTTGGCCTCCTCATTTGAAGAGCCGACTCATTGGAAACAACCCTGATGCTGGGTTGTTTGATTGAGATTGAGAGCAAGAGGAGAAGGGGATGACAGAGGATGAGATGGTTGGATGGCATCAACTGACTCAGTGGGCATGAGTTTGAATAAACTCTGTGAGATAGTGAAGGACAGGGAAGCCTGGTGTGCTGCAGACCGTGGGGTCGCAAAGAGTCAGACATGACTTAGGGACTGAACAACAACAACTCTGCATAGAAGTTATATAAACAGGTTGATGATACACGGCCTTGTTGTACTCCTTTCCCAAGAACCAGTACATTTTTCCATGTCAGGTTCTAACTGTTGCTTCTTGTCCTACATAAAACAGACTTCTCCGCAGACAGGTAAAAAGTAGTCTGGTGTTCCCATCTCTTTAAGAAGTATAATTAGTTGATTTTTAGTAAATTTATAGAAATGTGCAACCACACTAGTATTAGAACATTTCCAGCACTTTCCCCAAAAACCTATCCATGTGCAAGTTACCCACAGCTGACCACTAATCTACCTTCCTTCTATCTCTGTAGATTTTTCCTGGACCTTTCATATAAATGGAGTCAGATAATATGAGGACTTTGCATCTTTCACTTAGCATCATGTTTTTGAGATACTGATTCATGCTGTTGTGTGTATCAGTGCCTAGTTATATTTATTGTTGTAGTGTTTTGTGGTATGAGTATGTCATGTTTTGCTCATCTCTTCACCATTTGATGGACACTTGGATTGTTTCCACAGTTTGGCTATTATGAATGGTGCTGTTGTATCATCTGGATACTTCAGAAGTTTACAGGGAATTTTGTCTCTCAATTGAATGTCTTCCAAACTTCTGTGAATTACTCTTTTCCCCTTGGTTATTAATGAGTATTTTATGGGGAGGTGCTTGGAAATGATATAAAATCCCCTGTTCTTGACTAAACTTTAAATTTAATTATTTTTGTTATCATGAACTTGAGTTTGTGTTCTAGTGGGTTATATTTTGATAACTGTTTCTGAATATCAAACCACACTAAAACCTTGTGGAGTGAAACATTTTATATAAAAATTCAGTAATTCTTCAGGTGGGAGCAGGGGGAGATGGCTCGTGTATGTTCCACAATGTCTGGGGCCTCACCTGAGAAAACTCAAAGAGTCGGGGTGAGTGGACAGCTGCAGGCTGTAAGAGCATCTTCACTCTCATGTCCAGTGGTTGATGTGGAACCTTTCCATGTGGGCTAGTTGAGCTTCTTGCAATAAGGAGTCTAGAGTCCAAGAGTAATGTTACGCAGAGGGCAAGGAAAGTGTGGCGTTTTGTGGTCTAGCCTGGGCATTCACATGGCTATGCTTTATTGGTCGAGGGAGCTGCCGAGTTCTGCCCAGGTTCAAGGAGTGGGAGCGTTGACGCCCCTCCTGTTTGGGAGGACTGTCACAGACATGTTCTGAGGAAGGCATGTGGGATGGGAGATACGGTGACATTATCATACGGTGACCTGCATACAAATTTCTCAAGAGGCAGGTCAGGTGGTCTGGTATTCCCATCTCTTTCAGAATTTTCCACAGTTTATTGTGATCCACACAGTCAAAGGCTTTGGCATAGTCAATAAAGCAGAAATAGATGTTTTTCTGGAACTCTCTTGCTTTTTCCATGATCCATCAGATGTTGGCAATTTGATCTCTGGTTCCTCTGCCTTTTCTAAAACCAGCTTGAGCATCAGAAGTTCACAGTTCACATATTGCTGAAGCCTGGCTTGGAGAATTTTGAGCACTACTTTACTAGCGTGTGAGATGAGTGCAATTGTGTGGTAGTTTGAGCATTCTTTGGCATTGCCTTTCTTTGGGGTTGGAATGAAAACTGACCTTTTCCAGTCCTGTCATACACATTAACAAATATATATAAATAATCCATATTTATTACAGATAATAAGGTCACAGCTGTACCTTTTATCCTGGTCAGCTACCACAGGATTTATTTTAATTTTATGCCTTTTCAGATATTTTAAAAGCAGAGTTGGTGGTGGTTTAGTTGCTAAGATGTGTCCAACTCTTGCGACCCTATGGATTGTAGCCCACCAGGCTCCTCTGTCCATGGGAGTCTCCAGGCAAGAGTACTGGAGTGGGGTGGCATTTCCTTCTCCAGGAGATCTTCCCAACTCAGGAATCAAACCTGGGTCTCTTGCATTGTAGGCAAGTTCTTTACCAACTAATCTACTAGAAAAGCCCAAAAGCAGCGTCACTGAGATGTAATTTACATTCCGTACAGTTCATCTGCTTAAAGTGTACAGTCATTGGTTTTTATTTAGTACATTCACAGAGTTGTGCATAACATCACCACAGTCGATTTTAGGACATTGTCACTGTTCTAGAAAGAAACCTTAGCCATCACCTTCCATTCTCCCCAGCCCTAAGCAACCAATGTTCTCCTTTTTGTCTCTGTAAATTTTGTCTATTCTGGACATTTCCTATCAATTGAATCATATGATATGTGGTCCTTTGTGTCTGATGCCTTTCACTTAGAATAATATTTCCCAAGGGTTATCAGTATAACATGCATCAGTACTTCACTTTTTATGGCCAAATAATATTCCATTCTTCAGATACACCGCATTTTATTTATCTATCAGTTGATGGACATTTGCGCTTTTTAGTTTTTGACTGTTATATGTAATGGTGCTGTGAACATTCTTGTGCAGGGTTTTGTTTGGATGCAGGTTTTTTTATTTCTCTCAAGTGGTAGTGCTGGTTCATATGGTACTTACATGTTTAATCCTTTGAGGCCCTGCTGGACTTTCCCAAACCAGCTGTACCATTTTTCTGCCATTACTACCAGCAGTGTATGGAGGATCCACTTTCTTCACATCCATGCCAGCACTATTACTGTTGCTACTTTTAAAATTGACAGCCATTCTAGTTGGTGTGACAAGTTATCGCATGATAGTTTCTATTAGCTTTTCCCCATAGCTAATGTTGTTTCGGAGAAGGCAATGGCACCCCACTCCAGTACTCTTGCCTGGAAAATCCCATGGACAGAGGAGCCTGGTAGGCTGCAGTCCATGGGGTCGCTAAAAGTCAGACACGACTGAGTAACTTCACTTTCACTTTTCACTTTCATGCATTGGAGAAAGCAATGGCAACCCACTCCAGTGTTCTTGCTTGGAGAATCCCAGGGACAGGGGAACCTGGTGGGCTGCCGTCTATGGGGTCGCACAGAGTCGGACACGACTGAAGTGACTTAGCAGCAGCAGCAATGTTGCTTAGCATATTCTTAAGTGCTTAATAGCCATTTGTATAGGACTTCCCTGGTGGCTCAGATGGTAAAGCGTCTGTCTACAATGCGGGAGACCTGGGTTTGATCCCTGGGTCGGGAAGATTCCCTGGAAAAGGAAATGGCAACCCACTCCAGTACTCTTGGCCTAGAAAATCCAATATCCAGATCCTTTTCCTGTTTTTGAGTTGGCATATTTGTCCTTTAATTATTGTCATCGGAGATTTTTTTATATATTCTGGATATAAGTTACTTATCAGAAATAAGATTTACAAATGTTTTCTTCCATGTTATGGATTCTCTTTTCATTTTTTTGATGGTTTCTTTGAAGCATATGTGTTTTTCATTTTGATGAAGTCCAACTTAGCTACTTTTTCTCTTGTTCCTAGTGCTTTATGATATCATATCTGAGAACCTGTTGCCAAATCCAATGTCATGAAAATTTATGCCTGTGTTATCTTCTGAGAGTTTTAAAGTTTTCACTTGTGCATGGATGTATACGACTCATTTTGAATTAATTTTTGTGTATCCTAATAGAAAAGAATCCAACTTATTCTTCAATTGTGGAAGTCTAATTGTCCCAGAATAATTTGTTGAAAATTACTCTGCTTTCTTTACGTACCCTGTATTTAAAAATTTTATGCACATACATTTGTATGTGTGTATATATGGATGCATGCTAAGTTGCTTCAGTTGTGTCCGGCTCTTTTCGACCCTATGGACTATAGCCCACCAGGCTCCTCTGTCCATGGGATTCTCCACACAAGAATACTGGAGTGGGCTGCCATGCCCTCCTTCAAGGGATCCTCCTGAGCCAGGGAATGAACCCATGTCTCTTATGTCTCCTACATTGGCAGGCGGGTTCTTTACCACTAGCGGTGTGTGTGTGTGTGTGTGTGTGTATACACTTACTATAATTTTGTTTTCTTTCCTTTAAAGGAAAATTTCAAAAATGTTTCAAATTCCCGTGGAGAATCTTGATAACATCAGGAAGGTACGGAAAAAGGTGAAAAGCATTCTTGTGGACATTGGGCTTGACAGCTGCAAGGAGCTGCTGAAGGTAAGAGGACACACATAATGGATGAAGAGAAGACAGTAACCGCAGAAGCCCTGGGCTGAGGGGGAACTCTTTGAATGGGACTCCGAACGGACTTCGAACAGGTCAGATGCCTCAAGGTGGAAAGTGCTGCTGCCTCTTAAAATGAGGCCCGGGAACAGCATTCCTTCTTATTTATGTCTTTATGGTTTAAAGTGACTGCTTTAGGCTCCAGTTTTTAGTGAAGGAAATGGCAACCCACTCCAGTTTTCTTGCCTGGAGAATCCCAGGGGCAGGAGAGCCTGGTGGGCTGACGTCTATGGGGTCACGCAGAGTCGGACACGACTAAAGTGACTTAGCAGCAGCAGCAGCAGGAGGGACTTTATAGTCATTCAGTTCAGTCGCTCAGTCATGTCCGACTCTTTGCAGCGCCATGAACTGCAGCACACCAGGCTTCCCTGTCCATCGCCAACTCCCGGAGTCCACCCAAACCCATGTGCATTGAATCGGTGATGCCATCCAGCTGTCTCATCCTCTGTCGTCCTCTTCTCCTCCTGCCCTCAATCTTCCCCAGCATCAAGGTCTTTTCAAATGAGACAGCTGTCTGCATCAGGTGGCCAAAGTATTGGAGTTTCAGCTTCAGCATCAGTCCTTCCAATGAACACCCAGGGCTGATCTCCTTTAGGATAGGCTAGTTGGATCTCCTTGCAGTCCAAGGGACTCTTCGAGAGTCTTCTCCAATACCACAGTTCAAAAGCATCAATTCTTCAGCACTCAGCTTTCTTCACAGTCCAACTCTCACATCCATACATGACCACTGAAAAAACCATAGCCTTGATTAGATGGACCTTTGTTGACAAAGTAATGTCTCTGCTTTTCAATATGCTGTCTAGGTTGGTCATAACTTTCCTTCCAAGGAGTAAGCATCTTTTAATTTCATGGCTGCAGTCACCATCTGCAGTGATTTTGGAGCCCCCCAAAATAAAGTCTGACACTGTTTCCACTGTTTGCCCATCTATTTCCCATGAAGTGATGGGACCAGATGCCATGATCTTCGTTTTCTGAATGTTGAGCTTTAAGCCAACTTTTTCACTCTCCTCTTTCACTTTGATCAAGAGGCTTTTTAGTTCCTCTTCTCTTTCTGCCATAAGGGTGGTGTCATCTGCATATCTGAGGTTATTGATATTTCTCCTGGCTATCTTGATTCCAGCTTGTGCTTCATCCAGCCCAGTGTTTCTCATGATGTACTCTGCATGTAAGTTAAATAAGCAGGCTGACAATATACAGCCATTAGTTGTAGCATATATTTGTTTTTGATCTTTGAGGGGAATATGTTGAATTACTTAAATTTTTTTAGCAGAAAAAGACTAAATCAGTTTTCAGTATTAGAGTTATCCCAAATGGGGTTGCGTACTTGTATAGTAGGGTTGTTTGTTTTCTTTTGTCTTTTTTGATTTGTGAATTTAATACATGCAGTCTTACAAAAGTTGAAAAAATTAAAGTCACAGTCACATTCTTTATGATTAACTCTGTTCTCATATAATTTTATAACTTGAGAATATATGGCTGGCATAAAGAAATAAAAATTGTTAAAGCTTGCTATGTAGCTTTATAGCTATTCTGTGCATATTTAATTCATAACTATTGAAAATAGGGACTGCATCTGCTTTGAATTTTTTAGAGTTGTGAATAATTTGATTTAAGATATTATTGGCCTAGGAAGAGATCAGTTTCTTAATTTTTAAATCTCAGACTTTGAACCAGATTGATTTTATTTATTAAAAAGGGCTGAAAGACTAATAATTATCAGGATTCTCATTAATGGTCAGAATTGATTTTTGCTCTAAAGTACACTTTCTGAAGAAAAGATCTCAAGTAGTTCGCTTTTCAAACGTTGCTGCCACAGAAAAATCTTCCCCCTAAAATTCTGCTCTTTCCACTTCATTATCTTACCTGCTCTGTTTTTCTCCAAACCTCTCATAATACTTGATGCTGTTTGTTTATCTGTGTCCCTCAGGTCAGGTATTACCTTTGGTTGTCATCTCTCTTTAGTCTCCTTTAATGTGAATTCACTTTTAAAATGGAATTCTGTTACAAACCCAGTGTTTTATTTCGATAAAATATCAGTAGCAGCTACAGTTTTTCATCCTGGAATCCTTTGATTTTGACATTGCATAAAACTGGACATTCCTCACTAACTTGCTTCCTAAGTCAGTTTAAGATTGTTTACTCATCTCAATTTGTTCAAGATTGTTAACTTTTTCTTTCCAAGACTATGCTGACACAGATATGTGTATATTTCACAAAAGAAAAGTAAGACATTTTTGTGAATGGCATGGCATTCACATGTGAATAGAATGGCATACCAGTACTATTGGGTTAAATTTTACTGATTCTTTTGGGGGGAAATTTTGTTTTTATTAATTTGTAGTTGGTCTTATATTCTGCAGACTTTCTGAAAACTCAAGCAGTATAAAAGTTCATTATAGAAAAATTAGATAATATACATAGAAACATAGAGAAAAAAATGACTTGCTTGGATGCTGTTACCCTAGAATCTCCATGGTAAACATTGTTATATTAATATCTTTTCAGATTTTTAGAGACAGAACATGCTCTAACCATGTGTTAGCTTTGTGTTTTCTTTTCACTGAATCCCACATTAAGAACTTTTTAATGTCAAATGTACTTACTCTTAATCCATTGTAGTAATTAGAGTTCTTGGTTAAAAGTGATGAAAACCAACTCTGACCAAATGAAACAGGAGGGCATTTATCTGACACCTCTCAGGGTCTTTTTTGTTTCCTTATCCAGCATTTCAGACTTCATAGTGAGAATTCACTCTGCCTTCTTGGAGTTCCAAAGTGTATATGACTCCATTCATCCTAAGAGTTAGGACCTCAAATCATAGGCTGTATAGTTCTTGTCAGAAACCTGGCTGAAAGTAAACCTGAGGGAAAATAAGCTCTTCCACGAACCTTATCTCCTTTTCTAAAAGTAGATCTAAACCCTGCAACTCCTTAAAGTATCTTGAAGAGATTCTTAAAAAGTTAACAACATTTGATCAGTTATATTAAAGGCTAGCTACATACTTTGAAGGGCCCTGTGCAAAATGAAAATGTGGGGAAGTGTGCTCTTCCAGGCAGATGATAGCTCCCACGTGATTTCAGCTTCTGAGCCAGGATGCTTCTGGTACTTGGATTCAGAGTGAGCTCTAGGCTCCAAGTTATCTGCCAAACACCGTGGTGCTGCCAGCCCAGGGTGAGGCTGGTAACCACCTTGCCTCCTCCTCTCCCCAAGTCTGAACCTGGCCCTTGGCAGGGTGACTGTGGAATGTGGACCTCCTGACAGCTCAGCTGTTGCCCCAGGTGGTGGGCGAGAGTCTCAGAGTGGTTGTGGGAGAGGGGAGCATGGAGGGTATGGGGACCGAGAGCAGGGACAGGCTCTGTCCCAGAAACAGTGGCGGTGGGACCATGTGTGAGCTGAAGCTTCAAGCCCCTGGTGTGTGCTTCGTTGTACTGTCAGACTTCGCGTCATAAAACAAATTCAGAGTTAAAATTATCAACATTTCAAAAATGGTGACAGCAGGGACTCAACCCTTCACTGACCTTTCTGAACACAGGACCCTGTGCACCTTCATTGGGTGCAGTGCCTCTTTGGTGTTGTCAAAGACTTTTCCAGTTCTTTATTTTTTTAATTTAATAATTTAGTTTTATTTAGCCTCATATGTTACAAATATTATTTCAATATGTAATCAGTATAAGATAAGTAATGAACTATTTTAATCTCTTTTTCCCTTAAATCTTCTAAGTGTACTTAGAAATTTTTTTATAAAGGTAAGATATAACATGAAATTGCCGTTGCTCTGTGCCTCGTGGGATCTTATTTCTCTGACCAGGGACTGAACCCTGGCTGTAGTGTTGAAATCTCCGAGTCTTAATCACTGGGCTACCAGGGAATTGCCCATTTAGCCATTTTTAAGTGTACAATTCAGTACCATTAATTACATTCACACTGTTTTGCTAGATTCCACCATCTAGTTGTTATTATCTCAAACAGAAACTCTTAAGTAATAATTCCCCATGCTCCCACCACAGCCCCTGATAACCTGTGATCTACTATATGTCTCCGTAGATTTGTCTATTAAAGATATTTAATGTGAGTGGAGCATGCAATATTGGATCTTTTGTGACTTGCTTATTTTACTTAATGTTTTCGAGGTTCATGTTGTGGCACGTGTCAAAACGTTAGTCCTTTTTATGGCTAAGTGAGGAGAAGGCAATGGCACCCCACTCCAGTACTCTTGCCTGGAAAATCCCATGGATGGAGGGCCTGGTGGGCTGCAAGTCCATGGGGTCGCTAGGAGTCGGACACGACTGAGCGACTTCACTTTCACTTTTCACTTTCATGCACTGGAGAAGGAAGTGGCAACCCACTCCAGTGTTCTTGCCTGGAGAATCCCGGGGACGGGGGAGCCTGGTGGGCTGCCGTCTTTGGGGTCACACGGAGTCGGACACGACTGAAGCGACTTAGCACAGCAGCTGCAGTCCGTTATATAACCACATATTGCATTTTATCAGTTTATCTGTTGATAGACACTCGGGTTGATTTTGTCTTTGGCTATTGTCAATAATGCTGTAGTGAACTTTGGCTCACATGTGTCTGTTTGAGGCCCTATTTTCATTTTTTTGCTGGATCGTGTAATAATTGTTTAGCTTTTATGAGGACTCACCTAACTTTCCAAAGTGGCTGTACCCTTTTCAGTTCCCACCAGCCATGCATGAGGGGTCCAGTTTAGCCATAGTCTTGCTGTTTGTTCTTTTTCTCTCATCCTCTTTCTCTCCCTCCCTCCCTCGCCACTGTGGCCACTAATGATGTTGAGCATTTTTTCATGTCCTTATTGGCCATTTGTATATCTTTGGAGATTTGCTTTCAAGTCTTGTTCATTTTTAAATCAGATTGTTTGTCCTTTTGTTGTTGAGGTGTAGTTTTTTATATATTCTGGATATTAAACCCTTATTAGGTATGATTTGTAGATGTTTTCTCCCATTCTCTTTTTACTTTCTTAATATCTTTTGATGCACAAAAGTTTTATATTTTGATGGAGTCCTGTTTGTGTGTTTGCAGTGCTTTCTATGTTATATCTAAGAAGCCATTGCCAGATTCAAGTTAAGATTTTCTATGTTTTCTTCTAAGAGTATTATGGTTGTAGTTCTTTTTGTTTAGATTGTTGATCTGTATTAATTTTGTATATGGTGTGATGCAAGGGTCCAACTTCATTCTTTTGCATGTGGAAATCCAGTTGTTCCAGAGCCATTTATTTCACTAATTTTCCCCCATTGAATGGAATTGGTAGCTTTGTAGAAAATGATTTGGCCATAGCTACATGGATTTATTTCTGAACTCTCAGTTCTCTTTCATTAATCTGTATGTTTTTCCTTACAATAGTATTACCATGGTTTTGTGTTAAGTTTTGAAGTTGGAAAGTGTGAGTTCTTCAACTTATTTGTTTTTTTCTTTCCCCCAATATTGTTTAGGCTGTTAGGGGCCCCTTTCAATTCCATATGAACTTAAGGATTGAAGTTTCTATTTCTGCCAGACTACTGGAATTTTGATAGGGATTATATTGTAGATCATGTTGGATAGTATTGACATCTTGGCAGTATTCCTACCCATGAATAAAGGATGTGTTTCTATTTATTTAGGTCTTTAATGTCTTTCAATAATGTTGTAGTTTTCAGTTTACAAGGCTTTCACCTCCTTGGTTATATTTATACCTAGACATTTTACTATTTTAGATGGTATTGTAAATGAATTTGTTATCTTAATTTCCTTTTCAGATTTTTCATTACAGGTGTATAGAAAAACAACTAACTTAGGTATGTTCATTTTGTACCCAACATTTTTACTGAATTTATTATTACCTCTGGTAGCTTATTTTGGATTCTTTTTTTTTTTGGCTGTGCTGGGTCTTCACTGTTGCACACAGATTTTCTCTAGTTTCAGAGAGTGGGGACTGCTCTCTAGTTGTGGTGCACAGGCTTCTCATTGTGGTGTCTTGTCTTGTTGCAGAGCATGGGCTTCAGGGTGCTGGGGCTTCAGTAGCTGTAGCACATGGCTCAGTATCTGCGGCTCCTGGGCTCTGGGGCACAGGCTCGGTAGTTGTGGCACATGGGCTTATTTGCTCCTCAGCATGTGGGGTCTTCCTGGATCAGGGATTGAACCCATGTCTCTTACATTGGCAGCCACAAGGGAAGCCCCACTTTGGATTCTTAATAGGATCGTATCACCTGTGAATAGAAAGTTATACTTCTTACCTTTCAATGTAGATACCTTTTATTTGTTTTTCTTGTCTAAGAGCTCTGGCTAGGACTCCAGGACAATACTGAATAGCAGTGGTGAAAGCAGGCGTCCTTGTCTTGTTCGCAGTGTTGGGGGGAACGCTTTCAGTCTCTCACTGTTGAGTGTCATGTGTCCATCAGTGCCTTTTGTCATGTTGAGAAAGTTCTATTCTAGTTTTCTGAGTGTTTTCTTAATCATGAAAGGATGTTGGATTTTGTCAGATGCTTTCTCTGCCACTTGAAGTAGTTGTGTGGGTTTTTCTCCCCTTTGTTCTGTTATCTGTGGTATATTACACTGATAGATTTTCTTATGCTGCCTCTGCTGGCATTCCTGATACAAATCCCACTTGGTCATAGTGTATAATCTGTAATCACTGTAGGGTTTTGTTCATTAGTATATGTTAAGTAGTTTTCATTTTTATTCATAAAGAATATTTGTAATTTTCTTTTCTTGTGATGTCTCTGTTTAGCTCTGTTATTAGGATAATGCTGGCCATGTAAAATGAATTATGAAATGTTACCTCCTCTTCTGTTGTGGGGAGGAGTTTGAGAAGAACTGGTGTTAATTCTTCTTTAAATATTTGGTAGAATTAATCAATGAAGCCATCTGGCTCTGGACTTTTCTTTGTTTTGATATTTTTGATTATGCCTTTTAATTCAATCTCCACTTGTTATAGGTCTGTTGAAAATTTCTATTTCTTGAATAAGTTTGGATAATTAGTGTGTTTTTAGGAGTTTGTCTATTTCATTTAGTTTATCTATTTTGTTTGTATACAGTTGTTGCTAGTATTTTCATCTAATCCTTTGATTCTGTAAGGTCAGTTGTAAAACACCCACTTTCATTTCTGGTTTTACTTATTTTTATTTTCTCTCTTTTTTCTGTCAGTCTAGCTAAACATTTATAAATTTTGTTGATCTTTTCAAAGAAACAACTTTTGGTTTCTTTGATTATCTCTTTTCGTATCTTTGTTCAGTTCTCAGGTTGTTTTAATTTTGGTGTGCAGCCAGCAAACTGTTTGGTTGTGAACACCAGGATGCTGAGACTCATATCATGTGAGCTTCCCCAGAATTACATTTTAATGCTATAAAATAGTCACATCAATTACCTTCATTATTTTACTCACATTTCCCCATGTAAAACCTTAAAAAAACTTTTCAGAACTTGTGCTAGGAGAGTATGTGGCATTTCTTGAATGTGCTGGGCCCACAACAGAGATCAGTCCCAGCCGTACTGGTGCTTGGTCACTCTAGTATGGCAGGGCAGCCCTGAATCTCATTAAAATGCAAAGGAGACTCGTACCAGTTGTTCAGTTTAAACACACACACACGCACACACACACACATACGTAATTGGTGGGAGTAGGAAAGTGGAAGAGACATTAGATGTTCTTTCCATGTATAATGTGTATGCTGCTTAGAGTAGAGATTGCTAATTTATGATGTGAACCCTTGAGGAGTCATGAAGTTATTTGGGAGTTATTACAGTTTTTTTGGTGGCTAAAAATTCATAGGTAAATGAAGCATTATCTGAGAGTTGAAAGCAATCTCTTCCATTAAATTACTGTTACATATCAAATGTTCATGGATACTGACATGATTAATAGTATCCAAATTTATTCAAAAGTAGTAATGTTCTGGACTTCTCTGGTGGTCCTGTGGTTGAGAATCCAGCTGCCAGTGCAGGGGTCATGGGTTCAGTTCCTGGTCCAGGAGGATTCCACATGGTAGGGGGCAGCTTGGCCTTTGCACCACAGCCATTGAGCTTGTGTTTTAGAGCCGGCGAGCTGCAGCTGCTGAGCCCACGGGCCCTGGAGCCATGCTCTGCATCCAGAGAAGCCAGTGCACCACAGCTGGAGAGTGGGCTCTGCTCACCACAGCTAGAAAATGCCAGCGTGCAGCCACGCAGACCAAGTGCAGCCAAAAATGAATAAATTTTAAAAATTAAAAACTGTTACTGTTCCTAGCAGCTTTTGTCATCCTGTGTTTTTGCAATAAGGAACTATCAGAGATGCAAATACTGCCACATGGAGGCCAGAAATCTTTATAAAGAAGTGGTAGGAAAAGGGGATTTAGAAATAGAAGGTCCCTTGGTTAAAGTATCTGTCAGATTTATTGAGAGACATGAGCTAGAAGCAATTAAGGTTGACCATCTAGTAGAAACTTGGATCCATGATCACAGTTGCCTTTTTCGGGGACTTGCGGATTTATTGTTACTTTGTAAACCTTTTCTCTCAGTCTTCTGTTGCACCCTGTCCTCCCTGGAGCTCTTCCATTGTCCCCTGCCCCTGCGTTTAGAAGCCCTCAGGGAAGCCTGCCTTTGGTGTAGAAGTTGGGCTGCTCCTGTTCTTGCTTCACTGCATCACACTGTGTTGCTTTCTGCTGCTCTACGTAGAGCTGCCATTTCTGAGGCAGCTAATTTCTGTGCATCAAGTACTAGATCAGGTCGGAAGATTTAAACCAGTGTTTGCAAATTTGAGGTTGTTGCATCTGAATTAGGGAAGCTTAATAAAAGGGTGCACTAAACCCACCCCTGTGACAGTCTTCTGAGATCATTATATATATAAACAGATTTTTAAATGTGTTACAGTATGTTCTTATATCTTAATCTACAAAAAATATTGAAATAGTTAATCTGTTTATTTCCTAATAATTGGGTTTTCTTGTTCTTTAGTCACAAGTTGCATCTGACTCTTTTCTGACCCCATGGACTGTTGCCCACCAGGCTCCTTTGTCCATGGGATTTCCTAGGCAAGAACACTGGAGTGGGTTGCCGTTTCCTCCTCCAGGGGATATTCCTGACCCAGGGATTGAACTTATGTTTCTTGCTTGGCAGGAAGATTCTTTACCACTGAGCCACCAGGGAAGCCCATACTAGCTCTTTTTTTTCCTGCATCTCAAGTGGAAAGCACTTCTTCCCTTAAACCCTTCTCATCTCTTGCTATAGAACATTACTGCTTACTTCTTCCTTTTCCAGTATTTTCTTATGAAATATTGAACCCTACAGAAGTACTGAAAGGATTGTACCATGAAAACCCATGTACCTCCCACCTAAATTCTATAAAATTAACACGCATATGTATGTACACCCATCATTCAACCTTATTTAAAAAAAAAAAATTATCTGTTTGGCTACACTGGGTCTTAGTTGCAACATGTGGGATCTTTAGTTTCAGCATGTGGGATCTAGTTCCCTGACCAGGAATTGAACCCAGGCCCCATGCACTGGGAGTACAGAATGTTAGCCATTGGACCACCAGGGAAGTCCTTTTATCTTATCAGATCAGATCAGTCGCTCAGTCGTGTCCGACTCTTTGCGACCCCATGAATCGCAGCACGCCAGGCCTCCCTGTCCATCACCAACTCCCGGAGGTCACTCACATTCACATCCATCGAGTCAGTGATGCCATCCAGCCATCTCATCCTCTGTCGTCCCCTTCTCCTCCTGCCCCCAATCCCTCCCAGCACCAGAGTCTTCTCCAATGAGTCAACTCTTCACATGAGGTGGCCAAAGTACTGGAGTTTGAGCTTTAGCATCATTCCTTCCAAAGAAATCCCAGGGCTGATCTCCTTCAGAATGGACTGGTTGGATCTCCTTGCAGTCCAAGGGACTCTCAAGAGTCTTCTCCAACACCACAGTTCAAAAGTATCAATACTTCGGTGCTCAGCCTTCTTCACAGTCCAGCTCTCACATCCATACATGACCACAGGAAAGACCATAGCCCTGACTAGGCGAACCTTTGTTGGCAAAGTAACGTCTCTGCTTTTGAATACGCCATCTAAGTTGTTCATCACTTTCCTTCCAAGGAGTAAGCGTCTTTTAATTTCATGGCTGCAGTCACCATCTGCAGTGATTTTGGAGCCCAGAAAAAGAAAGTCTGACACTGTTTCCACTGTTTACCCATCTATTTCCCATGTAGTGATGGGACCAGATGCCATGATCTTCGTTTTCTGAATGTTGAGCTTTAAGCCAACCTTTTCACTCTCCACTTTGACTTTCATCAAGAGGCTTTTTAGTTCCTCTTCACTTTCTGCCATAAGGGTGGTGTCATCTGCATATCTGAGGTTATTGATATTTCTCCCAGCAATCTTGATTCCAACTTGTGTTTCTTCCAGTCCAGCATTTCTCATGATGTACTCTGCATATAAGTTAAATAAGCAGAGTGACAATATACAGCCTTGACGTACTCCTTTTCCTATTTGGAACCAGTCTGTTGTTCCATGTGCATTTCTAACTGTTGCTTCCTGACTTGCATACAAATTTCTCAAGAGGCAGATCAGGTGGTCTGGTATTCCCATCTCTTTCAGAATTTTCCACAGTTTATTGTGATCTACACAGTCAAAGGCTTCGGCATAGTCAATAAAGCAGAAATAGATGTTTTTCTGGAACTCTCTTGCTTTTTCCATGATCCAGCGGATGTTGGCAATTTGATCTCTGGTTGCTCTGCCTTTTCTAAAACCAGCTTGAACATCAGGAAGTTCATGGTTCACATATTGCTGAAGCCTGGCTTGGAGAATTTTGAGCATTACTTTACTAGCATGTGAGATGAGTGCAATTGTGTGGTAGTTTGAGCATTCTTTGGCATTGCCTTTCTTTGGGATTGGGATGAAAACCGACCTTTTCCAATCTTGTGGCCACTGCTGAGTTTTCCAAATTTGCTGGCATATTGAGTGCAGCACTTTCACAGCATCATCTTTCAGGATTTGGAATAGTTCAACTGGAATTCCATCACCTCCACTAGCTTATACTTGGATGCATTTCTAAGTTTCAGGCATTGATAAATTTGCCCTTAAACTCTTACAGCATAGGTGTATTGTTAACACAAGTTTAGTATTTCTTTACAGCTTTTAGTGGGAGGGGAATTTATGTTTGTGAGATGCACCGTAGCTGTCTCCAGTTGATGGGTTTGGAAATGTACTGATTCATGCAGTATAAGCCCCTGTCAGGGCACAGGGCTTGGTGTGGCAGTCAGACCCCACCCCACCCACCCCACCGGTTACCATCATGCTGAAAATTTTCCCTGTGGATGAAATTTTCCTGGCTGATGTGTTACATGAGTGAAATAATAGGTGCTCCTGGGGAAGATTCTTCTGTGTTGTTTCTCTGTAGCTGCTCGTTTTTGTTGCTGAGGAGGATCCCATTCTGTGAGTAGTTTGTTATTGATTCTTCTAGTGTGGACACCTAGGCCATTTCTGGTTTGGGGTTATTATGAGTAAGGTTCTTATAAATATTCTTATAGGGCTTCCCTGGTGGCTCAGACGGTAAAGAATCTGACTGCAGGTGATGTGGTTTTGATCCTGGGTTGGGAAGATCCCCTGGAGAAGGGAATAGCTGCCCACTCTAGTATTGCCTGGAGAACACATGGACAAAGGAGCCTGGTGGGGTTGCAAAGAGCCAGCACAGCTAAGCAACTAGCACTTTTTTTTTCAAATATTCTTATAAAAGTGTTTTTTGTGGATAGCTGTTTTGATATTTCTTGGATAAATACCTAGATTTGGTATTATCCAAAGTAGTTGTGTGATTTCACACTCCTGTCAGCAGTGTGGGAGGGTTTCCCTTGCTCCACATCCTTACTAACTTTTCGATAGTGTTGGTTTTCAAAAAATTTTTGAAATGAAGCCTAAAATAGATATAAGAATGTTCTTTATGTTACCATGCAGCATAGTTGTCAGCTACATGTTTTTGGGAGGTCCCCTTTTCTGGTTGAGAAAGATCCTTATTCTTAATTTGTTGAGAGCAGAAATTATTGACGCATGGTTGAATTTTGTCAGATGACTTTTCTATATTAATATAATTTTCTTTTTTTAGTCTAGTGAATTACATGGCTTTTATTTTTGTTATTTTTTAAGAAAAAAAAAAATTGTTAAACCAGCCTCTATCCCTGGGATAAATTCCACTTGGTCCTTTTTAGTATGTGGATTGATTTGCAAACATTTTGTTAAGGATTTTTCATCTATGTTCTTGAAGGATATGGTCTGTAGTTTTCATTTTCTGTTACATCTTTGTCAAGTCTTGGCCAGCCTTGTGAAATGAATTGGGAGTTGTTTCTTCCTTTTTATTTTCTGGAAGAGTCTATGTAGAATTGCTAATACTATGTTTAGTAGAATTCCCAGTGAAGCTGTCTGGAGTTGGAGTTTCCTTTGTGGGAAGGGCTTTAATTATGAAGTCAATTTCTACACTAGACATCAGGCTATTGGGTTATCTGATTTTCCTGAGTGAGCTTTTTCTCATGCTCTTTTAAGAGATTTGTCCTTGTCAGTTTAATTTGTCGACTTTATTGGCATTATGGTGTTCATATTATTTTCTCATCTGTAGGAACCATAGTGGTATCTCTGTTTATTTTTTGGCTGAGCTGGGTTTTTGTTGCTTTGCACAGGTTTTCTCTAGTTGTGGTGAGTGGGGGCTTCTTCATCACAGGGCGCTGACTTCTCATTGCAGTCGCTTCCCTTGCTGCAGAGCACTGGTTCTAGGTGCAAGGGCTTCAGCAGTTGCAGGTTGCGGGCTAAATTGCACCCTGTCATGTGGAATCTTCCTGGACCAGGGATTGGACTGCTGTCCCTTGCATTGGCAGGTGGATTCTCATCCGATTGCCACCAGAAAAAGTCCTCCCCTCTCTTTTTGGCATTGGTGATTTATGTCAGCTTTTTTTTGACTAGTGGTCACATGACATTGATTTCCTTCTTTTTATCTTTGACCTCTCTGATTTTGTATTTGAAGTGAAATTTTTGTAGACAGCATATAATTGTTGCTGTTGTTCAGTCTCTTGAGTTGTGTTCCACTCTGCGATCTCATGGACTGTAACATGCCAGGCTCCTCTGTCCTCCACTATTTCCTGGAGTTTGCTCAAATTCTTGCTGGTGATGCTATCTAACCATCTCATCCTCTGCCACCCCCTTCACCTTTTGCCTCAGTCTTTCCTAGCATCAGGATCTTTTCCAATGCGTCTGCCCTTTGTATCACTTGGCCAAAGTATTGGAGCTTCAGCAACAGTCCTTCCATATTCAGAGTTGATTTCCTTTAGGAAATGGTTTCCTTTAGGACTGGTTTGATCTCCTTGCTGTCCAAGGGACTCTCAATAGTCTTCTCCAACACCACAATTTGAAAGCAGTTCTTTGTTGCTCAGCCTTCTTTATGGTCCAACTCTCACATCCGTACATGACTGCTGGAAAAACCATAGCTTTCACTAAATGGACCTTTGCGGGCAAGATGATGTCTGCTTTTTAATATGTTGTCTAGGTTTGTTGTAGATTTTCTTGCAAGGAGCAGGCGTCTTTTAATTTCATGGCTGTGGTCACCATCTGCAGGGATTTTGGAGCCGAAGAAAGTAAAATCTGTCACTGCTTCCTCTTTTTCACCTTCTAGTTGCCATGAAGCGATGGGACTGGATATTATTATCTTAGTTTTTTGAATGTTTAGTGTTAAGCCAGCCTTTTTACCCTCCTTTTTCACCCTCATCAAAATGCTCTTTAGTTCTTCTTTACTTTCTGCCACTGGAGTGGTATCATCTACATATATGAGGTTGATGAATCCCAGCAGTCTTGATTCCTGTTTGTGAATTCATTTAGCCCGACATTTTGGATGATGTACTCTGCAAAGAAGTTAAATAAGCAGGGTGACAGTATGCAGCCTTGGACTCCTTTCCTGATTTTGAAACAGTCAGTCAACATATAATTGGATTGTGGTTTTTAACTCAGTCTGACATTCTATACTTCTTATTTGAGTGTTTAGACCAGAGGTAGGCAAACTGGGCCAAATCTGGCTTGCTGTCCGTTTTGTAAATAAACTTCTTGACATACAGCTTTGCTTGTCTGTGTTTACATACTGTCTGTGGCTGCTTTTGTGCACAGTGGTGAGCTTGAGGAGTTGTCTCAGACAGACTGCATACTGGCGAAGCCTTACATATTCACTGTCTGACTTCTTACCAACACTTGGAGTGCCCACATCATCCCACGCCAGATGCGCTTCTCCATGGGGCTCACACTGGGAAGATAGTGTTTGCTCATGTGGGTTTTCTCTTTCAGAAATTATTTGTGGGAAATCTCATCTGTTTCTTACAAGATTATATTTTTAAAACTACATATATATATATATATATATATATATATATATTTATGTATGTTTTTGAATTTATGGAAGACTGAAGACATGGAAAGAATCCAGCACTCCAGCAAGTGTGGCTAGGAAGGAAATCAGCTTTGTAATAGGACAGTTTAATGAAGCGCAAACAAGAAAGTGTGGGAAAGAAAGAAAAAAAATGAATTGAAATTAAGACTGTGAAACTCAGAAGATACGTTTACTAAGTATAAACTCTGTAAGGACTTGACACAAATTGAAAGGCAGGTGCTGAAGTACAGAAGCTGTAGTATTAACTTGGATTATTTCATCATTTTCCCCAGGTCTCCAGCTTGATGGGAACTCTGTCAGAGTTTGCCATGGGGTATATTTTCATTTTCAGTTTTCCTTCTTTCTTTCTCTCCCTCCCTCCCTTTCTCTGCACTGTGCAGCATAGGGGATCTCATTTCCCTGACCAGGGATTGAGCGTGTGCTCTCTGCGTTGAGAGTACTGGGACTTGTAACCACTGGTCCACCAGGGAAGTCCCTTGTATGTAGATTTCTTAAATGCCAAAGAATCCCATTGGGTTCTTCTTCTTTATCTTCTGAAATTACATAATAATCTCTGTTTTTCTCCCTTTCTAAAAGGACCTTAAAGGCTTTGACCCAGGAGAGAAGTACTTTTTTAACACATCATGGGGAGATATTTCTCTGTGGGAACCTTCTGGAAAGAAAGTGGTATGTATTTTTATTTCCAATTTTCATGTTTCCTCAGAACGTGGGGTAAGTGTTGGTTTAGTTCTGAGGAACATCACGTGTTTTGGGGTTGCAGATGAATGAAAGGGGGAGGAGGAGGAGTGTAATGTAAACATTTAGGGAAGTAGAAAAAGTTAAATGTTTTATAATACAGGATTGTTGATGCTGTGAGAGTTCCCTGCATATCAAGTTGATGAAGTGATACAGTGAAATTATTATATTATTATATAATCTGAGTTATGTAACTATTCTGAGTAAAAAGGAATGACTTCAAGTATAAGCATACATTCTGGTTTCAAAAATTAAAAATATGGAGTTTGAATTGGGGAACACAATTTATAATAAATTTGAAACCTCGTAGTTAAGCAGATTCCAGCTAAACTATGTGACATACTGCTGAATTCTCTGTTGTAAAGTGTTTCCTCTGGAAAACCTTCCTGCTGCCCAGCCGCTGGGTTAGCACCTCTTTGGCTCCAGGCAGCTCGCCTCAAGGGGACCAGCCTCCGCTCATTGCTTCCCCTGCCCATTTGTCCAAATAGCATTGCCCTTGACAATTCTGGTTTAAAAAAGCTTTCTGTAACTCGTCAGTCGTTTTTCTGTCAGAATTTTATTTGTAAACATTTCTGTTGTCACCTTGTCCTCTTGAGTCCTGCTTCCTGCCTGTTCTGTGTCTCTTCCCTTCCTTGACTGGACATTCCCCTCTCTACCAACAGACACAAGATTCCTTGAAACCGCTCTGATTTGGCTTTCTGCTCAGAACAGCTCATGGCTTTTCAAATATGTCTTGTTTTGAATACCTTGGCTTCCTGAATATTTTCTTAGGCCTCTCTGATTTTTCTCATCTGAATTCCTAAAAGATTATATGTAATATGCAATATAATGTATAATTATATGCTCTTCATCAAGAAACATTTTTTGAATTCCCGCTACAACTTTCTGAGTGCTTGATGCAAAGAGGTGAAAGTTAAAGTTCTTTTCCTTAGGGAGTTTATGTTGTTTTGTGTGTGAATGGGCACAAAAAGTTAAATAACAATATGAAATAGTGGAGATTGAATATGTTAAATAGGTACCATATTCAGAAAAAATAAACCACTGTTACCTGGCGTGGTAGAGGCTGTGTTACGTGCTAGTTTTAGTACTTTGCTCTGCATTTGTAGAGAACCTTCTTTAATTTGTATCTGGGAAGTAGGATTTTTGAACAGTTTTTCTGCCACTGCAGCAGGAATGTGCTACTTGCCTGGATTATGTGGCTCATGCTGCAGAGAAATGAGATGTGCTGGATATCTGTGTTTGGGATGGAGATGCCTGTGTTATGTTGGAAATGAAGCCCAGCTGTTATGGGACCTGAAGATGTGGCCTTAGGCAGACAGGGAGACAGGGATGATCCTGCAGTGCCCAGGATGCCTGACTCCACTTCTTTCTGCTTCTCTCCTTGGCTATTTTTCTGTTACAGTGAACCAAGGTCTCACCCTTCAGTTATTTCTGATTGATCACTTTCCTAGAACTTTGACATACAGTTTTTCTCTAAACATTTGCTTTCACTTCTCTTGGGTAATTGCCAGGTGTGAGATTGCTGGGTTGTACAATATATGGTCCATCTCTGTAACAAATTGCCAGACTGTTTTCCAAAGTGGCTGTACCATGTTGCTTTCCCACCAGTGGTGTGTGTCCTGGCTGCTCTGTGTCCTCACTGGACTCGGTCAGGGTTTTTGTGCTTTTGGATTTAACTGCTTATTTTCCATTTTAATAGGCTTGTAGTGGTGTCTTCTCTGGTTTTAATTTGCATCTCCCTAGTGACTAACAGTGTTGAGCATCTTTACGTGTGTTTCTTTGGCATCTGGATTACCCTCTTTAGTTTAAAGTATTCTATTCTTAAATGTTTTGCCAGTTTTCTAAAAATTGGGTCATATGTTTCCTTACTGAGACTTGAACACATCCACAGTGTGTTTTATGGACACAAGTCCTTTATTAGATACGTGGTTTGTAAATATTGTCTTCTAGCTTGTGGTTTCGGGGAAGGCAGTGGCACCCTACCCCAGTACTCTTGCCTGGAAAATCCCATGGACGGAGGACCCTGGTGGGCCGCAGTCCATGGGGTTGCTGGGAGTCGGACACGACTGAGCAACTTCACTTTCACTTTTCACTTTTATGCATTGGAGAGGGAAATGGCAACCCACTTCAGTGTTCTTGCCTGGAGAATCCCAGGGACAGGGGAGCCTGGTGGGCTGCCGTCTATGGGGTCGCATAGAGTCGGACACGACTGAAGTGACTTAGCAGCAGCAGCTTGTAGTTTGTCTTTTTATCTTTTAAAGTATCTTTCAAAGAGAAGATTTCTTTGATAAAATACTGTTTATAATTTTTTTCTTCTGTTGTTCAGTCACTCAGTCATATCTGACTCTCTGCAACCTCATGGACTGCAGCACCCCAGGCTTCCCTGTCCTTCCACTATCTCCCAAAGTTTGCTCAAACTCATGTCCATTGAGTTGATGATGCCATCCAACAGTCTCATCCTCTGTCATCCTCTTCTCCTGCCCTCCATCTTTCCGAGCATCGGGGTCTTTTCCAGTGAGTTGGCTCTTTGCATCAGATGGCCAAAGCTTTGGAGCTTCAGCTTCAGTATCAATCCTTCTAGTGAATATTCAGGGTTGATTTCCTTTAGGATTGACTGGTTCGATTTCCTTGCAGTCCAAGGGACTCTGAACAGTCTTCTCCTGCATTACAACTGAAAGCATCAGTTCTTCGATGCTCAGCCTTCTTTATGGTCCAACTCTCACAGCCATACATGGCTACCGGAAAAACCATAGCTTTAACCAGATGGACCTTTGTTGGCAAAGTTATGTCTCTGCTTTTTAATATGGTGTCTAGGTTTGTCATAGATTTTCTTCCAAGGAGCAAGTGTTTTTAATTTCATGGTTGCAGTCACCGTCAGCAGTGATTTTGGAGCCTAAGAAAATAAAAGTCTGTCACTGTTCCCTTTTTTTCCCCACATCTGTTTGCCATGGAATGATGGGACCAGATGCCATGATTTTCATTTTTTGAATGTTAAGTTTTAAGCCAGCTTTTACACTCCTCTTTGACCTTCATCAAGAGGCTGTTTAGTTCCTGTTTGCTTTCTGCCATTAGGGTGGTGTCACCTGCATATCTGAGGTTATTGGTATTTCTCCTGGCAACCTTGATTTCAGCTTGTGCTTCATCCAGCCTGGTATTTTGCATGATGTACTCTGCATCGAAGTTAAAGAAGGAGGGTGACAATATACAGCCGTGGTGTACTCCTTTCCCAATTTTGAACCAGTCTTTTTTTTCGTGTCTAGTTCTAACTTGCTTTTTGATCAGCATACAGATTTCTCAGGAGATTTCTATTATGGATTGTATTTATGATGTCTTATTTAAGAAATCTTTCCTTGATCCAAAGATCTGTTCAGTACTAACAGATAGTAATAAATTGTTAGTTCTATTGACTCTTTAACTGGGTGTAATTTTCATTAAGTACCTGGTTTTTCAATACAGTATTTGTGGAGTATAAGATGCTCCATTTTAAATGAACCACAGATAAAACTAAAGTACAGCATAAGGTGTTTCTAGATTTCAGAGATATTAAAATAGAAAAATGTGTGTCCGAATTGGTGGAACATATTTTTTAAAATGTGATGTGTGGTTGGCTGTCCCCTAGGTTTTTTAAAGATTCTTCTGGGAGTGCCAGAACCTGGGATTTCTTAATTGCTGAAAAGGCAGTAGTGACATGTTGTTGAATGTGTTTGGGTGCTTTCTCTGATCATTGACCCAAGAGGAAGACTGTGTGACTAGCAGAGAGAGTGACAAAACCCGCAGGAGGGGAATTTGTATGTGTATGTGTGTATATGTATGTGTGTGTGTGAGTGGTCTCCGAGCCCATGTCTGGGAAGGACGGGGGTGGCCAGCGGCCACTGCATCAGTGGGAAACAGCTGCAGAGTGGGAAGACCTCTGCTGTCTTTTGTAACCTGTCCACACCCTGGCCTTCCTGCTTTGTGAAACTAGGCCCAGTGTTTTCTGGTGCTCCAGCTCTGGGATCTGGTGCCTGCCATGCTACTCTCACGTCAGACCAACAAGGCTTCCTGGATGTTAGAACGCATTGTGCTCCTCAGTTGGCCAGCTGTTGTACAAATGTCTGTTGTTATGCCCCAGGCTTATTGAATTCCCCATATTTGCCTTACAGAGAGATACCATGTTGTCTGAGTGGCAATCTGTGGCTTGACCTTACCTCAGGCTTATTCACAGTGAGTGAGCCACAGCACTTCTGTCTTCAGTGGTTATCACTGTCCATTTGTCTCCTGGAATCTGGGAAATGAAAGGGGTGATCGGTTTAACAATTATCAAGTTTGGTTAATTAAGAACATTCCAGAAGTTTTAGAATTTGGAGTAAAAACAACTTGGAACTAAGAAAAGTGGAATAAAAAAGGGAGAAAGTAATTTTTTCTTGCTGAGAATTGAATTCAATTGATGCAGTTGATTCAGAGTACAGGATTAAATAATGAGATTTGTGATTTTAATGGCTGGCTTTGGAAACGGAGTTCAGGTAGCTATGTTTTTGGGGCCAAACGTAGTTTGTATGTATGGCCTAAATGCTGAGAATAGTTGTTACATTTTTAAAGTGTTTTAGGAAGAAAATGAAAAGGGTTTTGTGATGTGTGTTGTCTGTAGGTGCTTTTCCTTACAACACAGCCTTAGATCCAGCAAGTTATAAGAGAAAAAAACCATTTACTTGTTAACTGTAGATTGTGTAGCATCTGATTTTTATTAAACTATGTAGTTTTATTAAACTATGCTTGACTTTTTTTTTAACAGAGATATCGAACAAAACCATACTGTTGTAGCCTCTGTAAATACTCCACAAAAGTGCTTACTTCATTCAAAAATCATTTACATCGCTACCATGAAGATGAAATTGACCAGGAGCTGGTGATCCCTTGCCCAAACTGCGTGTTTTCCTCTCAACCCAGAGTTGTGGGAAGGCACTTCAGAATGTTTCATGCACCTGCTCGGAAAGTCCAGAATTACACAGTGAATATTTTAGGTGAAACAAAATCATCTAGGAGTGATGTGATAAGTTTTACATGTTTAAAATGTAACTTTTCAAACACTCTGTACTACAGCATGAAGAAGCATGTACTGGTAGCACATTTTCACTACTTAATTAACTCCTACTTTGGCCTGAGAACTGAGGAGATCGGTGAGCATCCAGGAGCTGACGACACCCTCTGTGCAGAGAAGTTGCCCCTGTCTGACAGGTATTACTGTAAAAAGTGCAACGCCAATGCCAGCAGCCAGGACGCTTTAATGTATCATATTTTGACATCCGATATACACCGGGATTTGGAGAACAAGCTTAGGTCTGTGATCTCAGAACATATTAAGAAGACTGGCCTTTTGAAGCAGATGCATATTGCTCCCAAACCAGCTGCACACGTGGCCGTACCGCCGAATAGCAGCGCTCCAGGCATCCCAGCCTCCTCTCCTTGCTTCCACCTTGCCTTGCCGCAGAACGGCCAGAGCCAGACTGTGGTACAGCCGGTTCAGGGTGCAGCCCCTCCGGCGACTGTGAGTGCGGGGGCTGTGGGCAGTGTCACCCACTCTCCACCCGCAGTTGCCCAGCCTCACGTGACTCTAGTCTCTAGTCCTCTGCCAGTGGGCCAGAGCAGCCTCACTCTGCCACCCTCGACGCCTCAGCCTGTCTTTCTCTCTCACGGAGTGCCACTTAATCAGGCAGCAAACCCTCCTGTGTTGCCCTTGAGTCAGCCAGTTGGACCTGTAAATAAGTCTGTTGGAACCAGTGTCCTCCCCATAAACCAGACCATCCGCCCGGGGGTTTTGCCGCTCAGCCAGCCTGTGGGGCCCATAAGCAGGCCAGTTGGACCTGGAGTTCTTTCGGTGAATAGACCCGTTGGGTCTGGGGTCCTCCCTGTCAACCCCTCTGTCACCCCTGGAGTGCTTCAGGCAGTCTCGCCAGGGGTGATTTCTGTGAGTCGGACAGTCCCGTCAGGGGTCCTTCCTGCAGGACAGGTGACCCCTGCTGGGGTCATCCCTTCAGGACAGACAGCGACTTCTGGGGTTCTCCCTGCTGGCCAGGTAGTTCAGTCAGGGGTGCTCCCCATCGGGCAGACGGCCCCCTCGGGAGCACTGCCCACAGGGCTGACAGTCCCGCTGCGGGTGCTCCCGCCTGGCCAGGTAGTCCCACCTGGGCTCCTTCCCCCCAACCAGACAGTCTCGTCAGCCGTTCTTCCTGTGAACCAGGGCATTAACTCTGGTGTTCTTCAGCTCAGTCAGCCGGTCATGTCAGGAGTTCTTCCTGTGGGCCAGCCAGTGAGGCCTGGGGTCCTGCAGCTTAATCAGTCTGTGAATACCAACATTCTGCCTGCAAATCAGACCATTAGACCCGGTACTTCGCCAAACACCACTTTCCTGACGTCGGGCTCTATTCTCCGACAACTCATACCCACAGGGAAACAAGTGAATGGCATTCCCACGTACACACTTGCCCCGGTGTCTGTCACTCTGCCCGTGCCCCCTGGAAGCGTCGCCACCGTTGCCCCTCCCCAGATGCCCATCCAGCTCCTGCAGTCCGGCACAGCTGCCCAGATGGCCAGTTCCATGGCTGGCATGCCCTCCCCTCCCGTGGTGGTAAATGCCACTCAGAATATGTTTGTTCAGGCCTCTTCGTCTGTGGCAGAGGCGAATCAGGTGCTCAAACAGGCCAAGCAATGGAAAACTTGTCCCGTTTGCAATGAGCTCTTCCCTTCCAATGTGTACCAGGTCCATATGGAAGTGGCGCATAAGCACAGTGAATCCAAAGCTGCTGACAAACTGGAGCCAGAGAAACTGGCAGCATGTGCGCCGTTTTTAAAGTGGATGAGAGAGAAGACAGTGCGGTGTCTGTCTTGTAAGTGCTTAGTTTCGGAGGAGGAGCTTATCCATCACTTACTGATGCATGGCCTGGGGTGCTTGTTCTGCCCATGCACCTTCCACGATATCAGAGGCCTCTCAGAGCACAGTCGGACCATGCACCTGGGGAAGAAGAAGCTGCCCATGGATTACAGTAACAAAGGTTTTCAACTGGATATCGACGCCAACGGCAACCTGCTGTTTCCCCACCTTGACTTTATTACCATACTGCCCAGGGAGGAGCTGGGTGAGCGGGAGGTCTACCTGGCCATCCTGGCGGGGATACACTCCAAGTCGCTGGTGCCCGTGTACATCAAGGTGAGGCCCCAGGCTGAGGGTGTGTCTGGGAGGCCCGGCAAGCAGGTGTTGACCTGCCCCTTTTGCTTTGGCACTTTTGTGACAACGGAGGCATACGAGCTGCATCTGAAGGAGAGGCACCACATCACTCCCACAGTCCACACAATTCTGAAGTCTCCGGCTTTCAAGTGCATCCACTGCTGTGGGGTCTACACTGGCAACATGACGCTGGCAGCCATTGCCATCCACCTGCTGCGCTGCCGCAGCGCCCCCAAGGACAGCAGCCCCGACCTGCAGGGCCAGCCTGGCCTCCTGGAGAACAGTGAGGTGCTTTTAGTCAACGGTGAGGTGATCCACGACGCCAGCTTCTCAGTGAAGAGAAAGCTGCCCGATGGCCATTCCGGGGCCGAAGACCAGAGGGATGGCGCGGAGCGGCCCCTCATCATAGACTCGGACGCAGACCCGGCCCCAGAAAAGGCAGTGAGCGCTGCACCTGTTAAACGGCAGCGGAGTGAGGGCAGGACGGAGGGACCGCCCATTAGTGATGACGCTCTTCAGATTTTAGCATTAAATCCTAAAAAGTACGAAGACCGTTCTTACGAAGACAAAAAGCAGTTTCTTAGGGATTATTTCCACAAGAGACCATATCCCAGTAAAAAGGAAATAGAATTGTTATCCTCACTCTTATGGGTGTGGAAAATTGACGTGGCTTCATTTTTGGAAAAAGAAGGTATATTTGCATGAAAGCAATAAAAAATCACAAGCCTTCTGTACTTTTAGGCTTTGACATGTGTGAACTTAAAAATGTTAAACACAGATTGAACTTTGAGCACGAACCACAAAACTTATAAAAAAAATGTTGGGAAATCTAAAGTATTAGATAATTAGTAGTTTTTTCAATTGAGATTTTAAAAAATGTTATTTTCTTCACTGTATGTTGAACTAATCAATTTCAGTGGTCTTTATGCTGCTCTTTAGATTTCTTTCAGGTGCTCAGAAAGACTTCTGTATAAAGAAGTGAATAGTTCTTTGAAATTTGTTTCCTGCAGTTTGATTTTGTAACAATTATTTTTTGTTTTTCCTCTGTCATGTAAATTAAATCTTTTGATAATTCATGCACGCCTTGTTTTCCCAGTAGTGTCAGTACCGTATGGTAAAAACTGAAATCTATATGTGTTTATTTTTCATTTAAGGAAATTTCAGCTTGTTTCAGAACACTTGATTAACTGCAAATTAAAACTGCTCTCCCTCAGCTTTCCAAGTAGCAGCAGACGATACAGTAAATGTTTAGAGAAGTGAGTAGCAGCCTCTGTGACATGTCTGGTTCCTTAAGGATGCACTGCATTAACTTATGCTGATTTCTTCTTGTAAGGTATTTGCTTATTAGATTATAATTTTGATTTATGTTTTTTCAGTTGTTTACGTCCTAACAGTTGTTTTTGATTGTAACTCAGAAAACCAAATGTTTTCATTTGTTAAAAATATACTGAATCTGAAGTCTGGTATTTAAATCAAGAGTTATTTTACAAATAAAGTAATTCTGTAGGTACAAAATACTTCTTACTGTAGACTTTCCCCCTCTTTTTGATATGGTGATGTCTTCTCCATTCAAAGACAAGACAATAAATCTTTAGTGCCTTTAGAACAAACACTGAAACACACACAAGCGCTCCTCCTGACCTAACTGTTCATAAGCCAGTGAGCAGGAAAGTCTGTGTTACTCAGGAATGACATGGTGACCCCTGAGTGTGGCTACTAACTAAGATTTAAACACAGATTTTCAGGGAACAGGTGAAATGTATGGACTGGAGCTAGTCTCCTAGTTGGTGTATTAAATCTCACACTTTCCTGGAGGTAAATTTATTCATTCTAGGAAAACGGGCTTTCCTATAGCCTGGTGTCCAGGTTACTGGGATGGGCTGTTGCTAAGGAATCAAGTGTGTTCCTGTCCTTCGGTCAACTAGACCTTGTTTTTTCCACAAAATCTGAAATAACTTACAGCACCAGAAGCAGTTATGGAGACCAGCCTGTCTGACCTTGAGCCGCAGTGCTGGTGATGCACGGCAGAGGCGCCTGTGCTGCGTGCTTGGAAGATGTGACAGTCTACCACGTGGATTTTTAAAGTATAATTCTTGCATGTCATTGCTGTAATGTACATTTTTGAGGCAATCGTGAAACTGGCGTGTGTGTGATTGTTGGTGTGCTCTTGTAAATTCAAAGAGCTTGTTCAAGTTTTTTTTTTTTTTTTTTTACTTATTGTTTTCAGAGTGTCTATTTTGAATTAAAACTTGTTATACCACTGCAAGTAGAACTGTTTAATTCTTTTAAATGTTAAAACATCATGATGATTCAGAAACAATTTAAACATGGAAGTAAATACCATATTTGTTGTTGTGAAAATAAGCACACCCCCAAAAGGCTGACTAATTACAGGGTCACAAATAGCTGTGGCTGGAGATCCTTGCTTTGTGTGACAGTGGCCGGGAGTTGCCTTTCTCCAGGCTGAGCTCTGTGCCAACTGGCGCAGCTTGCCATGTGTGGCTTGGCCTGCGCTCCTTCAGTTGTGAGACTTCGGGGCTCTGTTTGCATATGGGGCCTGGTCAGTCTGTCGGGCTGACCGTCCTGTCCATTGCAGGATCAGAGCAGCATCGCCAGCCTCTTCCCTCCCAGCCGTGGCCCCTGCACCCTCTCCAGGCTGTGTCCCTCCCGCAGAGAGGAACAGCCCTGAGCAGAACCACCGTGATGAAGGAATTTTGGTTGCTGGCTGTAGTCCAGCTTTTGATGTGGAGTCTTTTTATATGCTAGTTACTGGTTTTTAAACACTTTTTTAGGCTTAAAGATAAAAATTTGATGTAAACTGAGCTTCAAAAAGCATATGGGAGTTCTTGTAAATGTAAAAAGGGAGTAAATTTATTATTAGCTATGCTATGCAGTATGTGGGATTTTAGTTCCCCCAACCAGGGACTGAACCCCTGCCCCCTGCAGTGGAAGTGTGGGCCCTTAAACACAGGGAATTCCCTAAGTTTATTATTTGAAAATGAAAAACTAAACTTTAATAGTTTAGTGGTGGGGGATTTTTATGATGTCATTTAAAAGATTGGAAATTGAGAAGGAAAGAAGACAGTTCTTTTTTTATTTTCATGGTTTCAAAAGGTGTATATTTAAATTTTAATCTATGCATGAACTTTAAAACTATCACATATTTGGAGACACTGCTTTGGGAAATATTCCCAGTGTTTTTGCTTCAAGTAATAAATCTTTCTCCTTCCCTCTTCCCCCAAAGTACATATTTGAGCTCTATTTGGTCAAAGACAAATTAGAATTTAGCATATTAGTGTAATTTCTTAATTCTGTTACCATGGTTTTGGGATGTGTTATTTTGTAACAGCCAGGAACCTCGTCCACTTCATTTGTTACAGTGAATAGTAAATGAGAAGAACTCTGGAGGCCCCAGAAAGCCTTCCATCCACCCGGTAACAGGGCAGGCCCCTTCGCCACTGCTCCTGTGGTTGATCTTTCTTTTGGTGACTGCTCTCCCACCTTCCTGTCAGTGTGCTGCTTCCAGAATGGAGCTCTGCAAATCTTTGTCAGATTGCTTTGGTAACTCAGCTGAGGAACAGGTTGGCTTTGATGTCACCTCATCATAAGGCCCTTGAATGTTTTTTTTAAGAAGCTGAAGGCGAGTGAGGTCGGACAGGCAGAGCGTGGCTCCCGCGGCTCTGGCGGGCAGCAAGGCCTTGCGGGGTTGACTGCACCACAAGCCGCGAGACCTCAACGAAGAGGTGGGAGTTGAGTCTCCAGTTTCTGGGCTGTGGGCCACAGGCTGGTGTGAGGGCGCACACTGCAGGACGCTGTGCCAAGGAGAGTGCTGGTGCCAAGGCCGTGTTGGCACCACAGGAGCGTGGAGATGACCTGGCACAGAGGGTCGCCCACTCCTGCCCCCTCACCCTCATCAGTGCGATCAAACAGGACACAGCCAGTCAGTGAAGAAGCCAGGCCAGTCCTGAAAGCCGACGGGACAGAAGACCCTCATCCACCTACTACCAGGTAACCTCAGAAATGGCTGCTGTATCACCCCTGGACTAGCATCCTCGGCAGAGGCGCTCTTGCGGAAGCCCTGGTGCAGGTGCGTCTCGGGGAAGGGCTGTTGCTCACACCAGCCCTGCAGTCGGCCTCCCGGGGGGTGGACATGTCCTCTCCCTCAGGCTCAGGCCAGGTCTGTCTCCCTGCAGAAGCCACGTGATGGTGGTTCTTCACTCAGTTTTGCAGTAAGGCCTCTGGGAATGCTGTGCTGTGGCTGCTTCTCAGCCACCTTCCTTTGCTCTCAGAGCAGCAGCTGCGCCAGGCCTGTGGGAGCTGGTGGTTCTGCCCCAAGTCCCCAGGGATGTGTTGGCTCCAGGGCTGGTGGTCGCCCATCTCTGTTACCCTTTCTAACAGCCTCTCATCTGATGCTTACGTGAGGCTCTCTCTTTCTTACTAGAGGAAACAACAGCCCTGACTAAGAAAAAAAGAGCCCCAAAACACTAACCTAGTTTATACATTGTTTTTAAACTGCCTTGCTAGTAATAAACATTTATCAACAGTTTACTGTTGCCGGGAAATGGGCTGAGTATTCTAATGATGATGGTGATGATCTGCTTTCCTTACTCGGCACTGTGTTGATGCAGCTGATGTGCATTTTAACTCTCAACAGTCTTACGAGGTGGGCTGAGTATTCTAATGATGATGGTGATGATCTGCTTTCCTTACTCGGCACTGTGTTGATGCAGCTGATGTGCATTTTAACTCTCAACAGTCTTACGAGGTGAATGGTAGTATCCACGCATAAGGAAAATGGAAAGTTCTTTTTCCTTTTTCCATATAAAGGAAGCTGAGGTTAAGTAAGCTGCCCGAGGCAGGGTGCTAGTCAGGTGGAAGGAGTAGGGAGGTGACCGATCGTGCTACTGTGCTCCATTCTTCTGTGCACGTATTAAGTCTCAGTACTCTTGTGAGTGGGTATTATTTTGCCTCTGTTTTCAAGGTGAAGATGTGGATTCCAAGGTAATGTGGCCAACTGTTGAAGTCTGCTCACGACTGAGGGATTTCTCTGAACTTTTAGTACCAACACGGGGAATATCCAGGCAGGCGGAGACAAGTTGGTCACCCTACCCAGAGGTCAGTTCACCTCCCCACAGTGACACATCACTTAAGGGATGCAGTACTATTGCTAATAAATGTCCGTTCTCTGGTTGTGCACGTAGCCCTGTTGGTGTGGAAGCACAGGGCACCCTGTCCTGGGTGGTTACAGCAGTGACAGCAGCAGTGCCCTGTGCGCCGGGTACTATTCTGAATGCATGATGAACTCAGTGAGGTGACATTTTTTGAATGAAAAGTGAAAGGAGGGAAGTCTTTGATTAGAACAACAAAAAAGAAATACAAATTTGCTATTTCATTCAGTATTTTGGAATGTCTCCCCATGTTACTAAACAGAGCCCCTGCTAAACTATCAACCAAGGAATACAAATTCGAATTACGAGGTACTGCCAGAAAACTAAGTTTTAAAAACTTAAACGTAATGTCATTTTTGTCCTGAAACCAATCGTTTTTTTTGTAGGTGGTGAGTAAACATATAAACACGCAGTCCTTAATACAAAGCCTTACCTTGTAGTGCTCCTGCTGATGCACACTTATGGAATCACACTTTTAATAATCATTATCTAGTTTTTAAAGTTTAAAAATTTAGAAATCATTTTAGCAATGAAAATTTTATACAGGGAAACTCTTTATATGAGTGAGCCCCGAGAACATGTTAGTTGTAACAGTGCCCAGTAGTTCTAGTTACTTTCAGATTCTAAACCCAGGAGTTTTAAAATTTGTGATCCATGAACCGTCTGAGTAAAACGTGTCAACACTGATGAAAGTTGAAGTCTAAATTACCAGATTTTTATAATACACAGTTAAGATGACAATTGATCGCCACTGTGCTATGCTAAGTCACTTCAGTCGTGTCCGACTCTGTGTGACCCCATGAACCGCAGCACGCCAGGCCTCCCTGTCCATCACCAGCTCCCGGAGGTCACTCAGACTCGCATCCATCGAGTCAGTGATGCCATCCAGCCATCTCATCCTCTGTCGTCCCCTTCTCCTCCTGCCCCCAATCCCTCCCAGCACCAGAGTCTTCTCCAATGAGTCAACTCTTCGCATGAGGTGGCCAAAATACTGGAGTTTCAGCTTTAGCATCATTCCTTCCAAAGAAATCCCAGGGCTGATCTCCTTCAGAATGGACTGGTTGGATCTCCTTGCAGTCCAAGGGACTCTCAAGAGTCTTCTCCAACACCACAGTTCAAAAGCATCAATTCTTCGGCGCTCAGCCTTCTTCACAGTCCAGCTCTCACATCCATACATGACCACAGGAAAGACCATAGCCCTGACTAGGCGAACCTTTGTTGGCAAAGTACTGTCTCTGCTTTTGAATATGCTATCTAGGTTGGTCATAACTTTCCTTCCAAGGAGTAAGCGTCTTTTAATTTCATGGCTGCAGTCACCATCTGCAGTGATTTTGGAGCCCAGAAAAAGAAAGTCTGACACTGTTTCCACTGTTTCCCCATCTATTTCCCATGTAGTGATGGGACCAGATGCCATGATCTTCGTTTTCTGAATGTTGAGCTTTAAGCCAACCTTTTCACTCTCCACTTTGACTTTCATCAAGAGGCTTTTTAGTTCCTCTTCACTTTCTGCCATAAGGGTGGTGTCATCTGCATATCTGAGGTTATTGATATTTCTCCCAGCAATCTTGATTCCAACTTGTGTTTCTTCCAGTCCAGCATTTCTCATGATGTACTCTGCATATAAGTTAAATAAGCAGAGTGACAATATACAGCCTTGACGTACTCCTTTTCCTATTTGGAACCAGTCTGTTGTTCCATGTCCAGTTCTAACTATTGCTTCCTGACCTGCATACAGATTTCTCAAGAGGCAGATCAGGTGGTCTGGTATTCCCATCTCTTTCAGAATTTTCCACAGTTTATTGTGATCTACACAGTCAAAGGCTTTGGCATAGTCAATCAAGCAGAAATAGATGTTTTTCTGGAACTCTCTTGCTTTTTCTATGATCCAGCGGATGTTGGCAATTTGATCTCTGGTTCCTCTGCCTTTTCTAAAACCAGCTTGAACATCAGGAAGTTCACGGTTCACATATTGCTGAAGCCTGGCTTGGAGAATTTTGAGCATTACTTTACTAGCATGTGAGATGAGTGCAATTGTGCGGTAGTTTGCACATTCTGGCATTGCCTTTCTTTGGGATTGGTATGAAAACTGACCTTTTCCAATCTTGTGGCCACTGCTGAGTTTTCCAAATTTGCTGGCATATTGAGTGCAGCACTTTCACAGCATCACCTTTCAAGATTTGAAATAGCTCAACTGGAATTCCATCACCTCCACTAACTTTGTTCATAGTCATGCTTTCTAAGGCCCACTGAACTTCACATTCCAAAATGTCTGGCTCTAGGTGAGTGATCACACTATCATGATTATCTTGGTCATGAAGCTCTTTTTTGTACAGTTCTTCTGTGTATTCTTGCCACCTCTTCTTAATATCTTCTGCTTCTGTTAGGTCCATACCATTTCTGTCCTTTATTGAGCCCATCTTTGCATGAAATCTTGCTTTGGTATCTCTGATTTTCTTGAAGAGATCCCTAGTCTTTCCCATTCTGTTGTTTTCCTCTATTTCTTTGCATTGATTGCTGAAGAAGGCTTTCTTATCTCTTCTTACTCTTCTTTGGAACTCTGCATTCAGATGTTTATATCTTTCCTTTTCTCCTTTGCTTTTTGCTTCTCTTCTTTTCACAGCTATTTGTAAGGCCTCCCCAGACAGCCATTTTGCTTTTTTGCATTTCTTTTCCATGGGGATGGTCTTGATCCCTGTCTCCTGTACAATGTCATGAACCTCATTCCATAGTTCATAAGGCACTCTATCAGATCTAGGCCCTTAAATCTATTTCTCACTTCCACTGTATAATCATAAGGGATTTGATTTAGGTCATACCTGAATGGTCTAGTGGTTTTCCCTACTTTATTCAATTTGAGTCTGAATTTGGCAATGAGGCGTTCATGGTCTGAGCCACAGTCAGCTCCTGGTCTTGTTTTTGCTGATTGTATAGAGCTTCTCCATCTTTGGCTGCAAAGAATATAATCAATCTGATTTCGGTGTTGACCATCTGGTGATGTCCATGTATAGAGTCTTCTCTTGTGTTGTTGGAAGAGGGTATTTGCTATGACCAGTGCATTTTCTTGGCAGAACTCTGTTAGTCTTTGCCCTGCTTCATTCCATATTCCAAGGCCAAATTTGCCTGTTACTCCAGGTGTTTCTTGACTTCCTACTTTTGCATTCCAGTCCCCTATAATGAAAAGAACATCTTTTTTGGGTGTTAGTTCTAAAAGGTCTTGTAGGTCTTCATAGAACCGTTCAACTTCAGCTTCTTCAGCGCTACTGGTTGGGGCATAGACTTGGATTACTGTGACACTGAATGGTTTGCCTTGGAATCGAACAGAGATCATTCTATCGTTTTTGAGATTGCATCCAAGTACTGCATTTCGGACTCTTGTTGACCATGGTGACTACTCCATTTCTTCTGAGGGATTCCTGCCTGCAGAAGTAGATATAATGGTCCTCTGAGTTAAATTCACCCATTCCAGTCCATTTTAGTTCGCTGATTCCTAGAATGTCGACATTCACTCTTGCCATCTCTTGTTTGACCACTTCCAATTTGCCTTGATTCATGGACCTGACATTCCAGGTTCCTATGCAATATTGCTCTTTACAGCATCGGACTTTGCTTCTATCACCAGACACATCCACAGCTGGGTATTCTTTTTGCTTTGGCTCCATCCCTTCATTCTTTCTGGAGTTATTTCTCCACTGATCTCCAGTAACATATTGGACCCCTACTGACCTGGGGAGTTTCTCTTTCAGTATCCTATTATTTTGCCTTTTCTTACTGTTCATGGGGTTCTCAAGGCAAGAATACTGAAGTGGTTTGCTATTCCCTTCTCCAGCGGACCACACCCTGTCAAATCTCTCCACCATGACCCGCCCATCCTGGGTTGCCCCACGGGCATGGCTTAGTTTCATTGAGTTAGACAAGGCTATGGTCCTAGTGTGATTAGATTGACTGGTTTTCTGTAAGTATGGTTTCAGTGTGTTTGCCCTCTGATGCCCTCTTGCAACACCTACCGTTTTACTTGGGTTTCTCTTACCTTGGGTGTGGGGTATCTCTTCCCGGCTGATCCAGCAAAGCACAGCCATCGCACCTTACCTTGGAGGAGGGATCTCTCCTCACTGCCGCCCTTCCTGACCTTGGAGGAGGGGTATCTCCTCACCGCTGTCCTTCCTGACCTCGGTCATGGGTAGCTCCTCTCGGCCGTGCTTAGTATGCTGGTGGCAGCTGCCGAGGCGCTCTTAGTGCGTCAGTCGCAGCCGCTGAGTTTTTCTTAAAACAATGTTTCTCTATAGATCTATCTTGAGTGTTAAGTTGTAAAATCAATAAAAACAATAGTTTTGCTAGGGTTTTATAGATAAGTTGACTCGTTTTGCTTCCCCAACCCCTATGGAGCAGATTTCAGAACTGTTTGAAGACCCAGAAAATCCTACATTGTCTATGAAATGACACGGACACACACGTTAGTATGATATCAAACAGACTACACTCAGAGTCTGGAAGGAGTTTCCATGTAGAGAGATTTAAGGTCTCATTGCAAGGAAAATATCTTTGGTCCTAAAAAGGACAGGAGATTTAGCCTCTGCCATTGTCTTGTAGGGAGAAGACTATGGCACTCCACTCCAGGACTCCTGCCTGGAAAATCCCATGGATGGAGGAGCCTGGTAGGCTGCAGTCCATGGGGTTGCTGAGGGTCGTACACGACTAAGCGACTTCACTTTCACTTTTCACTTTCATGCATTGGAGAAGGAAATGGCAACCCACTCCAGTGTTCTTGCCCATAGAATCCCAGGGACGGGGGTGCCTGGTGGGCTGCCGTCTCTGGGGTCGCACAGAGTTGGACACGACTGAAGCGACTTAGCAGCATTGTAGAAGATGACTTAGGAAAACACCAGGGAATTCACGAGATCATTTTAAAGGAATGCATTTTGCAGGAAAGGTAATTTTTTGTTATTTTTAAAATTTAATTTTGTTTGGATTTTATACACACTTTCAAATAACAAGTGATTACATTAATAAGACAACTGTAGACAAGGAAGGCACGGTAGCTGTGCAGGAGTTTTTGGAATGTGCTGCTGCTGTTACTGCTAAGTCGCTTCAGTCGTGTCCGAGTCTGTGCAACCCCATAGATGGAAGCTCACCAGGCTCCCCTGTCCCTGGGATTCTCCAGGCAAGAACACTGGAGTGGGTTGCCATTTCCTTCTCCAATGCATGAAAGCGAAAAGTGAAAGTGAAGCCACTCAGTCGTGTCCGACTCTTAGCGACCCCATGGACTGGAGCGTACCAGGCTCCTCCGTCCATGGGATTTTCCAGGCAAAAGTACTGGGGTGGGGTGCCATTAATGTGCTGGGGAAGCCCAAGTCTAGCACATTGCTCACAGCTCCAGTCACATGACTCCAAGGATGTTAGCAGAGGCCTTTTTAATTATATTAAAAAGGTGAGTGCTTTTCTAATAACTTATTAGAAAATCAATAACTTCGCATCAGAACTCATTGTTACCACAATGGTTCCTTATCACCATGTATTTCATTGTTGATCTTGTTTCTATTTACAGGTGGCGGTGGTGACCATCTTGGTCCAATAAGTTGCTAATTTAGAAGTAAGCAGAATACACGTATATCAACACGCAGTACTAACCGTATTTTCTAACTCTATCCTAGCTATTGGCATTGCCAACTTTTTAGCTTCTACATAATGTTCTGTGTTAAATGACTTGATGACTAAAGGGGAAGCTGGGATACTGAAAATAGATGTTACTGACAACATAGGATCAATTCAGAAAAATGAAAATGGAGAACTTGGTAAATTCATGATGAGATTTATTCAGTAATCCATTTAGATTTTCTAGGAACTTTATCATGATTGCAAGTTCTTGAAATGAATCTTTAAATATACCTTTATAACTGCACACTGGTTTTTCTTTTTTTCTGTTTTGTTTGTTTTGGCTGTGCCGCAAAGCTTGCAGGATTTTAGTTCCCTGACCAGGGATTGAACCCACGCCCTCTGCAGTGAAAGCATGGAGTTGGAGTCACTGGACTGCCAGGGAAGTCTCAGAATTGCACAGTGTTGTCCTAAAAAAAAATCTTATTTCAAGGATCAAAATACCTGTAATGTCTGAGGATTGACATATAATTAAATGACATTCACAATCTAATTTGCTAAGAAGTCCAGGGTATGAGCTATGTAACCTTATTCTGCCATCTGAGAGTCTACACCAGGTTCTGACCACACTATGCCTGTTTTTCCATTTACAAAATGCATGTGTGGAGAGGTGATTGGTCTGTATTTCATAAAAAATGGCCTCAGTATAACCATGTTTTATTTTCAGTGCGCTAGAAACAGAATAAGTCTTTGCCACTTCCTGAACACCAAATTAGCAAGCTGCTTCCATGCAGTGACCTGTGTAAGGATGGTTTCATTGGTATCTATGTTTTCCTCTCCCACAGTGTTGACAGAGTGGCTACAAAGAAACATTAGACACTCAGTATCTTGTAATAACCCATAATGGAAATTAGTCTAGATTAATTAATCTAGGTTATAATGGAAAAAACCTAGTCACTGTGCTGTACACCTAAAACTAACACATGTAAATCAACTATACTTCAATTTAAACTAGACAGATTCAAAGAGTTGAGAACACATTATATACTAGAGAGTAACCCTGGGTCTTTTGCCTTCTAACATAAGGTCCACCTCAGTCCAGATCATTTGGTTGTAACTCGTACTGATTTGGGGTGGCCTCGGCCTGCCACAGGTTGGAACGGGCCTTGGGTTTACAGCCAGAAATTAAGGCCGGGTCACAATGGTGAGAGCACCAGAGCCTATCCACTAGGCCAGTGGTCAGTGACCCGGCCACTGGCCCTTCAGCTTTGCAGAAGAGTTTTCACAGATTTAAAGTGGTGAAGCAAGTGAAGTTTTTATTAGGAGGAAGAGAATACAGTACATGTGGATAGACAAGGGGTGGACTCAAGAGTCCCTGAGATGTACCCTGGGGGCAGTCTGAATTACTTCTGTGGGACACTTCTGGGTTTCCTTTGGCCAATCATTTTAATTTGCCTGGTTCACAATCCATATTTGGTACCTTTCAGGATCAAGGCTGTATATTGAACTAACACCCAAAAAAGATGTCCTTTTCATTATAGGGGACTGGAATGCAAAAGTAGGAAGTCAAGAAACACCTGCAATAACAGGCAAATTTGGCCTAGGAGTACAGAATGAAGCAGGGCAAAGGCTAATAGAGTTCTGCCAAGAGAACGCACTAGTCATGGCAAACACCCTCTTCCAGCAACACAAGAGAAAACTCTACACATGGATATCACCAGATGGTCGACACCGAAATCAGATTGATTATATTCTTTGCAGCCACAGATGGAGAAGCTCTATACAGTCAGCAAAAACAAGACTGGGAGCTGACTGTGGCTCAGATCATGAACTCCTTATTGCCAAATTCAGACTGAAATTGAAGAAAGTGGAGAAAACCACTAGACCATTCAGGTATGACCTAAATCAGATCCCTTATGACTATACAGTGGAAGTCAGAAATAGATTTAAGGGACTAGATCTGATAGAGTGCCTGATGAAGTATGGATGGAGGTTCGTGACATTGTACAAGAGACAGAAATCAAGACTATCCCCAAGAAAAAGAAATGCAAAAAAGCAAAATGGCTGTCTGAGGAGGCCTTACAAATAGCTGTGAAAAGATGGGAAGCAAAAAGCAAAAGAGAAAAGGAAAGATATATCCATTTGAATGCAGAGTTCCAAAGAATAGCAAGAAGAGATAAGAAAGCCTTCTTCAGCGATCAATGCAAAGAAATAGAGGAAAACAGTAGAATGGGAAAGACTAGAGATCTCTTCAAGAAAATCAGAGATAACAAGGGAAAATTTCATGCAAAGATGGGCTCAATAAAGGACATAAATAGTATAAACCTAACAGAAGCAGAAGATATTAAGAAGAGGTGGCAAGAATACACATAACTGTACAAAAAAGACCTTCATGACCCAGATAATCACGATGGTGTGTGATCACTGACCTAGAGCCAGACATCCTGGAATGTGAAGTCAAGTGGGCCTTAGGAAGTGTCACTACGAACAAAGCTAGTAGAGGTGATGGAATTCTAGTTGAGCTATTTCAAATCCTGAAAGGTGATGCTGTGAAAGTGCTGCACTCAATATGCCAGCACACGCTAGTACAGTAATGCTCAAAATTCTCCAAGCCAGGCTTCAGCAGTATGTGAACTGTGAACTTACTGATGTTCAAGCTGGTTTTAGAAAAGGCAGAGGAACCAGAGATCAAATTGCCAACATCTGCTGGATCATGGAAAAAGCAAGAGAGTTCCAGAAAAACATCTATTTCTGCTTTATTGACTATGCCGAAGCCTTTGACTGTGTGGATCACAATACACTATGGAAAATTCTGAAAGAGATGGGCATACCAGACCACCTGACCTGCCTCTTGAGAAACCTGTATGCAGGTCAGGAAGCAACAGTTAGAACTAGACATGGAACAACAGACTGGTTCCAAATAAGAAAAGGAGTACATGAAGACTGTATATCGTCACCCTGCTTATTTAACTTATATGTAGAGTAGATCATGAGAAACGCTGGGCTAGAGGAAGCACAAGCTTGGAATCAAGATTGCTGGGAGAAATATCAATCACCTCAGATATGTAGATGACACCACCCTTATGGCAGAAAGTGAAGAAGAACTAAAGAGCCTCTTGATGAAAGTGAAAGAGGAGAGTGAAAAAGTTGGCTAAAAGCTCAATATTCAGAAAATGAAGATCATGGCATCTGGTCCCATCACTTCATGGCAGATAGATGGGAAAACAGTGGCTGACTTTATTTTCTTGGGCTCCAAAATCACTGCAGATGGTGACTGCAGCCATGAAATTAAAAGACGCTTACTCTTTGGAAGGAAAGTTATGACCAACTTAGACAGCATATTGAAAAGCAGAGACAGTACTTTGCCACAAAGGTCCATCTAGTCAAGGTTATGGTTTTTCCAGTAGTCATGTATGGATGTGAGAGTTGGACTGTGGAGAAAGCTGAGCCCCAAAGAATTGATGCTTTTCAACTGTGGTGTTGGAGAAGACTCTTGAGAGTCCCTTGGACTGCAAGGAAATCCAACCAGTCCATCTTAAAGCATATCAGTCCTGAATATTCATTGGAAGGACTGATGCTGAAGCTGAAACTCCAATATTTGGCCACCTTATGGGAAGAACTGACTCACTGGAAAAGACCCGGATGCTGGGAAAGATTGACGGTGGGAGGAGAAGGAGACAACAGAGGATGAGATCATTGGATGGCATCACCAACTCAGTGGACATGAGTTTGAGTAAACTCCAGGTGTTGGTGATGGACAGGGAGGCCTGGCGTGCTGCAGTCCATGGAGTCGCAAAGAGTTGGACACAACTGAGCAATTGAACTGAACTGAGGATCCTCCCATGTGTTCACAGGCATCTCTTAGCCAAGATGGATTCTACTGAAGAGGCCTGTGGGTAGCCTGTCATTAGTTAGCATCACTCCCCTTTGACCTCTGGGGGGAGCCTTTTTGCTCATACGTGGTCACGGAGGTTCCCTGACTTTGAGAATGTGAAATATGTGGTCTGGCCAGGGACCAGTCTCCTCACTTAATTGTCCTACTATTCTTGTCTTAGGAGTTTTGGTCCATAGGAAATGAATCGCCAATTGCTTTACTCTGTGTGTGTGTGTGTGTGTGTCTGCTCGCGCGCATGCGCGCGTGTGCACGTGTGTGCACGCACACATGTGCATGCACGCAACATCTACTTGTTGCCTCAAAACTATGTAGAATAGCATAAGAGTCTAGGAAATTGTCTTTTCTTATATATCTCCACGCACTCCTTATGGTCAGGATCTTCTCTCCATGAGGATAAGCGATGTGAAGGAAGACAGTGCTGAAATGATTAATTTTCTTTGACTTAAAATTTAATATATGTTTGAAAAATTAAGCTGCTACCTACATTTGGTAATGTTACAATCTTCTAATAGTGGTTTATCATGGCTGAGATGCTATTTGTGTGCACACCTAAGTGCATCAATAACATCCTTTTATAAAATTTCACTGTAGGGGTGATGTTACAGATCTTTGTTCTTAAAGCAGTAAGTACCTTTGGTCCAGATTTTCCTGGGTATGTGCTGTGTACATATGTCTGCCTATCAAAGCTTATCTTGATTGAGAGTGACATGTTCAGGAGTAGAAAGATGGTAATAAAGATGCAAAGGGCAACCTGAGTCCCAATAATACAAAGTGAAGTGCTTCAACTGTGGAGCTTGTTGAAGCAAGTGCTTCAACTTGAGACCCTGTGAAGCTTTCAGAATGCTTTACACACATCAAGTGTGTGCAGGTCTGTGTCTGCCTCACTTCAGTGGGTTAGGGTGTGAGATGCACTTTCACTGCAGTCGTGTGGAGGTGTTGCAAACCTAAACTGTAAAAGAGGGTGAGCCTACAAGAAGTTACTCTGATGTTTTGTATAAATGTGGTCTTCATTACTGTATTACATATTAGAGGTTTCTAAAAGTTGTCAAAATCTTGGCTGTTAATTAATGTTGGACCCTTTGAGTTCAGTAGCTCAGTCCCTCATCACTGGAGGATCTCGTGGAGTTTGTACACGTGTGTGATGTGGGTCTGTGTTTACATTGCTTCTGGTCCTTGTATGGTTCACCTGAGCCCACCTGTGATTTGGTGTTATACTGCCCCAGACTGAAAGCATGAACTGCCTTAGAGATTTAGATCCTGATGTTTATTCTTTGCCCAGGTGCTGGTTACAAAATCATAACCTGAAATGAAAATATAGTAAATAGATGAAATAGCTTTTTTTGTTATTGTTGCAAGTTCAGTTGGCATCTGAACATTTGGATGCTGCTGCTGCTAAGTTGCTTCAGTCGTGTCCAACTCTATGCGACCCCATAGACGGCAGCTCACCAGGCTCCACCATCCCTGGGATTCTCTAGGCAAGAACACTGGAGTGGGTTGCCATTTCTTTCTCCAATGCATGAAAGTGAAAAGTGAAAGGGAAGTCGCTCAGTCGTGTCCGACTCTTAGCGACCCCATGGACTGCAGCCCACCAGGCTCCTCTGTCCATGGGATTTTCCAGGCAAGAGTACTGGAATGGGGTGCCATCACCTTGTCCAAAACATCTGGATAGATTAGTTAAAAATCCATATATCTTGGTAATTTGAACATATGACCATATCTTAGTGTTTAAATGACAGCAGTGTTTAAGATATAATCCAACATATCCACAAACTCATCAGCTCTCATTAGAAGGTCTTCAAGACTCTTATCTGAAGGTTAATTTTCAGTTCAGTTGCTCAGTTCGAGTTAGTTTCAGTCAGTTCAGTTCAGTCACTCAGTCGTGTCCGACTCTTTGCAACCCCATGAATCAGCATGCCAGGCCTCCCTGCCTATCACCAACTCCCTGAGTTCACTCAAACTCACGTCCATCGAGTCGGTGATGCCATCCAGCCATCTCATCCTCTGTCGTCCCCTTCTCCTCCTGCCCCCAATCCCTCCCAGCATCAGAGTCTTTTCCAGTGAGTCAACTCTTTGCATGAGGTGGCCAAAGTATTGGAGTTTCAGCTTCAGCATCCGTCTTTCCAGTGAACACCCAGGACTGATCTCCTTTAGGATGGACTGGCTGGATCTCCTTGCAGTTCAAGGGACTCTCAAGAGTCTTCTCCAACACCACAGTTTAAAAGCATCAATTCTTCAGCGCTCAGCTTTCTTCAGTCCAACTCACATCCATACATGACCACTGGAAAAACCATAGCCTTGACTAGACGGACCTTTGTTGGCAAAGTAATGTCTCTGCTTTTCAATATGCTATCTAGGTTGGTCATAACTTTCCTTCCAAGCAGTAAGCGTCTTTTAATTTCATTGCTACAATCACCATCTGCAGTGATTTTGGAGCTCAATAAAATAAAGTCTGACACTGTTTCCACTGTTCAGGAGTAGCTAAATTTGTGCATTGAATTTATGAACAAAAAGTTTTTAAGTTTTTAACAACTGTGCAAAGAGTAGTGTTGTTATTAACTAGGTAATTTGAATTGCAAAACTATTTTCACATGGAATGTTTGTTTTTAAGTTGATAGGTTTGCTTAATACAAGTGTTAATTTAACTTCGTGTTTCCATTATCGCAATTTGTAAAGCCTGATAGGAGTAGTGGAGCACGGATTGAGGTTCTTTATACTGGTATTAATTTTAAAGGATACGTATTCAATTATTGATTACGTGCAGAGGTGCCTGCAATGTCTGCGCAGCAGCACTGATGTGGCGGTAGACAGCGAGCGTAGCCGCTGGGGACATCACTCCTTCGTCCATCATCTCCGCTCCGTTAAGTGGTGAAGCGGCAGAAAACAGACTCGCTTCCGGGTAACCCGAGCTCGAACCCAGCACCCAAGTCCTGTCTTCCTGAGCAGCTTTCTTAACACAGGTTCATACTCCTTGTGCCTTCTCATTTGTTTGATGAGAAATGAGGCTTTCTTTAAAGGCAAGTTTTGAGAGTCCCAATAAGAAACAGGTATGAACTCTTTGTTTTTTTTATTTCAATAGAAATGGTTCAAGAGAGTGTATATTTGCATAATGCCTGCAGGCCGCTCACCTGAGCCTCTTGTTGATCCTGTGGAAGAGAGGTTAGGTTTTCCTACTTGCGGATAAGCCAGCGCGCCCGGAGGGATGTGTGCCTTTGCTCACGCCGGCTGACACGGAGCGCGGGGGTGACTGCTTGCCAAGCATGTGTGGCCCTGCCGTGCGGCGCGAGGCCAGAAGGCTGCTCCAAGAGCACCGCGAAGCCCCGCGGAGAGCGGGGGCTCCGGGGGCGGCCCGCGAGCAGGAACCGGGCCGCCGGGCCCCCAGCCCTTGAACCCAGCGGAGGGAAGGGACTGGCCAACTGACTCAAGGTGTATTGGCTTTCATATTCTCCAATTGCGCTGTTCAACCTGGGAAGGGCAGAAACACTCTGCAGAGATTGAGGAGGGTGAGAAGGAGCCGCTTTCTGAGCTGGACAGTGCAGCCGCCCAAGCGGATCACTGACGGGGCTGGGGTGTCTCTGCCCGCGGCCTGCCACCGGGAGGGCCCTGCTGCGGAAGGGCCGGCGGTCAGGCCTCTGCCTCACCCCCTCAGGTGCAGGGAGAATCCCAGTCTGCGCCTCCGGCTCCAGGAGACCCCACGGCCTGAGGCCTTGAGCCGCTCTCGGCCCCGGGCGGCTGGACCACCTCCTCCCGGCTTGCCTGCTCTCCCAAGGTGGGTGTTGGCGCTGCCCTAGTCGCCGTGCTGGCTGGCCTTGTGCCAAGCACATGTGAAACGTCATTTATTTGTCTAGTGGCCGCGCTGTGTCTCCCTTGCTGCATGCAGGCTTCTCTCTAGGTGCGGTGAGGGGGCTGCTCTCCCTTGCGATTGCTGGCTTCTCTCTCATCGGGAGGCTTGTGGGGAGCCTGGGTTCTGGGGCGCTTGGGCTGCAGCAGTTGTGGTGCGTGGTCCCTCGGCGTGTAGAACTGTCCGTGTTCCTTGCACTAGCAGGCGGATTCTTAACCTTTAGCGACCAGGGAAGTCCATAAAAGCACTTTTTTTTTTTTTAAACAGTTGGAATATAAGTAGTGCATGAGTCCCATCTTTGTTTTAGGGGTCGGGTTCATTCCGTGCTTTTCCGTTGGGTACTGAATTCTGCATTCAGTTAGGAAACATCCCATTCTCCCCCGACCTCGCTGCCCTTCTGTTTCCACCTGGAATGCTTCAAGTGAAAGTGAAGTCGCTCAGTCGTGCCCAACTCTTTGCGACCCCATGGATAGTAGCCTGCACCAAGCCCCTCCGTCCATGGGATTTTCAAGCAAGAGTACTGGAGTGGGTTGCCATTTCCTTCTCCAGGGAATCTTCCCAACCCAGGGAACGAACCCAGGTCTCTCACACTGCAGACAGACGCTTTACTGTCTGAGCCACCAGGGAAGTCAAACGATGCTTCAATCAGCTACTTCTTTGTTCCTTGATCTGGAAGGACCAGTGTTATCCTTAGATTTGTTGTTGGAAATTTAATGTACTCCAGGAAAGTATCATGTGACCTTTAAGACCCATTCAAGCACGGACCCCAAAGTGATTCATGGTCCACATTTTGCTGGTTATCAGACCACAGGTCAACAGGGTAGGATGTGTGCAAAAGGATGTTTGTACCCAGGCAGCCTGAAGAGACAGGGAAGGAGCCGAATGAACAAATCAGCTCAGAGTCCAAAGCATATTCCTAGATGGCTTAGGACGAGAAGTTTTGGACTCCTTTCCTTCCCCCCACCCTCCCAGTTTTAAACATTGTGTTAGAATATACAGAACATAAAATATACCATCTTCAGTTCAGTTCAGTCACTCAGTCGTGTCCGACTCCTTGTGACCCCATGAATCGCAGCACGCCAGGCCTCCCTGTCCATCACCAACTCCTGGAGTTCACTCAGACTCACGTCCATCGAGTCAGTGATGCCATCCAGCCATCTCATCCTCTGTCGTCCCCTTCTCCTGCCCCCAATCCTTCTGAGCTTCAGAGTCTTTTCCAGTGAGTCAACTCTTCGCATGAGGTGGCCAAAGTACTGGAGTTTCAGCTTTAGCATCATTCCTTCCGAAGAAATCCCAGGGCTGATCTCCTTCAGAATGGACTGGTTGGATCTCCTTGCAGTCCAAGGGACTCTCAAGAGTCTTCTCCAACACCACAGTTCAAAAGCATCAATTCTTTGGGACTCATCTTTCTTCACAGTCCAACTCTCACATCTATACATGACCATAGGAAAAACCATGGCCTTGACTAGATGGACCTTTGTTGGCAAAGTACTGTCTCTGCTTTTGAATATGCTATCTAGGTTGGTCATAACTTTCCTTCCAAGGAGTAAGCGTCTTTTAATTTCATGGCTGCAGTCACCATCTGCAGTTAAGTTTACAGTTTGGTGGCATTAAATGCTTCTACATTGTTGTGCCACTGTCACCACCATCCAGCCACAGAACAGTGTAAAAAAATATTTATTTTATGGGTTGATGGGACTTTTAAAACATTTTATTTGTTTGACTGAGTTGGGTCTTAGTTGTGGCATATGGGGTCTTGGTTTTCCTTGCGGCAAGTGGGATACCTGACCAGGGACTAAACCTGGTTTCCCTGCACGGGGAGCACAGAGTCTTAGCCATTGGACCTCCAGGCAAGTGGCCAGAACATTTTTATCTTCCCAAATTGAAATGCTGCCTCTATTCAACAGACTCCCAAGTCTCACCTCCCCCAGCCCCTAGACCCCAGCATTCTGGTTTTGGTCTCTGTGTGATTTTTGCCTACTCTAGGGATCTCCTTTACATGGAGTCATTCAGCGCTAGTCCTTTTATGAGTGGCTTATTTTACTGAGCACAGTCCTTCCTCCAGATTCATCCATATTGTGGTGTGTGTCAGAGTGTCCTTCCTCTTCAAGGCTGAATGATATTCCATTGTATGTGTTTCCATTTTCTGTTTACCCGTTCTTCCATGAACAAGGCAGCCGTGAACATGGGTGCCCAGGCCTCACGGATCTGCTTTCACTTAATGCTCAGGGCATATGGGCCGGTAAGGGTCAGGTGTGATGTGCATGTGACGAGGGAAGGGCAAGCTGCACCTGGTGCAAGACGAGCCATGACTCCCTTCTTGATGTTTTTCTGTGCTTTACAAATTTTCTAAAATTTCACTCAGTTCTTTAAAAATACAAGGGGTGTGTCATCTAACAGTGTTACCAGTTGGAAAATGTGATTAAATCCAATTGACCCACTCGTAAGTGAGATCAGAGTGTCTGTCTGTGTCAGACTGACTTCACTTAGCATGGTGCCCTCAGATCCATCCATGTTGTCGCAAATGGCAAGAGTTTATTCTTTTTTATGGCTGAGTAGCATTCCTTTGTATGTATATGTGTTTATATAAATATATTAATGAAAATTATCTGTATATAATTATTCTAGGCCTGTTAGTATTTTCTTTATATATGTAGAGGCTCCTGTGTTGGGTGCATAAATAGTACTGCTTGTTGTTTAGTTGCTAAGTCGTGTCTGACCTGTAGCGCTCCAAGCTCCTCTGTCCATGGGATTTCCCAGGCAAGAATACTGGAGTGGGTTGCCATTTCCTCCTCCAGCATAAATATTTACAAGTGTTATGTCCTCTTGTGGATTGACCCCTTAATCATTGTGTGATGCCCTTTGTGTCTCTTATCACAGACTTTGTTTTAAAGTCTATTTTGTTTTAAAGCATAGCTGTTGCAGCTTTCTTTTGGTTTCCATTTGTGTGGAACATCTTTTTCCACCCCTTCATTTTCAGCCTATGTGTGTTCTTACATCTGATGTGTAGATAGCATATAGATGGGTTTTTTTTTTTTTTTTTTTTTAATCCATCAGCCGCTTTTTTTTTTTTTTTTTCAGTCTGTCTGTTGATTAGAAAATTTAACCAATTTAAATTTAAAGTTATTATTGACAGGTATGTATACATTCCCATTTTGTTACCTGGTTTCTGACTGTTTTGTAGTTTCTCTGCTTCTTCTTACTCTCTCCCTTGTGGTTTGATGACTTTCTTTAGTGTTCTTAGATTCCTTTCTACTATGTATATGTTGTAGTTGAGAGTTATTTTTACTACTTTAGTTTCTTAACCTTCATATTAGCTTTATAAGTGATAAATCCATGTTTTGCCTTCTTACACAGTTCATGCGGCTCTTACAGCTGGTATACTGGAGTGGTTTGCCATTCCCTTTTCCAGTGGATCACGTTTTGTCAGAACTCTTCACTATGACCCATCCATCTTGGGTGGCCCTATATGGCATGGCTCATAATTTTGAGTTTTGCATGAACTTGGGCAAACTCTGGGAGATGGTGAGGGACATGGAAGCCTGGTGTGCTACAGTCCATGGGGTCCTGAAGAATTGGACATGACTTGGTGACTGAACAACAACAATCCACTACCTTTACCTTTTTCAGTGAGAATTAGACTTTCATATATTTTCTTTTTACTAATTAGAGCTTAAAATCATTCTTTTCACATTTCTTGTAAGGCTGGTTTACTTGTGATGAACTCCATTACTTTTTGCTTGTCTGGAAAACTCTTTATCTCTCTTTCAGTTCTGAATGATAACTTTGCCAAGAGAGTGTTATTGGTTGGAAATGTTTTCTTTCAGCACTTTGAATATATTGTGCTGCTCCTTACTGGCCTGCAAAGTTTCTGCTGAAAATACTGCTGATGGTATTATGGAGCTTCTCTTGTGTATAAGTTTTTTTTCTCTTGCTGCTTTTTTTGAAGTATAGATTTACAATATTACATTAATTTCAAGTGTACAACATAGTGAATACATATTTTTATAGATTATACACCATTAAAAATTATTACAAAGTAATGATTATAATTCCCTGTGTTGTACAATATATCCTTGCTGGTTATGAATTTTACACACAGTAGTTTCTGTAACTTAGTCCCATCCTGCTAACATGCTCCTTCCCATTTCCCTCTCCCCAGAGGTGACCACTAGTTTTTTTTTTCTATCTGTGAGTCTGTTTTGGTTTTGATATATATATTCATTAGTTTTATATTCCAGAAATAAATATCATTATAGTATTTGTCTTTCTCCATCTGATTTATTTCACTAAGTGTATTTTCTAGGTCCTTCTGCATTGCTGCAAATGGCAGTGACTACTTTTTTTCTTATGACTAATAGTCTATTGTGTGTGCGCGTAGTGATATCCCATTGTGTGTGTGCATAGTAATACCCCATTGTGTGTATGTATAGTTTATCCAATTTTGTGTGTGTGTAGTAATATCCCATTGTGTGTATGTGTAGTAATATTCCATTGTGTGTGTGTGTGTAGTAATATCCCACTGTGTGTGTGCATAGTGATATCCCATTGTGTGTATGCATAGTAATATCCCATTGTGTGTATGTATAGTTTATCCAATTTTGTGTATGTGTAGTAATATCCCATTGTGTGTGTGTATAGTAATATCCCATTGTGTGTGTGTGTAGTAATATCCCATTGTGTGTGTGTATAGTAATATCCCATTGTGTGTATGTGTAGTAATATCCCATTGTGTGTGTGTATAGTAATATCCCATTGTGTGTGTGTGTAGTAATATCCCATTGTGTGTGTGTGTAGTAATATCCCATTGTGTGTATGTGTAGTAATATCCCATTGTGTGTGTGTATAGTAATATCCCATTGTGTGTGTGTGTAGTAATATCCCATTGTGTGTGTGTGTACTAATATCCCATTGTGTGTGTGTGTAGTAATATCCCATTGTGTGTATGTGTAGTTTATCCAATTTTGTGTGTGTGTAGTAATATCTCCTTGTGTGTATGTGTAGTAATATCCCATTGTGTGTATGTGTAGTAATATCCCATTGTGTGTGTGTGTAGTAATATCCCATTGTGTGTGTGTGTAGTAATATCCCATTGTGTGTGTGTGTAGTAATATCCCATTGTGTGTGTGTGTAGTAATATCCCATTGTGTGTATGTATAGTTTATCCAATTTTGTGTATGTGTAGTAATATCCCATTGTGTGTATGTGTAGTAATATCCCATTGTGTGTGTGTGTAGTAATATCCCATTGTGTGTGTGTGTAGTAATATCCCATTGTGTGTATGTATAGTTTATCCAATTTTGTGTATGTGTAGTAATATCCCATTGTGTTTATGTGTAGTAATATTACATTGTGTGTGTGTGTGTAGTAATATTCCATTCTGTGTGGAATTTGCAGTGCTTCCTTGGTAGTTGCTTCAGTTTATATTCAGTTCATGTGGGTAGGCTTGTATGAAGACTGTGATTTGGTTCTGGAGCAGTAATACAGACCCTCAGTTTGCCATGAAACACATGTAGGCATGCTTGATGCAATCGCTGGATCCACTAGAAGCAACACTTGTGTGGAGAGAGCTCTTCCCCCGGCACACTAGCTTGGGGTCAAGAGGGTTCAACTCAAGAAATGTTTCCTTACAAAGCTCCCTGAGAAAGGGAATGTGGAAAACAGTGCTTGCTTCTTGGAGGGGGGACCATTCCTTAGGAAACTATCTGGTAAGGCAAAGTTCTCAACCCCTGAAAGTTATCTTTTTATGAAGATCCTGAAGAAAATAAGATAAATAAGGAAACATGGAAAAGGAACTTGTGTGTTGACCTGGGAGGTCTTTGGGATAAGAAATATGTAGCAAGTTGATGTCAGAGGCAGAAAGGAATAAATGTGGTATTGGAAGAAAAAGTTAATCACTGAATAGTATTTCTGCCCATCAGGAAACACTTTTTGAAGGTTACCTGGTATTAAGTTAGGATCTTAGTACCAGCATTTTCCAGACATCTTTGTGACTCACCAAAAGACATCACTGCCTGTCTTTGGCTGCTCTGTAAAACCGAGACGCTACATAACCACTGATTGGTGGATAGGGTCTCTTTGTCAGCTGCAAGGCTGGTTCTCCTGAGGTGTTGCAGGCTCTGGGGCTGGCATCATGTGTCACTACAAGGTCACATGACCTGCACTCCCTAGCTGGTCAGCCAGGTATGTTCCCCTGCATCTCTGACCCCACCCCTGAGTCAACTCAGAGCATGGATCCAGCCTCAGTACCCCACTCCCCAACTACCCCTCACAGGTGTGGGGTCACTCTAGAAGCGCTGCTGGTGTTCCCTCCCAATGGAAGGGGCTGTCTGTAGCCCAGTGTGTCAGGGACAGTGTAGTGCAGTGCCTCATGCTGGTAAAGCATATGTGCTATTTCTTCCAGGAATTGTTGGTATTTGCTGCCGTCACCTTGTCATTTGTAATTTACTGCATGAGTGGATCTTGATGTATTTATCACTGACAGTACTGAATGTATAAGTGTTATTGGAAAAATTTCAAACTAGGGTGTATTTTCAAAAAGCTGCATGGTTAGTTTCTCAGAAAAGCTGTTTCATATTGACTTCCAAAGAAGGTTCTGGACCTAAGACACAACCACCTCCTGCCAAATATGAGTGCAATTTGTCATTTGAAATGCCCTACTGCCTACTTCAGTCTGAGCCGATTTTCCCTACTGCTGCTTGCCTATGAAGAATATGTGAGCATCAAGGGAACAAACCTGGCACACGAGAGGCACTTGGCAAACATTAGAGGCGTTTCATCCTGAGGGTAAGTTTATCTCTGCTGATCGCTAACACACATGCTCTCTGATATTTAGAACCAGCTGGAAAATATTAAAAGCAAAGAAAGAGTTTTTATTCTTTGATATATAAAAACCAAGAAAACTTTTATGTGTATACAACATAGTTTTTTTGTCTTTTTCTTTTTTTTTAAGAAGAAAATTGCAGAAATATAGACTTGGGTAGAAAAATACACTCAAGCAGCTGCTTAAGACAATTTGTAACTCCTAAAATTATGAATAATAGCACACAAATCTCAGCATAAGCCTTTTTTTTTCCTTTAAAAAATTATTCACATTTGTTTAACAACTTAAGATACGGTAAGAAATATAACTTTCCTTCTTGGTAACACACCTTGTTTTTTGAGAAGATATTCAGTGACCAGCAATAACTTAGTGATAGAAACTTTGCCTTAGAGTTTTGGTTCTATGACACTTGTCATGGTAAAAGAAATACTTCCTATTCCTGGGGCCCCAAAATGCTCATACAGTTCATTGGAGCTCATAAACTTGGGGGTCCTAGACCTCCAAGGGGGAGCATCCTTGGTCTTCCCTGTATTTTAGGACCAAAACAGACAGTGATCCTGGCATACAAATAACAAAAACAAAGGTGCAGGAGACCACACCTATTCAGTAAAAGCTATTTATGTCCAATAAATAGTTTCCAAGAGAAAAATAATTTTCTTTTCACTTAATGAATTCAGGAGAAATAAAAACATTGTGATACACTGTTCAACATCTGTTATCAAACTGACATTCATAAAGTCAGTTCTGCCACTGACCAGCAGGGGGTGCTAGACCACAGGAGAAGCAGCTGCATAGTTTCCCAAAGGGCAACCTACAAAAATACATCTACCTGTATTTACATGAAAACTTTTTTGGGTGAAAGTTTAGTTTTCAAAGGATAAGTGTAACATTTTCTCCTCAACACTGGGTTCAAGCAAAAAATACACTTCATATAAAATTTGGATGAAACATGAATAAACCTTTAAGATTACTAAATATGTTAAATATTGATTGAATATCAAAGGGAATGATAATGAATTTACTCTGTGTTAAAAATCTTTACATTTCATGTGACTTGTTATTTAAAAGCAAAGATGCAGAACGCATACACCTGAATGGCTGAGACCTCTCAGAGGCCTGAGTGATGTGTGACTGGCTTGGCCACCATTCCTCATGGAAACATGTTAAAACCACCCTCAGAGTCACAGTCCCAGGAACAGAGTGGTGTTTATCTCAGAGTAGATAATGGCTTTTGATCACAGATGGTAAGCTGCACCTTCCACTCTCTTCCAAAGTTAAATTCACCTTCAAAGATCTCACAAAGTTGCCTACAGGGGGAGTCCTCCGCCAGGACCACCATGACCACTCACATGGGTTCTCTCTTCCCAGCGAGGTGTGGGAGTTCAACACCCACTTGGCTATTTGAGATAGGACTACAAACTGAAAGTCTGAAATTCATCCTCCGCAGTCATGCTTAGTACAGGTTTGGGTGCACTTGCTCTTAAATTCCAGTCTCTGCCTTCTTGCACATTCTGTCTTCACAGCCTTCTGGCCCATCAGCAGGATCAGTGCAAGTCAGCAGGAAGCACAGTGAAAACATGGCGACTATTTACTGGGCTGGCCAAAAAGTTTATTTGGGCTTTCTCATAGCATCTTACAGAAAAACTCGAATGAGATTTTTGGCCAACCCAATACAAAAGTAATTTAAAGGCTTCATTTTTTAAAAAAGTATGTTTTTAAAATTTAAAAATGAAATATTTTCTGCACTTAGGTCATTTCTACCACTTCACAAAGGTGCTGGACCCTGCACCTGGGCCAGTATAGACTGTGCATGTGTGTGTATTTCATGTTCTACGGAGAAACTCTATAAAGTTTTTTTTTCTTCTATTAATGAGTTGAAAGAAAGAATAGGGTTCTGGATGAAAAGGGAGGGATAAGTAAAAACAACAAATAGGAGAAGTGAAGTATACAATTTTTTCCTATTTTAAAATTGGAATAGAATTTTAGAAGTGTTTCTTTCTCCTTGGTAAACTGAGCTGTCTGGTGCCTGGCCCTACAGGGTGACCGCCGGACCGTGCTCCTCCACCCCTCCCGGGGGCAGGGCCAGGCTGTGGCGGGGGTCAGAGCGGAGGGAGCTGAGAAGCCTCTGGACGCTGCCCTCCCGCCCGGGGCTGTGTAGGCTGGGCACCAGGCCTGCGCCGTTGACGCGCGCGAGGCTGCCTGGAGGTGGCCTGGGGGCCAGCCGGGGCTCCAGCACGCCCTCAAGGACCACGTCGGCCTCCTCGTCGCTCTCCATCTCGTCCGGGGGCAAGTTCTGCAGGACGTGGGCCGCGGGCAGGCTGTGGCGGCTGGCCGTGCTGTCCGAGGAGCGGCCGGAGCTGCCTGAGGCACGGCTGCCCCGCACCACGTTGTTCCTCTGGTTGGCGGGCTTGACCGTCACGATGAGGTTGTGGCTGTTGGCGATCATCATGTCTGTGACCTGGTCCAGTGTCTTCCCGGCCACCTCAATCCCGTTCACTTCCAGGACCTCGTCATCCACGGCCAGCAGCCCGGTGCTCTCCGCGAGGCCGCCAGGCACCATGCGGGAGATGAAGACGCCAGGCACCTTCTCCAGCCCCTGCGGGGCCACACGCACGCTCGTGCCGTCGCGAATGTAGAATCCCAGTGGCTTCTGGCAGCCATGCCGGTACAGCCTCACGCGGCGGTGCGTCTCAGGGACGATGTCCACGTCGATGATGGAGGACACTGGGCGGAAGTCGTGCGGCAGGCCGATGTGCAGGTGTGTGCGCCGGCGGGGGCCGTCCTCCCGCAGGGCCAGTGGGCGCCGCCGCCTGGACAGCGAGCCCGCCCCAAAGCTGCAGTGCTCAGCCTCTTCTGGAAAAGCATAGAGAGGACAGTGAGAGCACAGATCGGGGGCAGCGGGGAAGCACAAGTCAGGCTGCGCTGAACACTCAGAGCGTCAGGTAAGTCCTGACTTTCTGCAGCTTGCCTCCCACCACCTCTCTGATGTGTTGTGTGACCCCAGGAAGTCTGAGATGGTGAGCAAATCAAATGGTGTAAAGAACTAACTAAAACACAAAACTCCCATACATGCCTTGGAGCTGAATCATCAATTCATTTTGTCACATGTCAGCTTTTGGGAGAGTCTCGGCTTCTTGGATGACATGCAGGCTATTAGCTTCACTAGTGGTTTTGATGAGCCCACAGCAATCCTGCCATCTGCCAAACTGGCCCAACAATATTCACCAGGCAAATACTGGATGCTAAGTTCAAGCACAATCACCTCCCTAAATTCAGCTCTACAGGCAACCAACAGAATGGTTGAAAGGATTCTGCAGTGACAGTGGAGCAAGGACACCAGGAATGGCCCCCCACCTGGACAGCAATGGCAGGGGCAGAGTCTGTCTGATGTAACTAATTTGGAATTCGAGAGTCTGTTGAAGGCTCAACTTCCAAGGGAAGAGCTGGATGCTAATGGCAGTCAATTCTGGGTAATTTCAACTCTTAGCACCGTAGCAGCTACCTAGTCCACCCCCAGCACCCTGGCAGGCAGCTGTGCACTGATCCTGGAGCAGTTTGTGGGACCTGTCCTCCAAACATCAGGTATCTGCTCTGACTACTGATTGATCCATCTCATCACAAAGGTGTAGATGGGTGGGTGGCTTTTGCTACACCTCCCTGTGTTGTTGCAAGCCCCTCCCCTTCCACCTGAAGGAACATTCTGGAGAGTGAGAGGACTGGCACCCTTTCTCTCCCTTCATTTTTCACGTTTTCCCATTTTGGGAGCCAAAACTTAAAGTCCAGGACATTAAAAACAGCTGCATATATAGGGAAAGTTAGAAAGTGACTGTGCATGCTCAAGGAAAGGCTCAGAAAGGACCTTAGAAGACCTTAAGTTCACACTTTAATGCCGACACTCAGCACAAAGACAGTCTACAACAATTAAAAAAAAATAAAAACAACCATAGCAAATCCTGGGGAAGGGGTACAATCTAATTTCCAGAGCTACCACATCATGAATCCCCATTGTTTAACAACAGAGAATCACAAAGCCTACAAAGAAACAAGAGTGTGCCCCAACTCAAAGGAAAATCATAATAGAAACGGTCCCTGAAACAACCTGATGGCAGATTTACTAGACAAAGACTTTAAAACAATGGCCAAAGACATGATTAAAAACAAACAAAAAGATATAGGGCAAATCAAGAAAACAATGTGTGAACAAAATGCAAATGTCAAGGGAGAGACAGAAAACCTAAAAAGAAACTAAATTGAAATTCTGGAGATGAAATTACAATAATGGAAATTAGTGAACGGGGGATTCCAAGGTAGATTTGAGCAGGCAGAAGAAGGAATTAGTGAACTTGAAGACAGGACAGTAGAAATTATCCTTTCTGAGGAAAAACAACAAAAGGTTTAAGAAAAGTGAACAGAGCTTAGGCAAGCACTGGGACATCATTAAGCAAACTGACATGTAGTTTGTGAAACTCTCAGAAGGAGAAGTGGAGAAGGCAATGGCAACCCACTCCAGTGTTCTTGCCTGGAGAATCCCATGGACGGAGGAGCCTGGTAGGCTGTAGTCCATGGGGTCGCTTAGAGTTGGACACAACTGAGTGACTTCACTTTCACTTTTCACTTTTATGCATTGGAGAAGGAAACGGCAGCCCACTCCAGTGTTCTTGCCTGGAGAATCCCAGGGACGGAGGAGCCTGGTGGGCTACCATTTATGGGATCGCACAGAGTTGGACATGACTGATGCGACTTAGCAGCAGCAGCAGCAGCAGCAGCAGGAGAAGAGAAAAGGGTGGAGGGACTATTTGAAGAAATAATGGCTAAAACGTCCCAAATGTGATGAAATGTGCAAAGTAAAAGCCCATGCTCAACGAACTCTAAGAAGACGTCAAAGAGACCCAAGATGACAATATAATCAAACTTAATTAAGACACAATGTAATTTTACATGCTTCAGAACCCAGAAGCAGTAATATGAAAGGAGGCTGGGGCAGACCCACCTGTTGATCTCAGAGAGTCTCCTGGGTAGGTAGAAGGTGACTGCAGATGACCCTAGGGACACAGATGCTGGTGGCAGCCATTTAGGGGAACTCATTCTGTCACGTGGACTCTAGCACTAGAAAGT